>CM056995.1:194964490-196383657 GCA_029891345.1 Dryococelus australis | reverse complement strand
TGAAATTTCACAATATAGAAACACAACAGAAGCTATTATAGATCATGTTTGTGCAAACCATAAAATTGCTAATAAAAACCTAAAGAAAAATGAAGATACTGGTAATGAAGATAAAACATTTCTTAAAAACATCAATAAATATAATAATGGTGCTACAGTTTACATCCATAAAAAGGGCTATTACAACTATTAAATCTAGAATAGCCAATAAATCATTGGTAAAACCAATTTATAGGTGGCTGAAGTTAAACATAAAAGTTTTTTTTTTAGGAAAAAAAGAAACCAGATATATCTCCCGTTATTATTAATGTTTTAAACATTTAAATCATAAATAACATTATAATATGGACAATTATAGAATTTATTTATAGTTTCCAGGTATAAAATTAACCATCGAGTGTGACGACTTTAACCACGTAGATAGAAATCTTAGTTAATGAAATATAAAGACACACACACATATATATATAGACCAAATTAAATTGTAAATTTATAAGATTTAATCCTGATAAAATAGATTTTGATATAGCCGATGTGGTTAATCGTTTTGTTGTGCATTTAAGTAAAATATAAATTTACAGAAATTTGTTGGGTCGATTGAATATACCCTTAAGAGGTAGTGAAAAATCTTCGAAAAGGTAATTTAATTTTACACTACATATGTTTTATTAATCCAAGAGTTATGTGTATTATTAAAACCTAACAATTTTACATAAATTTTATCGCCTTTAGTTTTTAAAGTTTTTCAAATAAATATTCATCTGGATAGTTTGTTTTCATAATTTCGTATTCATAAAAACTGCCTTTCATTTCTTCTCCTTTGTCACCTTTCAGTTTCTAAGTCTGCACATCAATATTTAAAGTTCAAAAATTGTAAATAATTCTGTTGTCTAGTTAGCTGTATAACCCTTCTCAAAAATCGTTTACTCTTGCTTACGCAGGACAATATCTCCACTTTTGTATTTCGGTTTAGTAATCATGTCTACAAAATCTGGTTGTCTTAAATTTTTTTCATTTTTTATTAACTTCAATTGGTTTCATGTCAATGGTACTATGCTTTGTATTTTTGTATTCTTTGACTAAATATTCTAATAATATTACCCACTTGTAATTACCATTTAAAGCAAATTTCTTCCACATTTTATTCTTCACTGTATGATTAAATATTTCTACACAACTCGCTTTTAATTCACTGAATGTAGAATAGTGTTTTATGTTATGTATTTTTATAAGTTCACTAAATATTTTATTATAAAATTGTAAGCCATTGCCTTTTTGTAAATTATTTGGTTTACTTTTAACTAATATACATTCTAAAGCAATTGCTACATTTTTGGCTGTTTTATCTTTAATTGGCAAAGCAAATGCGGACTTTGAAAATACATCAATAATTGTCATAATATATTTGTAACCATTATTGAAATGCGATATGCCTTTCAAATTGCCAGTATCCATTTCAACAAGATCAATTTCCCTTAAATCATCAATTCCATACGAAAATACTTTTCTTCGTGGAGATTTTTTTCGTGCAGGTTTATATAGTTAATTTATGCCTTCTCTTACTTCGGGATTTAAATTTTTTTTTTATTAGAATTGCATAGAGCACTTACTTTTCTGAACTAATCATCCATTTTTGTATTTTAAGTTATTATATTATTATTTTTAGTAACTTTCTTGCACTTCAAACACCACGTATTCTCCATTTAGTAGTAAAAAATATATAGTTAAACTTTGTATTTTACGAATATTCCTATCGTAGTCAACATTCCACCAACAAAATAATCAGATAATATTTTTTTAAAAGTAAAAATCTTACCTCTTTTAACAGCGAAAGGCTTACTATAATCTATTTTTGTAATTCCCTTAATAAGAGTTAAATTAGCATAAGATATACCATCGAAAATTATTTTATAAACAGTATAATCCATCAAAAAAGAAAAGAAATTTACATCATCGTCTATGCGAAAAACATTATTATTTTTATTCCACTTCACATATAAATAAAATATATGAGATTTTTCTTCTACTTTCGAGTTAACATCAAATAACTCACAAATTATTGGTTTAAATTTTGTAATTTAACAGCGAACTCTTTATCAACAGCTTCTTTAGTTTTTTCAGCTTTTGAGTTAACAAGTGTATCGCAGTAATTCAAAACTGATTTGTTAAAATTTAGCAATTTATTAGCTATTTCTTTATCGAAATATATTTTATTGACCCATCTTTGCAATCTACAGGATCAGCCACAGCATTAATTCTACGATTTAGAATAGAAACATAGTATGTTGTATAAATAAAAAACTTACTTATTTGATCTCATAAAGCAGAAACAATGGTATTATATTTTTAATCTACATACGTTTTTAAATCAGAAACACTAGTGTTGTATACTGAATCGACATCTGTTTTTAATGCATAATCAGGTACAATAGTTTTATATTTCGAATCTACATCCTTTCTTAATGTATAATCTGCTATACATATATCGAAATATCTTTTATTTAGTGAGTCTTTATTATCTATAAGTTCACCTATATTAACAAGTCTACGTCCTAGAAAAGAAACATACGATTTTGTGTAATAATAACAGTTGGATAGTTCGCTTTGTAAAGAAGAAACATTAGAATTGCATTTTGAATCTACACATGTTATTAAATCTTCAGTAATATTGCCAATGCCTTCATTTAAAGATTTGATTAATGGTTTCCCAAATATATCTGCCATTTAATAACATAGAAATTATATAATTAAACTAAATTTAAACAATTAAGCATAGATATGCACAAATAACTGAATTAAAATTCTGAATTCTGTCATCATTGTAATAAACATTTATTTTTTTTTATTAATTAAATTACTAGGAATATTACCTCCAAATGCATCAAAATAGTAAACATAGTTGTTTTCTTTAAAATAGCAAACCCAATGTGGCGTCAGGATTGGTTGAAATATCGAAATTAACTACAGTACATTAATTTTTGAGCATCGTATTTGGTAATACATGAATCATATAAACATTTCTGAAATATTTAATATTTAAAATTTTTACATATTTTTCAATATCGACATTATATAGTGGGTATATGTTCAAACTTTTTTTGGCCTTCCTCTTTTTTAGCAACTACACCACTTCCTTCTTTAATTTCCATTGCCAAATCGTGTCTTTGTTGTTCCTCTAATTCATTTTTTTTTCAGTTGGTTCAACAGAATTATAAAATGTACTAGCTCAACCAGCTAAAGCACCGAGCGCACCTAAAGCTGCAAATTAAATTGGTAAAAAGCCTCCATGGTGTAAACCACTTCCAGATTTTTCTTTTAATATTTTTTTCAGTATTGGCAATGACAAGGTTAGTAAGAAGCTTTTGCCTACTTTTAATTTTTTATTTTTTCGCTCAAGTTGATCTTTTGTTAAATATTTGTCTATGCCCAAGTCTCTTAATCGAACAATGGGTATATCGAAAGGTAAGTTTTTTATCTTCATTTATATAGAAAAAAATATTGAACAAAAAATTATTAATTACACATTTTAATGCCCCAGCCTAATTTCTTTTTGTAAACATTGTTGAGGCAACAGCAACGGAAATTTTTTTTCTCCAATTGGAGTATTTTTATCGAACATGATTTCTTTATCTTATTTTTGCAAAATATTATCAGCTTCATGTCTAGATTATAAATCTTTATTATCTCTGTAAGCAATATCGTGATATTTGCACGCTTCATCTAATTTATTTATTCTTGTGTCTCCTCTTTCTAGTCTTTCGTTTAATTTTGTAAATGGGCCACAATAATCACAGGCAAATGTAAATTGTTTAATGCCCAATTTATCACACCTTTGCCATGGTGTTCAGAGTTCCAAAATGAATGTGGAATTACATTTAAAATTTTTATTAGATATGGAATTCTTCTCTGGATATTAACAACAAAATCAGAAAATTTATTGTTCAACATATTCACAATGTTTACTTTTTCATTGTGATAATTTATATTTCCAGCAGTTTCTTCGCCATGAATAACTAAGAATATATAAATAATTTTCTAACATCATCCATCCAAATATATTCTTTTGGCATACTATTGTATTTTTTATGCCATTTCCCAATTTTAAATCGTTTGTAAAATCCTCAAATCCGCCTGTGCTTGGTGCTGATTGAGATTTTATATAGTTATTATAATTTGGACTAATTGTATTTTTCCACTTCCAACCAATACTTGAACTTGAATTATTCCTTTTCTCATTAGGAATATAAATTTGAAATACAGTGTTGGGTGGTAAAACAATTTATGTATAATTTTTAAGGTTATCAGTCGTTTATTGACCCTCAAGATCTGATTGTGTTTTTTTTGTTAACAAATTACAAAGTTCTGGTGTTCAATTGCATTATTTATCCTTAACAAATAGTGTATCTTTATTTAACGTTACTTTTGTATCACCAATGTTAAATCTTCCCCAACTTCACATAAACAATATTTTTTCATTAATAACATTAATTCCTTTTGCAATTTATATTCCGAGATATATAGTAGAAACACCTTGTATAGGTGGCAAATATTTTAATGGAGTAATACCCAAATTAGGTGATTTCGGGAATAATTATCCTTCAAATGATGTTTCTTCTGGAGTTGACGAATATAAATTTTTTGCTGCAACAGGAACAAATTGTAGTGGGATCCAGGGAACCCGAACACCAGAAATTAGAATTATCATGAGTTTGTTAACCTCGCATACACCATGTATTCTTAAAGCGAACCATCTGTTTATCAAAAAGCCTGGGCGACCTACTGAGGAGAGAGTATTTAAGGCAGAGCCGTGCTCCCCTTTTCCCCTCTGGCAGACGACGACGTATGAGGCGACAATGTTAGTGTCAGTGAGACACAGAAGAACACTGAGGTCTGGGGAGCTCTGGACCATAAGTCTGGCTAGGCAGTAGCATGGAATTCCCTTTATCGAGACCCCATAGTTAAAGAGTAATAATCACGTGGCAAGGCTAAGGCATATTGCGAAGTATATACTTGTATCTTTAGAATCAACTTATTAACTTGTTATTCGTATATATCATTTCATGTTTGTGCAGTAGCCATCGTTATTGTATCCTTGTAACTTGTTAAGTGTTTGTAGGAAAGATTAACATAAAGTAGTATTGTGAAGAGATATAGTTCAAGTATTGTTTTATATTACTGTAGAGTTGTAATCAATGAGTATTGAAGAATTCCCTCTTCTATTCAGTAGCCCTAGTGTTGAGTATTCCCATGTGCATACCTGTCTTGTCTGAGAGTAAAACTGAAACGAGTAGAGAGAATAGAGATAGAAGGAGTAGTAGTGAAAGTATAGGAAGAGATAGGCAGGAACATATCACTGGTGGAGGCATGATCATTTCCTCCCTCTCCTTGCCAAGTGATAAACTCTACCACGCATGTAAAACCACTAGTTAAATTTGAAGTACGCAGGGGAAAACATGTGGTAGCACCTCACGCTGTCCACGACGTGGGTATGAGCAGTAATATTATTTTACAGTACACTAGTTCAATTCAGTATTCAGTCCAGGCCTTTACTTCAGATTTTCATAGTTTGCATTTCCCAGAAACGAGTATTACGTAATGTAGGCGCGCGAGCATGTCAACAGCTGTTACCTTCTGGCCAAGGCCCCATGCTGCAGGCATCAAATACGGTAGTTCAGAGAGTCACGTGCGTGCCACAGTGTAATCATGCAGCATTCCTTGCCATGGCACAACTAAGTTTTCTGCCCTCCTTATCCCAAGTATTGCTTATGCTCTGTATATGTGATTTAATAATACATAATTGCTTGTAGTGCCTGCAGGAACACCTGTTCCATTGATAACAGGAGCCACTCCACGTGTTTTGAGGGATTTCGGAGTGTTTCTGCAACAGTTCTTTCTCTTCCAGTTTACGTTAAATATAAGTTACACCAGTGTGCGGCACCACCTTTACTACACCACCTACACTAACATGCATTCATGAATACATAAACTCCTACTAAAACATAAAATGTATGCAAATTAGTTTAAACACTATTGTTAGATTTCGGAGATGCGAAACGTGCTGTAGAAGAGCACAAACAATTGAGATCTCAAGTCACCACTGCTACCACAGAACACATAACACCCATCGAACACATTTCCCCTAGACAACAGAACGCAGCGTTAGATTACTCTTTTCACGACACACATGCACCCAGCACCAGTGGTTATCTCCGACACCACCCACTTTCAACACTATAGACAACAAACCCATTTTTAATTTCCATCCCCAGCATGAATCATCACATCCCCGAACACGAATACACAAACATCAATTTTTCAATACAACACCACCCGCTTAACGCCACTAACAACACAGTGTAAACTCGCAGTTACCCAAAATGCCAGTACCCACACAAATCATCTTACAGCCTCCTCAACCCATTCTCACTTTCTCAGGGGAAAAACCCAAAAAGTTGAGGAATTTTTGGAAACATTCAATGCTGCTAGTGAACTCAACAACTGGTCGGAATTAGACAAAAAGCGACATTTAAAGTTTTATCTAACAGGGACTGCCAAACGGACATACGAAAATTTGTATTATGCCATTGTGCAGAAAATCTCGTGGCAGCAGATTGAAGAGAAACTTTTACATACAATCCAGGAAACTAGATACACAAGACTAATACAAGCACCTATTACACACAACAGAAAACACCCAGGCCAGAGCACACTAGCACTCATTGAAAACTTGACATTTTATAAAAACAAATGTGACACACAAGTGTCAGAGTCCGAATTTTTAAATATTATTTGGGTCTCACTGACACCCGCCATTGCAGACAAACTCATCCTCCTAGCAAATGATACCCTCCACCAGCTGATCGACAATGTCAAAAACATTGAAGTGGGCATGTACCAACACCAACAAAATATACACCTGGGTTCGCGGAGCGCCTGTTATACCAAACTTCATACAGAAATACGGTTACGAAAACACCAAATACACTCTTTCAAAAATGTCAACACCTACACAGTACCACCCCCACATCCCATTATGGACACTCACACAACATTTCCAACGCTGCCCTCCACCCACTCAGACACATACAAGCAGACACGATACAATAGGCCACCAGTAACACAGTGGACACAGAACACAAACAATATGGTGCAGTACAGACCCACACAGCCCCTGATGATGTCACAAAAACAAATTCGTGGAACTTGTAATGCTCATTTTTAATAAATCTATACCCAACAGAACATACACAGAAATTCCGAAGGTCAATTCCTTCAGTAACATTCTACCCCAAAAGCCACCACCGCCAAAAACTGCAAACAAATAACCAAACCCACATATATCACTTGGCAATAACACAAAACAGCTGACAGGCGTATGTAACACATATTAAACACTGCACCACACAAACAATCGCCACCATGCCGCATCTCAAAACATTTCTGCAGTGTCTGAGCAATCGCAGTCAGTTATTAGGCCATACAAGTGGGTGCCAAAACACAAAACACAGAAACTACCAGTTTTTACAAGAGCACATAACATTCATCAACCTCGGGCCAGTCTGTCACCCGAATATGGTGAATGTTTCTAAACACCATGTCGCACGAGTGCAGTCAGCCCCATGTGACAATTGCCGATGCGACACCCATCCCCCTGGTGCTACCACCTACATTGCCAAACCACAACAACAGCACAACCTTCACGACACTGTTGCCACACACACATCTGCCATCTGACACGCACACATGTTGGTCGGGCCATGCAGCCTTGAGCAAGCTACATGTGCCCTCTGTTTCTACGTTTGTCACAGAGCTAACTTCTGTCACCTCTTCCCCCATCAAAAGTATCAGTTCAATAACAATATTGGGGTGCATTTCAGCAAATTTAAACATAAATTTGGCATTACGCCTCCAATTGGGAAATTGTCCTACCAGAACCAGCACTGTACCACCACCACAAATCATGAACTTCATGACACACAGCATTCGGAATGCAATTATGAAAATGTGTTACAGCATTCCCAGAAGCGTAAAACGCTGAGATAACCGTCGCCTTGCACCCCAAATAAACCTCATCTCACCCCACACCAACAAGCTAGTAACTCAGCCACAATGCCCTGTGTCCTTGTCAAAATTAATTATGTAAATTACTATGCTCTCCTTGATAGAGATGCTCACACAGCAGCATTGCAAGCACTGTAGTACTTGATCAAAACCTTTCCCTCCTTAGGGAGAAAATGGCCTTAGTTGGGGCAATCAGTGTACTCACATCCCCTAAGTTTGCAAAACAGGTGCGGTTAAATAGTGGTTAAATATTTCAGGGCATGCATATACCCAATGCTTTTTATTAGTGGATAATCTACAGCAAGACCTTATCCTGGAGGTAGATTTTATTAAACACTATCATGTTATCCCTATTTTGAAATATGACCTCATGCTCATGCACAGCCATACCCCTCATAACATTGTAAAAGTTCCACTACTCCTCAAACCACAAAACACCGAAGTAATTACATCCCTATAACTCAACATAAACACATTAGAATCATTTGATAATGACAATATCCCCCCCCCCAACAACACAAATCTTACTCATAAACAAACATCAGCTATTCAAAACATAATATGTGAGTATTAAGATAGATTTGCTAATACAATTTTGGAGCTCATGGAAGCCAACAAATTCGAAATAAAATTGGTCCTACTACAGACAAACCTGTCACAACACGTCCTTACAGAATTAGTCCTAAAGTACAAGACAACCTCCTAAAGCAAATTAAGGACATGGTAGATGCGGGCATTACAGAAGAAGCAGATTCGCCTTATTCTGCACCCTCTCTTGTTATTGCTAAAAAGTCCAGCAGTTTTTAACAGACTTTAGGACACTCAATCAATACCTCACTAGAGTACAATACCTGCTACAACATACAGAGGATATCTTGAATACCCTTTTGAATTCAGCTTATATAGCTAGTTTAGATTTGTTTTCTGGATTTTATGGTATCCCTGTTAGACCTGAGGATAGGCACAAATTAGCATTTACAATTGAAGGCGTAGGACTTGTTCAGTATCGAAGAATGCTAATGGGGTTAAGTACAAGTCCACAATAATGCCAAATGATTATAAACAAACTCTTAGGCCCCCTCCGATGAACTTCGGCAATCGTGTACATCGATGGCATTTTCATTCTCGACAATACCTTCGAAGAGCATGTTGAAAATACCGCCAAAGTTTCTTAAAGACTCTGCTTATTTAACGTGAAGGTGAACACAAAGAAATGTACATTTGTGGAACTGGCAGTTTAGGCCCTCGGACATATTATCATACCTGAAGGCATAACTACCGGAGAAACTAACGGAGAAAGTTGGAGCCTTTGTAAAAATGTCACACCCTCCCCTCCCCACCCAACTTCAAACTACTACGAACCTTCCTAGGCATGACATCGTATTTACATCGATACATTCGCAATTACGCTTCCATAGTGCAGCCCCTAATAGAACTTACAAAGCCCAATACCCCATTAAAATGGATGAACAAATATGACACCGTATTCACTCACTTGAAAACAGTTATTCCCCAAGCCCCTATTCTCCATAAATTTTATGAGGACCGTGAAATTATAGTAGCATGCGATGCTAGTAATGAGGCTGCGGGCACAGTCCTCCTACAAATAGATCCCAAAACAAAGGAGCGACACATCATTGTGTTTGTGTCAAAGAAATTTTCCCTTCAGAAAGGAAATTGGAGTAACACCGAACAAGAACTTGGGGCTATAAGTTATTTATGTACCTACTTCTGACAATATTTATACAGATGCCATTTTACCATAGAGACTGACCACACTAGTTTACAGTACCTCAGATCCTTGGCCAATCACAACGTGCATAAACAAAAGATAGCCATTGCTTTCAGTGAATACAACTTCGATGGCCAGATCATAAAAGGTAAATTAATCACCCTTTCTGAAGCTCTTAGTCGAATGCCCACAGCATCCCTCGTTCCCATCTACCATATTGTTCTTAATGACGAGGTATACTGAGTTAAGGAAACAATGCTCACCTGCACTTCATTATTTAAAGCATTTGTTGAAGCCATCTTGCATGAATCCCAATAAGGCACAAGAAATCTAAACTGCAGTAGCAAAGTATGTTAAAATCCATTGGGACGAAATCAAGGGTAATTTTATTAAACACAACACGAAAGAAAGGGACAGAAACGCTTCTGAAATAACTCAAGAACACATTTTTCCTATGGCCATAATTTCCAAAATTATTACCTCCCTATATTAAGTTAATATTCAAATTGTTAAACAACGTTGTGAAACCTCTTTAGAAAGTACTTGTATTGATCCCGTCTGAAAATGTACCATCCTTATTGTTTTACGTTCCGATACATCACATTACCTCCCAGCTACACCCACACACAAGAATACATAAAAATAGACGATGATGCTATATTTTTGTTATGTCCCATTATCGTCAATACCTCCCCTTTCACCGGCGAGTATTATTGTGACGCCCATATTGCTAAACTTAAACAGGCCCTACAAAACCCCAACCAAACCAACACCTAATACCACTGCCTCAGTGGCCGTTATGAGCTCACAGCAAACAGAGAAATATTTTTCAAAATTAACACACCCCAAGGCCCATAAAAATTAACTCTTGTCCCACAGATTTGTGTAAACGAAATTATAGAAGCCAACCACACCGCCATTTTTAGGAGGCGGTCATTTCGGCACACTAAAAACCTTTGCAAAAATCAGTCATATTACTGGGATAATATTACCAACAACATAAAAAAATATGTCAAATCTTGTCCCACTTGTCAGAAAACCAAGGCCAGTAATTTTCAACCCCCTGGACAGTTGACATCGATCCCCCCCACAGCCCCTCCTCCCGACTTGGGCTCTTGATGCGAAAGGTTACCTCCCCTCTCCCCCCGTAAGAACAAATACATTCTTGTGATGACTGAGTACGCAACTCTTTACGTTGTCGCTAAACTTGTACACTCCATAGACGCGGCCACGTGCGCCGAATTTTTCAAAGAAGTAATTTTGCAATTCAGTTGTCCGCAACAAATCCAGATTAAATTTGTATTATTGAACTAATACTAGTTCAGACAGCATCATGAAGCTTCCATGGGTGCAAGCTAATCTGGATGTGAAGGTTGTGACCAGACATTTTCCCGCCCCTGTACCCTTGCAGTTTTAATCCTCTTCCTCCCCACCCTGCATACCAGTTGGGGTAGAATGGCCATTTCACGTTATCATGATTTTATATTAATGCCCCACTCGTCTTTCCACGGTTAGGACATTGATGACTGTGGTTTTCCAACCTCAGGGTGCAGGGGTAATCAGGTGCTAACCAGGCACAAGCCTCATCGAAGCTGTGCCTCCTGACTCCCTGCTGAGGGGACGTCTAGAGTGGTGAGGTCAGCCCATGCTGCTCCTTCCTTTTCATCATGGGTTCTCCACTTTGGTGGGGTGATTCCCCAGCCCGAAAATGGCCCCTTTCCATTCTCTTGCATTTCTTCACTTTGAAATTCAGCCTTTGAACCCGTTTTAACCATAAAGGAGTCGACTGGCTCACCACCTGGTGCATCTGGCGTGACTGCCAATGAACTGAAAACTGCCAGGGAGGCAGATAACTCTTTTAGTAAAACATGGCACAGGGCACACCAGGGAGTTTCCCACATTTGCCAATCGTAACCAAGGTTATTGTCCAGCAGTACCGCAAGGAGCTGTGTGTTCCCTTGGACTGGCAGAGGCAATAACTTGCATATGACCAGCCCTTTCAATGACTTCCTGCCAACCTATGACACTAGCATTGGTAATACTTCCAACACAATTATCGGTTAGCAGGATTATCTTTGTCTCTAAGGTGGTGCTCGCAATCCGAGAGGGGAAGCCCATTCCATAGTCGAGGACGACCCTATCAGGTGTTGTGACACAGCACCATACATCCTGGGGAGACCCCGTGAAGAGACTAGCTCTCCCTGGGTAAACCCCTCTCCTCCTCTCACACTGGCAGAACCATACAACCATTACAGCCTGGTACCCCACTATTAAGACACCACCAAATAACTGAACTGGCCCTCCTCAATCCGGAAGGGGAGCCTCTTCTGTAGTCGAGGCTATCCCAACCTTGTTTTTGTAATACATTCAAACTGTGCACAAATTTACAGCCAATTAGGGGTTGGTATAGAGAGATACCCCTTCCGTAGGTGACATATCCTCACAAAATATAGCTGCACAGCTGGCTATGCACATACCTTACAGCCACATAAGGCCTGTTTACCCTGTCAACTAGAGGCACCAGAACAGTTGCAGAGAGTATAGCTATGTGGTAGCAACAGTAAATAAGTCCTAGAAACTGCTGTACACTGCACATTATGAACGAAAAGTGGGCCATTACAATTCACGAAACCCCCATACTGGCACCATAAAGTGAAAGCGAGGCAGTACAAAGAAATAATGGAAAACATAAATGGATTTGAATGCAGTGTATAGCAATAGGAACAGCAGATTCGCTGATCACTTCTATATATCGAGGAAGCTATAGTTAAATTTGAGGTAACATGTAAATTACACAAAATTACTCACTAAAGAAATTAGACAAAATCTACTTACACCCAAAGAAACTACACGCATTTTGTGCAATGACACACCCATTGGCAATGCTATAGTCATTTATTTCTGAAATATTTATTAGCTGTTTTGCTGTCAGCCGAAGTGTTGTTCAAATATACTGACATCTAATGGGTAGCAGCAGGAGTGTCAAGAAACGAAAAGTGGTACATCTATAAAGCTGTGGAGATGGTTTATTTTAAATGGGTAATGAGACTTGGAGGCTCGCTTGTTTCGGCTGAACTTGGAAGTGTTCAGCAGTTTTTGGCGAACATAAGAACCACCATCTTCAACTCGACTCGGGAGTACCGGACTTTGCGAAAATGCTGAGTAGTTACGATCACCCAATACGCATATAAGGCTGTTTACACGAGTCGATGGCCATGTTAATTTTATTGATGTAAGCTATGTGAAATTTAAATAGTTAAATCTCACCACATTTAATTTCTTGAAATTCATGGTGAAATCTCTCATATAGCAGAGTGCTAAGCATTATAATTTCGAACTAGGTCATGTGCTTTCCAATGTAGTAAAACACAAATGACCCATGAATGGCATATGGCTGGCTGAAAGCTGGCCGTCAGCAGAAATGCACCCAGCACCACTGCTGGACCTGAAATGGCAACACTTACCAGCCATACTCGGTCCACAGCTGGCACACCAGTGGGGAACACCATACTCGAAACACAAAAGTCTTACCATCAATCGCCAGTTAATGGGCCAGTTACGCACTAGTCCAGTGAAATAAGACGAAATAAAGGTCATAATTCGAAAAATTCTGATCAAGCTAGATCTTTGCTCACACCTTCATTTTGGCATTATATAAAACATACAAAAAGTTCCCTAAGCTATTACGCCGGATTCGTATAATTTAGCAAGGTCAAAGGTCACAAAAATTGTTTCTTTGCTGATATCTCGCTTCCTATTGGTCGGATGGTAATTAATGTCAGTATCAAAATTGCAAATTAAAAAATTCTCTACAAAAAAGGTCATATACATTTTTTACATGCGAGCAACCGTTTTGTAAATAACGCACTGCTTATGCCCGAAGCAAGGCGTAGTGAATACAATAAAAAAAAGAAGGTATTTACAATAAGAAGGGTCCCCTACTTACCTGGCCTATAACTGACATCGCAGGTCACAGTATATTGTGACATTTTTACTCAGTTTAAAACTAGTCCTCTACGACTGCGAACGTGTTATTTGAACCTAGTAGTGTGAAAACGATAATTCCAATATGGCAGATAGGTATTTGTTGCATTTGATTCAATTCCCTCTCGGACAGTGATACTGTGGTTGTTGAGCGTGGTTTGCAAATATTGAAAGACGCAAGTGTTAATAGAGGTGATGGACACATTGGACATTTAAAGAATGTCACAGTGACTACTCATGTTCTTTGTCGTATTAAATATATTCGAAAGAGTAACATCGTGACATTCAAGAGACACCGAGATGAAGTCCCTGGTACGTCTCAGAACTCTCATCATAAAGTGTGATTGAGTCCTTTTGCATTTGAAACATCGTGTTTGTTTTGTGGTGAAGAAGTTAACAAACAAGCTGAGATGAAAAAAGTACAAAAATATCAATGCAAAATTAAGAAAGTAAGTACAATTCCATTTAAGGAAACCATTATTAAAGCAGTCAAGACATGTGGAGACAGATATGGAAGGACTGTAAAATACAGGGTTAAATTTGACCACGATTTAGTAGCTGTTGGAGCGAAATATCATAGTAAGTGCTTTGAATCTTTCATTCTACCAAAACAAACAGGGCGTAAAATAGGCCGGCCATTGGACATGAATATCATATCAGCAATGGAAAACATATTTCATTATATTGAAAATAATGAAAATTGCCAATTTACGTTAAGAGAGTTGAAAGAAATAATTGTATATTATGTTTCTGAATATGCTACAATTATCTCAAAATTAATTGAACAGTACGGTAAAAATATTGTTATCACCACGAAACCAAGATAAATGACAATAATTCGTTTTTGTGAGGCTCAAAAGAATATTTTAAGTAAAGCTTGGTATGAAAAAAAAAAAAGTAAGCCCGGCAGAAGAACGCCTCCGAAGTGTAGAAACTGCTGCAGCAATTATTAGAGACGATATTCGTTATCTTGCTGTAAATAACGAGTTATAGCCTCCAGCTTACCAAATGTTTGAAAATATTAATGAAGATATCCCAAGCAGTTTATCATTTTTATAGAAGAAATAATTTAAAAAACAAAAAAGGCAAAACTGACCATCTGAAGACTAAATGCATTGTCATAACCCACGCCATAATGACTGCGGTGCGTTCAAGATCTGTTTCACCTCACTTATTGGTTGGTCTGTCGAATTTCTTCACAGAATATATGGATCTAAACGTTTATTAGATATTTTATCAGCTTTGGGATTTGCAGTTTCGTATAAAGATGAACTGATGTATGAGGTTGCAACTGTATGTGATCATTGTTGTGGGCAATCATGCCTCAATCTCACTACTGGTCCTGTTTTTTTCTGATGATTCTGATGAGATCAATATAAATACAACGAAATATGATGAAATAAACCCCATTCACTATTTGACAACGAAATTATCAGAGGAAGAAGGTGTTAATAAAGAAGATGAAGAGGAAAAAGTATCAGAGATTGAAGATGATGAAGAGAAAGAAGTACCAGAGGTTGAAAATGATGATGAATAAGAATCACAAATTAATCAAACATGGATTAGGCCTACCAGGGAAACCGTGTAACACAAAAAACAGGAAATTGCATTTTACTTCAAAGGTGGTGTGGAAATGAATGCATCTCTGTTATTGCTGTATTCTATGCGCAATTGATGCTTTGTATGCCGTATTTTGTGGTAATGGTTGCTCGTATGTAAAACATGTATATGGCATTTTTTCTAGAGAATTATTGAATCTACAATTTTGATAATTACACTAATTCCGTCCAGCCAAAAGGAACCGAGATATCAGCAAAAAAATTGTGACCTTTGACCTTGTTAAAGTATGCAAATCCGGCGTGATAGCTGAGGGAACTTATTGTATGTTTTATTTAATACCAAAATAGAGGTGTGTGCAAAGATCTCGCTTTATCCGAATTTTTCGGGAGACTTAACCTTATTTCACTGGACTATACTGTAATACTGCTGGTGTGCCCTTTGTGGGCTGTTAGTGGCACACCTACTCTGAACCACAAATCTCGTAGCTATCGACATTTCATCATCTTGCCATAGATGACACATCAGATGTGCCAGGAGACATCCAGCAGTGCCATCAGTAAAATAACAGTGTGCTGACTGTCTGTCGTTGCAATTGGAGTCAGTCGAAGTTCTTGTTACTGCTGTTGTGACGCACTTGATAATGGTTCGTGTTTGTTCGGGTACAGTGTTAGTCGATACTCGGTGGAACAGTGTGTGTTTATCGTCCACACTTACTGGGAAACCGCGTCTATAAAGGCTTGATAGCAATAATTTATTACACAGTTGGAATGCTGCAAACTATCTGTAAATAATTTATTCAATACTTGGTGAAGAAATTGGAAACAAGGGGAATATTGTTGGATATGCGTGAAGGAGGGCGTCCAAAACTGCGAGACACAGCGGTGAAGAAAGTAGAAAACGAATTGCTGGCTTCGCCAAAAATGTCGCTGCGTGTAGTGTAGAAGGAAATGGGAGTTTCCACAACTACAAGTGATTGAGCTACCAAAAAAATAATCAAAGCTGTACACATATCGCGTTTTTGCTGTGCAGCAAATGTAACCTCCGAACAAATTGAGAAGTTATATAGAATTTTAATAGTTCCAGCAGTTTATCAATGAACGTCTGGGGATTACTGACTAAATGTTGTACTCCAACGAAGCGTGGTGTTTTACACATCTCTGCAAATATCTAATTAACTAATGTTTTTTTTTTTTTTTACTCTTGTCACGCGTAATGTTTTTATGTATGAATATTTCAATTATTTTCATAATTTATTTATTATTTATTATTTTCTTACTATAGGATTTTTTACTTCGTATTTACAGATAGTAATATAAAAAGTTTAAATGTGATAGTAAGCTACATTTTATCTTTGTATTTATATTTATTGATATTTATTTTACTTTTATTTTTGGTCTCTATTGTTAATGTTTCTGGTATTATTTATGTTAGTATCTCTGTTTTGAGACCACATGCTCTATGGTTTTTGTACGTTAGGCTGTTGGAGTGGATCGTTTTAGTTGATTTCAAGTTGGAAGCCTTCTGATTGGCTGGCAGGTTTACACCCTGCGCTAGGATTGGCTGGCGATGTAGGATAGGGTAAGCTAGCGCCAGTCAGTATGGAAGTTCTCGGTCTCCGCTATCGCCATTCGAAGAGACGCTCGCCTGTAGAAGGACGCTCGCCTGAAGTGGGCGAAGCCTATGTGTAAATCTAGTGGTTAGGGTGTCTGATACATCCCCTTCTGCTTTTCAGATTTAATGTGTGTCCTGAAGCCCCTTTCGCTTAGCAGAATTAGGAGGTAGATAGTATTCGTTACGACGCTGGTCAGTGGATGGACGGTTCACGTAAGAAAATGCCCTACACTCTGTTTCGTACCTGCAGTGGAAGCAGCCCGCAAACCTCCCTGTTCCTTCTTAATAAATTTGGTTTTCTACGAAAGCATCATCCTACTATAGATGTGAAGTTAAGGTATTTCGTACTTTAAAATTGGTGAAACCCATAATGTCTATTTGTTCTGGAAGGTGTGGAATGACAACATTTTGAAACACATCATGAACACGGTTTCCAGCAGTTTGTACTATGTAAACCCTAAGGAAGAGTTAAATGCTTACACTGAGCTTAACAAAGTACATTAATGCAAGATTTTTTTAAGATTGGTCCAGAAACAGTATAATTTCGGGTGATTTTAATCTTATGCTAATCTACGAGCTATAAACATTTTTCCCTTTTTCCACACTGTGTTAATGGGTACATTGCATTTTGAAACGACCACTATGCTATGGCAGTTGAACATTTTTCTTAATTTTCTATTCAATATTGCCATACAGGGTGTTCAAACTTAATTTAATTTCAGTATTAGTAAGTTGAGTACTGGAAAAAAAATTGCAATAAAATTCCTTACGCTGAAATTAAAAGTAATGAGTTATATATTTTTTGTAATTTGTAGTTTTGTCACCGTCTTCCTCTATGTTCAATGGCAATGACATTCTTTTTTTTTAATGACTAGAATTAAGTTGTTATTTCAGATCACATACAAATCGTATGTGCACCAGCAATGCTTATATAAGGTTTATAAATCATCTGAGTGTTTGCTGGCAACAGGCTGTGGAGGACTGGGCTACAGTTACCACACTCGTTAAGTACCAAATCGATATTGTGTGTTCATTGGTTCCAGAATTATTTACACTTTTTCACTCGCCTCTCAAACTAACATATGGAAATTAATGTGGCTATAAGTGACAGTAATACATGCTCCTGGGCCTAACGATGACGTATGCAGATAGATCAAATTTTAGTTGGTGTGAATATCCATACATACACTATTTTTACAAAAGTGTTATTGAGGTAGAAGTAGGGGCATGCCGGTCCTCGGCCACATTCGATTAATTGGATTAACCCTTTAATATCAAATTGTTATCAAAAGGTTTTATCCTTATCTCGATCTTTATCCCACCAAAAAATTTAATCATATTTTTATCCGATGAGATTAATTCTTAATCCAATAAAATATAATCAAAAATATATGATCAAATAAGTTTGGTGAAAAAGTTTGATCAAATAAGTTTGCTGAAAAACTTTGATTACATTTCTTAGATGCAATTTTTTTGTGTGTATATATTTCTTTATTTTCTTTGTTTCTTTTATGAGGTGGGGAGCAGCTTTTGTACATATTCACCCTAGGAACCCTGGCATCGTACTGAGGTGTGGTGTGTTGAGGACAGGGTATATAAGTGTTGAATTTTGTGCAAGAGTGGCAAAAAGTTTATTTTTGGGTTTGGAGGGGATATTGCACACAGACGGTGTTGGAAGATAGGCGACTCTGAAAGATACGATTAAAGTCGTGTATTATACCAAATGAATAACAGAAGTGACTTATAACACAAGAGAAATGATGAGTCTTTAAACAAATATAGCCTAAATATATTTCAAACAAGTTCTACCTATCATTATAAATAAATAATCTGAGAGAAGTATAATCAACACAACTACGTGAATTATCTTGTCTCATAAGGAAACAAGTGCTAACTCACTAATGATCACAACTATGTGAGTCCTAAGGTGTCATAAAGAAAATTAATTAACAAGCTAAAATGAAGCAAAAATGTCCCTATAAATTAAACGGCAGTCTTCCTAAACACAATAACAACGGATTTGAAAACACATAACAATTTACACTACTTGACGCCTCAGAGTTCTACACGTACCTAACGTGATTTTAAAACACGTCAGTCCACATGTAAGACTGGTGAATAAATGGCATCAGTATAGGTTTTGCGGACTTCTATAAGCTGTTTCGAGCGCCGCTTAGCAGGTGACCTGTCACAATAAAAGCTTAGTTGATCCCTTAGTTAACACTTGCAGAGGAATTTCTGAAATGGAATCCACTCATTAAATGACGATTACTAAAAAAAATTAATTTATTAACACATGTAAAAGAAAATGTTTAACGAGAATCGCTGTTAACAGTCAGTGATGTTAATATATGTCCATTCAATCGGGAGGTCGCTGCAGCACTGACTTGGATATACCTCTTACATTGACTTATAAGCTGAACTAGGTGTTGAGAGCAAACAGAACCTGCATGTGCGTCGGCCTACATTTGATTATAGACTGAGCTGAAAAACTCGAAATAAACTAAAAGAGATGTGAATACGTCTAAATACAAAACGAGTGTTTCCAAATAAATTGAACTGTTGATGTTACTATGTGACTATATTGGCGTTTAAAAATAAATTAGGAAATCTATATATATATAATACTAGTAATGAAATCGCACAAGCACCTCTCGAAAACACGTTTGGTTGGCTGTGATGTCAGTCAAGGAATGACTGCAGTGTACGAAGTGCATGAACTTAAAAGCTGTTAGATACTTGGAGCTTGCGGCCGAGTTGAAATTATGGCAAAAACTCTGAATACGACTCACTAAACGAATTACAGAAACTATTTCCCTACTTTTAATTAGTTATTATGCATGTCGTCCTGAATGAATCACATGAAATTTAAAAAAAACCTACCCTGATTTTTAACACAAGTTTCACTTCCCTGGGAAAATTAGATTTCACTTTTGTAAGAATAATTCACTTTTAACATAATTTTGATCGAAGTGTAAGGATACTCGGATCGCATGAAGAAGGGCTTAATCCAGCAACACTTTATAGACACTTATTATATATTTTAAAAAGAAATCAAACTTCCTCGAAGAAAAATAATTTAAAATAATGGATGTAATACATTGACCTGAATAATATTAACAAAAATTTCCATTAAGTCTGGCAAATTCACCAAACTTGGTAACACAAACACGAGTTGAAAATCCTATAAACTTTTGTCGACCGAGCTCAGGAATGAGGTTTACATGATAAATGTTTATAAAATTCTTTTAAAATAATGGATGCACTATACAAGCCTAACGAGAGGTGGAGCCCGCTGACCGCCTGTCCCTTGGATCGTCGCATAGAACCCTGTCAGCAGTCGACCCGCATGGTGAAGAGTTGCTTCAGAGGAGAGAGCGATGTATGCATGTATCCAGGGTTAGGTTTGTCGTCAAACTAACATGGCACCAGCCCACGAGAAATGTTCATATCCGTCCAACCTGCCTATAACCCCTCACCACTCCCCCCAATTCACCAGACTGCATCTTCTTTAAGCCGGAGCACTATGTGTCTTGGCGATGTGTCCCATCCCCACTACCAATCCAGCCCAGAACACATCTTTGTCTGAGACAAGTTCCTTGCACCCGTGATCAAACACCGCACTCCGCAAAACATGCCTCGCAAAGTTCCCCCACCCCCTCCAACCACTGACCCAGAACACATGTTTTCTTCAGAGATGAAGACTGTGTGCCTCAGCTAACCATCCCCCTGAAATCCTCCCTGAAGAACATGTTTTTATGCACCATGTTGGAGACTCTCCAACTACCAGACACCCCTCGGGCCAGCAAATTTTGAACTGACCCTGCCTGGCTAGTGCCCCTCAGCCCTTTGCCCTATATTACTTCCAGTAAAATTATATTTTGCTACCCAAGTTCTGCCAATGAAATTGATATCCCTGACGTTAAAGTGAAGATTCATTAATCCTATCAAGATAATCCCCAGACAAAATTCAAAGAAATTTTTACATTTTAACCAAATTAACTTTATCCAATTTTCCAGAAAACTTACAATAAATTTTAAGTTTTAAGTATTTCCAGGAAACTACAACTGACTATAAGAGATATTTTCAATTGCTTAATTTTTTTAAGTAATGAAAAACACACATATTTCGATTTAAGCAATACACAAGTTAAACCTTTTTTCAACCATTCAAAATTTACGTTAAACAAACTGACTTTAAAACCAAATGTCTTTAAATTAAGGAGAATAGTTAACATACGTATTCAATATGTTTTTAATATTTGTGCATATTTTTAAATGTAGATGTCTCAGTAATGTTCCCAGCCCAGAATTTCGACTGTACTATGTAGTATAAAATGTATAAATTTAAACTTATTTTATTTACAAATACTACCTTTTAGATGTAATATCACTAAAATAGCACAAATCCAGCTTGTTGTGATTGCTATCTAGGCTGAAATCTGTTAAATTCCCAAATATTTCAACTGAGTTTCTAAAAAGTCGAAATTTAAGAAAATTTAAAGGAAATCGGTGGCCATTTTTAACATAAGTTTAGTTTTTTTTTACAAAACCTTCAATTATGTTTTCTGAGTTTTTATAAAGTATGATTGTGTTTTACCACCAGACATCTTCGTGTTGAATCCCAGCAGCAGTAGTTGTAATCTAGTTGGAGGGACAAAATAGTTTTATTAAAAGTTTGCTGGACTTTCCCAGCTGTAGATTTGAAGGGCAGCGGGAAACATTCTTGGAGCTGTGGTGTGTCATTAGAGGTCTTTCTACCTGCCTCTGAAAAGGTATTTATGTCAGTCCCTCTCAGTTTCATGTGTCTCCAGGGTCCTAAAGTTGAGCAGTGGCCGGCGGAGGTTTTCTCGAAATGATAGTGTTCCCTCTCCTTTGGTTTCCAATTTATTCATTAAGATGTTGGATTCTTATATCCATCACTTTTGTAATTACCCTCAGCCCTTCAGTCGTTCAGAGTTGTTTGATTAAATTTTAATTGAAATGTTGCTTTAAAAAGTATATTTTTTCTCCCTCACGAAAAGTGTAGCTGGTGACGTGTATTTTTTTCATGAAAGAGACCAAGCAGACTTCCTGCTACCTGAGTTTAAATTCTTTTTAAGTTCCAAACTTGAAAAGCCTACTACAAGTGACCCACTCTTTTCAAGTTTACCAACATTTTTTCTCTTTACTCGTAATAAATATTTGATCGACTCTTCATACACAAGATATTATATATAATGACATGAGGAATTACAACTAATAAACAACAAGTCACATAAAACCTTTTTAACATTGAAAAAAAATGTTCTTTAGAAAAATTCATAAAATACATCTCAGTTAACACTTTCAAGAAAAAATTCGACACATTACACTTCAAAATCATAAAATTGATTACAAATTTTATTTTTTTACCATTTACATGTGAAAGCCATATTAGCTTAATAACCAAGGCTCCATATTATATCTTAAAACTGTTAAATAATCACAACAAAACATGTCATGACTGAAAACCATTAGACATCTTTATCATTTACATGTAAAAGCCATACAAGCTTAATCACCAAGACGCCATATTACACCTTAACACTGTTAAATAATCACAAAAAAAATATATCACAACTAAAAACCATTAAACATTTTCAACATTTACATGTGAAAGCCATACAAGCCTAATAACCAATACTCCATCTTAAGTCTTAAAACTGTTAAATAAACACAACAGACCATGTCAGGACTGAAAACTTTGAAACATTTTTACCATTTACAAGTGAAAGCCATAACCAATACTCCATTTTACGTCTTAACACTTAAATAATCATAACAAATTATGTCGCGACTCTAAACCATTAAACATTTTTCACATTTATGTGTGAAAGCCATACAAGCTTAATAACCAATACTCCATATTACGTCTTAAAACTGTTAAATAATCACAACAAATCATTTTACATCTGAAATCTTTACATTTTATTAAAGTCATTACAAACTTTCCATAATTTCACATCTGAAATCTTAGAATTTATTAAAATCGCTGAAACATTCCATAATTTCATGTCTGAAATCTTAAAATGTATTAAGATCATTGTAAAAATTGGAAATTATGAGACAACTTTATACTTTCAATGATTAAACTGTAAGAAAATTCCTCACCATATTACAAGTCAAAATCATCAAATTCATTTATCTTTGTCACTGCATCTCATCTGAAGATCATTACAACTTCAAACTGAAAAAAAAATTATCAACTTATGCTGCATGAGAAACCATTAAAATCATCACTCCATCACTGTAAGTTTGTATTTACATTAAAATCATCACTTCATCACTGCAAGTTTGAATTTACATTAAAATTTCCATTTTGGGTTAAGAGATAAGCTTTATTTGAATTTCATTACAGGAACAACAGGCATTGGTGGTGGTGAAGCAGGTGAAGGGGGTGATATTGGTGATAATATAGGACTATATATTTTTTATAGTGGTGAAGGTGTGAACTAAGTAGGAGATAGGGGAATTAATTTACATTGCATGGATTCAGGTGATAATAATACAGGACACTGTAGACTTGGAGCAGATGAAGACATAAAATTTAAATGTAAAAATTCTTCCAACTGTTAGAATAATTAGTTGTTAGACATATCTTCCCACACATTATTTAAGCCATTAAATCTAATGGAGTACAACAAAAACACATTTCTGGTTTTTTTACATATAGGCTCACCTGATTTAATGAGTGTTGTAAAATCTAGAGCTTCCAAGCTCGACATCGAAGGCGTCACTGTAACTTTCCTCGAAGACGACGGCATCGCTGAAGGTCTCGAGGCCGGAGGCATCGCTGTTGCTGTCCTCGATGCATCTGTCATCGCTGTAGGTCTCACTACCACATACGTCAATATAGCTCTTCTCGATGCCAGAGGCGTCGCTTTAACTCTCCTCGATATCGAAGGAGTCACTGTATTTAGTTCTAACACCGGAGGCAACTGCGACAGCTCTAAGGAAGGCATTGACAAGAACAACGGTTGTAGTGTAAAACCACTTTCTTCGTTGTCATTCTCCAAAAATCTGATAAGTTAATTACCAAGAGATCTGAACTGTTCATTAAATCATGGAAATAATCCCAATAAAACCTTCAAGTTCTCTGTTAAAGTCTTGGGTAAAGAAGCCAAGAAAATAATTTTCATAGGAATGCGACATCGCAAGGCAAACTGCACTGACAAACAACTGGAAACAGTGGAAAGGGGCATAGAAGCTTAACCCCTATTGATAAAAATTTCAAATTCCCAGGTAAATATTCGAGAAGCATAATTTTTCACCCCCAACCAGAAGTCAGAAGACCAAACACCCAGTTTTCTCCCTTCATGGACCCACGACTTTCAAATATCTTCAACCACTCACACCTCTGAGACAAACCTCTCTGTTAAGTTTCTTCCTCGAAGAAATGAATGACATTTATTTATCACTAAAGTAACTTCTGTTTCATAACAAATAAATTCTTTTTAATTATTAATCAATTAAAATGAATAGTAAATGTGTTAGAGATTAACACACTCAATGAATCGATATGTAAAATATAGAAAAATAAAGTGCTATAATCCATAAAAAATCATTCATGCTTGCTATAGCCCCTCTTTAAGCTTCTCTAAGAATAGTTACACCTTTTAAAGGAAACAGTATTTACTTTTTTTTTGGAAACTTTAAATTTATTTACTTTTTAATAGAAAGAACTATTACATTTCGGAATATTAAGACATCACCTAATATTTCTGTAACCTTAAATTAGCATAAAATACATTTACTTTCAATAAATCATATCGAAGTCAAGAAACGTGTTATGTTTTACGAACTAATTTAAGAAAATATGATCCTGTTTTATTAATGCATATATTGTTAATCATATTTACACTAAACATATATAGATATCGTCCATTAATGTGTACGATCATGTTTACACTATGGTTAGAATTATATTTATAAAGTATTTAAAATAAAGTATTTAAAACTTTTTGTAAAGGTTGGTGTGTATGGGGAAGTAAAATTTGTTTCATAAATAACAGTTCATTTTTATATATGTCTTGTGTTTTTTTTTTTTTTTTTCAAATTTCTGTATATTTTCCAACATAATGGAGTTTGGAAAGTGAATATTAATTTTATAATGTATAACACACAATATTTTGCTCGAAAGTTTGAATTCAGCTAGGAAGGTGTTATTACCCTGCTTTCCTCGACAGCTAAAATTATTGACCTGAACAGGCCTCCCTACCAGAATATGTGGATGGCCTTAGCTGCTCGCTTTGTGAAAGGCAGGCACCTGACTTATCTCGAGGGTATAATAAAAGAAAAGTGCTTTCTCCGAGGCTTGTTGGTGTCAGGCATACACCTTCTGTGATCTTGGTTATCATTGGTAGCATTGGAAAGACGAATTTAAACCTTGAAGGTTTGTGACTCTACTCAAAGATTGGTAGCACTGGTATACATGTATAGCTCTAAACGTGACTGTTTAAGCATCTATAAAATGGAGCACATCTATATTTTTCATTACAATACTTGTACATGTTAATGCAGCATAGTTTGAAATAAATCAAACAACTTTTAACTTTTTAAAAATCTCTCTGATGTGGCAATTTTATCAATATATTTTTCATTTCTTAACAAAACAAGTTCACTTTAAAAAAAGTGATAGGTTAAATTAAAAAGTAAAAAATAATAATTTTAAGACATTTATTGATAAAAATATGTACAAAGACACAGCTTGTTTCACAAAATTATGCACAACATGTTCAAAAGACAAATCTCTGTTATACTATAGAGTGTTTCCAAAACATACATGAGTAAGTATAGGATGACCCAAAACATATTAGACAATTATTTCAAAATACATATACACATAGCAAATAGGATGTTATAAAGTTGCTAAACCTAATCATTTCCTAAGCCAAGTCAAAATGGTTTACTCCAATGAGTTAATAACATGCTGATATTCAATTTACACTTCGATTTCTGTATGATTGAACAGGTGATTTCGTTGTCTTGTTGATCAAACTTTAATAAATATTGAATTGCATACAATTAAAAAATACTTTTTATACCAAATTTCACTCATTAGTTCTCTCATCCCAAATAGTGCCATATCACTTGTATAATATCTATGGGTAATTCAGGAGGAGAAAAATCATAATCTGTTTCACCCCAGTCAGACATCATTGCCCAAGACAGCATTAATTTAGAATTTTCCTCTGCAGAGAAGAATGTTGAATTAGATCTGCATATTTTGCGTAATTGTTTGAACAGTTGGCAATTTTATTCTTTTTGAATATCTGTAATTTTCCTATTACACACACTTTCTAAATTATGTTTTTGCTCAAGTCCACCTACGCATATTTCATAATTATTTAGGAAATGTTTGCAAATATCTTCAGTATTCACATACTCTGTACACCCTATATCCCATTTTAAACCATGGTGATGGTTGCTAACCCATCTATTATTTTTCTTGTATTTGGGAATTAGATATTTTCAGTCAAATGGTGCTTTGAAGGTGAAAACAGTTGTATGTTCTTCCATATCAGTAATAGCATATTCTTTAATGATATATTTATCTTGAGATTGAAATCCTTGTACATTTGCAAAACATCTAGTCATAGCCATGTCTCTTTTTCTACTGACTCAAGCCATTAACGTTAACAGCTTATCTCTTACATTGTAACTTGCTAATCTATCATGAATTATCATAGCATAAGTTTATGTATATGCTAGAATTTATGTATTTGCAATATTTTCAATTCATGAATCAATTAAGCTACTGGTGATTGTGTCATCTCATTTGCTTACATCAAATACAAATAATGTTCCTCTGGTTTTAAATGATTCGGCTTCTAGGATCGGTGAGCTGATTTTTTTATACTAAATTCCCTGAAACTTTGAGTACATATTGTAGCAAATAAGGTATTCATCATTTTCAAAGTTCATATTTAAATCCATATAGAGATAAGCTTGACTGTTTTGATACAGTTTAATATTTTCCATATCACAATTATCGAATACCGATGTATCAGCTTTTAAATTGTTTTGTCGATTTGGTTGAAACAAATAATGACAAATCGTAATTTCTCAGATGAAAAACTTGATTTCATATTCCAAATGACTTTTTGTGATGTTGATACATTTGAAATGTCTCCAAAGGCTTCGCTCTGAATGCAATATCTAGATTCTTCCCTTCTTAGATATATTTTAAAAACTTTACACATTCATGAGTATTAATTTCAATATGTGGCATTAGCCTTTCAACAGTTTTAAATTAAATTGTTACACCTTCCTTGTTATTATCTGTATTGTATATAGCAATCAAATGCTTATTACCAAAAAGAAAAACTATTTCTTGTTTAGCATTTAATATTACACCTTTATAGTCCTCAGCGAAGCCAAGTACCAGACATAATGGTATAACAACTTCGAATTTTCCGCCTGGGTTTATGTGTAGTGTAAAATTATATGCATTGCTCCGCCCAGCCATAAGCCCTATATAAAGATTGTTTATAGTTCCTGTGAGATTGTTCTGTATCATGGAAGTAATTCCAACATCTTGTATTTGGTCTCTTTCAACACCATTGAGCAGATATGCAATTCTAGCCATTAAATTAAGTATTCAATTTCTCACATTCCTGTAGTTCCTGGATTAGTTACTATCTTTTTAATTGTTCCTCTAAACCTTAAACTTGATTTCGATGGTAACGTTTAAATATCATGATTTGTATAGCAATCATTATTTCCGATGGAAATATATACGGAATTGCTGGGAATGGTTCATATGTATTTCCATATTGGTGATTGCATCTTCAAAACTGATTAGTTCTTCAACATTAAGTATGTCTTCCAGTTCTATTAATCATATATCCTAATTCCTTCAAAAACAGTTAGTTGCCTCGTGTTAACTTCAGTGATAACTTATTTGAAGTGAGCATTTTACCCTTCTGTTGACGTCTTTTATACTTCCTTTATTCGAAATATGTTTTTCAGTGAGATAATTCTTAAAAGAACCGCCTACTTTACATCGGTATTGGGTGTTATACACAATGCCCATTTTGATTGTAATAGACATGAAATGCAACTTTATATAAATATATATATATATAGATTTTATTGTAAATGCACGGTAATTTCTTCGTTTCTAAAATTAACCAGTTTTCCATCTTGATAGACAATTGTAACAACTATTTCATCAACATGATTCACTATTACTGTAATATATATCAATGTATTCCATTTTCCCATTATTTTATATCCTGGAGCCACAGCACATGTGAATTCATGTAGTGTATTAGTTAGTTTCGCATTCAAGTATGAACAGCATAAAATATTAACATTTCTATGACATACATTATCCAACAATATATTTTAACATGTTTTGATGATTTGTGCAATTGGTTAGCTGGATATTCTCTCCATTCATGACCTAACATATTTGCAATTGAAATGTCTTCCAAGAAATCGATACCGACATTACTAAACATTGCACTATTTAATGTATTTGGATTTCCATGTAATAGGAAATGTACATTTTCAGGTAATGTCCCTTAAATGAACATTTCTAAATCATCCAACTCATAAGATCCTACCCATATCACAATCTTATAAGTTTATTCACCAATGTTAACCGTAAATGATTGATATATATATATATATATAATATATATATATATATATATATATATAATATATATATATATATATATATATATATATATATATATATATCGATGTTTGTTAGGCAAATATGTTTTACTAATACATTGACTTATATATCCTATTTATAGTATAAAAGTAAATATAAATGACCACAACTGATTATAATTGGTAATTGTTCCATTGTGTAATTGTCTCTCAATTTCATGTTTTTCAAATATTTGTGTATTTCATTTGGAGGACATAAATCGTCAAAACTGCTGTAATACAATAACTGATTTATGTTTTTAATTAATGTAACCCAGTGTGTTCCTATGTTTTGTTTCGAATCTAAATTAACAATTATACATTGGCAAATGTTTGATTTGTTTGGTAATTCAACTCTCACATACACATCTCAGAAATAGGGGATGTCGAGGTCCTTTACAGACACATTATGTCTTTGTTTGTTAATGCACATTTTGAAAGACAATTTAGGACATTTTGCCTTTTTTCCACATTTGTAATTTTTTCATCCTTGTCCAACTTTATAGGGTTTCAAATACATTTCCTTACCCTTTGATTTAACTGCTATACTGATAGATGAAACTCCTCCAAGTATTGGTCCAAGATATGTTAATGCTGGAAGTAGGAACAGAATCATTCTCCCTTTCTTGATTTTTTCTTTAGTTTTACTTTTTAACCGATGCATTTTTTAACCTTTGCGTGCATGACTTTGTCAACAACCCAGGCACCTAGCTTTTCACCAGTCGATATAGGCAGATTCTTCCTTATATTTGCAGCTTTATCGCCTAGAAGTGTATCCACTATATGTCCTTTCAAATTGTTTGTTCGATCATAAACTATATCGTGTTCTTTACAAGCATTAACTAGAGAGTTTATTTATTGATTGTTCCATGCTAGACATTTTGCAAGATTAGTACCAGGTCCACAATAATTGTATTTAGATAAATGCAACTCAAATTGTAGTTTATTAATCAATGTATTTAATAATCCCTGTCCTATTTTAATACATTTAGAACAAGGCATTATTTTCAAATGAATGCAAGCGTATAAATAGCCTCTCAATTATGTTTTAATGTTAGTATAAGTTATGTGATACTGTAAAATATAGGTTTTAAACAAAATGCACATCTTCAGGTAACTGTAATTACTAAAGAAAATGGAATTGAACAGAAATAAGCATATGTGGAAAAATGTGTGTTGTTATGGCGCTGTAGGAACATCCAAATGGACTTAAATTCGTGTATATATATATATATTATATATATATATATATATATATATATATATATATATAATATATATATATATATGTGTGTGTGTGTGTGTGTGTGTGTGTGTGTGTGTGTGTTTTCTAAAACAATACAACAAGAAAAATATTAACAATTAGCGACTATTTTCTCAGTAATTGAAGGAATGCAATATTTTAGTTTTGGTCGACATTCAAATATTGATTGTTTTTATCTATCACAAAGTTACACACATATTCGAAAACATAATTTGCACAATAATGCAGATATGATAATTGTGTTTAAAATGACAATATGGGCCTGCAACATATTTACAATGAACATGTTTTAAGCGATATGACATTTTCAAAGTTTAAAGATATGTGTTTTTACTGTTGGAAAAACAAATATGGTTTTCTGGTTATTATATCATTGCTTCCCCTATATAAAGGCAGATACAGGTCTGGATTTGAGAGTTTTTTATTTCCTGAGCAAGAATAATGAGTATTTAAAAATTTGGACATAGTGGTATAAAACACAGCCATTACAATAGTTGTTTAACAAAATGGCGATGGGAATTGTGATTTGAATGGACATTTACTATGAAATGTGGGTATGGCTATAAAAGATACTGATGCAGTAAATAAACATTACATGTAAGACTTAAGCACCATCACGCTAAACGTGTTTAAATCGCAATCGAGCGATATTCAAGAGAAATTAATAAAGTTAGTTGATGGGAATGATAATGTTTATAAAAAAACGAGTATAATTGCAAACATTTTAACTAATATTAGTAATTATTTGCAGAGTAATGAATTTAGAACAGAAGAATGTTTAAATGGATTTAGTTAAGACTTTAATGATATGACAAACATAATTTTTACAACACAACATGCAGAAATGCAAGATAATTTAAGACTTGTTATTAATGAAGTGGTAATTGTTAATATTACAAAACAACTTGAATCACGAATTGAAGAAATAACGAAATATATGTTATGAATTGATTAATAAAAATTGTTTTGTTATGCAAACAGATCTGAAAAAACAAAATAATGATTTGGAAACACTATTAACTTATTATATTAATGATTTAAGAGTGAAAAATATAGCTAAATTGGATGTTGTTTTAAGTACTGTCAATATGATTGAAAAAGCGCAAACTAATCGATCTAGCGCACTAGTTAGTCGAGCTACTGCAGCAGTTAGAAAAGCAATGATTTAATTCATGTATAAATATCAGAAATTTAATGTAATATAATCAAAAAAGTCTGCATCTGCTTCGGAATTACATAATGTCATATCTGATGTGAAAGAGAAATATTTACAAGCCAAACGAGCCCATATAGAATGGGATGTTTTAAATGAAGAAATATTTAAACCTGTTACAAGCAGAATGGATGTATTACATTCTGTGTTGAATTTGCCTAGTGAAACACCTTTGGAAAATAAGTCCGAAGAAGAAGAATACCTCACGAGAAAGAAAAAGCAACCTCTTTCTCATTTAACACATCATTATAAGCGGGATTTTGGTAGAAGAGGTGTAAAAAAATATCATTTAACACAGTAGCAAAAGTTATTCAGAAAAAATTAGTTTGTATTTCCATAAATACAGTTACAGATCTACAACTGTTATTTTCAATATAGTTATTAATATTAAGGAAATAATTTTTTCAGCAAAATTTCTGAAATATTTATTTGATGGAAATAAACATTCAGACACTTGAGACTCGAAATGCGAGAATTTTACAAACATCCCTGACATAGAGGTTTAAAGACTGCTAACCAGCTCCAGGTATGGCGTGCCAAGAGAAAGGGCAGGTGGTGGGAATGAGTGGTCCTCTCACAGAAATGGACAGGGCAGAGTTTTGGAAGAGTCCACAGTTCATGGGTAGAGCGTAGTTTTACAAACACCTCACTGCTTTAGGTGAGTTCAAAATGCACTGGTCCCAGGGAAGGTAGGTAGACAAGCAGCTAGCCCTTGATCTGGGCAATGATGCATTCTGGGCTGGGGTTTGGTACATAATGGCTGAAGGAACTCCTCGTCTTGGAAAACGTATGCTTTGGAGTAGGGGTGGGAGTAGGGGAGTGGGTGTGTAGTACCCTCTGTAGACAGGGCAGTATTACAACTATCCAAAAACTCGTTCTGGATTAGATGGTGGGGAGGGGATCGGTAGAGGGGACGTATCGCCGAGACAGGTATGTTTCAGCTTACCAAAGACATGGTCTCGTGTAGGGGAGGGGGAGAGGAGTGAGGAGGCATAGGCAGGCAGAAGTGATCTGAACAGTTCTCGCGGGCTGCCGCCATGTTAGTTTGATGACAAACCTCACCCTGGCTACACGCATACATTGCTCTCTCCTCTGAAGTACCTCTTCACCGGGCAGGTAGACAGCTGGCAGGGTTCTGAGCGACGATCCAAGTGGCAGGCTGTAAGCAGGCTTCACCTCTCATTAAGCCAATATAGTGCATCTGTTATTTTTTAAGAATTTTACAAGCATTTGTAGTGAAAACCCCATTTCTGAGCTCGATCCACAAAAATTTATAGAATTTTCAACTTGTACTTGTGTTACCAAGTTCGGTGAATTTCCCAGTCTTAACAGAAATTTGTGTTAATATTATTCAGGTCAATGTAGTATGTCCATTATTTTGTATTATTTTTCTTCGAGTAAGTTTGAAGGCTCGTTAAAATATATAATATGTTTCTATAAAATGTTGCTGGATTAAGCCCTTCTTCGTGCCACCCGATTCTCCTTATGTTTCGATCGAAATTGTGTTAAAAGTGAATTATTCTTACAAAAGTGAAATTTAATTTTCCCCGGGAAGTGAATCTTGTGTTAAAAATCAGGGTAAATTAAAAAAAAAATTCATGTGATAGATTCAGGAAGACGTGGATAATAACTCATTAAAAGTAGGGAAATATTTTCTGTAATTCATTTAGTGAATTGTATTCAGAGTTTTTTTTCCATAATTTCAACTCGGCCACAAGCTCCACATATCTAACAGTTTATAAGTTAATGCACATCATACACTGCAGTCATTACTTGACTGACATCACAGCCGACCAGGCGTGTTTTGGGAGCGGTGCTTGTGCGATTTAATTATGTGTACTTTATATATTGATTTCTCTATTTATTTTTAATAACCAAGATATTCACGTAGCTATGTCAACATTTACTTTATTTGGAAACATTCGTTTTGTATTTAGACCTATTCACATCTCTTTTCATTCATTTCCGAGTTTTTCAGCACAGTCTATAATCAAACTTAGGCCGATGCACATGCAAGTTCTTTTTGCTCTCAAAACCTTGTTTAGCTTATAAGTCAATGTAAGAGGTATATCCAAGTCAGTGCTGCAGCGACCTCTCGAGCGAATGGATGTATATTAACATCACTGACTGTTAACCACGATTCTAGTTAAATGTTTTCTTTTACATATGTTAATGAATTAATTTCTTTTTTAATAATCGTCTTTTAACTTGTGGATTCCATTTCAGAAGTTCCTCTAGGAGTGTTAACTACGGGATTCGCTAAGCTTTCATTGCGATAGGTCACCTACCAAACGGCGCTCGAATCAGCTTATAGGAGTCCGCATTTTCTATACTGACGTCATTCATTCACCAGTCTCACAGGTGGATGGATATGTTTTAAAATCATGTCAGGTATGTGTAGAACTCTGAGGCATCAAGTAGTGTAATTTCTTACGTGTTTTCAAATCCGTTTTTATTGTGTTTAGGAACACTGCTGTTTAATTTATAGGGACATTTTTGTTTCATTGTAGCTCGTTAATTAATTTTCTTTAGGGCACCTGGAGACTCAAGTAGTTGTGTTCGTTATACTTCTCTCACATTATTTATTTATATTGATAGGTAGAAATCGTTTGAAATATATTTCGGCTATATTCATTTAAAGAATCATCATTTTTCTTGTGTTATACACCACTACTGTTATTCATTTGGAATAATACACGACGTAAATCGTATCTTTCAGAGTCGCCTATCTCCCAACACCGTCTATGTGCAATATCCCCTCCCAACCCCAAAAAACACTTACGTCACTCTTGCACAAAACTCATATAGTATATATAAATATATATATACACCCTGTCCCCAACACACCACACCTCAATATGATGTCAGAGCTCCATGGGGGAGGACGAACCAGTTATGCTCCCCACCCCAAAAGAGAGAGAAAATAAATAAGTATACACACACACAAAAATCCATCAAAGAAATTTGATCAAACTGTTTCATCGAACTTATTTGATCAAATTTCTTTAATCACATTTTATCGGTTTAAGATCTGATTATGAAGTAATGCCATCGGATTAAAAAGTTTGATCGGATTAAAATCGAATTAAGGATTAACCCTTTTGATATCAATTTAAAATCACAGTGTTCATCCGATTAATAAAAGCGGCATACCTTTGAATCTAGGACCGGCTCGCCCCTACTACTTGAGGTGTAGACGTACATATTAATTGATTCTAAGGGATCCCGGTACCTAAACATACGTCTACATCTACATGATTGAGTTTCTATATTTTACATATTTGTATACGCCCTGTTTCCTGGACGACTGTTAACCGTGTGTTAAAACATTACATTACAGTGGTTCCATCTCAGTGTGGTCGTTAATTCCCAGAACACCTGGGTTTGGGCTACTGAGAATCCTCGCACTGTGCATTAAACACTTCTTCATGATGGATTGGAGAGTGGTGCATTTTATCAAGGTTCCGCATTATGTTTCTCATGTATTTCAACACAACTGAAGATACCGACGCCTACGAGGGTATATTAATAATTTGTGAATCAGCTGGATGAACGAAACTCCATAATGACCAATTTCAGCAATATTGTGCCACTTGTTACATTTCCTACACCAGAATGAGAAGGGGAAATGTCTTCTTATTTGAAGACTGTGTCATTTCCAAAGGAATTTGGCCTTCCAGATCACCTGACCTTACCACGTCGGATGTTTTTCCTGTGTGGCGTGCTGAATGGGAAAGTATGTCGTAACAAGTCACGGAAAAGTCAGAATTCGGCGGAAAATTGACGCGGTGACTTCTAGTGAGTTTGTGAATACCTTCATTATATTCATATTGATTATATTTTGACCAATAGTGAATGGAATTAATAGTACATATTGACGATGCAGTCGAATATAGTAACACACTTCTAAAGAGACGAAACTGCTCATGTTTGATGGAAGGACCAGCTACTATGCTACCACACACATACACACACAACCGACAACTACAAGGTGAGGTACTACGACCATTTCATTAGAGGGTCCATCGGGCACGTATTCGCCAACTGCAATCTGTTGAGTGAAATATTAAAAACATCATCGTGTTCATCCATAACCTGGGCTATGACGATAATTTTATCTCCAGGGTCTAGGATATGATACAAAAAGACATCTTCCCACATACAACAGAGAAAATTATGACGTTTTCCAAGCAGCTCGGCGAAAGATTTTCTGCACAGTTTGTCGACACTTCAGATTTATGACCTAAAGCCTTGCTTCCTTGCCCGAGTTATTGAAACCTTCGAAATTCACTAACGTACAGAAGTCTTTGGGCTTAACCAACTACTTATTTACAAATGAAAGACACGTTTTCCTACGGTCATTTCGACGGAACGGAAAAGATGGAAGAGTTGCATCTGCCCCTTTTAAAGCATTTCACAACCGACTGACAGACACCGAAATCACTGCTGGAGACTGCGCACATGACACATCTGTGATTGGCTGCACCACTCTGGGCAGTATTCAGACTTGTATCTCAAAATAGACATACTGATCCTGACCAATGGTTTTGAAAATTCTTGACACATGCGTACTGAACAACATAACCTAGTATTTTTAGGTTACGATACGTCAAAAGTTAGTGTATTAACTCAAAACACTAACAAATTCTCAGATTTTTACTATGCTCAAAAGTTTATTCCATTTTGATTAATATACATATTTTATTGTATTACCTTTTTATTTTATTAAAAAATTATCAAAAAAAAATGGCCTGCGCGTATGTGCTTTTATTGCATTAATATATTCTTCACACACTATTATATTAATTCCTAATGGGGTCAAATCTCGCAAACTATGCTCTAACACGAATTCACAGAGCGAGGTGGCGCAATGGTTAAACAAATGGGACTCGCACTCGGCGCGTCCTGGGTTCGAGTCCCAGTCCGCACTGCCATCGCCGAGTCCTCCCCTACCCCCCTCATTTCCGTTCCACTGCTTCTCTCTCTGCAACTTGCTCCGTCTCTAGTGACCTCGCTGTCGAAGAGGCGTTTAGCCCTACAAACTACCTACTACCAACTTACAGATTTTAAAATATTTAGTTTTAGGAAATATGCTGATATTTGTACAGCCACAATTCGTATTAGGGAATTTTATTAATTATAAATAGTGCGGATATAGGCCTCTATATACAGAAAATAAATTTTCACCAAATATTTTAGGAATGGGTATACCAATTAGAGAGGTACATGCAAGATATGGTCATTGTGTTAACTCGTGCAGCAGCCATGTTGGCAAGACACTGAAAATAACCTCTCATTGTTTTTGTATCACTACAACCAGTACTCTGAATTTTTATTTATATTAACATATCACACAGTTCTTGGTGATATACATGTCTCATCGAATATCTTTACCCGCCCCCTTCGCCCTTTCTGTTACCGGACAATGAAAAACCATAAAATTATTACTGATAAATATATTATATTCCTCAGTCCAACTCTTGTTGTCATCACCATCATCGCTACTGTCTCTGTACGAGAAGCTCAAGGCGTACCTTGATCACCTAGAAAATACAACAATGTAGACAATGAAACAAACAAGAATATTTACTGAAAGGTATTCAACCAAATTAATCTTACCTCAACAACTGAAAATGCCGTAATTTCAGTTTAAATATTTCGTCGCCAGCTGTTCCTGACCTGGTCGAAGCCTTCAATTTGTTAATTTATTTTCGATGCACACTCCTCAGATTATTTATATTTCTTATTACAGCACATTTCGTGGGGTTAATTTCCACCTATTTCAATATAACCATCAGCCGAGCGTATCCCGTATATTTCCTCTGTTACCACCCACGATCCGAATTTCCTTGAGGTTGAAACTGTACAGTTTCGGCTTTGAGGAATTCCTCATCGTCTTACAACCCTGAACACGCACAATGGCCAACTAAAGGATACTCACAAAACCCCGGCAAGGCCACTGTTACAAGGGGCAAGGTCGTTGGCGAAATTACATCCGTTCTTACACGATGCAAGCTTATATACTGTTTACACAACATAACAAATAGTGTATCTATCCATGTCAACTATCTCACTATAGATCTGCTGAGTATGAATATGTAAAAGGCAATAGGCTTGATGCAGTGTTATACGAAGGATAATCAACCCGTTCATTATCTAACCTGCGAATCATTCCATCAAACAACCATTCGTCTTTACACTTATACATCTTTCAATGTTAGATACACCTTTTGTTTTCCTCTTGTAAACCCATTTTATTTCATGTCGTCCACACATCGGAAGGAATAGTTCAGGCATAGTCCGTTCACGGTAAAGTGAGCACTTTTTGAAGCTGTTTCTACAGACATAATAACCAATAGATACATTTCATTGTGGCCACAGACGTTTGGTTTTGGGTATGGTGAATGTATATACTGCGTTTATTACTCACATGGCAGGGTTTACATCAACAAGTGGTGGAAGGATATACATTGGTTGAAAGAAAAAGTAACCATGGCTTCAAAAGTGTTCACTTTACCGTGAACGGTCTATAGGTAGGTACGCAAGTTCAGTATCTGTGCCGAGTGCTACAAGTGATTTAAGCTTTCCAGATGTCACGTAGCTGATAAAAATTATCTGACTTCTATAACAAAAAACCATCATTTCCACTATACCTCCACGATGACAGAAAAACGTTTTAGATTATTTGTAGTGACGACACACACGCTGCTTCTGTATGTCTAAAAATTATGTAGCAAAGTATCAAGTCACTCGAACTCAGTCAGAGAAACAGAACTATTACTCGAACGACAGACGAACTGCGAATGAGACCATCTCGACTGTCTTCAATATATGTCTGAACATTAATTGCATTGCCCAGGATTCGAACCACCGCTACCCTTACAAGATATTAGAGCTTAAATCCAATGTCTTAAACCGCTCGACAACCTGACAAGTTCAGAAAAAGTTTGTACAGTAAAGACTCTTAACCTTATCCTTGGATGATAACGTAGCATCTTAACATTACTTACTATCCGTTCAAAACAAAAAGAAACATAATTATTCTTACCAAAATCTTAAATACGCAGAAAAAATCACGAAACCTTAGCGATTAGGAGCATTATGAGAAAACCCTAAGACACGTTCACGCAGAAGAAAACACATAGGAATATATAAATATTTATAAGATAGTATTATACAATAAAGTAGTATATAAAATCGGATTATATATTTGTATTGTATTGTGCTTTTTAACGTCCCCCCCCCCCAGTTTTATGCTTCAAAGCTTAGCAGGGGACATAATTATATATATAAGATAGGACTGTCACACACATTTATGGCTGAAATTGACGTAAATAAAGTGAATTATAAAATTGATATCATACATAATTACAATGAGTTTATTATACATCATCACAGTAAATATTATGACGATCTTGTAAATTCTGCATTCCGAAGCATCCAAAATGAAAATGCGCTTAAATGTTGTTAGAAATGCGGACTCTATCGACCGATAATTGTTTAAATTTTAAGTGTATATTATAGTGTAATATTTTATAATGTTGCAAAGTATATACATTTTTCTTTCATGTACATCATAAATCACACTTTTTTGACAAATTTTTGCGGTGTCTCTTCAAATTTTTTATGAGTTCTTTACTTTGTACAGGCAGGAGCAGTGCTCCATAGGCAGTTGCTTTACTTCAACCTTAACTTAGCGTGCCACAATGTTTAAACGGACACACTGGCGGGATGGCAGGCTGCAGTGAAGTTTGCGGCGAAGTAGGATTACGTGGTTTCAAAACTGTGGCGTTTACATAAGGCGACGCAAAATTATTTAATTTGTTTTTTTTTTTTTTTTTTGTTTCGTGTTTATGAGAGTCGGAAATAGCAGCGTGCTCCTAGAAATGTCCCAGTTCCATTAGATCGGCGAGGGAGTCAAGTTATCGGCCAAGGGAAAAGTAAGTTGTGTACGCAGTGGAAAGATACAAGGAGGGAGGAAGTAGCAGTGTTCCAAATGTGCTCCGTTACCAGCGATCAATGCAGCTCTGATGCAGCGAAGCTAGTGGGGACGTTTTTGGAGGACAGATACGGTGCACATTAGAAAGTGGAAGGCAGTTGAAGCTTGACAGCCTGGTCTAGAGACGGACTTATTGCCCGGTTGCACCATCGTGGTTCTAAACTCAATCCGAGATTGGATCTAAGATCGACATAGAAAACTGTTGCATAATTCGAGTTCAGAGCTGGACTGGAGATCGAGATGAAGCTCATTTGGAACCGCTGAAATCAGGAGTTAGAAATCTCGATCCGGGGTCAGCAGCCATCGTTGACAAATGTAGTTTGAAAATTCGCAAACAGGTAGAATCACGTTCGATTGTTTTCTTGGGAAATTAAAACAACATTATACGCACTTGAATATCATTCAGTAAAACTCGTACAGCAATAATTCACTTAAAACGGATAAAACATCGCACATCTAGTTCTATCTATAGTGAAAAATACGCCTACTTCCATGACGTCATACATTACGAACCAATTGCAAAATTAGTCTCATACTTAATGTAGATCTCTCACTTTGGAACGAAGATCGACGAATCGGAGATCCATATTCATGAAATTTCGTTGGTGCAACACTTTCACATTGTATTTTTAAAAGATGTTACTGTCGATGTATAATTAAGAATGCAAGTCGTCAAAGTGTAAGAAAAAATGTAAAACTAACATGCTATAAAATAATTGGAACTTTTCCTTTTCTTAAAAAAAAAAAAAAAAAAGCAGAATTACAAAATAGTGCAGCTGAATCAAGTTTTTTTCCATACATTAAGGATAATTAGTACGTACTAGTTTTGGTAAAATTTAAATAATTAACCAGAACTTAAAGATTTTTTTCAAGTGGAAATCAAAGCAAGAAATAATATATTCGGGAACACTTCCAATAAAAACAAAGTTTTTTATTTGGATATCCTAAATAATATTATCTAATTATTAAACCAATCAGTGATAAAAATTAATCATTTCCCCGCCATAAACCTATATAGGCCTGAAGGGTGGCATTTAGTTGAAAATGCTACGTTGGAACACACATTAATAAATTGGTGGCCCATTGCAGTACACCAATGAAAATGTTATGAGATTACACATGATCCTCCAGAAAATTATTTCATAAAATTAGACAATACCAGAACATATAACAAGAGTTAGTTTTGAAAAAATTTAAATGGTTGGGTGATGATTCGTAACAAGTTGGTAAATGTAATGTTGTAGCAATGTTGTGCAACCAACGTGTTATGTAAATTTTTGTAACATATGATTTAAATGATAACAATTGCCCCGTTCTTGTGTTTTATAAAATATAAACGTTTTAATGACAAGAAATTCTTTCCTCATAAATGTTGTTCAGTTGGTTACGTGCTATGTCGATTTTGGGAACACAGCGGTTGGTAACTAATACTTAGTATTAAATTAGGCGAACAATGTGTAACCAAAACTATGTCAACAATGTAGACTACTATACTTATGTCAACTTAAACGATAATTTCGTATAATTGATAAAAATCAATAATTTTTTTTTAATATGCAAAACAAGTCTTATTCAAAATCTACAGGATACGCCATCTGTTGGTTACTTTTTGGGAATATCCTGCCGACATTTGGTATGTAAACTTTCGTTTACCAACAATGCTCAGAATGGAGAAAATAATAATTAAAGCATATATAGTCTTTCAGTATGTAACTTCCTTTTTAAACCGTGTTTTGTTGATAAGGTGCTGAGACAATGCTGTGAACATACAAATTAGTGATGGGAACTTCATGTTACATTGGGCCAACATTGCTGCACAAAATTATGCCAACCTAGGATACTGTTAATAGTTTATAGTTAAAAATCATATATAGTTAAATTTATTTGTTTGATTGTTCACGTTCTTTCACACAGCGAGTCTTTAAAAATAAATACTTTCTAGTTCGGTTGTGTGTTGGTCACTTGTTTTATAATGTAGTAGTTTGAAAATATAGTGTTATAAGTTGTAGGTATTGTTAAGTTTGGCCAATGCCTCCAGCTGTTGGCTTTTGATTGCTAAGGTAGTAAATCTTCATTTTAATCCGAATATTTCGTTACTAATATGGAATAAAAGTAGATATTTAACGAAGATCCATCTTTATTTCCAGGCAAATTTCAAATTTATATTTATAGGAAAGAATTTATTTAATTAAGCTTAAATTCTTGTATATACACCAAATCATTCAAGCAAATTTTTAATATATATAATTAAGCATTAATTTCCTGTTACTTTTTTACCGTTTGAGATAACTAACATTTTAGTAAGGCGTGGACTTGGAAGGAGTTAGTAGCGGAATCATTTATTTTTTAAACATTTTAAGTTTTGTTAGAATGCTGATATGTTTGGTGGGTTGTATGTTCTTCTGGAATAAAAATTGACATGTGTTAATATGTGTAATTTTTCGTTATTGTTTCACACATATGAATGAGAAATATAACTTGCGACATTGTTCGTAATTATGTACACTGTGTACTTTGATTAAACACAGCGAAAAAAGAAATACACGACAGTTTTGAAATATATAAGATATAACATCCGTTATTTTGCACGGGATGATAGATAAATGTGGTTTAAAAGAAGTAAAATTTGATGTATTATTACATTAAATAATACAGCAGCAGACTGAACTGTAGGGTTATCATATCCTCTGCGGTATTGGACAGTTCATGTGACTAGTTTCTCAAAGCACACGAGTTCGCGTCCAACACCCTCACAGTAGATTTTCAACCATTAAAATATAATTCTGTTAGATGCAGAAGTTTTGTGAATTCCAAACTAACAGTTAAAATATATTTGAAACACCACTATCCAGTGTTATAAATGTTGTTTATTGGTTGGTATTAGGTATGTATGTAAAATCATGTCTTGCCAAAATGTCAGTAAAACTTTGGTTGGTAAACAGGCGGAAACTCCCAAGTTGGCCTGACCTTGGAGCAATGTTTCAGCCAGTTTTGGACAAACAAAAAATTGCTACTGTGTTATTAAAATAATAAAAAATGCTGTTTTACATTTTATTTTATAAAAAGGAACACATTCTTTCATTGCATATGGTTGATATCCTACATTAACTAATAAAACATATACATCTTTCAAATTAAAAATTTGTGGGAAATGTTTTCAACCATTAATATCAACTATAATGTTAAGGATGTTTTCGGTAATTCTAGGAAAACCAAATATAAAATTATGGGTATATATTACATCCTGCTTATTATATTTCAGTGCCTAATTTCGGTAGAAATTAGACAAAAATAAACTTAATTAGAATTCATAAAATATAATTTATCTAAAAGTTATTCGTGGTGAAAATTTTATAATTTCACACTGATATTTTATAGCAAGTAATTGTTATCTCGTTAATGCAAAAGAAGTACAATGATAAACTTATCCAAAGAAGAGCATACTGAAAAAAGCTTACATAATAGTAATAAACATTTCATTTTATTATATAATTTAAATTTAAATAATTGTGTATAGTCATGATTTTAGTAAAAAAAAACTTGTTAGTTATTAAATTAAATGTGAAAATTGATCAGATAAAGGTAAAATAAATTTGTTAAACTTTTAGAAACACAAATGATAAAATTCTAAATTTATATGAAAGTAAATTCATATATATAATGGCATAAAGTTGGAGTACCCCATATATATAATATATGGGGTACTCCAACTGATTTACATCATAAATAAAATGTCATAACTCTATTATGTGTACATTATTCTCCTAAATATAATACATTCTCATATCACAAAGACAAAAGAATACCTACAGATGTTAAACTTAAAAATATATTCAACTCCAACTTACATTATGTTAGTTATTATAGAATGTCAGAAAATATTTTAAATTAAGGTATAATTTTAAAATTGATAAAAAAGATATCAGGCTCGAACAAATATCTTTATCAGATAATTATATTTAAAAAAAGTAAATTAGGTTCGAACAAATATCTTTCTCGAAGTGTTATTCGAAACCATACCGAATATCTTCAACAAGAAAATAATGATTTTCAAACCATTATTACAAAGTAATGAAGAGTGCTGTTTGGAGTTAATTAAAGTAAAGTGAAATAAGATGCCATTTTTAATTAATTGATTTCATAAAACATTTAATAGCCATAAAATATTGTAGAACACAGGGTATAATTAATGAAGATTATTATACCATATAAATTTTTTTAATAACCTTAACATTGTTAATAACTTTTGTTTGTATATAATCAATATTATATAAATTATAAACTGTAATATTAATTTAAAAAATTAATTTGGCTGTAATATAAAATTTTTGGTAATTAACACTTATTCATGAATAGGTTTATTTTAAAATAAAATACATTTTGATATTAAAGCAATTTGCAATAATTTGATATACTAGATAATAACATGCATAGCCCACAATTTAATAAATGTACCTGGTTTCTTTCAAGACAAATATTTAAGAATTCTAAAAACATGGTTCGTTATTTTAAGATCAAAAATGTATGTTATTTAAAACAAGATATAACAAAAGAAAAATGATAAAGTAATACAAAATGTGGAATTTAAAAACTGAATTTTGAAAATTATAGAAATAATTTAAAGATTTTTAAAACAACTACACAAAAATCTATAATATACCATCAAAAGTTTATATAAGCTGAAATACAAAATTACAATATCAACTTATGGTGAAATTTATTTGGTTGATAATATATGTATACACATATAGGGTACACTTAATTTTAAAATTTAAATTATAAAAGAAAAACAGATAAACTTTTAATAACACTTTTAAAATATATTTAAAAAAATGTTTTTACTAAGTTTAAATTTAAATTTTAAATAAATATTGCAAGCATAATTATTACTAACTACATATAAACCATTGCCATAAAAATCAAAATCAAACACATTTTGTACAAAAATTGAAACAATAATATATTTCATTAATAAAAATCTATATAACTTTTTATCATACAAAATATTCATTAATAAATCTTTTTTATTTGATCATTTTGTAATTATTCCGAAGAATGGCAAACATATCACTTTCATATAGATTAATAATTGTAGATTATTATTATATTTATAATTCTAATTTTCTTCATTTAAACATTATTTATTTTTAAAATGTGTTAAATATTATGCGATATTTTATTTAAAATGTATTTTTTTGATCGATCTAAGTCATATGAAATAAGGTAAATTAGCATTAATATCTTTACTCAATACAGGAAAAATTTTATATGCCTAATTTCTATATAAAATATCAATATCTTCAATTTTGTAACATTACCAGGTTCAAATTAAAAAAACTTTTGAGATGATTGCTGTTTATTTATGTTATGCTTAATAACAAAAACAGGTTACATTTAATATCAGCCTTTAATTAGAAAATAATTAGTCACTATACAAATATGTAATTTAACTGTAGGATAAGTATGAACCCAAACTGATTAATCTGATCAATATTTGAGGAATGTGAATTAAAAATATTAACAATCCAGATAAATGTTTGGTATGGTGGACAGTCAACATAATAATTGTTAATTAAACCAAAAGGATTTATCATGCAGCTCAAATATAATAATGATAAAAATGAACAAAAATGTATAAGCCAGGTAAATATGTTGCCCATGCAACTATCAAGTACATGCCACATAAAATTTTGTTTTTAAAACACTTAAAACCTTTTTGTTTTTTTTTTTTTCTAAATTTATTATGGGAAATTATATTGTTACATGATTTTTTAAATATTTTTATTTGTGTACATAAAACACATACATCATTTAGAACTTTCACTATTTTCAATATTTGATATGTTATATTTTAGCTATAAAACCCATCTCAAATACATTTAAATAACCACATATTGTACTTTTTCCTATTGGGAGATTTTTAATTTTTTGTTGAAGTCGTGTTATTCTCTCCAGTCATATAGTTAAAAATTAAGTCATTATGTTATTTCAAACTATAGTTCCTCCATGTCTAATAATATATCTACATCATAATAACAAATATATTTTATTTCCATTGTTGTATTTTATTTACAAAACAATTCAATAAACTATTCATACTATAATTTAAAAACAAAATAGAGGATATTATCGTATATCGACAATTTAATCTAGAATTCTAAAATAGTTTATGTTTCAAAACATGCAATTATGTTGATTTATAACTTATTAAATTTATTATATTCAATAAACTTTCTGTACCTACTCTAAATTAAAACAAATTTTTATAGTTTCAAAATATTTAATTTTAAAACTTTAGTACCATAAAATTCATATTGGTTTTAAAAAATATCATTTCAAAAATGAACTATTTTATAATTTATTCTCAAGATAAATATAAATTTCACTCTTAATTTTATATAGTTGTTCACATTACATGAAAAATAACTCGATTTCATCATGTGTAAAACTGTAGAATTTACACCTCATTCATTTTAATAAATCACTGCCTAAATAACATCCCGAAAAATGTATTTTTCATTTTTAACAATTAACGGAATTCTATTTATATTCTCTGTTAAATATTTTTAAAAACATATAACTAAATTAATGCAATAATTAAAATGTGAAATCATACAGAATTTAATGAAACCGATAAAACCAAACAAACACATTAAAAAAATTGGCTTTCATTAAATATTTAATATTAAAAATAGTTTCTTATGATATTTTATACAATATAATCTAAGGAATTTTGAATATATTATTAAATTGTAGAAAACCATATTTTATGGTTATTCCAATCGAACTAACTAATGTAATGATTAATAATACAGAATACCTTTACAAAAAGAATCAGAAACATTGGCAAATGAATAAAAAATAAATTATAATTACAAAATAAAAAAAAAATTATAATGTTAGAAATAAAACTAATAAAATTGAAAACATGAAAGTATTTTAATTATGATGCTATAAGTAAGTAATATGTTTAATATGATTGCTGTAAAGTTGGAGGAATACAAATTTTTAACGAAAAAACATATTCAAAATACAGTACTAGAATAGCAAAAAAATGCAATGTCTTGTATTTCCATAAAAATATAACAGGATTAAAGTCATCAAAATTATAATTACAATTTTTTTAAAACTTTTAAAGAACAAATCGGAAATACATATATCACATGAATTGTAATCATTGAAATAATTTTTTTTATTAACCTATGAGCAAAGTATTTATATTTGCGATTTAATTAATAAAAATGTTATTTATTCTAACATCTTAGATAAATTATCACAACCCATACAAAGTCATTGAAGTGGACATTAAAAATTTAATTATCTAAAAGAAGATGTTTATAAATAATTTGAAAATAATATTTAGCAAAAAATTTAAAAATGTGAAGATAAAGTTAATATAACTAAATATACTAAGAAAAATGACAAGAAAATATGGGATATAAAATAAAAAGGAAAAAATATTTCGAATAATTACTGCAAAAATAATTAAATGAATAAAACAAAATGTAAATTTGAAAATTTACATTTTAGAGTTATACACATGCATTTTTTTGCTTGCTGAAGATTTATGTGACATCAAAACGAAACCAAAAAACAAAATATTATTCTTGTAATTTTTAATAGTTTTTAATTTAATTTTGTTTATAATCGGTATATTTATTTTCTAGTTCATAACTATTTGTTTTATTTCTTAATTTTTGCCTTAGTACTATTTAAGCAGATACTTCAAATTTTCAACTTTACACTTTAAAATAATTTAACTAAACAATTATCCATGTAACCTATTTCAACTGCATTTTTTTTTTATTTTGCCAATTCAAAAAATGTACAATTTTATGTTAAGTTTCAATAGTTTCTTAAACATTTAAACTTCTGTTTCATATTTTACGTTATCTTGTTTACATGATTTGGTTCTATATATATATGTATATATATACACACATACCATTCTACATAACAATCACCGGAGAACTGCAATTTCATTTCGCTTTGTTTCCGATATATAAAAATTACGTTTTAATGTCTCACCTTTAAAGAGCTAATAACTCCCTTGTTATTCAGTTTAGTTTGTACGTGTCCTATATATTTTATAACTAATTTTTTCATAAGGAATCACCTTAAGAAGTTTGTCTGTCTAATTGATACACATCCTGTATATTATATCAAGGTGTATCACCATATCACCTATTCTACCACACTTAGCATAATACTTCTTACTTTTTACTGTCTGCCTCGCTTGCCTGTCAAAGCATTTTAACACTGCTAAAATTACAATTTTTTTCTTATTTCTTACAACAATGTACAATTTCACGTGTACAATTTTCTGCTGGAGTTAAAAATTTGACATCGTAAGGGAGGCAAAATCTGTAACAGTATAGAATTTAAAAGGGTTTTGCTCCTTATTTTGTAACGCCAGTGCGTTACCAGCGTTGTCTATAGTGTATAGTACTGATCTTTACCGTCCTACACTAGCGCCCCTCCCCCCCCCCCCCCAAATTAGTTTCAGTGCTCGTGCTGCCGCCGCTCTGTTGCCCGACCTCTATGGTCGCTCTCGATTCCCCTCCCTTCACCAACCACTTCCCCAACACCCTCTCTTCCCGCCCCTTTTGTGACACCTTATGATTTTCGAAATTTTACTGGGGTATCGTTTATTCATTCTGCTACTGGCTTTAGGCAATGGGCCTTCCTGACCTCTTCGCTTGGATTTTAGGAGGCCTCCTTTATTCTGTTATAGGTATGATGTATTCGACTGTAGAATTGTGCAAACCTAATATCGGCAGCTTATGAATTGATTGTAATATAATTCCTTCTCGTAAATTATTAAAATGATTTGTGACCGGCGAGGAAGTGTTAGAGGTAGCGGATCGTATACAGCGAGTTGACGACGCACTTCATTATAGTGGACTTTAACATGGAGTTGGTGCCTCTTCACGTAATATTTCCGAACTTTAGCTGGTTTGCTATGATGTGTGATTACCCTGTAGTGGGCCCTTCAGAACATAGTGGAATTTTATTACATTTGTGGTGAAAGTAGATCGCTGTTGTAAGTATTTTTGAATGCCCAAGTTGTCCCCGACGCCGAGTTGTATTGGGATAGTGTCTTTGTCGTCAGCTCACTGTCGCAATAATGTTTAATGTGTGCGTGATTTCCTTGACGTCGCAGGGCTTTGACGGACAAATGTAGTTTGCTGCCCCTGGGTCGAGCATATATTTTAGTGAGAATTTTAATACGATTTTAATATGTATTTTAGTTCTGGAGGTGTTTTGATGTGCTACCTGCCACCACCTTCCGGGCGGCGTAAGTTGTCATGCGTATAAACCTCTTACGTCGTGCTTGTATTTTACACTACATATATTTGGTGAAATTAAACCGCATTCTAGTAGGGAAGTACTCTCTTGAGCCAGAATATAATTGTAGTAAGGTTTCGTTATTTTGTACGTGCGAATGCATGCGTGAGTAATATACTACGTGAAGCTTAAATTATTTAATCTACCCTTGTAATAATGCAATTTCTTGGCTCATGGTTTCGAACAGAATGTTCGTTGGGAAATGTAGCGAAGCTCTATTGTTCGTGTCCCATTTGACGGTTTCTTTATGCTGCAGGTTTGTGTAAGGCCGCTTTCATGCGCGGTTCACTTTGTAACGGGAATTTACTGATCTCTGGCAACGTAACTTTAAAGAATTGCTTTGCCGTTTTAAAATAATTTTATGAACAGGGCCAAATGTTATGAGCGAGAGACTGTTTACTTGGCGCAATATGCGTTACTGTTTGAGCAGGCCTTTACACGCCTGACATTACAATCTGTTTACGAGTGATTTTTTTACGGCGATGCAGTACGCCGTGTCTGGATATGACGTATCATTTGTACTACCTGCTTGATAAGTAATTACCGGTGGCAGTCTGGGGGAAATCAGTGTTGGTATGACGCACTCGCGTCTTGCATACAGCAGTGTACAGTCTGCACCACTACGCAAGGGCACCTGTGAGCCGTGCTCGTTATACAGGAGTGTTGTGTGGGACTACAAAGATTGCAGTGAACATTGATCGCTGCTGTTATTTCATCTGTAAAGTAAAAGTGTTATTATGAGTGTTATCATTACGTAACAGAATGAAATGTGAGTTGACAAGTAATCGGGGCCTACGTACTGAATGGAGTCTCCTCGAAAGAAATCATGGGAAGTGAAGCGGTCACAAAGTAGAAAGATTATTATTAACAATGTTTTACAATTTTATAAAGAAGAGAATAAACGAGGTCTCATTGTACCTTTAGACAAAGTAGTAGAAAGGACAGTCAAAGCAGTAGGTATAAGTGACAAGACAGTGCGTAACATTGCCAGACAGCGTGAGAAAACCGACAATGACGGAACTGCCATTTCCACCCCAGGTAAACGTCGTCCACGGCAAAATAAGACGGAACTTGACGAATGTGGTCGTGCGCCAAACGTTCTTGGAATATTATGAAGCGCACAAAGAAATGCCCACTCTTCGTAAACTCCTGAATGTTATGAAAGAAAAGATACTAACGTCCGGGAAGAAGGATACATTTTGGAGAATTATTAAATCCGTGGGATTTAAATTTTAAAAATTTAGAAATGTTAGACACTTGCTAACGGAGCGAAGTGATATTGTCGAACGGCGTACAGTCTATCTACGTGCACTGGGGCATAATGCAAACGGAGCTAACAAACCTGTAGTGTATACGGACAAAACATGGGTTCATACACATTGACGAGGGTCCAGGAGTTAACGGCAGAACAGAATTTGCGGTGTTTATTAGCCTCCTAGAGTTTATTATACATGTGCACGGAGTGTTCTTGACGTCCCATCTTCCCGCACTACTCCTCTGGCATACCTAAGTCTGGTTGTCAACATACAACAGCGCGCTCGCTCCTCAACGGTAAAGACTTGTACGCTGGCTTTTGAATCGCCCGCCGCGGAAAGTACTTTGTTTCGCAACCTATGAGCGCGGCGCCCGGTGTGTTCTCGGTGTGCTCGGTATACCCTCTCCTTTTTCCTGCCCCTCCCCTTCTACTCTCCTCCTTTCTCATTAGCGCGTTCCTGTGTTACCCGTAAACTGGTGCTCCAAGACGTTCATCGTCCTGACGATTTACCTAACACATTTTGGCAGCCTTCCTTCGCTTCATCGACACTGCTGGTGTTAGCTGGTAGTGTGATTCCATTATGGATAATCGCCTGAGTGATTAAAAGTACGATCTTTAAAATTTTAGATATAAATATGGTTGGTACGTAATTTAGTAATTGCCAAATTATGGCTATGCTTAAATAGCTTAAATGTTACGTAGATACGTGCGGCCAGATCTAGGTGAGTTTTGGTGCAAGCCATTTTGATTAACAGGGCAGTAGTTTGCATTAGCTCTGGACAGTGGCAAAGTAATGTTTGTCGGCTGCGGTGATATTGGTAGAGTTTGTTTCGGCCAGCACGTTTGAATTTTGGGTTTTGAAATCCTTAAGATGGTTTTGGCCCTTTTTAGATGCATAGCTGCGACTTGTAGCACCATGTTAGATCTCGTTTCTGGTCGCTCCATTTGTTCTGTCCACCTTGGTTGTGATTAGGCTCGGCCGCCACAACTCCAGCTTTACGAATAATATTTTAATATTGTCAGAGTTTGTAATTCTTATGGCCGGTCACTTTGATTGGGCTAACTATAGCTGCGGGCTGGACAGTATGTATTTTAGTGAAATTTTTAAAATATTTTAGCTTGTTTTTTTTAGTCTCGGCCGGCCTTTTTAGGGCACGAATGCTGCCCCGTCCGAGAATCACTTGATTATTGTTCTGAATCGTCAAGCTGGGTGTAGAGACGCCCTTTCTAAATAAGTTCGGTTAAAAGGTAAATAATTTGGGCTGACGTTCATTGTTGTGAAACAGAACTACTTGCTTGTGAGCGAGTATGTTAACGAATAAAATAAAAAAATAACAGTAATGATTACTCAGTTGAAAAGTATAAACCAAATTTTGCGAGGTGTCTCTACGAAGGGTAGTGAACTTGGCCTTGAATCAATGGCTGTTGTTACTGACCCACGCAACTAGAATTGCATTGTGCCAAAGCCCCAAGGCGAGTGTCCACACTGGGTCAAATTAATTTGTCTAATGTACGCCTTCAGCGTTTCATACTGTGATTTGTAAATGTTTTCGAACGGGAGTTTGCTGCGTTCGTGTATGTATTTTGAGAATATAATTGTGAGGGAGAAAAGCCGGAAGGGCGCACAGTCAGTATTATATATTTTTGAATAATATTTGTGTATCTGGTAAGACATTTCAAAAGTTAGGTCTTTATTACAAATGTGTATTTAATTAGTTTTTAAAGTCTAGCCTTTTACCCATACACACCTTTTATACTACTCCTGTTTGAGAAGTTTGCTCAATATATTATATATTGGTGTTATTGGTGGTGAGGCACCTAGGGTTGTTTTATACAGTTTTTATGAGCGTATATCGAAGAAGGTTTATAAGGAAATGTGAAATGAACCAGCATTGTTTTCGAAATGAGGATAAATGTATTAACTTGGAAGTGTTATGGTTTTGAGTTTTTTCAATTGTTATCTATTGTGATCACAAACTCTTGGTTAAGCATTAATGTTTCAAGTGTTTTGCCCTGTTTTGAATAATTGTAGTGTAGAGTCATCACACTTGTCAAACATGTAGAACAAGCCAGTCATGTTGTGAAATCATTTTTTAGTCAGTTATAGTCAGTTCTTTTTCAATTTTCTTTAAGGAGTCACGAACGCATAATTATGTACTATCACATTACTGTAACAGAACATGTACATATATTACATGATGTATAAAGACCAATGTTTCCTACAAAAATCACGTGTTCCACCCACAACAACGTTATAAAATTAATAAAATAAAAATATTTAAGAAATGTAATTTAGTGCACTATATTTTATAATTTAAAAAAAAGGATTGTTAAAAATAATAAATCTCTGACTCGAGTAAATAATCTGGTGTATGGCATAATAATGTAAACATGTAAGAAAAACATTTGGGGCATTGATAAATTTGCTTTACGTATCGGAGCAGAGATTTCTGGGTAAAAACAAGCGATTTTGGGAGAAAAATTAAAAAATAGCGGAATCTGGGAGAGGCTCCCCAATCCACAATCTTGGACTCCTGCCAAACGCTTTCCCATTGCCGTAATACTTATGCTTAATTTGTATGCTTTTACAATGATTTTAGGCTGTTTTTTTCCGAATTACTTACCACTTACAAAGTTTAAGGTTGCACCGGACAGTGTAATTCACGAGCCCATATAACATCACTTGCGAAGAAACATTATTTTTCCGTACCTAAAAACTTGTTATATACTGTTACATTGAAATGTAGAGTTTATTATCAATTCAAGTAACAGCTGTTTATGGCTCAAATTTACCCTGTGAAAATCGCACTAGTGTGCATGTCACATTTAATTATTAATATATGTCGATACGAAGGTAAATACTATGACTGTCTACTTTTCAATGTTCCATTATATGCATTTGTCACCGGTGTGACATCACACATATATTGAAAGTCAGGTATAGCACACCATTAGGTGTGCATCGAATGTGACAGTAAATAAACAAAACTGTAAAGGCGTGAGTTTTAAAATGTATCATCTTTATTCCAAAAATGGTTAAATTTTGCAATATTTGACGAGCTATAACAAAAAAAAATACGATTGTAATTCCTTTCGTACACCTTTCACAATAAATTTTATTTTTCTTACCTTGCTGACGAGGGATTAAACTGAACTGAAAATGAACAATTTCATAAATTATCATTGCAACAATACATTAGTTAAAAAACGAAAGAAAGGTTTTGAAGTACGGCCTTACTCTGTCACATTGAGTAACATTAGCTAGATATCCACTCCAATTTAAAGTGAGAGAAAAAGGACTAGCAGCATGTGGAGTAGATCTACAGAGAAGTGCGGTTTTAAGGGAAAACTTTTTAGCAAATAACCAAAAGGAAGAGGTTTCCTGGAAAAAGGGAAGTTCAAGGTTAACAATAGATTTATCACAAAATTCCAAATAGATTTTGCCAGACAATAGGTTGAATTCACAGCTATCAATCTGACTATCAAAAAATGGAAAAAGAGGACGGGCAAAGGGGGATTCCATGATCCTGACACTCAGTTAGAGCATAATGGATTAGTGAAGCCAATAATTATCTGTCTGGGCTAACAATGACCTTATTCACAGATAATAGCAAACATTGATTTAAATTCTCAACTCGAAAGAGCAAAGCGAAATCATGATATTTTTCAAAAAGACTGTCCTTGTTTTCCAATGGTATATCTACAATAAAATTCAAAGAAGTATTATAAATAACAGCTTGTACTGAACTCTGACCATAGAACATGTACAAATTGGCAGGTGTCACAGGTGCTATCATATATAACGGTAAAGCAATAAGATGTTCAACCTTATTCAAGATGTTAACAAAGGACACTGGATTCAGTGAAGTAGAGCTCAAAGAACCGTGAACACCAGTCTCTATTGAGTGTTTGAGATAAAAAATTTCCAACCTAGCGTTGGACACAGCTTCAATAACACGGAGTTACATAGTATTAAGGTCAACACGAAAATTGATTAATACCACTTCCTCAAACACTTCATGCAAGGTTTTGTTCATGGCCACATAGAAACCATTGTAATGATTAAAATAATTGTTTGGCAACACTTGATCGCTCTTGGCATTATTCAAAATCCCATGTACCATGCTACACAACAAAATTATATAATTAGCTAAATAAAGAGCAATTTCTTCTTGATTGTTTTCAAGAGAGTTCAGCTGGTACCTGGTAGGCTGTCTGGCGCTGTGGATGGTGACCTAACTCTACCCTCCCCTCTTGCTGGAACGATACACTCGCTCCCAGTTGCCCCGCTTCTGGGAAGCCCGTAAATACTGACAGCGGCGGGACTTGCTTGTGTCACAGCCCCTCCTTCCCCCTGCTGGAGATGCCGGCAGATGTAGCGAAGATGCAATAATACTCTGGGGAGACTGGCCGGCACCACAGCTTTCCTCCTCCATCCCCACTGAATAAGCCGACACCTCTACGATGTGCACGAATATTCTGGGAATTATGACGCTCGGCGCAGCGTGCGAGTTACAGAAAATTCTAGGTGATGGCATACGACACTATATAAACTACTGCTGTCCAGGGGCCAGCAGTCTTTCGTGGAGGCCATCTGGCAGTGCGCGAGCGAAGTTAACTTAAGACGATGGTGGCGGACGAGTGTTCTTGGTGTAAATGGACGAGAGGACATGAACCCGGCGAGTGGAGCGTACAGTACGAGAGGGTGCTCAAAGGACTCTAGAAGATTGGAGACTGGCGGGGCATGGACTAAACAGAGGTGGGACTGAGTGGACATGTAATACAGATTTTATTGTAAATATTGTAACTGTCAAGTATGGACACATAATTTGCAAAATAATTGAATAGGTTGATACACTATATTGGGACTGACCCTTAATTCTTTAATTCCATTGAGTTATTTGAGGTAATCATAAATTGTATTAATTGAATTCATTGATTGTAAGCAGTGAGTGATATCAATTTATTGTGAGATTTTGAGTCGAAAAAATTTTGTTTGTAGTAAATGTATATAAAATTAGGGAATTATAATTAATTCTTTTATTTAATTAAGACCTCCATCCCTTATCGAACTTGGTTTCAGCCCATCTAATTTCTAGAGAGAGAAATTGTAACATAAGTTTCTAAAATTTTCCTTCCAAAGTAAAAAATAACATGTTTTGTTCTGGATGCTGAAGGAAAAAGTGAAGTTAGAGCAGAAATTTGAAACTTGAATGCCTTGGAATTTTCTTCCAACTGATTTACAGCAACTTGAAAATTTTGATCAAAACTTGAATTCTGATTCACGTCTCATATTTCCTTTTTGTGTATGCCAATGATATATTGAAACATTTCTTCTAGTTAAACATATTCCGTTTGGAGTTCCAGAAGTTTGAAATCCAGTACAATGGAGTAGTAGCTGTTAGTAAATAAAACATAATATTCCTTCTCAAAAACAATATCAGAATGGAGAGTTTTTACCCTTACAGGTGACTCAGATAGGCAGTAAGGAACACAATCAGCTATCACCACATGATTCAAGGTATCGTACAGCAATGCACAAAATCCGAGCAGGTTCACACAGGAACAGAACATGCACATGCACTGGAAGAAATACCAACAACAGGGGATTCAGTTCGAAACATAAATTCCCAAATTGATATATTACATCAAACATACAAGTTATAAATCAACACAATTTAATTCACCAAAATCCTGTCGCAACACATATCTCCACAATCTAATAAACCGATGGTAAACACACAATTAGAATAAACATTTAAATCTAGGGTACTAGGAATTTTTCATTTTATTTTGAGTAGGCCTACTATAAATATGAAAGCCTGGGAAGACTAAGACTAAGTCTTGTTGGTGATCAGTCCACAGCTAAAACCAAGCCCGGGGCAAACACAGCAAAAAAAAATGCAGGGCTGGACACAAGCCACACAGGCAGAATCTGCAGCTTCTAACACCGTGGAGAACAACAAAAATTATTCAGGAGCACTAGAATGAAAAGGTTTTAGGTGAGAAATATGCACACATGTTATATAGGCTCCCGTTTTAGGGTCAGTCAAGCTAGCTGTAACAGGGGTTAAAAAGAGTTGGTTCTAGTAAGGATCAGACCAACCGAATGACATCTTAGCCATATATTTATCTGCCGCCCTGCTAATGGGGTTGGCTTTCAAGAGAACAAAATATCATGTACTTAAAGGATTATCCTTTCTATTCCTGTTGCATTTTACACGGCTCCATTCACAGAATCGTTTAAGATTTTTGAGGGCTGCTGCCGAAATTCCTCGGATGTCTGACACGTCATCGGGGAGAAGATCACTTAAGTGCCAAAAGTTTGAAAGAGGATGATTAGGCATATAAGTGAACATCAAACCAAAAGGTGTAGTTTTATGACAAACGCGTCGAGCCATACAAAATGTGTGGACATACAAAATCAATAAACAACTTTTGAACGGGCCTTTGGCTACTTCCGAGGACAAAATACCTACATGTGTGTTTTCACTAGATTTACTCATGGTGCATATCTGACATTTCTTCACTCGGTCAGTAATACCAGCATTCATTCATTACTTTCCAAATAAAATTGCGCCTAATGGCCTCTATGGTTTTGTAAGTGTAAAAGGTGTGCTCCAATGAGTGAAGAATGAAAGTATGCGAAAACCATATAATGTAAACGAACTGGCACAACAACACATTACCTGTTGTTTGCTTTACAGTAGAAGACACCGTTGGTCGATTAATAAGGTTTTTATTCAACTCCAAATTTAAAATTTTGAATAATAGGGGCTAACTCTGGGTCTTCGTTCTGATAATCATTTTTTAATGCCAGGGGGGAAGTCAGTCAAAACATTGCAATGGGGTAAGTCTTCAGATGTTACAGGAGAATTATAACCCTCAAACATTCTTGAAAGTGTATCGGCCACATCATTTTCGGTACCTTTGATATGATCAACTTTACATTTTAAAGAAGAAATACGCATGACTTAACGACCGATTTTTCCTAGTTGTCTAGGAGGTGCCAAAAGCTAAGGCAATGCCTGATTATCTGTTTATAAAAGTAATTCAGAATGTTCCAGATACTGGCGAAATTTTCCAACACCAAAAAACCACAGCTAAGCACTCTAACTCATAGATCGTAGACAATTTATGCTCCTGAGGAGTCAGCATGCGAGATACAAATGCTATGGACTGCCGAGCACCGACGTCTTGCGCAAGAACTGCACCCTCAGCAAGACTAGAGGCATCAGTTAATAAAATAAACGGTTTAGAAAAATCTGCCATACAGGGAACAGGTGGATTAATAATACCTTGTTTTAATGTTTCAAAAGCTCTCTGTTCTGGACCCCACTCAAATTTTCCAGAAATGTTATGCAACTTACTTAAGGAAGCTGCCTTTTCAGCAAGATGGGGGTATACATTTGCCATTCTAATAAAACGAGTTACGCCCTTAATATATTTTGAAGGTGAAAAATCTCTAATGGCCTGAGTTCTGTCCGGATCTATGGCAATGCCTTGTGAAGAAATTTTGTGGCATAGGAAAGAAATTTCCTGAACTGCGAACTTGACTTTTGCAGGATTAACTGTAAGACAAACTCCTTCTAACCGGGTAGAACATCTTTAATATGACTAAGATGTTTATCAAAGATCTCTGAATACACAACCAAATCATCTAAATAATTGTACATATATTTAGCATTAATGTCCCGGAAATTCAGGTCCAAAAGTCTGATGAGGACTTGTAAACCAGTAGCAAGGCCAAAAGGGACTTGTGTGAATTGATAAAGAGTCCTTTATACACATAAACTAGTGGTCGGTTTTGAATCTTTTGCCAAAGGTATTTGATAATATGCAGCATTGAGGTCAATGGTTGTGAAAAATTTTGACTTGCTAAACCAATTAAATGCAGAATGGAGATCAGGCAATGGTACAGACTCTATTTCAATCTTCTGATTAAGTTTCTTATAATCAACTGCCATTCTTCGTTTTACATTAGGCTTCGGAAGCCAAATTGCTGGACTGACATATTGTGATGTTGATTGCTCGATTACTCCTTTATTAATGAATTCGTGAACTTGTAATCTCAAGAGCTCCACTTGTGGAGGTGCTAATTTGTAGGGATGGCTCTTAACTGGTTATTTATCTAACCACACTTAATTTTATAGTCAAGCAATTTGGTCAATCCCAATTTTGAGATAATCACATTAGGAAACTATCTAAAAAGTTCTTGAATCGCTGCATGCTCCTTTTCACTTAGATTACCTAAAGGATTTACACATGGGTCTGAATTTAATTCTGCACTTATATCACAATTTACCTGCTGATTTCAGCCAACAAACAAAATTTTCTGGTCAGGAGCAAATTTAAAGAAAACATGATTACCATGAATATCAAGAACAAGACCAGACTTTCTCATGAAGTCAGCACCTAATATAAAAGTATTTTTTGCTACTAGGCACTTACCTACCCAAATAAAGTTATAAATATGCAACTTGAACGTTGCATGCCACAATATGGGTAAGATATCATAAGATGCAGTGTAGAAATTAAAGTAATTAACCTCAACAGATTTTATCATGTTCAAATTTTGAAGTTCCTTAAATAATTTACTAGAAATAATGGCCTGCGCTGAAACAGAGTCAACAAGCATGTCAACTTCAAGAGAGCCCAATGTCACTTAATTCTTGGGGTACAATCCTACAAGATTGGGAAAATGCACACGACATACATTATCTTCAGTTTTTGTTCTCTAGGCTTAAGAGCGCCACACAGATGTCGAAACCTATGACAATAATATTTACAGCTTGTAAAATGTGAGCATTTACCTGGAAATTGGCTAATTCTTATTTTGCTGCGAGAACTGTCGCTCACTTCCTGCTTTCCGTCTGTTGTTTTTTAGCTACCTACCTTTGGGAGCAATATGCCCTACCTTCTTATAATAATGACAGGTTCGAATCCCAGGTTTTTGTTTTTGATCATCGTTAGCCTGCTCAGAACTTTCCTTATCCTTTTCAGTAATTAAAGATTTACTATCAACTGCATTTAACTCAGATTTAGACTCAGATTTTCCGGGACCTTTATTTTGACTACCTTTTGCAAAAGTTTTAAAACTAAATTTTTCCCTCTTCTGGTCTACATAGCGGATATTCTGTGAATGTATGCACATTCTATCAAGCTCAGCAAAGCCCAAGGTGTGAGCACTCCTGGGGAGTGAGACCTTCTAAGATGTGGTTCACTATTTCACTTTCAGATGCATCAAGTCTTAGAATGACTGCGGCCTGTTTAATACTTTTCACATAGATGGAAAGTGGTTCATTGAGGTTTTGCAAATGATTACATTGCCTTAAATGTAACTCGGTTAAAAGATGAAAGGGTATGAAGAAATTTAGAATATCCTCATGATAGGCATCAAATGTGAGGGCTCGAGCAATGACAATGTGGGTCCTCTCACTTAGTGGGTCATAGGTAAAAGGGTGCATTACTTCAAAAGCTGTCTTTCAGGAACTGTTCTGCTTTGTTGCAGTTTGACAATTATTTTCAAAAATTCTAGGAACTTAGGGACATGCAGTCTATCTGTGCAAGGAAAATATTTTAACATTGTCTAATGTATGAGGAATTTTGCCAAAAATGTTAGAGCATACTTGGAGGGCCTTGGAAAATAGACGATGCCATGGGCACTGGAGGCATAAAAATGGCACTATTAGGTGTAGGAGTAGATCTTGCAGTTGTAAAAATGATACTGCTAACAAGTGATTGGAAAACAGTTGCAGAACTGGTTCCAGTAGCACCTGAAAGTTTGCAACCTAGGTTAGGCATAGTATAATGACATGGCACATGGGATAGTTCGGATCTCAGTAGTATTAGTGTCCCCAAGAGTAACATTACACAATTTCTCAGCAGTATGAGCAACGTCAACTACCGATTCATTGGCTGTGGCTACCCAACAAGCTCATGCTGATTCATCACTTCAAAAAGAGAGGTTATCTGTGAAAGTATATTTTCTAATGAACTAATCTTCACTTCCTCTAAATCTTTTTCATGTGCACCTAACAGATTATTTGTACGTCTTTCCAGATGTGCCAAACAATTCTTTAATCTAGGTAATTATTGAATAGATGTAGCATCCTCAATACCAGTGATTAGTTCAATAAGCACTAGCAATTTAGTGGCACACAATTCACACTCTGCTTTTCATTTATATCTCCCAGATTTTCAATATCAGGTGGAATATTAGCCTGAACGACACTACATAATGCAGTGCATAATGATGACACATTATTGTCAGCAGGGGTGATGCCATTTAAATTTAATTCGTAAATCAGTTCCTCTTTTAAGAGGTGTTCAGAGACAATGAAAATTGGCACCTTTCTTCAACAACAACAACAACCCACAATATAAAACAACAACGAAACATTTAATGTTAATGAGATAGACACAAAATGAAAACATTTAACCTAAAAAAATAAAATCTTCCGATAAACCATCACGACCATCCTCTGAATAAGGAGAAGAGCAAAAAACATGCATCAAAGCATGCAACAAAATACCAACAAAACACAACCACAGTCTATGCTACCTGCTACGATCCGCCGCCCTCCATATCACAAATCATATATCAGTGATCCTGTAGATCTCAACAATATATAACCTGCAAAGCCGAAGATATCGAATGCAAGGAGTAGAACTAGTTGGGCTTACCAGTGTTTTGTGAAAGACTTTAACACCATAGGCCGAGTCGGACAAAATCCTTAAACGTAGCATGCAATCAAATATCACACAGCAATCTCTTTGGAACCAATATAGATTTCACTATTAGGAAGCAAACGAGATAAAATAAACACAAACAATTATGAAATGACAACACCGTGCTCAAGTGACATAAATAGTTTTAATAGCTCTTTTATTATAAATAAATAAATACGGTTCTTTGTTACATTTATTTATTTTTTGCTTCTGAGTATTCTTATTATTATTCTTTTCTTTAATTTTAATATCATAGCTTACAGGTGTTGCTTGCTTATTTTAGTTTCTTTAGTTTTCAAAATAAAATAAGTTAAAAGAACAGTGGACATCACCTTGAAATTTTCATTGTAAGAGATAAAAGCAAATAGAGATAATAGAGATAACGGAGGTGCACCTCACATAAATTTTAGATATATGTATGTGTGTGTGTATATATATATATATATATATATATATATATATATATATATATATATATATATATATATATATAACATAAACTAATGTTAACGTAGCATTAATAATTAAGCGAGACATGGTGTTATTTTTTTATATTCATTCTGAACAACAGAAAAGAGTTTATGGTACGTGGCTTCGAAAATACGAGGATGGATGACAGCCACACCCACAATTTTCTATTCATGCTTCAAAACAAAATTTTAAAATGAAAATATTTTATTTTCTTTCCTGATTTATGAAGTGTAGACGCGAGCCGTCTCCACCTTGTTCCGAAGACGGGCACACAGCTACTTGTGGCTGGAAAAACATCGCCGCACTCGTGTTCAGCAATGCAACATGGCAGAAAGTTAAACTGGCTCGTTAATGGAACACCAGACAGCGAACAGTGACCACACGATGGCAGAAGTAAAAGTTATTTACGGCATTTTGATGAAGTTGTTCAGCAGCTATTAATAAATATATCACAACATTTTATCGTCTTGAGTAGGAAAAGAAAGAGGGTCGGGTCATCGCCTCCGAACAACACATGGACCGACCTAAAGGGTAATTGTATCACAACTATCGATTACACATGGTTACACACTCAGATAGTCAGGTGATAAGAACATTATAGTTATCTAAAGTTTCGGGATTCTTAATATTTTAGATAACAAATTTACCGGCAGCTGATACTTGCATTAATAATTACATTACTAACAAAGAGATAACATGGTTTACAAAAAATTTGTACCATCTTACGACCTTAATTTGAATCCTCATAGTAGAGAAAATAACCCGTTACTTACAGGTGATTATATATATAGTGAATAGAACTCAACAAATACCAATAAACAGATACACATTTGAAATCCTTTAATGGTATTAGTGACAAACTTAATATAAACAGTTTACACATAAATAATCATTATTTTTACATTAATGCCACTTATTAGACACAGTATTTAGTGACGCTAACGTCATATCAATTACAAAGTTATGCTTGAGTATAAAATGGAGGTAATTGACTGCAAAAAAATATTCAAGAATTAGACTTTGCCAACAAAATAAACTTTACCTAGAAAAGCAAAGACACAGAAGACAAGAAAATAATGAAAAACACACAAGCAAAATGCTTACGGTGCCACAAAAACTGCACAGATTGTATCGGAAGCATGTAGTTGCTATTTTGATCCTTCGTCCAGAAATATTATGTCAGGCGTGGTTCAAAGTTCAAGATGTACGATATTCCAAAAATTAGTAGTTCAAATTACAATCATTAGAGCTTTTATAAAGTCTAAACTAAAATGAAGCAGTAATTACGAAAAGTGTCCAAATCATTTTTTCCCCAGTCTCCTAAAGTGTCATACTGGAGACTAGGAGCGAGACTTCTCCGCCGCATCTTCCCAGCCAAAACCAACATACTCCGTGGTCCGTATGATCATTTAACCACTGAATATATTGCACGTTATCAACAACAGTGATCTCTTGGTCGCGCTACGAACGAACATTGCGAAGGTTTCTCTCGACGTATCATCTGACAAATCCCTGCATCCACAGTTTGCACAACACATGAGCGCGCGCCATCCTACCTGCTGGCTTGCATGTACGTGTTGTGTTATTGTTACAAGGCACCTGATGCTTGTTATGCCAAGCATCCATTGTGACTTGCTGCCGCTATCATGTAACTGCTCTGTCCTTCACTTCCACTCGCTTGCGCGGAACAAAGCAGCGAGCGAGGGCGTGACAGTATCTGCAACTCGCCTTTTGACGCACAGTAAGCCGATACCTTGACTTATCTCGCTCACTTATTAATTTGTCCTCCTACCATGACTAGGGGAGTGCCTCTAACTTACACATAAACTTATGATGTGAATAGTGCCAAAGTGAGCCAAACGACCAGGTTTAAAGCTGCTAATAACACTCTAAATTAGAAACAAATATTATAGAGAAAATATAATAAAGCCGCATCGAACGCAAAAATAAGTTTATAGATTATCATTTCAATGTATCAGTAATTATGTCCACTTGTGTACAAGTTGTAGGATTATGGGAAGTTTGGCACAATGGCGTCGGACTTCGAAGCTCGAGATGTTCATGTGCTGTCATTCCGATAGGCCGATGGCCATTTTACCTTCCGGATATCCCTTTTTTCCCCTCAAAATCTACCAATTTTCCCTTAAAAATTCCTCTTTTACTTAAAATTTCCCTTCTTTCTCTCAAAATATCCTGATTTCCCCACAAAAAAAAACCCAAAACCTCAGTCGCAAAAACGAGCCACAGAATGGCACTTCCGATCTATCGGAATGATTTGGGATTCTCGCTTCTCGAGGGCAGATCAGTGACGGCCATATTGGTTTTATACACATAGGATAAGCCAAGTCGATACACAGGGTCCATGGTCCGGAGTCAGACCTGACCATCAACCATCTTGGTTTTGTCAGTCATTTAAGCTGCTATGTTGGATATCAGTGCCCTTGACCTTCACCCCAGTGACTTTTGACCTGGAACCCAAAGAATCGCAACAATACCAGAACTATAAAATCTTCTAAATATTTAGTTAAGATATTTATAAAATTTATTTAGAAATATACTTTAAAAAATTATAAATTTTAAATTTTAATGCTTGGGCTCAGAAGGACAGGGGACCAGATCCTAACAGTCATCATGTTATGAGGTCACCTGACCACCATAGTGGATCCAATTGATTTTGACCTCGACCCCATATTCATAACTTGAATGACATCAAAACAAAAAAAAAACCCAAAATATATCAGAAATATTTCAAATATTCTCAAAAATACTATAAACAATTTATAATAATTATGAAATATTATTAAATAACATATTTTTATACTTTATTAAAAATATTACATATCAAGAGGAATGCCTCTCCCCCCCACCCCCCTTGCAAGATGCCGGCAGGCAACTGAAGCTCGCCAATGTTTCGCATTGGTTAATTAGCCAGTTCCCTTCCATTTCATACACCTATGTTTCTCATTGGTTAATAACTTGTGTTCGCTCTCCCCAACTTTGCCAACCAGTGTTTCTTATTAGCTGATAACTCATGAGCATTCCATCCACCCCCAATGCTATTCATTGTCTTAACATTCCCCACTACCCATCCAATAAACTACATGCATTCCATCGTCTGCACTCCACCCACCAATTTCGTTTTTTGTCATTTGTTTACATCCCTGTAGTTTGTCTCTTGCCTACGCTCGACACGCCATCTTGGATTTCATATGTTGACTTTTTCATCGACTAGGTCATGCTATTTATTAATTATCGATTTCGCCGCCAGAGGAACTACTGATTTCTCTCGCCTATGTTAGTCACACCATCCAGAATCTTTTGTCATTTATTTACATTGCTGGAGTTTCGTTCGGCTGAAATCTTATTTTTTCGTTTGTCATTTGTGTGCACCTTTATAGGTGGACATTTCAGATCCAATTTTAAATCATATAAACCGATATAGCCACCGGGAATAAGCCATATTTGATTATATTTTCATGGTATAAGTAGCACTAGAGTATTAATGTTCGATTTTATCACCAACTAAGCTATCGATTTAGCCACCAGGTGGCAGCAGTGTTTGTTAATATTTTTAAACTCTAGGTGGTGCTGTCTGTGACCACCATATTGGATTCTAATTTCATCGCGTAAGTGTTCTAATTTCACGATTTAGCTGCCAAGCGAGCTGTCAATAACACATTTCTTTCATGCTCTACCATGCAATGTTCGTAACATTTTATTTCGTTTTATTTAGTTACCTCCCTTTCACTTTCCATCAGTCCTTCTTGATTCTGTCACCAGATCATCATATTAGATTTTATTAGATCTCTGTCCTTTTATCTCGATTTAGTAACATGTTGATAACTCGGTCTCCTCGAACCGACATCTTGGGTTACTTTACTTCCACAACCTCTGATTATGCCACATGGTGTTGACCTTCAACCTTCGAAATCGTCTATTTAGTTCGTAATTTGTGTTTACTATAAAAATAACTGTGGTGTATTAGAACAACACCAGTCATTTAGAAATTTATGTAGTACCTTTCTTCGCCATATACCGCACTGAAGCAGGTCTGGCCAGGCCCGACTCGACCTTCACCCTCGCCTCCCTCCAAGTAACAGGGTCAAATTTCTACCACTTTAATAGCATGTTTTCATGTCTTTTCCATCCAACCTGCTTAAAATGTATTATTATTTGAATCCATTCTTAGTTTCTGTACAGTTTAATTCCATATTATACTTTTATTACCCTACCATTCATTGTCCACATCCAGTGATGGGCCTACACAACACATATTGAAGTAATAACATTCAAACCAATATATTTTAACACACCGTTACATTTTTTTATATCATGGCTACATGCAGTACCATCATGTAGTGACAGATCTGAAAACCAAGGCTATGATTTTCCCTATAACAGAGAATTAGAAATGCTAGTGCAAGGTACAACTACACCAGCGAGAAATAAAACATGTTTTATTGAAATTATATGTATATATTTACATACTTCCGACAATAATCATAAAAAAATTAACCTGTATAGTTTTCATGCTTACATGTAATGTGTTTACAGCAGCAAGCTCACTTTTCACATATTGAATATAATCAGCTTATACGCAGCTCAAGACAGTCTTCGCTAACAAGAATCCAACCAGAACCCTTGGACACATATTCTTCTTCTTCGCGACAAGGTTTTCCATTTAATGTCCTACAACCCTGGAATGCTATCAACATTGTACAATCCTACGTTCGCAGTCTTGAATGCTCGCCGACTAATGGCTTATTTAAAGGTTGTGGCTTTTCGTATGTACACTCCAGTCAAACATTATATTTTATGAGACCATCTTCAACATCTTCTATTAAATGATTGATTATCCTTTGCTTAATGTGGCCATGTATGTACATATGTGTTTTGTACCAACAAAGTTATTCCCAATAACATCATTATTTTAAGTAGTCCTACCTTTGAATGGTGTTTGTTTAAGGTAGAATCCATTTTTTGTGATTTCTCTAACAGCTAGTACAGATAATATCTTAGCTGCAGGAACTCTACCTTTAGATTATTTCTACTTCTCTTTAGACTATCACGCGTTTCAACAGATATTTGCACTTGTCACATCGTTGCATAGCACAGGAAGGACCCTTCACACAAGCAGTTTTTAATGCTTCCTCGCACTTTGGCTGTAGTCAAATATCTTGTGCCATTAACAGCAACGATGTTTTCACGAAGTCATCGATGGCGACACAGATGCAAGCAAATGACAAATTGAAAAAAAACTAGATGGCTGTCTAACGAAGGTAGGAAAAACTCCAGCAATGTTAATAAATGACAAAAATATCGAGACGATGTGATGAACACAGGCGAGAGAAAATCGTAGTTCCTCTGATGGCGAAGTCGATAATTAATAAACTAGCATGAACCAGACAATGAAAAAGTAAACAAATCAAATCCAGTATGGCGTGTCGCGCATAGGCAAGAGACAAACTACAGCGAATTAAACAAATAACAAACAAAAAAACGAATATGGCGGATGGAGGTAAGAAAAGAAAGAAAAGAGTTACATCGGGAGAAGATGCGACAATACTGGGCAAAGATCAACACCCAACAGTTGAACAAGCGTGGTCCTAAGTAGGCCGATTCGAAACAAGAAGAAGAAGAAGCGTCTGTGATAGCAAATGTTGGCTTAGAAGTATGATCAGCTTCAATATGGTTGTTTTATACGAGGTTATGTTACATTACAGGCTTTCTTCCTGTTTTCATTCGCTGGAATTAAGAATTAAAACATCAATGGAAGACTGCAAATACAGAAGACGTGTTTCTGTATGACAAATAAGAGCATACTGCATAACTCTAAATGCATTAGTTTTAGTATTGTGAATGTAGGCCGTACTCCAAACGGCATATAGTGTTGACGAAATGATCACGTGAGCCGATTTTGTATGCAAACATTGTGACGTATTTGGTAAATTGATATTTCAAATCTTGTATATAGCAGATGTTAGCAAACATACAAAATGACAAAATCATCGCCCTGTGGGTTTTACACTCAAAACACATGCACGAATACGTACTTAAAAAGTATTTTTAAACAAATAACTGTTCACAAAATACACTAGACATGTTTTTAAAAGTAAGTGTTGTGCTTTCTTTATATATTTCGCAATACATGTTTTATTTTAAGTAGTTAATGTATATTATATTATTTTCTTGTTTATTAACATATTCGCAGCATTCCAGTAATGATTGTAAACATATTACGTTAATTTTAAGCATTAAATTTATATAAAATTAATTTCCACTGTTATTGTAAGAATGTGTTGCCGCGAGTGCTAAACAAGTGGCTGTCGACAACTTCCGGATTGAAACCTACGAAATGACAAATTACAAAATAACGAATTTGTCCTTTCGGATACAGCCTTAGCTTGACTATTCGTGATTGGTACCGAGTCATTGCATTCAACCGATGTTTAGTGTAGAAATAGTTATATTTCGTTATGTACCTATTCTAAAGTAGAATATTGTGACGCTCTGTGTTATGTCTAGTTTTGATGTGTTCATTAGTAGTAACACTACTAATAAACACTTCAGTGTCAACGTTTCTTCGCAATGTTATGAGTCCAAAGTTCTAGTGTAGAATATACAATGGTGTGCTGTTACACTCGTGTAAACGTAAACACACACAGCTGCCAACTTTTCAGACAATATCCACTAATGCACATCATTATTGTGAACTTGGATCTTACAGAGACGCATTGTCGCTTTTAAACAAACATCTGTTAGAGTTGAGCCTTATACGTGATCATTAATATCCTTTTCCCGCAGTCTGCATAAGGTTATCCTCTTAATGAGATGCTCGCTCATACAGCGTTCGCATTCGTCTACGCACGTAAATATTTTACGTGTCTCGGGAAATGACATACGCACATACACGGGGAAACGAATGTGTGTACATCTCGCGCCCCTACAGCCCATAAGCTACTATTTTGAAAATTGGTTGCTATGTAGTTCATAATTGTTATTCCTAATATTTCTCTTTTTATAAAGAGTGGAATGGAGGCATTAAATTTCGAGAAACGCCACTGAAAAAAGTTCTTAACAATGTATACTCTTTAACCTTTAATGATCTAGAACAGCCGGAATAAACATAGCCGGTTTTCTTCGTGATATGTTATAAACCGAGCGTGGCATTGAATTTATTCTTAATATGCAGAGCAGTGAGAACACTACCAATGTTCTTATAAGGCAAGGCATGGGTGAGTGAAAACGTTACATCCAATGCGACAGCTAATTTTTATCCATACCAATGTCAGTGTTCAAAGGAAATTTACCTCTAGCTGCTACCAGTTTTAATGTTTACGTTATCGATAACTGAGCTTACTGACTCAAATATATATTCATTACTTTCTTGTAAAAATGTATATGATTGGTTAATAGGAACACTTTCATTGTCATGCGCTTTCCGACCACAGTTCCTAATGGGTCGATATGCGCCTATATTCCAGCACATATTCAGTATGTGTTTTCAGTCAAAATGCTTGTTCAGAATCTTATCAACTATCTAGTTGCTGTAAGGGATGAAAATAAGCATGCCTGTCGGAATGTATTACGTATCGAGTCAGATGGAGTATGCTTATATACATAAGTACATTCCTATGTTCGGACACAACCTTAATGACACTTAAATCGACACAATGAACGCACTGATTAATTGTACAAACAGTCACCTTGTAGTAGATCACAACCCCAAACTGTAAACATTGCGTTCAGTTATATGCCATCGTGCGTCTAACACATATTTCTCCACTACTGAACAATTATTTCCTGTCCATTTCCTTTCACGTAGGAATGGAATGAAAAGTTTACTATGATGTATGACATAATTCACGATTAATATGACGTTTGTAATTGTAAGTGCTAACAGTAAGCCTACTCGTATTTTATCATAAACATCTAAACTATAGTAAAATAATAGATTATAATTAAAAATAATGACCGTTATATATTTATGATAATTCATTTTCTTAGAGATAAATAAAACCAATAGTATTTTATATCGATGCACATTTCCACAAACACATAATTCTACGACATAAACGAAACACATGCCATGGTAGCCACTAGTAAATCATGAGTTGGAAATTTACAGCTCCAACGAATGCTGGTAACTCGCGTGTGACAGGCTCGCCTCTGGCAGAGCTTGAACGAACACGTGCGTGAGTAGAGGTCAGGGTTATGGCATACTTTTACCCGCTGCGGAACTGGCAACACTGCGCGGATGACGTCGTCGAGAACACTAGCGTTTCTTTGGATCATTAGCGGAACTAAAATATAAAACAAATCAGACTTTTTCCTATCTCATGGCCACTTTAGTGTATTTCTTTACTCAATGATAGTACTACGTATCGGGCTGAAAATATGGGAGTGTTTAGTATCGCTACTATACAAACTTCGGAAGTTTCCTACGCATTTGAATTTTTCTTGAGCAACTGTAGGAATGTTACCATGCATGTATGGGAAAATATTTCACTATTCACGCTTTGTCGCTGTATGTATAGGCCTACATTGATATGGTTAATTTACAAATAATTTCTTAGAGTGTATTATTGTTCCACTTTTTTTTTGGTTTCCCTCCATTTCCAACTATCAGTTGCCTTACCTCGTCTGATAACTCGCAAAATTTCTACAACACACACTACCACTATGCCATGGCCCCCTTCTCAAATTGTATTCAGTCAGCTCAATTTGCTCACTACAGTTCGGCCCCTTCCAACAGCACCATTATATTTCATTGCCTATTCATCAACCCCCTCCCTGCAAATCCACCATTTACCTGCTAAAGTTTGACAAACCCCACTAGCACCACAGCGTACTAGTGAGGAAAATTCATTCATTTGCAAAAAAAAAAAAAAAAAATACTATGAACAAATCGTGCGAGTACAACGAAGGTTATCACACAGTATCGTCATAGACCGACACGTACCCATTTTAGTTTTAACTGGTTTACTTGCGTGGGTGTGCCACTAGGCAGTTTACACATCCATCCACCTACTACAGCTACAGAACACTGAATATAGTCTTAGCAGCAGTGTGAGCAGTAAAGGCCACAGAATTAAGTTCAGGTAACACGAAGCATGCCCCGGTGGTGCCTTTGCCTAGCTGGGTGAGTTTGAGAGAGGCCGAATAGTCGGCCTCCGAGAGTCAGTTCGGACATTTCAGCGCATTGCTTGCTGTTTGAACCGTTCTGCCTTCACTGGTAGTCGGTGTTGGACGCAGTGGGAATATTAGAGTACACACACCCGTCGAGAAGGCGCGAGTCGACTCCGGTGGACCATTAGCAGGGGGGATCGTTCCATCGTGCGGCAGGCTGTAGGCACTACCCCACAGGTTCCACTCCACCGCTCCATCGAGGGACATGTGACGGCAGCTGGAGATACGTCTGTGTAAAGGCTGTTCACAATAAAGTGAGCACTTTTGAAATCAACAGTAGAAAAATGTCACTGCCCCTACCTACAAATATTTCAACGGGCGCCCCGAGTAACATGCGCCCAGTAAAGTTGGTAACGATTGATGGGAAGTAGTTCCATATCTCAACATCGAATAAAAAATGTTAGGTAACCATTTCTGATAGCTTAAATTATTTATTTCACTTTTTATTTGTTTTTTAATTCATCAAAGTGTAAAAATGAGCAGATTTGTTACATATTTACTTTTCAAATAATTTCACAGTTTCACTTGACCGACCGCATGAGTGATGAGGCCCACGACAATGTTAATATTACATAAGGTGGAAGAATACACAACTAGCATACAAGTAGATTTTTAGCAGGGCTTTCAAAAGTGCTTATTTTACCGTGAATAGCCTATACACCAATACCATATCCGGGCGGCTAGGAGAGCGGGGTCTGGCGTCGCGGCGTCGCTGCACCAGATACCTACCCACACAAACACTGTTCCGACGTCGAATTCTCTTTGCGCTGTTATTGACCGTGCTGTTGGCTATCCATAGGGATAGAGAAATTTCGTGAGTTCAATGGCCTGTAGACTAGACTCCACAGTCCTGTGTATTATCGAGCCTCAGTTGCTTGTTCATTGGTTGCTGCCCCAGTGAGCAGCCAGTGTTACGCCACACCTGGCAGTATGGCACTCGCCACCTGTTTCCTTCCCAGTCTGCTATAGGCTCAGAGTCGTCCAGGGAGTGTTTGATAAACTGCGATCCAATTGCAAAATAAACTTTAGTGTACACATGTTTGACGCCTACTTTGTCCTGAGATGAACTCAGGAAATGTTCCTATCCCTAGCTATCCAATATTGGAACATGCAGAGTGTGTTTAACGCAAGTTGTTCCCTGATATTCCGTCTACGCGGAACACCGTCTGTAAGGCTGTCGAGGTACAATTCGCGACCAACTTACTCCCATATTTCGTTCAATGTGTAACGTGGCGGAGGTTGCTGTAGGCCAGCGGAGTTCTTCGTGGTGCTCCCGGCCCGGCGTCCTGTCGCTGCTTCAAGTCCACATAACGCCTTCACCACGGGTGTGATGTCTCTTCACACGCCCTCGCCTCAGCTTACACTTTCCTACTGGCTGCACTGCAGCTCTCTACTGCTCCGCCATGTCTTCAGTAAACAGCGTTCCCTTTTACCAAATAGCCAGCACTCCCTCGTTATGGAACTATCATCACTCGCACTCTTATAATTAATCGATACGGTCTACAATCGATTGTTATTCTGCATAAACGAAATAATATTTACTTTAAAAACATTTAATCATTAATATTTACATTTTAATTAACAATGGATTGGATAGTAGGGATGATGATGGGTATGATAGTAATGTTTAAAGAGATTCACGTATAAATTTGCTCTGAAATGAACAGTTTGAGCTTGGAATTTTAGCACCTTTCATTCTAAAACTATGAATCAATAATTTCAGATTTTATACATACATTAAATACTTACTGAAAATACTTTACAATGAAAGAATAATTGTTCCTTCGCCACTCCACTGTTTTCAGTAATGTAGTATTACTCTATAAATTCGTAAATTGTTATGCGTAACACAAAATAGGCCTACAGTATATTTGTTTAAAAAGGCACACCAAGGAGAATGAAATTTAGGCAGTCTATTTATTTTGACTGATTTTAGAAAACAAACATAAGAATGGCGGTTATAGGGAGCACAGGCAGAGCATGCATGTGCGAACACTCGTAAACAAAAACTAGCACTCACTCTCGATGGACATTTGGAACAGCACTCTCTGACGTCATTGCCGAGAGCGAGTGCATGGAAGTGCGCATTTCTGGCTACTTGGAACACGACCTCAATGCACTTCTCCCATTTTCAATCAACTTTCAGCGTCCTTTCAATTAGTCTGCTGTCACTCGTTTTCACTACAGGTTAGCTATGGCACTTATATTGGAACTCGTGGTAACTATAGCTTTTAAGTTGCTTTTTATAATTTTTACCTAATATATTAGCATGTTAACCAATAAATCTTACAAAATTTTCTCACCAACCAAATTAACCTGCGGCACTGTTGAAAGTGTGGATAATTTACTGTAGTTGGCAATAACTGTTGTCATTCTGAAATTATCTAATATTCATACACCCGAAGACCTTTTTGCACTTTCATACATGGGAAGTTGGCAAATGTTTCCTGAAAACATTTGTATCGTGAAGATATGCTATGAATGATTTCAGTAATACAAGTATATAACGTAAATTTTAAGTGCCTTAAAACAGGCTTCTATGTAATGGATACCCAGAAAGAAACTCATAATGTACGTTACTAGTGGTTTACTTCTTTTATAACTTTTGCAAGAATAATTTGAAAGGCCTGCTTGATGCATAATTTTACCAAACATTGTTTAACTTGAACCAACCATTGTATGTAATGACATTTCTTCGAATAAAGAAGTTGGCGCTTCATATTTTTTTAACATTTTGATATAAGATCTTATTTTTTTGTTATAATAACAAATACTAACCAAGTTGTACAAATGAAAAAAAAATACAACCTAAGCTATCACCGTGGGCTACCGCATGACAGATATGTAATAACCAAATAATAGTTCATGCATTTTGAAACAATTTTAATACATGCGAAGTTTTGAGTATGTTTAACTTCTTTTCTTATGTTATTCGGTGATTACGTATGTGTCACGCGGTATCCCAAGACATTAATTTACTTGGTAAATGTTTCCATTCAAACAATCTAGTTATTATTTGTATTTGTTGCCTCCCACTCGGAAAAACCCTAAAAGGTATAATGACGATCAAAGCAACGAACAAAGGAAATGATAAATCTGAATAGCAATTACCAAGACAAGTAAACCGGAAACGAATCTGGACGCTGAAGACTTAGGCAATGTATAAGGAGAAAGAGTAATCTCATGACAAGGTTCCAGACTATAGGACCGGACTACGGAGGGAGGGTGTTCGAAAAGGAATCCACGGGCCCCCTCCCCGCTGGCAGTTCCAAAACTGATGGCTGAAATTGAAATATATATAATCTAAGTAGTGGTAGTTTAGTGCCGCAATATAGGAATAATATAATCATCAATAGAATAGAATGTCACGAAATTGACCACAAAGCTGCTAGGGGAGTCAGGGTGGAATGCAGGAAAACCGCGCCACTCTCACCTTCCAGGCAACTTGGTGTAGGTAGTTGCTATATTATATAAAATTGTAATCCATAAAGCCTGTAATGGGAAAATCTAGTTTCAAATTTAAAAAAGGAACATCCTATACCCCTGTGTTACCCAGAAAGGGCACAGGTATGGGAGCGATAGGAAAAATGCGTTACCAGACTTTGGCTGACCACAAAAAAAAAATATATGTTATTATAACTGGAGCAAAGGAGAAAAATCTGTACTTGGCTACGCTGCCTCATAAAGTAAATAAGGTGTATACCAGAGTGGCAACAGCAACGTTATTGAGCAGTCGCTAATTTTTTGGCCCTCTCCACGCATACCTACTTAGTCGACACAACTACTGCATCACTGCGCACTACGAAGTTGGTGGTACTGAGTACTTACAGAGCTTCTGGTGAATATACCTTGAACTTCTTAAAACTGCAATACAAATATTATTATAATCACACGTACCATTCAATATATTTAGGAAATTTGAACACTTGTGGACCACCTTCAACAGTGGACTAAAATGAATTATGGGTAGGATTAGAAGGTTACGATGTTCCGCCAAGAATTGCAACGCATTTCAGAAATTCAGACTTATCGTGGCGTAACGCTATCGTCAACAACAACAATATGGCCAGGCAACATGATAAAAATTAAGAGGCAACAATTTGTTTGCGCAAATCTGTGAGAATGCATAATTTTTTCCAAATGTATAAAATATATAAGCTCCCGCAGTGTAATAACGAGGAAACAATTTGTAATTGCTTTAATGGGTAACAAAATGTTTCACTATAATGACGGTATGCGTGGAGAGGGCTTGAAAAATTAGCGTCCTGTTGTTTCCTATCCTGTGAACACCCCCTACGCTGCCTTACAGTTGTTAGTGAATGACGTGGCCTGCAGTAACGAGACCCCGGCCAGCAGGCAATCAGCAGATTCATCGAAAATATAGGAAAATATAGGTATTCAGAGCAGAAAAGTAGAGGCCGGTTAACCAGGACAAAGAAGGAAGTGAAACATTAGATATCGGGACAGTAAGGACCAGCCTCCTCCTCTATATGACGTGGAATCAAAAGCTTATAATGTAGCTCACTAGAATAGTATTTCTATATACAATGTTCGAGAACTCAGTACCCAAAGTCCAGACCAGATTAATTTCAACCAATTTTAATAAAAAAGAGCCCTATACATTTGCACCCGGAAAAGGATTTTTATATGATTAAATTTTTTATTCAAATTAGCGCCGTACAACACCTGGAGAAGAAGGAGTGTAGGACTGCATACGCAACAGCTCAGTCATCGAACTTACTGACAGTTCGTAAACTAGTTTAGTTCTTCCTCAGACTTCTCAGTGATGCTTACACACTGCCATTCAACACGGATCAAAACATCACACTTTCAATTCACGACTTCCTGCCTTGCGGATAAAATGGCAAATTTATCCAGATGATGTGGGTTTGCCCCGAGCCAGACCAACTACAATACAGATGATAAAATATTTCCCTTGTATAACTGAGAAGTTGAAGAAAACTTTCAAATCAATAAATAAGCGAGCGATCTATGTACTGTCAAGTACGCCTTCAAATGGGGAGTTCTAACATGCTGTAATTTGCGATTAAGGGATAGAAATTAGTTCAATGTGCACGCAATCTTGTCCATCGAAATATTTTTGGGTCAGCACGTACCTGGTACCTCTCAGTCAGGTGGCTGTTTGAGGTGTGTTGGTTGTGGTGTGGTGGGTGGGGGGAGGGGGCTGATGCGTTCACTCTCTTAAACCCCAAGAGAGTAAAAAAAAAAAAAAAACAAATAAATAATGGGACTATAGTAAAACCTGTACAGTTTTCTTGTTATTTTGTTATTAGTGATGTATTAGTCAGATTTGTTTCCACTGTATACGCAATATTGAAGAGTTCAATATGCTAAACCTTCAAATTTCACATTTTCACCGGAGGAGCCTCAGAACTATCATTATATTAGTAGCAACCGGTGTACGTTTAATATTCGTCCCTTTAGGTTATAGGAACAGGATTATGCATTGCTTACTCTTCCCTAAATATGACCTGGGCCGTGCCAGCCGTACATTCATCAGCACGAGCCACATTTCCATTACCTGAGTCAACAATCGAGTAAGCCCACTGTCTCAGGAGACACTGTTGCCGTATCTAGTCTCCTTCTATGACCAAATAACATACAATCCAGCCTTTGGATCTCTAATCCAGATCATTTTTCGCATTCGTTATTTGAGAGCTACAATGCGCGTTCAACAGAACCACCATGTGTGCGGTTAATGTTCGTCTTACTTGAGCGCTAAGATGTAACGGCCACAATAATACCAGAGGATGCACGGTTATTATATTATTTTGTTCGATATGGGTAACTATTTCGTATGGCTGTTATTGTTAAAATGTTTATTAATATTCAAACGAAAATTTTAATCCCAGGCAACATATTTTGAGAAAAAGATAAGTAGGCCTATGATAATATGCGGAACTGAGCAAACAGTCTTCCTGTAGAGGTTTTCATGTACACATGCTAATGATTAATTTTAACTGGCGTTTATAGTGTTCATTTCCAATATTGCTTTACTTTATGCCCTCTTCATATAGTCCAGTTAACACTTATTTACTCGCTGTCTTCTAACGCATTTGCTTCCTTTGGGTTTGTTCTTCCTGGTTACTGCTCGTTTTCTTCCCTCGTTCACTCTACGTGCTGTCGCCAGTTTTTCGTTTGTCCTTCTCCCTTTTCCTACACGCCACGTATATTCAGCGGTTCTCGTATGTCTTCATTTCTTACGTGATTTCTTTTATTGCAGCCTTCAGCTTTTGTAAGAAATCTCATTTTCCCTCTCTGTACTTTATTGATGTCTCTGTAAATAACTCGTTGAGAAAAGATCACATCCACATTAACGTCGAACATATAGGATGCCTAACGTTGCATCCCAGTTTTCTGCTTTATCTGGCTTTATATTGCAACTCCACCACAAGAAAATCCTTTATGACAAATTTTAAATTGCGTAGACGAATGGAGTAATACATTCGTTAAAGGAGATCTCCTTGAATATTATGTGTGTCCGTTGATACTGATTTTGTTCTTTATTTATGTGATTTACACGTTGTGAATAGCAGGACATGTTCAAATATGTTAAGGAATATAATCTTAACGTGCATATTGTATGGGTAAATTATACTTCGCCGCATCAATATGAAATGATACACACTTTTACTGATAGTACACAATGCGATAGATTTAAATATATCTTAAATAAACACAGTTCATGTAATAGATAACACGTCCAGGATCAAGATACTCTAAATATACCCCAATGGGTGTGTGGGAATCTGCAGAATACTGTACTGTGACGTACTTGCAATAGAACTCATATGAACTAGGAGCTCATCTACAATAATCACTCAGAATACACTAAATATGTGTTTGTTTTATACCACAGAGACATAGGTATAACTTTATTTGGTGAGTTACACTTTATCTTATGATGTCCGTTGTTACAGTACGCTTTGATATGTACATCCACTGCCTCGGTGCCTAGTGAATGGAAGAACCTGCATGTCCAATCGCGTGTAGGCAACTAACCGCTGTCGTTTCCTCATTGGCTGCTGATGGAAGAGGTGAGGTTATTGCTGACCGGGGATGCACACTGTCATAAATATTAAATTTTACACTCATAACTCAAAATTGGGTCTAACTCAGAGTTAGTGAAATTATAAATTTATCTACATAGTGGTTGTCTTTTATATCAAAATAAATCAACACAATACTGTAACATAGGTTTACAATTATATACAGAATTACTTTAATCGCTAACGTTTTTGCCTACTATCTGAAAGAAAGAAAGGCTTATGAGACCACTTTCTTGTCTGTCACTGTGTTTGTGTGGTGGTGTGTCTGTGACCTCCCCTACAATTTTTGAATGCCTAAATCGAATTTCACCAAACTCGATACACATATTGCACTAAGTAAGGACACCTGACACTTACTATTTTAGACCACGCCGAGCACTTACTTTCAAAATGGCGACCATCAAATATTTATGGTGATATGTAATATTTTGGAAACCGTTCAACCAAATTATACCAAATTCCGTACGCTTACAGCGGAAGATGTAAGTATTTAATTCATAGGTGGATATTGTTGTTGGTTGGCCATTTTGGAAGATTTAGCCACATATAAAAATACAGTTTTAAGTTATATCTCAATAACTACTTAACCAATTTTCGTGATGTAGTCATCACAGCTGAAGAAGTCGATGATGCTGGTAAAACAGGAGATATCTCACTCGAAGAAGAATTCGATGGCCAGTTACCATTGGTGGGCAATATTCACTTCACTTTAACGCAAATAGCCATGAATTACCTGGCGTAGAAGCTAACGGAATGGCAGTCGTTCTCAAACTAAGCCTCTTAGCTGAGACTTATAATATATGCGTATGGAAGCCGTGGGATGTCATATGGACTTTTAACCAATCGTATTACGCCATTAATACACTGCGCGGTCACCCACCAGCCAATGACCGAATTTATACGTGATTTCAGCTGGCCAATCACGTACAGGCGCTGAGACATCACATGCAGGACACAGTCTCTGACTCCTGCCAGACCGACCCCACACAAACACCTACACACTTGCACATACACCTACAGATATCAACACACACACCTACACACTTGCGCACACATTTAGAGACACCAACACACACACCTACACACTTGCACATACACCTACAGACATCAACACACACCCCTACATACTTGCACACACACCTACAGACACCAACCCAAACACCTACACACTTGCACACACGCCTACACAAACACCTACACACAAACATGCATACACACGCACACACAAATGCACCTACACACGAACCTACACACACACATGCACACACACCTACACACAAATGCACATAAACACACCAAGATACACACGCCTGCACAACTACACACTCACCGACACAAAGAGTCCGAAATATTCTAATCTGAGGACTGACTCGTCCTCCACCTCCTCCTCCTTCCACAGACAGACACCGAAATGATTCCAAAAAGACTCATCCTCCATCTACACCTCCACCTCCAAAATTACTCCTCTGAAATGACTTCAAAAATACTCCCAAATGACTCCTCCTACAAAATGACTCTAAAATGTCTCCAAAATGGCTCCTAAATTGTTCCAAAATTATACCAAATTGACTACTACAAAATGATTCCTCATACTCCGAAATTACTCAAAAGTATATACTCCTACAAAATGACTCCTAAATGATGCCTAATGACTCCAAATGACTCCTCCTCCAAAATAATTCCAAAATGACTCATAATGACTCCAAAATGACTCATAATGACTCCAAAATGATTCCTCCAAAATGACTCCTCCTCAGGAGTCAGAGACTGACTCCCGCACCTTATGTCTCAGTGCCTGCATGCGATTGGCCGGCTGCAATCATGTGGCTACTGGATGATTGGCTGGTCGGTGTTCGCACAATGCATTAATGGTGTAATACGATTTGTTCAAAGTCAATACGACATCGTAGGGCTTGCATAGGCATACATTATAAGCAGTAGGGGGATCGGCTGAGAGGCTTAGTTTGACAACGACTGCTGTGTAAGGTACATCGTCTCGGTTAGTTTCTACGCCCGGTAATTCATGGCTAGTTATGTTAAAGTGAAGTGGTTATTGGCAGCGAATGGTTTCTCGCCATCGATTTCTTCTTCAAGTGAGCTGTCTCCTGTTTTGCCAGCGGCGTCGACTTCTTCGGCTGTAATGGCTACATAACTAGCAGCATCTACTTCCTCCAATGCAGCTGACGCTGTCTGCTTCTTTAACTCCAGCACCTACATCTCCTACAGGTCCGCCCGAGTCTTTGCCTGAACCATTACGTCGTCATCAGTGTCACTTTTGTGATCATACATTTACTTTCGACCATATGAACGACGACATGATTTCTTAAATTGTGCCAAGAATCTCTGTCGTATGCCATATTTGTGTGTGACAAGCGCGATAGCAGTTCAACCGTACTGACAGTTTACTTAGACGCACAAAGACCTGTAAAGTTTAAGTGAAATTCTCGTCAGTACCTGATGAGGATATCTCGGTACCAGGGTTACTGCAAATAGGTATCTTGCGACTTTGGTACACGACCTTGAAAGAGTATGTTACCTACACAATCTGCCCTGCACAGTGTGTCAAGGTCACTTGCACCCAATATGGTAGTAGTAGTCTGTTGAGACGCCTTCAGCCCCTCGGTGGCGTCAGGAGTTTCAACCATGCCTCACTCGCATCCTTAATTACAAAACACCTGTACAGTATCCCCGATGGGGTGCAGAGCAATTTCGTCTTAAAGTTTCCCATATACCGTGCCCCATATATACATACTATTGATACACTCCATTTAGTACAGCAGCGCAATTTCTATTCCAAATCATTCAGTTAACAGTTCTTTAAGGTGGTTCAGGAAGAATGTTCTTTTAGGGCCATTTTCAGTGATTCTCATATGTTTAATAATAAGTTGGCTAATACACTGTCTCCGTCAACATTACATTTATTTTCACAGTTATTAAAAAAATAATATTAAAATTTCTGGGCCCTCTAGAAATAATGTTTTATATATCTTATGATTAAGTTCATGAAAACACATGCCATTAAAAATGTGCTCCGTTTGTTCGCACACACAATACCATCAAAATCACTAAACATGCATTAATGTGGGTTTCTGATAGCATGAATACTACTGTATTTAACATATTTAGGCCTCTCACTTGACTACAGTTTATTTCAATAAGAATAGTGCGGGTCTTCACTCGTAGCGGGATCATCATTCTTTACACAGTACGATGACTTCCGATGGCAATATAAGAACTTGTTTCAGCAAACCCCGTCACCAAAAAGATGTCGTAGACATACCTTATGCAGAAGCACGTCAAAACGTGCACATAGGAACAAGACAGCGAATAAGCCAGCGGTAGCCTTACATACGGAGAACCAGATGCGACGCCTTGGGAACAGACTCGGTGAATATATGTTGCCGTCGAATGTGATCCGGAACGCGCCATCCATACTACTATACATGGTCGTCTTGCTCAGCGACAGATCTTCCGCGCTGACGTTCGAATCACGCTCGTGAATAATTACGGACTCCTAATTAAACATTCTTAGGCATTGGGTAAGCCCAATGCACATCTTGTAAATATAAATGTTTCTCACACGACCCGCGTACATACTCGCGTAATTTACGTAGTCGTGTTTAGTTCTCGTTATATTCCTCAAAAAGCAACTTCACGTCTGTCGGCACTCTTTGCATTTTACTTTTCACACACCGCACGGCCTCGCAGCACAACCACTGCCCGACTCATACTACACAAGTAACCCGCTCGGCGTCCAGCCTGCAACTCGCCTGCTGCTCGCCTCACAGCTGACTGACCTATCTCACACTGACTGGCGCTACACCCACGCAGCCGGCCAGATGACGTCACGTGCCCGCTAGGAGCGAAGCCTAATGGTGATCCTTCACTCTAATCGTACATTTTGTTTGCGCACAATAAACCTAAAGATTATCTCACCATAATTATTATATCAAGCTTTCATATTTAAAATATATATGTGATACACAACCATACAATCATAAATACTGATATTATAGGAATAAGGTCTGGCTTTTCTAATAAAATATACACATTAAAATATAGATACCAATATGTAACAACTACGGTTACCAAAAGTACCAACGGTAACCCAAAGTCACATAGATACAAACTGGTTACTAAATGATTGACCAATATGGTTACTCAGAATTACCAACGGTAATTAAAACCTAACCACTTCTGGTGACGATTTTCAGATCGTCACACTGTAACTGAATATGCTTAATGACTTGTATGATATTTCTCAAGTTTTGGTTTTCAAGGTCATTCAAGATCATAGGGTCAAAGTCAAGGTGGCCTGTAACCAATTTGGTGTTAACATTATATGCTTGCTGACTTTTATGTATTTTTCTCAAGTTTTTCTTTTCAATATCATTTAAGGTCATGGGATTAAGGTAAAGGTCACCTGAATCCAGTATCCGGGGGTAGTCTGTAAAGTAATATGCTTGCTGACCTTTATGCATTTTTTTTCGAGATTTTGTTTTAAGGTCATGGGGTCACAGACAAGGTCACCTGCGTACAATATCGTAGTAGTGTTCTATAACGTAATATATTTGCTGACTTTTATTAATTTTTGTTATTTTTTAGAATTTTCAGAAAAAAACGGAAATTTTAAGGAAAGAAAGGAAAATATTAAGATAAAGGGAGAATTTTTAGGAAAAATGGAAAATTTTAAAGGCAAAGGTAAGTATTAAGGGAAAAAGGGAAACTTTTAAAGAAAAAGGGGAAAAATGCAAATTCCAAGATGGCTGACCCCAGGCTCCGGCTCCGCATCTGGAATCTGTTATGCATGAATTCTCTATTTTCTACTTCCTCTTATTATTGTCGCCGTTCAGTGTGCTGATGTTCATGCCCAGTATGTAAGGGGTACCAAAAGAGTAAAATGGGTAGTAGAGTCCGGCAGTTTTCGACATATAATAAATCTTTACAAAGCTAATATCGATTCATTTAGTGCATTCGTACAGATGCATTCTATTCCCTTGTTTTCCTAAAAGAACTATGGACCTCAAGATTGATTTATACCTTTGTCATTTAATGTAGACCTACACGTGCGCATTATAACAAATAATAAAAAATTTAAAATTTACACAATTAGGAAATGTGAATTAATATTATGTGTGTAGTGGATTAACAAACAGTGGATTTAATGATAATGCGCATCCTTTATTTTACATTTAGCTACCCAGATATAAGAAAAATTTCTTTCAGTTAAAATTTGTATCTCACTAAAAATTGCTAATCGAAATTTACACAAAGCATACTTGGATAACACTGAAACATTACTAGAATTTGATAATCCAGGCCCGTCACCAAAGTGGACAAGAGCGACGAAAGGAGCAAAAGTTTGTTGGTTAAAATATTTAAGCCAACGCGGTAGCAGTAGTAGGATATACAGAAATCTGGGACAGTGTATTTTAAATGGCAGCCGCTTCAGCTGAGCGGCTAAGGAGAGCCGACTATTGAAGACCACTTCTTCGGCGGATTTAAAGGCTTCGGCTCGTCTCTGACAACCTCAACAACCTTCGGCTTGACTCAAAGGGGTGTTGAAAGCCTTCAACTTGGGTTTGTCGGACATACCCAAAGGTGCTCGGCAGTTACGCCTCACCAATTCTGCAAGCATATGTCCGTTTCGGGTAACCATATTGGTTTTGTAGGCACAATGTATGTCAAATCGTAAATATGTATTTATTATTCGATTATAAAGATTATTTTTAATTATAAATTATTTAATTTTTAAGTTGTACTAAAATTGTACGTAGAGTGCAGCGGAAACATGCAAAAGTTTCTCAACTACATTTGAAATCCCTTTCTTGAAGTCTTATTGCTTCGACTGTTTTTTTTATTTTTTTTATGTTACTCAGATTTTTTAAATTTATGTAGATATGAAAACCAGCCCATCATATTAATAGTGACCACAGACACGATTTAAATTTAATCATGGCATCATTGTCTATCAACACTTTTATAGACAAACTTAACATTAAAGTAAATACCAAAACAGCCAGGCCCTGGTGACTTGGAATGTACTAAGGTGATAAACAGTGTTAACTTTCGTGCTCTTCTTGACCATCGATCCATCAATCATCCAATCTTTCTATCAATTTTTTGCAATTACCACAACAATCTTTAACGATGTTTACATCAATCTATAGCAAATCTCCTCCTCAATCGCAATCTTTCAATATACACGTGCCATATTGATGGAAAAATAGACATTTTACCACACTGATTTATGATAAAAACATAACATATTGGTGGGAGCAAACAGAACATACTAATGGGGACAAACAGAGAACATTTCTTAAAAAATATGTCACGCGGCACACACATTCCAAAAACCTATAAAACAAAATTAAAGCCTGCACACAGGGTAATATAATGTATAAAAGTCTTTGCACCTTCCATTCATAGTTTACTTCACGCTAGCTAACAAGACTTGGAATATGTCACACTTGAAACACAAAATCTAGCATAAATATTGATTATGTCGATCACGCCTATAAACAACAAAAATGTCAAAAAACATATAGGCACAATTAAAATGTTTAAATATTTAACCCCTTACACCAAAGTCAATATTGTAAAAATCTACGGGAAAAAGAAAGCTTCACATGCAAGTTGCCATGGGGAAACAATTAACTACCAGACGAGTTGAAAAAAACTTCTGACCGACTTGCGAGCTGCTCACTTATCATCGATGCCCTGTCCATAAATATATATATTTTAATGTGAAAATGTATTAAGTGATCGTGTTATCTACGCTCAGCTTTAAATCATGGTCACACTTAAAGTAAATAACTGACTCCTGCCGATTAACTCCATCAGACTGACTCTAACAGACTGGCTCCTAATTGCGAATATGGTGCTGATTGCGATTTATGGAAAGATTGCGATTGAGGAGGATGATTGCTCAAGATTGATGGATGGTTGCGATTGAGGAGGACTGCTAAAAATCGATGGAAAGATAGCTAAATACTGATTGAAAAATTACGATTGGGGAGGAGTATTACCAAATATTGATAGAAATATTGCTGAAGATTGATGAAAAAATTACCAAACATTGATTGAATGATTGCAATTGAGGAGGATTGCTAAAAACTGATGAAAAGATTGCTAAAGATTGATGAAAATATTGCTAAAGATGGATGGAAAGATTGCAATTGTGAGAATGATTGCTAAAGATTGGTGTAAAGTTTGCTAACGATTGAATGAAAGATTGCGATTGAGGAGGATTGTTAAAGATTTATGGAAATATTGCAAATGATTGTGGTTCTGATCATAAAACATTGATAAAAAGGTTGGATTATTGATGGATTGATGGTCAAGAAGAGCATGGAAATTAAGACTGTTTAACGCCCTCGTACACTCCAAGTCACCAGGGCCTGATTATAGCCTGTTGGCATTTAAATTAATGCTTAGTATATCTATAAAAGTGTTAGTAGATGATGATGCATACCCTGATTATAACATACTCGTGCATGCATGCGGTCGCTATTAGTATGATGGACTTGGTTTATTCATACAGCATACTTTACAAAAAACTCTGAGTAGCAACTTTCCTACAGAGAAACTGCTGAGACAGTGAATAATGAGACTGCAAGAAACGGATTGGAAATGTAGCTGAGAGACTTTTGGATCTTTACACCGTACTTTATGTACAATTTCATTACAACTTGAAAACTAAATAATTTATAATTAAATCTAATTGTTTGGAATCGAATAATAAATACAGATTTACGTTTGACATACCCTCTGTCTATAAACACAATAACTATGGTTACCAAAAACTGACATATGCTTGAAGAATTAGTAGGGCGTAACTGCCTAGCATCTTCCGGTATATCCGACAAACTCAAGTCGACGGCTTCCGAGCATTCCCCTGAGTCAAGCCGAAGATTTCCGAGGTTCTCCGAGACGAGCCGAAGCCCTAAATCCACCGAAGAAGTGGTCCTCAATAGTCGGCTCTCCTTAGCCGCTCAGCTGAAGTGGCTGCCACTTAAAATACATTGTCCCAGATTTCTTCATATCCTGCTACTGGTAACCACATTAAATCACTATCGTTAACAGCATTGCAGTGGTGAATTATTTAACACAATTGGAAAGATATATTCTTGCCATAGGAGAACATAATTATGTTTGTTAATAGGGAAGTATTCACTACCAAATCATTTTTTCCCGTCGTCTATGATACTGACCGCTACTGGGTATTGTATCGGAGATATAGAAAATTACAAATAAAACTATGTTACGAGTATTATGTAGATTCCGTTCTTGAGATCACTCTCGAGGTAAAAATTTGTATTTTTATATAGACAAGTACCCAGTTAAATGGAATGGTTTGAGATGTATGGAAATCTAAAATGCAGAATGCAAATTGGTCATTTAGAATCGGATGATGCGAGATGAACTGAGAGTTGCGGTAATTTCTCACGAATTGGATATGAAAAACTGACAAAACCGTTCTATGCTAACGGTGATATTATGGACGTGTAATGAAGTAATAGTTAGCATGTAAGCTAATATGTTATCCCAGTGTGGCTAGTCAGGTTGTTTCAGGTGGTAGTTATGTATAGTTAAATTGTTTGGTGTTCTAACTGGACCACTGGGTTATGTTGAGTAGTATGGCATATAGTATATTTGTGTGGTCTCTGTCAATAATGTTGGTGTGATGGATGGCATGAATGGCAGGTAGTTTTTTTTTGTTTATAGAATGCTCAGTTTGGATTGTATTTTTTCTTGGCACGCTTGAGATTTGATGGATAGTATGATTTATTTGAATAACTGAGTTTTACAAGGGCTATAGTGGATGGTACGGTTAGTCAATATTTTGGGAGATGTGGTATCTAACATATTTGTCTTGTTTCGTTAATGACTGAATGGCAGGTGGTATAGACGGACGTTATGTATGTGTCTTCGACATGTTTTTTTTCTCGTATGGTCAGTGTGGACACTAATAGTTGTTTGGTATAGTTAAGATATGCTTGAGTTTGTGTGCATGTTATACATAATTAATTGGAAATTCGACGGAATAACTTCCGAACTTGATTAGATGTTTTACTCTCCATTGGTTTTGAAATGTCGACCGAATATTTGTATAGAAGGGTCGATTATATAATGTATTACAAGGGGCCTGTTAGGGCTAAGAGGTGTTAACTATGTTCTGAATTTACATAGCGTAGCACAGGGCAGAATATATAGGAGGCCCTGAGTCATCCTTAAAATTGTTATACTTTTGTCATGTTTCTTTAAACAAAAACTTTTTTTTTTTTAATAGTTATACATTCTACATATGATAGTATTTAAATTAGTAATTGTAATGAAAAAACTATTGAACGTAAAGTGCGCTTAAACGCTCGAGTGAGTGTGGCTTGGGGTCCTCGCTGTGTATAAATAAACTGCTTGTTCACATATGCAGATTGCTCGGAAATTCCCCTTACAAACTCCTAGGACTTGTAGAGGGGACTGAGTAGATGATCTTTTGAATAGGAATCCATGCCCGGAAACATATCGTTTCCATGCTACAGCCAATTCAAATTAGGTATTTTACACATGGCCGTTCAGAATACCTGCCCACACATTGTTAGAAATTCTGTGCTGGATACCCTGGACATGCGTGGTATAAGGGTTTTCGTCTGCCCAGACATGGCTGTTTCGAGAATCGAGAGCACTGTTCCTAGTGAATTTACATTCATCTGTGGACAGAAAGAGACGTGGGAACGGGCTTGTCGGTGCAGTGGTGCAGTAACAATGTGCAGAAGTCAACACGTGGTGCACAATCGGCTGGACGCAAAGACTGTACCCTTTGGAGGTGGTAAAGATGTAGTTGTTTCTTATACAGAACCTGGGAGTAACACTCATTGCACGCGCAATTGATCGCGTACTCGCTGAAGGGCTGTGTTCAGCGTGATGTAATACAGCCTCTTCCAATTCGGGAGTGTGGCGTCTCTTTGTAGCACCACAGTTGTTCCTATCGGCGGTGAAGGTACCATATTCTCGGAGCCGTTGCGTAACTGTGGCAGAAAAGGTATGTGATGGCGTCGCACATTGTGGATAACGCTCTTGATACAGCTGACGAGCTGCTCTTCCATTACCTTCAGCTGTGCCATACACAAGGATCATGTTTGTGTATTCCGCAAACGTGTACTCAACCATGTTAATCGGAGACACAAAGGCGCGTTCGAGGCAGATAGACGTCGCATGCCATCAGGTGATTGTCTGATGTAATGTACTGCCTACCCGGTTGCATACCAACACAAGCACATCCGAGACATTGCTCTTTCCCTCAGCGGAAGTGGACGAGTGATACACCTGATTTGAAATGGTTGTAGCACGGAAACGGTACGTTTCTGTACATGGGTTCCAATTCAAAATATAGTCTACTTAGTCCCCTCTACAAGTCCTAGGAATTTGTAAGGGAAATTTCCGAGCATTCTGTATATAAACATACAGCGCGCGCTTGAGTGAAGAGACGACACTCGTCGATACTTGTAATGGTTGTAAGCAGTCCGGCCAGTATTGCCAATGTGTGAGTAATTACCCACATTTCAGGTAATTTAGATGATTACGGTTTCAAATTACTGGATTTCTTCAATTTCGCGTGAAATGAGGCTATTTTGTTACCAGAGGTATGAAAACGTCTGGAATCAGGGATTAGTATATTAGTCTTTCAAGTCTTTTCTCCGAAGGGAAGCTATACCCATTAAATCACTTTCATATCTCCGTGTCTGCGTGTATATGTGTGTCTATGCGTGTCTGTGCGTGTTCCTTAAATCTAAACCCGTGAACCGAATTTCACCAAAATCGGTATACATTATAAGGCTACTTAGTATGGACATCCGACTATTATAGTTCCCAACCACGACACGTGGTTATTTTCAAATGGCGGTAAGTTTAAAAGTGATGGTGCAGTATCATATCTTGGGAACGATTCTACATATTTAAATATAATTCTGTGTGTTGACAGTGCATCATATAAGTATTGAGTTTAGAGATTTATATTGATCTTGATTTGCCATTTTGCAAGATAACCGCACATGAAAAAAAAAATATATTTCATATATTGTAGAACAGTCAACCGATTCCTATCAAATTTAGCAAAAAAGTTGTACTACGGTAGCCAATTTTAGTTCGTATGTTTTAATTTTTAACTGGGCCAGATACATATATCTAAAAATGGCGGATATATAAATATTTAGCTAAGGTATCTATGTAACCGATTTTAACATAACTTGTTATAGTGGCTGTATCTATGACAATCATCGAATAATCTAATACATAACATTTTGTCCTCCATTTGTGAAGATCGTACCGCATGCAAAACTAAGCTTTTATGTCGTATTTCTGGAAAAAGCTATATAATTCCCACTATGTTCATGCAAGTATACTTTTGAAGTTCGTCTAAACTTACTTCATTTACGGGGTTGGTCATATATTTTTCAAAGTAACAGCCACGTGAATAAGTACTTAGTATGCCGCGTGTCTCAAACCATTTCAACCGAACTTTATATACTGGGAGTATCTTTGACAATCATCACATGTGCCAATACATAAACATTTTGTTAACCATTTATGAAGACCGTCACTTGAATAAATTGAGGTTTTATGTCAAATATCGACTACCAACCAACCTATTTCCCACCAAATTTTATACGTAATAAGTACTACATTAGCATGTGAAAACTTACAAGTTTTGGGTGCGGTAGGACCTATTATCAATGGCATTAATATAAATAATTTTGATTACTATAATATATATGCTAAACAGATCAACAAAATTCAACCAAATTTTGTACGGTATGCTAACAGTATTTATTAGCAGAATCAATTATGCATACAGAGATCCTCTTTTACAAAATAGTGCCTGGCGAGGTAATGGAGCATTTAGTCACATTTCCAGAAACATTGCACTAATTTCCACCGAATATAGAACACAAGTAGGGCTACATATGGCCATGTAAATTTACATGATTAAGTAGGGTCAGATATTGATTTTCAGAATGATGGACATATAGTATATAATTTTGATGAGTTTCCATATTTTTTTAAAATATTATAGTGTTTAACCAAACTAGTATCAAATAAGAAAATATTGTTTTTCTGCCTCATCTGAGGAAACCACTTAATCGATTTCCATCAAATTCTTCACACATGCAGTGCTACAGTAGGCGATGTAAATTTACATGTTTCAAGTGGCTCAGACACTAATTTTCAAAATGACAGCCACGTAAATATTTCAGGTTGGTAATGCTACCATTCAATACATTAGAGTGAATATATCCATATACTAAAAATGGGTTAGATCCAATCTCTCAGACTTCGCACAACCAATCTCTGTGCCCCAACATTGAACTGCTTTTCTGCCAACACGTCTAGGCAAAACGGCATGGTTTGGATTTTAGGTTAGAAAACTGATTTGTAAACAAGTGCTTAGAAATGTTTTTATATTTCCTCTAACCAATTTGTAACGCAGTTTGACTAAATTCAAATTGGTAAAAGTGTTTTATTAATATAATAGTGTTTATCATTTAAAATTTAAGATATAAGCAAACACGTTCATCACTTTTCAATCTGTGATTTTGACAGTGGTGTATGATTGAGATAGGTCAATGTGAGAGAGTGAGTGAAGAGATTTGGGCGGCTCTTAACAGTGAGGTCTTCAGGGCTGATGAGGCTGAGTGAGGAGAGTATGGAGCAGCCCGGAATGAAGGGGCGGGTGAAGCGGGAGATCTCCGAGAAAAACCCGCCGACCAACAGCATTGTCCAGCACGATTCCTGCATGCGAAAATCCGGTAAAGACGAATAAACAGTCTACTTCATGTTTAGTCTGCGATTATATCCGAGGTTGATGCTCCGAATCCGAGCTCCGCAATGCAGTGGATTGCAAGCTAGCTTATGGCACGAGGTCTCCTCGGTTCGAGTCCCAGGTAAGGCCCGTTGTAATTGTCTCACTACTGTTGCGTGTGTTTCTGGTTATATATCTAATGATATTGCTGTTGACGAGACGTCAACACCTACCTACCATCTCAGCTTTTAGGAACTCCATTGAAAAATACTTGCATCCATATAGAGGAAAGTAGGGTCATTATTTATACTAGTAAATTCTTGTTTACTTTAACAACATTCACAGTCTTTTTGTTCAGTGTGCATAGCTTGAAAATATAGCGTTGCATTTTACAGTATATAAAACTCACTAAAGGCTATTCACGATAAATTGAGCACTTTAGAAATGAACCTTAGAAAAAGTCACTGACCCTACATCCTTGTATTTTAATGGGCGCACTCAGTGACATTCGCCCAGTAAAGTTGGTAAAGTCGAATAAAAAGTGTTAGTTTACCATCTTTGATATTTTAAAATTATTTCTTTCGCCTCATGTTTTTTTTTAATGCATCGGAGTGTAAAAATGAACAGATTTGTGAGGAATTTACATCCTTAGTAATTTGACGGTTTAATTTGACCGACGCATGAATAACGTGATGAGGCCCATGACAATGTTAATATTACATAAGGCGGAGGAATACACAATGTGTTTACAAGTAGATCTTAAGCAGGGCTTTCAAAAGTGCTCATTTCATCGTTAACAGCCTATAATACAAATTACCGGTCTATTGTTGAAGTTCTCAGGTCGACGCACACCATATTACTTGTGGTTTAGACTGGTTTAACGGGTGCATTGTAGTGTTTCATTCCCTTGTAGCTAAAAGTGGGTATTTTTATTTCCACATGCAGTAAAAATGGAAATTAACATCAGCAATACTGAATCTGACTTGAACCACCAAACCCTTAAGTCTTACACATATGAAAAGACTGTATGTACATTATATAAAATACAACAACTTCTAGATCTATGGCTGGTTTCGCCAACACGCTATAAACTAGCTTTCAGCCAAGGGACACCTGAACCATAAAAATAAGAAATAAAAAAATTCTACACAATTTTTCTGAGTCGATGCGAAAGGAAATATTTTTCACATTTTTGCCAAACTTCAGGCATATTGGTAATGATATAGCAAAATCTTTACTTCAATTATTCGACTACAATGAAACATTTTCGATCGTCGCTACCAATGATACAAAAACCCTTCAAATATGAGTGACAAATATAAAGGAATGCAAGCTATAATTTTGGAGAAAAAAAAATTTTTTTATCGTTGTTTGTACTATGTTGTCATTCTATAAATATATTTGGGAAGACAGGTGCTTAATCTTGTGAGCGATCTGTTCAATTTTTTTGTATAGTTCGGAATTTCTGTGTATTTGTTAATGCCAGTGCAGAGTGATACTAAATTCCGACTGAAAAACTATGAGTTGAATGCACACACTGTACTTCCTGATGAAGCTCAGTGATACTTGGCGGTCTTGTCGGACTGATGACACTAAAGAGATTGCCGACGACCTCATTGCAATCTAAGAAGCTCTAGCACGCATTTCTCATACTGAGGAGCAAAAAGGCGCTAAGAGAAATGAAACAACTAGCCTTTTAGAGAAATTTCACCACTTGCTGTATTTTTGAATGATGTTATGAAAATATTCAGTACTAGAAACAAAACGTTACAAGATACGAAATTTGTTCTTAAATATACAGAAAGTGCATTATATTAAAGTTATTTGTCGAATATGAAAGAGATTAGTTTGATAAATACGAAGAAGCAGCTCAAATAATATCAAACTCTGATCAGTACTTACACAAATACACTAGAACGGTACATGTGAGGCTGAATCCCTTGGATCATGTGCATGCTCCAGATGCTAACTTATCACCAAAAGAGACATGTAGAGTATCATTTTTCACCCCAGTGATCTATCAGCATTCTGTTTCTCTGACTACATACAATCGTCTAGAAAACATTGACTCAGCAAATTTGCATTCCGTTGCAGGGGAGTTAGTAAAGCCTACAAAGATGATTTATATCCCATAAATTGAAATGTGTTAGTCCAATTCTTACCAATGATCTATGTGCACATAAAGGACTATAGATATTGAAGGAGAGATTTTTTTTTTTTTCGAAATACTTCAAAGTTATAATTTTCGAGCTACATTTTCAATCATTATAATTGGTTTTAGAACGTACTTGGTGTTGATGGTGTCCAAGTGCACTGGAGTTCATATATATTCAAAAATTAAAATTACAAATAATAGACGATTAACGAACACCATTGAAACAAAAGCCGCCACTTCTATCACAGCTCAGCAGAAAAAGTTACTTACTCCGGGAGCTGGATTTCATATAAATCATTCATGATTTTTCAACGCGAAAAGCTCTCAAATATCTTTCGTATAGTGAAAATAAATTTAGAAATATCTTTCTTACAATACATAGAATTTATGTACGCTGCATACAAAGCTCTACGGGGACTTTTTAAATGGCAATAAATTATATAAACACTGGAACGATCCGTAATTGATATTGGTTTAAAAATAATTAGGAGTCTGGAACTCATTGCTGCCTCTACTCCTCTAAATCCGGCATTCCCGTAGCATCTTCAACAGGGCGGGAGTTTGCCTCCTCTCTGTATTTGGTGGCTCTATCTAAAATCGTTCGATATTTCGAATAAATGTACTTATGATAGGACTCAGTGACGAACGTAACATGTTGTCTTGTCCGTGGACTGAATTTGGCAGTTACGTCTCCAGTGGTTGCGAAATGGTAGCCAACTCTGCTTATAAAAGAGCACAGGGACTAACATCTCACAAATACGCCGTCGGTGTTTCTTACATCCTGAATATGATGACTCTACCATTGTTAGTTCACAAATGTCGTGTAACTATTCCTGTAACAGGTGGTAGGGCTACATTTCTGGGGTCGGAAACGATGTATTATATTCTTAGTATAAAGTGTCTAACCGTGGTGATTTAAACATTTTAGCGAACTATGACTACAAGGGCCGCAGCGCTTTTAATGTTATACCTACAATTTTGGGTTTGGAAATTTTCCTGTATACTGAATTCACAATTTCTAACTTTAATGGTGTGAAAATTATGACGAAATATGCCCATTAAATGTTTTGACTTAAAAATGCTATATCAGGTCATATGGAGTTGCTAGTGTTCCCTGAAGTCTGAAATTGGTGTTTCTATTCCCCATGTTTCAAAATGGCGGTCATCTATGTGTATAAAAGGTTACTGGCCCATACTACATGGCCTTAGCCAGGATGGTTGATACCCTGTGTTTAGGGATGCTTTGGTCACATACTTGTCATAATTTCTTTAAAAGAATCTGTACATCAAGCTGATACCTACAGAATATAATACGGCGTCTGACATACTCACATGATCGAATATTCTAACATCATATTCTGGACTGCCGCCCTTTCAAGATTTTAAGTAATATTTAAATACATACGTTGATAAGAGCGAGGGCCGCACTTACATTGTCAGCACCTGCGACATCAACATCTCCTAACAGACGATGAGAGAAACATAGTTGGCGGCCGAGCAAGTATTCAAAGACAACAGTAATGATAACCGAATGTAGATCCACGGAAGAATACACTACGGCAGTTGGCGCGATTTAATTCATTATCATAATAACATGGATATAGTTGCACGTTACTTTTAACGTTTTTTTTTTTTCATACCTTTGTGTTGGGTATCTTTTTGTTTGCCTTTCCTTTTAACAAAGGCATCGACGGTTACACTGACAGGAAAAACCCATGCCTCAGTAAACACTTCCAGCCGATGAAACTTCACTTTTTTTATGCGAATATTAATTTTATTTTTCAAAATTTCTATTCATGTAAGTTAAATAATATACATGTTAGTAATAGTAGTATTCAGGAGTTGGATAGATTTTCATAGTTTAAACACCTAATTAATGCAATTTTAAGCACATTTGTGCAAATTCACAGTATTTATAAATGCAATATAATTTGATTAACTAAGCAACATAACGATAGGAAACTTCCAATGATTTTCCTAATGACTACTCACTAAAAGCAGTAAGACAAAATAACAAAAAAAAAGAAGTAAATATGGAGAAAAAAATTTGAGTTTTGAAAAGTGGCACGCATGTTGATCTTGACGTCCTTTTTAACATACTGAAAGTCTCCATTGGCGTACTGATATCGGGGAAGTAGGATGCACTTAAAAGTTTTTTTTTTTTTTGCAAAAATTATTATGCTTGGCAAAAACGTTAAAATACGCTTAACTAAACCAGATACAATTTCCTATAAGAATTGTCTTATACATTAGTTTTATAATCTCAATACTTAAGGCTCTAGAAGGAATCAAATTTGGGTAGTAAACGTCTCAATATTAGATATTATACAGCTTGTTAATGGAGATAAAAAACAGATTTCAGGTTATGGCTATGACGCGAAATTAACATTAAAAATAAAATACGGGTTTTTTACTCTCACTTCAAAGAATGGTTCCTCACACTCACACTCAGATGCCGATTCATTAGTGTGCATGTCTTGTGTCATGACTGGTCAAAATGCAACTGACAGATAAGATACCATGTGTAAGTTCATTTTCCAAGAGCCGAGCGCGTAACTGAAACAATTACGTAATCGTTCGCTTATGTAAGAGGAAATGTATGTGTATCTCTGTAAGCGGGTGGAGGCTGTTTGCTGCAGGCAAACGCAATTTTAATATTGACAGAAAATGAGTAATATTTTACGGCCGTAGAACGAGCCGTCAAGTCAACTGCTCTGCAATTGTTTTTTTTTTTTTTTTCCATTTCGTCCTTTTTCAAAGTGATGGGTTATCGTAGTAATGAAAATTTCCAGCCATTTTCGCGTCATATATTTTTTTTTTCCAATGATAATCAAAGAGAATCTATCGTTTTATTTAAGGCTATTTATTTAACGGACATTGAGCACATTCAAGGAGAGTCATTACTAGGGACCTGCAGAATTCGCGTTATTTTCTAGGTGCAGACTAAACGCCAAGACGTTGTATGCTGGGTTCACTTATGCCATTGGTCGACCACTTGAGTGGCACGTTGCGACGGCGCTTTCAGCCAATAGTTAAAGATGAGCGCCTGAACAGCCAATCTATAGTGAAGCGATCACACGGCATAATGACGCCGTACAGGTTCCAGTAGCCAATGAAATCACTAATTGCGCCAGGTTGGTGAATTCTAACGTGTCTCTAAACAATAACACGAATTTTGCAGGTCTCGAGTCATTACTAAAGAGCCGAGAATTTCGCGGGTTCATTTCTAGTTTAAGTTGGAATTCACAGACATTTACGTTCATGTTAGGTTTGTAATTGGTCGACGTGTTGTTTGACACCTCCTGGAGATAAATGAGCCAATAACAAACATGCTATAATTGTGCGCCCAACCACCGCCTTTGACTACCACAACAATCAACCAATAAACAGTTGAGATCTGTGTGAACGTGTATAACACTGTGAAGTCTAGCCTACAGGTCATTGAACTCTCAAATTTCTCGGGTCTCTAGCCATTACTGATAATTTCTTCCTTGAATAAATTTGATAAATTTTGAATAAATATATTGAAAGAAATGGTAGAGAACGGGACAGTGGAAAAGCACGTCGATGGCAGGGTCAGATACAGTTCGTCTCACCCCTATGCGAGGCGGCTACTGGCAGCGTAACACGATCACCTCCTCTTCTGCTTGGACCTCGGCTACAGGAAGCTCGCACTTGGACGGAAGGTGCGCAGACGGGAGTGCGCAGGCGGGCTCCTTCCTCGCGCCGCCGCTGCCGCTTCCTTCCGCTGGTCAAGAGGCCGGTGTTGGCCGCGGAGCGCCAGTCATCCGCCGGCCGGCTGCCCGCGAGGTTGTCCTGCGCAGACCTGGGCGATTGTCGCCAGAGGAGTGCCGCTCGCTCTATTGCCACGTGCGACCTCCTGGGCTTCAGCTCGACCCCGGATCTTGTCAGCCTGCGTACTAGGACGTCTTCGCGAGCTGCTGGACCACAGTTCGACCCCGGGCCTTGTCAGTCCGCGCGCACTAGGTCGTCGTCGCGAGCTGGAGTAAGAAGCCCACCCTGAGAGTTCGTGGTCTGGCGTGAGTCACGCGGCAAGCCGCTAGATTGGATCACAACCCGCCCAATCAAGGCGGCGGCGTGAGATGGCCGACAACTGGACGTACGCGCAGGGCAACGAAACTACGGCGGGCCCACACCTGACGTCGACCACACAGATCGTCATTAGCGTCCTTTACTCCGTGGGCATTGTCGCCAACGTGGTGGCGCTCGCGATTCTCTGCTCGGGCAAGAAGTACCGCAACCACAAGCACACGCTCATGCTGCGGTTCCTGACGGCCAACGACCTGGTGGCGCTGTCGGGGATGCTGGTGCAGATGTACCTGCAGCTGCATGACGTGCTCAGTGGCCGCGTCCTCTGTGTCTTCCGCGTCGTGTGGCGCTTCTTCGGCCTCAGCTCGGGCTGCGTCGCCATCGTCATGGCCGTGGAGCGCTGGCTGGCCCTTACTCACCCTTTCATCTACCAGAAGGTAAGCAAGCCAGCCTTCCGTCCACTATAGCCACAGTGCCCGCTAGGGAATTACATGTTCTGCACTCTTAACATCATTACCAAACTTAAAAAAAAAAAAAAAAAAAAAACCCCGAATGGTAAAGTTTTTCACATACAGCTATGGTAACATTACTACGTTTGTTCAAGTAATAGTCTGATGCGTAGAGAATCTCACCAGATTATATGATAGTGACGTTCAGTATACATAATGTATTTAAACTCGACCGACCAATTCCGGCTGCAGGTTTACAAGGGAAAAATAAGTAGAAAACGATACGGTACGACCTATGGTCTAATATGAATGCTGAGGGCGATGCATATATGTGAGTTTGGGCCCAAAACACTTGTTTATTGCAAATATTGGAGGGTATATTTAATATGGAACACCGAAAGTCTGCATAATGGTCAACTGAACAAAGATCTGCTAACACCACAACACCTGTCGCTGTCATCAAATTACTTCGTGTAAAGAATCACGGTTGCTGCCCTTATTTGTATCTAACGTCCATGAAGCGATAGCATATTTCAGATTTGAATGATAAATTATTAATCCGCGTGTCACAATTAACGAAAAATGTCGCAGCGTGTAAATAAAATTATCCTACTGTTTTTACATAATTCGTGTTTTACTTTCAAAATAATACTTAGAAATACTTGGCAGGTGGAAGACGTACAACAACATCCAATAGCACACTGTTGCGGCAATGAAAGGTGCCGTACAATTTCATATATAAATATATATATGTGTGTGTGTGTGTGTATAGACACACACACACAAACACATATACTAGAGTGGCACTGTGATAAACCAGTTCTTCAGTTTGAACTTCAGAAATGATTAGTTCCCTTCGAGTTCATTTTAGACAATATATCGTGTGTTTTCTACTTCCCTTTTTCGTGATGAACCTGCAGTCAAAGCCTCTCCGTCGAGTTTAGATAACTCCTGTATATACTTGCTACATTTGTTGGATGTTATGTGGATGTTATTTAAACACAAAGTACATATATTTTAAAATCTTCCATTCCAATCTAAGAAGTTAACCATAATGTTTTACAGTGTTCTGTGCACAGCCGTCCATTGCAAAACCTGAAAATGTCGTGTCTGTGTGTCACTCTTCGCAATAATTTAACATTAGTTTGGCATGTAAAGCACCGAAACGAAGGTGTTAATAACCACCAATCTATCAAACTAATCAGTTACGTATTTTGATTACAATTAGCTGCAAATATCGAATCAGAAAGTGCAGGTAAGTTCAAGGAGAGCATGATATGGTCTGTTTATCTGTGCCGTCAAACGATGTACGTTACTGCACATCATTTCAAGCAGTTGTACCTAAAAAGCTAATGAATATTAGCATCTGTCATAGGGATTGTCATGAATAGGTTTATTTATCTTTGATTTCCCCCACCTTGTTTCATAAACTCGCTTCGCTATCATGGAATGTCATTGACACACTGGTGTTGCTTTCTTTAGCCTGTTGATAATTTTGGAGTTTGAATTGTCGTGTTAGAAGGCAATCACTTGTTAAGTACTAGTAACCACGCCATTTTGATGACATGATTAAAAAATTCACATATGACTTTGTGGTTTACGAGTTATTTCTAATTTTTTTACCTTCATCTCCGAAAAATACTATAACAGATCTAGAAAATTAAAGATCCAACACTCAAAATTTTTCTAGAAAATAAGCACTGCAATTACCATCAGAAAGTTATGCAATTTACTTGGTGTTAAAAACATTCATTATGGCCACTAACGCACTTACTTATTTCAAAATTACTTCTCGGATTAACGGGTACATATTGTAGAGTAAAAGAAAAATTATTGGTAATTTGATACATTTATATTTGTTAAATTTGCAAGTTTTATCACACAGGAAATATGAACTACCACAATACGATAACTTCCGTATGTGTGTGTGTTTATGTTGCGTGTGCGTGCGTGCACAAAAAGGCTTCTTAACAATGTCGTCCACAAAATCTTCCAGCATGAAAATGGCCTCAGTTATTGTTAACATACACCTTAAATAAGGCACAGATACAGTTTGTTTACGTTTCGCCAATATATTCCACAGCAGGTGTTGTAAAATTTGTTCCAGTTTCCTAGTAGTCCAACAAAAATTATAAGTGCAAACTGAACTTTTTCACTCGCAGGCAAGGGTGCGGGTTTATCACTGACATTGAAGCGGTTTTCACAATACTACGATGCGTTGCGTTGCGATGGGACGCGATGCGTTTGACGCCGACGATCGCCGACCGATTCCATTTGTGGTTTCACAATAATGCGACAGTTTGTCGGCGATGGGTGCTATGCTGCCAACCGTTCTCATGAAAGAAATCTTAGTTTTTGGCCAGAGTGTTGAATAAAAGACATGCGAAAAATTGCTCTGTTGGAATGAAAACATGAAAATAAAGAAAGAATTTTAAAAAATTAGGCAATACTACGAAATAATACACAGAAATTTTGCTTTGCACCAAATGCGTATTAATTTTTAAAACACAACACTACTTTTTTTCAGTCGTCAGTGCTCAAAGTAAACAATAATTCTCCTTCTTGTCTGTCGCCGTCCGCGCGCCGGCAACGCAGATGCGCGAGCTTCATGTAGCACTGTCGACGTCAATAGGCTGCTTTATTCTGAGTGGCTACAGCTCATCGCATAGCATCGCAGTATTGTGAAAACCACTTGAATATAAAACTTACTGTTAATTTGATACAGGCTGTTCACGGTAAAATGAGCACTATTGAAAGTCCTGCTTAAAATTAACTTGTATGCACGTTATGTATTCTTCCGCCTTATGTAAGGTCAACATTGTCGTGGGTCTCATCACTATCTCATGCGTCGGTCAAGTGAAACTGTGAAAATATGTGAAAAGTAAATATCTAACAAACTGGCTCATTTTTACACTTCAGTGCATTAAAAAATAGATAGAAAACGAAACAAATAATTGTAGTTATCAGAAATGGTTACCTTACACTTTTCATTCGACGTTAAGATACGTAACTACTTCCCATCCATCGTTACCAACTTTACTGTGTGCCTGTCACTCAGGGCGCCCATTGAAATATATGCAGCTAGGAGTAGTGACTTTTTTTCTGAGGTTGATTTATTAAATGCTCACTTTATCGTGAACAGCCTTTAGATTGTTTTTTTGAGTTCAATGGAGGAAATTAGCCACTTGTACCAGCGGCTAGGCAGCCAAGCTCTAACTGGTAATGGAACCCGCAACTTGGCCGTCATTAGGCCCGCGACTGCATACAGTATTTCGTCCTCCATTTCTACTCGTGCGGCGTGACACCTGAGTACACGCACATTGCTACTCCAGCAGGTGCGCACTTTCACACCAGGCGCGTTTATAAAATAACCTCTGTCCGTTTAAAGGCTGTTCACGATAAAGTGAACACTTTTGAAACCAACCCTTGAAAAATGTCACTGACCCTACCTGCGTGTATTTTTAACAGGCGCACGTAGTGGCGCGCGTCCAGTAAAGTTGGCATCGACGGAGAGAAAGTAGTTCTGGGTCCTAACGTTAAATTAAAAGTATTCAATAAAAATTTGTCAATACTTAAGTGATTTATTATTCTTTCTGATTTTTTTTATGCATATAAGTGTATAGATTAGAACATCTGTAAAATACTTACTTTTATAATAATTTTACAGTTTCCCTTTATTGACGCATGGATATAATGAGTAGCTCCACGGCAATGTTGATTTTACACATGGCGGAAGGGTACACAATGCGTTTAGAAGTAGATCTTAAGCTGGGCTTTCAAAAATTCTCATTTTATCGTGATCAACCGATAAAAATGAGAGAAAAACTAGTTGTAGTAAATAGAATTCATTTATTTAATTTTTTTAGACAGTTGCCATTAACACTTCTGGTAGCGTGTCACCAGTTTCCACATCCCACTGTCAAATAAGTCCGCTGCCTGCGTTCTACATCACTGATTCACACTGCTCATCTTCGTGTGTAAACTGTTACGATTCAAGCGGTTTCTTTAACTGCATAAAGATATGAGAGAGTCGATTGGTGCCAGATCGGCGCTACAGGAAGGTAGTGTGTGGTCCAGCATTGTCGTGTGGGAGCATAGATCCTCTGAACAGTAAACCGCGTTCTCAGCTGCACTCTTGTTTCTGGCTAATAAAAACCAGTTCTTAGCACCGTCACAATTGGCGGAAACATTTATTATCGCGCTCCTTTCAAATACTCGCACGTAACATACAACGTGAATATGACTGCAACGACAAAACGTTTGACATCTCGTTACTGAACGGAGCAATGGAACAGCGCATTCGATATCTCGTTTATCAATATCGATCGGTGGTAATTTCCAAACGGACATTTAAAATGCGCCTCGTATTTTGGGAGTTTGCAGATTAAATGATGCGCTAGTAAACGTGTGTTGTGCGCAGTAGATGGCTTTTAGCATCGCATACAAAACTCCCTAAATTCTGATAGTTTTTGCATATTCACAAAGCTTATGTTTCAAAATGTTGTCTTGGCCATTTTTATATCACAGTGCTGTATCACGTACTTACAAACACGTTCACGTACCATCACACATGTTGGTTTATTTACAGCACAATATCCTGATTACGAAATCTGGTACCTCAGTATTCGTTTTTGTACTATTATATATTTATTTCGCTTATAAAATCGTCTTATTACTGACCTTGCGATTTTTTATTGATGGACAGGCCAAACAAAAATCACTCCATGTCGAAAAATGAAGCATTATTAAAATGAGAACTTTTCTATATTCCCCATAATATTGGCATTTTAACGATGAAATTTAGAATAGGGATTGTATCAAACATTTGATCAAATACTCCTTTACGTTCCATACTCCTGCGTTCGAAATTTGTCTTAATGATAATCTGTCGGGCGGCAAGATTGAGGTTAATCTACGTTACTTAAAACTAAGTGTATTTCTAAGTCAGCCTACATATCACAAGTTCGACAGAAAAGGTGACTACATTTGTATGATTCTAATTGTAGCAGAAAATTCTAATCTTCTTGCGGATTTCCTGAGTGTGTCCTCTGAGGAGTAAGAATACTTATTGCATCGTGCAACGTGCAGATGAAAAATGGGACTGAAGTAGGACGCGAGGAAGTGGCAATGTTTATGTGAGGAGAAATGAGGATGGAAGTTAGCTTGGAAATGATTCATCTCCAGTGCAGCTGCTGGGATCGAACCTCCAACTTCCCAATTATCAAACATGTTACTGCATAGTGAGCAAGGTGGTAGCAGTGGGTAAACTTGGAACTTACATTGGGGAGGACGTGGGTTCGATTCCCGGTCCGACCATCCTCATGTAGCTTTCCATGTTTTCCGTAAATCACTCCAGACGAATGCCGGGCCGGTTGTTTACTACACGGAGCTGCGTGAGTGTAATGGTTAGCTTGATCGCCTCCAATCGAGGCGAACCGCGTTCGATTCTTGGCGCGGTCGCTCCCGGACCTTCGCATGTGGGAATCCATTCGCTGGTTGGCGGGTTTTCTCGGTGATCTCCCGCTTTCACCACCGCTGCATTCCGCCTCTGATCCATAATCACCTCACTTCACCCTCAGCGGCTCTCAATATCACTATGTTAAGAGCCGCTCAAATTGCTTCACGTTTTTCCACAACCTTTGAACAATGTCGCTGCCCCTCGTAACTGCACGTATAGGCTGTTCACGGTAAAGTGAGCACTTTTTAAGGCCCTTCTAAAATTTTTCCTTTCATCCAATTTCTATCTTCCTGTGCTTTTTAATGTAAACATTGCAATGTGACCAATGCACAGTGTATACATTTCACCACACTCAAATTTTAATGCCCAAGGCTGCTATAAGATATATTTATTAGTGGTTAAATCCTTTTGGGAGGGCCTTAAATAGTGCTCACTTTACCGTGAACAGCCTATACCTGTTGTAACGCCCACAGAAGTTAGTAGTGTCGGAGAAAAAAGTCTCAATGTTGAATTAAAAAGTGAGAGAGCATTTGTAAATAATAATGAAACATTCTGTTGCTTTTTTTGATTTTTAACGCACCTTAGTGTAAAAATAAGCAAAATTATAAAATCGTTATTTTTATATTAATTTTACAGTTTCAAATGACTGGCGCATGTTAAAGTGTGCCAGTGCGTGTGATTGCAAATATTTTACGTGCGAAATCTATACGTTTTACCCATGAACTTTTTATGATGAAATTAATTTTTGAATCTCTCGTCTGACTATTTATAAGACATTTGTAATTTTGCCCTAGGTGTTTGAAACACAATAGTGTAAAGTGCTTACTTTTCTCTTATTTGAATGTTTTCCACAATCCCAACAAAATACAAAGCCCAGTCAGATAGATTTAAATAAATAATAGAATAAACCTATAAAACAGTACGTACCACTGCATAGAACTATGAGCCGAATAAAAGTTACGGTAAGCCTACTTGTGTGCATGTTCACCACAATATTTTTAGTTTGTTACTGCTAAGTACAAAAAATAAGCGACATGAGTTGCGTGCTTGAACTGTGTCTTTTCGTTGGAATGGTTGTTCCTTCATTTTAATATTTATTCCAACTGAGGCCGTCCTTTTAATGAAATAACCCAACATACATCGATAACAAGAGGCTAAATACTACAGTTCTATCCCCTGTAGTTGTAACAAGGTTAAATACAGTCGATGAAAAACGTTAACTTGTATTACGTATATTGTGCTATGTAATATATGACAAGTATATTGACATTTGCAGTTAAAACGTAGAAGTCACGTGGCAGTATTTCTCTTTACATGTAGCGGAAGAATACGTAATCAGTAAGCAAGAGTAGAACTTAGGCAGAGCTTCAGAAAAGTATGCGATGAGGCCCATGGCAATGTCAATTTTACATAAGGCGTAAGAATACACAACGTGTATATATTAAGTATATTTTTAAGCAGGGTTTTCAAAAGTGCTCATTTTACCGTGAACAGTCTATACTAACCTTGTATGGACTACACTCATTGCCGTGGGGAGGTGTGTTCTCTCCTCGTGTGGTAAGGAGAGCTTACGAGGACTGCGTCCCCGACCTGCAGAGATGTAATGCATGTTCACGTACGCTAAGTTAATCAGATTGTAAAAGGCAACAAAAATTTCTTCTTGTCAGTAATCGCTAAGGTTAAGCGTTTTCGCGATATCCGCATTTGTAAGTTTGAAGGTTTATAATAATGTCTGAGGACTATACAAACTGACATACTGTGTAGTTAAAGGACTAGGCGTTGCTCATGCTTGCTCGTACCTATATGTAGACATCAGTTTCTTATGCTACATTGCATGTCAGTTTGCATACCCCTCAGGCTTTATTACGCACACTAAACATACAAATGCTGATATCGCGAAAACGGTTAACCTTAGCGAGTGCTGACACCGCAAAATTTTGTTGCTTTTTAAATTCTAATTATCTTACCGTATGCGAACGTCCATTACATCTCATGTTTTTGAAAGTACCACTCATAACAGGTTCAAGATCTCCCTTTCCAGTAACACTGTTCGGAAAAAAAGTTTCTTGATATTAAATGGCTTCGGAAATATTTGACGTAATGCAATTTCAAATCCGATTTTCAGTGACGCGTAGCGGTCACAATTTTTACTTCATCGAATAATGCTAAAATATTTCCACTTTATTTCTCGTATGGAATCACCTGCAGAAGTTAACACATCCAGTCCTGACTCATCCTGTATTTACAGTCGGCTGGATGTCAAGTCAATCACGCGGCACTCAGAAACTCTTAAAAATATACACATGTATAATCTGTCTCCCGAACTAGTGCTCTTTCTAGACAGTTGTGAAAGTAATCTTGTGTACAGTCACTTCCCCACCCCGTTGGGCTGAAATGTCTTCCGTTGACATGCTGGGCAGGTTGACAGACAGCTGAGTGTGTTTATAGTCAATTCACGGTAGCTTCCAAGTTTTCTGAAGCCCTGCTAAAGTTCTACTTTCGGGATATTCTTCCGCCTCGTTCAATTACAACTTAACCAAGTCCAGGAACTTACCAAAAGGACAACACACCGTATTCGTTCGCACTCGCGGTAATAATATTTTGCACGGGAACTAGTTCTACCTAGGCATTATTAACACAGTTATTATCTCTCAGTTTTCATTAATGCTGATTACATATAAATGTTATAATTTATAGACATAATATAGGCTAAGTAAATGATCAATTTAATTAAAAATAAGTTATTTGCTATATTATACAGTAGTAATGAATGCTTGATACATGTAGGCATATTTATAAAATAACCAAGCACGTCATACATGGGGTGGTTTTCCAAATGTTTGATCCAAAAAGTGTGAAAAAAAACAGTGAATAGACTGTATGTAAACATCACGTGTGGAGGTTGAGGATTGGGGAGGGGGGAGGGGACACTGCTGTATTCAGGGGAACAGCTGTAAACACGACTGACTTAAAAGATGTGGAAATAAAGTGCACTCGTTCGTGGGACTGGTGGTGTAACTGTGCTATATTCTTGTTGTGTTCGGTATAAAATAAAACGAAGTATTCTTCGCTAACCACCTCAACAACGCACATTGAATAAGACGTAAGTGTGGTGAGTCCCCCGCCATCCTGGATCTATCCAATTTTTTTGCAATAAAGCCAAACGTTAACTGAACAACTAACTTACAGGCGTTCTTCTTTATTACGGGTGGTGATTTGATAGACAAATATTTTATTTTAGTTAAAAATAGTTTGCCTGGATATATCAGTTCCTAGATACTCCGAACTTAAAAATTTAATATAATCCCTAAATCAGCTGTAAGAGGGCTTATATTGCAGAAAAATATCAGAAAGTCATTATTTAACCAAGCAAACTTGGAACAATGAAGTACGTGCAGAAAATGTACTCACAGTACTTATATTATTCCAGACATGAAGAGTTACATCACGTAATTAGAAATAATTACAAATATTGAGGCTTTTTTTTTTTTAACAGAACACAATTTATTTGAAGCCTTATATAGTTGAAAACAGTTCACCATTACAACCAAACAGTTCCGAACACAATATTACAAGGAAGCTGCGCTTCCACGTGGCTCCGTGGTGTAGCGAAGCGATATCGCCGTGGAAGCCTATTGCCCCGCTGGTATAGGCTGTTCACTGTAAAATGAGCAATTTGAAAATCCTGTTTAAGATCTACTTGTATATACGTGTTGTATCATATCACCTTATGAAAAATTAATTTTACCATGGGCCTCATCACTTTATTCATGCGTCAGTGAAACGAAACTGTGAAATTATTAAGTAAGTAAATACTCTACAAATATGCTCATTTTTACACTTCGAAGAATTAAGAAAATCATAAAGTGAAGGAAATAATTTTAAGTTATCACAAGTGATTACCTAACACCTTTAATCTGACGTTAAGTTATGGAAATACTTACCTTCTAACGTAACCAACTTTACTAGTCGAATGTCGCTCTGTGCGCCCACTAAAATATATGCAGGCAGGGACAGTGACTTTTTCTAACATTGATTTCTAAAGTGTTCACTTTATTGCGAACAGCCTATAACTGTTGAGGAGTCTGCTGCCCAACACTCCAGAGCGGCGCTCGTATCGTTTGCCGTCGCACACGCAAGTCCCATTAAAGAACGTAAAGCTAAATGTTTCGCACGACACGACATACATAACATCTTGTCAAACTTGATCAAACTATTAAAGCTCTACTGTGCTAATAAAGTCGCCCGACTCCTCAGTTACCAGTAGAGCGGCTGTCTTCCACGGCGATGTCGCCACATTGCTTCTTGACCCCGAGCGAAGTGGCAGTCCTGCTTCGAGTGGCTGTAAAGCCGGAATCACATAGTCCCGACGAACACAGCACGACACGATGGAAACCGCAAGCACGAACATTTTCAACGTGCCTGCTCGAATTTACAGCCCGACAGTTCACTGACGCGACACAACGAGTAGAATTTTTCGGAGCTATTTAGAAGACTCTGATTAACTACGTTAGTTTCAAAGGTTTCAAAGGCGGCGGGAAGAAGGGAAATTTGGAATACATGTTGGTGACAAGTTTTATAGCTAACGCATACAAAGGTAAAGTTATTATTTATAAGAGTTAAATACAACTATTTTCATTATTGGTTTTCTTTTAAGTTACTCATTTTCCATTGCAGGGAAATCTTATCATACAATTTCATTATGCATTGGTGTACACTCTCTGCGTCGTGCCGCACGACAAGACGAAGAGTAGAAGTAATTTCTAATAAAAAACTGCTGGTCGTACGACAGAATTGTCGGGCTTTCGTCAGATCTATATTGTGTTTCACTGCCTGTTTAGTTTTAAGTGTCGTGTCGTGCTTGCGCTATCGTATTGGTCAGCGCTATGTGGTTCCGGCATAATATGGCAGTAGTGGACTGTTCGAATTATTCAGGCATTCAAGAGAAAATATATCTGATAAGAAAATAAAGGCATTAGTATTTCTAATTTCAGTAATCTGTTAGATTTTTGTGCCGTAACCATTCCTGCATTGAAGAGTAAAAATACTGTGAGTAATTTTTATTTTATTTCATTGTTCCAAGTTTGCTTGGCAATATAATGACAGTTCTGCTAATAATTTATCTGCAAAATAAACATACCTACAGATAGCCGATTTACACATTTTATTAAATATCCAACACCACCCGTAATAAATTGGGGCTCCTGCAAGTTAGTTGTGTAGCTAACGTTACACTACTGACTTTATTAATTTTTCAGTAGGGACAGCGGGCAATAAATAAGTAATACTTTCTTAGAGACGATTACATAAATGATACCAGCAACTCTGAAGTCAAGAAATAAATGTTTCAGAAAATGTTCATAACGTCCTATGTCTTTCTGATGTCTTGTATGAGTGACTAGCTTTTTGATGCAGGTTGTGACGAAAAATTCCAAATGTCTACTACTGATCCTCCCAGAGCGCCCCCCCCCCCCTTCCCGGCGCTAGCAAAGAGTTTCAAATCCAGATATTGTTACGAAACTATTAAAAGGGGGCGCAATGTGCTGCTGGAACTTCGGTCTATGACTGCCGGTCACTTTTCAAAACATCACGCCCATTATAAACACAATCTTGTAACACTCCAACAGATTTAACAACGGCTTTTCACTGCAATGTATCTCAAAATATTCACATCCGATACACACACATAAGTACTCTAGGGGCATGCTCTGAGCCCGAAAAAGGTCACTACCCCTGCCTGCATATATTTTAACGGGCTCATGAGTGACATATGCCCAGTAAAATTGGTAATAATGGATGGAGAGTATTTCCGTATCTTAAAGTCGAATAAAAAATGTTAAATAACATTTTGTGATAACTTAAAATATTTCTTTGGCCTTCTGTTTTTTTATGTATTGAAGTATGAAAATTACCGATATTGCAATATTTACTTTTCTAATAATTTCCCTATTTAATCTGACCAACGTATAAATAAAGTGATGAGGCTCATCGCAACGTTAATTTTTCATCATGTGAAAGAATACACAACGTGCATACAAGTAGAACTTAAGCAGGGCTTTCAAAAGTGCTCATTTTACTGTGAACAGCCTACACAGGCAGCACTGCGAGAATACTGCAATATAGTTGAGAGCCTTGCACGCAGAGGCGATGGCGCACTTAGTGCACGCCACAGTGTGACCCTTGTCGCCCTCGCGCTGTTGATCTTCTGAATAGCAGTCCAGGGGGGTTATTATGAGTCTTTTCTTCCGACGAAAAACAATAGATTCTTTTGCAGTTGTCGGCTCAGGCCACCACTTGGTATTCTAAGTTTGAAACGAAGGTCGAGTGACGTCACGAAAGGAGTCAGAACGTCTTAACTGCTCACGAGCAGTTAGCAGACTAGCTTTTCGTCGTTAAACCAATATGGCGAGCGTCGGTGTTAAATATGGCCGTGTATATCAATGACACGGAAATAAATGGTGTGTTGTATAAAGTACGTGTTTTTTTTGTATGGAGTTATAATAGTCCTACACGTACATTTACGATACAAATAAGCATGAGAAGTTTGGTTATAACTATTATAAACGTGCATCACACACGTCTGTCCTTAAACATTGTGCACGACACGATACAGGCTGTTTTACATGTGGGATGTTATTAAAAGCGCGTAAATGTAAAAATACTAAATTGTAAGTATTTATTCAATAAACTACTATTACCTTATCATAAATATATATTTATTCATCTCTTAAGTAACATGTGTTCGGTGATCTAGTGATTAAGAAACGTGCTTCGTAACACAAGTGTCTCCACGGTTATACAATGAAACTCCCTTCCCGCTCAATTTTTACTTTATTTAAATACGTGAAATACAATTATGTGATGATATGCGGTAAGAAAATTTTTTAAAAAAGAAAGCTTATAAGCTGTGTTCATTTGTATTTTGGCCCCTAATAGCCTAAAGTTTGGGATGTTTTGGGGCTGACTTTATTATAGTCTAATGTAAGTGAGGTAAATTTGCCAGTTCTAGAAAAGTAGCACAGCCACAATTTATCCTTCCACCGCAGCTGTTTTATCAGTGAAGAAAAAGACGTTTGTAAAGAAATGTTTGAGTCCAACGCATACTTGCATTTTCCTTTTTCCTCGTGTTTCCTGTCATGATAGGCAGTGAAAGACTAACGTTTTTTAACTTCCATCCAGTAATTAATGTAGGATATTATAGCTAGGTTGGCATTCCAAATTGTTTTATTTTTGTAATTACTAAATTTAATTTGCTGGGGTTTTGTTTATTTAATGTCGAGGGAAAAATAAAACATCGCTTGATCGGGGGGGGGGAGGGGCCTTTAGTTTAACGTATTTTGTGAGACAGCATTAGTTTGATGTTCTTACGCGTTTGTGACATTTTGATTTGCATATTTTTTGATAGAGCAGTGTAAAATTTTGCTCGTATGGAAATAAAATTCAAATTAATTAACTTCGAAAATTTTTACTTTAATGAAAAAACAAAACGGGATACATATACATTGCTGTTTGCATTCGTACAGATGCATAAATACACATACACTTTGATCGAAATTTACCTTACACTTGTTGAATTTACGATATAGTAAAATAAGCAAATATTATTCACTCTCTACAAAAATATGGAAAGTGCGGCTTTTTCAGGCCACATGCATTTCAATGTTATATTAACGGTTTACAAATACATTTACAAATCACGCAAACTTACTGTTTGTAAAATTTGCAATCTCATGAACACGTGTTTTTCCATGGCTCTACAGTACATTTCGGCGGACACCAAGGTTAGAAATATTAATATAATCTATTAAGACGTGTACATTTCTTTGTTATTCAGGATATATTTACGTGATTTTATATATATATATATATATATATATATATATATATATATATATATATATATATATATATATATATATATATATATATATAACATATGTTAATAACATTCCTCCACTTAGCCTTGGTCAAATATTTTGTTTCAAGATACACAAATAGTTTGCTAAACACCTGGGCCTCGTCAGTAACACATAAAAATCTATATATCACGAAGGGAAAAAAATACTGTTCAACATGGCCACCAACCACAGTTTCTCAAACTCCCCACAAAATCAAAGATAAATGTACACTATTATTTTCTTATAAAACACATATATTTTTCATGAGTTAAAAAATATAAAGCTTACTATACGTGTGTTTAAGTAATGTTTTTCAACAGATTTGTGAAATTTTAAAACAAGCAATTCTAGTAATATTTTGTTGGTACGTTGTCGACCGTGCGCAGATACACAAAATCTCGTCTAGCTTGGAGTGGGGAAAGTCAGTAAGCCGAAGATGTCCGATTGCGCCCTCGTGCTATACGACTGATAACTCTGAATACCGTTTTGGATCCGACGAATATTTTGTCGGCGGCGAGATAGTAGGTTCATGACGGTGTGGGCAGTTACCGACGAAACTTATAATAAGCACACAGGTAGGCGGGCCTGTTAAGGTGATCATGTGGGTAGAGGTGTTAGCACAGGCGAGGCGTAAGCCGGCATGCGTATCGTGCCTCATCGTAGCCTCTAGGCGCAAATAATTGAGCTGTTGCGCCTTCTTCCCATCGGTGAAGTGCCTCTACAAGATTTTCAGCGGTGACGTACATTTCTACCTTGTAAATGTGTAGCACATGTCTATCTTTTATACTATGTTGCACCGGGAGGTTCGCAACTAAAATAATCGCACGAACACTCAATTTAACAAATTTATCTCGCCAAAAAACAAATTAGCTCCCGAGATAAATGGAGAAGCTGAGATTGGTATACACCGGTGAACCGTTTCTTAACTGTTATTTCTAACTAGACATCACTCAAGCACGTGGAGCAACTTTGTAATATGACGTCTTCTGCTCACCGTGGGCAGGCAGCCACTTTAATACACAGACCTACTCGCTGCCAACATGACAATCGCTACTCCAATGTTACGTCCAGGTGTATGTTGAAAAGGGCACATGTTTGATCACGAGTTCGCTAAACCATTGATGTAATCTGATGGTGTCTACACTTAAAAGATAATCCATGAATTTTGTAATTTGTATCCTGTCATCCTCTCCCAAGTTACACAGTTTTTTTCTCTCTCCTGAAAACTTTTGTTCCTGTGACTTGTGCCCTTTCTGCAATCACCGATTCAACTATGCATGACAGTCACAAACAGCAACGAGGACTTTCGCTTGCGAGCACTTTTCAATTGGCTCGTGCTCTCGTTGGGGGGAAGAAAACCCTTACATAAATGTGGCACGGTTGTATCAAATGTCGATAGAGGTAGGGTGCCCATATTTCACAACATGTGTTTATAAACGACGAATTTACCACGTGGTTTTTGGGCGTCGGAGCCAGAAAAAAAAACAGTTGTTTGGACTCGAAAGTTGGTTACTGCCGCATCTGAACTGAGATCTTTACGCCATTCCCGCCGACCTCCCGTGGCCACCGATTTGGGATGCGGGAGATTCTGGGTTCGAATCCCGGGTAAAGCATTGGTGTTAATTTAAATTAGGCTATAAGTTAGTTTGTAAGCCGTCCCTGCTAAGCTTGCAAGCATAAAACCGGGGGACGTTAAAAAGCCCTAAACAATACAATGCAATCTACAGTTATCCTATGGTCGACCAGCTCGGGGGCCGCAGTGGAGCAGCGGCTAGAGCACTCGCCTCACACCAAGGTCAACCGGGCTCCATTCTCAGCGGGATCGCTCGCCGGATTGTCGCACACGGGATTCGTGTCGTTGGTCGGAGGGTTTTCTCGGGGATCTGCCGGCGCTGCTTCATACTCAAGTCATTTCACCCTCATCGGCTGTGAAGACCCCGATGTTAAGGCAGATTCCCACCCGCCATCTTGGATTTATGGAATTGCTGCCAAACTCTGGAAATGAAGTTTTGCATTATGTTTTATTTTTTGGAACGACAGAGCACAGAGCATTGCCTAGTGCATTGTCTGCGGTCAGTATTTTTTGATTACGTTTGATATCCTCGCCTTTGTAATCATCCGTAAGAAATAATCTCGCTTTACACCTCGTCAGCTACCAGCAAAAAATTAATTAATATAGCGAAGCTGAGGCATTTCGATAATGTTTGGGAAGTTGTTATTTAGGATATGTCACGCGGGAAATTTCAATACACCTTGTGAAATAGAAACTTTGGCAAAAAATTTATAAATCCGAGATGGCGGGTGGTAATCCACCTTAAGAGTTGCCCAGATTTCTTTACGCGCTTCACCCGGTAACTAGAGCCTTCAGTCCGCAGAGTGGGTGCCCTAGTTGCGCAGTAGCCACTCTCTGCGTCCCAACATTGCACTCATATTCTTCCAATACGACTATTAGAATCGACGTGGATATCAGTGTGTATGCGAGGGGAAATTTGTTATAGTTATCGCAGTATGACATTGGCAAGTTGGAGAGTAACTTCCGTGTCTCGCTGGCCCGGCATAAGGAAAATATGTAAATATTTCATTTCAAATTTTGGTGATTTAAATGACTTTCCAGCTAAATATAACCCCGAAACTCACTCAAAAATAAAACGGTTCCAGAATAACACAGATGATTTTGTCATGAAATATTATTATTATAATTTACCTTGCAAGTCAAAAATTTTCCAAGGTAGAAACCCTGGACCCACACTTTGTAGGTGGTCATTAGCAATTCTCTAATCTTCATGGCATAACTCCGTCTCCTTTCTTCCGAACAATAATTCACTGCACTTTTGATCCCCCCTCCCCCCAACTCAACAAGAGAAGAATAGTAATTCGTATGCCGTGGTGTGGATGGGATTTGAGCTTACAGCACTGTTTGATGAAACAAGTGGTTTGACATGTATTTTGGTTTCCCCTTAAAAAATCTTTAATTAAATCAGCTGAAATTAAAACTGGTGAAAGTATAATATTCATATGAACGGGCTAGCCTGCAATGAAGATCTAAACAAACACGTCTGTCACTGCTCACCATGGCACTTTGACAGTCGTGTTGGTGTGGGTTAGGTGAATATTGGGTTCGTGCGGAGAAGAAGATGACGAGTCTAGCTCGTGTTGAGTGTGTGTGTGTCCGGTTCCATCAGGCTGCTGCTGAATGCCCCGTCTCACGGCGGCCATCATAGCACCCCTCTACCCCCCGCGAGGAGACGCTGCACTGCGCTGCCTTCCATACTACACTCCAAACGCAATTTCACTCGACCAAATATTTATCGAACTCAATCGCTTGAATTAAAAAATCGCTTCGTTCGCCTTTCAATAAATTGCATTCAATAAGTGTTCAAGTATCCACATGAAATATATCACAAACTTTTTTATGGAACAGTCTAAATAATACCAAAATTGAATATTTATAAAAATTTACGACTCGTGCACGACTCGAAAATAATTGATTAAACGCCAACTAATATTCTTCGTTTTATTGTACATTTTGTTTTTAAAAATTATGCATCCTTATTATATGAAAACTCTAAATCCGCGCACACAATTGCATTATTATGAGATTTTTTCCACGAATACTCTCAGAACTGTGATAAAGTGATTTAAATTTTGGATTCAAGAAAATTTAGAAAATGCTCAAGACCAAAATATTGATCGAAAACGAGACATTCAAGAAATTGAAAGGTAAAATGGCCGCGATTATGACGTTTCTATGGCGTCATATAGGATTCTATAAAAACTGATGGCAATTTGAAGAAAAATTTTGATCGAGTGAAAGAGCCTTAACAAAACTTGTCAAGTGCTGAGTTGCATAACGGCCTATCTCCGTAAATGAATTTTATTTACAAGAGAAGCATTTTGTTTCCTATTCGCAAATAATAAGAATTTTAAAAGTCCAGTTGTTTCATTAGCTAACATTATAAGAATTATGCTTTTAATATAAAATGTAATAGATCACACATTTTTTTTTAAATTTAAACCATGGCAGAATTATTATTCAATAAAAATTTACAATGAGCCCTATCACAGTCAACAGTTGATTTGTTTGTAATTTTTGTAAATATTCAAAAACATATAAAAATCGTTGCTGAAAATAGTTTTTAACATATAAATAATACTTTTTTTTTGTGTACGAATTTAACTAATTTTTAAGTATCAGTACAATACCTATTTAGACATTTGTAGTTTTGAACATTTTTTATAAACCAGAATAAACTGTAGTCAATGGCATTTTCATTTTATTTCTTATTAGCTTACCTGCTCTACCAGGTAAGAGAATAAGGAAAAAATATTGAAATTCAATAATAAACTAAACTTACATTCAGTGTAATAAGGATTTACCATTGTAATTAATTCGCTTCCTTTCCTTGTGTATGCAAGTAAATTTTATGAGGTATTCTCAGACTCATATAAAAATAACACGCGTTTTCTAAAATAAATAAGCGGAAGGAATTTTAATGGGGTTTGATAGCGTTCGGTCCAACCGTTCCTGAGATACGATGCACAATTTTTTGCGACAGTATCTTAAAAAATTGCTGACGGAAGAAGTGATGTTGTCGTGAATATAATGCACAAAGTAAAAACGTTTCCACAGTTTGATGGGTCAAGTGGATGGCCCATAACACAAGTATAACATACCACTTAGAAAACAATAAGACATTTCATAGTAACTGACCTTTCATAGTACTCTTTACTTGAATGCATGGGGGGAGGACAATGAAGAAGATACTGAGCTATATTTATATAAATTTCAACACGACATTCTAAAGGAGTTATCGCTTCTTGTATTTAACACTCAAAATAAGGCCGCCAACAATGCCAGGTTGGGTTCGATTCGGTTAAGAAAATAAGTACTCACACTCATTTAAATCACTGTATTCACGATGTTTAAATGATACGTTTGTAAATTTAATTAGTGGCTTTATTTTCGATACTTTTCAAGTATGATATTAAACACTTTATATTACAGGTTGCACTAATATTTTTACGGCCAGCATACTAAGATTCGTTTACTTAAGTCTAATTGCTTGGATAGAGATCACCTACTAAACTCAAGTACTTCTGTCATGTGGCCGCCATTTATAAAATACTTCATGTGTCTGATGTATGAAATAGTGAATGGTTACAGTTGTTTACCGAAGCACAATTAGTTTGCCAAATTTGGCTGCATTCAATTGATTTAGTATTTTCGGAAATACAATCTAAAAATTTAAGCCGAATTAATTATACATGTTACATTATCTCTCAGGACGTTGCATTTTTAATGTCTGGCGTCATATTGGTATGCTCTTACTTACATTCGACCAATTAGTCACATGTGCTCCACTGCCATATTAGTATGCTCTCACTTATGTTCAGCCAATTAGTTACTTTCGTTCCACCACCATATTGGCAAGCGTCATTTGTTTTCAACACCTAGGTAGCGCTAGTGTATTAGTTTAAGTATAGGTGGCGCTAATTAGTCGTGTTCGCTCCACCACCATATTTGTTTAGTTGCGATCGTCATTTGTTTGGAAGTTTGTTTCTCACGTTCGTTGGACGCCACGTTGTATTCTAGTTCCAACACACATAGGTAATCATATTTATACTTAAAAAAAAACGTGTTTAATATTTTGTCATTCCTATTTTTTTTAATAATAGTTTTTTTTCAATCAACAGTTTACCTATATGCATTACTTATGAAAGTGATATTTTTTTTACTTTTAAAACTTTATGACTGACTATAAAAAAGTTTTATTATTTCATTTTTTAAAAGATAATCAGAGTAACATCGCGGTAACTTATAATATTAATTTATTCTTAAAATAACTGTTATTGTAATTAAAATCTAAAACTTTTTATGGCAAACAAGGAATAAATTACACTTGCAATTATAAACGATGGTTATTGTAGTCCATCAGAGCAACTATGATGTTTGCAGGATCTCTTCTTTACAGAACTGGCACTGAAGAAGCGATGAGCCTCGTAGTGTAACTTTACACAATATTATATGTTTACCGAAACTGTCAATACGGTAGAACACCAACCTCTATTTGAAGCAAAGGTACCTTATCCGGGTTGGATTCTTAATACATCCATGAATTTAATGACGACATGCAATGTGTCTGTGCGAAAATACCTTGTAGCAGTAGCTGCAGGGATAAGTTATCGCCGGCGAGGATGCATCAGTCGATGGAGCTAGCTCTGTTAAAGATGGTACAGCCACAGTACCAGATGGTTCCGTCAGTGGTCCGGCTGCTGCAGTCGCAGACGAGGGAGCTATTGGAACGGTTGAAGCCATCGTTGTAATCGATGACGCTGCTGGAAGGGTGTCAATGAAGTAGTCCAAGTAGAGTAACTGATAGAGACGATCCGCTCTCCACGACGTCTGCCAGAAAACATAACACTCCGTCATGAATCTGCCGACGTATATGGCAACACACACATTACATAAACCACGTGACCATATTCTCCATGACCACTATCACCTACATATCTCGTGGCCATGCGTCGACTCCCTCCCTCATACCGCTCACATGGCTGTAATCAATCCATGTGAGTGGTTCTTCGGATGTTGGGACTGAGGACTATGTATTATGGAGTCTTTTTTTTATAAAAAAATGCTTTAAAATTTTTGTGACATAATGATTATCTCCGTAAGATGTAGGTGTGCTACGAAGATGCACAACCCTAAACGAGTCAAGAACATCATAAAATTGACTCAAACAGATAAGCTACAGGGAAACATTCTTGACACCGCCAATAAAAAGCAGGTAAAATCTCCAATAACGAACAAATAAAAAAAATTATTCCAGGCACTCTAAATAATGAAAAAGAGTGACACAGCCATTTAACGTTGAAAAGTCTCCTCGCATCTCAATTTAAATGAGATGTATAATTCCAACATTCGCAGAAATATTCACCACACCAACGATGAAAAATTGTAGAACCAACGACGAACAATATGAATAAATATAGAAACAAACATCCCCACACACACAGGCACAAATAGATATGCCCCACCAACGAAGAACAAACAGCAGAACCAGTGATGAAAAAATATTAACACATACAGAAAATATGCTCTACACAGGTACAGAAGAATGTAGTCCACCAATGATGAGAAATGTAGAAACTACAATCAAAAACACTAACAGAGGGACACGCCCCACCATCGATAAAAAAAATGATCAGGAGATACAGAAGTTTACATCCCACCGACGAAAAATACTAACAGCAGTACACACCAACACCGTCGAAAAAGTGTAGAACAAACAACAAAAAATACTAAGAGAAGTATACGTCCCACTAACAATGAAAAATTGCAGGACAGACAATGAAAAAATACAGTTACAGAATTATAGAGCGATCAATGAAAAAAATGTCAAAGATACAGAAGTATACAGCCCACCAACGATGGAAAAAAGTCCGTAGATACAGAAGTACACAGCCCGCCAATGATTTGAAAATGTCAGGACCAACGATGAAAAATGTAAAACCAAAGACGAAAAATATTAAGAGAAGTACACACTAACACCGACGAGAAAGTGTAGAACCAGTGATGAAAAATATTAGCACATACAGAATAGATGTTGCTCACAAGTACAGAAAAACATATCCCACCAACTATGAGAAAATGTCAGGACCAACTATGGAAAATGTAGGACCAATGACGAAAAATATTGACAGAAGTGCATGACAAAACGAACGAAAAAGTGTAGATCAAATTAGGGAAAATATTAATAAATACAAAAAAAAAATATCCACACACAGGTATGCAGCCCACTAACGATGAGAAAATGTAGAACCAATGACGAAAAAATACAGAAAAAATGTCAACACTGGCACTTAACTATACAGGCACAGATGAAAAAATGTCAGAAGATGCAGAATTATGCACCCCACCAACTAAAAAAGTAGCACCAATACGAACAATATGATTAAGTACAGAAGTAAGCAGCTCACCAGCTCACCAACGATGAGAAAATGTCAGGACCAATGACGAAAAAATACTAACAAATACAGAAAAAACATTCTGCACACATACAGAAGAATGCATCCCACCAACAGTGAAAAATATTGACACACAAAATGAACTGCTCCACACAGGTAGAGAAATAATTTACCTATAATCTCGCCCTACCCCTCCTCCGCCTGCTCTGCCTAGGAAAGCTCTGCACAGGTACACAAGTACGTAGACCAACAACAATGAAAAAATAGTAACACACAGGAGAAACTTATCCAAACATGTACAGAAAGAAATTGCCTGCATGCACCAACACCACCACCTCCTCCTCTTCCACCTCCTCCTCCTCTTCCACCGCCTTCTCTGCCTACGCATGATCCACACAGGTACAGAAGTACATAGCGCAATAACAATGAAAAAATAGTAACACAGGAGAAACTGCTGCGCACAGGTACAGAAAGAAATTGCTTATACACTCCTCCTCCCCCGATTCCTCTGCCTACGCATACTTTGCACAGGTACAGAAATATGTAGCCCAACAACAATGAAAAAATATTAACACAAAGAAGAAACTGCTCCAGACATGTACAGAAAGAAATTCTCTCTACGCTCTATCTCTGCCTCCTCCGCTACCTCCTCCTCCTATGCAAGCTCCGCACAGGTACAGAAGTACGCATCCCAACAATGATGAAAAAGTAGTACGCACAGAAGAAACTGCTGCGCATAGGTACAGAATGAAAGTGCCCATACGCTCCACCTCCGCCTCCACCTCCTCCTTCTCCCCCTCTGCTTCCTCTGACTACACATGCTCTGTACAAGTACAGATGTACGTAGCCCAAAAAAAGATGAAAAAATACAGAAAAATGCTCCGCACAGAAGTATGTAGCCAAGCAATGATGAAAAAAAACTAACGCACAGAAGTATGCTCCGCACAGGTATAGAAGTATACACCCCATTGACAACGAAAAAATATCTGAGTCAACGCTGAAAAACCCACAGAAAGATGCAACCCGCCAAAGAAAAACCATTTCAAGAACAACGATGACATACGACCATACAAACACACAGGCACAGAACTATAGTCCATTCATGACTGGAACAGACTTATGAAAGTCAATCTTTGTAAACACACCCTATCCATTATCTGCATGCATAACTAGTAATGGCACCCGCCATTTACAGACGCCGATGAAAAATGTATTCTACGAACAACGAAAAGAAAAACAATAAAGAAAAATATCTATTAATACAGAAAAACAAATTACCGCACAGTACTATACAGGCACCATCGAGGAAATGTAAGTAAACATAAAAATCGAGAAACATACGAACATCAACAGTGGAAAAAACACCCCTTAGACAGATGGTTCGAAGAATAAGTGAGAAAAAAAATTACTAAAGTGCTGTTACCTGGAAACAAATATGTAGAAAAAAAAAAGGAATAAAGATATAAAGTCATATAAAACAGCCATGGCAGAAAATAGAAAGTAAATCGACAGCCGCAGACGCACAAAAATAAGTTACAAATATAGGGCCACCTCCTTATGTTTTTGCGGGTACGATATAGCCATAATTTTGCACCTCGCAATTCCGACAGGTAGGTAAGCACTGGAACCTTCCAGGAATTTACTTTAAAACCTGGTCGATCAGTGATTCCGAACCTATGTGTATGTTAGTGATTGCAAACATGGCGGAAAGTCTTATGAATACGGTAACACTTGGCAAAATACCACTTATTATGCTTTCTACAGACAATATAATTGCAATGCTAATTTAATTTTTTGTTTGATATAGGGAAATTTATTTTATTATTTTGTATTGTTGTCTGATACATTTGAACATTTTTCTTTTCGTGGCCGTAATAATTTTTCTTTATTACGTAATTTAATATATGTGCAGTGATGTTGTTATTGTAACTGTTCATTATTTTCAATCGTTTCCATTTTCTTTTATTTCAATGTGATTAAGTATCGAGAATGTCGAGAGCCGTTGCCAGGGTCAACGTAAGTTTTGTTTTTAATCGAAGTAGCCGCCGGGTGATTGGCCAGTTCTTGGTGTCGTTTTTAAAGCCACTTCTTGTAGGACAGCGTGGTGTGTCCTATGGTGGCGCTAGGCGAGGCGTAGCACGTCTTACGCTCTCTTAGGTTTTTATTTTTTATTTTATAGGGAAAGTCCGCGAGTGTTGCAGTGATGCAAACCAGACCATGAAGAAGAATAAACGGGACGTTGGAATCAAGAACCGAAGAAGGTCTGAGTGAGTTATTTCTTCGGTTAGACTTAAATTCAAGCTAGTCTTCCGCAATTCCGCGTGTGGTACGGAAATGTCTTTGTTATATCGTGCACCTGGACCCGTGAGTCCAAATAAGGGAAGATTTTAGCTGACCAGAGGAGCTCCTGGACTTCCTGCTCCCCTTACTCTACTGAGGCTGCATCGGAATTAGTGAGTTAAGAAATTAATTAAGAAACTCGTCAAGCATTTCTTTTTAATTTGATAGCGAACGATTAGGTTTGATACGTTGCAACGCCCACGCCGTTTTGTTGACTGACGCCATAGACTCAATCTAATTTTTGACATCTGCTATCCCCGATTTAAAAAGAGATCTCAGCTCCCGAAAGGTGTGAGCAATTGTTTGAATTTAAATATTTAAAAAGAAGTAATATTGTTAGTACAATTTAAAACTTGAAATAACCAACTTAATATGCATTTCAAGATTACCATATCACAGGGCGATACTTAGATTACGGCCAATAACACTAGTTTGAATATTAACTTAATCCATTGCAAATAATCCCAATTGTTTGATTACTATTTTTAAATCAGTCTTAAACTAGTTTTCCTTTCGATTATTTGCAATAAACATATTTTTGATTTTTTACACTTTGAGTACTTTTCCAGTAGATTTCTTCTAGTAAAGTAGTGAAGTGACATGTGTGTGGTCCATTTAATGTCCTGGTATCTAGCTGTTGTTCCTGTTGCCTATTATCTAGTCCAATGGTAAGTTTGAGTTACACCTACAGGGAAGCTGGAACTTATAAGTTTAGTGAGAAAGGTATCTTATGTTTAACCACTTTTGTTTGCAAAACTCATCATTCAGAACACAAGAAACGCATATCAGTTATTTTAATATATTTTTTTTTATAATTTTCTTAAACGATTTTGAAATGTTTTTTAATGATTAATTGCTTAACGATATGTTTTTAAAATTTTAAACGAATTTTTAAATAATTTGCTTTAAATTTTTCTATAAATTTTTACAATATTTTAGTAAAAAAAATTTCGTAATAAATTTTTTATAACTTTTTTAACGATGTTTTAGGAATTTTTGGGTTTTGTGTCAGAGGTCACCGGGTCAAGGTTAAGGGTCATAATGGGTCACAGGTCCAAGATCAATAATTTCCAAGATGGTGTATGCGTGGCATAACATGGCCGCCGGCCGAATCCGGATTCGACGCCAAATGCCGATGGCCGTCAAAGAACATTTCCTTACTATTGCCAGTATTTTTTAAAAGAGCTTTTGAGCAGTTTTACTCTTAACTTATTATAACAGAACTGAACTAAACATCTCGAAAAGACGAATCATTCCAAAGCGTTATACGTTCGGCCTTGTTCCTCTTTGCCTCTCAGGTTGATACGCAGTTCTACTACGTTTAGCGTAAAACTATGATCTGGACTGAGCTCGGACTGCAGTTAAACCGTAGCGAAAATGGATCTAAAGTCGCGGATAAGGTAAAGTTTTCAATACGGATTGGCACGTAAACAAGAGCGAAGTTGAAGTCAATGTGGACTGAAAACTGAGTAGTCACATTTTTCGGCAACTGCATGAACTAGAAAACAAACGATACTCGAAAAATAAGTAGGCAATAGTTTTCCTGCGTGGTTTTGTTCCAGAGTTTCTTTGAAGTCGCCGGATCACTCCCATGTGGTAATTGTGCCGCTGGACGATGCTGTTGGTCGACGCACTGTAAAAAAAAATTAGAGGTAAAATTCCTTTACAAGTAAGGGAAGCTAATTATCTCCACATGTAATGTAAAATTGCCTCTTATGCTTAGAGTAAATTTATATAACAAGTAAAGTAGGTACTATTCCTTAACCGTACGGAGAAGATACCCGACACTAGTGGGGGAAAAATCCCATACAAGTAAGGAAAAATTAACTATATTGTACAATAAAATTATATAAAAAATACTCCGTAGTATTAGTACTGTTAGGTCTTTTATTATTTAGATTCTCTGACGAATAGTAACCCAAACCTCAAAACCAAAATCCTCGACACTTGCTGGTGAATGGGCGCGAACCATAGTCCTTTATCACGATAGGCCAATGCGTTATCCATTACACCACGACGACAGCATCAGTGAATGTTACCTTGTTGAATAATTGTTTCTTCCGCCCGTCCTCCCACTTGACACTTGCCAATACTGAAAAAATGCACGCGTCGTAACGTAAATTTCCTATCCATTCATGGGATTTTCCACTGTCATTTACATATATTTTACTCCAGATTGCGGTAATTTTACCTTACCCGTAAGGAAAACTATGTTTCCCCCACATGTTTGCGAATATTACCTTACACTTGTCAGGTAATCTTCCCGTTATTTTTACAGTGCTGGTTTTCTCGGGGACCTCCCGTTTTCCCCACCCATTCATTCCGGCGCTGCTCCTTATATCAATCACCCTCATCGGCTCTCAAGACCTCGCTGTTAGGAGCCACCCAAATCTCTTCACTGTTTGAAGTCAGCCTGTTTTTGTACTCTTACTAAATCAAAAATATATTCCTTCTATATTTTTTTAACCATTATTAAATTTTATTATTTATTTCTTTAACACTACGCTTTAAAAATGTTACATTTATTTCGATCCAAGCATTTTTCATTTCGTTTTTGCGGACACTCTTACGTACTCTTGTAGCTTAGCATTTGCTTAAAACTAATGTTAAAACTCTGTGCGTGCAAACCTGGGAACAATACACTCCCAAACTTGCGGCACTTGTTTTGCTCTCCCTCCCAGTTCACTCCTGTCGGTAGTGTTTAGAGCAAACTTTCAATACAGATTCTATACTCAACTCGCCCTTGCCTACTAGCGCGGATTACGCACTCCAGTACTACCTCAGTCCAGACGAGGCAAAGTTAAGCAAAGTTAAGACACAATCGGGATTCTTCAGCTCACTCCCAAATTCAATCCGGATTGAAATGTCAGCCTAAACGTAGTGTTGGTCACGCGACTATCTTATAAAGAAAGATCAGAGGAATCGCTTGTTCCGTGCGACTTGCATTAGGACGTGTTCTATGATATCTCGGAGGAGATATGCCTTGCATGCAACTACTGTAGAGAGTTGAGCACGAGGTCGGCAGCTACTTGAAGGCAGGGCGGCTTGCAGTGCAGGGCAGGGCAGGACGCGGGCCGGACAACTGGACACCTAGATGTATACGGGGTTCAAGGTAAAACGAGCACTTTTGAAAACCTTGCTTAAGATGTACTTGTATGCACGTTGTGTATTATTCTTCCCTATGTAAAATTAATACTACCCTGGGCCTCATCACTTTGTTTATGCGTCGGTCTGGTGAAAATGTGGAATTATCAGAAAAGTAAATATGTTACACATCTGGTAATTTTTACACTTAGATGCATTAAGTAACAGAAACTGAAAGAAATAATTTAAGTTATCACAAATGGTTATATGATATTCGCGGTAAAGTAAGCACTTTTGAAAGCCGTCTAATTTTGAACAATAGTCAATAAATATATCTTGTTTTAACCTTAGACGTTACGTTCCGAGTGCAGTGAAATCTACACACTGTTTATTACTTATATTGTAGTATTTATTTTTAAAAGTAGTTGAAGGATAAAAAATGGCTGAAATAAAAAAAGTAACTAGAGCATCATTGGTGCTCAATTTACCGAGAACATCCTACACATAACACTTTTATTCGACGTTAAGATATGTCACTACATTTCCTCCGTTACTAACTTTACTGGGCGCATGTCACTCGGCACGCCCGTTAAAATACATTAAACAGCAATTTCAACTGTGTTTCTCACGTGCGGGAATCTTGGTGTGGCCTCGGCCGGTAGCGGAGCCCGGACACGCGTGCGGTAGGCCTACACCAGACAACACAGAACTAACTACCGGCTTCCAGCTGTCGACACGCTGTGCTACCAGTCCTCTGTTTCCTCGTACACTACGCCGAAAACGTCACGATCGTTTTCCTCGCCCATTCACATCTTCCTCCCGCCGCGTCATGAGAGACACGTCTACTTCCTCATCCATTATTTATCATCGCAAGGAAGCGCAATGATTCAAAACCACTCCGAAAATGCTTAGCATGTTGTGCGGGATGGCATTGTACCTCGACAATTTTATTTCGAGGTACAATGAAGGGCAAGGCATATGAGACTCTTGTGACATCAGAAGAGGACCATAGCCTATCCATGCTGCAGCGACTCAGCTACTGAGCACACAACTACATGTACTTACGTCAATCTCTGCACCGCCGATGTAAGGTCTGTAATCAAGTAGTGGGGCGTTAATTCGAACTACTTTTGTAAAGGCTGTTCACGATCAAGTGAACACTTTCAAAATCCACCATTGGAAAATGTCACTTACCCTACCTACATGTGTTTCGACGGGCGTCCTGAGTGGCATGAGTTCAGTAAGGTTGGTAACGATGCATGGTAAGTAGTTCCGTATCTTAACGTCGTATAAAAAATGTTAGGAAACCATTTCTGATATCTTAAACCATCTCTTTTGTTTTCTGTTCTTTTAATGCATCGAAGTGTAAAAATGAGCCGATTTGTTAAATATTTACTTTTTAAATAACTTCACATTTTTACTTGACCGACGCATGAATAAAGTGATGACGCCCACAGCAATAGTAATCTTACATTAAGTGGAGGAACACACAAAGTGCATACAAGTATATATTAAGTAGGGCTTTCAAAATTGCTCATTTTACCATGAATAGCGTATAATATACAGCATGATGTGATGCTCTTATTAGGTTGGTGGTGGTTTCGTGCACAATTTTGGAACTTAAACGCATTGCCATATCCGAAACATTGTAAATTTTGATGCCCCGCATGCTGCGCCCAAACCATGTTTTTCCGGACATGGACCCCCTCTTTGAGAAATGATTGATTTTCCATCCCGCACAACATACTCACCGTAGTCAGTGTTGTATTGAATCAGCCTGTATTTCTTCTGTAATAGCTTCAGCAACTACCTTGGCGTTCATAGTGTTAAACCTCTGCTGCGTGTTTAATAATATTCATATGTTATATCTCGAGGTTTATCTCTATATAATCGATATTACTGGTAGTTTACGAAAGTTATTAAGATGCACTCATGAGTTTACGATGAACATTTATTTTCGGCAAATATTTCATGAGTTTACAAGGGACAGTAAACCAAAGTACTTCTTCTTTCTCTCGAAGGAGTTCCTCCAGAGAACCTAAAATTTATGATTTGTTGCCATTTGGTGAAGAATCAGCATTCCTTATTTCGTTAGAAGAATTTAAAGATTTCAAACTTTATACTCGGCATTTACACCGATAAGCTACTGCGCTCTGGAAGCATCGAAACCGCGAATAAGTTTTGCTGGAATTTCAACGCTGCCGCCTTAACAGCGGCAAGCTAACTGTGGAGCACATCACTAACTAACTAAGGGGAATAAATGTACATTTCAGAACGGCACAGATCCGCTACTCACTGGGACTCGAACACACAACTCGAGGTTTGAAAGTAAGACCTTAGCTACCTTCGGCACACAGGTTTTCCAAGTAACCCACCATTCGCGAACAAAAAACGATCGAGTAGCTGGAATGCTATGTAGTTTCCTACAAATGAGCCAAAATACGGCTGCTAAAGACTGTTCACGATAAAGTGAGCTCTTTTGAAATCAACGTTATAAAAAAGCCATTGCCCCTAACTGCATATATTTTTTGGCGCAATGAGTGACATGTGTCAAGTAAAGTTGGTAACGATGAAGGAGAAAATAGTTAAATATATTAACGTCGAACGAAAAGTGTAAGGTAACCATTGGTGATAACTTGAATTATTTCTCTCGCTTTCTGTATTTTTTAATGAACTGAAGAGTAAGAATGAATACATTTGTGCAATATTAACTTTTGTAATAATTTAACAGTTTCACTTGACCGACGCATGAATAAAGTGACGAGGCCCATGGCAATGTTAATTTTACATAAAGCGGAAGAACACACAACGTGTATGCAAGTAGATCATAAGCAGGACTTTCAAAAGTGCTCATTTTACCGTGAACAGCACTGTAAAATATTTTCTGGAAAACTTCCTAAACAGTAATGGAAGTTTTTTGCCTGCATACTGTATGGTAATAATACCACACATAAAGATGCATATATAGGAATGTTTGGCATCGCTACTATACAGAGTTGGGAACTTCCCTATGCATTTGACTGTTTCATGAGCAAATGTAGGAACGATGCAAAGAATTTATAAGGGAAAACATTACCATTCCTGCTTTCTCATTGAGCTTATACACTGGTATGGTAAATTTCCGAATAATTTCTTTGAGTGAGTCTATACTATTAAACATCACCTGAAAAATCGTGTAGCGACTGCGGCTGGGGTAGCAGGTACAGAGCTCGCACCTCACCAAGGCGAATTAGGTTCGATTCCCGGCGGGGTAGCTCCCGGATTTTCGCATGTGGCAATTGTGGCGGATCTGTTATCTGAAATGACCAAAATTGAATCCTCAAGAAGTCATGTGTCACGGGTCGGCGGGTTTTCTTGGACATCGTCCGTTTTTCCCCCGCCCTTGCATTCCGGCGCCGCTCCATATTCACCTCGCTTCACCCTCGTCGGCTACCTTGGTCTGTATGTTACGAGCCACCCAAATCTCTTCACTCGCTCGAACCCACGATTTGCCGAGTGCGAATCAGACATGTTACCGCATGGTCAGCCACGCTTGATACAGCCAAACATATTGTATCAATTTTAAAGTAATTTATTCCGATATTTGTTCCAATGATCAGGCGTCAGCTGTTGTAAAGCCTGTGTAACATAGGTCCCTTCTTTCAGTCACTGAATCTTCCCCGCACTGCCAGGAACACCTAGTTAGTGTCAGTGACGTGTAGTGAATTTTTTTTTACAGGATAATTAATATAATAGTCCCACACATTTGTGTGTTTTAGATAACATTTGCTAGTGCCAGGCTGTGGTTCCATTTTCAATTTCTACTAACAAACGCAACTTCCCACTTTGCTTATCCTCTACTTGTATTTAAAATTTTATCATACCTAACATTACTTATAAAAACGGAAACGAAATGAATATTATAATAAATAAACTGAATATTATTTAGAGAGCATATTAAAAATTATATGAAAACTACCATTTCCCCGAACACTTTCATCCACATTCCAAGGAAAAATGTAGGACTAGAGGACGCAAACAGAACGACTGCTTACCCTGCCGAAGGAACGCGGCAGGCTAACTTACTTGCGAGTTACTAGATAGCATCACTATGCGTGTACAGAACGGGATTTACGAAAACTCTGTTTCTCGAATAGTAAACGGGAAACTCAGAATTAAATATAATTAAATTTATAGTTAAGGCGCAAACTATAAAGGGTCAAACATTTTCAATATGTTTTGGGTAAGCATTAGTTGCCTTGCGTCTATGTAATAAGCGCCACTGGTTAGTGTACTGCATTAGTGAGCCGCGAGCGTGATAACCCACGTGCAACACCACGCACATGGTGACTTGTGTCCTGAAGAGGCGCGCGCGTGTGTGGCGACACACACGGAGGTCGAACACTGACCCTCTGCAACTGACCTTCACTCATACCAACAGTCGTCAACAAACACACTTTTTTTGTGGCTTATGATGCTGGTTCACAGATCAACAGCCTTGATCATGAGTCATGAATATTAATAACTTCTCCTATGACGTATAGGTCTGGCCAAGCGAAGGGATATCTCCAGATGGTGCACGAAAGAAGTGTTTAAACTAATAATAATTTCTGGATTCTACACGTTTTGGTTATACCAAAAATTAGTGAGACACATTTTGGTTATACCAAAAATTAGTGAGACACATTTTGGTTATACCATTAACGCGTATCAACTATTTCTTATAGTATTTGTGATGATTTTTATTCTATATTGTTCTGTACTGTATTTATACATATTCTTACAGTCAAATTGACTGTCTCGTAAAAAAACTGGAGGCGCTGCATTATGGCTGGCTGGTAACTAAAATGTTGCTGTCTGGCATGCATCAGCGTGGCTTACTAAAGTCTCATGTAGGCAGAGGTAACGCTCGTAAACTGAACTCAGCTAATGTAAACCACCACACTGTTTCTTGTATTAATTGAGATTTCAAGCCTTCGCCACTCTGCACCATAGCATAGCATTCCAGCCAACTAAACGTGCAAATTAATATATTTCATATGCAAGTGCGCAAAATTAAAGCAACGAGCATGCAATTCCATGACTTGTTTGGCAAACAACATAAAAATGAACCTTGCGCCGTTAAAAGTGGCATGAGGTGAGGATGACAGAAAAGTAGCATAATATGAGGGGGTCGTTCATGCCAACATTCGCTGATCACTTGACGATTGCCAGTGCGGCTACGAAAACCTGTTAACGCTGCGTCCGAATTCGCCTGAAGTACATACTTGCACGTACCTGTCCCCAGAAGTCACGTTGTAAGTTCTGTCCGAATTGCAAACGAAGTATGCAAGTATACAAGTAAACGAAGATGTATACTTCTCGTGTACTTGTGGAATATGTCCCGCCATTTTGAGAACTCATTTGTAGGTTACAATTGTTTTATGACATAAATATTTTATTTAAAGTTTAATAGGGCAACATTACTACTTCGTAGACATAGGATTTTGAACTGGGTAAATAATTATCGCAAGGCTAACCTGAAAATAAAATTCGAAACAATAAATTCGTGTTAGACCTGTGTTCCTAACCTACAGAAGCTAGGACGAAAAAAAAAAAAAAATCATGTTTGCACTTACTGAAATATTATTTAATACTGGATTTAACCTATCAACATCCGGCAATTATTAAATTCTTAGTCGGAATACATGTAAATTAAACGTGGTTAGCTGGCTAATAACAGTTTCCGAAGCCAACAAAACTGCCTGTCCGAATTCATCAAGTTTGGAGCCAAGGGTAAGTGAAGAATGCAAGAATGCAAGTACGCAAGTATATACCTGAATTCGGACAAGGCGTAAGTATGTGAAGTGTGTACTTGCGTGCTCGCACTGTGCTGACCTCGAAGACAGTCAGCTATCGCACAGAGAGGCCATCTGTCTGGATCTCTCTACGGTGGACAGATACAGTGCAGGCAGCTGGAGTACAATACATGTGTACCGTTCTGTTCCATCACTATTGTGGCAACAGTTTGTAGACACTGGATATGTAGCCAAAAACCCGATGGGCAAGTGAAATATAACAACTTCGGGAGGGAAGGACGTTATTTATTCTCGAAGCAAAGCAGGGCTAGGATAGCACAGCAGTTGACAACGGACCTTATAGCAGCGACAGCAACACCAGCATTCGTAGCTCCACGTTATACCGCAGGTTCAGGCAGGGATCTGCAGTCTATATGTCACGAACACCTACTCTTGAAAGGAACTATAGGCTATTCGATGTAAAATGAGCACTTTTGAAAGCCCTGCTTTAAATCTACTTGTATACACGTTGTGCATTCTTCCGCCTTATGTAAGATTAACATTGTCGTGGGCCTCATCACTTTATTCATGCGCAGGTCAAGTGAAACTGTTAAATTATTCGAAAAGTTAATATCCAACAAATATACTCATTTTTACACTTCGATGCATTAAAAAATAAACAGAAAGCTAAAGAAATAATTCCAGTTATCAGAAATGGTTACCAACAATTTTTTCCTCGTCGTTAAGATACGGAACTACTTCCCATTCATCGTTACCAACTTTACTGGTCGCATTTCACTCAGTGCGCCCGTTGAAATATATACAGGTAGGGGCAGTGACTTTACTGTTGGCAATTCAACTGGGTTGAGGAGCAGCGAGATCAAGTTTCCTTCACGAAAGAGTCACTATTCACTCACCAAATTGATACATGGATGGTTTACAATTGAAGATCCGCATTTATTCTGGAAAGTAGCCAGTATAAAGGAGGCGGTGTTATGGAATGAGAAGGCGTTATAACCTGAGCAGCACGTCTCCAGAACATCTTAGGGTAAACCGACATCAGGCACATAGAGGGTATACGTATTGTGCATTAACTTAGGCGAAGAAAAAAAATATTGAGTTAATTTATGTAGGTGTGTTGTGCTCAGAATCCAAACTAAGGACGCATTGCTTGTCTCAATAGAGCAGTGATGGACGGTGGGTTTCTTGAAGATGATATTACAATATCTGGCGGGCTCTATTTCCCTATTCAGAGCCAACATAGTATATTCGGCACGCTTTTAAGAGAATAACAGCTTCATGATCTCATTCGGCAATTATTCTCTAGTAAATAAGAACGTCATTCCACGGGCAATCGGATTAACTCCCACAGACAGGTATAGTCTGTTCACAGTAAATTGAGCACTTTTGAAAGTCCTCTCATTTGTAATAATAGTGAATAAATATATTTTATTTTAGCCTTTGGCGTTAACTTCCGATTTAGGTGGAGTCTACCCACTGTTTTTATTATTTACATGGCAGTATTTATTTTAAAAGGTGGTTACGGGATAAAAAATGGCTGAAAGGAAAAAGTAACTAGTGCCTCAAAAGTGCTCACTTTACTGTGAACAGCCTATACGCACTCTTACTAATAGTAGGCTATGTGTGTGCGTTTCCCGGCGAGAAACTCAGTCAGAGGCGATCACACGCCAACTAATAAGAAGTAGTTATAGCTCTGCTGTCGAGGAGATTGTTGCTTTAATTTTTATACAGATAAGTATATCGTTTTATTTCATATTACTTTCAGAGTAGTGTAATTTTGTATCAGTTTTGCGTTTAATAGGATGCAGAAAATAGCTGAATCTGAGCTACAACAACGAACTGCATGCTGCATGAAGAGCAGTGTTCGCATTAATTTAACTTAGTGCACAGGTGTATTCCACTTACAAGATTTATTAAACTTTCAAATCAAACAAAAACAATCATCATTCTAAACACTTAAGGGCAGCGTTTTCTTAAACACTTAGTTGTTAACACCTATCTATAAATTACTGAAGTACAACAAGCCTTATTCGGCCTCCTGTCCCCGCAGAAAGATAGTGACATATATGCGAACTGTCAACCCGAACACAAACGAAGTTGTGGTTGGCTGACGTCTACACAAACCAAGTAATAACAGATGTTTTTTTGTACGTTAATGAAACCGAAAACAATAATCCGGGGATATATTCTGGGATGATTAGTATCAGCAAGTCCAAAGGGGCATAGTAATAATTATTTTCAACCAAAACCATTTATGTTAACACATTTTTATTATAATATAAATGAGAGGAATATTCAAGGAATGGTATAAGTTAAAGAGAGCAAATACTGAAATGGATGATGCTTAACAGTATTACCGTAGAAATGATAGAGAGCGAAATGTGATACTTCTTACAACGGGTTCTCCACAAACCACCTCATCACCATCACTTCACGTCTAAACGAGTGTCCTCGGCCGAGTCACTCCCAGATTGCCGCAAGTTGGAATCATTCCGAACGACGCTCCTGGTCGGCGAGTTTTCCCGGTGATCCCCCCCACCCTCTCTTTTCCTTGATTTGTATTTCGGCTCTGCTCCATCCTTACCCCACTTCACCCCATCGGCCCTCAAGACATCATTGTTAACAGCCGCCCAAATCTCTCAACTCGACAACAGAATGAGTGTCATTAAATATCGGGTTGCTCGGCGAAGGTCACTCCCACATTATTACTCTCAGCGACGGTACAGATTGTGCAATATATCACTTTATCATGTGCAACATTGGCCGGGTACGTAACGTACCGTTTGCTTAGTACACTGCCACGATGTCCCAACGTGCTTTAAAAGAGCGCATTCTATAGCACTATTTGCCATTTTTTAACATTCAGAAGCCCTTTAAATGATCGCATTTTCGTACTCTCAGTTTAGTGTATGACGTCTTTAAAAAGTATGAGTTATCGAATTTCTGCCAGCGCTTTAAGTCAATAATACAGTTGACTCGCTTAAAAGAAACCAAAACTTCTGGGAATAAATTAATACAATTAATGCACGTTAAGTTTTATTCCTGTAATAATAAAATCACTGAGTTAGGTCTTCGTCCCTGCACCTTAATAATGCGGTAAGCAAACTAGTCCCGGCGCAGAAGTATAATACAGATAGCCTGGCCGACTTAACCAGCTCTGTTCAAACCCGGTTCTCTTGTATACGATATAAAAACTGGAACTCTGCTTCTCTCTTTCCAAAATACGCCAGCCGTCTGGTACAGCGATCGAGCAGCAACAGTCACGCTAAACTCTCACGTATAGAGCAAAACGGCCGAGACATTTAGCTGTACGAGAAGCGAACGTTACTTGGGTAAGTAACAGTATAGAACCTTACAGTGCTGCGAAGAATTTACAAGCAAGAAAGAAAATTTAAATTATCTGGGGCGTGTAGCATAACTGCCTTGGTTGGCTCTAAGACCACAAATATTGCGAAGTCCTGAATTCCGTTCCGTTAACTTTGTTTTGTAGACGTGTTTGCGTTTCGCTCCTTTATACTCTTCTTTAATTAAACCTTTATTTTATACACAGAGTACTTTGACAAAGCCATTTAGTGTAAGAACTTTATATATGCTTTATTACATGTGGCATTATCGCAATAAACAAGCACATTTCTGTATATACAATGAGTAAAAAAAGACGCTTTGTGGCACGAAATTTGAATTCACAGTATTGATGACGAAAAGACAAATTAAAGTTCATGTGAGCAAAAGTGAATCTGAAGCCATTTTGGTGCTAACATGCCAGTTGATACTGATATATTTTTTAGTTCCCGGTATCTCAGCGAGAGTTTCATTTTCTATCACACAGCTATTGTACAATTTTGCGACGTAGACATAGTTTCAAAAACCATATAATGCTAAACCCTAATTTGTAGCGGAATAAAAATTACGTAAATGTGCAGATCATGTAGTGTATAGAAAAGTATTAAAAATGTTTAACATTTTCAGGTTTTATTATTTTAGTTTCAGCTAATACTTTATACAATAAGAGTTGAAATATAGATACAAATTTTCGCCAAAATTCTTATAGGCATATTAGAATATACGCAAGCCTTCCACAAAAACACTTCAGGACACCAATGGTAGTGTACAATGGAGGCTATTAAAATTGCAACCCCAAGAAGGAACTCAGCGATCACAGCCAGATATATTGGACAGAATACCCAACATACAAAGGTGACGCACTTACGCTTGCAGCTCGCTATGACGTACAGACATGGGGAACTCAATGCCGAGTGGCCTCACCACGGGTGGCAATAACTGTTGTCACACGATGCGGCATTAAAAGGAAGAGACTTTGGATGTCTCGTCTGGGGTATCTCCACCTTTGCAAATTCGATGTGTGCCCAACGTTTATCCGCTGAAGTCGCGGATGTCTCGTGGCAAACCATTCGTCATCCGACAATGGACCAGACGTTTTCGATGGATAGAGACCCGGTGAACTCGCAGGCAAGGAAGCATGGTGGCCTTATTGTCAACCACAAACTGTCGGACGATGCGTGCCACATACGGTTTGCGCAATGTCCATCCTGTACAGATCCCCAGGCATGCCCCGAAGACAGGGGATAACAACACGCTCCAACACCTTCATGTTGTAACAGTAACCGGTCGGCGTTGACTAGGTGAATGAGGGATTGGAACACGATGGTAGACATAACATAACTCCAATTCCTGGTTGGTATGGAGATACCTCATTCAGAACTCAGCCAGTTGTGCACTATAGTGCCTCCAGGTAAATAATGCAGGACCCAGCCAGATATGCACCATGGTACCACCAGGTATATAATACAGGACCCAGTCAGGTGTGCCCCACGGTACCACAAGGTACATAATGCAGGACACAGCCGGGTGTGCACCAGAGTACCACCAAGTAAATATGAAGGATCAAGCCAGGTGTGCATCATGGTAACAGAAGATATATTATAGAAGACCCAGCCAGGTGTGCACAACGGTACTACCAGATACATAATACAGGACACAGCCGGGTGTGCACCATGGTACTGCCAGGTACATAATGCCGGACCCAACCAGGTGTGCACCATGGTACTGCCAGATACATAATGCAGGACCCAGCCAGGTGTGCATCACAGTACCACCAGGTACATAATGCAGGACCCAGCCAGGAGTGCACCACAGTATCAACCAGGTACAAATTGCAGGACCCAGCCATGTGTGCACCATGGTACTGCCAGGTACATGATGCCGGACCCAACCAGGTGTGTACCATGGTACTACCAGATACATAATTCAGGACCCAGCCAGGTGTGCATCACAGCACCACCAGGTACATAATGCAGTGCCCAGCCAGTTGTGCACCGTGGTACCATCATGTACATAATGCAGGACCAATCCAGGTGTACACCATGGTACTGCTAGTTACATAATGCAGGACCCAGTCAGAAGTGCACCATGGTACTGCCAGATATATAATGCAGGATCCAGCCATGTGTGCACCATGGTACTGCCAGGTACATAATGCAGGACCCAGCCACGTGTGCTCTACGGTACCACCAGTTATATGATACAGGACCCAGCCAGGTGCGCATCACATTACCGCTAGGTATATAATGCAGGACGCAGCCAGGTGTGCACCATGGTACCACTAAGTACATAATGCAGGACCTAGACATGCTAGCACCATAGTACTAGCGGGTGCAAATGCAGAACCCAGCCAGGTGGGCACCATGGTACCATCTGGTACATAATAAGAGACCCAGCTATGTGTGAACCACGGTACCGTCAGTTACATAATGTAGGAAATATCAAGGTGTGCTCCACATTACCACCAGGTACATAATGCAGGGCCCAGCTAGGTGTGCACCGTGGTACCACCAGGTACATAATGCAGTATCTAGCCAGGTGTCCACCACGGTACCGCCAGACATATATGCGACCATCGCGTTTCTGTAAGCAGAGGCGGTATTCGCGGGAGAAGACGATGGAATGACATTCGTCTCTACGAACCCGACGTTACACGCAGCGTTGCAGCCACCGGGTCGTGTGGAAAGTAGTCAGTGGTGGCAACAGTGTTGGAGGCCTGGTCGAGATGCCCCCATGTTGCAGACTGAGACAAACCTTGCTCGCGGACACATATTGATGTGTCGCATGACCGAACTCTAGTGCGAGGATGTTTGATGTGGCTGCAAAGTCCATAATCGCTATGCGCACCAGATATGTGTTCTCGCTTTTGCTGGTGCTTCCTGCACGGTGCACAGCCTGTCCCTCCTCGACCCAATTACCTAGGATGTGCAAACTGACCTAATTGTGTGTGTAAGACAAGCTTATTACTGGTATTCAGAGGAAAACTAAGGCGAACCTGTTTCGATTCCCGGCAGGGTCACTCACGGATTTTCGCACGCGGGAATCGTTCCAGACGATATGGCTGGTCGGTTGGTTTTCTCCGTCATCTCCCTGTATCTTCCGCCCTTGCATTTCGGGTCTACTCCATACTCATCTTACATAACCTTCATCTACACTCAATATGTTAAGATATTAAGAGCAGCTCTAATATCTGCACTCCTCTCTCCTCTAATATGTGTGTATATATATGTATAACGTTGATCGCAATTCATATGCCTAGCTCCGGAATGCAAATCCTTTCCAAAAAGAAGGTGGGGTATACTTTGACAAACGCCTATCGTGTGGCGAATATTGGGGGAGGTATGTGGTATTGAAAATCTAAGTTTGGAATGCATGTAAGTGAATAAGTCAGGAAGTACTTGAGAGAGAACGACAAATATTGGAATAGTGTTTTATGAAACGGAGATGGTAAATCTATTAAAATGTGGTTGTTAAAATCGTCTCTATTCATTGCTTAAGTAGGGGTATTCGCACAATTTTCAAATATAACTTTATAACACTAGACTGTAATAAAAAATTTGAGGCAAATTAGTACTAACCATGGTAAAATGAAGACAAAAGGGCCTCTTGTCTTGACTCGCTGCGGTGAATTGTTTTCGAGAAAACGCTACTCAGAATTAGAAATGTGGAGGTAGGCAACACGTTCGACAACTGCGCAACGCACGTGGCGGGGGAAATAGGAAAGGATGTAATGGGTGCTGTGTGGAGGTGAGCTTGCCTGCTGGCAAGTGTGTATGTACCTGCAGATGGCTGTGCAAGCATGGAGCTAGCCGACATACTCCTTGTGTACGCAGCATCCAGTACGAATGCAAGGCAAGCTGTGGAGCTGTACCAGATGTGCTACCCCGTGCTACGTCTGTACGGCTCCATCAGAGATTGCGGGATGATGGCTGAACGACAGTGACGAGGCTGAATGCTGGCGTACCACATGGACATGCTTCGCCATACTACATTCTACGTATATGCTATTCACGGTAAAATGAGCACTTTTGAAAGCCTTGCTTAGGATCTACTTGCATGTATGTTATGTATTCTTCTGCCATATGTAAGATTAACACTGTCATGGGCCTTATAAATTTATTCATGCGTCGGTAAAGTGAAACTGTGAAATCATTAGAAAAGTAAATTTTGTACTAATCTGCTCATTTTTACACTTCGAAGCATTAAAAAAAAAAAAAACAGAAATCGAAAGAAATAATATAAGTAATTATATGTGGTTACCTAACACGTTTTATTCGACGTTAAGTTACGGAACTACTTCACATCCAACATTACCAACTTTACTGTGCGCATGTCACTCGAGCGTGCCAGTTAAAATATATGCAGGTAGGGGCAGTGACTTTTTTCTAAGGTTAATTTTAAAAATGCTCACTTTATCGTGAACAGCCTTTACACATGTGTCATGTATTCCTCCTTGTTGCACTCCGTTCCTTATTCTCTACGCTGGCTTCCACATGGCGTAGCGCGGATGGCACATGCGTTGCCAACCTCACAGGGCTACACCGCACCTCTGAAACTAGAGTGAAGTTTTTTAAAAACCAGTTAACATGAGCGATTTCGATCAAGACGACCTTTTGTGTTGATTTTGCCATGGTGAGTATTAATTTGTCTGCAATATATTTATTACCGTCTAGTTTTTGACAGTTACCGGCGAAAATAGGGCGACTACCCTTACTTAAGTAATGAAGGAAGACGATTTGGCAACCACATTTTAATAGATTTAACATCCTTCTTTCATGAAATACGTTTCCAATATTTGACGCTCGATCTCAAGTAGTTAATGGTATTTTTGCATTTTAAGTGTTTCATTCTTAGTTGTTTAATTAAAATTTTGGATTCATTGTTATTACTGACAATGTACGATTATAGAAAATTCACATTTTACGCGTTGTTTAATATTTTGTGCGTATTTTGAACTGTGTGTTTTCTGCTTGTTGTGAAACGTCATGAACATATTTACATTTTTTGTCAATAAATTCCTGCATTTTTGCAAGCAGGAAATAACGCACAGTAAAAATTATATATATATATATATATATATATATATATATATATATATATATATATATATATATATATATATATATATATATATATATATATAATATTAAACATCCAGTGAATTGCAAATTTTATATAATAAAACTTTACTAAAAATAGCTCTGAAAGTGAAATTATTACACGAAAACGAAGAATTAGTATATAATATGCAAAGCCGAGACTTAATATTCACAACACGATAGTGTTTGTCAATGTATACCGTACAATATTTCTCATAAAGAAATACCTCCGTGGGTTTGCACAAATTCTGCTCAACGTTGAATATTAAATTTTTAATTACATTTGTTTACTAATACGGATTTGTATAAAAGGGCACTTCTCGCCTCAACAGTTAAAATTTACAAATTCAGGGTTATTAAAGTAATCAACTGTATTGGTACTCATATTAGCTGTCATTGGGAAAGTATAGGTATGTTCGCGTTTAGCACTATATCTGCCATTTTCTGCTTGTTCGCATTTTTTGTTACTGGTAACATTTTTTGTAAGCTGTTCGGTTGACTGTTGAAGTACTATTTCTCCTATGAAAAAGCTATTTCTCCTCTTGATTGCCGAGGTACAGCTAAAAAAAAAAAAAGCAAAATATCCCAGATCAAGGGGGGAAAAAAATAATTAAAATTTCAAACGTCGAAAAGTCTTGAAAGTGGTGATTGCGACAGTTATTTTATACACAGATTGGTGACAAGGATATGTTTCATTTATCTATTCCTGACATGCTAGTTTTCTGTTGCCTGTCGTTTGTGCTGTCCCACCAAGAACATATATTCTTTCTGCAACTTCACTGTTCGTGAAAAATATCACTTGCTCATAGATAGTAGAAATAGTATACCACGCGAACCAAACCTATAAATATATTACATATATATAGGTATATATATATATTTGAGCGCGCGTGTGTGAGTGTGCGTCTATATATTCATAGTATTTATAAGTTTGGTGTGTTATCTGCTTGTTGTGAAACGTTATGAACAGATTTGCATTACAGATCTAGGCACATGAATTGCGATCAACGTTATACATATATATACACACATATTAGAGGAGAGAGGAGTGCAGATATTAGAGCTGCTCTTAATATCTTAACATATTGAGTGTAGATGAAGGTTATGTAAGATGAGTATGGAGTAGACCCGAAATGCAAGGGCGGAAGATACAGGGAGATGACGGAGAAAACCAACCGACCAGCCATATCGTCTGGAACGATTCCCGCGTGCGAAAATCCGTGAGTGACCCTGCCGGGAATCGAAACAGGTTCGCCTTAGTTTTCCTCTGAATACCAGTAATAAGCTTGTCTTACACACACAATTAGGTCAGTTTGCACATCCTAGGTAATTGGGTCGAGGAGGGACAGGCTGTGCACCGTGCAGGAAGCACCAGCAAAAGCGAGAACACATATCTGGTGCGCATAGCGATTATGGACTTTGCAGCCACATCAAACATCCTCGCACTAGAGTTCGGTCATGCGACACATCAATATGTGTCCGCGAGCAAGGTTTGTCTCAGTCTGCAACATGGGGGCATCTCGACCAGGCCTCCAACACTGTTGCCACCACTGACTACTTTCCACACGACCCGGTGGCTGCAACGCTGCGTGTAACGTCGGGTTCGTAGAGACGAATGTCATTCCATCGTCTTCTCCCGCGAATACCGCCTCTGCTTACAGAAACGCGATGGTCGCATATATGTCTGGCGGTACCGTGGTGGACACCTGGCTAGATACTGCATTATGTACCTGGTGGTACCACGGTGCACACCTAGCTGGGCCCTGCATTATGTACCTGGTGGTAATGTGGAGCACACCTTGATATTTCCTACATTATGTAACTGACGGTACCGTGGTTCACACATAGCTGGGTCTCTTATTATGTACCAGATGGTACCATGGTGCCCACCTGGCTGGGTTCTGCATTTGCACCCGCTAGTACTATGGTGCTAGCATGTCTAGGTCCTGCATTATGTACTTAGTGGTACCATGGTGCACACCTGGCTGCGTCCTGCATTATATACCTAGCGGTAATGTGATGCGCACCTGGCTGGGTCCTGTATCATATAACTGGTGGTACCGTAGAGCACACGTGGCTGGGTCCTGCATTATGTACCTGGCAGTACCATGGTGCACACATGGCTGGATCCTGCATTATATATCTGGCAGTACCATGGTGCACTTCTGACTGGGTCCTGCATTATGTAACTAGCAGTACCATGGTGTACACCTGGATTGGTCCTGCATTATGTACATGATGGTACCACGGTGCACAACTGGCTGGGCACTGCATTATGTACCTGGTGGTGCTGTGATGCACACCTGGCTGGGTCCTGAATTATGTATCTGGTAGTACCATGGTACACACCTGGTTGGGTCCGGCATCATGTACCTGGCAGTACCATGGTGCACACATGGCTGGGTCCTGCAATTTGTACCTGGTTGATACTGTGGTGCACTCCTGGCTGGGTCCTGCATTATGTACCTGGTGGTACTGTGATGCACACCTGGCTGGGTCCTGCATTATGTATCTGGCAGTACCATGGTGCACACCTGGTTGGGTCCGGCATTATGTACCTGGCAGTACCATGGTGCACACCCGGCTGTGTCCTGTATTATGTATCTGGTAGTACCGTTGTGCACACCTGGCTGGGTCTTCTATAATATATCTTCTGTTACCATGATGCACACCTGGCTTGATCCTTCATATTTACTTGGTGGTACTCTGGTGCACACCCGGCTGTGTCCTGCATTATGTACCTTGTGGTACCGTGGGGCACACCTGACTGGGTCCTGTATTATATACCTGGTGGTACCATGGTGCATATCTGGCTGGGTCCTGCATTATTTACCTGGAGGCACTATAGTGCACAACTGGCTGAGTTCTGAATGAGGTATCTCCATACCAACCAGGAATTGGAGTTATGTTATGTCTACCATCGTGTTCCAATCCCTCATTCACCTAGTCAACGCCGACCGGTTACTGTTACAACATGAAGGTGTTGGAGCGTGTTGTTATCCCCTGTCTTCGGGGCATGCCTGGGGATCTGTACAGGATGGACATTGCGCAAACCGTATGTGGCACGCATCGTCCGACAGTTTGTGGTTGACAATAAGGCCACCATGCTTCCTTGCCTGCGAGTTCACCGGGTCTCTATCCATCGAAAACGTCTGGTCCATTGTCGGATGACGAATGGTTTGCCACGAGACATCCGCGACTTCAGCGGATAAACGTTGGGCACACATCGAATTTGCAAAGGTGGAGATACCCCAGACGAGACATCCAAAGTCTCTTCCTTTTAATGCCGCATCGTGTGACAACAGTTATTGCCACCCGTGGTGAGGCCACTCGGCATTGAGTTCCCCATGTCTGTACGTCATAGCGAGCTGCAAGCGTAAGTGCGTCACCTTTGTATGTTGGGTATTCTGTCCAATATATCTGGCTGTGATCGCTGAGTTCCTTCTTGGGGTTGCAATTTTAATAGCCTCCATTGTACACTACCATTGGTGTCCTGAAGTGTTTTTGTGGAAGGCTTGCGTATATTCTAATATGCCTATAAGAATTTTGGCGAAAATTTGTATCTATATTTCAACTCTTATTGTATAAAGTATTAGCTGAAACTAAAATAATAAAACCTGAAAATGTTAAACATTTTTAATACTTTTCTATACACTACATGATCTGCACATTTACGTAATTTTTATTCCGCTACAAATTAGGGTTTAGCATTATATGGTTTTTGAAACTATGTCTACGTCGCAAAATTGTACAATAGCTGTGTGATAGAAAATGAAACTCTCGCTGAGATACCGGGAACTAAAAAATATATCAGTATCAACTGGCATGTTAGCACCAAAATGGCTTCAGATTCACTTTTGCTCACATGAACTTTAATTTGTCTTTTCGTCATCAATACTGTGAATTCAAATTTCGTGCCACAAAGCGTCTTTTTTTACTCATTGTATATACAGAAATGTGCTTGTTTATTGCGATAATGCCACATGTAATAAAGCATATATAAAGTTCTTACACTAAATGGCTTTGTCAAAGTACTCTGTGTATAAAATAAAGGTTTAATTAAAGAAGAGTATAAAGGAGCGAAACGCAAACACGTCTACAAAACAAAGTTAACGGAACGGAATTCAGGACTTCGCAATATTTGTGGTCTTAGAGCCAACCAAGGCAGTTATGCTACACGCCCCAGATAATTTAAATTTTCTTTCTTGCTTGTAAATTCTTCGCAGCACTGTAAGGTTCTATACTGTTACTTACCCAAGTAACGTTCGCTTCTCGTACAGCTAAATGTCTCGGCCGTTTTGCTCTATACGTGAGAGTTTAGCGTGACTGTTGCTGCTCGATCGCTGTACCAGACGGCTGGCGTATTTTGGAAAGAGAGAAGCAGAGTTCCAGTTTTTATATCGTATACAAGAGAACCGGGTTTGAACAGAGCTGGTTAAGTCGGCCAGGCTATCTGTATTATACTTCTGCGCCGGGACTAGTTTGCTTACCGCATTATTAAGGTGCAGGGACGAAGACCTAACTCAGTGATTTTATTATTACAGGAATAAAACTTAACGTGCATTAATTGTATTAATTTATTCCCAGAAGTTTTGGTTTCTTTTAAGCGAGTCAACTGTATTATTGACTTAAAGCGCTGGCAGAAATTCGATAACTCATACTTTTTAAAGACGTCATACACTAAACTGAGAGTACGAAAATGCGATCATTTAAAGGGCTTCTGAATGTTAAAAAATGGCAAATAGTGCTATAGAATGCGCTCTTTTAAAGCACGTTGGGACATCGTGGCAGTGTACTAAGCAAACGGTACGTTACGTACCCGGCCAATGTTGCACATGATAAAGTGATATATTGCACAATCTGTACCGTCGCTGAGAGTAATAATGTGGGAGTGACCTTCGCCGAGCAACCCGATATTTAATGACACTCATTCTGTTGTCGAGTTGAGAGATTTGGGCGGCTGTTAACAATGATGTCTTGAGGGCCGATGGGGTGAAGTGGGGTAAGGATGGAGCAGAGCCGAAATACAAATCAAGGAAAAGAGAGGGTGGGGGGGATCACCGGGAAAACTCGCCGACCAGGAGCGTCGTTCGGAATGATTCCAACTTGCGGCAATCTGGGAGTGACTCGGCCGAGGACACTCGTTTAGACGTGAAGTGATGGTGATGAGGTGGTTTGTGGAGAACCCGTTGTAAGAAGTATCACATTTCGCTCTCTATCATTTCTACGGTAATACTGTTAAGCATCATCCATTTCAGTATTTGCTCTCTTTAACTTATACCATTCCTTGAATATTCCTCTCATTTATGTTGTAATAAAAATGTGTTAACATAAACCGAATACTTAGTGAGGTATGAGTCCTAAAAAAAATACAATATTTTATGCCGTATTTGTGCAAAATATCGGCTCTTACGTTGAAGGTCCTGATAACGTACAATAATGTTCCGAGAGTTCTCATTGTATTTTACTTATTTGCCAATATTTGGAACAAATACAGTTCAAGACATCATTTTTTAAGGGTTTGTGACTCCCTTAATATTCGGTTTATGTATAAAGTGTCACATATGTTTTCCTTTTTTCTTTTTCATGAAAAATCACCTCCCGAAATTTGTTGGTCTAATTGCAAATCATCATGTATATGTGTACGTACATGTATGTATATATATATATATATATATATATATACATACATTTATACATACATTTATGTGTGAAAATATATATTCCCGATTTTGCCTAGTTTCCTATACATCATTAAGTCGTGAACTACAGATACATACTTCTTTATTTCATTCTTTCATTATAAGTTGCAGAAGAAGACACAGTATGTAGTCCTAAAGAGAACGAATAATACATAGTAAAAATCGTATTAATAGAATAATATTAATGTGATATATTTAGGCAAAAAATTAAAATAACACTACAAATAATCCTATCAATGACGAATATAATCTATGTTCTTTAAAAGATTGGCATTACTTGTAGACTTGCATATGCAAGTACTGACCATTTACTTCATGTTTGTTTTTAACACACGCTTACAATAAGGTAGGAACGTCGCTGCCTGCCGATCCATGACATGTGTGCAATCCACAGGTAGCTTGACACGTTCACTTCTGAGTGCGGTGACATATGCACACTGTGTTTATGGCAATATTTACTTCAAAAGGTGGTTAAAGGACGAAATATGTCTGAAATGAATCAGTAACTAGGGTCAGGTTACTTGACCGCAAACAGCCCTCAGGGCAGAGGTGAGCTGCGTGGCCAGCTCAGCATTGCGCAGAGTCTATGTGCCAGTGTGCGGCTTGCCCAGGGGTGGAGGCACTGTCTTCACGGTCGACCGATGCCAGCTCCGCATTGCGCAGAGTCTATGTGCCAGTGTGTGGCTTGCCTAGGAGTGATGGCGCTGTCTTCATGGTCGACCGAGGCCAGCTCCGCATTGCACAGAGTCTATGTGCCAGTGTGCCGCTTGCCTAGGAGTGGCGGCGCTATCTTCACGGTCGACCGAGGCCAGCTCCGCATTGCGCAGAGTCTATGTGCCAGTGTGTGGTTTGCCTAGGAGTGGTAGAGCTGTCTTCATGGTCGCCCGAGACCAGCTCCGCATTGCGCAGATTCTATGTGCCAGCATGCGGTTTGCCTAGGAGTGGTGGCGCTGTCTTCATGGTTGGCTGAGGCCAGCGACCACATCGCCAATGGCGAGTCGTAAAGAGTCGCGTGCGCCGACCGCGGGCGTTGACCAACAACGTTCACACTTGGAGGCCAGGCAGCGTACCTCCACCAACACCATCTTACACCCGTACTTCTTTACTCACAAAATACAACACAACTCTGGACAAAGTTCTGCAGCACCGGCATTTCTGCTATAGTCCATTCACTGTTACTTCCTACTTTTGTGAAGCCATTCTAAAGATTTACTTCCACGATATACCTTTGCCTCATGCTAACTAAGCTTAACCCAGTCTATAAAATTAAACCAAAGGGACAACGTGCCACATTTGTGTGCACTCGCTGTAAAAGAATTCTGCATTATAACCGTTTCTTATTAGGTGTTACCAACACACCTACTTTATCGCGGTTTTAATTGATGCTAACAATAAATGAAATATAATAATTTGTAAATAAAATATAAATAAAATTTCATCTTAAAAAAATCTATTGCTTAAATTTTACCACAAGTATAAAATGCTTTTGATTCACAACATAATTAATAAATTCTCAAACACGTCATACATGGTGTGATTTTTCAAAGGTTTTATTTTAAAAATTGTGTTGGCTGTGTCGTCTACATTGCCGTAGGTAATTTTACGTGACAACATCTATGGGTGGTGAAAGGAAACATAATGATAGACTGTGTAGGTTTATTTAAATATATTTATTTGTTATTAGCACGCAACGTTAGTTCAGCGGCTGTGTACAAACGATTGCGTATTAGGCGACTGTACGAGAAGTACGATATGAAACGTAGGGTCTCAGCGATGATGTGGCTGACGAATGTGAGATCCAGGTAAGTATATCCCAAAGTCGTTAGGGTTAGTGTGGTGAAAACACAAAGTGCAAGGGGAATCTCGGAGTTTACGCTGAGATAGGGTGGTATGTACTTGCGGTTATGTTTATATGGGAAGAGGTCCTGGTACATGAACATGAAGATATTCCATGGAGTTGTCCCGGGATTTGTGTAGATGGATCCGAGCACAAAAGTGAAGCTGATCTCGTCAGTGGTTATTAAAACTACAGCGATACAATTATCACCAAATATGCAAGTGTGCATGCTCTGGTCACAGGCGTAGATGTGTTGTGGCCTGCAAGTGGATTAATCAGAGACTTGCATATAGATGTGTCATGTGATAACGCAATCGCCACATCGGCATTTCGCTGCTGCGTAGAGTTGTCAATTTCTTCTTTTTATAACTCCTGAATGGATTGAGGTAGCTGAGTCATTGTTTCAGTATTAGATTTGGCTTGTAGAGCTCTATTCGTGTTCTTAATATCATTAGTGTCCTTTTCACCTAACTCTTAATTTTTAACAATTTTGGTATGTAATTTGCAAAGAAAGTGATTATTGGTTAGAAAGTCATAATGTGTTTATTATTTATGATTCTGGGTTATAGTTTTAGTTGCTCTTTTTTTAAGCACAAACTGACACCAGAATTTCTTTGATCGGATGAGCCGTTCGGTCTTTACATCGGTCTTAAGCATACTAAACCACTCGAAATGAGAGCTTCGCAGCACAGCTCCCACCGCGGCCTGATCACATCATAACGATATGTTTGCATGTGAACCACGAAGCCAAAGGACCGACCTATACTATTGTATTGTTACAATTGCTCTCTCTAGAAATTAACTGGGCTATACAAAGTTCGTTAAGGGATGGAGGTCTTAATTAGATAAAATAATTAATTAAATATAATTCTTATTTTACTTACAATAACTACAGAGAAATTCTCTGATCTCAACATCTCACAATAAATTGATATTACTACTCACAACTAATGACTCCAATTTAATACAAAAAATTGCCACAAATAAACAAATAAAATAAAATAATAATAGATCGGTCCCAATAGACAGTGTATCAACCTATTCAAATATTCTGTAAAATATAAGTCCTAATTGACAGTTCGAATATTTACAGTAAAATCCGTATCACACTTCCATTCGTCCTACCTCAGTTCAGTCCATGTCCCACCAGTCGCAATGTTCTAGAGTCCTTCAAGCACCCTCACGCACAGTAGGCTTCACTCGTCGGTTTCACACCTTCTCGTTCATTCACGCCACGGACACCTCGCCCGCCGTTGTCCCGCAATCTCCTGTCGTCGTCCACACTTATCTTCGGTCTCCCACACTTTGCCAGGTGCCCTCCGTCAAAGACTGCCAGCCGCTGGGCCGCGGCTGTATATATATTGTCTAGGCCACCACCCAGATTCTTCCCCAACTCGTGAGTTGTGTAGGGGAGGATCTGGGCGCCAGCCAGTCTCTCCAGAACATTGTTGCGTCGTCGCTAAATGTATCGGAATCTCTAACAAGCGAGAGGAACTCTGTGATGGCAGCAATTCTTGCTGTAGTCAGTATTCACAGGATTCCCAAAAGGAGAGCAACAGGCCTCGAGCACATCGTTCCAGGAAGAGGGGAGGGCGAGGTTGGTCACCTACCATTGCGCGGGGCAGCCGAGACGGGGCCAGCTGCAACATGTAACACTTAGTCCTTAAGTATGTTCGTCCCGAACAGACTCTACAGCATCGAGACCTTCGTACAGCACCAGTCGTTCGATGTGAAACAACCCTATGATTCGCCCTAGAACACTGTCGGCAAATCCTCTAGACCACACCATTTATCTGCTTCAAGATCCTGTACAGGCCTTCCTAAGATTTCTGTAGCTTAAGGTAATATCCCTTTTAGCTTTGAGGATTTTAAAACCACACCAGGTGTCCTTCTGGTAAAGTCTCCTCAGGCATTCTTCGGTCATAAGGTGTTTTTATCCTGTCACTGTTAATTTTAAGGTGCCTCCAGGCAAACTCATGAATGTCTGTTAACTTCTGACATAGCTTAATAGTATATCCTGGTGTGGCTGATTCTTCCTCCAATGGACGTCCGAACAACAGGTCACCAGGTAGGCGGAGCTCTCTCCCAAACAGCATCCTTGTAGGTGTTAACCTTGTGAACTCGTGGACCGCCGAGCGATATGCCAGGAGAAATAAGGGTACCTTAGAATCCCAATCCCTCTGATTGTCTTCTACGAAGATAGCCAGATACTGTTCTAGGGTACGATTTAGCCTCTCAATCATGCTATCCGACTGAGGGTGTAATGCTGTGGTTCGGGTATTCTTCATTCCTAAAATCCTCATTAATTCTTCCAAAAGGGTTGCTTCAAAATTTCGTCCTTGATACGAATGAAGCTCCAGTGGCGCTCCAGACCTGGAGAAAACATGCTCTACGAGAGCGTCAGCTACTGTACCTGCCTCTTGGTTTGGCAACAGTATGACCTCAGGCCACTTTGTGAAATAGTCTTGTGCTACCAGAAGGTATCTACTCCCCCTCTCAGTGATTGGTAGTGGTCCGAGAATGTCAACTATTATCCTCTCGAATGGTACCCTAACATTGTACTTCTGGAGGGGACCACGTCCTTTAACCCTTGGACCTTTCCTCGCAGTACATGAATCACACAGGCGGCACCACTTCTCAACATCCTGCCGACAATGCAACTAATAGAATCTCATTCGGACTCTTTCAAGAGTCTTATTTACACCGAAGTGACTACCCGCTGCAGTATTGTGCAGTTCTCTTAGCTCTTCTGGGATTCGGCACTCTGGTAGGACCAATTGTAAATTACTCTTTTTCCCATTGTTACTTGCCCAGTTCCTGTGAAGCACATCATTCTTTATAACAAAGGAATTCCACTGTTCCCAGTATGCCTTGACTAGGCCATCTCGGTCGCCGCCCGATTTCCTTCCACACTAATATTGGATGCAAGGTGGGATCACTTAGCTGATCATTTCTTATGTCCTTTTCGTCCTATGTAAATGATCCATCACCAGATACACGATCTTTAAATCTTGTCCTTACTTTCCACGATACACGAACATATTCCTCCTGGCATTTACAATGACGACATAATGGTTCGCATGGTCTCCTGGAAAGTGCATCTGCATTGCTGTGAAGGCATCCAGACATGTGTTGTAATTCAAAGTCATATTATTGCAGGTGCTGTAACGATTGTGCTATTTAACCTTCGGAATTCCTGAAATTTAGCAGCCAGCATAATGAAGCATGATCAGTTCTTAGGATGAAGTGTCTGCCATAAAGATATGGATGAAAATGTGCAATCACCTTCACCATTGCCTGAATCTCCCTGCATGTCACACAGTAGATCCTCTCGGGCTTGCGTAGCACCTTACTGACGTATTATAATGGCCGCTCTTTCCCTCCTATATCTGAGATAACACAGCCCCGGTTCCAATGTAACTAGCATCAGTATCCAGAATAAATTCACCCTCTATACTCAGGAAGCCCAGTACTGTGAGAGATATCAGAATTTCTTTTAGTGTATTGAAAGCAATTTCGCACTCTAGGGTCCAATAAAATGTTCTTTTTGCCTCAGTCAATTCATGCAGAGGTTTGGCGACAAATGTCTAAGGGAAGGACATTCTCCATAAATCGTTCGAAGGTGGCAGGGGCATTGCATAGCCCAAAGGGCATAACCTTGAATTGCCAGGTACCTTTCCCTTCGACACAAAAGTCAGTCCTTTCCTTGTCTTCCTGGGCCACCTCGCACTGCCAATACCCGCTCTTCATGTCTAGAGTAGAAAACCACTGTGAACCTGCTCAGCTATTCAGGGCATCGTCTATCCTAGGGAGTGGGTAAGAATCTTTCTTGGTCACATTATTAAGTTAATGGTAATCTACACAAAGTTTAATAGAGCATTATTTCTTTTAACAAGCACAATGGGAGAAGACCCTGGACTGACTGATGGCTCTATCACATCTCAATCCGTCATATATTTCTGAATACCATCAACGACCTCATATGAAGCTTATGGTAGTTACTTTGGTGGTTGCTTTATGGGTCTGGCATCACCTGTGTCGATTTTATGACATGCAACATTAATTCTGCCAAGGTCATTGGGCTCGCAGGAGAAAGCACCTCTATTTCTCTTTAACAATTCTGAAATTGCTCTTTCCTGTCGCCAGTTGAGGTTTATTCTTGTTCTTGTCAGCAGTTCCCCCAGAGCATCTAGAAGATGACATTCAGTAGATTGTGGCAGTGAAGCTTCTGGAACTATTGGAAGTACTTGTGAGACCTGCTTGCAAAATCCTATTCTAACCCCCTCTTCAAGACAGATAGCATGGTCAGACAAAAATATAATCATCCTAACAGGCAAGCTGTCCAATTTTGAATAAATCAATGTCCTGGTTACAATGACACCATCTGGTATAATGTCACCTTTCTGGGCTGGTTAGATTATGCCCAATCGCCTGACAAATTTTCCCTGGTATCTGTCTGGAATAACAACTTCGCTAGAAGCAGGGAACACAGTTGACTGATTACACACTACTGGGAAACTCATTGACGAAGATAAATCTCTCTGTGTTGACACTACCAACGCGGTATTACCTACATGTAACACCCCCAGTAGAGTTTCAATACAACATTCCAGCTTACGTAATACATCAAGATCCAAAATGCATTCGTCCTCTATTTCTGCTATGTATATATCATGCTCTATCTCAAGGTTGCCGAGCTGTAAGAGTACCTTTCTCTTGCCTTTGACTGGTGTGGTTTCACCTGTTACTGTAGTTAAAGAGCAGTGATCCATGGTCTTATCGGATGACTGCTGGGGGAAGGTCCAAGAATGTCCGGTCTTACCACTGTTATAGTCGCTCAAGTGTCAACGACCATCTGGGTAAGAAACATCATTAAGGCTCCCCTCCACCAATATGGCATTAAAGTCTTGTTTCATTGCGCGCACTTGCAGAAGCATTGAGGCCTTCTCTCCAGCAATCATCGACATTTGCCCCTCAAGACCAGTGTTTACAAGTTTCCCGATGATATTGTACACTCACCTGCCCCTTGACGCCTACTCCCTGACTATTGCTGCTGCTGTTACTGCTACTGATGCTCTGCTGTTGTTGCTGCTGGGGACAGTTGGCTCTCAGGTACCCTGGCTGTCCACACGTCCAACATTACAGCCGTTTAGGTGGGGGACGGCGAGTCTCCGTAGTGCGCACCCTGGAGGCGATGTACCTCATGGTCGTCTGCAAGTCCTTCAACATCCTCTTGACGCTGTCGTCCTTCCCTTCATCAAGCATCGCTGCCCACACTGGAAGTTGGGGCACTGATGACTGCCATGTTGACTCCACTTCCAGTGCTTGGGCCAAGGCATCCTGCATGGTGTGAGGAGCAGCTAACTGCACAGCTTGCCGCACCTCGTTGTCAGCGATAGTGTCGACGAAGAAGCCGACGATGATGACATCTCGTGCCTCTTCCGAGCATCCCTCCAGAAACAGTTGCAACAGCCTTACGATGTCCTGCCACATCTCCTGCAGTGAATCGCTGGGTCGCTGGATGCGGCTTCGCAATCGGGCATGGTGGGTGTGCTGCAGGTACCGCTTGCCGAAACGCAGCTCAAAAGCTGACACCAGTGTGAAGTTTTCTAGACATCATTCCAGCAGCGACTGCAGTATGCTCAACGCTAATCCCCTCAGTACAGCCGCCAGGTAGTATGCCCGCTGCTCTTCAGTCCAGCCACTGAGAATGGCAACGATCTCGAACTGTTGCCGGTACTCGCGCTAAGGTGTCTGTCCATCGTAGAGGGCGGGCTTATTTGTGATGCCTTTACCCACTCCTGGCAGGGGCGTATCTACACTTCAGAACTGCTGTGCCTCCTCTGCGATGGCTGTACTGGCGGCGACCTCTATCTTCTTCTCGCTGCCCGTACTCGTCGTTTCGGAGGTGACCAAACTCGACTCCTCTTCCGCCCCTGCATGTCGTCTCCCCTGCTGCTGCAAGAGCTCCTGCCATTCCTGCTTGAGGATACTCACTTCGTGTTCCATTTCTTGCTCAACACTGTCCATCCTTTCATTCACACTGTCCCTCACGCTATCAGTTTTCTTGTCCACACAGTCTATTTCATTATTCACTAACTTGCTTACACCTTTTATCTTTCTGTCTACATTCTCATTCACACTATTTTCTTTTCTACTACTTCACTAACACTGTCTATTTTTGTCTACTACTTCGCTAACACTGTCTATTTTATTATCTATTAATTCACTAACATTATATATTTTACTATTTACATTTTCATTTACACTACTAATCTGATTGTTTAAAGTATCTATTTTGCTATTTATCTGACCACTTAGACTCTCGAATAAAGAGCAGAGTGCTTCCATGTCTAATGACATTTTCCTAGTTAGCATACAAAAATTTCTAAATATTATCGTTGCTTATTGCTCAAATATTGTGATATTTACAAATACTAATTACAATAAATTTATTATTTTATTTTTATAAAATACCTCCGTCGCACTTCTGACACCAGTGTTACAATTTCTCTCTCTATAAATTAAGAGGGCTGTACCAAGTTCGTTAAGGGATGGAGGTCTTAATCAAATAAAATAATGGATTATAATTTGCTTATTTTATTTACAATAACTACAGCAAAATTCTCTGAGCTCAAAACCACAAAATAAATTGATATTACTTACTGTTCACAACTAATGATTCCAACTTAATTAAATTTACAATTATCACAAAGAAATCAATTAAATAAAATAATTAAAGATCAGTCCTAATAGACAGTGTATCAACCTATTTAAATATTCCGCAAAATATGTGTCCGGATTGACAGTTCGAATATTTACAATAAAATCCATATTACACTCCCATTCAGTCCCACCTCAGTTCAGTCCATGTCCTGCCAGTCGCAATGTTCTAGAGTCTTCACGCACAGTAGGCTTCACTCGTCGGTTTCACACCTTCTCGTTCATTCACGCCATGAACACCTCGCCCGCCGTTGTCCCGTAATCTCCAGTCGTCGTCCACACTGCTCTTTCCTCGCGCACACTCGGCCAGGGGGCCTCCGTCAAAGACTGCCGGCCGCTGGGCCGCGGCTGTATATATATTGTTTAGGCCGCCACCCAGAATCTTCCCCAACTTGCGAGTTACGCCGAGAAGGGCCGGGGCGTCAGCCAGTCTCACCAGAACATTCTTGCGTCGTCGCTAAACGTATCGGAATCTCTAGCAGGCTACAGGAGGTCTGTGATGGTAGCAATTCTCGCCGCTGTCAGTATTCACGGGATTCCGAGAAGGGATGCAACAGGCCGCGAGCGCATAGTTCCAGGGAGAAGGGAGGGCGAGGTCGGTCACCTACCACGGCGTGGGGCAACCGAGCCGGCGCCAACTGCAGCACATAACGGTATTTTTACATTGAACGTACGTACCCGAGAGCAACGTTTCGTGATGCTCACTTTCTGAGCATAAGGGGCTAAGTTGCAAGACGTCATATCAAAAGTGTGAAGAAGCTGTGAATAGGCTTTATTAAAGAACAACGTACAGGCTAAATTAACTTTCCTAAACGCGGCCGCCTCCAGTACAAATAGTACTGCGGCCACTTCATACAAAGAGAAGGTGTGGGATGAAAGTAGACACTGTCAGTACAGAATATCACACCAGACTTGACGACTGTCTTTTTGTAATGAGCCTACTTTCTCAGCGAACATTCTACAATTGCAGCCAATTTCACGTGGTGTGAAACAGGTACCACCTGATATCTTCTTCGTTAGATTCGAAAAGAATATTATCAGTTGAAATAGCTGAAGTAATAGTAATGAGTTTTCGTGCACGGTTCCCATTTACGGAGGACAAAATTAATAAATAGCAAATCCTGGATAAATGTATTTACTTTTTCTGGGAGAGAGTATACTTGAAGTGCGGGAGGATAGAGAGTGTGTCGGCCTTCGCGCCGCAAACCCTGTTACAGAGCAGCAATTTCCCTTTGAATAAATTTAGTTGTTTGTAAATATATGACTGGCAAACCCATAAGTGCCATGGAATGAAAGGAAAAGCACGGACTGACCTCAACCACGAATGAAGTTCTTTGTAGGTGGGGGATGTCGAAGGTACGCTGATGGGATAGTTGCATCCTGGGAACGACGATGCCTGTCACTGGCTATGTGGTGAGGTGAGGTTACACTTGTGGTGGTAGTGGTTGAAAACTCGTCAAGCTGGTTCATAATTCTTTATTCTGTTTAGGAGAGTATATGTTCACTGAAGCAGATAGCCAAAATTATTTTAAAAAATAGTGACAAAGAGAATGAAAAATTCCTGATACCCGTAAGGTTAAATGGGGTCTAGAGAAAACAGTATGTATAATTATAATTATATGTCACCGTGCGATATCTCGCCGCTCAGGTTGACTTGGTGAGATGGGGCACCCTCCTTTGATGTGAAGATGATGGTTTATCTCGGAAAAGTTGACTGTTTGCTAGAATTCAACGTACTGCACATGTGCCCGACAATTTTCTTTCCTTATTGGCTGTCATGGATGTATGAAGATACTACCCCATTTCACTAGGCCAATGATGATTTTGATACTGTAAGGCAGAACGTTCGTGATTGGTCTGCAAACAACTTAGCCGAGTCAGAACCTCGTTAATCCAATAATGAAGGAATAAACTAGTTAGAGTGTTATAGAAGTTATGTCAGCTCAAAACATAATCTCTACCTGTGTCGATCTGTCAGGTAGAGGCCTCGTTCGTATCAGACGCCCGCTGCACCGCCATACCACGGGGTTGTCTCATTTCCCTCAGCGCGAGAAGCGTCGTGGTGTAGCGGAGTTCCTGGCTCCACCCCCCTCTCTTGGCAACGTGGGCCGCAGCTTGATTGGAGTCGTTTGGCGGCAAGCACTCTGCACCCTCGCGGCTCACACACCGACCTGGTGAGGGGCGACGTGAGGTATAGAGCGGTGCCTCAAGTACTTCGCCCCACGGTGTGATCGCGGTCCTCGTCAACACCTCTGCCGCTCCTTCACGTCGAGAGAGAGAGAGAGAGAGAGAGAGAGAGAGAGAGAGAGAGAAAAGAGAGTACTACAGTAAAACCCCCCCACCCCCGCCTCTCGTCCTTCAACACCCTTCATTTGTTCAACGTGAATATGACTTTGAAATCAAACCGTCATGCGGTACGAGAGGAGCTGTGATATGTCTGCGGGGAATCTACTCCGACACTACACTACTTATAACTTTCTCAATAATAACGCGATCGGAATAATTGTTGTCTCGTTCGATCAGGTACACGACTACAATGCGAGTATTATTTCGAGTTAATGTGCGAGGCATGGTGGCTATTTTGGTCATTGGTGACAATTTCTGGGTAATATATCCTGTGACTTCGATGTTCTAGTTTTGGTTCGATGTTTTGGTGCCAAACTAGAGAGCTGTTGATTGAAGTCACAAAAGACAAATATCCGTTTGGATACTTTCCTTTTATTCCCACATTACAAAATAAGTACAGAGCAGAACAGAACAGAACATATTAGAACGGCACCAATACCCAGTCGAAGGACATCACTGGTTTCAGTTACGAGTTGAATTTAAAATAAATTTAGAAAATAGTCGAAACACAAAATTTGTCGCATTATAACATTTAAAAACAAGTTAAATTTTAAAACATAGGCTTAAAATGATTTTGTTAAAATTATAAAGAAAAGGTTACGATATAATTTTAAAATGTCCAAAGTTAAAATTTCTCTGCCTCCACCCTTGAACCCTCACCCCGCCATCCTCTCCGGAGACAGAGGGGTCGACAGTGGTTGTTGTCGTTTTGTGAGGTGTCCGTCGTGTGTTTGATGTCTGCGTCGGTGTTGTGTTGGTGTTAGTGAAATGTCGTTTGTGTAGGTGTTGTATAGTGTAAGTGTTGTTTCTTCAGTATATTTGTTCTTGTGTATATCTTTATTATTGATGTCTGTGTGGGTAGTTCGACATCAATATATTATTGTTTGTGTTGATCCGTGATGTATTATTTGTGAGGGCTTAAGAGAAACATTTAGTAATTTACGTTTATATAATTATACTAATTGTAATTACTAGAAACTACTGCCAGGTGAACACTACTACAGGAATAGATAGGTTAACAATTTTGAAGGATTACTACGGTGTACTTGGAAAGAAAGTACAAATCGTGTCCCTGACACAGCAATGACGCGACAATTTTTAACGATAATTTCGTTGTGCGGCGCGAGGAAGCCGAGTCCTCGTACCGCCATCGTGCTGCAAGGCAGGTAGACATCGCTCCGTATCTGTAAGGTTGGTGAGCTAATGGCTTAATGTTTTGTAACTATAAATTTTCGCTGTCAGGTAACACTATACGTACTAGCTTTTCCTGTCTTGTGTGTAAGCAAACGCGATCATTGCAATTTACATAAAATATTAATTCTCATAAGTCTTCCAATTTGTATCGTGTTAGAATCTACTTACAGAAGCAACTTTGATATTATCTGTAAGAGTGAAAATATTACGAATTATATCCACTTGTATGTTCCAGATTGTTTAAACACCGGCTCAGTGTCTTAATTCCTTGTTTGGTGGTACTCTGTATCTTCAACCATCAACGATTCAATCTATTCGCTGGCTTTGATAACAGAGATCGCCACGACAATTAAGTAAATAAAAGTCCCGTCGAAATAATGTGGATGATAGCCGAGATGCCATAGCAGTCAAAAAATGGCTTCAAAAACCTTCGCTATTTTTAGAAAAGAAAATTGGCTGGTAACAAAAACTAGCCTATTTTATACCTTTCATAAGACCATACTTATGCTGATTGTCAAAAAACTGATGTAGCTACTAGCACATGAAAAGTAATACAGCGTGCATATGCTTCACATTGTACTTTTTCGAAGATAGCCGATCAAATGGACTATTATTAAATATCATCCTTTTATTACGCATTTCTAATACGCCGAGTTTGATTTAGGTAGGTCATATACGTCTCAAATATGAAGCATTTCATGCCAAAAACACAGGACTGTTGACTTTTTAAAATTAATGCCTAGTGTGTTAAATATTCTAAAAATTGTACTCCCGGTTAACAGAATTTGGTTGGCATCAGATGAAAGTCTCGCGATATGTGATACGAAATATTAATCTTTTTGAACGTTTAGTCTGCCGAAATAATTAACGAAGGAGGGCGATAATGAGTGATTTTAAAATCTCCTCCCAATTCAGCTTCAAGTCGGTGTAATACTTCCAACTATATTGCTCATAACACTGAAAATATTCTAAGCGCACAATTCTTAACTGCCAATATTATCAATTAAAATTGTTTAAAATTGTAGGTGTCTTTCGTGGTGCTAATTTTATACGATTTTGGTAATAATCGGTTACATAGTTCCAAAATTGGACTATTTTTTTCACGTAGTTTATCTCCAAAAATAACAAATTAAGGGTAAAGATAAGTTTTTAATGTTCTTACTTGTTATTGTCAAAGCGTTAAGTTTTTATTCACACAAATTGATTTTTTTTTATTTCTGACGTATGAACCAAAATCTACAGCGTCATCATTAAAATAATAAATTGTAAAAATAAATGTAGTTGGCTTACCAAAGCACTACTTTTATTCGATAACGATCGTGTCAGTTGAGTAGCTATGGAACTATATTGACTTCATTTTCCCGGAAATGCTAGCTTACAAAATGGCGTACCAAAAAAGGCTATTAAGGACTTAATATTTCATTATTATACTTCGAACATACCAGATTTGAAAATACCCGAGGAATTTAATGTAATCCTAGTAAGTAAAGAACCGTAAATGTCGCCATTTTGAAAATAAACGTTTGACATGGATAAACACTACAAGGCATGCACTATTACTAGGTATATGCTATTCACGGTAAAATGAGCACTTTTGAAAGCCCTGCTTAAGATCTACTTATACACACGTACATTGTTGTGGGCCTCATCAGTTTATTCATGAGTCGGTCATATAAAACTGCTAATTTTTACACGTGGTTGCATTTAAAGAAACAGGAAGTGAACGAATTAATCTCAAGTTATCGCAAATGGTTACCTAACTCTTTTTATTCGACGTTAACATATGGAACTACTTTCCATCCAACGTTACAAACTTTACTAGGCGAATGTCACTCAGTGCGCCCATTAAAATGTGTGCATACAGGGGCAGTGACTTTTTATAAGGTTCGTTTCTAAAGTGCTCACTTTATCGTGAGCAGTCTTTACGGTAATTTTATTAAGTCTGGTGGAATGCTGAACAAAGATTTAAGCGTTATCTGGAACATACACATACATGACGGTGATCTCCTAAGGTTTTATTTTTCAAAGGAAGGTAGGCTACAAAATGACAAGCCTTTCACAGTAGTACCCTCGCTGCGCTTGCATAGTGCTATTTTTACACATTAGCCTGTGAGGTGTGTAGTAACTTCCGTAGTGCGTGGGCAGTAAGTAATTACGCTATTTCTGCTCTCCTATCTTACTGCATGCCGCTGTGCAGCTCAACACCCTGTCTCATGCCGATATCACACAGCCCCGACGCGAACGACACGACGGCCTAAAGCCAATGAAATACAAGATACATCGTCGTAGGCCCGACCGATTCTATCGTCCGACCAGTAGTTTGGATTAGAAATTATTTAAATTATTCGTCGTGTCGTGCGGAACGACGCACAGAATTTACAACATTGTAAAATGAAATTGTATTGCAAGCTTTACCTACAATGGTAAATACGCAGGTTAAAATAAAAATGAATTGGAAATTACCGTATCCAACACTTAAAAATAATAATGTTACCTTTACATGCATTAGCGATACCAGTTTGTCACCATTGTATATTACAAATTTCCCTCTTGTTCACCACCTTTGAGACTAACTAGCTTATCAGCGCCTTCTAAATAGTTAGGTTAAATGCCGAGAGAGTGGTGTCGGTCGTGCTGTAAATACAAGTAGTCACATTGAAATGTGTCATGGTTGCGTTTTTGGTCGTGTCGTGCTGTGTTGGTCGAGGATATGTGATTTCGGCATCAAATGAGTTTCTTGAAATGTCGCCATGAAAATAAAGGTTTGTACGTCTACCCTATAAAACGTTTTGGACAAGAATGTAAACTTCATTATAAATTTGCAGAAGAAAATTGTTATTAACGTGAATACGTCTTTAAAATTGCGACCGTCCAGAAAATCCGATGATAACAAACACTGGGGATACAGTTTGGCATAGCAGCTCCAAGTCTTTTGTCTACATTCAAAATTCAATTACACCACTCGATTTACAAAGGATCAAAGAATATGTTACGTTGAGTGAGGACTGCGAAGCATCGTGTGTGTGGGTGGGGGGGGGGGGGGACAATTTTGAGTTATTTTCGCCCCTCGTCTCATAAATTCCGTGTAGTATAACTGTGATTAGGAGAAGCTACGACGCTAGTTTAAGATTTAATCGGCAGCCCTCGTCAATATAAATCGATTTCGTGCATAAAAACATGTGTGTGGCGTGGTTATGGTGAAATTGTATGAGTTTAATGGAAAAAAATTAAGAAAACTTAACACAATGGTGGCCTATACTCGACGAAAAGCCAAGTTGAAATACAAAAATTGTATACGGTTGTAAGCAATCCAGTGATATCCATAAAACCCCATATGATCAAGTGAAGCGGTACCGGGAACGTAAAAAAATAAACTTCAAGACGTCCGAGCGCGTCAACATAGACGTATTCATGCAAAACAAGCGACCATATCTTCAACATAACTACACCCCACTTTTTGTATGGTTATATGAACACAAAATGTTACGCATTATTAATGACAACTTTGTACGATCATATTTAGTGATACATTTAAATTGCTGGAACCAAAACATCCGGACATACAAATGAAAATGTTTTATGTGAAATAACTCAATTATCTGTAATTTGGACGAACTATGCTTGACATAAGGATAAAACTGAATAAAGCTACAAAGGTGGTTGTGTTTTGCATTCAATTTCGAAGATTACCAATAGTAGCGAAATACAACGCAAAAGTCAAATCATTCCTTTCCTACCGGCGCTAAACAATACAGTGAGGTGGTTTAGTCATGATGGAGCACGGCGCCAAACATAATCGAGCACATACTGGACGTTCATCGTTAGTTAAGTTATTTTTATGGAAAACCTTTAAAAATGGCACTGCCCCCTGCCGCGCACATTTTAACGGGCGCACTGATTGACGTGCGCCCAATAAAGTTTGTAACGACGGACGGGAAATAGTTACAATTTTTAACGTTGAATTAAAAGTGTTACGGAAAAATTTGTGACCACTGAAGTGATTTGCTTTGTTTGCTTGATTTTTAATGCAAACAAATGTAAAAGTGAGCAGATATGTAAAATATTTACAGTAGTAGGGAATAGCCGTCTTGGGCATAAGGGCATCGGGTAGAGAAGGCAGGAGCCGAAGATCGCCATGTTGTGACGTCACCCGCCCGCCATATTTTTTCCTTTTTCCCTCAAAATTTCCCTTTTTTCCCCAAAATCGACCAAAGTACCCTAAAAGCGCCCTTTTACCATTAAAAATCTCCTTTTCCCTTAATTTTTTTTTGCCATTTGCAAAAAAAAGGGATCCTCATAAATAACCCATTTTTCCGAAGCAGGCGAGGGGGACTTGTGACGCTGAGCCAGAAGAGCCGGACTGAGGATCTTTGACCTTTGACCTTGACCTTTGATTTTGAAAATGCAAAAATCCAAAAAATCCCCAAACTAATTATTTAAAATGACTTAGAAATTATAAAAAATTATTTAAAACTTAAAAAAAAATATTTAATTTAAATTTCTGAAGTTCCCCACAGCACCACGCTCAGCAGACAACTTGACTCCCTCACCTCCACCCCATTATCTATACTCATTTAACCATTTTGATTTTTTCATTCGTCATTTGTTTCGAAGGTCGCCATCTTGGTAGGCAGCCGCAATCTTGGTAGGTGCAACGAAGCCATCTTGTAGCACGCCATCTTGGTATGCGCACTGATCCGCCATTTTGGAAGCCAGTGATAATGACCTTGAATGACTCCCGCACGTGATGTATCTGTGCTTGCACGTGATTGGCCAGATGCGATTGGGTGACAACTCGATGATTGGCTGGTCGGTGTTCGCGCATAATGTATTAATGGTGCAATACGATTGGTTCAGTGTCGACATGACGTCTTAGGGCTAGCTAACGCATATATTGCAGGCAGTAGGGAGGTCAGCTAAGAGGCTTAGTTTGTCAACAGCTCCCGTGAAAGGTGGATGGTCTCGGCTACCTTATACATCAGATCATCCATGGCTAGTTACATTAAGGTTGAGTTGATATTGCCCACCAATGGTTTCTCGCCACCGACTTATTCAGCTGCGATGGCTATGTCACTAGCAGTATCTACTTCCACCAGTGCAGTACCATCGTTTCGTATTGGTGTGGCGCCATCGACTTCTTCATCTGTGACACCTACATCACTACCAGCAGCGTGATCATATACAGACGCTACAGTACCAACGACTTCTTCAGCTGTTACATCTACAGAATCTTCAATGGAGATATCGAACTTTTCAGCTGAGGTATCCAGAACACCATTGTTGACATTACCTGCTTCTTTATCTCCAGCACCTGCATCTCCAACAAGCTTGCCCGAGTCTTTGTCTGAACCATTACGTAGTTATCAGTGTCACTTTTGTGATAAGACATTTACTTTCTCCCACAATGTACGGTGACATGAGCGCTATAATTGTGTCAAAAATCCCTGTCACATGTCATATTTGTGTGATAGTTGCGGCAAGTAGCCCAGCCGTACCGACAGTTTACGTAGACATACTTACACACCTGTAAAGGTGAAGTGCATTTCTCATCTGTAACTCGGTAACTGGCTTGCTGCAAGGTCTCTTGTGACATTGGTACATGTCCTCAAAAGTGCAGTTTCTTACATAGCCTGTTCTGCACAGCGTGTCGGTGTAACAACTTTCATGACATTGTCGCACAAGGACAACACGAGTGTGAATAACGAGATGCATAAAAGACTGCAACCTACAACAAAGTTGCATGTATTGGGATGCTTATATATTAAAGAATATTGTAATTATTTTATAGTGCATGAGTGACTGCAATAAATAAATTAGAATTTAAAAAATTGTGTGAACAATAAAGTGTGTTTCATTTCATGTTTTCCAAATTTTCCAGAATAAAATAAAAATTTAAAATTTACAGACAAATAATAAATATAATTGTAAAAAATATTGTAAATAGAACTATTGTACTATATGTACATTTACATATTACGAATTTAAAAAATACTTTTTAAATACGTAGAACATAAAATTTTTTAAACAAATATATATTTAATAAATTATGCATGTAGTCAAAGTCCCACATCATGCTTGTAGGTAAACTGCTGATTGGAAAACATTTTTCCATTGAGGGAAATTACATGTTTTTATGCTTATAAATATAATGAACGATATCTAGCTTGGCTTACAGTATGATGCCTTTTATGTTTTTTTTTTTTTAGTTTTAGTTTTCAGGGTTGTTAAAGGTCATGGGGTCAATGTCGAGTTAGTCTGCATCCAATATGGTGGTAGTATGAGTGAGTGAAGATATTTGGACGGCTCTTAACATCGAGCTCTTGAGAGCCGAATATGGTGGTAGTAATATCTATTATCATGTAGGTTCTTGTTTAGGTTTTCAAGGTAATTCAAGGTCACGGTCACTGGCTTCCAAACTGGCAGCGGATAAATTAAACTACTTGTAATAGTTGGCCTTGTACCGAGAATGCAATACTTACAGTTGTAGCTAATTAAGTATGTGCTTCTTGTTGTACCCAAGTGTTTCTTTCTACACCTTATAAGTAGAGTATCTCTAGTTCGACTAAAATTGGACCAGGCCGTGTCAGATTACATACATCTGTCTTACTGAGGGATGTACAATTAAAAAAATAATAATAATGTCTCAAACAAATATACAGATTATTAATTTAAAAACTTACAAAAACTAGTACAATACGAAATCTAGCAAAAATTAAAATGTAAAACCTGGTATGTTTTGTTTATATTAATCAAACACGTGTAAAAAAGGTTATTAAGTAGAGCATTGTACTAAACCCAATAATACATAATCAGGTATTATTTTCACCAGCCTCAAGGTTACGTTCTTCGACTGCAATGTTCTGAACGAGGAAATAATCAAATTTTGTTGGCCTACTTGCATAGACCAGTGGTGACATGAGAACTACTGAGTCAGCAGTAGCTTGCGGGGGAGTCTGACTGAAGAGAGACTACTGTAACAATAACATGCGTGTGTCCAACACATTTACTTGATTAAAAGTCCCACTTTTTCACTTGGGTTGTGCATAAATAAAGTGTTGATGACAATGGCAATGTCCGTATTGCATATGGCAGAACGATACAGAATAAGAAATGAACGATATGGTAAGCAGGGCTATGAAAAGTGCTCAGTTTACCGTGAACAGCCTATATGTAGACAGTGTGGAATGGGTAGCGTGTGATCTCTTATGCACGACGGCCACAAATAATATGTTACTTATGTATTAGGTAGTCCCGTTCAACTAACAACGACAGTTAGTTGCTCCTTATGCCTTCAAACACCGCCCATAAATAACAACATGAATGTTTTTTGGCAAACATTTCCATTGGCTGAGTCCAGCTTTGCATATCTTCCTTCGTTCCATTAGCCTGCACTTCTCGCCGTAGTACTACCATCAATTATTAATACACTTCCATATGAGCACATTAATAAATTATGCCAAAGTCTCTGCAGGAAAGGTGGCGAAAGGGGGTGAGGCCGTAATTTAGCGATCAATATTCTCGGTCTTTTTAATCCTTTGCGTGGATAGTTTCAGTAAGGCCGGGCGCACACATACCGATAAAATAGTTACCGGCACCGAAAATGTAATCGGAGGTAACCGAAATTACGTGTAATCTAACATCCAGGTGTAGCACACTAGAAATAGGTAGATATATTGTTTTCAATACATAATTAATTAATGCAATTTTGTATTTTTCTCACACATAATATTTTATTTATGTAAATTTTTATGATTTTCGTATTTTAATATTCACCTGTAGGTTTTTTTATTATTTGCATTTATGATAGCAAATAATGAGTCTTCAAATGTGTTAGTTAAGATAGTTTGTGTGTGTATATATATATATATATATATTATATATATATATATATATATATATATATATATATATATATATATATAATAAATTTATTTTAGTTTTTATTTTAAGGTCTCGTTTTGTATATGTTTCTGGGTTTTTAATTTTATTGTCACAATTTTGTGACCACTTACTCTTTGGTTTTAGGGCGTTAGTATCGTTGGGGTGGTACATTCAAATAGGTTTTAATTTGCAGCCTTTCAATTGGCCGGCAGGTTCGAACCCTGCAATAAGATAGGCTAGCATAATAGCCTATGCTAGCACTCACTCGTCTACACGTCACAAGCAGGACATGACTGCGTCAGGTCGCTCACCCAAGGGGGTGTAGCGTAGGAAATTTTAATTAGCTCGATATGGAGTCCGGTTCTAACGTTGCATTCAGTTGTCAGCTTTTGATAGAAGCCACGAGGAATATAAGATGCCACGCAAGACCCCTCCGCGTATTAGCTGAGCAGGTGTTATAGGCTATTCATGGTGAAATGAGCGCTTTTGAAAGCCCTGCTTAGTATCTACTTTGTATGTAAGTTGTGTATTATTCCGCATTATGTAAGATTAACATTGTCATAGACCTCACCACTTTATTCATGTGTCGGTCAAGTGAAACACTAAAATTATTAAGAAAGTAAATACTTTACAAATATGCAAATTTTTACACTTCGATGCATAAAAAAAGCGAAAGAAATAATTTAAGTTGTCAGAAATGTTTACTTTGCACTTTTTATTTGATGTTAAGATACGGAACTACTTCCCATTCATCGTTAGTAACTTCACTGGGCACTTATCCCTCAGTGCTCACGTTAAAAAAATATGGATGCAGGGGCAGTGTCTTTTTTTCTAAGTTTGATTTCAAAAGTTCTCACTTTATCGTGAACAGCCTTTAGCTGTATCGTAGATGACCGTTTGTCGGTAGGCTGTACGCTTACGTATTGAAGATAACCGTGTATGATATTTGTTCCTGCCATGGGTGAGGCCCGCATCCAGCAATTTCCTGTCATAATAAAGAAGTTTTCTACAAGGACTTCAGAGTAACACAGTTAAGACTAAGTTTTAATTAACCAATAAATTATTACAGTACACGTAACACGAGCAACGTTCCATTTGTTCTAGAAGGTCAATACCAACGCCTTTTTAGTTTTGCGATTAAAAATTACGTATCCCAGCAGGTTTTGCTATGGCTAACCCGAGACAGAGTTTTGTGTTTTCAATTAGTAGAACTGGGAAATTTCTCTCAAGTTTAATTATTCTTCAGAAAACAGTTTAATATTTGGGAGATTGCATTTTATTTGAGGAGCAAGTTAAATACATTTTTTCTCACACTAAGTCATTGGGCGTAAGTAAATGTAACGACAACTACCCAACGATGGTAGCTTGATCTTCTCTGAAATTCCTTTCCATTGCAATCAAGGATTTTTTAAATATAATTTTCTCTCAGCATTATAATTGTTTAAAACCTAAACATTTTTACTATTCATTAAAAGGTCAGATGCTGAAACAAACCTTGATTTAGAGCATTCATTCAGTAGTGAAAAGTTTAACCCTACTCCTCCTAAGCATGCTTTTACTACTTTGACCTGAAGGTGAATTGTGTATATGTGTGTCCCTAATCGCGTACAAACTGTATGCGCAATGACAGAGTGTGGTGGAGAGCTTATAAGTAAAAAGTGTGTTAATTGTTCTACAGCCTGCAGGGTGCCGGGCTAACACCAACCAGATTGCGCAAAGACTGTTCCTAAGTACTCTTCTTTTCATATAAACTTGAAACACTTGGTTGAAAAACACTGCAAAGTTAATGAACGGGGGCATTGGGAAAGACCTTGCGCATATATTATGTTCACTCTACTGAACAACCTGGTAAGGCGTTCTAATTCACTTGATTAGCTCGCAGTGATCTGTATCTCAGTGCATATTATTATCGTAAATGCAAATTATTTTTTCTTTTTGAACTATTCGCACTTCACACACATTTTCCTCGGTGTATTGTTACATATAGGTGCATGTTCAGTGTTTACTGGGGTCCCAGTACGTACACCAGACGTGTGGCCATATCCAACACGTTATTTATACTCAATACATTACACATATCATACACCAGACGGACACGACACAGTTATTGGGACGACCTCCACCACGTTGTGATGTTTGCCGCACCCTCTATAACATTCTGGTAGGGGTGCGCAGGGGGGATGTTCAGTCGTCTTATTATAGGCTATTCACGCTTACTTATAACTTTTCTGAAGCCTTTCTCAAGTTCTGATTTCACAGTATTCCTCCGCCTCATGCAAACAATGCTAAATGAAGTCTAGAAAATCACACGAAAGAGACAAGACGTCTCAATTGTGCGCAGTCAGTTTAATGATCTAATGCATAAGAACTATTTATTACTAGGCATTACTGACATACGCCTGTTTTTCTTCCGTTCTTATTTATATTATAGGCTGTTCACGGCAAATTGAGCATTTTTTAAAACCCTCTCATTTCGAAGAATAGTCAATAAATATATTTTATTTTAGCCATAGAGGTTAGCTTCCGTGTGCGGTGAAATATACATACTGTGTTTATTACGTACACGACAATATTTATTTTAAAAGGTGGTTTAAGGATAAGAAACGGCTAAAAGGAAAAAGTAACTAGGGCATTAAAAGTGTCCACTTTACCACAAACAGCATATAATTATAATTTACATATTATAGGTGACTTATAAAAAATGTTAAATACGACTTAAACTTAACGAAAGAAAGCATGACATGAGATGTTTGGGGAAAAAGCAAACTCGCCGTACATGGTCTGATTAATTAAAAGGTTAAGTTCATAAAGGGAGAAGACACGCGCATTGTTCGTGCCGCATCTTCCGCGAGTTATTTGCATTGTCTGACGTTGTAGTAGTGACTTGTCTTTATTGCTATTGTCTGGAATTCATGTTCAGCTTGTGTTCTAGTCGAATGCAGAAATACTCATTCTAATATAGTTACAGAATCTCCTCTCATCCTATCGCAGTTTCCCATATATGGTACAGCGACTGCCTTCAAGGGTTATAGCGACTACTGTTGGGTGTTCCCAATATTCTCTTCCTCTTCTCTTTCGACGTCTGCAGAGACGCACCAATAACACCTCCTCCTATCAAAAACTAGGGGACGCAGCCAATGCCTTTTTTTTTTTGTATTGTCCCGGGACTAGAACAGTTACCATGTTAAACATTTGGTTATCATACAAAGATTGAAAAAATATGGCATAGATATATGTAGGTAATAATGAAATTATGTGAAATTAACTCAACATTGAACTCAACACTTAACATACTTCTATCCACTGAGCCACTAAGGTCACACTTGATATAGTTCTATCCACTGAGCCACTGCGGCCCCACTTAATTAAATCAACATTGAAGAGACACATTTTAAGTACGCAAAAATGATATTCCATTACCTTCATATCTCTATGCAACATTCTCTATGCATTAATACAAAACTTTTCATGTAGAAAACATAATATAGAAATGAGTTTTTCTTTGGGTAAAATCTGGTCTTGCTGAAATTCGAACTTGACCTGTATTCGACCCTGAGGATTCGCTCTGCAAAATTTGTAGAACTTCTGTAGAGTTTCAAGGGTCTTAGAGGTATTAAAGATGTACAGACAGACAGACAGAGATCGTCTACTTATATAGAAGGATGCGTGACCTATCAATTGCTCTGCCTTTATTCACGAAAGTGCAAGCCTCAACATATGTACTGTCGGTGTTTGTACGGCAGTCCCTTCGAATGTCAGAGCAAACACAGATGTTGGTGTCGACGGAGGTAGTATCTATTTTATCGGTACGTGTACAGTCATAAACTAAATATGAGGGAGACCGACCTCGCTGGCTGCGCACAACCAATCTCCATGTCCCAAAATTGAACTGCTTTTATGCCAGCACGTCTAGCGAAAATAGTGTAGTTTGGATTTTAGGTTACAAAACTAATTTGTGAACAAATGCCTCGAGATGATTGTATACTTCCTCTAACCAATTTGTAATGCAATTTGATTAAATTTAAACTAGGAAAAGTATTCTATTAATATAATAGTGTTTGTCGTTTAAACATTAAGGCATAAGCAAACACGTTCATCACTGTTGACCATGTGACTTCGACAGTTGTGTAGGATTGCGGTAAGTAAATGTTGGGTACATGCACAGAAGACGAATAAGCGATCTACCTCATCTTTAGTCGGTGTGTACAGTACGCCCGTCCTTAGGGCACCAAAGAGAATGCCACAGAGTACAATCTTCGTTGTAAAACTTTTACATCACAAAGAATACATCATAGACACATATCGCACTCGAATAATATTTTTCGAGTGTAAATATAAAGAAGTGCAGTGAGAAACTGTTTATTTCTTGTATTTAAACACTGTCCAAGCTCGCACATGTTTGCTGTGTTACCACTGGACTGAGAGTACTTAGATCTCGAAAGTTCTTAGATTAAAAGAAAAGGAAAACAAGTAAAAAACCACTGTGGAGTTTCGAGGTGAATCAGATAGATTCACTACAGACAAATTATAACCCTATTTTGAAACATACAATTTCAAAAACAACACAGTGTACAAGTTGTCAACAATTTCCATGACAAGAAATCGTATCTTAGTGCACGAAATAGACTCCTGGGTTTTAGAAGATGTGTATATAATGTGGATTTTAAAATATCTAAGTAGTTGGGTTTTGGTGATGGCCGTCAACAGCGGTTTCTAGACGTGAATATTTCTGGTAGAACGTCTTAAAAAAAACCGTGAAACCAAGGAAGTCTCGGGTTCATATCATGGTGGGCATGTCATAGCTGTGTCATTTCCGTTGTGGTTTTAGCGTTGTAACTTATCCCCTAGTATTGTGCTAAGAGAAATAGAAGTAGTGCCTTCAACAAGACATATTAAATATTAGTGTGTAGCTAGCTTGTGTGAGTAGCGTTCTAATAATTGCCAAGCCTAACTACCACTACCACATTTTTAATATCAGAAAGTTACTGTATGTTACTGATAGTACCTAACCAAAAAATTACTGTGCTCATGCTCTCGAGGAAAAAATTAATTTACAAAAATTATATATTTTTGCCATATTGATTTACGTATTTTATTCACATTTAAGTTTAAACAATACAGAAATTTATATATAAACATTACGTGTTCAGCATGAAAAATTTACCTTATCAATAAATAGAAGCAAACAAAATACTCAAGAAAAATATCGAAGAAATCGAACATATATAGTATCTCTCTGAATTGGCAGAAATCTGAAAGGCCAATGGTTGAAAACATGAAATCAATCGTTTTAGGGGAATACTTTTTAAGTATTTTTGTAAGTAACTATAGGTAATTGAAATAAAATGTGTCTTAGTAATGCATGGAACAGTGATAACCCGTCTTCTTTTCCTGCCACCCGACTGACAACATTAGCCGACGACCTGCCATGGCGCAGTCGGTCCCGCAGCCCGTCTGCGCTTCGGGAGGTTCTGCATTTGAATCCCAGTTCAATTAGTAAGTTAGTTAGTGAGCCATCAGCTGATGAGCCTTCAGGCAAAACACCGTAGGGCGTTTATAAGATATGTACAACACCATACAAATACTGGCAAAGTTGTTTTCTGTAGTAACCGCCATTTGGCTTGAGGTGAAGATCCTGCCCTGCAGTGTTGTTAGTTTGTATTATTTCTAATCGTTTGGGGCTACGGTAGCTGAGCAGTTAGCCTGCTCGCCTCCCACCAAGGCGAACCGGTTTCTATCCCAGGCCGGGTCACTTCTGGATGTTCGCAAGTGGGAATCGTGGTTTTCTCGGAGATCTCCCGTTCCCTTCTCCCTTGCATTCTGGAGCCGCTCCATTCTGCCCTCACTTCACCCTCGCCGGCTCTCAAGACCTCGATGTTAAGGCTGCCGTCTGCCTGCCCTGTGTTTGAACTGCGTGGCAGAATGTTTGAAGTAAGCGTTTATGTACGAATTTATTAAACGGGCGTTCAATCTGTTTACCAACGAACACAACACGCACTTCAAACGATGACTTTTGAGTGCTTTCAGCATGTCAAGCACAGAATCTCAGAGCGCTCCAAAATGGCTAAAAACTGCTTTTACAAAGTGCTGTATCTCAAAATAAATGCGTCAGATACATACAAAACGGATTAAGAGCAGTGGCGTGTAGTGAGTTTTTTTTTTTTTTTTACAGGGTAAGCAATATAATAGCCCCACATTTTTAAGTGTTTTAGATAACATTTGCTAGTGCCGGGCTGCGGTTCCATTTTCAATTTCTACTAACAAACGCAACATCCAACTTTGTTTACCCTCCACGTGTATTTCCCGTTTTATAATACCTGACATTATTTATAAAAATTGAAACGAAATGAATTTAATAATAATTAAACGTAATATTATTTAGAGAGAATATTACAAATTATAAGAAAACTCCCGTTTTTACCGAACAGTTTCATCCACTTTCCAAGGAAAAATTTTGGACTGGTGGACGCAAACAGAACGAACGCGGAAGGAAAGCGGCAGCTTGGAAGTTCCGTTCATCGCTAGTCGCTCGCGTTTGTGGAGATAAATACACTATGCGTGTACAATACGGGAGTTACGAAAATGCTGTTTCTCGAATCGGAAACTGGAAATTCAGATTTAGATGTATTTAAATTTAAAGTTAAGGCGAAAACTATGACGGGTCAAAAAATCCCAAATTTGTATAGGATAAGCATCGCTTACTTTGCGTCTGTGGAATAAACGCCTCTGATTAAGAGCCCTGCATCGAACCTTCCTACAGACTTTCCACTAATAAAATAATATAACAGGTTCGCCGCTGAACGTCCCATAGGTAGACGTAGTGGGACGAGAACACTGCACGTGTGCAGATAGGATTGCGCTTAGCGGCGATGGCGCACTTGATGCGCACCTTGCCGACTGGAATGGACCCAACTGGATTACTCAGCCCAGTCCAGGTGTGTTTAAGATACAGCTTCAATTGGGATACTCCGCGTCCATTCCGGACTGAAATGTTAGTCTAAACGTAGTAATAGTGTCCGCTCATGCGGTGTTGTGTTATGGCTTCGACCATGGCTGGCAGCTCTCAACACTGTTTCTCCTACTGACTTTCATTCCGAATTGCTAGCCAAACTGAATACTGGCAAATAAAGTAAAATACAGTGCACGACCAAAGTTTGGTTTCTTTTTCTCCAGACAAATCGACGGTGCTACCCTCATGCGGCGTGGCACTATAAAGGCCTTATGCACATTTCAAAGTTAAAAATATAAAAAATAAATTAAGAGTATATTTTTTAAAAATTAATAAACATATTTAAATTCTGAATGCTTCAGAAAATGTATGTTTTGCTGGAAGCTTTCATAAAGCAAGACTGGCATTATAATTACTTCGATTGCATGTAATCAAAGACCGGTAGTATTATAAAATAGAAATATCGAAATGTTTACAATAAAGAAATAATATAATTATTTAAAAAATGATGAAAATATTTGTGAACGTTATTATTTGTAAACAACAGATTTTATGCACGTTGATATCAACCACAATAATTTTCATTTCAATAATTGAAAAAAAAAAATTGATTAAAATATGTTTTAGTATAATTACAAATAATTTCTTACACACAGACATAATAATTATTACAGTTTCCCTAATTGACGAATGTTTTCTTGCAAATTGTGCTTTGTGAAGCTGCCAGAATGCCTGAATGGGAAAAATGAAAGACTATTAGTAATTGATTTTTACACATTAAAATAATTGGAAAAGAATTGACAACGTTACAAAACATAATCATTGTTCTTTCATAGGCATTATAAATCGTATTTGAGTGAGATTCCTGATAGTGTGTGGGGTGGCTGTGCAGTAAGGTGCAGTGCTTCATTGCCAGACGACTGCCGAGGCACGGGCTGGTTATTACAGTGGTGGCTGGTTATTACAGTGGTGGGGTGGGGCTGCTGGCTGCAGTGCGAGGGTTTGGGCCGGCTCCCGCTTGCCTGCCTGCCTGCCTGCCTGCGGGCAGGGAGCTATAAGGACGAACTGGAGTGTGATTTGTAATGGTTTTTTTAACGTCCCCCGGTTTTATGCTTGAAAGGGGACGGCTTAGAGACTAACTTTTAACCTAATTTAAATTAACACCCATTCCTTGCACGGGACTCGAACATAGAGCCTCCCGCACCCCAGATCGGTGGCGCACCAACCGACTGCGCCACGGGAGGTCGGCTACTGGAGTGTAGAATCTGGGTTGAAAGTTAACTCTAAACCCTGCTAACACGAGTTCACTGGGAGTGAGAAAAAACTATTACCGCCGTTTTGTAATTGTATTGTTGGCATGGCTGCATTTACTGCGGTTTTACAATTTGTTTTTAACGAATTCTAGGCTACAGGGGTAATAATGTGTAAGAAAATGTTAATGTAAAACGTTAAGATAGAAATTGACGTACAGTTGTTATTAAGCGTAATGATGAAGAATCTAATACTAAAATCATTTTATGGTTAAACATATTGGAAGGGAGAAATTGTTTATTTAGTAAGAGCAAAAATAGAAAACTCTGGCTTCACGCTATTTTCGGAACAATATCAATGGACAAAATACGGTGTATTTACTTCTGAAGTAACATTTGTTCTCTAGTTCACGCAGTTGCCGAAATATGTCACTACATAGCCTTCAGTCGGTGTTCACTCCATCTTTGCTCTTGTTTACATGTCAATCCGGATTGAAAACTTCACCTTAGACGCGACTTTCTGCCCACGTTCACTCCGTGCTCGCTAAGCTTTGACTGTGGCCAGATTACTTTCTAACTACCCTTTAACTAAGTGTTAAGTGAAAGCCCGGTGGGTAGGGCGGAATATTATTGCGTCTCAGGGCTAACCCCTTACGCCTACAATGAAATGAAAGCATGCAAGGAGACATGAATCGCGGCAGAGCGGGATTGGGCAGCATTGGCCAGCGATTAAGGTCATGACTACCTCCCTTATTGTACCTCTAGTTGAGACTATATAGGCTATTCACGGTAAAGTGAGCACTTTTTAAGGCCCTCCCAACAGGCATTAACAATTAATAAATATATCTTATTGCAGCCTCCGGCATTAAATTTTGAGGGTGGTGAAATATATACACTGTGTTTATTGGTCACATTGCAATGTTTATATTAAAAGCAGCAGGAAGATGGAAATCGTAAGGAAAAGTTTAGAAGGGCCTTAAAAATTGCTCACTTTACCGTGAACAGCCTATAACTAAGAATAGACTAGGAAAAACCGTCAGAGACAACGTAATAACCCAGCGGACAGGAAAGAATTCAAGCTTATTCGTGCATTAAACAAAAATGCTACAGCAGACAGAGGTTAGAACTCGTGCTTTATTAGTAGTGATGAAAGACTAGAAGAGAGAGGGTCATGTAGTTAGGATTCTTCAAGTGATTCTGACTTTAGCCAGGGTGATGCAAGTATCACTCTGGTGAGGGAAGTGGCGTTATGGGGACTGCAGCCAGAGTTTAGTCCAGTCGTTATAAACGTTCCGTGAAGGTGTGAAGGGGTGATGAGAGAGGAAAATGGAAAGGGGGAGGGGGGATGACGGATATCTAGGCGAGGTATTGTGGTGCCCGCCCCGGGTTGGAGATAGTAATTGTGACGGCTTTATTGCGTGTTCGGTCGAGTGGCCGGAGCAGAATATTAGTTGTCAGGGTGAGTATGGCGAGCCTGCGCGCTGCCTGTACTTGTGAGCTGGCTGAGGTCCCGTCTCCCTCCAGCAAGTGCTAGTCAACTGGCGAACACAGTGTCACCTACCGCTCTCACGTAAATACAATTACAATGTACATAGACTGTTCACGGTAAAGTGAGCACTTTTTAGGGCCCTTCTGACAGGCATTAACCACTAATAAATATATCTTATTCCAACCTCAGGTTTTAAATTTTGAGGGTGGTGGAATGTATTCACAGTGTTTATTGGTCACATTGCAATGTTTGTATTAAAAAGCAACAGGAAGATGGAAATTGGATGAAAATAAAATTTTAGAAGGATATTAAAAGTGCCCACTTTACCGTGAACAGCCTATACACAACATTGTAGGATGTTCACGGTAAACTGAGCACTTTTGAAAGCCCTGCTTAAGGTATGCAGTACATGTATGCACATTTTGTATTCTTCCATCATATGTAAAAATTACATTGTCATGGGCCTCATCACTTTATGCATACGTCAGTCAAGTGAAACTGTTTAGTTACTATAAAGGTAAGTAGCCTATTTCACTGATTTGCTAATTCTTGCATTTGTAGGGAAAAGGACGCACTTAATGATTGTGCCCAAATACCTTCTGTATAATTCGAGACAGATAGCTGTTATTATAATGTGAAGCTGTTGATCCTCTTTACTTTTAATGAACTAGGTATTAAAATATTATTCACAATATTTTTCTTGTAGTGATGTTTATATCAAGACATTTAAAAAAAACGTACTTTTGCCCCACTAGTGGGGCAAAAATTCCCATGTTACCACAAACGTATAAGATACATATAAAATCTCTAATTGAATTTAAAACCATTTTACTAATAGTTAAAACACAAATGAATTTCTAAATTACATTGATAAAACAGAGAAATAGATTACATGGGAAATCTTTTTAATTCAATAATTTGGCAACATGTGTAATGTCTATGAACAGTTATCACATATTAATGTACCTTTCCCTTCATATGTAGGGCACACTTCATGCCACCACTCGTGGCCATCATTACACATTATCCAATTTTCGGATAGAGGTTCTGTGTATCGCTCCTCACATCCTGGACAGAGTAGTGTGTCTTCTGCATCACTTGATTACTTCTCTTCTACACACTTTGAAGCGTTGTCACGAACACAGTTTCGTTTACGCCTAACTGAAATTGAAGTTTTATTGTTTGAACTTGTTTCTTTGGACATTTTCCTTTCTCATTCCATCAACTTTGTCGTGCAACTGTGTTTTAAATGGTGAAACTTTAATTATTACAGATTTGTGCCCTTGCTTCATCCTTTGCTGAGGGGGGGGGGGGTCCTTTCCTTCGTGGAATTGGCCTGATTTCTGTAGGAAAAACTGGTTTCATCACTGATCGATATGATATGGCAGGTTCGTCATCCGAATCATTATCAGAACTTCGATCAAACTGTACAGGTGGTGGTGTTACACTCTAATCTGAATGGATACATTGGATTCCAGAAGTGGATGGAACTGCGCATGTTGAAGATGATATGGAATCTTTATTGATCTCTGTATCTGTTACTGCAGAAGGAGCAAAGTCTTCGCCAGTAAATACTCCAGTATTGACAGGCCTTATACCACACATCTGGAAAGCCTTGACAACCTTGTCCACTGAAACACTTCTTCAGTAGGCAGTGTCAATTAGGCCCGTAATCTGTAACTGCGTAACGACTCTTCCTGGATTGCTCACCAACCAGTTATTGTATGCCCTTTCAAAAAAAAACCTTTTCAGGAGCTTAAAAAAAGCATATGTCCCGGGGTTGCACTTTGTAACTGTTGTGAGGAGGTATGGACAATAGGTGAATGCCATCCTGAGAAAGCAAAAAAGCTTCTAAGGACATGTGACAACTATGGTTATCAAGAATTAACAAAATAGGATATTCTTTTGTGGCCTTGGCATGCTACTGTAAATGCTTTATCCAAAGAACAAATGGATCAGTATTTACATAACCACTGTCAGACTGCGGTAACTAACTCGTCCATCTCATCTGAGCTAATATTCCTTACAGATTTTTTCCCAATGATGGAAATAACTTTAGGGACATTACTTGTAACAGTTGACGTTCCCGTTTAGTCGATATTATAAATCATCTCTGGTGTGAATTTGTGTTGTACCATAAACTCAGATAAATTACTAAAAAATACATCCAGCTGCACTCTGTTAAAACTCATCATTCTTGCCAGATTTTTTTTCTGAGATGTTCGCAAGGACAAGCTATGTTTTCTCGTAGAAGTTAGTGCCCAGCCCTTTCCTGCTAATCTTGACTCTTTATTGTACCAGTGCAAGATGTTGTTTGCCTCTGCGCACTCAAATGCCAATCTCCTGAGATCGTTGAAGGTGAGTCCATAGAAGAACGCATGCAGGTCTCTGCAATGTCTAGCTTACTTATCATCTCGTCCTGGTCTGAATGTTGACGAAAATATTCTGAATATAACAACTTCAGATCCCAGAAATACACAAATCGTAAAAAAATTATATATTAAATATAAATTGGCAGTTATAAATTCCGGATCAGAACATGAGAGCGTGTAAAATTTTAATATATCACACTGTTAAAATGTCCTTGAAATTGTGGAAAAGTTCTAATATAGAAAATATCCAGAAATCTTCGTAAAATTACGGTCACACTGCTTTTCTCAGTTATGGACCTTCCATAATTTTGACACGACTTTCTAGTATTCAAAGAACATTTTTGAAATTTTGCTAAATTTTTGTTGTAATTGTAGTTTAGGAAGTAGGATAACGAAAAAAATATATATAATTTTTGTTATGATGGTGATACACTGTGTATAAACAATAAAAAAAATTTAAACTTTTATTATGGAGTAGGATTTGAACCCCGAACCAAAAGATTCAAAGGCAATGACGCTAACGACTTTTTTTTAATTTACCTTTATTGACTGATAGAGAAGCCGCGGTACAGAGCGAGAGAGAGTGTAGGTGCTAAGTGACGTGACTTTGACGAGCTCAAGTTAGGCCGACTTGATGACAGATTCCCAGTGCGATGGGCGCGACATGCGAACTGCCAGTCGGCCACCATGCCCCTTCCTGAGCTATCAGGGCAGGACACCACTTGAAGGCTGTTCACGTTAAAATGAACCCTTTTGGAAGCCCTGCTTACGATCTACTTGTATGCACGTTGTGTATTCTTCCGCCACCTTATGTAAAATAAACATTGTCATAGGTCTCATCAATCTATTCATACGTTGGTAAAGTAAAACTGTGAAATTATTAGGAAAGGAGATATTTTACAAATCTGTTAATTTTAACACTACGATGCATTAAAAAAAACGGAAAGGGAAAGTAATAATTTTTTATCAAAAATGGTTACGTAACACTTTTTATTCGACGTTGAAATATGGAACTACTTTCCCTCCCTTGTTACCAACTGTACTGGACGAGTGTCGCTCAGTGCGCCCGTTAAAATATACAGCGTTTATAGAAAACCTGGGTACAAACTCGGGCACGTGATTCGTGACCTGAAAAGAGGAATATTGATATAGGATAACCATGGTCCATCTCAAATAATAAGGGCTGTAGCAGCCCCTAAATGCGGTGGGCTACAATGAAATTACGTGGGATACTAGGCAAAGTACATACGTTATAAGAACACAAATTGGTATACGAAGCAAGTCAACCAATATATTGGATACACGGTAGGTATGGTCCGTCGTACACACCCCCATCATGTAAATAATAGGGGTTGGCACTTTTGATTGGATGCAGCACATACACAATGAGGTTAAATTGATTATGAATGCCATTGTATGAAGCAGGACGACGTAAGTAGCTAATAAGCCCCCCCCCCCCCTTTTTCCCTGTTGCAACTCTCTAGGACCCACCGTTTCCGGTTAAATCGCAAACGAAGGGTAAAGTTGTACCAATATCGTGGTCTAGTGAGTAGGCAACCCTTCCTGCATTCGGAGGAATTCAGCAGGGATTCCCCGCCGAAAGCGTGAAGTGTGTGTGGCGGCACGTAACAACGAGGTCTTGAGAGCCGATGATGGTAATTGAGGTGAATACGGAACTGCGCCGGAATAAAGGGCGAGGCAAACGGGAGAACCCCGAGAAAACCAGCCCACCAGCGGTATCGTCCGGCACGATGCCCACATACGAACATCCGGAGGTGACCCAGCCGGTAATTTACCACGGTTCTCCTCGGGGTTCTCCCGTTTGCCCCGCCCTTTCATTCCGGAGCAATTCCATTCCCACCTCAATCACCCTCATCGGCTCTCGAGACCTCGCTGTTACGTGCCGCCACTCTCTCTCTACGCTTTCGGCGGGGAATCCCTGCTGAATTCCTCCGAATGCGAGAAGGTTTGCCTACTCCCTAGGCCATGATATTGCTACCATTTTACCCTTCGTTTGCGATTTAACCGGAAACGGTGGGTCCTAGAGAGTTGCAACAAGGGAAGCTTATTAGCTACTTACGTCGTCATGTTTCATCCAATGGCATCCATAATCAATTTAACCTCATTGTGTATGTGTTGCATCAAATCAAAGGTTGCCAACCCCTATTATTTACATGGGGGAGGGGGGATTGTTTGACGAACCATACCTACCGTGTATCCAAGATATTGGTTTAATTTCTCAGTATGCCAATTTGTATTGTTATAACGCCAGTACTTTGTACTTTGCTTAGTATCCCACGTGATGTCCTTGTCGCTCACCACCTTTAGGGGCTGCTACAGCCCTTATTATTTGAGATGGACCATGGGTGTTCTATATCAATCTTCCTCTTTTCAGGTCAAAAATTACGTGCCCGAGTGTGTACTCATGTTTCCTGTATGCCCTACAGGCAGGGACAGTGACTTTTTTTAACGGTTCATTTCAAAAGTGCTCACTTTATCGTGAACAGCCTTTACCTGCCACCCTCGCACGTAAAATGTAGGATCAAACATGGTAGTTATTGCGTAGAAACAATGTGAATTTTCCCGTTTCTGTATTTTAACTGCATATTTCTGTAAAAAATAGTCCATGAATTTACGGAAATTTCTAACAGCGCTCTAAGAGATATTATAAATATTTATTTCAGGTTGCGCTACATTCTATTGAAATAAAATTTATTTTTAAAGTCTACTTTTAACCATCTAAACACCAAGTGTTTCTTACTTTTTTTAGTCTTTTACGTACAGCTGCCTCTGATATGCCGAGATTTGCGGCGTTTCTACATTTAGAATCCCCTTCCGCAAATATCGGTTGAGCAATCGCTAACATAGCCTGTGTAAAAGTTTCCTAATTTTTTCCATCTGATAATTCCTGTAACAGTACGCACACATAAGTCTATAGGCTGTTCACTTTAAACTGAGCACTTTTGAAAGCGCTGCTTACGATCTACTTGCATGTACAATGTGTATTCTTCCTCCTTATGTAAAATTAGCATTGTCATGGGCCTCATTACTCAATTCATGCATCGGTCAAGTGAAACTGTGAAATTATTATAAAAGTAAACATGTTACAAATTTGCTTATTTGTACACCTCGATGCAAAAAAAGAAAAAGCAGAAAGAGAAAGATATAATTTAAGTTTTCAGAAATGGTTACCTTACACTTTTTATTCGACCATAAGATATGGAACTACTTTCCCTCAATCGTTACCAACTTTACTGGGCGCATGTCACTCAGTGCGCCTGTTAAAATATATGCAGCCAGGAGCAGTGGCTTGTTTCCTAGGTTGATTTCAAAAGTGCTCACTTTATCGTGAACAGCGTATAAAAGAAGTTTCACTGAGTACATAGCAATCGCAAATAATATGTGACTGTCGTATCGCACTATTGAAACAATAACAGGGTCAATTTTTAATAACTCTGGGAAAAAGTTCGCACACGGGGTAAAAGTCCGCACTGTGAATATATTGTAAATATTGCAGCTGCGAAAATGATGATATAATTTATAGAGTAATTTATTAGGTTCTGTTACACTGTGTATTGTGACTGATTTTAATTATATAATTACATTAATTTCTTTTTGGTAATTGTAAACTGTATTGGTTGGATTCAATGGATTATATTCATTGGAGCAAATATAACTTCCCTGCGCACTTTTCCCCGGCGCCGTACACTTTTACCCCACTCTATTTATTATATGCATTAAAAAACCGGAAACCAAACTAAATAATTACAGTTTCTAATAAAAGTTCACATAACACTTTAAACTCAACATTAAGACATGGAACTATTTACCCTCCGTATACACCAACTTGACTATGAGCCCGCCAGTGCAAGTGAATGTGCCCTTTCGTCACATGTGGATAAGGACGGCACAGTTTCCAGAGGTGGATTTCAAGGGTGCTCATTCTTACTGTGAACAGCTAATACACAATTTTTAATAGGTTACATATGTAACTGTGTGCTCATGCTTACAAAAGAATTCCATATTATATTTCATAATTATTTTGTTATTTTAATACTTTAAAAGTGTTCAATGTTAACATAAATATAATTAGATTTTAAATATTTCAAGTAAATTTTTTCTATCAAAGTGGAAAAAAAAAAAAATTTGAAAAACTATGTTTATCCTTGATATAAAACGGTTGTGACTGCAGGCATTAATTTGTAAATCCGTTTTAATAATGATATAAATTAATTTTTAAATACCTATTACAAAATATGTACATGACTAGACGTATACACGCAAAAAAAAAAAAAACACTGTGCTCTATACGCCGTGTATAAAATAGCACAGAAATTTCGCCTGCAATGGAAATCTGTTTGGGGCTGTGTTCGGGACACGGCCGTGTGTGTTTTACATGAGAACGGTTGTGTTGGCGAGCAATATTGTTTCAACTTCTCAAGGTCATTGGGCTTCACAGGTTCGTTAAGGGACGGATGGCTTAAATAAATAACATAGTTAATTATAGTTTCCTTATTTATTTACAATAATTACAAACCAAATTAAGTTTAACTCACTAACTCACATTAAATTATTATCACTTGCTATTTATAATTAATTAATCCAACCAATACAGTTTAAAATTACTTTTATGATATTAATGTGAATAAATAATTGAAATCAGTCATAATACACAGTGTAACAGAATCTAATGAAGTACTCTATAAATTATATGTTCATTTTCGCAGCTTCAATATTTACAATAAGGTCCGTATCACATATTCATACAGTCCCACTTCATTTCAGTCCAATTCCCACTATTCTACAATGTTCTAGAGGTTTCCGAGCGCCCTCATGCACAGTAGCCTTAATTAATCGGGTTTCTCGCCCTCTCGTCTATGTACACCACAAACACCTCGTCCGCCGTCGGCTCACAATATCCCCTTCCCCCACCCCCTTCGTTGATGTCACTCGCTGCGTCACACGTCGCTCGACTACCACACCCCAACAAATGGCTTCCACAAAAAGAGACTCTCGACCCTATGTACATCTACGGCTGCATTTATAGTGCCGTCGGCGATCTCCCATAAGTTTCTCCTGGTGCCGCGTTGCGCCAAGGGTCCTAGTTTCCAGAATATTCTCGCGCATCCTCCCAAGTTGCCTTCTTCTGGGGAAGGGGGGGGGAGGAGGGCAGCTGTGATGTTGAGCCACAGGTCAGCTGTCAATCATTCCCGGCGATGGGAGCGCGCGCGTCTGCCTCGGTTGAGGTGGGTCGCCCCTGCCCCCCCTTTTTTTCCCCTTTCGCCCACAGAGCCAAGTCCAGTATGCGCGTATAGGGTGTTCAAGGTAAAATGAGCACTTCTGAAGCCCTGCTTAAGATCCACTTGAATGCACGTTGTGTATTCTTCCGCCTTATGTAAAATTAACATTATCATGGGCCTCGTCACTTTATTCATGCGTGTTGTGAAAATATTAGAAAAGTTAATATTTTACTTATCTGGCTATTTTTACACTTCGATGCGTTGAAAAAAAAACAGAAAGGGAAAGAAAAAATTTGTTATCACAAATAGTTACCTAACACTTTTTATTCAATGTTAAGATATGGAACTACTTTCCCTCCGTAGTTACCAACTCTACTGGGCGCATGTCACTCGGTGTGCCCTTTAAAGTATATGTAGGCAGGGGTAGTGACTTTTTTTAAGGTTGATTTCATAACTACTCACTTTACCATAGACAACCTTTAACAATGTTGCTTTTGTATATGGAAGTTAAGTTAAAGTAACTGTGTGGATACTTGGGCTTTATAGCCTTAAATCGACTGAACTCGACTAGATGTTTGGTTCGGCAGCGAGAAGCAGTGTACTAGCGCCGCGGAGTGACGAGATGTAGCCCTACTTCAAGATCATGCTCGCACTGTAGCCGGACACTCGAGCGAACGATGTCATGTTTATCTACATAGAATATATATTGTCGGAATGGATGGCCATGCAAACATTATTCTGCCGTTTCCACCGCGATTCCCTTTGTTAGTCGTATTTCTAACTGCGTGGAAAGCTATAGAGAAAAATTAAGGACAATCCTAAATAATTGTTTCTCTCGACAATGAGAGCAGATACTTTACCAGAGCGATGTATTTCTGCATAGATATTTCTGCTGCCATACATGTTATATGTTTTCTCGGCTCAAGATACTATACGACAGAAATGCATGCGAAAGAAATGCAACAGCATTGCAACAGTGTCGTTCGTAATATTAGTAAAAACTTTGACCTAGAAATACCCTTATTTAGATTTTCTACGACGGCTTCCAAAAATTTGAACAGTTCAGTTGATGGATGTGTAGTTGATAGGTGATTGGGGAATGCCTAGTAAACATGGGCGACTTGAGGTCATGTCCGGCGTTAGTGAGCATTACGAGGATGCGCGGTGGAGAATAGCATTAACTAGCTACGCGTGCGCTCTGTCTCTGCAGAACTTTGAGCGCTGGCTGCAGCGTTTAAACACAGCAATCTGGTTAGACAAGTCGCACAATTATCGCTGTAGTTCGCTGAGATAAAGGCTGTTCACGATAAAGTGAGCACTTTAGAAATCAACGGGTGCCGTGAGTGACATGCGCCCAGTAACGTTGGTAACGATGGGTGGGAAATAGTTCCGTATCTTAACGTCGAATAAAACGTTTTAGGTAACCATTTGTGATCATTTAAATCGTTTCTTTCGCTTTATTTTTTCTTTTTTAATGCATTGAATTGTGGAAATGAGCACATTTGTAAAGTATTTAATTTTCTAATAATTTCGCAGTTTCACTTGACCGACACATGAATAAAGTGATGAAGCCCATGACAATGTTAATCTTACATACGCGGAAGAATACACAACATGAATACAGCAGAACTTAAGCAGGGCTTTCAAAAGTGCTCATTTTACTGTGAAAAGCCTATAATATTGAAACAAAGGTAGGGCTGGCTACTTACAGTGATATTTGCTGAATTGGACACTTTCCACCCATCATATATGTGTTTCAATGACCAAATTTATCAACTGACAACAAAATATCGACTTTAATTTCTGTCCTTGAAAAAACATTTACATTGAAATGTTCCATAGATTCTTGTAATAGACACAAAATCTGACAATGAGGCGTCGCATAGTGCTTCAAAATGAACTTGTCCGCGCTAAAATTACCCAAAACCGAACATTCTCGCATAAGTTCAAAGGGGGTGATTTCGTTCTCCTACTTTTGCGCTACATTCCCACAATGATTTAACCAAATCGGTCCATTATTGTGTCTTTCACGAGGTTCTCAACTTGCAGAAGTGCAATACCATATAGGTTTTGTTATTTACATAAAAAATACACAAATTAAAAATTATAATGCTCGCTTTCAAACAATAATAAAAGTTAATATTTTTCTCTAAATTAATTACAGCTTGTTAAGCTTCAGCACTGTGTATACCAAGTTAATTTTCTGCGATATTTAAACTAACTATAGTAATTATAATAAAACTGTGTTTACAGGTAATATTCTGTATTGATACTCATAATACGAACAGATGATTTCAGCATGAAATGTAGCTTTATGTGTATAAAGTGTATAATGTTTCAGCTTCCCGTTTATAAGCATTTTGAAGATACGTCACTAGCTGCGCTGTACCAAATAGCTCTCATCCTCGCGCAAACCTGCATGCTAGCACAACCCCGGCTGTCTATTTGTCAGAGATGTCCTGCAAGTTACCCACGCTGCAACCTGTAGCTCACCTGTCTTCTCTTACAGCCAAACTTTGCCATTTCCCATAGTTATAACTTATCTATAGAAAATACGTATTTCTTGCGAGTATGTTGCAGTTGTTTTTCTTTTGTAACATTCCGTCAAGTTAGACTAAATTTTGAAAAGTGAATTCACGTTTTGGTAGTTTAAAAATAATATAAATCTAATTATTATTGTGATTTGGTGCTCTTTGACATGGTTTCTCTAGCAGCGATGACGAAATAATATAATGCACCAGCTGTTCGTTACAACTAAGAGCAAGGAGCAACTTAAACAATATTTTACTCATTTTCGGAAACTGTGATGATCTTTTAATTTTAACATTTACATTACTCAATAGCTACTGACATTTAGGAATGACAAAATATTTTAAAATGTTTCTCAAACCTCGCACAACATATGGCAGTGAAAACGAGAAACAAAACTTTGTTTTAAATAGAGCAAAACTTACTAAACGGCAAGGAAACGACATAATTATTACCAAACAAGGTGTTAAAAAAAAAAAAAAACACAAGATATGAAATATTAATTTTATAATCTTACATGTGATACTCTTGTACAGAATGGTGGACAATAATAACTTTGTGTGGACATATTTGATGGTTGGTTGTATTATTTACTGCCGCATACAGAATGAAGTTGGAATAAATTGCATGGGTTACACAATATAGAATACTAAGCTCAAATGGCTATATGGCCACCATTTTGAAGAGAAGTATCTGAGCTAACTATAATATACCAGTTCACATCATATACCACAGTACTACTTACTACTTGTTAGCCAAATATGGTAGGAATCGGTCAATTGTTTCTCGAGGTATGACATAAGTGTTAAAGTGAAGACCTTACTTCCTGGTGTTCTATTACACGAATACGCTTTATAAGGTTGTTTTAATGTATTTCAAATAGTTTTTAATCATTCTCAAGGTGTATTTGGCTTTTGCCGTGTAAAACGACATTTAGGAACACAGTACATCAGTGCCCTGCATGGATTGTAGTGCTACATTGTTATGTTGGCGTGAACGTGGCTTCAATTACATCGTCGCCTGAGCCCGCCCTATCACTTGACTGCAAACCAGGAATGCGGTTCCTACCAACGGGGCGTGCCTCGCCAATCGCTGGCAATCGAGAACCCCAACTACCAACCAGGAAGCAGAGCGGATTGCAACATGCGACGCGAATATCGGGCTTTACTGAGTGGCACGCCACGTCTTTCTCCGTAGTGACGCCGACCAGAATGGAGGACCTCAGGAGATCGCTGCGCCGTTCGCCGTAACCCCGTATGTTGTACAACAGCCTCGGGACTCGTCCAAGGTGGGACAAGCCCAGTTACATTCAGGCTCTCGTTAGGTTATCATAAATATATATAAAAGTGATCCGCCGATAATATTTAGCTTATTGTAGTTATAACGTTCTGTTAACACAATAATAACCCGGCTTTATTTCAGATAGTCTTCGTCATTTTACCCATTAGTTCTACCGCCGTCTACAGCCCCCCCCCCCCCATCATGTTTCTCAAGAATAAACCTCCCTAGCCCTTAATTACAAGTACGGCCAGAAGGCGTGCTTTGTAACAACATGCACACCACTCAGCTGCTCTCGCCAACAAGTCAAGTAACCTGTCCTAAGAAGAAATGCCCACCTACAATTACTCCCTGTTTCTCTTCATTACTCAAGTGTGCGTGAACAAATACACGACATGTCTTCGTCCAGCACAGCACTTAATCTATCATTTCCAACTCAAGGGACCGCGGTGTTGCAGTGGTCATTCTACTCACATTCCACCAATGTGAGCCATCTTCTATTCCCATCAGGATGACTCCCGGATTCTCACGCGGGGGAATCGTGCTGGACGATGCTGTTGATCTGCGAGGTTTGAAAAGAGTTACAGTGGAATAAAAAAATAGCGATTTGTCATGGATTATGACTTAAGGTCATACCATACAAGAAGGGTTATGGGGAGAAGCTGAAATTATAGTTAATGGTAGAGTTTTTATGGTAAGTGAAGGGGTTTACTCATGATATGTGAGACACAGACAATATAATACTGAAAGAGTTGCAGTAACGGGGAGCGGCTTTAAATATTATTAAGTTATTAACATATATTAAGTTGTTACTATTTCACGCCATTTCTGTTTATATCTAAGTCGTACAGTCCCCACCTTATTCTTGATGCAGGAGGCTGTATATAGCTGACCATCGGATAGCGGTGGACCCATGTTGTGATCTTCTCTGGCTGCTGGTCGGATGTGGAAAGATGTCGTGCCCTGCCTTACAGTGGCCTATATCGGCACGTTGTTTAAACATAGTTGTCCCCGCTTGCCGGCTGGTGGTGGGGGATATTGCTGTCGGTCCTTCGTTTGCAATATGCTGTTGTAATTTCTGGCATCCTGGTCTATTGAAGTTGTGACGCCGGGTTCATACGAGGATTCCAAGCTAGGGTTCTTTCATACAATCATACCAGAATGTGGAAAGTCTATTTAAAAACAAGTACAAACCTATCCTATTTCCGGTGATTTAAAAAAATATTAGGATGAGACTATTTATTATTTTCTTTGCGCATACTTGTCAAACTTGGGAGAAACTCAATCGTACGGAGTTATCCTCAACTCCAGGTACGTAGGCCTACACCGTTTTCTGATGATTTGTTATGGGAAATACATGGCAGCTACGGCCTAAAGCGAGAGAAACGCCATTGAAAATTGAAAATTTAAAGTAGTAGTTTGAAAAATGTCTGAAACTGTGTTAGATGAAACAAGGAGTTCGTGAATATCTGCTGCAATATGTGAACATTTCGTGGGAGATAACATGGCCTCCCATTGAACAATAACACACTGTTGCTACTAACAAAGCGAGGATATGATTCCAGAGAGATGCACACAACAGTGGCGCTGAGAAAGATTATATTTACAATAAATCGAAAATTACATCAAGTGACACTACATCAGTATGTGTGCAGTTTTAATTGATGGAGAATCTAGAGTGCTGAAAGAATTGTGACATATCAAACAATATTATTGAAGGAACATGGAACATCACCGTAATTTGTGCAACAATGTAGTGCTCACTATTCGCGGGAATTTTTTTTATATTTAAAGTACTTTCTGATGTTTTCAAACCAAAAGTAATTCAAAACTCGACTTTTGGAGGCGCGCAGGTCCCTGACTAATCACTCGTAAGGAATAATCTGGTAGAGTTTGTCGATGCTGTTCGCATGTTATTATTAATTTATATTTTATATTACAACTATTCTATTTTCAGATGTAAGTTGCAAATACTGGTGTAAATTATGGTTTTTTTTTTTCAGGTATTGTAAATTAATATCTAAAATATATCTACAAGAACAGTGCCTAATTAGAAAACTTTGTAAAATCACAATTCAAAGCATCAACATGGTAAATATGAACGTCTTAGGAACTAAATAGTACAATCGTTTCATTATTTATAGTTATCAAAATAATGTAAATATTTATCATCTGCTATAACATAACATTTAGAACACTACGAGTGAATGAAGAGTGAAGACATTTGGGCGACTCTTAACAGTCAGGTATTGAGATCCGATGAGGATGAAGCAAGGTGAGTATGGAGCAGTGCCGCAATGAAAGGGAGGGAGAAACGGAAGATCCTCGAGAAGACCCGCTGACCAGGCACCGTCTGGCACTATTCCCCCTTGCAAATATCCGGAAGTGGCCCGGCCGGATATTGAACCCGGTCTGCCTTGGTGGGGGCGAGCAGGCTAACCGCTCAGCCACCGCGGCCCCAAATTAGGTCGAAATAAGTATATTAACCGTGATTATTTCCACGAGATAACCTAGCAACACATGTGAAATTTTCACATCTTCGTTCCGTTACACATAGCCCTGACACAGAGTTTTTTTTTTTTTTCAATATTTTTAATAAGCTGTATGTAATTCAGATCGCACTTGAAAGCTGTGAACCACTCTTAGGGTTCACTTTAGACCATAGGTAGTATATAAAGCGATTCTCTATAATATTCGGCCACTTATCATTAAAGGATATTTCGGATGGTTTTATAAACTTTAGCATTTATAAATATTATATTAATATAAGGAAATACATTCCTCTCAAGAAATAACATTAAAAATAAATATGGATAGTACATTCAAATTAACGTGTTTTATGAGAACCACTAAATCTCTCAATCACATTAATATTCGGCCACCCAAATAGCCAAATAAGTAGCATCTACGAAGAATAAAAACAGTCAATACCTATTACTTCGTAGCACATCCCTTTCGACGTAATACCAAATATGGTAGAAGGACAATATGGGAAACTGATGCGTTTTAACATTATCAACATGCGAGACACGCTACAACAGCTTCCTAGCGGCTTGTGCTGACGAATACCGGGGAAATTCAAATTTACATGTCTCGGCATGTGCGATTTAAGTGCAGTTGTCGTCTCGTAGTTTTAAGAGTGTTGTTTTGCCGAATGTAATATAACAGTTGCTTATTCATATTACTATGCCGTATTTAAAAATGCACTTAAAGCATAAATATTGTCACTTGAAACAATGACAATCAGTTGTAATAGAATCATGTTACTGGGCACTGACTTTGATGTTGCAAGTTACAAAGGACAAATGTTAGTCCATTATAAGTAAGAGAATGGAATCTTAAACGTTATTTCATTTGCCAGATACATTACCGGCTGCATTTATTCAATAAATTCTTGAGAATGGAGCTGTCACTAAGCTTATTTTTGTACAAAAATAATCGGGGATGAACATAACCAAAAATTATTTTTGGACAGAAAAATCTCCACATTTATTCAGTTTTTTTAGTAACGAAAGATTAATTTGAAATAGCTCTACTACAGTTAGTGATTTAACACTGTGGCTTTTATTAGCTCTATAAGCAGCATTATCTTTTAGATATTTAAGATTAACCTAGCAACAAAATAAGTTGCCTAAATATTAACTTACTGCTTTTTGAAGTTTTTATCATTAAATTAGTAACAAAATAAATAGTTCACAAATTTATATTCATAACAGATATGATTATTATTCAGCTTTCTTCTTTCGTAGAAGGTATATTTTGGTTGGAAATACATTTTCAAGAGAGAAATATTTTGGGGGAATAAATTTTTACGTGATAAAAATGTGTACTCAATTATTATTTAAGTTTTAATTTTCTGAGTTTACCACCAAGATCAATAAACACATATTCAGCACGTTGCATTTTATTTATTTATTTTATTCGTGTCTAGAGAATCTCGTCAGAAGGCCCACCCGTCGGTCAGTCGAAAGTTAAAATTTGACGGATAAAAAAACGTTGCCCTGCGATTGGTCGAAGAACATGTGACCGCCTGACAGGTGCAACGGATGGTTGCGAGTCCACCTTTACACATATAAATCAGTTTTTTTGTGCAGTTATGCCACAGCTACACTGCCTCAAGTGAAACACAGGCAGCTATGGTTGACCCACTGGCAGCCATGCTTCAACCATAAGTAACAAACATTTGAAACTTCAGTCTCTTCTTCATAATCTGACTGAACCAGTTATGAAATTTTGGGGGCTGTAGCCAAAAATTATACACAAAGGACTATTCTGTAGCTTGGTAATATCTAGTGCCTGTTCATCACAGTATCTTTGTAGTACGGTGGAACTCGGGATTGGGGGAAATTTTAATCGAACTGGGTGTAATGTCAAATTTGTAACTGTACTAAAGGCACAGTTAAGTACAGAATGGGCAAGAGTATTACCTCCTCCTCCCATTTCAAAATGCTGGTTTCATAGACACTAAGTGATCACTTCATCATTTAGCAGGTTTTTGTAAATTATGGTAAAACTGCTCGCCTAACTCCTTTCAAAATGTTTTATTTGTACGTACGTATGTAAAAATAAACACACACACCCAAACTTACTACACACAGTGAGACTGTGTTCAAAGTTACCATTTAGTACAATAGTATTTTAACATGTAGTAGTGTTCAGTTCGGATGCTATTAAGTCACTTGTTCAGAAGTGGTTTTGATTTGGTAATTTAGGATTTTAATAAGTAATGTTCCATAGTAAAATATCAAATACGTCATTATTTTACTTGACTAATTCAGGTCACGTTACCGGTTAGAATACTATGTCAGCGCCTATGGAGAGTATCCCAATTAAATTTCGTAGAACTATTAAGTTTGATCATTACTTTGACCACCACACATGATGGTGTGTTCATATTGTACATACATTGAAACACAACTTCCTACTTAAGACATCCATTTTCTTGCCTAGTATAGATAATGGATGGAGGAAGCAGCAACATTGACTGCAAAATGCGTACGGATTTCAACAACACAATGGTACGCCTATACCAAATATGAAAGTGTACCATCGACTCTGATATCATGCCACTTAAGTGACATTTGAGCGATTATAGATGAGATAAATAATTTAAATACCACACAAATTATAAATAAGGGCTTCTGTATTAAGGAGAGTATTTCAGAACATAACTAGATGACAATCTTTAAACATTTTAATCAACCATTTCCCCTCATTTACTAATTAAATTTATGCAGTAAAGATGGCGCATGGATGAAAATTCAATTGGTCAAAATATTTGATAGTACATGCAAACATATGTACTCAAGCCATTCAGTTTATTTACTTCGCCTCTCAAGTTTTGCATACATTAAGCACATTTAATTTTGTAACTCACTTTCAAATACAAAGATTATTTCCAATTTTTTATAAAATTAGATCATCATGACCAATAACTAATAACTAATGACTAATAACCAACCTGAATACATGCTTTATACAATACATTTTACCACAGATATTTATATGCTTCATGGCAAGAAGACTGGAAAACATGTTGCTGAATTCAAAAGGAGCTGAACTGAAAATAACTTACCTTGGTCATGATTTTAACATACTTTCTGTTCAAATTTAATGACACTTGTTATTGCAATGAAATATGCAAGAACTTTCTCCAATACTGTGATCACCGCAAACAAAACTGTGTGAATAGGCTAACAGGTTAAAATTAATGTGTGCATATCACTATAAGTGACTTATCTGCATTGGAGAATGTGGCTAAATAATTAATTGAAAAACACCTAATTTAAGTTAATACTATAGGTGTATGCACAAAGTTAAAATACTGAGTACTTCAGGGAGTAAATAAGTGGAAGTGAAATTTAGAAAGATCCGTTATGTATTTGTAAAAAAAATTATAATAAATAACACTGAAATGTAACGATGACTCTCATGAGTGAAATATTATAGTGTGAAAGTTTTGAACACAGTTGTGTAAACAAATGTGAGTATGGAGTGGAGGGGTGAATGTTGTTTCTACTTTTGATTGGTTTCGACGGTAACCCTCACATGACAGCTGGTTCACACTCTGCAATATATGCACTGACTTGCCAACTGTAGACAACCTGATGACATCTCCACTGCTACAATTAAAGTGTCTGGTGTGTGGTGTCAGTACATGGTGCTTAGCACACAGAATTAAATTTAATACACTTGCTAGAGAAGAATTATTCTTGCCACCGTAATCTTTACTCAACAACTCTCCACTCATTCAAATTAAAATTACTTACAAACTCAGTATGTAGAGAAATTAAAATATCTGCACAGTAAAATAGTAATGATATATAGACATTAGGGTGTGTAAAGGGTAAGCGACTACTTAGAAAGGAAACTATCAGTTTTCATTCAGTTGTTTCTTTGATAGATCATAAAAATATTTGGTAGTTGGTGCAAACACAACCCAAATAACATACAAATTAATATTCAAATGCATAGTTCCCCAAATGTAAACAATAACATTGCAAAGTATGAAAATACACAGAAAAATTATATAAACAATATGGATATGTACATAAACAAAATAAATATGCTGAAAACTGGTTAATTTTTAAAAACAGGGGAGCTTTTCAAAGAAAATCTCGGAAAATGGTATAATTCCACTTTACTAATTACACAGAACACGAATTTACTAGGGGCATCAACGTTTGACGAATAGAAACCCCAAAAACGATAGTGGGGACGGCCATGAAGAAAAGGGAAATTGTGGGGTAAAATAGGTGAAAAATACGTAAATAACGTAATATTTATTTATGAAAATACATTAAATTGCAAAAAAAAAAAAAAACTGGACCATACATTAACTAAATAGACAATATTACCAATAGAAGCTACAAATACGATAGTGGGGAGGGCTACGAAGATCAGGGAAATTGCGAGGTAAAAAATACAAAATATGTACATTTTCATTATAAACTTTTACCCCTCAATTTCCCTCAAGTTCATAGCCCTCCCCACTATCTCTAAATTGTTTTGGTAACATTGCCAATTTAGGTACGGTGCCTAATGTTCAGTTCAATCCTTTTGCAATTAAACATGTTTTCATGAGACGATATTACAGTAATATTACAAATAGTACAGAAATGTGTTAAATTGCAAAACACACACACACATTATTTCTCAGTGCAAATAGGCTACACGTGACAATCATTTATGGGGAAATTCCCAGTTTCGCTGATGCGTTACCCCTAAAATAAATTGCAGGCGCGCCTTTAATCACTGTTTTGGGGATTGATTCCCCTGCTGACGCTGGGACTCTGGCTCGGTGCATAATGTTTGGCTAATATGTAAACATTGTATGAACAATCACAGACACACATACCTACGTAAACAACTTTTCAGAAGCAATCATTCAATTATATCCCTAGCTCAACTTGCTGAACTAAACAAACACTTTAACAAGAGACTTCAGCCAGTTTAATAGACGAATGTGGAATTTGTAAACATTGTTTACTTTTATTTTTCGAAGGTGTCGCTCCAAAAAAAAAACCTGCACCTTTCAAATTAAGGGCTATCAAACTCCACAAGGCCCTTAAGTGTACAATATTAGAAATAGCAGCTACGACACTCAAGTGACTTCGTTCTTGGTCTTGTGGAAGCAAATTTGGGTTGCATAAATCTTCTTTTCTGAAAAGGTTGGAACACCCCATTCTCGTGTAGGTATAAACTGCCAGTCCCTTTTTTTTTTTTCATTGCATTCAGGTCTGCTGTTACATTTCTGCACCCATTGCTTGCACCTAGGAAACAACAAAACAGTATTTAAGTAAATTAAGGTTTGTGTGAATGGAATTTGCAATAAAAACACTAACGGAAAATGTTATCCACTACAGCTCGTGTACTTACCGAATTGCATCCTCTGAAAATCATAAAAAGAACTTGCTGTAATTCGCAACGTTGTAATTATTGCAGCCAAAACTACACATATATTTTCTGCCGTAATAAATAACCACTCAAGCGAAAAAAATTTGAATTAAAATGCATCCAAAATACTAAAAAAATACCCATTCAATACACAGCTTATCATACGAACAGCACAAACTGCTAGGAGAGCTGGCATCTCTGTCTCGCGGTTTTTTTTCAGCAACTTTCCCATATTGTCCTTCTACCATATTTGGTAATACCTCCCTTAAACCTTGTGGCCCGTGAGAAATTAGTTTTCTTGTGTCGTCAGCCTGAGTAAAAGACCATTACTTGTGAATTCGTCTCTCTAGCTCTGTCTTGCAACGCATCTTACACGAGATATTACATCTCTGAAAACGCGTTTGGTATTATCATCCTCGTTCATAAGTAAGTGGCGGTTACGAACATAAGTTTGCGTGGAACCTCGTAACAATAAGCTGTAAACGATTTGTTAAGACCTATTGTGAATCGACGCTTCTTAATTAAGTGAACATGTCGCCTTGACGGAAGACTTTCATTTGAAATGTTTTCGAGAAATGCGTTCGGAAATGTCAAACAGTAGCCGAGTGGCCTGGCGTACAGGCACCGCGACAGACAAACTTAAAGCAGACTTTGTACTTTAAACGTGCAAATAGTCGTGTGATATGTGGAATTCCGGGTGAGTTACATCTCAATGATGCTGGCGAATTGTGCACCACCAAGGAGGCACACTCATTACCTCATTACTGTGACTCTCAATTAAAACACAACAAACAAGGCAGGTAATGCTGTAGTAAACGAATGTATTGAAACATTACTACCTTATACATCAACAAATGTAAGTGCACTCTAGTCAATTCACTGTTTCTTCGCACTTTTCGAATCAGACCTTTGAAAAGTCACCTTCTGTATGACATACATCTACTTATATTTTATCTATAAATTATAATATATAATTTATAATTAACATGAATAAACACAGGGAGAAAATAGGCGTTTTGGTAATGCGTGGTTATAAATAGTTATTACTCAATATTTCACTAAAGTGAGTGAGCACGAATGTGGTGCGCTGTGCCTCTGCTGTAATATTATAGACTCGGTTAAGCTTTGTTTGCATGAGGCGGAGGAATATCCTGGAAGTAGAACTCAAGCAGGGTAATCGTGAACGGACTATAATCAATCACGTTCAGGTACACTCCTAGCGCACTACTGATTGTACGCCAAACTTAATTGGTCATAACAAAGGCTGTATGGGTGTGGGGTTGGCAACCACGCGGGCCATCCAACCTCGGTACAGTCTCTGCTGTGACCAATTAAGATTGTTCTCGGTTCGCTGCGGCTCACCCTTCAGCTCTGCGAATAAGAAACAAGGCTCTCTTTGTTCTCTACTGTACAGTTAACAACTTTGTGTAGAGTGTTGTTCTTGTCTGTAACACGGTTAATTTGTGGAGCATATAGGTAAAATAAGGTTTTATTTACTTTGTTCAAATGTTATATTGGATTATTTTCTAAATAAAATGTAAATATAATTTATGAATATTGGATTTTTTAATTTTATCTATGTGTTTGCATTCCTCAGAAAGATGATTATCTCTACTGACTTTGAAATAACTAAATGATCTCGAGAGTAATGAATAACACAAGCTTTCATTTTCCAATTTGTTGACATCTATTGTGGAGAAAGCCTTTGTTTCTTGCATTTAGAATGTTTGGTTTAATATTATTTTCATGGAAAAGTAAACGAACCTAATTTTAAAAAATCAGATTTTAAGATTATAATAATGATATCTAGAAAGAAGTTAAATAAATAAAAAATTACAATAATGTCATACATATCATTAGATATCTGTAATGATTGAGTAAGAAAACCTCGTGGGTTTGTGTCCTGATAATAATCGCTGAAACTTATAAGCGACCATTTTTACGTTTTAGCTAGAATTAACTGTCTTAGCTAGAACTAACTGTCCTTTCAATTTACAAAAATGTTGTGCAGCAAAATGCAAGATATTTGCCCATCTCATGCCAGGTTGACTTTTTCTGAGCGTCATTTTTGCTTTAGTATATCGCATAAGATTAATCCAAACTGATTACATTTTTGAAATTATTTTACAGATTTGGTTGAATTTTGTGGTTAATCGTGCACAATTCTGGAATCGCTAGTTTCACAATGGAATAAAGTGTAAGGCCTACCTATGTTATTTTTTGTAAATTATTATAAAATAAAGCTAAATTTGAAAAACTTTTTTTCATATTTTATTTATGGTGCTAAAAAACTTTTTAATGTGCTAAAACGCACTTTGTACTTCTACTTGCATAAAATATTTGTACTGTTACTTTTTTCCTTCTAGTTTTGCTTTCAAATGCGTTTATAGTGCAAAACATGTGTATTTTTTCGTATTGATGTAAATGAACATGATTTATTTAAAGAAAAATGTCTGTCGATTTTAAATTCCCGTTCTTGATAGACTTAATTAGGCTTTCGTAGCGCATGTGCCAGCGTGAGAGAGACGAAGCCAGCTGGTACAGTCATAGCCAAACACGCGCGAGCACGCGTGTTAGAACTCTGCTCTGTGGAGGAAAGAGAGAAAAAAAAGCCACAGGTTCCAGAGATTGAAGACAGAGTGGAAGAGAAGACTCCACACTATGGTTATCTCCGGAATATACTGAACTGTTTGTCAACGATGTCTCTCCCGCGTAATTTGCACTCCATATTTTTCCCCCTCTGGTACGTGGTGAGATTCGTTCTAATTATGCGGTCGTGTGCGTCATTTAGGGGAGTAGGGGTGAAGCACAGCTTCCTGGAAAGAAGCTGCTGCAACCTCGAGAGGTCGTGAAACTTTCATTCATCGGCCGTTTTAACTAAAATTATCTTAACCGACTGGGAGGTCCATAACTTCCGTTTCAAACTGCTGGCAGTTGTTGGCGGTTGTTTCCGTGTGTCTCGGATGTAGATGCGTAGCGGGCTGCTACAACTCGAGACGTGAGGGTTCGACACTTGTTCGACCACTGCGGTCAAGGCCATAGTGTCATACATGTCACATTGTCTTAGAACTTCCCGCAGGCAAGTCACAGATGTTCTCCACAACTGAGCATTCCGGGACCACGGTGGCTGAGCGGTTAGCCTGCTCACCTCCCACCATGGCGATCCGGGTTCAATCCCGGTCGGGTCACTCCGGATTTCCGCATGTAGGAATCATACCAGACGATTCCGGCCGTTCGTTGGTCGGCAGGTTTTCTCGAGGATCTCCCGTTTCCCCTGCCCTTTCATTCCGGCGCTGCTCCATACTCGCCTCAATAACCCCATCGGCTCTCAAGACCTCGATGTTAAGAGCCGTCCGAATCTCTTCACTCACTCACTGAGCATTCGACGCAACGATTTTATAGGCCTAATAAGGTTTTCTCCTCGTGGACAGTGTAGCAAGTTCTTCTACGGTGATTCTAATAGAAATTTAATCCTGAAGTTTACTGTTAGCGTACTTTCGGAAGGTAAGATAAGACTGTTAGATCAGTTTCCTGTCTGTGTGTAAGTGAAATTTTGAATCAGAAAACCAAATTTCACCAAACTTGGTATATTTATTGCGCTTTGTAAGAAGACCTAAATTTCATAGTTTTCGTCCACACTGGGTTTTTATTTTCAAAACTGCGGGCCTTTGACAATCTAAAGAGCTATTTATATCTCAGCAACTATTACACTGATTTTAACCACATTTGGTATGTTGTCAGAGCATCATCTAAGCATTGGATATAGAAAACGGGTGGTGTTTTTGGTCTGCCATTTTGGGAGATAATTATTTTTTCAGTTATATCTCGGAAAGTACTCTAACGATTTTCACGAAATCTGGCATGTAAGTACATATAAGTGTGTTAATCCATCACATACACATTTTACGATTTAAATGTACATGGCACTTATTTTAAAAATTATAGTTATATGGATAATTTACGTTAATTTGCAATATCAGCCATATTTTTTGACCAATGCATTCCATACTTGCTATTCTGGAGGAATCTATTACAAGCATCATGCTAATACATGGTCTGTTGTATTATTCATTTTGTAAGATAGCATCACATTAAAACATAATTTTTTGTCACATCTCGGGAAACAATTAACCTATTAGGTATTCCTAAATTTGGCGAACAAGTAATACTACATAAGGCCACTTAAATCATTGTTTTAAGTTGGTCAGGCACTTATTTTAAAAATGGCAGCTATATAAATATTACGCTTTGTAGCCTACACTGTGTCTACGAGACCATTAAACCAATTTCAATTTATTCTGACAGTATCTATTACACTCATAAAATGTGTCTAAACAGATTCTTTTTCTCCCCCATTTTTTCAGGTAGTAGTGCCGAATTAAATAGGGTTTTTATGTCATAACTCGGGAAAAAATATACCGATTCCTATCAAAATTTAGTAAATAAATAGTACTGTGACTGGTAATGCAAATTAACATTTTTAATCGTGGCAAACACTTATTTTCATAATTTCAGCTGTGTGAACATTTCAACTTAGTATGTTATATGTACGAAACTATGAAACCGATTATAACTTATTTTTGTATACTCGCAGTTCTATGCCAATAAACTAATGTATAGTGCTATGTTAGTGCAAGTAATACTATGTTAATGCGAATAGTACTATGTTAGGGCAAGTAGTGCTATGTTGAGGTAAGTAAACTTATATGTTTTAGGTGAGGCAAGCTTTTATTTTTAACGGTGTGAATATAAATAATTTGCGTTATTATGATATATCTGTTAAATAAATAGACAAAATTATTCCAAATTTTTTACCCAATCAGTATTTATTAGAAACATCAATGTTTACGTTCAGAGATCCTCTTTTGCCAGCCTTCTTTGTAAATAGCTCCAAGTGAAAAAATGGAACGTTCCGCTATATTTCTGGAACCATTAAACTAATTTTCACCAAATTCTGCTCCATAGTACTGCTACAAAATGCCACGTAAACTTATATTTTTAAGAAGGGTTAGACACCAATTTTCAAAATAGGAGCAATAAAAATAATTTGGTAAAGTTTGTCATATCTATTAAATATCTTAACCAAATCCAATAAAATGTTAATGCTAACAGTGTCTGATATAATCATCGTTTACAGAACTACATTTTTATAGACAATTTTGTAAGATAGCAGTATACCAAATAAGAAAACTACAGTTTTTATACCATATCTCGGGAACCTAAAAACCGATATCGTCCAAATTCTTCACACAAGTATCATTGCTGTAGGCCATGCGAATTTACGTGTTTTAAGTGTCTCAACTTATTTTCAAGTTGATACTCCGCATCCTACTCCGTAATGCACTTGATTGCATGTTAGCTTATAGTGCGAAGTTTTTTGGAGGATAAAGACCCAGGTACGAAGCGTGTGTATTTGTGATTGTCTCAATACCAACTCTTGCATATATTTCTTATTCAAACTCTAATGATATTGCTGTCAGCGAGACGTCAAGGCCTACCTGATATCTAAGTTTTAAAAAGTAGGTTAAAATATATTTTCACCCATGTAGAGTAAAACATACTCATTAGTTATATACGTAACTTCTTGTTTATTCATGCTGACATTGTTAAATAATATTGTGTAAACGCAGTTGTATCTCCCTCTCTGTGAGACACTGCTTCGCTATCAATTTACTATCAAGAACATTAACATTACCTACCATAGTACAACTGATTCGCCCAATTTGATAAGAATTAGTTGATTGTTTCCGGGGTATAATATAAAACTTTATCATTTTATATAAAGCTATCTTACAAAACGGCTGAGAATTGATTCTCAGTATAGACATATTTGATAGTTATAATAGATATTTTCAGCAAACTAAGTTATGTCGAAGTTTACTTCGTAGTTTCGTAGAAACAACATACTGAGATTAATAATTATAGGGCCACTATTTTGAAAAAAAAAAATGTTTTTGACCCATTCAAAACATAATATTAGTTTACATGATATGTCATAGTGTTACGTGTTTGCCAAATTTAGTAGAAATCTGATACTTTTCCAAAAATATGATATAAATGTTTTCTTTATACGTGTTATACAATCATACAAAATGGCTAACAAAAGAGTTTTTATGTACAAAAATTCGATAGTTGTAACATATACTGCCAGCAGACAAAGTTAAATTGGAATTGATTACATGGTTTCGACGATACAACATACTAATGTGAAACTTCTAAATGACCGTGATTTTGAAAATAAGTGTCTGATCCATTTAAATCATAATGGTGAATATCACTTACATCAGTACAATTGTTTTTTAATTTGTAAGGGATCGGTAAATTGTTTCCGAGATATGACATAAAAGCTTTTTTATTTATGTGTCCCTATCTTAAAAAATGACAGGCACACATATATATATATATGTTTGTAATATATACTTTCAGTATACCAAATTTTATGAAAATTGGCTGCACTATGTGGTAAATATACCAAATAAACCTAAAATAATTATGGCTGCTTATTAAAAATAATCGTCTAATAAATTTTATTTGCTTACGTTTACAAGACCTTCCATATTATTACTTACGTGCCGAATTTCGCTACAAACGGTTGAGTACTTTTTGAGATATAATGTAAAAGTTTAATTTGTCATATGTTGCTATCATCCAAAATGGTCGGCAAACAACAATATCCATCACAAAATTAAATAATTACATGATGCACTGTCAATATACAAAATTTGGTTAAAATGGTTCTTATATGCTTGTTGTGTTTGCGATAGTAACTGCTGGCTGCGTTCTCGAACATTCGGCACCCTCAAATCTAGACGAAGTAGGATGCCACTCAGATTCGTTGACGACTGCTGAGCAATTCTAAGTCGAGCTGATACAAGCTAGCCGCCAATTCCTTATTGCACGCAAACTATACTACTCAGCTGTTAATGCCGTATTTTTAAAACAAAATCAATATCCAACGTCGGGGTCGCGGTAGCGCAGCGACAAGAGGTCTTTCCTCGTATCAAGGCGAAACGGGTTCGATTCCCGACTGGTACACTCCTGGTTATCTCAGGAATTCTCCGTTTCACCCGTCCTGGCATTCCGCAGCTGCTCCATACTCGCCTCGCTTCACCGTCATCGTGTCTCAAGACCTTGACATTAAGAGACGACCAAATATCTGCCCTCCTCTCTATTCTTAGTTTGCGGTACGGAGCTTCGAGAATCCCTTCAGGTCGGTGGGGCATGCGGGTGTTCTCTCGCACTGTTAGACTTGGAGTGAAAGTCGTGACCTCACATCGAGCCCCCGGTGTGTAATGCACGTGCGCTAAGCCTATCAGAACTCAACTATTAGCTAGAGATGGGCAAAACAGTGCTACACCGAGCCTATCAAAACTCAGATCACAGCTAGAGATGGGTAGCACAGTGCTGCACCGAGTTTATCAGAACATAGCACACAGTAAGTGGTGGGTAACAGAGCACTGCGCCGAGCCTATCAGAACTCAGTTTACAACAAGTGATGGGTAACACAGCGTTGCGCCGAACCTTTAAGATCTCGACTCACAGCTATAGATGTGTAACACAACACTGTGCAGAGTCTATCCAAAATCAGTTCACCACTACAGAAGGGATACACAGTGCTGCGCCGAGCCTATTACAACACAGCTCACAGTTAGAGATGTGCAACACAACACTGCCCCAAGCCTATCAGAATATAGCTCACAGTTTGAGATGGGTAACAGGGCACTGCGCAGAGCCTATCAGCACATAGCTCACAGCTAGTGGTGGGTAACACACCACTGCGCCGAGCTTATCATAATTCAGTTTACAGCTAGCGATGGATAACACAGCACTGCACCGAGCCTATCAGAACATAGCTCACAGATAGTGGTAGGTAACACACTGATGGCCCGATCTTATCATATTCCATCTCACATCTAGTGGTGGGTAACTGAACGCCTTCTGACCCCAAGGGGGAGGAGGTTGTAACAAACTGTGCCTCACTCAGACAAAAACAATCCCCAACCCCCGTCCCTGGATGCATATAGACGTACTCGATGTTAACAGCCATCCGAGTTAAAGCCTGTCATGATCTTATAAATAAATTACTGATAAAATACTCCCAACAGCAGTAAAAGTTCCTTTCAGTGGCCTACAAAAGAATGTTTTTCCAAGTCCAAACTATTTGTGGCAAACAATTTATTTTGGAGGTACAATCCATTGATCTGTGTGGCATTGCAGAAATCTCAAACCCTCATATTTAAAATACTGCATAAAAAACATTACTCTTACTCAAGTTCTGACAGTTAATTTCTCACTCTACATAATTTTGTGTACCAATATATTTTACCGCAAGTTCAACCACTTTATTATTGCAAGCCACCACAGAGAAGCCACTGAGTTCAAAGCACAGCGTGACGTGTTGCACTCCAACACGAGGAAAATACCCATATGCTAATCACAGTACCTTGCAGCGGCCCTACCACGGGCCTGTTTATGTGTTCGGAACAGCCCGACAATTCGGGCCACGACGCGATACAGTGGTCGGGCCGCCTCTTCCCGTGACGCCATCGTGAAGGACTATTCCACTCCCGACAATCAGTCCAGCTGTTTTCTTCCAGCAGGTACGAACTTCATTTCCATCGGCTCTAAGTTGTTAAATACGCTGCTCTGTCGCGACACACTAGCATACACGTGGAATTTACCGCGGAAAGTTTTGGCTAGCGGAACAGTCCAGGTGTTATCCCCGGCCAGAATGATTTTCACCGTTCAGCCCGACAATTTTACTAGGGCGACTGTCCAGTAGCACGAGGTGTAACTTCTACCACGTCTGCCATTCATATACAGACCGGATTCTCCTCGAGAAATTTGCTATACCAAAGTCCCGGAAATATTTCAATGACTTCCGTGGTGAATAATTTGATCTACGGGCATTTGGTGATCCTACTACCGTCAACATAATGTTCCAAGTCTCGGCACAAACAGTCTATGTTTCTAATAAGTTCAGCCCACATTTCCCTACACGCCAGCTGTTGGCTAGTTCAGCGGTGCCACATTCCACAATGTTACTTATCGAGCTGCACCTCGCTCGCTCGCGGAAAGTTTCGTCGCGCCTCCGACAGCACATGTAATGCGGTCACACTCCAAATTTTGCGTGACACGACGATCGTGGAAATATTGTCACAGTCCGACAAACGATCGCACCGTCCACTTTCAGCTGGCTAACAAGTCAGATATTCGGGCCTCCCGTGCGAATGCACCCGTGCCAACCAACAACCACTATCCGGCCGCGCGATTATTATTAAATTCTGCAACTTTCCACAGCAATAGCACACAGCTGATTAATTCGCCCACAAAGTCGGACTTCCCCGACATACGGGTTACAACTCTTGCTACTGTCTGAACTCATACTCGGCTCATGCACTGCTGGCGACAGTTTCTCGTCAAAATCACATACTTCGCGCCTGTACGGTTTACGAATGTTTCTCACCTTACACACATACTCCGGCCACGTATGGTTTACAATCCTCTCGGCCCGCAACTCAGCGACTACTCCTCGGCTCCTCGGCCTAGCACACAAGCGCCACCGACGACTGTCCCTTTCCCTCACGACGTCCCGCGGAACGCGCCAGGGGCGATACCCAGCGGCTGCTCTTTACATTAGAACTGTGACAAAAGGAACTACAACAACCGTAATCGATTAATAGCCTCTGTTACAACGATCCCCAGCAAGAACACTATGATTATTCTCACCCAATGAATAATGGTGCTTATTATTAAATGTAATAAATGATTTCATGGTATAAATTATAACAATATAGAATTAAATATATAAGACTGATTAATTGATAAGATTAAATATATATTGCCGGTCATAAAACACTTAATCCAATAGATGCTAAAAAACTACCAACGCGGTAATACCAACCGCCAATAAAAATACACCCTAAAATAAATATTAAAAATATATACTAAAAATACATACTAAAAATGTGGCAATATCCCAAATCGTCACATAACACAGCAGCACCGAGCTTATCATAACTCACCTCACAGCTAGCGATGGGTAACACAGCACTGCGTGAAGCCTATCAGAACATAGCTCACATCTAGTGGTAGGTAACACAGCGCTGCACCACTCAGTTACGCTAACTTTCTTCATTGGGCATGGTGTGCCAACTCACTTCCATTTAACTAACGATTCGGTGGTGCAATGGGCTAGCGAGGTAGGTTTCTAAATAAATATCGATATTAGTTGTAGCGATTATATTTAAAGTATCGTTTTATAATACTATGTACCGATGAAAATGTTTACGACTAGCTATAAAATAAAATTATAAAAAACTAAAACCCGACTATTCAAGAGTCAAAAACAAGTCCTTAGTTAAATGTACGAGTTTAATCATAAAGCCGTAGTCACGAGTTGTGCCGTTTAATTAAGACACTTTATAAACAGGGGAGTTACATGGGAAACAATTCTAACTAAAGTAGATATCTATGTACCAAATTCCATGCATTTAATTTCAGTGCTGTAGAAACTACATCTCTGTGACACCCCAGGATGGACAAACTGATGGACTTTTCCTTTCGTTATTAGCCTATTGTGTCCCATTGCTGAGCAAAGGCCTCAACCTATGATTTCAATTGCCACTGTCTTGAGCCAGAATAATAATTTAAAAATTACATAAAATTGCAAATTTATTTTTATCCTGTACCACTCCTATATGTAGTGTGTCTTAAGCGGCACTACGTGCTACTACGGCTTTACAATCAACTCGTAAACTTAACTGAAGACTTGTTTCTTGACTTTTGAGTAGTCGGGGTTTTAGTTATTTATAACTTAATTTTTATTTACGATTTTCTTTCTACTTACAAAAATGTAGGTTGACAACTATCACGCTTAGTATATATATTATTAATCTTAAAGTGTAATTATCGTAAAACGTTAATGACACATACTTCAAAAATAAACCGCGAATGAAATGCTTGCGAGAGCTAACTTTACCTGTGGCGCCATCTAGTTTGTCACGGCCGCCATTTTGAATTTTCTCGAATTGTGTCATAGTCAATGACACTCGGGTTATCAAAAGGAATCGATAGACACCTCATTTATCAAAATCGGTGCCATAGGTGCGATGCTACAGTGGAACATCCAATATTTAACATGCATACATCGTGTTAATAAAATTACAACCCTTCCTTTGCTTCGCCGTTGTCGGGTGAAAATGCGAAATAATTTCTTATCGCCCTGCGTTACATGCTTTTCACAGCAAAGTGATCACTTTTGAAGCCCTAGTAATTTTTTTATTTAAGCCATACTTTTTAAAATAAATACTGCCATGTAAGTAATAAACAAAGTGTATATATTTCCACGGACTCGGAAGTTAACTTATAAGGCTGAATAAAATATATTTATTGACTCTTATTCCAAACTAGAGGGCTTCAAAAATGCTCGCTTTACCATAAATATGCTATACTTATATGCAATTGCAGTTGTTTTCTTTCTAAAAATACCACAGCTACACGAGATCGGCGAAGCGTGTGCAGTACTGCAATTAATGACAGATATAACAAAATAATAAGTTGAAATTCACGACACTGGTAGAGTACCGCGAATTTAACAATGGATTATTGGGGCTTTGTTTTTTTAATTATATTTTTCTACGTTTTTCCAACTAATTTTCTAGTCATTAAATTATATTTTATAACAGTTACTTAGTTCCATCCACAACACTTAGCAATAAGCCAAAGAATTTGAGACATTCTTAAATAATATTACGAACACGTGCATATTTGCAAACAGATTAAAAATACACTTGCGCATGAAATTTAGATTTGAATGCTCATACCTAAGGGCAGCGCTACAATTGACATATGAGTAACACATTCACCGTTATAACGATAAGCACATACTAAACACAACAGAGGCACAGTGGCCTGGCTACAACTGATATAACGATAGTAATGTCAGTTTGTTTATGTTGCTATATTTAGTACAGAAGAAAATAAGTTCTCTATAGTTGGTAGCGGTTTTTTGTCAAAAATAAATATTTCCGATTGATCTGAGACGTTTATAAAATTATAAATTATTTTTATTTCAACTTTTACGATTAACGTTACCTAAAAACGTTACAAAACTTTTGTGGTTGCGACTATCCAGAAATTAACAAAAGAAAATATCTGCCTGAGGAATGAAGTCAACAAACGCACTTGCTTAGTAAATAAATAAGTTTTTCAAGTGGCTGAATATTGACGTACAGCGACAGCAACAAGGAAAGTTCAACCAAGTAGAGTTTTCCTTGATGCTTTCGCTGCGCTAAATAAAGCGCTTATCGCTATGCACGGCTGTAGCCAGTTTATAACTGAAAGTAAGTAGTTTAAATCTTATGTATAACTCTGTGCTGTGTTAATGATGTGCTACAGCAATTGTGCCTGGGCCTAACACATAATATTCACTGCAAAGCTTTCGCGTCCGGTATCACTACATAGTATAAAATGAAGTCTCTGGCACGTGCCTGTCTGTATGACTGCAATAATCTCGAGAACCACTAAATGGATTTGAATGCGATTTTTACTGTCATGATCTGCTTTTATCGAGGAATGTTTGTGTCTATTAAAAATTTCCGTAGCACTTATGAGAGCTGAACATTAACGGTATTAGAGAGTCAGTTCGGGATAAATGAGCTATTTTGCAGTTTCTTAAGCATGCTCTACCAAAACTGCAGGGCTGATTGTTATTATTATTTCATTGTTAGCAAGCTACATTCTTCCATATAGCTATAGACACATATCAAATGGTGCCACAGAGGCCCATTGGATAGAAATATATCAAGTGGGGCCGCAGTGGCTTAGTCGCTAGAGTAATCCCAAGTGTAACCGTAGTGGCTCAGTGGCTAGAGCACTCTTAAGTGGGGCCGCAGTGGTTCAGTGGATAGAAATATATCAAGTGGGGCCAAGTGGTACCGAACGTCGAAAAATTCTGGTCTTCTCGATAAAATTCTGGTACTCTAATAAAAATGAATTCTTCCCCCTCCCCCTTTTTACCCAAAATTCGAGCCTAACTTATTGAAATTACGGATCCCAAATACAATCAGCGTAATTTTTAAACAACGTTCAGTTAAAAATTTTATTTGGGATTTTGAAATGCTCTCCAGTAGATTTTATATGAAAGGTTTTTGTCCCCATCGAGCACACAGAATATTAATTTACTGGTACTCATTTCACAAAAGGAAAAATTTTATTTTATTTTAACATAGATGGTTAGAGACTGAAATCTACACAAATAATTTTTAAAAGCCCTTTACAATGTGGTCTGACTTAACATTATGTGTGGCTACAAACAAGTACAATATAACATAAAATACTCTTACGCAGGTTTGATGTACATTTATGTTTTTGAGTTTACATTAATTATTTAAAGTAGCCGAAACGTTCGCTAAATAAGAAAATTTCAGTAAATTTTATGAGCAACAAAAATCTGATATATATGCGTACCAGAATGAGGAAAGTGTGGATGTGGTACCAATAGAGAAAATATGGTACAAATACCAGGACTGTGGTACGTGTGGCAAGAAGCGGTGGGCCGGGCGCGAATGTCGATGGCGCGCCGTAGAATAAGCAGTAGGTAGCAGTGGGAGTGTGCGACTACTGCGCTGCGCGGGTACACGCTCTGCATCATGCTCGCTGCAGGGCGCAGTCGCTGTGCGAACACCAGACATTGCAGCGAGTTAGCCATGACCACTGAGGGCGACTGGTAGTGTAAGGCCAGCTGGCCAGCTAATTACAACGTGCCAGGGTGCTGCTTGCTTCGGGCGGCGCTAATGACCGGTCAACTACATCCGCGTTGTTGCCGCCCGCCATTGTCCCACCCGGCCGCATTGCCATTCGTGCTGCGTGGGCGGCAGGAAGTCGGCGAGGCGACACTCGCTCTACCACTCGACTCACAGCAGAGACTCGCATCTGTGCCCACTTGTTGTACACGTTACCCTTGCCTATGGCAGGTGCTGCTGCACGAGCAGCTGGAACCCTCCCTCCTTGTGGCAAAGGACTACTGTCTGTCTTAACTACAGTCCATTCACGGTTACTTCAGCCTTTTCTGAAGCATTGCTAAAGTTCTACTTCCAGGATATTCCTCCGCCTCGTGCAAACTAAGCTTAACTAATCCTGGAGAATTATACCAGGGGGACAACGCACCACATTCTTGCGCACTCGGTGTAACAGTATTTTGTATAAGAACTATTTCTCACTACGCCCTACCAACATACCTATTTTCTCCCTCATTTTTATTCAGATTGTTTATAAATGAAGCATAATAACTTATAGATAAAATATAAATAACATTTCAATTTAACAGAATAAAGTAAGTTTTACGAACACAAGTATAAAACGCTTGTGATACAGGACGTATTTAGGAAATAACTAAACACGTCTTACATGGGGAGATTTTTCAAACGTTTGATTCAAAAGGCCGAAGAAACCGTGAATGGACTATATAGATCACGTAAAGCAGGCTTCACACAATGCAAGATGCATTTCGTGCAGGATTTCGTATGAAATGTTTGGTACGAGAATGCCAACTCAATTTCGTGCGAAACGAGTTCACATGCAGATAAATAACATTTATACTGTCTGGCATCAAAATTAGTTGATTTCCCTGGTGAGTACAAAACAGTCATGATGATATAATACAAAATATGAAGTTGCTTACTTTTACAAGGTATTTGTTTCAAAGCTAAGTTATAGTTTTTTTTTTTTATTGTAAGCAAATTGTCTGAACTCCAATCCACGTTTTGAAGTTATTTTCCAGCTATTTTTAATTTCCTTGTATTCCCCTTAGCACTCCTCAGATTATGATATTTTTTACTCTATGGTTGATGTTACAACAGGTCACATGACCCGCATACAAGGATCGCAACTTGCATCGGCTTGCACGAAAAAAAAAAAAATCGGACAGATTCTATCTCATTTCGTGCAAGATGTGCCTTGCACACAAACTTGTGCAAGAAATTTTCGTGCAAGGTCGGCATCTCGCGCTAGTTTGGCACTCATCTTGCATCGTGTGAAGCCTACTTAACACGATGGACATTTTCTTGCAAGATACCGTGCATACCTGCATGACCACTTGTACTAATGATTCTATGGAAGATTTGGCCATTTGTGGGCTGTTTTCATGGCTCTTTTGTAATTGATCGTATGCAATTTTCGATGGGAGGTTTCCTACAAGGCTGAATTTTAGCCAATCACAGGGAGGGTGGAAGATCGTGGTATTGACGGTAGTTATAATTGTGTTTATTTTATGAAACGGCAGTAAAACTGTTTAACAGGAATAGCGTTAACAGCAATGAAATAAATGGATTAATATTTACAGTTGAACAGTGGCATGAAGTTTTTTTTACAGTGTAAGCAATTTTTACCAACAAACGCAAATACAACTTTGCTCACATGCGTTTAAAGTTTTATATTACCTATCAATAGTTATAAAAGTGGAAACGAAATTAATGTAATAATAATTAAACGGAATATTATTTATAGAGCATATTCCAAATTATAAGAAAACTCCCGTTAGTTATAAAAGTGGAAACGAAGTTAATGTAATAATAATTAAACGAAATATTATTTATAGAGCATATTCCAAATTATAAGAAAACTCCCGTTTCCCCGAACACTTTCATCTCCTTTCCAAGGAAAAGTGTAGGACTGGAGGACGCAAACAGAACGGATGCTAACCCTGCCGAAGGAACGCGGTGACGTGTTTTTGCTTGCGAGTTCGATTCATCACTGGTCACTCCTGTTTGTGGAAATAACTACTAGATAGCAGCATTATGCGTGTACAGTACGGGAGTTACGAAAACTCTATTTCTCGAAACGGAAACGGGAAACTCAGAATTAAATGCTTTTATAGTTAAGGCGAAAACAATAAAGGGTCAAACATTTCCAATGTGTATAGGGTACGCATTGCTTACCTTGCGTCTATGGAATAAACGCCACTACAGTTGAAGAATTATATCAAATGTTGTTGACTTGTGCAGCAGTAAGCATGGTGTGTCAGGAACCTCCCACCATACCTTTTTGCATACAAGCTCCGGTATCAGGCTATATAAGCTTCTGCACTGTTCGAAATTTCTGTAGATCATCGGAAACTTATACGGAGATGTAGAGTTAATTTATTGGAAGCCACTCCGTAATGACTAATAATGGAAATGAAAACTGAAAATTTAAATTACGGAAGTTCTTCGTTTTCTTTTGGTTTCGATTTTAAGGCACGAATAATGCCGTTAATACACTGTAAAAAATGTGTGTAATTTTACTGAGTAATTGTTTGTAATTTTATAATGCTTGTAACAGTACAAAGATTTCTCTTGTAAAATAACTCGTTTGTAAACTACAAGAACCATGTTTGTAATTGATCTCAACAAATGTTTGTTCTTTACAGACCCGTATCCACGAGCTTCAGCAAAATGGCGGACACTTAACAACCTAAAACAGTATATAGCTATTTGTGCATAAACTATGGGTAATGAAAAGTGTAATTACTCGCAAAAAGAAATGTATTGCAAATTTGAATGACCTAAAACACTTAAAACAACTCAAATAATAATAATAAAACGCCAATTTCAATAAAAAGTGACCATATTACGCATTAACTGTTAATATTTCCTAGCTACGCATAACTCTTAAATCGGCTCTCAAGGCCTCGTTGTTAAGATACGTCCAAGTAGGTATTCAACCCAACAACAGAATTCTTAAAATGAAATAAATTTTATCTTCTTAATCAAGTAACTTCCGTATTATTGTGTACGTACTTGCAGCCGTATTTATTATAGAAATAAGCAATAAGCTCGTAAGTAAAGTTGGTCTTGTGGTTAAGGATGCTGACCTAATAAGTCATGAGGGGTGGATTCTAGTGCTCCTGCTGGCAAAGGGAAATATTTTACTATAAATTATTTTTTTAAATATTTCTTTTAGTTATTCTCCGTTACTAATTCAATTCATTTGTTTTATAGGAAAAAATAATAATTTTATGTTCACTTCTTAATAATGTAAGTTGTAATACAAGGCTATCATTTATAATATTACATATATATGTTTTGCATATTTTACAAGATAACTGTTTATAGTTTTACAGAGGATTTTCCTGGCAACTGGGTTTCCAACGGTTTTTATTCTAAAAGAACGAAAAAAAAAAATGCTGTGTATCTTAAGCATATAAAATCCCATTTTCACAATACTGCTTCATGTAAAATCGTAATAATTGACTGGCAACCTACTCATGGAGAGCCATTTCTTTGATTCTTTTTGAAATTCCGCTAGACGTTGGTGGACTGAGGTGTGGTGTTGAGATGGCGTTAGGGGTGGGACTTGCAATGGGAGGGCCAAAGGCTGCTGGTATGGGCCGCCCGTTGTGCACCTGGCCGGCGGAGTCCTTCTTCCTCGTGGAAGATGCGTGTTACGTTGCAGTGGTGTCTAAAGTCTCTTATGAGTGTCCTCGCGCACTTAATCGCATTTTTTAACCCCCTAGGCGCGAGACGGGGTTGTCCTTATATTTTTGGTCTTACAGTGGTTTGTTGCAGCTCGTATAGTTACAATAGTAATAGTTGTAATCACTATTATACTTTAGGTTTGCTGAACAAATCTATTTGAGATCTTTCTATTTTATGTATGTACAATTTTACAGAATCAAATCAATAGAAATCAAACTTTAATTTGGGGATATTTTTGTAATTATTATTTGACCCCTAACTTTACAGTTATGAGTTGATACAGTCTTTATCCATTATCATGCGTTAAATATTTTCTCAATGAGTACCTTTGTATTATTTATATTATTTCATAGTTACATGTCACTACCATATTGTCGCTGACTAGGTGTCACTACATTTGCTGTTGTACATTTATTTGGTAAACATTAGCTGTTCTTTGCATAGCCCCTTATAACCTATAGTTTATTACTTTCTTCCATTGTACTGTACTTTGTGCTATATATTTGTTGCTTCGTGTCGCCACATGAATTGTGGAATGTGGTCGGCACCCGACCACCCTCTTAAGAAAATTTTTCATACGGCGCTCATCACAGGGAATTTGCCTGAAGGGTAGTTTTGGTGCACCGTATGTTTCGACATTCCACAACTGTTTGTCAGGATATTACATTAGCTAACATGAATTCAGTATACTAGGATTCTAACTTGTAATTTAGTGCACACAGCTACTTCTTAGTCTAATTTTTCTACATTGCCATTGTCTTAATGTTTCTAGTATGTTTTCCACTCATTTTAAATTTAGGTATCTGTAATAGCTCAGCTATTGGTAAAACAATTGTATTTGCAGTAATTAGTAAACTAATATTAGTACATGATTATTTCCTAGTACGATTATACCATGACGAGGGAGCCCTCTCTATGGAATTTATATTATAGTTCACATGTGGCTCCTGCAGTTCTCTGGGACAGTGCAGTGCTATGCTCTCGTAGCAGTACTGCAACTATGTGCGAAAAAGACGTAGCTTGCACTTCACGCACGCTCTCACTGCGTTCTGATGTGTGTGCCAGTATTTCTCGTGAGCATAGTGTAAAACACTTTATAGCATTTACCTCATACTGCGGCATGGTAATACGTGCTTATAAATAATATTTATCTAGCGCACATATTCCTATTGCCTATAGCTTGCCGTCAAGTGTGTGAATACCGTGTTTCACAGTAAAAATGAGTGTTATTAACGTGTGAATGTGAAGACTGAATACGCCGGCCGGCTTATTAACGTGTGGTGCATTTTGTGCTGCAAAACTATATCATCCAATGATAATTACAATCTTCTTGCCATATTATACATCTGATTACAGGTAAAGTAAATTATGTGCATCATTGTACAATGACGAATGCTCTCGATGTAGGCTGTGCTTGTAGTTAGCTGAATGTGCGGCGCTCTGCAGTGCGCTGCCATGCTATGCGCCGCCATTAAAGATGGCGCGGTGCATAGTTTGTTTTACCGACAACTCTTCTTAGCGTTGTTTTGTGCTCAACCTTTCCCAGGATTTATGGGAATTAGTTGGGCCTCTACTGGAGAAGGTGAGTTACACAATATTATGTGTTTTGCGGGACCTTCGCTAACAGAATAGACACTCTTAGTATTTCAACATAAAATCCTATCAGTGCGAGAACCAAAACTATAATAGCGATGCCGCTCGGGTAGTTGCAATGTTCTTGTTGAAGAACCATGAACACTTTATTGCGTTGCCTTGTGGGTAAGTGGTTCAGTGTGTCGTATGTTGGTAACACCGGAAATGTTGCATGTTTAGTTTCCAGTCAGTATTTAACGCATTTGTGACATTATAAAAATGAATACTTAATTCTAGTCTGAGTTTCTTAACTTCAATATTATAATCTGATAGCCAGTGGATAGGAAATGCAGTGTGCGTGCTCAGCACTACTGGTGTGCGTGCATCGCAAACATGAATAGCTTCAATAATTACTTGCTTGTTAGACCTTAACTCGCAGCCACGCGGTAATCGTATTTCAATACTGCCAACATTATTCTCCTCAATATCTCTGTTCAATGTTTGATTCGCACACACAAGTTTAAATTTATGCGGCGCGTTCGTGAGGAGATACTGGTGTGAAAATAAGTTGTTAATAACAAATGTGCTGCCTGTGGTACAGGTAAATTTACATGAATTAACTAACTTCTTAAAATTGTCGAGTACAATCGACGCTTGTACACAATCGTGTTTATCACTGTCAATGGTTTCGTTATGCATATAAAATACATTTTCGTGATTCTCTGGTGTGACTGGTACCTGGTTGATTTTTTGGGTTTTGTTTTCAACTGCTATGAGTGTGCTGGGTATGTCAATTGTACACGTCTCATTTCCAAAAGTATAGGGTACACTAAGTATTTGAAATATGTACCACTCTCTCTTAGCAGTTTTCAACGGCACTTGTATCTTAATCAATATTGTCCTAGATATAGTACACTGAGTAATCAGACCTGAGTAATATTTTAATATTTCAGAGCTAAATTGAGTGCCTTTATATTCGCCTCAAGTGTTTACAGCACTGCTGTCAGTTTTTTGTGTGTTATGGCTTGCACTGGAAGGTGATTTTGTTGACAGTGTGAAATATAGGTTAGTATCTGCTGTATGTTGACAGTGTTATTTACTATGTGAAGCAAAATATTAGTTATCAGCTTTTTTAACATAAAGGTTGGCTCAATCAACTCAGTAATTTTTCACTGTGTGTTCAATGTATTTGCAATGGAATTGACCATGTTTGCTAAGTTATTTATTTTAGATTGTACCTGTGTTTTTATCTGTGCAACAGCTTGAATGTTCATGTTAATGTTCTGATTAGAGGACATGACCATATACAATAACTCATTTACTTGTGTTGCTATGTGTTCGTTGTTTGTGAGCAGTGTATGCAAATGCTTATTGGTAAGGAAATTCCAACACCAATTACCTACATCGCCAATAATTTGGACTCCTCGCTTTTGCTTTGTTTTAACTGTGATTTCATTGAGAAATTGCTGAACAATGCCCTCATCGACGTCTTTCATGTATTTATGGATCGCCTTAGCAATTTGACACACCAGTGTTGCATTTGATTCGCAAGATTTGTGTAACCAAATGTCTTAAGTTTGCGGTGTTGTAGGTTTTTAATAAGAATGTTATATATGAGTAGCACAGTTTCCTGATAATAAAATCTACTGTAACCCTTCTCCAATAGAGTCCGGCTTACGTACGGTATGATTCAAAACTTAGTGAAAACGGAATAGAAATACAGATGACGGATGCTATTCTTCTGAGCGCTGAGGCCATGGCTGTCTTCCGTCACCTGCAACATTAAATTTTTTAATCAGTTTCGTGCATGGGCGATTTTCGTATTTCATGTATTAACCACATCATATTTCGGTTCGCCGTCTTTGTTGGTTTGGATTTGTAGTGTTAATGGTCCAATTATGTCAGTTACTGAAAATGGCCCCTTGTATTCGAAAATCAAAGCTTTGCTACATGCCCTGTTTTTGATCCAAACCCAATCTCCTATCTAAATATTATTGGGTTGATATTTTCTATCGCATAACTTTTTGTGTTTTTGTTGCATGTGGAGTAAATTTAGCCTAGCTTTAGCTCTGTTTTGTATTAATTTCTGGCACTAGTGTTCTCCTTTCTCTGAGTATTTGTTAGCAATTACATGAGCAGGTTGTGTAGCCTCCACATTCTGTAATAAATAAAATAGTGTGAATTGGGTGCTTGTGATTACGCTCCTATTGTAATTGAAAATAATAAACTCTACATATTCGTCCCAACTTGTAGGATCTTCATGGGCACAAGCTGTTAATTGCTGACCAATAATTTTATTTGTCACTTCTACGAGCCTGTTACAAGCTGGGTTGTAAACTGTAGTTTGGAATTTCTTCAACTGTAATTTATTTAGTGACTCAGCAACCAGTTCATTGTTAAAAGAACTGCCTCTATCTGTTAGTATTTGCTGCGAAAAACCATATTTGAGTATTATTTCCTTAATTAAATCAACACATGTTGGGTATCAATAGATTTTATGGGTTTTAATACCTCATACCTACTAAAAATCTGGTCATCACTAGTATGTATGTATTTCCTTTTTTTAATGTCTGTAATAGAACTTTCACATCAAGCGCCCATGACTGGAGCAATGGTGGTGGGATATTGGTTGAAGCTGCCCTATTTGTTTTTATGGTTTGATCTTTTAACAGATTAGACCATTTTTAATGTATTTCTTTATATCTTTATTCATGTTTTCCCAGAAATAAGTGCTTTTAAATTTGTTTAGTGTTTTAAACATTCCAAAATGTCTGGCTCCTAATAGTGAATCATGATGTGCTGATATGAGCTTGTTTATGTAATAATATGCTACTAGTATGAGTTTTTTTCTCCTATTGGTGTATGTATTTTCAAGTAGATGTCTTCATTAGCCGCAATGCCGTATCTCCCAAGCTAATTTTATATATTTTGGTTTGGCTTTTGTTGGATGTGTCAGCGCAATTTTTAATTTCTGTGTAGGGGGTCCTTTGCATATTCGCCAAAAAATGGTAACTGTTGAGTAACTATAGGGTACATTAATAATTCCTTATCATTTTCGATTTTTGTGTACTCTGTTGATGTTGGTATACTGGTAAATAATGTGTTACACCATTTGTATGTGCTACAATAATTTGACATATTAGTAGCGGGTCAATGGTTTTGGCTTTGATTTTTGTTGGTTTATTTTCTAGTATGAATTATATAAATTGAAATACTTCTGATATAATTTTTGCTACGGCTGAGAGAGGAATAATTTTGCTCATTTAAACTGTCTTTACTTATGTGTGACTTGTCACGCATACTTGTTCTTTGCTCAAGATGGTACCTTATATCTGTCCAGTTGTTCTAATGTACTTAGCTATAACCTGTTTTATTTCAGTCTCTTTGTTTATATTTGATATAACATTTCTGCTAATGCCCTAGTGATAATATAACAATACAACATGTCTGTCTTGACTTTATATTTAGAATAATTTATTTCTCTAACGTGTGTTTCTGCTTGATCTACAGTCGATACACGGCTCATCGTATCTGCTAACATATTTAATTTATGTTGAACTATTTTGACTAGGAAATCATATTCTGCTAATGCTTTGGCCATTTTTGAATTCGGAAGTTGTGGTCCACCATGGTTTTCAAATATCTCAGACTGGCATGGTCGGTTTCGATTGTAAATGATTTTCCATAAAGATACTATATGAAGTAATTACAAAAGTATTTATTTGAGCCTAGCTCTCGTTCTGTTGTACTCCACTTCGCTTCATTTAAAGATTTTGTTTTGTATTTGAATGCTATTATGCTTCTACTTTTGTTGTACAGTCCCTGATCCATTAAAACAGCACCTATCACCATCTACGATGCATCACATGCTAATATCGTGAGTTTTTTTATCAAACTTTTCTAAAATAGGTGCAGTTTGTATCGCCCTTTTGAGTTTTAAAAATGCTCTGTGTTTTTTGTCTCTCAATTTATATGTTGTGTGTTGTTTTGTCAGTTCTATAAGGGGTTCTACGTTAGTAGCATAATTTTGAATGTGAATGCATAGGTATGAAGTCATGCCTAAGAATGTTCGTAACTCTTTTAAATTCTATGTGGATGACATTTGTTGTATGGCTTTTACTTTGTCCGGGACAGTTACTGTCCCTGGGGGTGTTATGTAATGACCTAATATTTTAATCTTTTGTTGGGCAAACGAACATTTCTTTGCATTTATTTTTACATCAAATTTTTTCAATTGTTACATTACTTTCCTAATGTTGGCTACATGCTCCCGAAATGTGTTTCCTATAATAAAAATGTCATCGATGTATGCAATCACCGTATTCTTTATCAATGGACCTAATAGGTTATCAATGAATTATTGAAAATACTGCGGAGCTGTAGTAAGTCCCAAATGTATTATCCGGTATTGGTATAGTCCTGTGCCATCTATTGAGAAATCTAACTTATGAGTGTGTCTTCTTTCCTTGCTGGTATAGCATAAAATCCAGAAAACCAATCTAATAAGGTAACAAATGTATAGTGTTGTAATGTATTTAATATATGCCTTCTGTTTTTGGGAGAAGATACTGCAACCTTTTTAAATAATGACTTAGTTGTCTAAAATCTGTCAAAAATCGCATACGCCCTTCTTTTTTCTGAATAACTAACATTAGGGCATTGGAAGCAGAATCCGAACACTCCACAATACCAGCCCTTTCCATGTATTTTATTTGTTGCAAAAGTTCTTTGCGAATTTTTGGGCTAATTCTGTAGGGCCTAGTATGAATTGCCTTATCTTCGGTCATTTCTATTTTGTAATTGTTGGCTTCCATAAGCTCTAGTATACTGTGAGGACATCTATCTTTATTTTCATTAATTACCTTTGCTATATCGTGTTTTTTATATTTATCTAGGTTGTTGTTTATTTTACCTAATAATTGGTTTTCATATCCATTTCTATGGTTTCTATCCTATTAGTGCAGTATTGGATTGTGTTTGTTCATTAATTTTCTATTAAATTTATGTGGATTGGGATGTGTATCACCTTTATCATTATCATTTCCATTAATAAACATTATATAATATTTCGGAAATGGTATGTCATATTTTTCATAAAATCAACACCTAATCTCACATCCGTTTTTAAGTTATTATCTATGACTAAAAAGTCCTGCAGAAATTATTTATATTTGGTGGTATCAACCTCTTCCATCGCTCCTACTAGTGAAAACTGTTACATTACAGGTACTAGCTATTGATTAGTAATTGGTGTAGTTGCTATACAACTTGTGAGCATCACATGTCTAACAGCACGTAGTATTATTTGCCGTGTATTTTGACTGGGACACATGGTGGTGATGTGCGGACAATGGCTTGTTGATAATGATAGCACTGAGTACGTGGTGTTTATTCCTGGCCACATTGTGGTTGTTTTGATGACTGTTGTTTGGAGACCTTGACTTGGCTCAGTTTGTTTGTTTTGGTTCAGTCATCATAGCCAAGGTGCTGTTCTGTGTTTATGTTTTGATTGCTTGAAGCACCTTCCTTGTTTTCTTGTGTATTTAATTCTCAGTTTAATGTGACTAAAGCCAAATGTGATTTTAAAGCTTTTGAAATGGCCTGGAATGTCTGTGTAGAATACCATATCTTTGTTTGGAAACAAGTCACAATGCATAACCTTATGTCCATTATAAAAACAAAGAGCGCATGTCTGCTGGACTTCATTGCACAGACCTATGAACTGGCATCCTCCGTGACTGTCCTTATTGTGATCCCTGGTTTTGCTACCTGGCATTCTTTCATTCTCGTGTTGTGTTATGTTTTTTGCAGCCTGATCGTCCTTGACTACTTCTATTTCATGGTGCGACATTTTTTCTGCTTCTGGTTTGACTGGTATGGTTGTCTAATATCAGTATAATGCCATTTCGCCTGTACTTTTCTGTCATGACCAAAATTTATTTTTGACTCAACTTTCTTTTCATTCCTGTGTACTAATATTTTACTTGGTAGTGGCAGTCATGCAACTACCACCATACTGTGTTTGTTACTGACTGAATTTAGATGTGATATGTCGGCATAAGATGTGCCTGGTGAGTATTTGCTAAATATTGCTCTACACATGATTTTTGAATAACTCTCAGCAGGGGAAACACATCTTACCCCCTCGTCACCTAGTTTTTGAATATTTATATTGCCTGATGTGCATCTTTGAACCCCCTTGTTAGCTTTGTTTGTTCGACCTTGCCCTTCTCTTGTCATTGGTATTTGGTTCTTGTGTGACAGTTCCCCTGTATGGCTGAACTTTATAATTATTTTTGGGTATATTGGGGTGGTTTGTAAAATTGTATCCTTGTAATGGGAGCATATCCTTTCTCTATAAGACGATAAGTTGTGTCCTATTCTAGGACGAATTTTTCATGTAATTAGCTCTCTGTCTAAAATCATATCTGTAATAGTTACTAGGCTTGCGATTTCTTTGACCCTCCATGCTAGTACGTTTTGTTGCTTTCTGACTTCCTCTCTCTTTTGTTTTCTGTGCCTGAAGTGTTAAATTTACTACTTCTTTCATTTTCGAAATTTATGTCTGTAATCTTTCTGTTTCTGTGCTATGTGTTGTGTTACTGAATGCTTGATTGTATCTTTATATTCCTAGATCTGCTGTCTTTAGATTATTTAATAGCTTCTCCACAGTACAATTTTGAAACCCTATAATCCTGTCTGCAAATGACGGCAATAACCATTTCGACACTATGTTAATTAACTCTGCATGTGACATATGTGTGTTGTATTTGCATCTGTAGTATAACAAGTCTTCGATGTGCCTGACAGCTTTCGCCTGTTTTCTGCTTTTTAGTATATAATAGCTGTTTGAATTTTCAATTCCATCAGGAGGTGTGAAAGTATTTCTAAGTTTGTTTTATATGCTTGCCCGAATATTGTCTTCTTTGTTGGTGGGAAATTTGTTTTCAAACACCATTTTTGCAGTCTCTTTAAAACACATGTTGATTCTCTTGCATCTCTCTGCCTCTGTCCACCCCTTTATGTCACTGGAAGCTACATACAGTTCTAAAAATTAATTTAAGTTTTCCTGTGTCTCACCAGCCAATGTGGGCATTTTCTCTGTTTGGTGCATAAATACTTGCACCATCTGTGTATTTTCCATGTTCTGTGGATGTGATTCCTGTGAATAGGTGGTCTAATATGTTGCTAAAGGTGAGTGTATATTTTGATATGTATGTTCGGTATGGAGGGTTGTGTTAAGAGTGACTTTCTGTAGTATCTATGTCATCATATGTGTCCTGATGATGTAGTGAACCTGTTGGGATGGGCACTAATCCCGTAATTGTAGTTTTTGATATTAGGCTATGTGCCAGGCATGTGGTTTGTGTATCTATCTCGGCTGCTAGGTCTGGATTGTCTTCTATAAGTTTCCCCCGCTTTGTTGAGTAGAGATTGAAACCTAGCTGCTGTGTTTTTCTGTGATTCCTCTAATATTTTATTTATCTCTGATAATTCTATAGTTGCAGTACTAATTTTTTTTTCGCTTATGTTAGGAGAAGTGTTTGTTTCTGTCCGCTTATGTATCATGTGTGTTTATGCATGTGGTGGCATGTGACTATGGCACTGTGTTGAACTTATGAACTAGTTTACTATTTTCTACAAGCTTTAATTTATTCTTCACACTTACATACACTCTCACAGAATACCACATTTAATGTGGAGACTTTACATTTGCAACTAATGCAATACGTATCCGAAGAGAGGTTCCATTATATAGCATGCATTATTCTTTACAAGCAAAAGTCTTGTACTCGTTGGGCGCAATGCAGGTTTAAAAATGTGCCGATGTGCACTTCTTTGTTTCGCTGTGCTCGCAAAGTTGTCGTTTCTCCTGCAAATCTGCTCGCCTGTCCAATGTCACTAGCTTTGTAGTGACTTGAATGAAATCTTACTACACTGTGTACGAAGTATCTGGCTAACAGCTGTGACGTCCTAAAAAATTACTAACAATTCTCTCTTCAATTATGGCCTACTAAATTCCAATACTAGCACCAAGACACTTTGAATTCTTGTACACTAAATATCTCAGGTTATTTGTATTATACTAATCTACACAAGGAATAAAAGTACCGCCACTTTCTCGAAATATTCTATAAGCACTGCTATTTTTATTGTACTTTATTTTATCGCCTAGCCTGCACGATAAGGTGGAACCATAAGGGGCCTCCACCAATGTTACAGTGTTGTCTGCCTTAAGGGCAACCTTACAATATAACATAGGGAAACGTAACTCAGTAGCATAAATAAGAAGAGTACTGATATTCAATAATAAGCACATTAATTTATTAAACTCAATTACACACAAACATAAATTATATTATCGTCAATTACCAATACGTTAAGCAATGCTGAAGGATCTGTCTTCTGGCTATAAGTGGTAATTAGGCTAAAATCCTAATCCGAGCTATTTGCTGCGCAAAGACTTTAACTCACCTGATTGTCGGTAGACGTACCCACCTAGCGCCTATGGAAGGTTATGCTTAGCACTGTATTGTAGTTGACTGAAGTCTCAGCACAATCTGCGGTCGACAGGGACTCCCACTGACACAGCCGCACTCCTGCAGCATCTCGGCGTCGTGATGTCTTCCAATCAGCTGGGGAGGTTGTGCGTCGTCAGCCCACACTTATATACCCGTCTAGCCACTTGGCCTCCTTTTTCATGTTTACTAAGAATTCTCAAACACCACCTTCCTCAACTGGGCCGGCGCTCTGCTCTCGCCCAGCTTGGCACACCTCGCTGCCCCAAGCTGTGTCCGCGACATCACGTAACCTTTACGTACTGAATGAAAATTTCGGGGAATAAGTTTTGAATACTCTCAAAATTTGTGCTATACATGCGTATTTGTGTAATAATGATGAAGCAAAAACAGGTTGCGAAAGTATGACGTTAGTAATTTATACACACTGCGAAAACAAATTGGACATCGCCATAACCTCAAGAACGAAATGTCTCTGTGAGATTTAGACACGTTTCCTGTACGTTGAATAAATCGTACGCAATCAACTTTTATCTGAAGAGAAAACTAAAATTTTGTTTAATGAAATAAGCCTACTAAAAATTTCAATTTGAACTGTAAACATTGGGTATTTTATGCATACATTTTAACACCTCTGAGAAACGTAATTTATAAACTCCTGGAATGTAAAACTCCCAATGATTATAAAATAACTAATTTTAGCCTAACTTATATTACACGTTCATCATAATTCCCAGGTGAAAGTTATATATATGTATATATATGGCAAATGAATTAAACACTTGAACAGGCGAACTCGCAAAATAAAACAAACCCATGAATAGCAAAGATAACACAACAGCCAGCTAGATCACATGGTGCAGGGTCGTGTATTACTTGACAAGCTTTTCCATTACGTGAACATTAAATGAAATTATCCTACTAGGTCTCCCTGAAATACATTAGTCAAGGTTATAATGAGTGAAGTGAGATTACAGACCCCTATCCATATTAAGAATGGTATACGTTCCCGTATGTAAAATAACATGAGAAATTTGCTATTAAAATTAATTTCGTTTGATATGTAATATAATGATGCAGAATTAATTGAAAACCTACATTAAAATTTATGAGGGTTAGTAATCTAGCTTCTTTAATCTATGTTTATGCTAAGAGAAATTATTGAATTTTTCTTGTTCTGTTTGTAATGCTCAGTGTTATTGTTTATTGAATATGAAAGTTTTGTTGAAAATAATTCTATATATTATGTGGTTTTAAGAAAATATACCCCACTATTTTGCAATAACTGGAATTTTATGGTGGTATATTATGAATATTTAAATCAAATTTTGAAAAAACTTGATTTGTATTAGAATATGTAACACATGTAATAACGATTATGTTATAATGGAAAAGAATTTGATTTCTGATAAGTATATATTAGTATGATTTGTTTATTACATTAAGGGCACTGTCATATGGGAGACATATAGTGATGTTTAATTTTATATTAATGTGCTGAGAACTCGGCCTCACTAGAATAGCAATCGAATTTGAAATAAATAGCACTGTTTTTTTTGTAATGCCCAGAATAAAAACGGAGAGTTTAACTAGTTTTGCAAGAACCGGAGATCCTTAACAAGAAATTGTCAAGGTAATTGCTGAGATAGATTACAGATAATATATTCAAATTTCATCATGTTCGATAATTACTATTCTTCTCCAAAAAAAAAACATAATTATTTAAGGTTCTCATTTTGCTAGTATATTAGAGTAGCACTGAAAACTAATGTCTTTATTGCTTGTGTAGGAAGTAGTTGTAGATAGTTTGTAAATAAAATATCTCAATCAGATAAATGCACGATACAAGTATTTATATTACGATGTTGTTGTCGTGGGTAGTGTTCAATACGTGCCAGGAAAATACGTACGATGATTTATGCAAACACATCATATGTATTTAAACATTAATATATGTGGAATCCAAACTTAAAAAAATTGAATATCTGGATAAATCATTAATATCATTCTCTATATTTTTTATCACGAATTTTTTCCTCAACGCTTTCTATCGCAGAAGAAAATGTGTGTGTACACTATACATACATACCTAACAGATTATTATTACTTATGTACATAAGTTTTACCGGCTTTCGTGAACGTGCTGCTGCTTTCGTTTTACGCGAAACGTGAAGTGACCGTAAGCCCGGCCTAATTGGGCAAGCGAATAATAATCGTGCCCCTCAACGCTAAATCCGCACACGGCTGGTTAGAAGCTCTTAACAAGTAGGTGGCGCAGTTATTCGCTATTCCCTGCCTGACCACAAAACGTGAAATACAGTACACTCTCCCGGTCCTTTCCAGCAGTCGCAGTGGATCTCCATCATTCACTTACTAAAATATTATGCCTCGAGTACTCATAGTCAGAACAGATAAAGGCTGTTCGCGATGAAGTCAGCACTTTCGAAATGAACTTTAAAAAAATACCATTGCCCAGTAAAGTTGTTAACGATGGAAGGAATGCATTTCCGTATATTAACATCGAATAAAAAGTCTTAGGTAACCATTTGTGATAACTTAAATTATCTATTTCGCTTTCTGTTTTTTTTTAATGCATCGAAGTGTAAAAATTAGCAGATTTGTAAAATATTTACTTTCCTGATAATCTCACAGTTCACTAGACCAACGCATGAATAAAGTGATGAGGCCCATGACAATGTTAATTTTACATAAGACGGAAGAACACACAACGTACAACCAAGTAGAACTTAAACAGGGTTTTCAAATGTGCTCATTTTATCGTGAACAGTTTATAAGAATAAATTCTGCGAATGAAGTAACTGTTGCCTTAGCTTACAGAATTCTTTTCAATGCCTTCCTTTGTCCTGCGTAGAACATAATTTAAATAAATAGCACAGCATACGCTTTTACTGTGTAGCCTCTGACGTAACACAATCACCGCGCCCTGCGCTCTTGATATTCACGGTCGTACTGCAACATACGTCTACTATAGATGTATAGGCAAAAGTTACAGTAAAGCTGTTCACGATAAAGTGAGCACTTTTGAAATCAACCTTAGAAAAATGTCACTCCTTTCCTGCATATATTTTAACGGGCATACTGAATGACATGCGCCCAGTAAAGTTGATAATGATGAATGGAGAGTAGTTCCATATCTTAACGTCAAATAAAATGTGTTAGATAACCATTTCTGATAACTTAAATTTATTACTTTCGGTTTCTGTTTTTTTTTTAATGTATCGAAGTTTGAAAATGAGAAGATATGTATAATAATTACTTTGCTAATAAGTTCACAGTTTTATTTGACCGACACATGAATGAAGTGATAAGTTCCATGGCAATGTTAATTTTATATGAAGCGGAAGAATACACAACGTGCTTACAAGAATATCTTAAGCAGGGCTTTCAAAAGTGCTAATTTTGCCGTGAATATTCTTAAGTAGCATTTTATAGTTTACTACTTCTTCTTCTAGTTTACTACTACTTTTTCTTTCGACCATCCTGCCCTGTTTTTAAACTTGGAAGGCTATTGACAATAGACGCGTGAGTAAATTTATTTCTACATGTTTCTTGTTCGAAGTTATGCAAGGTACCGTGGCTATGGCATTTTCCATAGTCTCGTGATATTCTTTAAAATAACTACTAATAACTGGTTCTTATTCTTCTCACAGCAAAATTATTTTCGTAACAATTCTACTTTAGAATTGTTAATTGCGTGCTTATAAGTATAAACGTTTATTTAATTATGTAAATACATTGGAAAAAATACGTCACTTTAAATTTTATTTCAAAATACTGTAAATGTTGTGTAATGGCTGTTTGACTAGGTAAAATAGCGTTAGGGGTGATAATAACTTAAATAATTACATTTTGAAATATAATTTGGTTGGTGTAAAGAAACGTTAAGACTGCGAACTTAAATATTTAATTTTGTAGATACAACATTTTTGTAAGAAGTAAAATACCGCAAATGTTTTGCAAAACATTTGACCATCGTAAAGATTGGTTAATTTGTTGCGAAATTAAAATGTTATTTATAAAAGGAAAAAATGTTTCACGAATGGCAGATTTGGGACATTGCAGTCTCTGTACTCTAAGAACAGCCTGCTTGTCCGGTAAGAATGCGCGTTAGCATTAGCTGGCAAAGTTTCCATGCCAACATTGTTTACATGCCAACATTGTTTACATGCCAACATTGTTTCCATGCCAACATTGTTTCCATGCCAACATTGTTTACATGTGCTGAATTGCTAGTCTCCGCGTAGTTACGTTGAACCTCGGTTCACGTTTGTTTATAGTTTGACGTGATAGATCGAGGGAAGTCTCACTATTTGATCATGTTCCGCTAACTTAAACTTAACTTTTCCCACTGTATTGCATGGCATCACCTATATTAATGTCGTCATCGCCTAACATTTCACGAATTTCCTTCAAAATTTCCAATTTCCCTTCGAATTACGTCAAAATTCATGTATAATTTCCTCAAAATTTACCGGAATTTCCCCCCAAAGAATTATATATGCAAATATCTATAGTTAAAACGTTTAACTCACTCATCCGCAATATTGACATGTCCTAAAAATACAAACCCGATAATCCGTTCCGGAAATCATAACCTTATTTCGCTAACAACACTGTGACTCATCAATTTTTATCAATAACTCAATTTGGGAGGAACTTTGCCCCATAGTTGAGTCCACCCAACGTCTTGTCTTGTCTGCTCTAGGTAACCATCAAAAAATGGTACTCACAGATAAAGGTACCTATTTAAAAGTATAAGAAGATCATGTAATATATCTGCGGCCGAGTATCAATAAGCCTAATTGGTGTGTAACGTCTCAATATGCATTAAAAGTTCCACAGATTTAACATACTTATGGTAATTAATTAAACCTTTACAAAGTTCTTATCTGTGTCGTTATCAGTACTCAAGTCTCAGCGAAACAAATTCAATATGTCCTCACAATTTGTAAGTACTCCACTGACTATTCTTATACAGCGTGTCTCTTTAAGTATGATACTATGTTTAGGACTCAATTCATTTAGAAAAAAAAAAGTTAGATAATATGGACGGCTTATGGACTGCAGAGATTATTAGTAGAGTTATGTACCCCCCAAAATGTAAAAACCAAAAACCTTTTTATTAAAAATATCAGAAAAATATAAGACATGAAAGAAAACTAACGTGGACAGCGTGTCAATGAAAAAAGATAAGCAATCTCTTAAATTGTACGTGCAAATAACATCCCCATGAGTAACAAAATACTTAGGGGTTTCAATCGCTACATCGCATTAAATGTCACAACCCTGAAAATATAGTGAATTTCAAATACAGATTATTAATCACTATGCTCAAATGTACAATAAAGGTCAACCTGTTGTAACAATTTAACCCTCTCCGTTTCCAAGAAAACATCCCTTACGAAGAGCGTTGAAGTGTTACAATAAGGTGTCCTTTCTTATACATTTGAGCATAGTGATTAATAATCTGTATTGAAAATTCACTAAATACTTAAGGGTACGCCATTTAATGCAATGGAATAATTGCAACCCCTACGTATTTTGTTACAAATGGGTGATGTTTGCACATACAATTTCAGAAATTTATTACTTTGTTTCAGTAATACACCGTCTACACTAAAATCGGTTTCCCTAGTAATTCCTGATATTTTTAACTCAGACCTTTTACTTTTCAATTTTTGGGGGTGCATAACTCCCTTGATAATAACATAGTTTCTACCTCACCTTTCATAAGGATCGCCTCCCAATCGTTATAACACGCTAAGGGTAACATGCGGTAAATTAAATTTACGTTGTTATTTCGTTAAGATTTTAAAAAATTCTTACGCACTGCTATGCTGTATCTGCTTCCTTATAGGGCGTACATAGTACTCTCATACGTTCAACATACTACTCTCACTAGCCTTATTCCCTAATAATTTAGTGCTAGTATTTCCATATCTAAGCATCAGAGTATTTCATAGGAATACTTTTAGGCAATGAAGCGAGGTCTCTAAGCAGTGTAATTGAACTGTAAGAAAAAAACGAACATGAGAAGTGGCCTTGGGTCGAATTCACTACTTTTCTTTCCGAACGGCTTGAAGATCCCATGACATAGGAATGAAAATGTAATGAAAAAAAAAGGTTATTCTTAATTTTTGTAACACCTGTGGAATGAGATAATATAGGGTTTATGTATGTGGGTGCGAGGGGATGATTTCAAGCATTTCGTCGTAAGAAGCATAGTTTTCAAGATATTAACAAATAAATCCGATCTACAGTATGTACCAGGTTATAAGGTCCACAATCGCATTCGTTTTTCATAACGTTCGCCCTACGAAGCTTTATGTAAAAATTAAAATCTTTACGAGAATAATTCAACTATGCAATATACACAAATTATTTATTTTATTTTTATACTATTTAAATATTTTAGCTTTATAGTGCCGTATCGGCCGTTATACTAGGTTAGTAAGTTCTTCGCGCATAATGTAGAGATCCCCTCGACATCAGTAGCGCATATAGGATTCTAATCTTGGTAGGAGAAGGGGAAAATCGCTTGTGTTAAAGTGGGAAGGATAATTATCAAACCAAAACGTCTACTAATCAGTTCTGCCTACTCATACATCGCATACTTTCAACCCTCCATGTTTGCGTAATCCTTTAGACAACTCTATTTGTCAGGATAATTATTGTAATAACTGTTTGTTGTTAAGAAGAAATTTGCCCCCCCCCCCTTTTTTTTCTGTTTTCGTAATAACTTTATTCTGAGCAATTGATCCATATTTTAAACTGTGAAATACAGTAATATTTTGTACATTTTCACTGGAAAGAATATTAATTAATTACTATAATGAACTACTATTTATATTTGCTTGAAGGTACTGACTTTATGTATGTAATACACGAAAACGGAAGTGAAGCAAGTACTACATATACACAAGATTTAATACTTAAGAACATATGACTATTACCTATTCGGGATGTACGAATGCAATACACCTGTAGTAGAGAACAAAATGGACAGTCTTAGTAAGTAATAACCTATTTTATACTTCGTATACTCTTTTAACTACTAGGTATTAATTAGAACCATTATTTTATATACTCAGGAACTGTGCATACGTTATAAAACCATCCCTGAAGTTGAACCAAACGAACGAGGTGGTGCAGTGGTACCTCACTGGATTCGCATTCGGGAAGACCCAGGTTCAATTCCCGGTCCGGTCATGCTGATTTCGGTTTTCCATGGTTTCCCGAAATCACTCGAGGCGAATGCTGGGATGGGTCCCTAACAAAGGCCATGGCCGATTCCTTCCCTAATCTCTCTTCCCTGTGCAACTTGCATCTTCCCTAATGACCTCGCTGTCGACGAGATGTTAAAAGCCCAGCTACCTACCTACCTACCTGAAGTTGAACCTTAATTTTTCCTTATTTTTATTACAAATGTGAAGAGGGACTCTACGAATTTGAGCAGGATTGTAACGAAGTTAGGATGAACAAACTTGGCGGAGCTCTATGCAGGGAAAACGCTCGAGAATATGTGCTGATAGCTGACCTTATCTGTTGCAACTGACCTAATTATGCATACTGATGGATGTGAATGGGGCTATGAGTTTTAACACAACAGGAAACACTAAATTGATTCCTACCTAATTTAGCAAACATGTAGTACTATGGTAGGCCATGTGAACATACATGTTTCAAATGGGTCTGACACTTTTAAAATCACTGCAATATAAATATGTTATTTTAGCGTGCTATAACTACGAAACAAAGAAACCGATTTGTACTAAACTTTGTGTGATGGCAATACCTATAACAACAATCAAATGTGTCTACATAGGGCCTCATTTGTCAGTCGTTTTGCAAGATAACGCCATATGTATAAATAAAGTTATATTGAGCTATACCTCGGGAAACAATCAACCAATTTCCTCCTAAGTTACTAAGTTGCAAACACCTAGTACAGTACTGTTTTAGGCTATGTTTCAAAAGGACCAGACACTTACTTCAAAATAGGGGCCATATAAACATTTCAGCATAGTATGCTATACCTACGAAACAGTGTAGCGAATTTCAACTAAACTTTGAATATTACAGGTATCTATCCAAGCTTCAAATGAGCTAGGCATTACGCATGAACACTTTTGTCCGCCATTTTGAAATATAGCACCACATGAAAAATTTAGATTTATCTCCTATCTCGGGAAATATTGAACTGCAAACCACTAAATTCAGGCCGGAAGTTATACTTTTGTAGTCCATTTTAAATTTACGTTACGTAACGAGGTAGTTTCACATTTTTAATATAACAGTCATGTAAATATTGTAACGCGCTCGCTGCTTCGCATCACGCGCGAGCGAGTGGAAGTGAAATACATCAGTTATATGATAGCGGCGGTAAGTCAATGGAATGTTTTGAATTACAGGCACGCGCTAAACCAGGATCCCACGTATCTATTACCAAAAAGCGAGCCAACGTGATAATAATTTTGCTGTGCGCAATGCGGACCTTTCTGACCTTGGTTGTATTGATTTTATGTATTTATCTTAAGAATGTTCTAGTGGTTTGCTGCCCTAGTTCCTGTAAGCATAACTCGAGGTGCATCGAACATTCCAGGTCAAGGCCAGCGGAGTATAAATTGTGCGACGGGCTTCCGGGCCAGGAGTTGTAGTTGTTGAATAGATGATTGGCCGAGTTCCAGCGATAGAAGACGAGCGGCGAGAGAAGTGTCCAGCAGAAGGGAAATCTGCGACTGCGAGTATCAAGCAGTGAAGGTTGCGGCTGGCAGGCTGGACTATTGGACTAGATGCGTGAGTGAAAGACATAATAAATGATGGCATCAGACAGACTGAACGTGTTTTAATGAGGACAAACAGCGACCTTCACAACTATGTTAATTAGAATTGAAATAGATATTAAGTATTGTGCGCTCTCTGAGAAATAAAAATAGTAAATGTACAAACGGATAATTTAATGCTGTAAAAGACAGTTGTATGAATTAATTAAAAATCAAATTTAGTTCTTTATTTTCATCAAGTCCTCAATCCCTCACGAACCCAGATATGCCCCTCAGGCATTGTTGTAACAATATTCTTGTTTAGTATGCCATATTTCCCAAACAACTTCAATCGAATTTAATAAGTTGCAGTATCTACGATAAAGATAGAATATGCAGAATGTGCCAATATGTAACTGCTTTATTCTCTATTGATGAAGATAGCACCATATGAGAAAATGGAACTTTATGCCATATTTCGGGACACAGTCAACCAATTTATTTACAATATGTCTGCCATATAAATAATTAAAACAATTTTTTCGTACCTATTAAACAATTTTACCAATTTAAATTAATATTATATGTTGAGAATATCCATTATAAGCATCAAATACGCTTATAGAGATCATCTTCTGGTAAGATAGAGCCAAATGACAAAATGCAACATTAATGCCATATCTTGGGAACCAATCAACTAATTCCCTCCAAATTTTCTAAACAAACAGTACTACGGTATGATACGTAAACATTTCATGTGAAGTATGTAAGGATTTTTTTGGTCGTTGCAATATAAATTATATATAACAATTGGTCATGACCATTCAATAATTTGAAAAAATACGACAATTTTATATGCTGACAGTATCAACTAGAAGCATCATATATCGCTTTATAGAACTTGTTTTAGATATTTTTTTTACGAAATTGCCAAATGAGAAAACAAAGCTTGTATGTCATATCTTGGGAACCAGTTAACCCATCTCTACCAAATTAAGCACAAGTAGCGCTATGGCAGGACAAGTAAATTTACATGAATTAATTGACTCACGCACTTGTTTTGTAATTATGTCTCTGTAAATATTCGAGGATGGTAAACCTAGTTTATGAAAACTACTTAGTCTGATTGCAATCGAAGTTGATGCTCTTAATCCTTCCTCCATTATGTAGTTGGTCGGCGTTCTAGGTTCGAGTCCCGGCTATGGCACATGTGTATTTGTAATCGTCTTACTAGTATATATTGCACTTGTTTCTTGTTAAAGCCTGTTCACGATAAAGTGAGTACTTTTGAAATGAACATTAGAAAAAGTCACTCGTCCAACCCGTACATATTTTAACGGGCGCACTGAGTGACATGCGTCCAGTAAAGTTGGTAACGACGGATAAGAAGTTGTTCCATAACTTAGCGTCGGATAAAAAGTGTTAGGTAACCATTTGTGATAACTTCAACTATTTCTTCCCCTTTCTGCTTTTTTTAATCGATATAAGTGTAAAAATGAGATTTTTAAAATATTTACGTGTATACCTACAAGTAGATTTTAAGCAGGGCTTTCAAAAGTGCTCATTTTACTGTGAACAGTATGTACCATATCTAATGATATCTCCACCAACAAGATGTCAAGACTCACCTACAATGTAACAATTTGAAAAGTTCATCAAAATTATATGCATCAACGTACAGAGATAATTAGGCTCTTTAGTTATATTGGCAACTTCCTGTTACTTCTGGTTTCTAATGAGATCAGTAGTGCAATATTACGCATATTTTCTGGGTAATATGCTTGCTCCATACAGTCGAGCACAATACTTTTAAAGTGTACCTGGATTGTTTCGGTACGAGCTAGAACTACAACCAAGCTAATTTACATATGTTATTTGTCTTCTCGTAACAGGTAGTGTGGCGCAAACAAATCGAATGTCAGTTGTGAGATACTCGAACCGACGACAACTTGGTTGAAATCAGCCAACAATCATACTCCCGATATATGCGCTCCATTCAATATGTAATAAGTGCACGTGAAATGGACTCATGCTTAGAGCGACTCGAGCAGAGGTCTCCATTGTTAGGAGCTATACTCATTGCTATATTCGCACTGATGTCCGTTTGCACCATCGTGGTTTGAAACTCGAACCGAGATCGGATCTAAGATCGACGCAGAACACTGTTGCACCACTCGAGTTCAGAGTTGAACTGGAGATCGAGGTGAAGTTCATTTCGAACTGTCGAAATTGGCGGTTCGAAATCTCGATCCGAGATCAGAAGCCATCGTCGACAAATATTGTTTGAAAATATGCCAACAGATAGAACTACGTTCGATTGTTTTCCAGGGAAATTAAAACATTATACGCACTTCATACTATTCAGTAAAATTCGGACAACAATAATTCCCTTAAAACAAATAAAATATCGCACATATAGTTCTATCTATAGTGAAAAATACGCCTAATTCCATGACGTCATTTATTACGAACCAATAGCAAAAATTGTCTCATACTAAATCTCGATCTCTCACTTTGGAAGCAAGATCGACGAATTGGAGATCCAGAATCATGAAATTTCGTTGGTGCAACATTTTTGTATTGGAAGCAAGATCGAATTGGATCCTGGTTCGGAACTAGGATAATTCGATCTCGGGTCGAGGAAGATGTTAGTGCAACCGGGCATGAGTCTGTTGTTATGCTAAATTAAATATCGTAATCGATTTATAACGTACGCGTGGGGTAGGTGTTCCTATGAAACCGTTACAGTTGGTAACGCAATAGATACTGCTTAGAATTAGAAATGCACAGACAGTGCGTTATAGTGGCAAGTGAAGACTTTTTAGTGAAGTAGCATACGTGTACTTATGTAGACAGATTACTATTGAACTCTGTTGTTCCTAATCGTATTCTTTTCGAGAAAGGATTTTTATTCTATTATGGAAGGGCTTGAAAAATCCTTTGAAACACACAAGTTTAAAATATTGTTACATGCGAGGACGTCTGAGAGCGTATCTAAGTTCGTGAGGGATGGAGGTCTAAATAAAAATAATAGAAGAAAACGACTACATTTTATTTCTAATTTATTCATTCGTCTTCTATGTACAATATAAAATTATCTGTTCCCACTTTTACTCTTTTTATTTAACAGTAAAAGCAATATTTAACGCTTATTTCAGTTCTAATAATGTCCTTCTAATTGTTTTTGCCAATTAACCCATATCCATTATTAGCATGTGTTCAGTCTATCCGTTTTCATCATTTATAATCTATTCCACTCATGCATTTAGTCCAATAGTCCAACCTGCCAGCCGCGTGTCCTTCGAATCATTGACACTCGCAGTCGCCGCCTTCCCTTTTTCACCGCTGGTCACGTCGCTCGCTCTTCTATCGCTCGGACTTCATCCGCTCATCATACCCGCAACTCCAACTCAGACGCCCAGCCCTGAGGCCTCTGCCATATTTATAGCCTCAGTACCTGCACCATCTGGAAGGTTCGACGCACCCCGCGATGCGCTGAGAGAACGAAGTCAGTAATCTAGAGCATTCTTCAGATATCGGCTGAAAACAATACGACCATAGTCCGTGGCGCGCATCTATAATTCGATACCTGTCATTGCCTCCCGCCGCCGAGCTATCACATTACAACTCTCTTTCCGTTTCTTCGCTCGCTTTCATTACGCGGGGAGCGGAGAGGCTATCACGCAACAATATATATAGTCAATTCCCGATTGGAAGCGACTTATGAACCTTTGAAAATACACCCTAGCCATTAGCTGCATGCATAGCTAGTAAAAAAAGTTGCAGGTTCTGGTGAGGGTGCTGTACCCGCACCAGAACCTGCAACTTTGTTTACTAGCTATGCATGCAGATAATGGCTAGGGTGTATTTTCAAAGGTTCATAAGTCGCTTCCAATCGGGAATGGACTACTGTCTTTCCATCGTTACCAACTTTACTAGGCACATATCGCTCAGTGCGCCCGATTAAAATATATGTATCTAGGAGCAGTGAGCTTTGTCTAACGTTAATTACAAAAATACTTACTTTATCGTGGACAGCCTTTAAACGTGACGATCTATGTACTTATGAAACAAAAACGGGCCTTCCTACCAAGCTGGCAGTCGCGAACTTCAAACGGGGAATCAATGTTAAACGTAATTCCTTCGCACTGTGTCAATTTTAAAGGCAACTACTTCCAAGAAAATATACGTTGCCGCGATTTTCTCAGAGAATATTGTTACATTAAATTGTTTTTGAAAAAAAATTTCATCCATCTTTTTTTTTGGTGTGTAAATTTCAATATTTACATTTTATTAATAACATACTGAACAAAAAAATTGCTAAAATAAATATTTTAATAAAGCATCATTCCATAAGTAATTTCACGTAGAATACTTTTTGTTTGAAATAGTTATCTTTAAAATTGGCGCAATAAGAAGGAATTTTGTTTAACATTGATTCTCCATTTGAAGTTCGCAGCTGCCAGCTTGGTAGGCGGGCCCGTTAATAACACATCAATCAAGCAAATTTTTGTATTGAAAATTGATATATTCTTGCTGCTTGTGTATGCAGAGTGTTACAAAAATTGCGGATTGTAGTAACGGGGTTGTGTTACGGAACTGTGAAGAAAATATTCGCACTACGTCTTATAGGCGTGTGCAGTCGTGCTGTGTAGGTAGTAGAAGTCATCTAAGGCATACAGTTGATTGTTTACCTTTCAGATTATGCTTTCTTTTTTGAACGTGTATGACAAAAAAAAATATTAAAATTTATAACACAATTTTTCGTCTTGATAATTTAGGTTTTTATCAAGAATACCTAACAAGTATTTGTTAAAGTGCGTTAAGCAAAATTCTTCAAACCACTCAATAGTGTCTTACGAGCTTCATATTTCGTGACAACGTTGGTTATCAGTAGTGTAGTGTTGCAAGGTAGTGTCTCTGAACAATCAAAGAGAACTGTGCAGTTTCGCCCCTGCCTGGTAGCTTCATAGGTTCGCTGTAAGAATATTTCCAGTAAACTTCCTGAGCAGAGTGGAAGCTTATCTCGTATGGAACGTTACCCCGAAATCAGGCGGAAACTGTATAAAGTTGAACATCGCTACACTCTAAATCTGAATCAGTGAGAATTTCACTATTTAAATCAGTCAAACGTATCTGACTGATTCAACAGCCACTTCAGTGGATTTAACTTATGAATCAGTGAAAAAAATGCTGGATTTCTTTCACTTATTGGTTCAGTGGCATTTTCCACTGATTCATCAGTCATTTTTTTCACTGTTTACTCAGTGGTTTATTTTTAACTGATGGATCAGTTAAACAGCCTGTAAAAATGACCGTTAAACAATGTTTATCAAGTGAAATAACAACGAATAAACTAATAAAACCAATACAAAATACTGTCTAAAATGTGTTTCGTCTTTCAAAACACCATTTTATGAGGTAGTAGGAACACACAGCCTTTCACCCCGTTTTTACGTCTTTCATTTCGTTTTCATATAATCGTCACAGCGTTCTGAAGGTTTTAATGGCATATAATTTGGTGAAGAGAGTGCACTCGTATTATATACTATTCGTTTTAACAATTATAACGGTACAAATTAAATAAAAACGAAAAGTAAGAGCATGCAATTTAAATCTTCACGATTTCGCGGCAAACTGTAAGTAAGATGTATTCTTCCTGCTGTTTCAACTTGATGTGGTAGCGCATTTGGTAAGGTAATGGCTTGGAGTAGAGAAGTTTGTGAGTTCAATACTAGCCATCTCCGAAAATTTTTTACTTTTTTAAATTACGGTAAATTGCGCAATATAAGTAGTAAACTATCGTAAATGTGTTTATTTCACGTATTTATTTCGCTACATTCAATAAAAGCAATATTTAATTCGTCACTGTAGTCGGCCGTCACTTATTCAATCAGTGAAATCATCTCACGTCACTACCTAACTCAATCAGTGAAATTTTTTCACTGAAACAATCAGTGGTTTTCCACTGATTCTAAGTGGAGCCATTTTCACTGATTCTAGTAGTTGAATTTTACTGCCAATCAGTGGTTTTCCATTATTCGAATTTAGAGTGTACTATAAAAATGTGCAAACTACATGTTAGTCATTCGTGAAGAGATGTAGGAAAACTGCCATGGATGCATGCTATTGTCTGTTCGCGGTAAGCTGAGCACTTGTGAAACTCCTACTTAAGATCTAGGTGCATTCACACTGGGTATTATTCAGCCATATGTGACATTAACATTGCCATGGGCCTGATCACTCTGTTCATGAACCGATCAAGCGAAACTGTGAAATTATTACAATACTAAACATATTGCGAAATTGCAAATTACTACACTTATATGTATTTTTAAAAAAATGTAAAAAAAAAATGTTTTTTTTTTTTTTTTTTTTTTTTGTAAATGTTTCTTTTAACTTGATGTTAAGACGTGGAACTATAGGTTGTTTACTGTAAAGTGAGCACTTTTTAAGGCCCTACCAACAAGCATTAACAACTAATAAATATAATTTATTGCAGCCTCAGGCTTTCAATTTTGAGGGTGGTGGAATGTATACACTGTGTTTATTGGTCACATTAAAATGTTGATATTGAAAAGCAGCAGGAAGATGGAAATTGGATGAAAGGAAATATTTAGAAGGGTCTTAAAACGTGCTCACATTAGCGTGAACAGCCTATGCTTTCCTTTCGCCGTTAAAGGCTGTTCACGATAAAGTGAGCACTTTAGAAATGAACCTTAGAAAAAAGTCACTGCCCCTGACTGCATATATTTTGACGGGCTCACTGAGTGACATTGGCCCAGTAAAGTTTGTAACGATGGATGGAAAGTAGTTCCATATCTTAACGTCGAAATGAGCAGATTTGTAAAGTATTTACTTTCTTAATCATTTCACAGTTTCATTTGACCGACGTGTGAATAAAGTTATGAGGCCCATGGCAATGTTAATTTCACATAAGGCGGAATAATACACAACGTGAATACAAGTAGATCTAAAACAGGGCTTTCAAAAGTGCTCATTTTACCGTGGATGGACTATAGCAGCTTTACTGTGCGCCCAGCTCGTCAGTTTTCCCGACGTCAGTTAACTGTGAACAGCCGTTTGTGATGAGTTTGCGAACAACTTCTTAGAATGTTTTTATCGGCAAGTTCGCTACTGAACTGAACAATAGGAGCTCCATCTATTGCGCCGTAATAAGAGTGTACAGGATTGTCTCTCCTTCTTGGCAGCAGTATCCATGGCCCGTGACGGGCCTGATATGCATGCAAGTGTGGCTGGGATATCTATTGTCTTAGTCATTGCCTTCGTAGCCTTCCGAAGCAATTCGACGACCACCAACATTCACATTATTAAGGCGTGCGTATGCCGGTAGCACAAGCAGCCGTATAGGCCTGCTGTCTGATGCCGGAAGCGGCCCGATGGAAATATGTACTGGCAGCTGACTGTTTGCCGACAGTGTCAAAAATACACTGTACCGTTTACGGCAAGATACGAAATGTATACCGGCCCGACTTACACAAAAAGTACGGGCTGGATCCGGGCTGCTAATATATAGCCGGCAAACTCCGGCCAGATGATGCCGGCCCGATGGATGGCGGCAAGATGCCAGACCTAAGGCGGCTGGATGCCATTACGATGCCGGGCCTGCAGCGGTATGACGTCCAGAAATAAGCAGTGTAACCATGGAAAAACCGATTAAAAACTTCAGTAATTGTTACTTCCTCTTTACATATATTCATTTCAATTACTTCTCAGCAGATTATGTGATATTAATATCTTTTGCTTGCCGAGTGCAGGATTCGAACCTAAGACCCTTGAGTTGAGAGTCCACCATAGTAACCTATAAGCCACAGGATAAGTTGTAGATTCATAGCCGTAATTTCAAATTTATCATGACACAAATTATTATAAGTCAATGTATAAATTCCATGACAATATAACAAATAATTTTGAAACAGTGTTTATTAGTTTATTCAAATGCTTACAAACAAAATAGTTTTTGTTAGTTTTTAATTATATCTGCGGGATGGTTGTACAAATGAAAAAATAATGTCAAAGTAAAAAATGCAATGGGCTACCATGTGACACATATATAATCATCAAGAAACCATATTATCGGTTATCACATGGTCTCAAAAAAGACATCATGCCATTAACAGCTAGCTAAAATCTTGCCTAATAAAAAAACACTTACAAAATTTGTCTGCAAAAAGACATAATATTTGTATCGTTAGTATGATAAAGAGCCATGTCTCGAAAACGTTAGCGGGCCGGAATAAAAAAGATGACGGCCAGCTTACCAAAAAAATAAAGATGGTATATCGGAATCGGGCCAGAATATAATTTTTTGCTGTTGGCGACATTTTGACTGTGAGATATCACGCCGACATAATTTAGGTGATATCCATCTGTCATCCAAAAAAATACAGTGGGCTGTTGTATTTTTTTCTAACGCAAACATACTGTATCAAAAAAGACGTCACGCCGTTGTCAGATGGCTATCTTCTGTCATTGAAACGACAGTTGCCGACAGTACAGGTATCGGGCCAACAATTTGCCGTCACTTTGCCGACAGGTTGTCTTTGCTGGGTAAGTTTGAGGCCCTTAGTGAAGTGAGGCCTGGTTCAAATAGCCCAGTGGCGTTTATTCCATAGACGCAAGGCAAACAATGCTTACCTTATACATATTGTAAATGTTTGATCCTTTATAGCGTAGTGTGTGAAATGGGGTGTGAATAGATTAAAATTAATATTTATGTAAAGTTATTGTAATGATGCTGTGGTGTTCACTCTGCTTTCCACACACTAACATACACGTGCCAAGCTAACTTAGAGTAGATAATTTCGAGATGGCTCTTTCCAAAAATAGTTACACCAATGAGCATAAACCACAACTTTTATGCTGGATACCGAATTCTTACCAGGATGATAGTCGTACACCAACTCAGTAGAAGGCTAGAATACCACACGGACATAGCACTTTAGTCAAGCTCAATAGTTTGGTATGCATAGATTGGGGAGTGACTAACTACAAGGATGGAGTCCAGAAGAACATACAAATATTTAATCTTTAGTAAAAACTGCTTGGATCTGGGGAATATTAAACACTCAGTTGTTTGAAAAAAAATAGTTAAACTCGATAGCAATATTATTAATAATCTTCTGGTGGCATGCATGTATCTTAAGTGGCCGTAACGGAATCAATACGCCCTGTGAGTTGGTACGAACCATAATCTAATAAGTTCTTAGCCTTTTTTAAAAACAAATAAATAATATCTTCCTAAAAAAGAATATCTATTAATTTAAGCTCCCGCCAAGCAAACTGGGAGTTGTGCTAGTAATCTCGGGTATTGATTTGCAAAATAATGTTCAAACACAGACGTCTTATGGCAGGAAAAATGGCGTCTGCCTTGAGCTACTTTCCAAAACTAAAATCGGCGACCATCTTATTTAAATTTCTACTGGCTTTATACTTTTAGATCGGGATGTTTCACATGACAAATCTGCGTCATGCAGATCGGGTACAGTCATGGGTTGCGGTGATTCTCTTCCGGACGAATATTCTTCCCTAATATTCTAGCCAACGGGCTGTGGTACAGAGAGATACAGTCCAACAATGGTACCATTCGGAATGTTGCGGAAGGCTATCTAAACTAAATTAATTCAAGCATTACTAGCGCCTCAGACCCTTTTATTATCCTGTCGGCATCCCGACAGTTTTCTCTTGGTCTGGAAAAATATAAAAATTACGCCCTAATATCTACATTTAATATCCTATCAGGGCCGTAACACTCCTTACGTCCCGCCTTACAACGCAGTTGAACTCCTTATTTTCTCTAGCAATAATGTAGCTTAAAAGTGACGCTACGTAACGACGAATCACAAGGCGGCTGCTTCCTCGTGCAATCAACAGATTGTATTGCCTCTAGCAACGGGCCTCAGTCTCTAACAATTATGGCTGTCAACCAAATGCCACATTACAATAAACAATTGAAACCATTAAAATACATAAAACCTTTAAGCACAATAATCTTAATGCAAAAATAAAGAAAAGTAATTATTTTGAGACGGATAGAAATTAGTATGTCATAACAACAAATGAAAAATAAAATATAAACAGTAATAAATTATCATGCGTTTGAATTAAAACGTCTGAATTCGCATGCGATTATTTAACGTCTCATTTGCACACTGATAGTGCAAAACGCAGCCATTGCAATAGTTTTCGACTTAACTTTAAATTTCAACACATTAAATTCTGAGTTTCCCGTTTCCGATTCAAGAAGCAGAGTTTTCGTAACTCCCGTACTGTACATGCATAGTGCTGCTATCTACTATTTATTTCCATTAACGAGAGCGGCTAGCAATGAATCGAACTCGCTTCCGCGTCCCTTCGGCAGGGTAAGCAGTCGTTCTGTTTGCGTCCTCCAGTTCTCAATTCTCCTTCGAACTTGGATGAAAGTGTTCGGGAAAACGGGAGTTTTCTTATAATTTGTAATATCTCTCAAAATAATATTCAGTTGAATTATTATTACATTAATTTCGTTTCCGTTTTTATAACTAATGCTAGGTATGATAAAACGGTAAATACATGTAGGGGGTAAACAAATTGGAAGTTGCGTTTGTTAGTAGAAATTGAAAAGGGAACCACAGCCCGGCACTGTCAAATGTTATCTAAAACACTCAAATATGTGGGGTTATTATATTGCTTACAGCAATAGCAACTTTCTCGGAGCCCTGCTAAATATCTACTTGCAAGTCCGTTTCGTATCCTTCCGCCAAATTTAAACAAACATTGTCATGTGACTGCCATGTAGCATCTGTCAAAATCAATGTTTACGTGTGTTCATATACTTTCGCTACACCTAAAAATAAACATTGAAATGCGACTTCTACTTTTATACCTGCCAAATGTGTTGTCTACTGTTTACAGCTTTTCAAAAAATTCTGTGTTAGGTCTATTTCAAAAACCATTTCGTACAAATATTCACAGTTTAGGCCTATAAAATTATTTACGTCAGCTTTATGACGTTTTAAAAATGCCTGAATTAACGATAGTTCTTACGGTTACGTTACATTAACATATTTGTTTTCCACGACATAGCACATTACACGCAATGCACGTTAATATTTTGCCGCGACTGTGTTAAACACTGTTACAACTGCGGGGTAATAAACTGAAGTATTTAAGTTTTTGTTATTGATATGTGTTTGCTTATTTCTTTAAAAGGACTGCCTCAGTTCGAATAACGATGAAATAGACAGTCCAACGAAAAAGCGACATTAAAATCAAGCAAACAAATCGTGTCACTAATTTTTGTTATAGAAACTTAAAATATAGCAGTGAACATGCACACAAATAAGCCTATCGTAACTTTTATTCCACTCATATTTATATGTATTGCTAATTACTGTGTATTAGGTTTATTGAAATTTATTGGGGCTGGGCTTGGCTATTTTGTTGGGATTGGTGGTAAATCACGTTACACGGCTGCGTTTGAAACACCCAGGGCATAGGTACAACATTGTGGTAAATAAACAGACGTGGATGTAAATAAATAACTTCGTCATAAAAAAAAGTTCACATTTACAAAGTATAAATAGTTTACATCAAATATTTGAAATCCACACACACACACACACAGATCTAGCGTACTGATCACCACACAGCCACGCCATGCTATTTCACACGCAGCGGTAAACGAAACACACCGTAACAGTATATTTATTACTGCCGCGGAAACACAGATTTATTACAACATCGTAACTTGCTTAGGTAGGTTTCTAAAAAAAGTCTACAAACGTGATGTAGTAATTTGAAGTATTTTTCGGAGTAAGTATAAATTACGCTTCGTTTGGTAAAACAGCAACACGCCATGCCATGGCTCGCCACGTCTACTAACTTCACTTTGTTTCTGCCCCGCCATCATATCTAAATCTATTAAAATAAGTATTCAAACATAAAAATCTCTTTTCAGTTGTAAATTACAAATTCAAAAATCATTATTTTGCTGTAATAAGTATGAAAAATGCTACATTTGAAAACATGTACAATTAATACGTACTAGCGAAGTGAAACTTGTGAAAGAGACAAACAGAGAGAGAGCGAGAGAGAGAGAGAGAGAGAGAGAGAGAGAGAGAGAGAGAGAGAGAGACAAAGCTCGCTCAGTAAACAGTTGCTTCAAAATTCCTCTCGCTCGATAAAACAACACGGTACCATTACGGCCTACTCACGATATTTTCAGCTGTTATTTTAGACTGTGAAAATGAGATATGTTGCCATCGGGGCTAACTAAATATTTAAATATTTTGATAGGCACCGTTTAATTTACAAATAGTATACTAAAAAACTAGGTTAAAATAATATTTTAACTGTGAACTATTTCTTACCGGCCGTTGCCAACACGTCGCTGCTCTCGCTTTTGTTAATTCATATTTAGAAAGAAATAAATATTACAAGTTAAAGAAGATATTAAGGTAAAGTTTCATTTATTTAATAATACAGTACTCTAAAGTTAATCATAGTGTTATATATTTGTGGAATACAGGTTATTGAAAAAAGAGGTTGACATGTTTTGCCTAGAGTGTTTTTCAAAGGTTGATTTTCATGAGTTGCTTCCAATCGGGAATGGAGTATAGATATAGTATGTGTTGAGCGAGGAGCAGTGTTTACCCTGGCCCACGGCCGGCTAACATACAGTAGCTCACGTGCAGGTTGTGACTCGCGATAATTGTGTAAGTGGTTGAGAAGTAGTGAGCGGCCTTCAGCTCACTAGTCTGTCACATGATGACGTGATCCGCCTGTCAAGTCAGTGCACACGTGTGCTGTCGCCTGGCTCGCCTCACCACCGCACATCCACCAACAAATTATACACTGTCAAATAAAATGGCGTAAAATTCCCTGATATGCAAGGGAATATAATTACCACTACATGGACGGTAAAATTGCCTCTTAAATGGAGAGTAAATTTACATAACAAGTTAAGTACTTTTCCTTAATCGTACGGAAAAAGTACTCCCATACATATAAGGGAAAATTAACTATATTGTATAGTAAAATCATATTAACATTATTCCGTAGTATTAGTACTGTTAAGTTTCTAATCATCTAGATTCTCTGACGAATAGTAACCGAAACCTAAGCACTAAATCCTCTACACCTGATGGTGGGTGGTCGCGAACCATAATCCTTCATCACGAGAGGCCAATGCGCTACCCATTACACCACGACAGCATGACAGATTCCGTGACCGCCCGTTCCCCAATTTGACTGTTGACAATGCTGAAGAGATGCACGCATCGTTAGGTAATTTTCCCATCCATGTATGGCATTTTCTACTATCATGTACGTGAAGTTTACTCCAGAGTGCGGTAATTTTACCTTGCCCGTAACGAAAACTATGTTTCCCCCATAAGTTTGCGAATGTTACCTTACACTTGTCCGGTAACTTTCTCATTATTTGTTACAGTGTATTTCTGAAATACCGCAGCTGCTATACGTTACAACACACTACACAAATACAGCCTAACGTATATCGTGATGTTAACAATAGCCCATGTTGTCGATGTGCTATATTTGCGATATATGGCCACCGACTATTGGTACTCTCTGGGAGTGATATATCACATTGATGTCGATATAATATACATATTTCAAAACGATATATAAAAGTGGACATCTCATAGGCCTTGTACGTGCTCACGGTCATTTACTGCGCCTCGACCAAAAAATAACGTCAAAGAGGTGCACTTACCAATCTCACCGAGTGACACAAGCCAGGACACGGTAAAAAAAACTCTAATCCAGGTCGAGGCAACCTTCTCTCAGGGATGGCAGCCTGTACGTGCCCGTCATCCACGGACATGAAATGAAATCAGAACCTAGAACGGAGCAGCTCTGGAATGCAAGGGCGGGGGGAAACGGGAGTACCCCGAAAAAAACTTGCCGGCAAGCGGCATCGTCCAGCATGATTCCCACATGCGAAAATCCGGGAGTGAACCCGCCGGGTATCGAATGCGGATCGCCGTGGTGGGAGGCGAGCGCCCTATTTACTGCGCGACCGCTGCCCCATAGGACACAGTAGGGAAGTATTTCTGTCTCTCTTCCAAGTTTTGATTCACAGTACAAAAATCCCTGTAAACTTCCTGTAATGTATAGACAGTTTTCAACCTATTCATTATATGGACCTACTACTACCACATACTGTATCTACTATACAAACGTGGCAAGTTACATACGCATTTCAATATTACCTGAGCAAGTGTAAGAATGCTATAATGGATGCATATGAGAAACAACTTCTCCATTAGCGCGCGCGCGCGCGCGCGCACACACACACACACCACACACACACACGCACGCACGCGCACACACACACACACGCACGCACACTCTCTCTCTCTCTCACACTCTCTCACACACACACACACACACTCTCACTCTCTCTCACTCTCTCTCTCTCTCTCTCTACATATGCTCTGACGTAAGTTTTGAAAATGTTGTCTCAATGTGTAGGTTTTAGTATTTTGTCTTGAATATTTTCATGAACCGCACAAGTCTTTGTGGTGTTGAAAGCAGTATAAGCCACAAGTCTGTAGAATAGTTCACCGGCGTTATTCTAGTGGGAAATATTGTAACTGTCGGTTATCACTTGACATTATCAGTGCAGGCGAGCATATGCCATTTCCCCTTCCGAGCCCGGATTATCATCACAATCGACGTTAGTATTGCAAAGTAGAATAGTTAATACTGCGGCTAACAGTTCCCCGTATACTCTGTGAGGGGTGTTAGCTATTATACGCTGTTCACGTTAAAAAGAGCACTTTTGAGGCTCTAGTTGCTTTTTCATGTTAGTCATCTTTTATCCTTCCGCCACATTTATGAATAAATATAACCATGTGAACAGTAAACACAGAGTATGTATTTTACCTCACTGGAAAGTTGACGTCTAAGACTACTATAAAATATATTTATTAACTATTATACCAAATGAGAAGGCTTTCAAAAGTGCTCACTTTACCGTGAATAACCTACAGGAAACAATGGCAAACGCCGGAAATATAAAAGGGAATTGATCGTTTTACCCGCAAAGATTTTGTTTCCCGTGTCAGCAAGAAAACTTAATTCCATTTTGGCCGATAATCAAAGTGGGCTTTTTTGCCTCATACTATATTTACACAAAAATTATAGATTCCGCGTTGCAAAATTTTGTTTATTTGGGATTTTATTCAGTTTTTCTAAATTGTTGCCTTCTTCTTCTCTTCATACTAGGCTTACAGCCTGTTCCATCCAGAAATTAAGAGTCCTTCCATCTCTTTTACGGTCTTCCAGGCGATCTCTTTCCATCCACTGGTACATTATCTCTTGCCACGCACACGATTTTGTCCGATGCTATGTGGGATACGGGTTGATTCCATTCCATTCCTCATCTTTCTACCCAATCCCCTATTGTTTGGATATTCAACTGTCTTTTAATATCTCTTCACTTCTGATCTTGTCTCTCCTGGATTTATGTACAATTTTCCTCAAAACATTAATTTCATTTGTCTCTAAGATTCGTTTAGTACTGTCTGTCTCATATAAGATTGCAAGATTTTGACAGTTCAAATAATGTTTAATTTTAGTTTATGTATCCTTTCGCCATCAGCTGGTGTGTCAGTTGGATGCTACATATAAACAAGAAAATGGGTTTCGGGAAAAAAGCATGGCATGTTTAGGACATTGACGGACAATAACTGGCGCAATAGAAATTACAAGTAATCAAAATCGCTGTACACGAAATATATGTTGCTTTAAAAACTATTCAGAGCTCGCGGATAAATAAAACTGTTGCTATCTGTTCGTAAATGTGTTATTTTACATACGAAACACATTCATTTGAGCGTTATGGCTGGTTACGTTCGAGAAATAATTTACAGATGGCTCGCACAACATGGTTAAGTGAGTGAGCCGATAGATAGCAGCAGGTTCGCCGCCTCTAGATCCTGCTTTTTAAAATTTTACTTTTCTCCTATTACTGTCTCGAAACGACACGAATTTTAAATATATTTCGTCAAATTATTTGATAAGATTATTCTTTTTTTTTTGCAATATTTATGTAGGCTTTTGGAATCAATATCGACCACATATGGAAAGCATGGATGGACAGTGGGAATACGGCATGGACATATCTAAGGTTTCAAGTCACGTTTCATCCGGCTTTGAATCGTCTTATTGTCGAGCATTTCATTTTGAAGACCTATACATTACTACTTTAGCACAAATATTAGTTTTTAACACAAACAGCCGCTGTTTTATGACCACGTAAAATAAAATATATTAATTAATCAAGGAACTCTTTGTTATCACGTATTTTACACTTGCCTGATGTGCGTCGCCAGTGCACTCAGAACAGCCAACTTAATATTAACTTTTGTTCGTTCGTGCATCAGCTGATACACGATTTTGTAAACGGCACTTTGTTTGTTCGTGTACGTCAAGGTGCCACTCACTGACTGTCAAAATCTTGCCAACTTATATGAGATAAACAGTATTGAGGTATCCGTCTCAAAGGGAATATGAACGGCGAAAATATGATGGGTACATCATAAATTGTAGGTCGAAAATAAATCACATTTCTCCCTTTCGGACAAGTAAATTTCTGTTCGGACCAAAGTGAATTGTTTAATGGTGTAAACTCCTGGTTGTGAAAAGCATTTCCCATTCCGTACTCGTGTAAATTGCATTTCCTGAGCTTCCTCTGCATCTTGGATTTATTTTCCTCTCGTTGGAACTCGTCTTCAATACATGGCATTAATCAAAAAGGTTTATAATATACATAATACTTAACAGAATTTCGAAAATGTGTTTAGTTTCACTTTTATCCGTAGTTGCCCATGTGGTACCTAATTATTAAATAGTCATTGAGAGGTTTTAGATTACTGTTACAGATGTGGCAAAAGTATTGAAATGTCTCTTGTGACTTTACAGGCTATAATTTTAAATGTTGAGTCAAAAAACTAAATTCCGGAGAAATATAGGCAAACACGCGACGGAGGGGACTTGGTAGTCCATGTCTACCCAGTTCTTCCTAAACATGGCAAACCAAGGGCAAATACTCTGTGAAACCACGAGTCTTTAAAACATAACTTGTTATCGTATCAAACATCAAATGTCATCCTGCGGCTGTAGGTAGCAGTAGGTACTTATTAGAATACTTAATGCCTGCTTCTCGGCTGCTGTGTTCACTCGCACAGATTCAAGTTCCATTTGAACATTGACAGACACCTACCGGCCCACACTTCATCTAGCGACATTGGACAAATTGTTCCGCTCACAAATATGTCAATCATCGAACCTTACTGTACAGTTTCTACGCAAAAGTAAACTATCAATACTGCGGGAAACGGGAAATAAAACAAGGCAGAGGTGTCTCTGTAACTTTACTTCAACGCTTGTTTATACATAAATAGTATTATGTCACCATATTGGACATACCACAATATACAACACAGGTTCACAAGTAGAGTTGCCGACTTGATTAAGTATTTTAATGCATCCTTTCAACAAATGCTTTTAAATGTTGCACTTTTAATAACACATAAATTCATAGAAACATTATTAATGATTTGTTGTCAGCCTTACAGCAACAGGCTTTCATTAAACTACATACAGTTGCCAGTACTTCATTTTTCAAAAGTTACTGTTAAAAGTACACACTTAGCACGAACTAGTTATAGCAATATCTATGTATAAAATTAAGTGTCCCGACTGACTCACTCTTTCATACACTCCTCAATGTACCACAGGAATTGCTGCATGCAAAGGCATTAAAATTTAGGTATATTATCTTCCCCTTAGGATGCAGGCGCCCAATAAGGAACAATTTTTCGATATTACCTAATAGCTCATTAATCAGATAATATATATTAATGCGCTTTGCTTTTAAAGGCTGTATGTAGAAATGCCTAAAAACTAACATCATAGATTTTGTAATTCCTCCCTGAAACCCTGAAACCCCGAAACCCCGTCACTCTGTCAAATTTTTCCGTCAAATTGTGTCCAATAAGTTTGTTGAAATAAAGTTGCACAATTATGACGTCATCGAAACGTCACAAACGCCGCCGTATTTGTCTGGAATGTTGGATGGCTTCAGTTCCCTTCAAACATTTTAATATTTGACCGGCTATAAAATTTCTTTGATGATTGACGTTCTCAGCCAAACAGAATCGTGCACGACAAAAATTGACGTCAAGAAACTTCAAAATAACGAATAATTGCTGGAAACGAAGTAGGCTATGAAGATAAATATTTTATGTTGAGGCTGTCTGGGCATGAATGCTATTCTAAGCAAATATTGCACATATTATTACGAACTCAGAGGCATTAAATTTAGTTGTGAGGGAAACATCTGTTATAAATAAAATTTTAACTTAGTAAAGGAACTAAAATAAATAGCATTCCACATTTCTTCCTGTAATGGACGGCATAGAAAAAAAAAAGCAATATCTCAATAAGAAAATAATTTTTAAATAATAAATAAAATTATGTTCTCACAAAAAAAATTGACAGTGTGACACATTTTCTAACACATTCAAGATTATTTGATAAAACTTGTTGGAAGGAAAATTTTGATGGCCGTATTTTGTCTTCAAATGTTATTGTCAATTATTGTTGTATGCGGGAATTTGACAGTGTGACGGGCTTAAGAGGCTGAGAAAGTGTAGTGAGGTGGACAAAACCGCGGGCAGAAAGCTACTGTTGAATATTGCGAGGAAGCAAATAGCAGCAGCCTGTTGTGCAGGGGAATACTGCTAGTTGCACGGTGAGTTAGAGAAATAGCTGCTGTGAGGAGACACTTGGTTTTCCCTCAGCAACCCCATCGTCAGGCTGTTCGTGAAGGGTTGTTGCGGGTAGCAAGAACTCGAGAATGTGGCTGGCTGAGGGGGACCCCCCCCCCTCCCCCATCTTCCCACCTTCGCCGGCACTTATTGCATTTAATTTAATTGGAGGACTGGAATAATTCTCGACTTCAGCGCTTATTATCTTGCGGTGAATTTATTAAATTTAAAAAGAACTCTCGAGAATCATAACCACCATTAAATAACATAAACATCACTTAAGACTTACCTCGCCTTACCTACCTACGTAAGGAAATCTTTTGAATTAAATGAGTGCAACGCCAAAAAAATCTAGAGAGCATTTATAAAAACATATTTTACAAACCGCTTCAAGATTGGCATGCGATTTCATTCCAAATGTGAGTTAAATACTCGTACGATTTCTTGAATTCTATTATTTAAGTGAAATATTTGTTAGCATGCTATTTTTATCCCTAACATAACATTACGTTAATTTGTGTCATACTTTCAAGTTTTATAAAATATAATTAAATATTCGTTTAAAAGACTAACTGTGGCAGGAATATGATATAACAGTTGGCTGAGCTCACAGAATGTCAGTCAGGTAAAGGCTGTTCACGAAAAAGTGAGCACTTTAGAAATGAACCTTAGAAAAAAAAGTCATTGCCACGGCATGCATATATTTTAATGGGCACACTGATTGACATTCGCTCAGTAAAGTTGGTAACGCTGGAGGGGAAAGTAGTTCCATATATTAACGTCAGATAAAGAGTGTTAGGTAACCATTTGTGATCACTTAAATCATTTATCTCGCTTTCTGGTTTTTTTTTTTTTTTTTCAATCCATCGAAGTGTAAAAATGAGCAGATTTGTACAATATTTACTTTTCGAATAATTTCACAGTTTCCCTTGACCGACCCATGAATAAAGTTATGAGGCCCTTGGCAATGTTAATTTTGCATAAGACGGATAAACACGCAATGTGTATACAAGTAGACCTTAATCAGGGCTTTCAAAAGTGCTCATTTTACCGTGAACAACCTATAGCATTAGTGATTATCACGTTTCCTCAAGATGCATGTATTCTAGTATGTAAGTTTGACGATGCAGAGTTGTTACCGATTATTGTAACTATAGCGGTTTTAAAAAGTGAATTTCAGTCCTAACTCTGTGGGTGAACAAGTGTTTGTGGGAATCAAATGTATGTATAACAAAAACTTGGACAGTGAAGAAATTGCTTATAAGGATTTCGAGTGCGGGTTCGAATTCAACAAAGTGTGTTACATTTGGGTCATTTCAAAATTTGAGTTTACATTAGTTTTTAAGTCGCTAGCTAACAGTGTGTGAGGGAGTATTCAGTATTAAACGTAGAAGTATACCAAGATAATCGCCAGTTTCCCCCAGTTTCGCATACCATCGTTCATCTTGACCCAGTCTTGGATTTTAAATATGTAATTTTTTGAGAAAACGGTTAGCACTAACTTTATTTTTTACGCAAAAATTGTTTGGTCTCCTTTCTAATGTTCGACATTAAAGGTGGAGCAAGTATAAGCCCGACAAGATAGTGAGAGGCCAAAAACTTATATTTACGACATTTTATCTATATAGTTTATAATGTTTTATCGAAAAATAATTTTCACGTAATATCATTCTTTGCAGCCTAAGAGATGTTTTCCACGCATATAGTTATTCACACGCGTTTAAGTTCACATTAATTTTTTCTTATGGCAAAATGCATGAATTTTAAATGAAACAAATTTTTTGGGAAAATCGAAAATTTTAAGCGACGTATCACATCAAAATTTACTTTCATTTCGTTGTGTTTTATATTAGTTAGTAATGTTTCAAAAGTCGTATCCGCATATTACTTTCTTTAAAAGCATGCAAATGTACATTTATTTGTACGCTCTCTCAAGTCTGTGTTTATAGGATGGTTAATAATGTAACTTCAATAAAGTTCCTCCTTTTCCAAATAATTTGAAAGTTAGTTTTGGGTGTGTATAAAATTATATATATATATATATATATATATATATATATATATATATATATATATATTTACGTGTTTTTTTACACACGAAAGAAATTGTTTTTGTGTCGCTATGGTAGGAAGCAGGCGCCAGAGAGCTTTCTTTGCTCTTCGTGTGTGCGGTAGCTAGCGAAGCGCATAGCGAGCGTGCAGTAGCTAATGTGTTCCTGCTTGGCGATGGAGCTAATGGACGCCCTCACCCCCCTCCCAGCTCCACCAACCAGAGGCCGTTCTACACGCCCTGGCCCTCGCTGCGGATCTGCATACATGCATACGCCGCACTCTGCTCTACCTCGAGCACGCTATTCTAAAGGTGACTTTACGATTAAAGACTGAATAATTAATAATTGTATTTAATGACTCGATAAACACACGGAAAATTACAATAAGAAGATTTGCAGTTTGTGATTGAATTGCCAAATGATAAGTCTAGCCAATAAAACTCGTAGGAGATGCAAGCAACCGAAATAACCTGGATAAATTGACATTTACATGTATTTCATTATCTTAGGTTACTGCTTGTGTAATCGTTTAAAACACTTGTGAAATCTTATAGAAGAGGAAGCTGATGCCTACATTAGGCAGTTACATCAGTAAATCTGAAAAGGCTAATTAAAGCGAATGCAATAACCTCTCCTACGGAGGAAAACATAACCATGAACTATTCTTTAAATTAAGAGAATACTGTCACGATTAAAATAATTACTTTCTTATGATTTCACAATAATACATAACCTAAATACAAGAGGCAAATACAGTTTCCCGCCAACAACAACTGTCGCTGTACTCTGATTGGCTACTTCGTCTTGACTTGTACTTAAGATATAAAATATAACGATCTCTTAAGTCACGTCAAGATCGAACACGACCCGTCAAGACCCGCACACGACAACCATAAACTAATGCCCTTGAATACATTGAATCATATCTTAAGCACACGGTGAACTTATTCTAAGTCAATAGTAAAATCGTAAACCCACCTTAACACGTGTTCCTCACGCACTGGCCTCCACACACCGCTGTACGTACATACCCTGCATTCACATAACTCACAACAATACCATTTTTCAATTCACACGGTCGACACTGATCAACTTTTTGTTTATATGTCAATATTTAAAAACACAAAATGTTTTATATGAATAAAATAATTTTACATGTTTTAATTTAATTGCTTTAAAAACTGGTCAGAGCAAGCTGTAATAATAGTCATGTTGGAAGTGAGTAGTTGACTGTTTGGGAGCGGGTTGTCTGCTGCGCAGCTAGGGCGCGCACTCTACGTTCTCAGCAGGTCGGCCGCGCGATCAGCGACACTCAGATCAAAGCAAAGCAGGTCAGTTCACATCTACTGCACATGGACGTACATTCAAGTGCAGGCACTGAGTAGTATAGGCTATTCACAGTAAAGTGAGCACTTTTGAAATCACTCTCATCTGAATTAATGGTCAATTAAAATATTTTATTTTAGCCTTAGACATTAACTTCCGAGTGTGGTGGAATAAACACACCATGTTTATTACTTATATGGCAATATTTATTTAAAAAGGTTTTTAAAGGATAACAAATGGTTGAAAGAAAAAGTAACTAGGGCATCGAAAAGTGATCACTTTACCGTGAACAGCCCATACCTACATTCAGGGTTACTTCACACTTTTCTCAAGCCCTGCTCAAGTTAAACTTCCAGCCAGTATATTCTCCCGCCTCGTGCAAACAAAGTGCAGCCGAGTCTATGAAATTATATCGACGGCACAATGCACCACATTTCTGTGTACTCGGTGTAATAATATTTGGTATGAGAACTATTTCTTTTAGGCTGTTCACGGTAAAATAAGCACTTTTTAAAGAGCTGCTTATGATATATTTGCGTGCTCGTTATGTGTTCTTCCGTCTTTGTAAAATTAACATTGCCATGGGACTCATTGGTTTCTTCATACGTCGGTCAAGTGAAACTAAAATTATTAGAAAAGTAGGCATTTTAAAATTCTGTAAATATTTACACTACGGCGCACAAAAGAAACAGAAAACTATAGGAATAACTCAAGTTATCCCAAATTTCTAGAGTTGATTTCAAAAGTGCTCACTTTATCGTGAACAACCTTTACTAGGCATTACTAACATACATATGTTCTCACTGTTATTATTGTTATTAGATATAAATAAAATATTTTCATTTATTTACTAAGCATAAATAAAACTTCAGTTTAAAAAAAAATACTTCTGTGTTGAGAGAAGTATAAAACTCTTGTGATACACGTAGACACATTTAGGAATGAACCAAACACGTCATGCATGGGGTCAATTTTCAAACGTTTGATTCTAAAAGTGCGAAGAAACCACAAATATGGTATAGACGCAGTTAGCTGTTTTTCACAATGGAATTATGCAGTTTGAATGGAAAATGTGTGTCTACTAAATGATACCCGCAGACGAAGAAGACATTTTTATGGCATAGTGAATGTTTGGAAAAGATAACTATCCAAGAAGAATTTAACCTGACGTGTGAATTATCAGACTGAAGATTAGATTTATATATTAATTATTTTAGAACCCTGAGCTGTGGTGGTGCAGTGCGCGGCCTTATCGCCTCCCTTCTAGGCAAACCCTGCGCCTTGTAAAGTTGGTAATGGTGGATGGAAAGTAGTTCCATGTAAGAACGTCGAATTATAAGTGTTAGGTAACAATAAGTAATAATTTAAATTACTTATTTATCTTTATGTTTTTTTTAATGCTTCGGAGTGTAAAAATGAGCAGATTTGAAACTATGTTTACTTTTAGAATAAATTCGCTGTTACCCTTGCCCGACGCATGAATAAAGTGATGATATCCATGGCAATGTTAATTTTACATAAGTCGAACAAAACACAACGTGCATACAAGTAGATCATAAGCAGAGCTTTCGAAAGTGCTCATTTTAACGTGAACAGCCTATATCAGCCATTTTTTACACTTCCGCCACTTTGTTAAGCAAACATGCCCATGTAAGTAATAAACTCAGAGTATACATTTCCCCGGACTCGCAATTTAACGTCTAAGGTTACAATGAAATATATTGTTGATTACTGTTCCAATTGAGAGGGTTTCAAATTGTGCTCACTTTACCGTGAAATGCGTATAGGTAGAAAGCCTATAGACTGGTGCAGGCTCGCGACCTTGCTACGCTTCAATGTGTCAGTCACAACCTATAACAGGTACTTGTGGTAATATGAGAATATTAGGTTATGTAGAATTGGTTTATTATCCTTGACATATATTCAATATATTATTATATACGTGTGTGATCATACGAGAAATAATGTATAATAAAGGGGTTTACCATATACAGGAAGTTTCATTAAACACATTGTCCATTTCATATAAGTGGTCTCAAATTTTAAAGACAATGTGATCAACCTACACACTATGTAAACAGTAAATGCTCTCGCTCCTACAGTATTGCATTAGCTGATGACTGCTGCGGGATGCTTGTTGTTAGGTTGGCTATTTGGATGATGTCTTTGGAAGAAAATAGTACTCGGAACTAAAAGTTGTAATTTAAAATCTTAATTATACTCACAACATTTATGGTTTAAATTATGTTTCTAAAGCAATATAACATTTTCTTGGCTATTAGTAACGGGACTTTAAAAACATTTCAGCATTTATGACAGAGTATGTCGACACATACGAACAGTAAACGTTTCCAGCCAATGGCTAGCCATGTTTGTGTTTCCAGTTTCCAGCCCAGTGAATGCAGTTGTGCGTGCACTTTTTTTCTCATCGTGTTTATTATATGAATAGCTTATTGTCATCGTCGGGATATTTAATAGGTAGTTAATTATTTTTTATTTGCTTTTTCCAAACATAGTTGGTTGTAGGTACCGTTGTAGTGCGTTTTGTTGAGTGAAATGTAATATTAATCGGCACGTCATTAGAACTGCTTGTTCCGCCATTTTCCTAACCGCCTTCCACAATGACGTGACACGAATATAATTTCCATATATGAGTTTAAGTTTGTTTGTATCAGGAAACGTGCGCAGTGTTGATTTTACTGAATATTTTCAAATAAATGATTTAATGCTAGTGACGAACAAACGTGATTTTAGTGTAGTAAACTCGCAAGTATTGCCATAGAAAAACACGTGTTCAAGAGGTTTCAAATATTACAAACAATAAGTTTGCATGTTTTGTAAATGTAATTGTAAACTGTTGATATAATTATTTAAATGTACGTGGCCTGAAAAATGCCGCGCTTTCCACACTTTTGTAGTGAGTGAATAATATTTGTTTCTCTACACCATAAATTCGAGTGTAAGGTTAACTTCGGTTAAAATGTGTGCGTGTGTATATTGCTGCATCTGTACGAATACGAACAGCAACGTACGTATCGCGTTTTGTATTTTCATTAAAGTTATAATTTTCGAAGTTAAATAATTTAAATGTTATTTCCATACGAGCAAAATTTTCCACTGCTCCATCAAAACAATATGCAACTCAAAATGCCACAATCACATAGCCCCGACAAACACAGCATGACACGACCAAAAATGCAACCACGACACATTTCAATGTGGCTACTTGAATTTACAGCACGACCGACACCACACTCTCGGCATTTAACATAACTATTTAGAAGGCGCTGATCGCCTACGTTAGTTTCAAAGGCGGTGAACAAGAGGGAAATTCGTAATAAATAATGGTGACAAATTGGTTTCGCTAATGCATACAAAGGTAAAATTATTATTTTTAAGAGTTAACTACAGTAATATTCGATCTATTTTTCTTTTAAGCAGCGTATTTACTATCGTAGGGAACGCTTGTAATACAATTTCGTTTTGCAATTTTGTACATTCTGTGCGTCGTGCCGCACGACACAACGAAGAATTGAAATCATTTCTAATCCAAAATTGCTGGTCGTACGACAGAATCGGTCGGGCTTACGATTTCATTGGCTGTTGGCCGTCGTGTCGTGCGCGTCGGGGCTATGTGATTCCTGCATCATAAGAACATCAAAATAATCCCGTCTCACAACTCTGCTCACTCTTTCCTTTTTCCCTCGAAATAAAATAAAGATGATAGCCTACCCTAATTGGGCACACATTTCATTGCTATGAACATTTCTCTGTGTTATTATTGATTCAAACTCTTAACACTCTAGTTCCAAAGGGTTTCAAAATGTAAAGTTTGCTGGTCATACAAACTTGTAAGTTGTATCACTTGTATTTTTTTAGAACGTAAATAAATTTTGTCAAGCTTGTTACGCGGGGATACTTGTTAGCAAATAAACTTAAAGGTTTTTCCCTTTTTTAAAGGCTGTATTGAAAGTAACATAATGGCATGTAGGTTTCAAGGTTGGAGTCTTTCATAAACGTTTTGAGCATTTTGGTTTTGCAAATTAAAAGCACTCATAGGTTTTTACCATACGTTGTTAAGAATATTGTAAATGTAACGGAAGAATAATTCACATAAACAGGATTTACATTGAAAAAAACAACTTTTTGATATTAAGTAAATTACAACATGCTTATCAAACAAAATTCTTTCAATTTAAGCACCCAATGAAGGTGCTCCAACATCATAAAGAAGTGTCTCATGCATCAGCAGGAACTGCGACATTCCAAAATTTATCGCTAAGGAAAATGAACTTTGTGATGTCTGCAATCTTGGGTAGATGGAGCATATTTTTAGTGTGTAAGTAACATGTCCATTTGAGATATTGTTCCTGTAGGTCGCATCTGCTTCTCTAGAGTGCTTTGTAATATCTATGAACTGAAATAAGAGTTTTTCATTAGCTACCCGAGAACAAGCCTAGGGCTGTATTCACAATTTTGAGGACACTGAGTTAAGTCAGAAATAAATTTTTATTTGCAGTATGACAATCTGAACACGTAGGTATTTGAGAAAAGTTATTAAAGAATTTTGTATGTAGACCTGCAATACTTAACATTTGAGGTACTAAATGAGAGTTACTAAAATTACTGAAATTAAGTAACATTTGCTTAAATATTATTTAGGCTACCTATATACTTTAACATACTGAGAATTATAACCACCATAAATGTATCAGGATGTACAGAGTTTGTTTTTATATACCACAATGCTGAATTATGTACTTTTAATGCAATAGTAAACATAGCCTGTATGTAAGAATGTATACTGTCTTTGAAAAAAAGGTGAAGGGTGGGGGGTATATCGGCATTTATGCATTCCTGGGGGGAGGGGGGATCCTGGTATTTGGTGTTCGTGGAAACCGTGCTAAATTGTTATGTTTACAAAACGTTCCTCAGGTAAGTGTGACAAGATTATTTGTTATTAATATATTTCGAGTACCATATATTAAAAAACAGTAAAATATGTTATTCATTTGACAGTCAAAATAGAATTTCAATTTCGTGTATCCTATTTCTTGCAAGGTAAAAAATCATCAATTTATAGACATTACATGGGCTGTTTATCATTTACATAAAATATTTATAAACTAAAAAAAAAAAAATGGGATTGTTGCCAACCTGCAACTGTTTGAACAGTCCTTCACAGCTTCTAAAAGTCATTTGGGAGGAGGCACATCCAGTTTGTTTACAAAAACAGGCAGTCATATGTTGTTTGTTTACAAATACTGGCAGTCACATGGTGTTTGTTTGCAAACAGTCACCTCAATGACAGTTTAGCTGTGGCGGAAATATACATAGCCACCCAGATGCCATTGGCACTACTTTCCTAGAACTGTCAAATTTGAGACCACTTATATGAAATTAACAATAAAATCCCGAAGCCTCGTGGCAGCGGCCGTAAATTTACGGGCCACTTCCGGTATAAGAATTCAATTTGGCCATTTCGCCCGTATATTCTATGTAGTTGTCAAACACTTAGACTTTGTAGCATGTGAACTATGATAACCTCATGTGATATACTGTGTGTTGACAGCTTATCTTTTGAACTATGTACTTTGGACTGCTCTGAAACGTTGCGACTCTGATAAGAGAATATACACAGACAGTTTTTAACAACCACTGGCCAGTGTTATTCAGACTTGAAGGATATCAGATTACATTGTGTATTATAATAGGCGGTGCTAACTTTCTCAAGTTACATTTGGACTCTGAGTTGTTATCTTTATACCAGCTTGAATATTGACCAGCTGCTGCACTCTGCTGCACTCTGCTGCAAACCAAGGTATAGTGAGTCCCAGCGTAGCCATGTGGCACAAGCAAAAATACTTATTGCTTACTCCATTGATATATTCAAAAATTCTTACTGCATACTTACTGTGAACATTGACAGTGAACATTTGTCCCCTTCAGGGAGATTTTAGGGACAATACACCCTTGTGGTGTATTGTCCCTAAAACAATACAACCACAATACACCCTTGTGGTGTATTATGGTTGTAATTTAGTATGTGCTTGTTTTCCAGACGTTACGACAATTTTGTCAATTTCGTTCAAGATGTACGTTAACAGGTTTCGCAGAGGCGGAAGTTCTTATTTTCCAAGGAATGTGTTTCGTAATATATATTCTATTGAAAAAGACTTTAACAAAAATGATACTGAATGGACTGTGCGTGTCATGGACATAGAAGAAAATTATATTTTATTTTCATTGTTATTCAGATTTGGACTACAGGGTTTTGGACTGCAAAAAGCTGGCTCTGGTTTCTTAGAATTCTGTTTTTTTTCAGGCGAGCATATAATTCTAAAGACCCTAAACCAAAAGACATTAGTGAAATATATTCTCGAGATATAATTTGTTGGAAAACATTTCCAGTTAATGAAGGTGTTATAAGTTGTACTGCTGTTATCAGTTCGTTCGGGAATCCTGTTATGTATTCACGAAAGAAAATGAAATTTAATGTTGGTGATCAAATTTATATGTTTAGAAAGTCAAAAGGTACGTATGGTAATATGAGAATATTAGATTATGTAGAATTGGTTTATAGTACTTTATATGTATTCAATGTGGTATTATATATATGTATGTGATCAGATGAGATTTATGGTATAATAAAGGAGTTTACCATATACAGGAAGTTTCATTTATCCCGAAGCCTCGTTGGCGTGTTCGTAATTCCTGGTAAGAAATAGTTCTTATGCAAAACAGTGTTACGCAGAGTGTGCATGAATATAGCATGTTGTCCCTTTGGTGTAATTTTGTAGACTTGGTAAGCTTTGTTTGCAGGAGGTGGAGGAATATCCTGGAAGTAGAACTTTACCAGGGTTTCAGAAAATTTGGAAGTGACCGTGTATGCACTTTATTAGATAATGTTCGTATCCCAAATTTTAGCGTTACTAACCGTCATACCACTCTAGGGATATTTCCTACCCCCTCTCTACCTTCCCTCCCACGGTTTTCCGCGTCATAGTGTGTTCAATTGTAAGACTCCAACTTTAGTTCTTTCTCGACTACAACACATTTATATATGCTATTAACGGTAAAATGAGCACTTTTGAAAGCCCTGCTTAAGATCTGCTTGTATGCACGTTGTGTAATCTTCCGCCTTATGTAAGATACACATTGTCATGGGCCTCTTCCCTTAATTCATACATCGGTCAAGCGAAACTGTGATAGTATTAGAAAAGTAAATATTTAGCAAATCTGCTCATTTTTAAACTTTGACACATTAAAACAAACAGAAAGAAAAATAAATAAATTTAGTTATTACAAATGGTTACTTAGCACTTTTTATTAGTAGTTGAGATATGGAACGACTTTTCTCCATCGGCACCAACTTTACTGAGCGCATGTCCCTCAGTGAGCCCGTTAAAATATAGCTATGCCACGCAGGAGCAGTGACATTTTTCTAAGGTTAATTTCATAAGTGCTTACTTTATCTTGAACAGCCTTTAAAGAGACTACGGTTTAGCACGGGAAAAACGGACTTGGGTATGGTGATGTATCCGTGACGTCACTGTACATAAATGCTGTTGTTGACTTATGCAAATGCCGTAGCGCGTCGAGTGCATTTACAATTTTGATAACATTTTGTTTTCTCGGAGGTTTTTAATGTTATTGCCACATCGCCGGACACCAATATTTATACCGCAGTTCCACTGTGCAATAAACGCGAAATGTACCTCATATGAGAAACCTGCAATCTGTAAATGTTGCCAGTAAAAAAGGGAGAACAAAGTTTTTAAGCTTGTCCAGACTTAGTAAGATCCGTGAAATACTCAGCAATCAGCCACACAAGTATATTTTGTTTGTGAAGATCATTTCAACACGAAGTAAATTAATATATTGTTATCTTAAAGTAATTGCACCGCCATAATTTGAGACTTAGCAACGTTCATTTTAAAGGATGGTGCCTGCACGGCCAACGACATTACTTTTAAGTTTCACGAAAACTTACAAGTAGAGACCTGCGAAATTCGCGTTATTATTTGAGGACACGGTAAACGTTAAACATGTTCACCTTTACAATGCGTTTGTCATTGAACCATACTTTATCTGTCATACCGCGGGTAACTCTGCGCCAATAAATTAACACTTCACAATTGTGTGCCCCAATCATACACAGTGCAGTCAGAAAGAGCGTGGCTTCACATCTATGCAACAGCCAATGTATAAACGACACCAGCTCCGGTATATACATTGCAGTGATGTTCAACATAGTACCAAATAATACCGCGAATTTTGCATGTCTCTACTTATAAGTTAATATGATTCATACTATAATACAGGGACGTGTTTTTGAACTTTGTTGTTCAAATACGAAAACTGTTTATTTTGACAGATATATATACTAATAATGTTGTCTTTAAAAATTACAAAACAATTGTGAGCTTATAAGCTTCTGCTTAAGACCGCATTTATAACATTTCGGAACTAATAAAACCCGTATCGTACTAATTTAGTGTTCGGAGGCTTCATCTTATCCATAACTGTATGACTAATTTCAAAATACTGGAATACTAAAGTAACATGATAAGTAAGTAATATACATACGGAAATATAATGGTCTTTTATAAATGTGCCTTAATAAGGCTTGGCGTTCTTGAGAGCTGTGTGTTTGCAGGAAACGATTTAAACTAAACATAACGACATTACTTTAAATTAGTGGCGAATTACAATGTAGAACAGTGCGTATACATGAGAGTTAAATTTTTAAATAAAATATTTACAAGTATTAAATTAATTGTGTTTTGAAACGTCGTCGACACGTTGAAAATTAATGAAGGCTGCTAAAACTGAAGCGAAAGCAGGTTTAAAATAGCAGAAAATTCTGAAAGAATTATTATTTTTCCACAATAACGTCATCCCATTCATGTTTCAACGTTTGTAATCCACGACGACCGGCCGTCCATACATAGCATACTGAAGCTGTATTGGCTAAGGGGGCCGCGGTGACCGAGTGGTTAGCCTGCTCGCCTTCCACCAAGGCGAACCGGGCTCAATCCCCGGCCGGGCCGCTCCCAGATTTTCGCTAGTGGGAATTGTGCTAGACGATGCCGCTGGTAAGCGAGTTTTCTCGGGGATCTCCCGTTTACCTCGCCCTTGCAATCCAGCGCTACTCCATTCTCGCCTCATTTAATAGTCATCGGCTCTCAAAACGATAAGAGCGGCACAAGTTTCTCAACTCAACTCAACTCAACTATATTGGCTAAACCAAAACATGTGCAATACGTCACAATCACGGTAGCAAATAGAACATGGTTTTGATTGTTTACAAAAGAGCTCAAACAGTTTGAGAGTGTGTTGAAAACTACAGTATATACGGGAATAGTAAATTGCGTTGTTGTATTATATACGGTAATTATTTTAATGCCATCAATAAATGCGGAATATATGTTTTAGGACATGTCCTTATTGAACGGTAGCCTATACTGTACGTAGGTACCTAGTGTGCGAACAAGAAAAACGGAGCACATGTCGATGCACATGGTGATGGTAAAACATTATTTTACGTAGAAATTTTGATGTCCACCTAAGATATATCAGTTACCTAGCTATACGAGGTTGTTTTTAAACTTAAATTAGTAGAACGGTTCTACCAAGTTGCCGAGTAGCCTCGTGTAAGTAGACATAATATCCAAAATTCATAGTTTAAATTAAGGGAATTAAACAAATCAGTATCAGTAAACTATTCTAATTACGTTATGTTGCTACGCCCTTGCCCCCAAGGACACGACAAAGTGGACGTCAACAGTCCGCAAATTTAAAAAAAAAAAAACCTTTCGAAAGAAAGAAACCCTCGTTGCGCAGAAGTGAACATATATGACACAAAATAACAAAGTTATATAAAAAGGAATAAAAAGCCATGAGTCATTGCGATTGGTTATTTTATTGATTATTTTCTGTCTTATTTTTTTGTTCTTTCAACTTTGAACTTTTATAAACTAATTTCTCAAACATTCAGGGAAATACAAAATAGGTTACATTTATTTTTCATATTCTTCTAAAGCCAGCAATTTTAAGTGAATGAAGAAATCTTTAAGAATATTCAGGCATAAGTTTTGAATAATATATAGGGCCTAAGTAACAACTCTAGTATATAAATATTTTTAATTTAGCAGGGTGGCCGGACAAGGTAACGAACCTGCAAGCAAGTCTCACGATTGGCCTATAAGCTCCCCAGATGAAATAGGAAAAAAATGTATGAAGTACGTGTGTTGCTGTCGATGCACATGCTGTGAAGAAACCTAATGTGAAGTGTTTCAACCGTAACTGCACTCTTTTGTACTATGCATGCGAATGCGATTGCAATTCGCCTTAGGTTGGTTTGTTCTAATTCTGTTGTACATATCTACGCACTCGTTACGCAGTACAGTTAATGACTAGAAAACAAATCTCCTATATACACACACAATACACACCCCGGGAGTTTTTTAACTTTTTAACTACACAACAAACTCAGAAAGGTAATTCCTCACGGCAGTATAAGAAGGAAATGTATCTACATTCTCACCCTAAATTTGATTTTTAAAAGATATATGTCCCCACAAACTCCTAATTAGAAATTGTCTTCCAGTGCTCTGTGCTGCCTGCCTGTCAGGCAATACACATTTTCTTGTGAGAGTTACCTATGCATCAGGTTCTGGAAAACTGTTCACCTGAATACGTCCTGGCCATTTTGTTAATTTAGACGAGCTGATTCACAAACTGTCTTAAAAATTCTCTTACACCTTAAGGTTACAAAAATATCACAAGGTAAATAATATCTTCTCAAATTTTAATGGAATTTGTTACATATGCTATACTATTTTTTGAAAGTGACTGCTGGCAACTATAAGCTGTTCACGGTAAAATGAGCAATTTTTAAAGCCCTGCTTAAGATCTACTTGCTTGCACGTTGTCTCTTCTTCCGCCTTATGTAACATTAACGTTACCATGGGCCGGGTCACTTTATTCATGTGTCGGTCAAGAGAAAATGTGAAATTATTACAAAATTAAATTTTTTTGCAAATATGCTCATTTTTACACTTCGTAACATTAAAATTAAAAAACACGGAAGAAATAGTTTCAGTTATCAGAGATGGTTACGCGGCACGTTTTTTCTACGTTAACATATGGAACTTCTTCCCATTAATCATTACCAACTTTACTGGGCGCATGTCACTCAGCTCGCACGTTCAAATATTTGCAGGCAGGGGTAGTGACATTGTTCTAAGGTTGATTTCAAAAGTGCTCACTTTATCATGAACAGCCTTTAGTATGTTTTTTTTCTTGCAGGCAGGTACATAGATGATACTAGCAACAGCAGTCAAGCAATTTAGATTTAAAAAAGTATGCAAACCAGGGTCCTATGCCCTGTCATAACTAAATTAAAATACAAAATCTGTGATGCAGGTTGAGGAAAAAACTGAGAAAATTGAAAATGGCTGGTAATTGATTTTCCTAGTGTCGGGCGCATAATCGTGCCGGGAAGCGGGGTACTCTCTCAGGTATAAAGCGGAAGTGGACAACTGAGTGCTGTCATTTAAAAATTGTTATTGCGAGCAGTGTGCAGTGTGTTGTGTGTATGTGTGATGGCTCGTAGGCGCCTCCCTCATGTTACAAGTCACCTAGCACGGACCTTCCTAAGAGTCCTATGTACTGAAACTATTTCTGTCAAATCGTTGTTTGATCGTAAATGCGTATCTCGGTAAATGAAAGTTCTGCAGATACGATTTATTGTCTGAAAACGTAAAAAACCGTTTTCTATGGCCCTATTTTTTTACTTTTGTCATATAGAGAGTATTCTTGGAGAAAAAAATTTGTGAAAATGGTCCAATATCGCATTTTTGAAACTTGTCCATGCGGATTCCTTAAGCGACAAGAGAAAAGTACAAAGTACAAATATACGAACATTTTAAACGGACGTTTTAATCTGTGGGGTTCCATCGCGTGTCATAAAACCCCTGTATTACAGAACTAATTTGCACAGTACAGCGTCACGACGGAAACACTGCACGCCTTAAGCGTAGGAGCGATTAGGTACTAGGCGTGCGTGTTTTAGAGCCAGTTGCACTATCGTGGTTCGAAACTCGATCCAAGATCAGATCTAAGATCGACACAGAACACTGTTGCACCATTCGAGTTCAGAGCTGGACTGGAGATCGAGATAAAGTTCATTTCAAACCCCCGAGATTGGCGGTTCGAACTTTATCCGAGATCAGAAGCGATCATCGACAAATGTAGTTTGAAAATACGCCAATACATAGAACTACGTTCAATTATTTTCTTGGGAAATTAAAACAACATTATACGCTCTTGAATATTATTCAGTAAAATTCGCACAACAATAATTCACTTAAAACAGATCAAACACCGCACATCTAGTTCTATCTATAGTGAAAAATACGCCTACTTCCATGTCATATATAACGAACCAATAGCTAAATTATTTGTCTCATACATAATTTCGATCTCTCACTTTGGAACCAAGATCGACGAATCGGAGATCCAGAATCATGAAATTTCGTTGGTGCAACACTTTTACATTGGAGCCAAGATAAAACTGGATCCTGGTTCGGAACTAGGATCATTCGATCTCGGATAGATGACAATGTTGGTGCAACCGCGCAGTAGACTGTTAACATTAACTGTGTCCGATTGAACGTATATCAATATTCAAGTTGTTAAATGGTAATGGCATTTGGCGTTGCACGTATCTCTCGAGTGTACTGGGCTTGAAACCTCGTCGTGGACGAATTGTGTTCTCAGTATCGTTCTGTGTGCGCAACTTGAACTGCGATGTCTTTGTGATCACTGCAACCATCGCCTACGTTTTCGTTGACGCAGGGTCCGCGGTTATGGAATGGCTAGAGTGTTCGTATACCACAAGTAATAACCGGAGTCGCCCCCGGAATGTTTGCATATGGGAATCGTGGCGGACGATGCCGCTGGTAGACAGGTTTTCTCGGGGTCTCCCGTTTCCCCCGCCCTTGCATTCCGACAATGCTCCACATTAACGTCCCTTCACCTTCATTCGCTCTCCAGAGCCTAGACGGGCTCAACCCTCCTCACATCCAAAGAGTATGGAATGGAAAAAGAGATTTCACTGCCAGGCTGAACTTCTTTGCTTATTACCTCTCTACGATTGAGCCACTAAAGCTTCTTTTGTGACCAACATTAAAACAAATCATTATTTTGTCGTGGCTATTTTATAACATTAAGCATATGGTAAGGAACTTTTAGCATCAATAATTACCAAACTGATGTAATTAAATTAGATTGAATTTTGCTATTTTTTTTTTTTTTTGCTCTGCAGAGTGGTACCTTTATCCGAGATTCCCAGCAATCCCAAAAGTTAATTTTCAAAAACAATTTTGTTTGTTTTGACAGTTAACTGTAGTATTTGAATAAAAGAGACAAATTGCAAATGAAACACCTGTTATAAACAAGCAATCTTGTTGTACTTGCCATCTTTTAAATACAATTTCATACTTTCTTTCCTGATTTCTGTAACTTGTCTGTAATATTATGCTAATACAATATGTGTTTCAAATAAAAGCTATTATTAAACGTTTCCTGCCCGATTTGACCTCTGTACAAACTAGCTTAAGCTGACCAGCAGGTCGATTAAAGCCGGGCCCACAGCGGCGCGCTGCTCGTGTCGTAGTACACATTTGTCAACCGCTTTTACGGTAATTTCCTGACCCTATGGACCACAAGTGTCCTACATCAAATTGCTCGTCTCGGAGCCCTGTACACTGCTATGTACAGTTGTAAACACTTATAGTTTACATCCCGTATAGTGACTGGCCCCTGCGCACATCCACACCACTTGTTTGTTGCTCGGAGCACGTCCTGAGTGAGTCCCACTGGCAGCTAGTGTGCGATCTGCAGGAGGATGCACAAACTCCACCTTCACTGGCTCATGTCCTTGTCACTGACCCTGCCCGGTCTCATATAGTCTAACGAGCTGAAGTAATCATCTCGGCAGCAGCGGGCGTTGTCCACTGCTTGTCGCCAAACAAAGATAGGAGGGCGGGGTCGCTAACATGGGTGGTCGCTCTCAGGTCAGGGTGTGTCAAGGTCACTTCCCAGCCTGCTACGATGACAGGCAGTTGTAGTCGTGTCTTCATCTCCGCCCTAGTCCGGTTGAGGAAGGTAGGACCTTGTCCTGCGCTACTGTCACTAAGTGCCCTCTCTGCTTTGCCTTACCTTTCCATCTAGACCATTAAGTTTCAAAGTTTTTTTTTTGGGGGGGGGGGGGGGAGCGAAGCGTGGCGACATGCTGAAGGGGTAGCGCGGGTGCCAAAGTATAGAAGCCAACTCGATATTGCCAGTGATTTACGTTGTGCAATTTCATTTATTCAGCCAAGAATCAGGAATCTTGTTAAAAATATGCAAGCTCATCCGTCTCATTGATTTGTTCACTACCGTTTGTGTTCAATAAGCATTAAAACTTAATGATTAAATAAAAGCTTTGAGACTTATTCGTTTTTGTTTTACTCCTATAATAATGAAGTAAGGCCCGGGGAGTAGTTATTTTTTGGAAAAGGCAGGCGTTATAAAGTTAACTAAAGTTTGGAAACCCCTGATCTAGACCCTTCCCCACGGTTACAAATGCGAGCATGGCACTAGACAACCCTGCTTATAGCTACGATGTATGCACCCATCTGTAACAAAATAAATCCGACCTAAGGTTGAATTGAGAGGAGAGATTTGGGCAGCTCTTTACAACGAGGTCTTGAGAGCCGATGACGGTGAAATGAGGTGAGAATTCAGCTGCGCCGGAATGCAAGGGCGGGAGAAAAGGGAGATCCCGAGAAAACCCGCAAACCAGCGGTATCGTCCGGCACGATTCCCACTTGCGAAAGTCCGGGAGTGACTCGGCTGGAGATTGTACCCGGTTCGACTTGGGAGGCGAGCAGTCTAGCCACTCAGCCACTGCTGTTCCCCAACCTAAGGCGTATAGGGCTTGCCCTGTGATGCATCCCATCCTCCTGCTAGCCTAGATACTAACATATATGTCGGACAGTACACAGAATTGTGTAGGGGCTCACGCTGGCGTAGCGGGATATGTGGGCTCGAGTTATATTAAAAAACTCGCCCGCGCGGTCATCTGTTTCCCGCCGTTCACTGTCACAGACACAGCAAGGTGTCTACTGGTCATCGAATTTATGAAAACCTCATGAAACTGAGCAGGTGGTTATGAAAGCCATGAAAAAGTAATGAGATTTAGTGGGCGGGCATGAAATTGTCTGTTTTTAATATGTCTAATTTCTAAGGGTTGGTGGTTCACAGAAAAAAAAACCGGGTCACCGGATTTTCGCAAGTGGGAATCGTGCCGGACGATGCCGTTGGTTGGCGGGTTTTCTCGGGGATCTCCCGTTTCCCCTGCTCCTTCATTCCGGCGCCGCTCCATATTCACTTTAATCACCCTCATCGGCTCTCAAGACCTCGCTGTTAAGAGCCGCCCAAATATATTCACAATCATAAAATCATAGGCACAAAGCACAGGACACTCAGAAGACCAGAAATTATTGTGCGGAAGTGAGTGGTTGAGTATTGAATACTTATGTATCATTTTTAGCAAATGAAATTCTCCGACAAGTCTGAAGTCAATTGGCTGTATTGATACATAATGTATTTTCGTAACAGATTGTGATATTGTGTTGAACATTGGCAGTAATTTGAAATGTTTAGAGTTTTTACTTATTTTTAAGATCTTTGTTTTTGCTATCATAAAGATGCAAATAACCTTCAAAAATGTATGTTTGTAAACTATCGCCTGTTATTTTCTCTAAATTCATACCTTGCGACATTTCTTCATTTCTGCATCATAACTGTTCCTCTATATTCGATAAATAACTTTGTTGAAAATTTTATACTCTACCCTGATTGGCTGATGCCCCATGCCCGCTCACAAGAAATAAAATATGACCATTTCCTTTGTGTGCTGTGTATGTTAGGAATTCTCGTGTACACGACCTGATGTCCGCAGTTGTGGACCAATAGGTTGTAAAAATGGCGGCCAATTCTTTGTGCCATGGCCTGTATCTCGTGCTGGTTACTGTTACGCATTTAATTATGAAGTAATTCTAATGTACACCTCATTGCAGATTGACGTTGATAATCCAGAGATAAAGGCTGTTCACGATAAAGTGAGCACATTTCAAATCAACTTTAGAAAAATATCACTGCCCCTGTCTGCGAATATTTCAACGGGCTCACTGAGGGACATGCGCCCAGTAAAGTCGGTAACGAAGGATGGAAAGTAGTTTCGTATTTTTAACGTCGAATAAAAGTGTTGGGTAACCTTTTGTGATAAATTTTTACTTTTCTAATAATTTCCCAGTTACACTTGACCGACGCTTGAATAAAGTGATGAGGTCGGCAGCAGTGTTAATTTTACTAAGGCGGAAGAATGCATAATATACAGTACATAAAAGTATATCTAAAGCATATATATAATGATCAAGCACCTGCCAACATCGTGTGTTATACACTCACAGACAATGAAATTTGTGCACCTAGAGCATGCTCGCCATTATGCCACGTATTGTCGAGAGGTCGTGCATTTAACCGAAGATGTCATGAACAAAGTCATGAATTTGAGTCATTGGAACTCAGTACACACTCCGCACAGGCACAACACCTAGAACAAAATTGTAGAACATAGCACATGACCACAAGCCACGTGCGAAATTGGTTCACAAGTGAACACTTGCATATTATTTTTGGCTAATGAAATTTTGGACGAGTCTGACTTGACTTGGAAGTAATAGTAAACAATATTTTGTAGTTTTTTTCTGTATTTTCGTACACAGGCCTATGGGCTGTTCACGGTTAAATGAGCACTTTTGAAAGCCTTGCTTAAGATCTACTTGCATACACGTTGTGTATTCTTTCGCCTTATGTAAGACTAACATTGTCGTGGACCTCATCAGTTTAGTCATGCTTCAGTCAAGCGAAACTGTGAAATTATTTTAAAAAATTGAATAAATTTACAAATCTGTTAGTTTTTACACTTCGTTAACGGCCCTGTCTAACAAGCTGGCAGCCGCGAATTTTAAATGGGGAATCAATGTTAAACGAAATTTCTTCCCTTCTATCGTTAATTTTAAATATAACTGTTTCAAACAAAACGTATTCTACGTGAAATTTCCTAAGGAATGATGGTTTCGTTAAAATATTTTGCCAATTTTTTTGTTTAATGTGTTTTTATAAAATGTAAATATTGAAATTTACATGTAACAAAAAGTAGATAAAGATTTTTTTTTTAAACAATTTTGTCTAGCAATATTCTCTGAGAAAATCGCTCCAAAGTCTCTTTTGTTTGAAATAATTATCTTTAAAATTGACGCAATGAGAAGGAATTTTGTTTAACATTGACTGCCGGCTCGGTAGGCAGGCACGTTAAAAATAAATTGAAAGTGAACGAAATAACTAAAATTATCACAAATGGTTACCTAAGACTTTCTATTCGATGTTAATATATGGAACTACTTCCCAACCATCGTTACCAACTGCATTGGACACATGTCACTGAGCGCGCTCATTAAAATATATGCAGGCAGAGGCAGCGAGGAGCATTTAGTAACGCATTTAGTGTGATATTGTGATGAAAATGGACAGCAATTTAAATAGCGTTCATGTGTGCTTACCAATGAAATATTTGCTTTTTCGTGATCATAGAGATGTGTGAAACCTTTAAGAAATTTTTGCTAGTAACCCACATCTGTTCTTTGGTCTAAATTTATGACTGGTAACATCTCTTCATTTCTTAAGAGATGTTTTTACAGCAATATAAACAAATGCGCCAAAAATTTTCTACTCCGGTGTGATTGGTTGTTGCTCCATGTGTCTACATAATAAAGTAAATACTATAATTATTCCCTTTACACGCTGTGTCAGTGCATCTCATACACTCGACCTTTTATGCGAAGTTCTTGTGCAGACCACACCTGTTGGTTACCATTAGGTTTTCAGTTGTGAACCCAGATTTACGGAGCTTATGTTACCGCTAAACTAATCTGTTCTAAGAAATTTTGAAACTAATGATTAAAATGTTTAACTTTCTCATTCAAATAGTTCAAATATTTAAGCTCCAGAATCTCTTAAAACATGTTGTTAATGGTGCGAAAAGTGGCCACTGTTCTAAAAATAGACATGGTAAGCTTTAGCCTGGGAAGCACTGGCTTATACGTGAGGTGAGCTCCGAGCGAGCCCCCAATTGTACTAGGAAGGCTCGTGCTACATGGCATCCATTTTGAGGTTATGTTACAGTTCAACTCGCAACTTCATATACTCATATCTCATCAATCGCATTACCGATTTTAATAATTCAAACACCATTAAATTACAAATTCTTAGAAGAGAAGATACATAACAAATTTAATACATAAATTATAAATACAAGTTCACTCTAAGATTACCTATAAGAACCCAAGACAATGTATGTTGTAGGCCAGTGGAGAAGCATTGTGGTGTGACACCAAGGGCTCATTCTGTCTGGCCCTGAAATGGTTTTTGTGTGAATAGACTCTTGGTTTGTTAAATTCCCTAGAGTTCTTGGCCAACAGTCCAGTAAAGTTTTCTCGAGATATCCAAGTATATTCCTTCCTTCTGTTTCAAAAATTAATTCCTATGTGTTCGTTTCTCTCCAGCATTTTTGCATGCTCTACCCAGCTCGTCAGACTGTTTGTTTTATTACATTTTGATTTAAATGTTAGTTTTAATGTATAATATTTTTTCTCCCATTTAGAGAAGCCTGTATTCTTTTTACCTCATTGAAAAAAGTTAGCAAACAAAAAATAAGCTGTTAACTGGTTTTGAATTCAAACCAACACTGATGCTCACCAACACCCATTCATCTCAAGAACATATTTTCATCTAAATATAAGTACGTAGGACTTATTCAATTAAACAAAAAGTAATGACACGGGGATTTTTTCTAACTAATAAATAACAACTCACAGAATTCAATTAGAAAATAGAAAAAGTTTATGCAATATTCTTTTCTTTTCTAAATTAGTTTTTTTTTGTCAGAACATTTTCCTTAAAAGGTAAAATATTTACAACAAACATTTACACACTTAAAAAACATCTTCAATCACACTATGTTTTACAAAATAAACAAATATATATAAAAGCATTTTTGACATACTTAATAAAAATCATCTTACAAACTAAATTATCAAACATTTTTAACAACAACAACAACAACAGGACATTTTCAGAACATCAAGATAACTATTTTTTTACAATTTCCTGCAATAAAACTGTGTACATTAATCGTACATCGTAACACAACTGCAACTACTACTGCTACTGCTACACTACTGCTACACTACTGCTACTGCTACTGCTACACTACTGCTACTGCTACACTACTGCTACTGCTACTGCTACACTACTGCTACTGCTACTGCTACTGCTACACTACTGCTACTGCTACACTACTGCTACTGCTACTGCTACACTACTGCTACTGCTACTGCTACTGCTACACTACTGCTACTGCTACACTACTGCTACTGCTACACTACTGCTACTGCTACTGCTACACTACTGCTACTGCTACTCTACTGCTACTGCTACACTACTGCTACTGCTACACTACTGCTACTGCTACTGCTACACTACTGCTACTGCTACTGCTACACTACTGCTACTGCTACTGCTACACTACTGCTACTGCTACACTACTGCTACTGCTACACTACTGCTACTGCTACTGCTACACTACTGCTACTACTATTATTGCCTCTTCTACTGTTACAAAAATTGCCTTGCACAGTTAAGAAGATCAAAAAAATAATAATTACCAAAAAATATTAACAAAATAATTACAACTACAATACAACAATTCGAAGCTTGTCATTTTTAACTAAAACTAAGTGTATATACATAATATTTACAACAACTATTTACATAATGATGCACAGAGGGGTGTCCATTTGTCAAATCTGGGTATTTCCCACCCACGCATGCCGACAGCACTCTACAACACACACACTCACGCACATGCAGATTCTTGTAGATGATGCATCACAGAGTGACTTTCTTTATCTTATTATTTTGTAAAATGTATTCTTGTTACATATAGGCCTTACATATAGGCAAACAGGGAGGAGCAGCATTGAACGATGACGCAATACATGTTGCAGACCTCGTGGGCAACAATAGTCAGCTGTGAAGTTGGTCGTGGAACAAGAGGTGTGTGGTGGTGTTGGCAGATGGACGTTATCGTCGGCGTGGTGGTGATAGTTGTGGTGTCATGGGTTGGCTGCATTTATTGTGATGTTGAAACTATTGTAGGGAGGAAAATAAAAATAATTACTCAGGTATTCGATAGTGCCTCCATGATAAGGTTGATATTCCATCTGCCTCAATGTACCACTTTTCATCCATACCTGACAACACTATATTGGTTACACATTTGGTGTAGACTTGATAAGCACGCGAACGGAACTGATATTAGATCCCCAAAACCCTTGTGCAATTTTCGAGGCAATGTCGATAATCCTCGTACCTCAGTGACTGTAACACATTAGGTTTTACACCCTTCACCTTACATATACATTGTTCATTCCCAACAATGTATGATTAAAGCTTGGGACGTAAACCCACAAAGTGTGTGATGATGTGCCCAGCACTTTCGTATTTCATCACCCCGGTACGCCCTTTGTTCTCGTGAGGGAATCCTTGCAGGTTATCGAGCGCATAGTTTGATGTATCAAACCACTCCTTTACATCTGGGGTAATTACTTTGTAGATGTCATCACAAGCAACAGAATATACCAAGGAATCGGTGTCATGATAAAGGAGGTATAAGGCTGGCGGAAGAAATTTTGTATGCCTGTACTGATAATGGAATTCGTAGAGAGTTAATTTCGATAGATTAAGAATGGCAACACCAGTGTATAAAAACTTTGTTGAATGCAACAGAACTCTTTGACATCTCGATAAGGACCAAGTTTTTATCGATAATCTGTCTTGCCTGGAATGTTGGACACCCTATCTGTTCCGCAGCCCCGTAAATCGTGTCATACCTCGAAACGACTCTGATGTCCCTTTCCCAGCGGATATTCTGCAAGGTTTTTTCATAAACTGAATTATTCATTAATGTGAAAAACGATTTTTCGAATTTGTCCACAGCCTGGGCATGTTTCTCAATGTTAAACTTGATATACGGAGCCATCCAAGCGTTCTGCTCAAAGCGCAAAACACAATGAACAGAGTCAAGTTTGGCCCCATACATCAAGTACTGCCTCGGTGTTTCCCCGTGTATAATATATTTCTTCCATGGCTCCAGTGTTAAAAAATTTTCTCATGCGAGCCGTTCGGGGTACGCCATTTTCTGGGGCCAAAGGCAAATCAGATAGTTGACCATGACACTCCTCTGGGAAAAGACATATCAACTTCTGTAAAAAAAAAAAAAGTGGCGTTGCCATTCACCAGGTTTGAAAAATCCCATGTTGAAAACACGTCAGCCTCAACCCACTCAAAATTGCCGATCAGAAGCTTTGATCGCGTTGTATGACTGTACAGCCTGTTGACGTCGAAATATCGTATATATTTCGATGCCACACTAAGGTCGTAGTCCTCACCTATGTAAACATTGTTGGCTTCCACACGTACTTTTGAAACTTGGGTAAAGCCGCCCCTAACCCTGTGTTCTACAAAAATATATATGTCTAGGTCAGTCAACAGCTCTAGCCGTGCACGTGTCATTTACAATAAAGTATCCCATGAAAGAGACGGGGCTGTTACGTACAGGGTGGGGTCAAGACCGTAATGAGCCTAACATAAGGTCCTGAAATTCTCAAAAACATCAGCCATCAAGCAAGTGTCCACACGTAAGTAGTGAATGGCATACTGCAGCAAGTTTTACAGTTGAGCACATCCCATGCGGATTGGGTGTGAGCGTAGCCCCCATGGCTAATTCCTTTGCCTCTCATCACGTAATGAAATGCATCCTTTGGTGGGAGTGACGTGTACATCAGACTTCCTCACAGCTTAAAGTCACAAGGAAAAACTCCCTTCTGTCTTGCCAATTCGAATTGGGTGTTATCTGGAAACATCGAGGCGTGATACTAAATTCCTCAGGTAGCAAATTACCTGTCAAAGTTTTCAGAGAGGCGCTCATGAATTGGAATGAATCAATAAAACGTAACTTTAAATATTGTGCCTTTCCATTGAAATCAATCCCATTGGGAATTTGTTTCGTAATACATTTGTATTTCGGTGTAGTGTATCCGGCGTTGTGGTAATTCGGCGTTTTGGTTTTCAGCATATATATTTTTCGGTGTTATTGTGCGTCTACCTCATTTAATATGTGTTATCGTCAACTCCGGCACACCTGCCTGGCGATGCTCACGTAATTGTTGTTCGGTGAAGCGGGGAGGTGAATGAGAATGACGACCCAGAACACACCGGCCTGCGACACGGCACGGGGAAATGTAGGCAGGAGACGGCGGCCCAGTTGCATCGCAAGTTGATGTTGTCAGAGCGAGAAGTCAATGCCCCGCCACACGTCTCCAAAACACTCGGTACGAACAGACCTTTTTGTAACTGCTCATCTGAAGTTTTCGGTACAAGGTTTCGTACAAAATGGACATGTTAGGTAATCAGAGAGAGCGAGTGGAAGTAGGGCACATGTAGTGAAAATAGCTGTCAGGTAAGATTATTTTCCTTTGAGAAACTTGCCATAAGGTGTTTAAACAAGTTAATACTACATCGAAAAATTAGAGAAAAAAATTTATTTGCACTACATCAGCGTTACGTGGAAAACCCCGATATCATAAACAGTTTTAACTAAGCTTAAATAAAACTGGCCAGTCTCATTGGGTCAAACTTATAACAAGCTTGGTTGGTTACACTTGCTACAAGCTGACTTTGGCAAGGTGCAAGTATAGTTAAAGCCATCAGCAAGTTGGCCATTAGCATGTATACGTCACTCGTTAGATATGAAGCTTGAACCAAGCTTGAATCCCACATGTTACGTCAAGCTTGCTTGGCAAGTAAAATTAAAATCGTACAACTTGCTTACCTGCTAAATGGGAATAACCGTAAGTATTCAATAAGACTCCGTGCACAAAGGGCCCTCCCTAGCTGTCATGTGGAACTCATTGTAAGCTACTGCGTGTATTATAATTTTTAAAAAGCTATAGAATATTTAAATTTTAATACTTTTTTTTTTTTCCTTTTCAGGACATAAATTAAAGAAGATATTTAGTTTTCAGTTCGTAATTGTTGTTATTGAAATATAAATGTGGTTGTGGAAATATAAATGGGTTGTTGAAATATAAATGTGGGTGTTGAAATACAGATCGGTTGTTGAGACGTAAATGTGGTTCTTGAAATACAAATGTGATTGTTAAAATATAAATGCGATTGTTGAAATATCAATGTGGTTGTTGAAATTTAAATGCCTTTGTTGAAATACAAATGCGGTTGTTGAAATATAAATGTGGTTGTTGAAATACATATAGGTTGTTGAAACATAAATGTGGTTCTTGAAATACAAATGTGGTTGTTGAAATACGAACAGGGTTGTTGAAATATAAATGCGGTTCTTTAAATAGAAATGCTGTTTTTGAAGTATAAATGCGGTTGTTGAAATATAAATGTGGTTCTTGAAATACAAATGTGGTTGTTGCATTTTTTAATGTGGTAGTTGAAATATAAATGCTGTTGTTGAAATATAAATGTGGTTGTTGAAATACGAACAGGGTTGTTGAAATATAAATGCGGTTCTTTAAATAGAAATGCTGTTTTTGAAGTATAAATGCGGTTGTTGAAATATAAATGTGGTTCTTGAAATACAAATGTGGTTGTTGCATTTTTTAATGTGGTAGTTGAAATATAAATGCTGTGGTTGAAATATAAATGCGGTTGTTGAAACATAAGTGCGGTTGTCGGAAAATGTCCTAAACAGCAGAAATCGCTGTAATTAGCAAGCCTCTATTTGTTATTATTATTCTGTAAAACAACGTTAAAAATATAGCGACAAAGCTGTGTCTTTTCTGAACGGATGCTTTATTAAAACGCTACTAGCATCGCTTCAAATTCTGAAAAGAAACAACACACACTTGCTATTCTCCATCGTCGTTGCAATGTTTCTTAATGGCTGGACGTAACCTTGAGGCAGTTAATATTGTTTACTCCGGGAGGCGCCCGCCGTATCAGGAGTTGTGATTAAAGTCCATCCTAGAACCGCAGTTGCATAAGTAACATCAAAACAAAAACCTGTCGTGTTTTATTGTGTAACAGTATGAGTAACTGGTTATTCCATAACAATACCCCCATACATTCCTGCATACGGGCTCGGGTAGCAGGTTACATAGAAACTTCCTGCGGAGCTTGGACACAATATTGCATCGTGGCGCACGAGCTCAAGTAAATTCATAACTAGTTTTGTGAAGGATAAGACACCAGCTTCTACGTCGCCATCGCATTTGAGATTTGTCGCTGCCGACATACCAGTTTTATAACTTGTTGCTGCCAGTGCGATACAGTAGTAGTAACCCCCCTCATTAATTCCGTTGTGCAATTATGGGTTAGATATTATCAGAACTTGCCAAGACAAACAGGGTTTCTGTTGCAAAACACGTTTCTTTCCATTCTTCACAAGGGGCGGCTCATGAACACTTCTCGTGGTATCCAGCACTCTAGTAACAGTAACTCGCTGATGTCGAGGACACTATAGACACAGAATAAAGAACGAGTGACTCAGTACAGAGATTTGAGTGGCTCTTAACATCGAGGTCGTGAGAGCCGATGAGGGTGAAGCGAGATAAGTACGAAGCAGCGCCGGAATGCAAAGGCGGGGGAAACGGGCTATTCCCGGGGAAACCCGCCGACCAGCGGCATTGTGCGGCGCGATTCCCAAACGCGAAAATCCGGGAGCGACCTCGCCGGTAATCGATATCGGTTCGCCAATGTGGAAGGTAAGTAGTCTAACCACTACACCCCGCGGCCCCACAGAATAACGAAGAATTTAGAGGCGCAACATCATGTTATAGTGCGAATTCCAATCGCACACGCCAGAAAAATGTTAAATGTTGAAACGTCGTTCTCCAATGAGCGCATGGTAACCTCCTCACCAGCCGACAGACCAGCTTTCTGCATCACCCAATAGCTAATCAGACACAAGGCCCGTTCGCAATGACTCACTCTGCCAACGAGACGATGGATTGACTCGTTATGTCACTTCGTCTGTGTGCTTGTCTTTTATATTAGGGTAGAATCGTGACGTCACTTCGTCTGTGTGCTTGTCTTCTATATCAGGGTAGACTCACGACGTCACTTCGTCTGTCTGCTTGTCTTCTATGTCAGGGTACACTCACGATGTCATTTCGTCTGTGTGCTCGTCTTCTATGTCAGGGTAGACTCGTGACGTCAGTTCGTCTGCGCGCTTGTCTTCTATATTAGGGTAGACTCGTGACGTCGCTTCGTCTCAAGTCTGAATTCACCATTGTTTCCAGTAAAGACCCCTATCCTCCAGTTGTCATATCCTCCAGTTGTCATGTATGGTGTTGTGTAGGCCTACTACTCGACCAAGTCAAGAGTGAAGCAGGGGAGGCGAGCGCTAGTGTAGCTGTGGCGAGTACGGCAAATCCAGTACAGTTAAGCAGCTTCTCAGACGCCAACCCACAATGAAGCATCATCACAACAACACTGTCCCACCGCCGCTGTTCGTCATCACTAGGACGCTTCTCTCTCGAGACGATATTACACGATACCTGCAGCCGTACATGATTCTTGTACAAGTTTGCACAAGACCTGGTGCATGAGCCGGTATAGCAGCTGCCATGGAAGATTCTCATTACACGACAGCAGTTCGCGTACTAGCGTTTACCACCCTCGGTGGGTGCGCAGTGTGTGGTTTGTTGTAAATATGAACCCCATTCGTAGAACTACTACAAGTTAGTTACTTGACAAAATTAGCTAGCACATCTTAATATTGCTATATTACTGTTCGCCTTTTGCATAAATTGATGGCTTATTAGTATAGTCTCCATTCATTTTCTTGAAAATGACTTGAAGTCACTAGAGTACGAATGTGTTATTTTTAATTTTGACGACAATTACTGACCGATTGCCAAATATAGTTTTTTCTTTACGTACCGGGATATTATCTGCATGTAAAATTTAATGATAAAAACATTTGGGTCCGGTGTAGTTTTGAACTTACGCCCAAAAAATATACACATTTGTAGCAAGCGCTACATCTAAACCACTGTACTAATAGTACACGCACCTAATTTCATTTTATATATGATATATACGATAAATAGTTAAGAGTTAATGTTTTCACGGAATATCGGTAAAGCTTTTAATATCTATAACGGTTTTTTAAACAGTAATTAAAATTTGTCTTAGCCAATATTATTCGTCGTCGTATTATACATCTATTTGCAAGAGTTTTAACCTCACGGTCGTATATCCAAAATGGAGGCGTCCTATGCGGTTTCTTCATCAACTCGTTTCAAGTAGTAGCCACGGGGAGCGCCCTAAGTTCTGATTGTGCGACGTGATTGGCCAGGTACGAAAGCCGGTATGGAACCTGCCACGAAAAATAGGACGTGTCCAATTACCAAACCTGGTACGAAATCTGGCCGTGCAAGGCGGGAAATGCCATGACGGGTGCCACACTAGCCTGTATGACAGCCGCTATGGCTGACCTTGCACAAGCTTTTACGGAATCTGGTATCGTGTAATATCGCCTTCAGGGTGGAGCGGGGGAAGTACAGGCCCTTGTCCTCCCATTTGTCTATCATAATCGAGCCCAGGTTGCTGACAGCCTGTCCCGCCTGGCTGTCTTCAAATTGTATTTGAACTGCAGCAAGCAACAATTAATTTCCTTAGTGTTCCTGGAACCTGTACCCATACTGTGATTTTCCTGAGGGAGAAAAGTGTGGCGAAGTTAAATTTTCGCGGCATTTTGAAGTTACAGGACTTTTAGTTTTGTCGCGAGTTCTTGACAAGGGATTTGCAGCAGTTGGTTATTTAAAAATTGTCAGTTAATGCCAAAGTGAATTTATTTTAAATCGGTGGATTAAAATTTCATACACATGACTGGGGTGGTTCGGGAAGCGAGGTCTTTAATTAATCGTGATAATATATGTTAGTCAGTTAGTGTTATTGTAGTATTGAGGAGATTTGAAATGTTACACTTGAATATTTCAATAAACTGTTACTGAAGGTAACTGGTACTTGTTAAACATCAATGGAAATAAATGTTGACATAAATTGAATTTTAAAGACATTAGTTTTATTTGTTTAGGTACTGAATTGTTATTATTGTGCCACCGGCAGCCGAGCTCTTTATCATATCCTGGAGGAGGGAGATTAAATTAAGAGAAGAGAAAAGGGATATAACGGTGTGACCTCGTGTATTGCGGATATATGCCGGATGTACACTTCACTTGGTCGAGTTAGGTGTGAAGTGTAGTTTTGGGCAGAATCGAATGTTTCTAGGAGACGATTATTTTGTATTCGAATACTAGGATATAATAATCGAGAACTTTCACTCGCAGCTTGAATTCTAGGTTGATAAGTTCCGTTGGTAGTGGTATTCATTTATTATAATATATAATTATGTTTTTGACAATCCTGGCTTTATTGTTTTAATAATCTGTTATCGACATAAAAATCACAGAGCTATACAGGTAAAGATACTTTTACGCGCTGCAGCTCGCATAGGCCGCGAGCTCCCGTTATGCACGGTCCAGCTCTGTGGGCGTGACCCATCTTCCCCCCCCCCCTTCTGTTTAGGCAGACGCACTAGCAGCCTCGTGTCCCCCTCACCTTCAAGGCAGCCGGGGAGTGATTGACAGCTGCGAGACCTGGCTGGCATCACATCCTCTCCGCCTCCCGCTGCTTGAGAAGCCGACAAATGTAGAGGATTGGCAAGAATATTCCGGGATTTAGGACCCTCAGTGCAATGTGGAATTTAGCGAAATTTTTGGGTGACTGCCTACCACCATATAAATACAAGCCATAGATGGACTACTGGCAGTCTTTGGCAGAGGCCATATGGCTGAGTGTGGAGTGCGAAGTCAAGTGCGGGACGACGGCGGACGAGATGTTCGTGGTGTGAATGGACGAGAGTGCGTGATATCCGACGAGTGAAAGCTACTATGCGTGAGGATGCTCGGAGAAATCTAGAACATTGGGACTGGTGTAGTCTGGATTAAACTGAGGAACTGTCAAATATGAACATATAATTTACAAAATAATTGAATGGTTTTTGATATACTGTCTATTGGCACTGATTTTTAGTTATATAATTTAATTAATTTCTTCGGAGTAGTAATAAATTGCATTGATTGAAGTAATTAATTGTAAGCAGCAAGTGATATCAATTTGTTGTGAGAGTTTGAGTCGAGAGAATTTTGTTTGTAGTTATTGTAAATAAAAATTTAAAAAAAAATTATAATTGACTCTTTTATTTAATTTTTTTTTAATACTTCCATAAACAATTGACGCCCTTCGGTCAGCTCTTCACTTAGAACTGAACGAAGACGCTGTGCATCGGAGCTTGCAATTTTGCAACACGTATTCGTAACTCGTTCGCCACTGAAAACATATGTTTCCTAAAGAATCTTAAGTTCACATTCCATCATTTCATTTAATATTAAATTAGTGTAGAATATATTTTAAAGTTCATTTCTGCCGTGAAAAATTGTATTACGTTGAAGACCGTTGACAGCCAAATGAAGCCGGCGGGGCGGAAGGCAGGTCGTGGCGTAGCAGGGCGGTCAAAGTCGGCCGGGTCGTTGGTAATTTTCCATCACCAAGGTGCAAACATGAGACACTTTGGTCTCTCAATATACGCGCTATTTTGAAAGAACAACGAAATGAACATTTTCTGAATCTCGAATTCTATCGAAGTCGTACAATATGGGACGGGAAATTATAATCTCCTGTATGTGCAAATATGTGAGAACAAGCGTGTAATGAACGACTTAACATTTGCACAGGAACTCAAGTACTCGTGGGGCCACTGAGGGTGAACGGTTAGCTCGCTCGCCTTCCACCAAGGCGAACCGGGCTCAATACCAGGTCAGGTCACCGGATTTTCGCAAGTGGGAATCGTGCCGGACGATGCCGTTGGTCGGCGGGTTTTCTTGGGGATCTCCCGTTTCCCCCGCCCCTTCATTCCGGCATTTCAATCACTCTCATCGACTCTCAAGACCTCTCTGTTAAGAGCCGCCCAAATTTCTTCACTCACTCGAGCACTTGTAGACAAAGAATATGCGAGAGACATATGTACTGAATCACTCGGGTAGGTCGCTCGGACAAAATAATTAAATTTTTGGTCGATCACTCTAGCTAGATATCTGGGTAGGAATGAGTAGTGCAGTGCAGTGCAGTGCGGGAGCAGACAGGCAACGCAAAGCTGGCCGCTGAAGTGACCCAGTTGCTGTCCATGTTGCGACAGCGAGGATGATGTGTGGCTCGTAAGATGGCGCCAGGCAGGGCGGGGCGTTAGTACTGTCGCCGGCTCCATTCCTGGCCCCAGCTCCTCCTGTCCATACTCGTAAATACTGTTGAAGGTCGTTGGAGACGCCACCACACTTCGCCTGCTACTCAGCCCTGCGCTGCTGCCAGCCGCAGAGGACCCACACTAGTCAATACTCCCTGTCAAATATGTGAACTGTAAAAAAAATTCTGGCAAACTTCCTAAACTCTAATGGAAGTTTTTAACCTATACACTGTATGGTAATAATACCACACATCAAGCTGCAGATATAGGAATGTTTAGCAGCGCTAATATACAAAGTTGTGAACTTCCCAATGCATTTGACTGTTTCCTGAGCAAATGTAGGAATGCTAAAATTAATGTATAGGGGAAAACATTACCATTCCTGCTTTCTCACTAAGCATATACACTGGTATGGTAAATTTCCTAATAATTTCTTAGTGTGTATGCGTGTTCACGCCTAGCTCATGAAGCAAATGCCCTGAGAATAAGAGTTTTCTATCAGGACCTATAATATGGCTATTCTTTACCGCCACCAATTTACAATTCTATCCGGTTAAACATATTTTAGGTGAAATACATGGTGAAAATGGCTGTAAAAACAGCATTATTGAGGGGAATGGTGCACGAAAATCGTATATTTATATAATTTTTGTCACAATTTGTTTAACAGAGGATTTTTTTGAAATTTTTGGTTCGACAAGACGTAAATAATAATTCTGAACACTTTATTGCATGGTTAAAATTTTTCTGCGCTCGTTATTCTTGGAGCTCTGATTCAAGATAAGAAAAAAAATTACTTTATTTCTTCCATCAGTGTTCCGAAAATAATGAAGGCAGTGAAAGTCTAACAGCGTAAAAAAAGTGATGAGAAATATTATTTAAGACTTGTCGAGCCAAAAATTTCGATAAACCCTTTGGAAAATGACATCTCGAAAACCGGTAAATATACATATTCCACTTAATGCTTTCCTCTGCAGTTGTAAGAGAAAGTGGGAAACTACGAAGTGACATCTGTAGTTCAATGGTTCCACCACCCTGGGGCTTGAACTACGCTGCCAGAGATCTAGATCCTGGTTTACCGACGAAACTATTCAACGCGCCTCCTGTATGTTCATCTACGAAGAGACATCATACCACAGACGAGGACGGGATGGTACTTCATAGTTATGGGCATAGTTATGAGCACGTTTTGTATTATTCCGCCTTACGTAAAATTAACATTGCCATGGGTCTCATCACTTTATTCGTGCGTCGGTCAAGTGAAACTGCATAATTATTAGAAAAGAAAATACTTTTCAAATCTGCTAATTTTTACCCTACTGTGCATTAAAAAAAACAGAAAGCGAAAGAAATAATTTTAGCTATCGTAAATGGTTGCCTAACATTTTTTATTCAACGTAAAGATAAAAAACTATTTTACATCCATCGTTGCCAACTTTCCTGGGCGAATATCACTCAATGCGTCCATTGAAATATATTCATGCTGGGGCAGTGACTTTTTTCTAAGGTTCATTTCTAAAGAGCTCACTTTACAGTGAACAGCCTTTACCACGTCGTATGCTAGAGCCCTGCATTATAGTTCACATTAGCTTTCTCGAGTGTCGTATTTTGAAGCATGCTGGGCGGACACGAGTGAAACTACGATAGGCGCCTGTACTGAATTTTACTACAGACTTCATTAATACAATGATAGGGTGACCGCTGAAAGTGCCATACATAGGTACCTACAGGTAGCACTAGGGAAACACTGCACGCCAGTTCAGAACCCTGCGCCTAGAGGTGACGTCGCTCTTGTTGTGTGTGCCGCTGAAACCCTTATAGCTCCCGCGCTTCTCAGTCACAGAAGTAGAAAACGACGCGGGCAGGCGGGAGCGTTAGTCCATTGTCTCCTATTGCATATAGTAATGTCCTACTGTTAGAGATCTTATTTGCGAGAGAGAAGTGTAGCTGCCGGAGAGAGCATACATAGCACAGCCTGGGGAGGGCTCGACACTCTACTTTCTTAGACGTGACCTTGAGGTCTCTAACATATTTAATTGGTAATTCCCCGTATATGATATTCACGGTAAAGCGAGTACTTTTGAAGACCTTGTTACTTTTTTATTTCAGCCTTTTTTTTCATTCTTTATTTACTTTTTTAATAAATATTGCCATGTAAGTAATATCACTATAATTCCACCACACTCCGAAGTTTACGTCTAAAGCTAAAATGAGCTATATGTATTGACTGTTATTCCGAATGAGAGGGCTTTCAAAAGTGTTCACTTTACCATGAACAACCTGTACAACTTTCAACATTGCATATGTTACAGAGGAAGAAGATATATGACAACAGCTGTACACAGCTACTATCATTGCATAAGGCTGCTGCCTAGTGAGCGAGGGGTCTGTTAGTGCGTGCGAGGCAACAATCGATAAAGCACTAGGATTACGCCGGCCGGTGTAGTAGGCGAATTTTATCCAGACGGATTTTACCCCCTGAATGCCTGAGTGGCGGCAAGTGTCAAAGCAGCTTGGTAATCTGCTGACAACCGCGACAACAGTATAACATTATTTACAACCCTCGGCTGACCATAATACATTAGGTTGACACTAATCCCTGAGAGCATTACCCTCGTCATTTTCTAGCCAGAACTTCTCCTTTGGTAGAATAACAATTTAAGGAACAAGCACTACCCCCTCGCAAATAAAATTACTGTTCAAGCGTAGCCGAAAATTATACACCGAGCCAGAGTCCTCAGCGCCAGCGGGGGAGTTAACTCCAAAACAATGATTCAAGGTACGCCGGCTGTTTTTGTAGGTGGTGACTAAGAAACGGTCACGCATCAGCAAAGCTTGGAATTTCCCCAGAAATGATTTTCATTCGAAGTAATTTCGTGTTCTGTGTAATTAGTAGAGTGGAATTGTGCCACTTTCCGAGAAAAAAAAACAATTTTTCAGAAAAAAAAACCCTATTCTGAACACCCCTTTTCTTTCCGTGCATCACTCCACTGTGCTAATCTCGCCAATTGTATAATGATGTACTTAGTACGTTCTTTTCCTGTCTCGATCGCGAGGGTGTTCGTCCTTTCCTACCTGGGGGTGAAATTCGCCGGTTACACCGGCGCATGTCGCCTCTAAACGCTATATTGTTGAATGGCGTGCAGTGTTCGCGTCGTACCGCTTATACTAGGTATATCACTCTTATAGTTTAATTAGACGTGACACTGTAGTAAAGTCAAATGCACTCCTCCAACTTTCGTTTGAGTCCGTTTAGTATATTTTGAGAAACAGCTGTCTGAAAAATTCGTTGTCAGCCATATTGAAGGGCACAAAAATATTTCCAATGTGCGTGATGTCTAATCTGAAGTGTTTTCTGTAAGTAGACGAGCCTTTTGGTATATGTTAACTAGTTTTTAAAGAAACTGGGCTTTCAGACACTTTGTAATACAGTTGACGTGCGGGGTAGGCGGGCAAGGCAAGTTTCTTCCCTGTGGGTCATTTGCTTTGCGGATATTTCTGCAGCTCTGGTTTGTGAATGGTTTTCCGAATGCATCTTGATAACAGAGGACATATCTCATTGGTTGCGTGAATGAAGCGAATGTTGAGTCAGGGTAAGTACAGCACGAACCAAAATAATGCTCGATCCAACATGTGAAGCAATACGGGATTGATAGGTTGTAGAGTGATGCCCGGTTGCACCAAAATCTTCCCCGATCCGAGATCGAATGAACCTAGTTCCAAACCAGACTCCAGTTTGATCTTTGTTACAATGTTAAAGTGTTGCACCAACGAAATTTCATGATTCTGGATCTCCGATTCGTCGATCTTGGATCCAAAGTGAGAGATCGATATTAAGTATGCGACAAATTTTGCTTTCGGTTCGTAATATATGACGTCATGGAAGTAGACGTATTTTTCACTATAGATAGAACTAGATGTGCGATGTTTTGTCTGTTGTAAGTGAATTATTGTTGTACGAATTTTACTGAATAATATTCAAATGCGTATAATATTGTTTTAATTTCCCGAGAAAACGATCTAACGTAGTTCTATTTGTTGACGTATTATCAAACTACATTTGTCGACGATGGCTGCTGATCTCGGATCGAGATTTCAAACCGCCAATTTCAGCGGTTCGAATAAACTTCATCGCGATCTCCAGTACAGCTCTCAACTCGAATTGTGCAACAGTTTCCTGTTTCGATCTTAGATCCGATCTCGGATCGAGTTTCGAACCATGATGGTGCAACCAGGCATAAGAGGCGCAGACATATTCTGTGTACGCGTAGTTCACACGTATCTCAGCTAATACAGTAAACACCGTGGTAATATATACGACCTACTGCAGACTCTGTGCCTCACGCGTAAGAGCGATGGGGCGCTAGTCGTGTGTGTTATTGTCGCCCGTATACGAGCGCGGACGACCAATATCCCACCCGTGTTCATGTAGATGCACTTAAGGTGCCGGCCTGCCCGGTGCAATAACTGCGCTATGTTGTTTCACGCAGCTGTTACACAATTTACTGTCTGCAACAACAACAACACACCATGCGAGGTCTGTTTGTTGAGTGACTTCAAGGCGCCATGCACATTACAAGCCCAATTTCAGAGCACTCTGACTGCTAACTATGTGATTTCACATTTCAAGGACGCTTCAGATAGATACAAAAATACTAAAGGAAACAACACATCACGCGTAATTAAAGGCTGTTCACGATAAAGTGAGCACTTTTGAAATCAACATTACAAAAAGTCACTGCCCCTACTTGCTTGTATTTTAACGGGCACATGCGTCCAGTAAGATTGGTTACGATGGAGGGGAAAGTAGTTCCATATATTAATCGAACAAAAAGTGTTGGTAGCCATTTGTGATAACTTAAATTATTTATCTTGCTTTCCGAATATTTTAATGCATAAGTGTAAAAATGAACAGATTTGTACAACATTCACTTTTCTCCATTTTTATTTGACCTACACATGAATAAAGTGACGAGGTCCATGGCAATGTTAATTTTACATAAAGCGGAAGAACACACAACGTGTATACAAGTAGATCTTAAGAAGGGCTTTCAAAAGTGCTCATTTTATTGTGAATAGCCTTAAACGTTCGTTCTTAGTGACTCGTGATCATAAATACTTACTCATGATGACCTTCAAAAAGTTCATTCGTGACCTATCAGCATATCTGGCATTAACCTAAAATCATTGTACCTGTCACGTGTATCATACACATCAGTAAAAACTTAAATATCTTACTGAACCTCTTCTTATACTCTCGTGAAATGCGTTGGGATTTAAACAGACTAAATATAGATTTAAAGCTTATAATAAAGTAAACTGAGATATACTTGGATACTGGGATTTTATAGCTCTTCCAAGAACAAAAGTAACAAAAATATATTTCTCAGCCTCACGTACTCCTACAGAAATGTATTTGATTTGTAACAATAAATTATTGATATAACTAATGAGCCTACTTTCATCAACATGGGTGCTATTAATATTCAAATAATTTCTGCAAGAGCTGAGTTGGTAAGAAAGACTTGACTTGTCTTGGAAAGCAATAACTTTATAAATGAATCCAGAATCTTGTGCAGCACTAGTGAGACAATTACAAATACACATATGCCTTACCAGGGACTTGAACCCAGAAAACCTCATACAATAAGTTAGCGTCAAATCAACTGCATTACGGAGGTCGGATTCGGAGCATAAATTTAGGATTTAATCAGTCTAATGTTGCGAATGATAAGGTTCACCAACTTAAAATATTTACATGGCATTTATTTTGAAAATAAGTGACTGGGCCGCATAAAACATTTAAGTTTACATGGCCTACCGTAGTGTTATTTGTGTTAAGAATATGATGGAAATAGGTTGTTTGGTCTCTGAGGCTCGAATACGATGACTCTAATGTATACTCTCTACATACAAATTTTGGTTGAATTTCGTTAAATTTGTTTATTATGTGTCGAACTTACCTAAATGATTTATGAACATCGTTGTCTGACCCATTGAAACCATGAAAGTTTATGTGGCCTTCTTTAGCAGTTACGGTGTGCACAATTTCTTACAAATGTATTTAAAATATGCCAGTGTAACACTTGGTGAGAATCGGTTGATTGGTCCTCGAGACATGGCGTAAAATTACCATAATTTTTATGTGACGATCATCATAAATGGAAGGCAAAAAAGTAATATAGTATCAGTTTCGATTATTTTCTACTGTCAATACACGAAGTTATGTTAAAATAAATTACATAGTTTCGTACATATCGCCCACAAAACTAAAATTATTTTATAGGCGCCATTCTGAAAATAAGTGTGTCCTACTTCTCAAAAATTATTATAATGGCCTACCACATTAAAACATCTTCGTAAAATTCGTAAGAATGGGTTGATTATTTCCCGAGATATGAGATAAAATTGTTACTTTTTATTGGTAGGGCTATCTTACAAATGACAAAGAAATGAGGCTCTGCATAGATATGGTTGTGATTGGTACTGCCAGCATACAAATTCAAGTTCGAATTTGTTTCGTTAGTAAAATATGCTGAGCTAAAACATTTATATAGACACAATTTTGAAAGTAAGTGCCTAACCTACATAAAGCATACCAGATAACACCACCAGCTGCAGTACCATTTGTTTGCCAACTTTGGAAGTAATCTGAAATTATTTCCTGAGATATGACCAAAAAAACTGTATTTACTCGCATGGCGCTATCTTATAAAATGGCGGAAAAAATGCTTCATGAAGTTACAGTTAAGAGTTGTAATGTTTAATGCTAGTATACAAAGATATGATGAAATTTATTACATAGTTTCGACGATATAGCATTCTATGCTAACATGGCTATATGGTTGCCATTTTTTAAATAAGGGTCTGTTATGCTTAAAACATACAACTTTAATCAACTGTATCATTACTACTTGTTTGCTAAATTTGGTAGTAATCAGTTAATTATTTACCGAGATATGACAAAACAATTTAAATTATTCGTATAACGCTATCTTCCAAAATGACAAACAAAAGTGGATATTTGTTGGTGTGTTTGATGGTTGTGATAGTTACTTTTAGTATACAAAATTTGGTCGAAATTGGTTTAATGGTATGGCAGATATACTAAACGTAAAACCTTTGTGTCATCCATTTTGGTAAATGTAACTAATCAAGTTCAATCAACTACGTTTACATAGCCTACCATAGTATTACTTTCATGTCAAATTGGGTAAGAATTGGTTAAATAGTTTTCGAGATATAATGTAAAATATAAATTTTTAATTGGGTGCTATTTTCCAAAATGGCAGATCAACCGCATTATTGATCTCAAAATATTATGCTTACACAACGGTCTGCCAGGATACAAAACTCTGTTTAAATCGGTTGAATGGTTCCTGAAAAATTTCATAGCTCCCAGAATTTTAAAATGGCCCCCATTTAAAAGTAAGTGCCCGAGGAAGTCTAAAACTACAAAAGTCAGGTGTCCTTACTAAGTTTTACATTGTACCAAGTTTTGTGAAATTTGGCTGAAGCGTTCAAGAATTGGGGGGAGGGGGGGGGACACACATACATACAGACACATAGGCAGGAAAGTGAACTCATAAGCCATTGTTTTTCATTCTGAATGTAGGCTAAAACCCCGAGTCACCTGTATTTGTAACTGCTCTCAAAATGATATTGCAATATTTCTAATTCCATAGTACTTATCGTCGCCTGCAAAATGTGTTTTCTGTTCGTTTCCAAGTATAACTAGCTAACGGTGGTGAATAGGCATGTTCCATATGAAGATATCATAAGTGCTATCTGAAGCACGTAGCCCATTACGTATGGCATGTGACATGGGCTGGTGAAGCGGGTATATACTGCGACTGACAGACTGGCTGTACACATTGCGCTTCCTGCTGTCATGGGTAAGGGAAGCGATTTAACTGAGTTGCAAAAAAGGGATGATCATCGGCTTTGGGGCAAAGAGGGGCAGCGGCAAAGAGGGGCAGCATTTCGGAAATGGCGACATTTGTGAACTGTTCACGTGCCTCTGTGGTAAAGGTGCACGGTGAGAGGACGAATGACACCACTGGGAATAACCATCATGGAACCTGTAGAGCTCCATGCTCCAATGATGTCCGAGGTTAACGTCGACTACGACGGTGCGTGAAGGCCAACCTACAGGCTACAGTGGAACAGCTCACCGTCCAAATGAACCAAGGAGCACCCAGACACTCTTCTGCGAATGGGGCTTATATGGGGTGTATACGGAGGGTGACAGCATCTATACTAACACAGGTGGATCGACGAAAACGACAGGAATTTGCTCGACAGTATGGCGACTGGACGGCTGCTTATTGGAAACGGGTAGTCTTCTCCGACGAGTACGTTTTCAGCTGCATAGAACGGATGGATGTCAGCGTGTCCGGCGAGAAACGTCTGAGAACCGACATCCTGCATCCATTACTGGATGAACACAAGGCGGTGGGGGCAATGTCATGGTCCGGGGAAGGTTCTCGTGGTATTCTCTAGTTCCCATCATCCGTGTGGAAAGCACTCTTGATCGATTTGGTTATGAATCCATCCTCGGCGATCACGTCCACCCGTACATGATGATTGTCTTTCCTTGCGGGGATGGAGTCTTCCAGCACGATAATTCAACTTGCCACATGGCTAGAAGTGTCCGCACGCGGTGTGATGATATCGCCACATGGTTTTCCAGTGCCTAGTTACTTTGTGCCAAGGTTAGCAACAACCACTCTTTAAGAAGTTACGTTAATCTTGTAATGTTTTATTCTGTTTTTAAATGCTGGTCTGTTGTATATAGATATTTTATCATGCTACTATTTGGATTAGTTAATGTATTATAATACTAGATTTATCACTAATATATTTTATATTGATATCATATGTGTTAGACTTTGAGAATATATGGTTCTTGTATGTTGTTAAGAGAGTCGCCGTTTGAGGTCGCAGCATTCGGGCTTGGTGATGCCGTAGCTAGGCGTGTTGTAGGAGTCGCGGGGTAGCTGTCAACGGAGAGTTGTTCTTCGGTACGTGGCCAGTGCTAGTTTGCGATCGTGGCTGGGACTATCTGTGAAATTTTAATTATGTTAAAACCCTGTCGTGTGTGATCACGCTGATGAATGACAATATACGTAACAAGAAAGAGCTCGTTAGCGCGCCGATGAAACAGACCCGTTATGTCTTCACGTTATGTTGTTCATTCCGTGATTAAACTTATGTCTGGAGGGAGCCGACGCTCTATACGGTTGTTGCACAAGTATTTCTTGTCGAAGCCGTTAACCACGTCCTGCAGTGTGAGCGTTTTGCAATGGAGATCACCTTGTCCGCTTTTCATTGCGGAATTGTGCGGCGTAGCCAGTACATCAGCTGATCGAGCTGGCCTACACATCATCAAGCGGCGCGAGGCAGGTGTGACAGCCTGCAGCGCAGACCAAGAGAATGGAGCTGTCGTGAACATGCTGAGGTGGTACCTTACCCCTCTGGAGCCACGACCATTTTAATTATCCAGGTATGAAGTCTACGTTTTATAGTAGCGCCCGTAATAATCCGAGGGCAGCGTTATCAAAGTGAACGTATTTTCGCACAGTTTGCACGTAGCTACTTATGCTGCTTAAACAAGCTGCAGCTCTCCCATTTTGCATAAAAGTAACTGTAATATGAATTATGGCAGTCATTATTGGCCTTAGTACTCTAACGACTATTTTTAAAAGTACGTATTTGGTACTGCAGGGAGTGAACATTTTATCGTACTCTCTAGCCCAAAGTTTTCTAGTATTTAATGGTCTGTGTATTGGAAGAAGTTTTATGTAATATTTGATGGAATTTTTAATAAAATTGGAAAAACCGTTGAGCGTTTGTAAACCCAAATGTAAATAAAAGGCAGTTGGCATAGTAGAAATAAAATGGCCACATGTTATAAGTGATGTATATTTTTCAATTCTGGAAAACCTGTTAAAATTTAAAGTGAAAGTAGACATTGCTAATGTGGTATATGAAGGAGAATATATTTTATGATAAGATTATTTGCATCGGGTCGGAAAACTGAAACATTTAAAGGAGGCCCCGTTACCTTGAGTAAACTTAAAGTATATGTTTTGATTGATAAGTAGCAGTGAGGAAGTGTTGACAAACCCGAAACCAGTGAGGTAGAGGGCGTCTCAGTGGCTGTAAGAGCATGATCAAGGCTTCAATGTTCTTGCCTGGCCCCCAAACAGCCCCAATCTCAATCCAATTGAACATCTGTGCGACCACGTAGATAGTCGTGTTCGCCGTCTGCCTCCTCCGCCACGCACCCTACAACAGTGGTGGGACGCACTGCAGATACAGTAGCATGACTCCAGATACCCGTGGAGACCTATCAGCACCTGACTGAGTCACTGCCAGCTCGTCTAGCTGTTGTCCGTGCTGCGTAGGGCGGTTACTCTGGATACTAGCGGGTCGTCATAGTAATGAGATTCGTCGGTGTAAACGACACCACGGCTCTACAAACCAAGGGGAATAAATAATCGAAAGACGCAGAGATAAATTTGTTTTTCAACCCAGTTATGAGCCTTGTTGTTCGGCGACATGTAACTGGACTCCTGTCTTCGGCCCATCACTTCGTCACATTGCTCCATTACGTCACTGCTAATGGCACGGCCAATTTCCTTCCTAGCAGGAGTCTGATGTCTCCATCGCCATCTTGTTGACAGCTCGCCTCGTCCTTGCACGTCAGGAACTAGAGCGACTAATAACTCCTTTCTCTACCCCTCATTGTGTTTATGGTTATGTGCGAGAGTGCAAGTCCTTAATTTACACTTCTCCACGGAGACGGCCAGATGAAATGACATCCAACCCAATATAAGATCTAAGTGGACCTGCCGTGTAATGAAGGTTGTCTATATTCCACAACTATGGTGATCCATCAGGAGGCACTACTCATAATATCGCGCACGATTCTTGCTTCAGCTGAGATGTTCTTTAATTGCTTAGTATTTTGGTAAGAAATAAGTACGTTAGAGGCGTCAGTTATTACAGTGATCACTGATACATAGATCAGATCACTGATATATAAAAAGAAAGTACAAATAAATATAACTCCAAGATTTTCATATAAAATATTGATTATCTAAATAGCTTTTATTTGATATTTCAGTAATGAGAATTAAAATGCTATTCTAAAATTAAATTTTTTAACTCTCTGAACATACATCAGCAACTACTAATATTAATTGTCTCGTTGCAAGGCAAATATTAAATCAAACAATTGTCAGTATCTAATAACTATCCATAATAAAAATTCTCCTAAACATAAACGTAGATATTACGCAACTGAAGGCACAATTCCCTAAACACAGTATTGAGGACAGGCACAGAGAGAAATGCCAGCTTTGTATGCGCCTTTCAGATTTCTTTGAATGTCGCTGCTGAATCTCATTTACAGCGGTTGTGGATTAATACGTTCATTGCATTTATATTTTCCTCACTTCAAAGTACTATACTTTCTCTGATTCTATATATACAACGGTGATATCAGTGAAATTGTCAGTGGCTATGAAGTCTTCGTCAAATCTTCGTCTGCGAGTAGTTAATAGCAGTAATGTGCTACTTGTATGCATTGCTATATTACTTCCATCAACCAGACTACAAGAACAAGAGAAAGAAGGACCACATACGGACAGAGGCTGGCTAAATGTTACACGGATCAGTTTCTTTTTCACTTTTACCTACTATTACTTTAAAATAAGAAACTGAAAATCATTAGTAAAGGTGTGTTAAAATGTCACGTTAACAAAATAATAATTAATATAATGTTGTGTGTCCCCAACTAGGAAGTTCGCAATGCATTTTTGTATTAAACGTAATGCTAAGCACATATTTAACTTTTGCGTATATTAAAATTGAATTTAAGTTTATTGACTTTCTTCAAAACTCACAATATTAAGATGAGTACATAAGTTTCTTATATAACTAGTCGTTTGAAGTTTTAACCTAATAGACTTTGTCGTTCAGTAAAAAATTGTACAAAACACAGGCACGCTAATAAGTACCAATAATAATAAATTAAGAGCCTTATATTATGATCATTTCATTTTGCGTAAACACCAATTTTAATATTTTTTTATGGTGGTGTTAATTGATACGTGCAACAAACTGTACGATCAAGACAACATTAATTGCTAGATTCCCAAATTATTCATTGTGTTTCTCGTTCGTGCAATATATAAGTAGCATGTTTTGCGGCCCGAATAATATCGCTGAAAACTCTTTTCGTGATATCTGGAGCATCGAGGTAGTCAAAGTATGTGGCATCACTGTGTTTGTCAGAAAGTTACATACTACATAATGTTGCCACGACAACAATTATTACTGAGTCAGTCCAAATTTCCATTCTTACAAGATTGTCAAAGGTGCTCTTTACCATGCTACGAACTGTAAAGAACCTGTACCCGTAGTTTCGTAGACGCCTGCATGCTTTACCTGACTTTCCTTTGTGGGAAAAGGTTTCATTGTAAGAACCGTCACAGAGAAGAACTCACCGCGTATTAAACAATGCGTATTTAGCCAATTTTGCCCTATTAAAGGCTTTAAGACTAGTCTCTTCAATTCATTTGTATTTTTCCTTTTACTCAATGTGGTTTCGTCAGAAGTTCCACCGCCTCTTTATAGGCTGTTCACGGTAAAGTGAGCACTTTAGAAAGCTCTCTCATTTCGGATACTATTCAATAAATATATTATATTTTAGGGTTAGACGTTAACTTCCGAGTCCCGTGGAATATACACACTGTGTTTATTACTTATATAGCAGTATTTATTAAAAGAGGCGGTTTGAGGATAAAAAATTACTTAAAGAAAAAAATAACTAGGGCTTCAAATGTGCTCACTTTACCGTGAACGGTTTATATTAACCAATTTTGATACAAGAGATTTATTATCTGGCTCAACCATGGATAGCAAAATTGACGTTATATGCTTTCCAACGACACTACAAACACAACGTGGAAATTTCCAACAGTCATACAAACATACAGACAATATTCATTCAGATCCTTGAATCCTTGAACTAAAGTTCAGGCGGTTAAAATTTTGTCATCTTTTGATAAGTAATTATAAATATGCCTCACAATTTGGCTTACGGTTTAAAATTCCATTCTGAAATTCTGACTTCTAGTTTTGAACGAATAGTGGATTGCGAAAAATCTGGAAAACAGATAGCAATTATAATTTTTCTGGGGGTATAAAGTCTTCATTATGAAATGTTAAGTAGCTATTATTAGAAAACTGTACAACACAAATAAATCATGGGCACAAGTTGCAACACATTCTGCTTTGTTTACGTATAGTGTAGGGAAGCGAGGTGTTCTGTACAGGCAGTATGTTCCATACTTTGTCTTGGGCCCACGAGCTACTTAAACCAGAAATCCCAGTGTTGTAAACCCTTGTTTTGATGTGTGTAGAGAACTGGTTTAAATTATTTCGAAATAAACTTAACCACTCCCCCAACAACACTAACTAAAGGATATCGAACCGCATGAATGATCACAAATTTGCATTCTTCATGAACATTCATGTATATCATTACGAGTTATGCGTAGCAATTTCATGTAATTAAGCTGAGTTTGGCGAGGGAGGCGATGAGTTCCTGTCATTAAAAAATATGATTAAAATAGTTCATATTATTTTTTTTAGTAACTATTTTACTTCCAGGCAATGCTATAAAAGTAATTGAAAATATCTAAGCGATGCGCAGACAGGACATTTAAAAAGCATCTGAACTACAAGTGTGCAATCTTAGGAAGATGACAAAGCGTGTTAATATGCAGATACCATGTTAAGAATCAAACCCTTTGTGAGTATTGATACAGCGGATCGTTTCTCGTGCTGATGGCAGCCCACAAGGAAACTAAGGCCGTGCTCATTCTTCTACTTAGGTTACTGGTCACCTGGAGTAATAAATGACGTCAGCTACGCACGACGAGTTTGTAGTTGTGTCATTACTAACGGCTGTTGATTTGTCAAATTAACAATAATGACATTCCATTCAGGGGAAAATAATTGAATACTAAACCATCCTTACCCTGTTTGCATCCTCAGCATGTATGTGCAATGCAGTTTCTTGGTTCGTATTGTCGTTGACGGCTGCCATGTTAGTTGTGTGTGCTACTGTTGTGACTACCACACATATGTCGTCTAGTCTCAGCAGATAGTGTAGCCTGAGTTTTCTGTGGGTTCGTGGCTGTGCCTCGCGCATGCGCACGACGCCGACTCGAGGTTGTCGAACGAGACGACGCCGTTGTCGTTGTGTTGTTAGTCAGCAAGTTACAGCGTCGCAATGTAAACGTTACATCACCGTTTCCATCCTGGTAATTCACGTGTCCCTCTGAGTTTAACCCTTTCACACCTGATTTAACTTACGGTTTCAGATGTTGCTCACAAAATATTTTATGATCCGTGCTGTACTTAAGTCGACACAACACTTGTTTCGTTGCCACAGCCAATTATATGTAGGCTATATGTTAGGCTGCAGTAATATGAACCACACCTGTACACCAAGGGTGTCTTACTGGTCTAGGTCATAGTTGGTTCCTGGGTGTCATCTAGGACCATCACCAACCGTTTGCTGGACGCTGTGCTACGATCAAGGATGTCGCTCGCCAGGCTTCCTCTCAAACCTCACACCGTGCAGCCCTCCTCGGATGGTGTCGCGAACAACGCAACTGGAGAGGTGAATGGCGCCGAGTTGTGTTTAGTGATGAGAGCAGATTCTACCTTGCGCCAGTGAGCGGCCACAACCAGAGTGTATGTGACTGCGACGTACAGGACCAACTCCTGACACAATTGCCTGGGGGGGGGGGGCAATAGCCTACAATGACCGTATGCCTCTGGTATTTGTTGAGGGAACACTGAACAACGAAACATCCAGAACATCATCCAGCCCATTTTGTTGCCGTTCCTACAACGCAAAGGAGATGTCATCTTCCAGCAGGACAATGTCCGTACACACACGTCTCGTGTTACCCTACGCGCACTCGAAGGTGTTCAACTACCCTGGTCTGCATGATCACCCGACCTGTCCCCCATTGAACATGTGTGGGACATGATGGAACGGCGTTTGGTGCGGTCTGCAATGCCGGCAACAAACTTCCACCGATTGCAACAACAGTTGGAATTAACTTGGATCACTCTTCCCCAAGATAACCTCCGACATTTTTATGACCGTTTCTACTCTGGACTGCATCGTCGCTAAAGGTAGCTACACAAGATACTGACAATCTGTATAGTTATTTAATAAATACTTCATTCATGTGGGACCCTTGCATACGGGTGTTCATTTTCCATTTTCCACCAGGGTATTTGATCTTGTGAAATAGCCTTAAATCAGAAAGGAGTGCTAGCTGGTATACTCATGTCGTGCCTATGTTGTCTGACGAAACTGTCGTGCTGTTTGTACATGTGTGCGGGGGTGGACATTATTTTTTGAGATAGTGTTATCGTTCACTACAGATATAAGATATCTGGAAATGAAGCAGCTGACAGAGTAGTTGCTGAAATGGGATTAGATGGTTTTAGATTTTAAGAATGCAAATTGGAGCTGGAACTTCTTTTATTCTTGAATACACGAAAAAAGTAAATACTCTTTAGAAATAATATATTCAAATAAATGCAATGAATCACTTCTTATTCTTATTTTATTCTAAAATTCTATTGGTTGAATGTTTTTTTCACACGTCTCCCTTTCCTACACGACATGTAGGTACACCAACAGTTTGGCAAGCATAGCTTATAGACGTATTTGATGTGTCGACCGAGCCGATGTGAGAGCAAAATACGTGCCACCAGAGCTACGTGACACCAGTTACCTCAGTGATGAAGAGTGTCGATGGACGAGTATTTTCACCGCGGCCACGTGGAGAGATGTGGCTCTGCTACACGTGTCTACTCACTGGGAGATGTGCCCTCGTCATACATTAACACTCCCAGAGTACACTAACGTATAGTACAAGCACTTGGGTACTGACGGTTTTGGAACTAGAGTAATGTACATGGCGCACTCATTTTACGAACATTTCCTGAGGGCGAAGTGGCAAATAATCACGTGACACTGGCAATACCCTATACATAACCGCGGTGCTATTGGTATCCAGCGTGACTTAAAAGAGCAGTGTTCAAAGAATTATTTACACAATAAGCTGCATTTGCCTAATCATAAATATTATGTCCAAAATGCAGCCATATATACAACTTTTAAATAAAGAAGTAATGATTATATCACCCATAATTTGTTTTTCTCCATCCGTGTGTGTAACCAGAATTAGGAAATTTCCCTTTAGTTGGTTTCTTTCGACTAAGTCTCTCCGCCTTTTACCACTTTACCCTGAGTTACTCGCCGAAATAATGTGTGTAAAAAATTTACTCTGGCGAGAAGCTCGGAGTAATTACTGTGCAATTTTGGGACACTGCCAAGAGCGAGTACTGCGAGTATTTCGGGGGACAGATAAAGACTAAAGTTTGCTCGCAGAGTAAATTTTTTAAACCCCGGTCAGGAGAGAACCTGGCTCACATGCTGTGTGTCCCGACACATCACGACGACTCTCACACCTTCAACTCTACCTGTTCTTGTTTTTCCTCTCTCTCTCTCTCATATATATACTTCTCTCTCCCTATCTATCTCTATCTATCTCTCTCTATATATCTCTCTCTATCTCTCTCTAAAAGAACCGGTTTATATTTCCGGGAGGGACGCACCCTCTTGCATATGGCAGACGTTTCTGGTGAATTGTAGGTTTGTTTGGCGTACTTCCCTCCCCCCTCCATAGCCATCCTTTCACCGGCTCTCAAGATCTCGTTGTTAAGAAACGCCCAAATCTCTCAACTTCATCCTTGCACATAGCTAGACTGCCCTGGATTCGAATCCCAAAACCATTGAGCAGTAGCATTACTAGGTATTGGCTGGGGAAGAAGGAGAAGGGAGTATGATACGCTACTGGGTAGTGGGAAGGGGTATGGAACTAAACTCCCCTCCCCTAAAGGTGCGAGAGGGGTTCGGAGATCCTTACTTAGGTCTTTTTCTTTAACGTCCACCACGAAATTATTCTTTTTAAATCATTTTCTGACGGAATATTTCTATAAGAGACAATGTAACATTCACCAGCCTGTAAGGGGCAGTGAGTCTTGCCGAATATGTTCGCTAATGCTGGCCTCTGGAGGGTGATTGATTACCTAAGATCCCCGCCATAGCTACGCAACTGCCCTCACACATCAAGACAGAGTTTCAGACATCACATCTTCGACTGGCTGAGAGGGACCGCGATGGCTGAGCGGTTAGCTTGCTTGCTTCCCACCAAGGTGAACCAGGTTCAATCCCCGACTGGGTCGCTCCCGGATTTTTGCATTTGGGAATCGCGCTGGACGATGCCACTGGTCGGTGGGTTTTCTCGGGGATCTCCCGTTTCCCCAGCCCATTCATTCCGGCGCTGCTCTATACTCACCTTAATCATCGCCATCTGCTCTCAAGACTTCACTGTTAAGAGCTGCTCAAATCTCTTCAGTTACTAACGCACACTCGACTGGCTGAGCCACCGAACGATGTGCCAGATCTACACCAGATATTCACATCGAGCTGAGGTGTTTGCAACTCTACAATGCACTTCGCTTTTTTATGAGAAACTACACAACAAAGTGTGATTTTAAAATGTGTTGTATGTACTGTGAAAACTAACTGCCGAAGAAAAATGTAAAGAGGCACACAGCGCGGTATTCACGGATTCGCCCTGTTGGTACACTCGGGAAAATTGCCACTATATGGATTCAACCTGTGAGAGAAGAATTTGGCAAATGGAGCAGAATTACTGGAAGCCGAATTGACCTAGAATTTAATCTTCTGGTCGCATAGGTTGAGGCATTCAACAACTTTCGTAGGATTCTCGACAAGAATAATGAGGTCTGCCAATTTTTGTTCCCAGATTTCATGCATCCTAGTATATCTCATATTGGTCCACATATAGCGAAAATTATTTGAAGAATCTTAAAATGGAACCTTACAGTGACACAATTTTGCTTTGGCTGAATATGAGTATTTTTGGTACTGTAGTTTCTTTCCGTCCAGCATCATCTTGTAATTTGATGGGCAAATGTTACTCTAAACGAAACAGCAGTGCTGTGGAAGGAAACGTAAATTTAGTAGCTGCCATCACCACCATTCAAGAAAATGATAAAGTATTTAGTTTACTACTTGTTTTTATTTTCTTTTGGTTTGTTCTTAAATTGCTTTATGGTAACAAATTCATGATTATTCCTCGTATCCCACTTCTGAAGAAATATCCAATGGTATCTCTTTACGCATTGACTAAAGGAAAGATACTTCGCCATCTTCTATCTGGTCTAATTTAATCTCTCAAAGGATAAGCTTATGTCAGATAAGTCCTGACTTTTGAACAATCTATCATATAATCCGTGCACTCGTGTACTTTTGTATTGGCAGTACAGGTGAGCTCCGCAATTTTCCTTCACACACGATTTAGTTCAAGACAATTAGTTTACTGCACAACTTGGGTATCTTCGCTTCTTGTAGCAATATTTGTAAGTAGGAGGCCTCGGTGACTCTTCACGCATCAAAGGAAGTATGCGAAGAAGAATTTGTTTAGGTGGTTTCAGACAGTACGAATCACACTGTTCGAAATGCTGATGGAGATGGCACTTTTTGTGTTTCGAGAGGTGTGCCTTTTTGTGATACCTGCTTCAGCTGTACAAAGAGAAAATGAGTGTCACAACCCCAGACCTTGAAAAATGTGTACACTGGACTGAACTGTGTGTTGAGTAAAATACCCATTCTCTGCACTGAGCTCGCCAAGTGCCTAACTCGCTTCCACCAACTACCGTAGGGGTAGCAGGTCCCGGCACAGCAGAAGAGTCTCGCACCAAATGATATTACTTCAATTAAATAGCATAGGGATTTGTAAACGCTGCTGCTGCTGACTCTACAACCGTCAACATGTGTAAGCGTGTTTGCTGCTGAAGAGAGCAAGAAGTGAGGGTAGAAAGTAATAGTGATTGCTGACCAGCATCTTTTTACAAGCTTTTATTTTACTTTTCTTGTTTGTATGTACGGTAGGTGTCTGACCCGTGCCGCCTACTCACTAGCGATCACGATGTATTTGGTGGACAAGTTGTCGATTACTGGTGGCTTATAGAGTTTCAGTGCCGGGGAAGTCCTTATTTACACATGGTTGTGTGGGTACAAGACCATCCAAACTTTGAAACACAACAAGGAATTCAAGTGATCGACCACGTATGAGTATGTGAAATCCCATTTGAAGATTCCGATCTGCGTGAGCTCGTATTGAAATGCCAAATACATAGACATACACACACTTGTACGATTAATAATGAATATTCGGCATGCCGGTTCAACTTCTCGCGAAAAGAGAGCACTGAAACTGGCCTGATCGCAAGCGATACCGATGACGGAAGAGTCCGTGAATCTATAAATTGTATACCTATATAATAAAAGAAATAGGCGAGACTAAAAAAAGAGAAAAATAAAGTAAGTGTTTGAAAACCTTTTAAAACCAATCTTTTATCTACAAATGAATTAAAAAGATAAGAATAATTATAGGAGTAGTTACAGAATTTGTAGAACTTGTAAGGCGTGGTCGAACAGCCGTATTAAACTTGACTGCAAATTAATATTTTTGTATCAATTTATATTTAGTATGTTATAAAAGCTTGGCGCGAATAGTTCAGAGCCTTACGCAAAGATGTGTCTCCATAACATATTTAAATGTATATTGTGTTGAGAGCAGCCTGAATTTGGATGTTAGTTCTTTAAACTTTTATTGATGCAATAATTACTACTGACCTTTTGCAGTGTGACATGAGGATTAGTACTAGTTTATTGCAGCTCATGAATTAAATTAGCTGTGAATTTCTTAAGAGCCATATTATATTAATGTTAATGTTTGCATTTTATTAAGGCTTTTAGTTGTGATTTCCCTGAAGTACCATCTTAAAGTGTTAGTGTTAGGTTTTTTACATGGTTGCAGATTTCTTTTTTAATGGTTTCTTTGTAAGAAGGGTTTTAATAGGTTCAAAGTATGGTCTTTAATGATGCTCATATTTTCTTATATTGCTAATTTCATTTTCGATAGTTGTGAAAGGTAGATTTATTGGTTCTTGGCAGTAGAGGTAATATCTGTCTCTCTCACTGCTACAGTTCCAGTTCATCTATCTCCCTCAGGTTGTCCTGTAGCAGTATACATTTTTGAAGCTATCTATCATGTTTGATGATGATTTGATTGTAGTTTCAATTTTTTAAATATATGTTATGTTGTTGGAAATCGCTATATTGTGACTTAGGCCCCTTTTGTCCGACAATAGTCTAGCGCCCTACTATCCTGTCTCCCGTTCTTATCTGCTACGTGAAAATCACGCAACAATACTGCTGAATGTTTTTATATGATCTGCAGAATATCACAAAACTCGGCTCCACACTGTTTCTAAAAGAATTTGCGCATTTCTGCTAAAGTATATTTTATATATTACGTCCAGGATAAACTTCGTTGCAGAGTTGGGCATACATGACCATATAACATGGTTTGATGTGCGTGAGGAAAGTGAATTGTGACCTAACGCAAGGTCTCAGAATAACCAATGCTGTTTTGACTCGCCAAGTTGCACTATGCTAGTGAGTGTAAAAGTGAGCTACAGCTAGAGATGAATATTCTGATCTGAATATTTCTTTGTCATGACCTCTCACATGGTGATTCTAGTACAACTTTTGAACTTCTATATTAGTCACATAAGTAACATTTTTTAGCTTCTATTAAAGTTAGTGTATTTTAAGTGTTGCTAAATGTTACAGGCGCCTGTTGCTACTTTTTAATGTTTGAAAGAACATCTCTTAGTGACATGGATAAACTGCTGCAGAAACGATAATTTTCTGGTTACAGTAGCGAAGAAAACTTTGTGTAGACTCGCCATTGTTCGTGCCCGAAACCCGAAGTTATAGAAAATACGGAGATTTTCCGTATTTGGTATTTACGCACTTAACTTCGTTTTCCGTCATTACGTATTGCGTTTCCGTATATTCACTGTGCATTTTCGTAAAAATTTCCGTAAATACGGAAAATGTTAACAGTGTGGTGAAGTACGGAACCTCGCCACGAACATCGCAAGTCTTCCTCCACGCCCTAAATTCGAAACGGTTAATACCACTCTAAATCAGAGAACTTGACAGCAGATGTCTTGAATGAATGACATCGTACTGATCATTTTAGGTGTTGGTATTCACTCAATAATCAGATAATATTTATACTAATTTCTGGTGAATTCCACGTTCCTGGTAGTTCAACGTCAGTTCAATTCTCTGGTTTTGACAGTAGATAACTAATTAACTGAAGATTGAGTAGAATAATTGTAGTGATTGAAATCATGGATCCAGTTGGTGTGCAGCGAGACAGCTTGAGACTTGCAAGGACACACTCTAAAAATAATGAGAAAATTACCTGACAAGTGTAAGGCAATATCCGCAAACTTGTGGGGGAAACATAGTTTTCCTTACAGGTAAGGTAAAATTACCGCACTCTGGAGTAAAATCCACGTACATGGTAGTGGAAAATCCCATACATGGACGGGAAAATTACCTTACGACGCGTGCATCTCTTCAGCATTCTCAACAGTTAATTGGGAGGACAGGCGGAAGAAACAATCCTTTAACACGCTAATATTCACTGATGCCGTCACGCTGTCGTCGTGGTGTAATGGATAGCGCATCGGACTATCGTGAAAGTGGACTATGATTTACGCCCACCATCAATTGTCGAGGATTTCAGTGCTGAAGTCTAGGTTACTATTTGTCAGAGGATATAAGTAATGAAAAAATTAACAGTGCTATTGCTTGGTGATATTTTTTATGTACAATTTTATTATACAATATAGCTAATTTTCCCTTACTTGTATGGGATCCCCCCCCCCCCCTGGCCAAACTTTTGTCAGGTGCTTCTCCTGTACGATTAGGGAATAGTAGTTAACTTGTTATGTAAATTTCATCCCTCGACACCACACCATCTGCTCTACCTCATGCGTACTGCTAAGCGGTTAGCCTGCTCACCTCCTACCATGGCGAACCGGGTTCAATCCCCGGCCGGGTCACTCCCGGATTTTCGCATGTGGGAATTTTGCTGAACTATGACGCTGGTCGGCGGTTTTTATCACGGATCTCCCTTTTCCCCCGCGTTTTCATTCCGGTGCTGCTCCATACTTACCTCAATCACTCTCATCGGCTCTCAACACCTGTTAAAAAATTGCCCAGATCTCTCAACTAAACTCAGTTGTAGGTACTAAAATATTTACATAAGTAACTATACTGTTTATTTGTGAATCAGCGCATAAAAGTTGACATAAATTTACTGTACAATCAAATAAAATTACTAAACAAATTATAAAACTGAAAATTAAAGTAATCTGTACGAGTGTAAAATATTGTGCAGTCCATCACTGTTTTTCTAGAAGATGTAAAACGTGACAAGTCTATAGTTGCCTAACTTTTTCGTTGAGTTATTGTGCCCTACGTAGTTTATAAACTATCTTTGAATCATGTTATTATTTGATATTTTCATACTAGATAATAGGAAAGGTTTAGGCCTTTATACATAGACTAAATGGTAAGATTAACTAAAGTGAAGTTATTAATGACGATCGCGCAGATTTAGATAGAATTGTTGTAATTTCCAATGAATATAAACTATTAGCTAGAGAGGTCTTAATAGTTCTTCAGCCAATTAAAGGCTGTTCACGATAAAGTGAGCACTTTTGAAATCAATCTTGGAAAAAAGTCACTGCCCCTGCCTGCATATGTTTTAACGGACGCACTGAGTGATATATGTCCAGTAAAGTTAGTCACGATGGAGGGGAAAGTAGTTCCATATACAATATTTACCAAATATAATTGGGCACCTGTCCACAATGTTTGCTCGGTGGTTGTTACCCAGTTAGAATCTCGTAAGACCGCCTCTTGCGGCTATAACAGCAGCCACCCTGTCTGGCATGCTCTCTACGAGTGTTTGCAGGACATCCACGGGGATTCGTCGCCATTCCTCTTGCAATAATTCTATGAGCTGAGAAATGTATTTTTGCCGCGCCTGACGAGCCCTCACCCGGCGATCCAATTTGTCCCAAAGATGTTCTATAGGGTTTGATGTCGGGGCACTTGGCGGGCCAGTCCAATCGGCGAACATTGTTGTCGGCGTACCACTACATAGTAGCCCTTGAAACATGGCATCTGACATTGTCATCCTCGAAGTAACATGGGTTCATTCCGTAAAAATGCACAACGTTGGGAGCATTTCATTATCCAGAATGTTACAATAGGCCTCTGTGCTCATACTACCATGGACAAACACCAGTGGTCCTACGCCGCAGGCCGTGAAACACAAGTCAACTGGCGTACTGAATTATCTATCTTCACGGGTGCCCAATTACTTTTTGCTAGATAGTGTATTTACGTCGACCAAAACGTGTTAGATGACCACCTGTGATAACTTAAATTATTTCTCTCGCTTTCTGTATTTTGTAATGCAGTGAAGTGTAAAAATGAGAGGATTTATACAATATTTACGTCTCTAATAATTTTACTGTTTCTCTTGACCTACGCATAGATCGTGACGAGGCCCATGGCAATGTTAATTTTTCATAAGGCGGAAGAACACACAATGTGTATACAAGTAGATCTTAAGCAGGGCTTTCTAAAGTGCTCATTTTACCGTGAATAGCCTATAGTTCCAATATATGACTAACCTGAATAGTATCGCCGCCGCAAGATGAATGTTGTGTCGGAAAGCGGCGAGCGGCGCGCCAAGCTCAATTCTGAGGGTTGTTCATCTCGACGTCGACCCCCAGACAGATAGACTACGTACCAAGTGTTTTATAGTTACTGGTGGTGTGATTGTCCCGAATACCGTGCTGGCGAGCCGTGGCGTGAAATCCACAGGCTCTTCGGTGCTATGTTTTACAAACTTCAGTTATTGTTGCACTATGTTTTGGTTCATCGCCTGGCCTGGATACCGACGAGTCGCTGTAGTTCGCTGGGCTTGTCCCCATCTACTGAATAATAACATCAAGAGTTCGACTGTTTGGGCATTTGCGTTTCTCGCGTGGTTTATATACCGGGCCTTGCCGCAGTGCCTCCTTGACGTAGCAGCTCACTTCCGCAGCTTGACGTACAGTGAAACATACTGCATGATCCTACACAAGTGCTTTCATCGGTGTCCAAGGACGCAGTTCTCATTCACCTGTCGCTTGCCGGGCGTGGCGCCATCCAACATTGCCTGTCTCACGAAACAGTGCACTTTTCCGACAGGTCTATAAAAGTCGTTCGTCTACGGCTACAGTATAGTCATTGCCAAATATGTTATGACAGGAAGGAGATTTTTGGACATTTGCCATTGCAATGCAGATGTCTGTCATGGAAAAAAAACAGGACTGAGCACGAAAAAATACTTAAAAAGGCAAGCAACGTATGGACGAGAAAATAAACATATGTATACAATACTCGAAAATTCCAAGAGGGAATAGAGTCAAAAAACAGAACAGCAACTAATTACGAAAAATATATGTATGTATACATGACAAACAGATAATCCATAGACACCAACACAGGCAAGAAACTTGCTGACAAAGTTAGGACAACACTGACAAAATAAGTAAGAACAAAATAGGACAACACGGCAAAGAAACGCTTTAAAACACAACAATTTAATCAGACACGACAGAATACAAGTCAGGAATGCTCTAGTCAAGAATATATACGCATAAAGCCAGACATCTGCATCGCAATGGCGAATGTCCAAAATTCTCCATATTTTCATTCACCCCCATTGCACTATCCATTCAAAGATCACAAATATTTTATGTTAACACACAAAGTAAATGACGGTCAGCTGACTGTGTGAATGTACAAATCATCTGAGGCGGGGGGGGGGGGGGAGACACCGCTGTATCCATGGAAACAGATGTAAACCAGGACTGCCTTTATAACTGTACAAATATTGCACTCGTTTATGAGGCAGGCTGTAGGTAGGCGGCCACTACACCTGGTGCCACGGCAACCTACACCCCGCTGAGTGTTTCCATATCGTAGATCGATTCCCGACTAGCGCAAAAGTGCATGATAATCGCACGTCAGCTAGCCTTGCGAAGCATCAAACACGTCCACTTCACTCAGATTATTCATCAATCAAATGTCTAAGGTCAATTTTAGTAGTTGCCTGAAAGGCAAATATATCGGAATCGATCAACTGGATGGGTCGCCACTTTGGTAGTAAGGGGAGAGCGGTATCGTGTGCGATGTCCTAGGGGTGAGTGAGACTCACTACCCTTCCCTCGGTACAGTGTAACAAAGGACGACCACGACCAGCCACCCTCGCCACTGTTGGCAATCTGATAACAATGCTGCAATGGTGAGTTTTGTCGAGGGAGGAACACACTTTCTCCTCTCCCTCAGCATACCACGCTTTCCCTTGTCGTTTCTCTTTCTGCAAGAGCACGTTCACACCACTTTCTATCTACAGAGATAACAAATAAGTAGTCTGGTAGCCTGTATGTCTTTGTAAACATGGTAGAGAAGGAATATGGAGAGGGGTGGAGTGTAGATTTGCCAAACAAAATGCTCACTTCCGAACAGTATACTTGCTCACGTGGTAAAAAATTCTCGCTGAAGTTCAGCTGATTTTAAGAATATTGGTAAGTTTTTCTGCTGCTTTTGAAAACATATTTAGGCAAACTTCCTGAACTGCAATGAAAGTTTTTATCTATTGACAGTAGGGTGAATTCACCACGAATAAAGCTTCATATATAGGAATGCTGCTATAGAAAAATATGTGAATATCTGTACGCATTCGACAAAAAAAGACAACCGTCAACAGCCTATAGCGATCTGTATAACTTCTCAGTTCAGTTACTTGATAAAAATAATTCAAAAATTAATAATGTAAGCCTATACCAAAAACATTGCCGCATTTTATGTTTTAGCCCTTTCAGACACGGTGATCTATACAGGATATTCCCATATATGTGGGATGTCTTCGAGCAGTAGATAGTGTATTGCAAAACGATACAAAATGTCCCTATGAACAGTTTACTAAAGTCGATAGTTTCCATGTTACATACTTTGCACTTTTGTAATGGGCGTAGTCGTAATAATCTACGTGGCACATTCCAGTTCGAGTATCTGTAGCCATGTTCGATACCAGAAGTGATACGTCACTGTCACTGGTTGTCTGACACGTTCAAATACTTGAGGAATTGCACGTATCTGTTGGCAACCTTGTTCCCCTCGCTGGGGAGGCACTGCTGTGTCCGTAGCTGGAGTTGCATAGATAATGGCTTCGAGGTGCCCCCACAAGTAATAATAGTCCAGTACATTGTGATTCGGGGAGCACGCAGGCCAGCCGACAGGTCCTGCATAGTCTATCCACCTGTGCGAGACACCATTCCAACTGATCATATTAACAGGTGCACCTCGTAAGAAATTGACTATTACCAATACGTGCGGTAAAATGCTGGAAGATCTGTAACTTTGAAACTATCGACTTTAGGACATATTTTCACAAAGGGACATTTTGTGTGTTTTGGGTGTGCTATCCACTCCCTGATTACTTATCACAGATTTGAGAACAGCCTGTGTACTGGACGTTGCAAATCAAGTGTATCTAATGAATGACACTTTTCGTAGCAGAGAACAAGTAAGCCCCTCAAGTGGAAGGAGACACTATCCTCTGCCAAGCCTTCGTATTTTCTAGACAAGCTGACGCCAATAACATCATACACAAATACATTTTTATTGGCCCGCTGTTTATAATAATGAGCTGTAAACTGATAATATGACGGTTACAAACACACAATTCGTTCGTTGCACCGCCTAAAAGTACTTGTTTATATGTACTTGAAGGAATCAATACTACATTAATGTAATATATTTATGCTTAATAATGTAACATTCAAAATACCACCAATTTAATAATATGAAACACAAACACAGTTAAATGACGGGAAGGAAGCATAACATAACCGGTCTCGACTCACGCAAAGAAAATATTGATTTTTAACTGCGAAAATAATTTTTACTTTTGGCTGGGAAATAGCAAAATAAATTTGTATGTATACAAAATACTGATTAGTTAAAATCAATAAGTTTTCATGTACCAAGATAGAAAACAAGTTATCTTTACCCTACACATATTAGATGGTAAAACAACAACTAAGTATAAAAATAATTATTAGATGACCTACAGATCAAGATACAATTACACAATAGTGTCATATCTGGAAAAGATTATTCAGAAATATTCAAACAAATACAAAATACCCTAATTAATTACCTGAACACTGAACACAAAAATTTTAAATAAGACATACACATATGATATGAGGTGGTTGTGACAATTCCTTACTTCTTGTGGTTTGAGATTGTGATGTTGGATTTGGTAGGTGACTGTATGATAGAACACTCGCATGGAGATAGGTTGCTGTTTAACCACTTCGCACCAATTATCGAGCAGTATGTTAGTGGTGAGGAATACCGGTATCCTGTTGATTACCTTTTTATCATGGTGTTTAATATTTGTTGTGATCCAAGTTCCTTCTCACAGCAGCTTCCACTTGCCGACGTTCGTATTGACGATGAGTGGTTCTTCGAACAGTTACGGACATGACTGTGGGTAGCTGGTTGAAATGGAATCCTGTATTGTCTATTTCGCGGGAGAGGAGTGTAAGTTTCGAAGGTTTCGTCGGCAACCTCGTCAACATGGACATTCCTGTGATTGTTGAACCCTCTAGAAATGAATATAGTTAACTTTTTCAACATTTTACTTTGGATCTGAATTTAATGACCATAAAATAATACTGCCTGAAGGCCATTGACCTTAAAGAAGGTGTTTAGCCATTCGATGTCTTCCATGTGTATGTCGGAATCGTCGAAGGAGGCCATGTGGTCATAGTAATGCATGGTTTTCATTTGCAGTGTCCTGTGACGGTTGTGCATCTTAGAAATGATGTGTGTGTACGAAGATAAACCAGTACAGAATATCTGGAGAAGAGTGAGTTGTTGTTCTAGACTAATATTGGTTAGGAATTCTTCATATGTGGTTGAGTTTGTTTCTTTTACCAGAACTGATAATGTGTTTTCAATGTTTGTTCTCTATTAATGATATTGTGCAGTTTTTTCGCTTTAACCTTTATTCTTTGTCTCCACATATGGTTCGCAGAGTTGTGCTGTACCGTCATGTTCGTCTTCTGTGGTGTTTTCCATGACTGTGTTGATCAATGACATGATTGTTTCAGTGAAAGGTTCAAATCTGGTCAAGTTTCGCATACTCTTACAACAGAGATACGAAATGAACCAAGAGATAAATTTGATGTGTTGTACTGTGCAATGAGCCTCTGTAAGATTTGTAAGAGTGAAGAAAAGGAATCTAGTGATGTGTTAGAGTGTTCTGCTGAGGTTATTGGTTGCATTTGTGAAGATGACGGTAGCAGTGGTCTCCATGGATGACAATGGTGAATGTGGGCATTTCATTTCTTGTTCCTGATTGGCATTTGATTTCTTGCTGTTGTTCATTTGTACAGTGAAAGGCACAAGTGTAGATGTTGTCTGTGTTTCCACTGTCTTAAGTTTCGGGTTGATGTTAAGGTGAAGGGACGATGGACGAATGTGTGATATGTGAACCACTTGCTTCGATTTCTACGGTGTTTATGTCACTGACTCTTGTAATTGTTTCGGTATGCATTCCAGTTGCATCAGTATGAAATCTGTCACATGCTGTGTTGATTGTGTTACTATTTTCAGTGGTGTCGTGTTCTCGTTCAGCATTTGTATGTACATGTGCCTCGATGCGTACGGTAGGAATAGAGGTACCATCTGTCTAATCATGTTGAGTCGATCGTGATGGATGCTTATGTTTGTAATGTGCAAGTAAAATGTTTTGTCTGACCCTAGTACTTGCACGTTGCTTGTTAGTTCGTCGAGAGTGTCCTTGACATTCTGAATGTTTAACTACATTATTTTGTTTTAGAGTGCCTGCCAATTTAGACTGCGGGGTTTAGGAGTTCTTAACTCTACTATATATCTTCGAGGAAGTCTTTGGAATTCCATGTTTCTGGAGTTCATCTTTTTCGGACAGTCGTCTTTTGACTTGGTTGTCCTGCCCGTACCCACATTTTCAGATGTAGTTTGAGCTGTCTAGTCTATGATTATTATTGCTGGATACAGCGAATGAGTTGGTGATTGGGTTTGCATAATGGCTGTTACTTCTGATGTTGGTGGTGAAGGTGGTAACGTTACTTTACAGCATACATATGTATGCTTGTATTTATTGTTTAAATTTGTCGATATGATTCTTTCTCCATGAGAGTTAATTATTACCTGATTTGTAAGTGATAATCTTTGCATGTCTCTTTCAAATATGTCTTGTGGCAAATACTCACCTTCACTTTCTGTTGAATATTCTATTTCTATTCGTGGTGGGCCCACTTCACTGGATGCTCCCCACAGCAGCAGACTGGTACGTAGCGTACACAGTTTTTATGCACAGGGTAGCGGTGGTAGGTCATAATGACTGCCCGTTGCATTGTGTAGTTGACATATGTTCTACATATTATCTGTGGAGCAGGGTTATTGCCGTGACCAGAGATAGTGATATCCGATAGCGGAAAATGCCTGTGTTCTTCTGTACCGACCCTCCGAGGGACTGGCCAACTTACTTGATTACGTAATTGTTTGTTATGTCATGATTAGATGGTTGGTACGATATATCGTAACATATGTTTTATTCACAAAGTTTCTTCCTATTTTTGTTTCTTTATATTTTTATCCTTCCTTTTGTTGGTATATATGTAGTCTGTTCGCCTTAATAATAGTCATAATACTCCTACAATGAAATATTCGAGCATTTTGGTATTAATAATACCACTATCATTGACAGCAGTGTTCTGGCTCTCCTCACACTTCCTCCTCCCCCTTTCTCGCCGCCTTGCTGGAGAAGCCGATGACTTTAGGGAATTTGCAAGAATACTAGGGCCCTCAGCGCAACGTGGGATTTTGAGGAAATTTCTTGGCGATGTTCAACAACCCTATAAATACAAGCCACAGCTGGATTGTCGGCAGTCTTTTGCGGAGGCCATTTGGCTGAATGAGGTGGATAAAGTCGAGTGCGGCGAGGGACATACAACGGCGGAAGATTGTGAGACGATGGCGAACGAGGTGTTCGTGAAGTGTGAATGGACGAGAGGGCGTGAAACCTGATGAGTGAAGGCCACTGTGCATGAGAGGGCTGGGAGAACTCTAAAATATTGCGAACTGGTGGGACTTGGACTAAACTGAGGTGGGACTGAATAAACATGTGATACGGACTGTATTGTAAATGTTGTATCTGTCAAATATGGACATGTTATTTATAAAATAATTTAATAGGCTTTAATATACTGTAAACTGGGCCTGATTTTTAGTTAAATATATTCCATTAATTTCTCTGAGGTATTTGTAAATTGCATTGCTTGCATTCATTCCTTTGTAAATTGCAAATTATATCAATTTATTGTGAGAATTAGGGTCGAGAGAATTTTGTTTGTAGTTGTTTTAAACAAAATAAGCAAATAAAATTTAATAAAATAAATATAATATTTTAGTTAGTAAAGGCCTCCCTCCTTTAACGAACCTGGTTCAGCACAATGACTTTTGAGAAATGGTAACCATATTAAACCTTTATAAGAATATAAAGATACAGCTGGAAATCGATCTCTTTCACTCCAAGCACGAATTAGTGATATCTGTCAGTGAAATACTAGTTAGTGAAATGCAGTTAAGGGGCGGTTACAGACTGGCCTATCAGTCGTACGATTGGGTAACCGTCCAGAAACCGCCATTCGCATACAGTAAGCAATATTAAGTACATGTGTTTGTGATGAGCTGCTGTGACTAATGCACACACGATTGTGGAGAACATTTTCAACACTTGCTGTAAGCAAAATGTACCGCACATTAATAAGGGTACAGTACTGAAGCTGACTGGCTGCTTGTTTCTGGCGACAATCGGTGTGTGATTCCTTGCAGGAAGTGTTGGTGTTGCCTACGCCTGCGCCTTGAACTTAATTGCTGCCGCACAAGTTTTGTATGCGTTTTACACGCAAACGGTAATCCTAAACAGTTGCAACAAGAAGCAGACCGTTGTTAATTAGGTTATACTGCTCGCTAAACCATTATGAAACGTTTGCAAATCTATGTGGTGGGAAAAAAATTGTGGTTTGGCTGTGTTGGGGACACGCTGTTTGTTTTGCGTGAATATGTCTACGTTGACGTGCTCGGACGCCTTGATGTATATTTTACGTTCCCGGTACCACTTCGCTCGATCATATGGGGTTTTATGGGTATCGCTGGATTGCTTTTGAGATGATCTTTCCATCCGTATAAGATTTCTGTGTTTCGACTTGGCTTTTTGAAAAGTATATGCCTAAATTTTGTTAAGTTTTCTTAATTGCTTATATTCCACGAATACAATTTCATCATAACCACGTCACACAAATTTTTTATGCACTCAATAGATTGATCTTGACGAAAGCTGTTGATTGAATTCTAAATGAGCGTCGTAGCTTCTCCTAGTCAAAAGTTATACTACGCGGAAGTTATGAGACGCGACGAAACGAACTCAAAATTGCGCCCCCTCCTCCCCCCTCATCTTCGTACGCGATACTTCTCTGTCCTCACTCAACGTAACATATTATTTGATCCTTTGGCAATCGATTGGTGTAATTTAATTTTGAATGTAAAAGACAAATTCGGAACTGCAATGCCAAACTCTGTCCCTCGATTTTGCTATCATCGGATTTTCTGGATTGCTTCCCACTATGATTGCAAATTTGAAGACGTATTCACGTCAAAAATAATATGTACACACAGGGAGGATGATCACCCCTGTTATTTTCATTACAGTAGGATGTATTAATGAGAGTTTGCTCATAAGTCGAAAATAGCGGTAACATAAAACAATTTTATAAGAACTGTGATTTAATTTCACATAGTTGCCGCTATTTCACAAGAACACGACATGAAAAATATATTTGCAAGGACTGGTAACTTCCTTAGTATTCAGTTGCTATACATCCCGCTGAGGGAAGATTTGGTATAGCAAGAGCAAGCTGCACAGTAGCCACTCTCCGTTTCCTAACACTGGAGTGCTCACCTATAGGGTATTCACTGTATTGTGAGCACTTTTGAAAGTCTTCTCATTTGGAATAATATGCCATAAATATATTTTATTTTAGCCTTAGACGATAATTTCCGAGTGCGATGGAATATACACGCTGTGTTGATTACTTACTCGGCAATATTTATTTAAAAGGTGGATAAACGATAAAAAATGGCTGAAAGAAGAAAGTAACTAGGCCCTCAAAAGTGCTCACTTTATCGTGAACAGTCTATACCAACACGACTGTCATTACCCACGTGGATAGCACCTCAACTTTGACAACACTAGTTATGTAAACAAACGCTTCCAGATGTTTATGTACTAACTCTAACCAATTTTAATGCAGTTACATTAAAATCAAAGTGATAAAAGTACTAATTTTTTTTAAATATTCATCTTTTGAAAACTAGGATATAAACGAAGACGCTCATTATTTTTATCCATGTGACTTCGCCAGTAAATTAGGGTAGGTTAACGTTGGGTACAGTCAGTCTACCTAATCTTTAGTCTATGTTATTTCAAACTTGATTTTGAGTATGAATTATCTCACGAAGTTTGTCGGTTTAATCCATTCCCCATTCTGTATAAGGAACTTGTTAGACAATGTGGTTGGGTTTCTTCGAGAAACTGCTGTTTTGCCACTTTGCACCTCACAGCTTTCTTATTTCATTCCAGCAGTGGTTGGTAGCTCTCTCTGCTCCAAGTCAGCGTCACATACTCACCGTCAAAGTGACGGGAAACTCACAGGCCAACGTGTGTACGGGGACCAGATTATTAATACATGAAGGACACTTATCATAAGAAATGCGAATTTTAATAAAAGAAATATGGTTAAGGAGGTCGTCTAACTGGCGCCTGGAGCGCATTACAGCGTTTCTAACAAATGCGTTTACTGGCGAAATTATTAAAAGTGCCCATGATATTCACCTACGAAATAAAAGCACATTCCAGACGATGGCGGAATGATACTTTTAAGACAGCACGCACATTGGGAACATTATATTCGTGCCTTCCAAGTAGCTAGAAACGGCTTTTCCAGATTGTTGTGTCTCAAAATATACGAGCCAGATACGTGCGAAACTCTGATAGAGGCATGCATTGGACTTAGCTGCAGAGTCGCGTTTAGTAAAATAACAGGTCAACTGTTTAAATGTTCGAATTTCTAAAATAACGATGAAACCAATGCGCGCTATTTGAGTGGCTTGCGCGTAGAGGCGAAACCCCTTGCATACGCCTGCCGGCAGTCGCCCGTAGCGCTTCGTCTCAGTCACACAAACACATCCCTGACTAGGCGACCGCCTTAAGAGGGCCGTCTACCTGACGCGATATGGCACAGGAGCGAGCGAACACTAAGGGCGACACTGGCACGCACATCAAGTGCCTCATCGCCACTATGCGCGAAGCACTAAACTTGCGCGCAAGCTTTTCGTCTATCCGTTTTTTCTATGGGACTAAGCGGCGACTATATTATTTTACTGAAGGGCAGTCTAATGCAATGTTTAATGCAGAATTGTAGCTGTATTTCATGTAGATCGGTCAGCACATTTTGACATACGGCAGTCTGAAAATGCTGTTTTTAGTTATGTTGAAGGGTTTGGAAATAGTGGTTCTAACATGCGTAGTGTCCTGTAAGCGACATTCCGTCTTCGCCTGAAGATTATTTCCTTTTCGCAAATTAGCATATTGGACACACGTGGAATAGTTTCGTAAAAAAAACGGATTACCTAACACACAGCCCACTGCAACACATTTCAAGGTGCTAGTAGGTAACCCCCTTAACTTGCATACATGAGTGTGACTGAAAAATTGTAGAGAGTACATCCAATGAATATCTGGATGCAAATCGAAATCATTATTACAATTTAATTGTAAGTTATCTAACATGTGAAGCAGATTTCTTTGAAATGTCTGTTTTATTTGAATGAAGGGAACTCAGCAAAATTAAATTTTCTTAACTCATTTCATAAAACCCACTGCATGTGTCAATTATATAAATGTCTTTATTTGTGTGTGAATAGCAGGATTTTTCGCAGGACACTCAGCTAAAAGAGGAAATTTCTTCATTACCTTATGCTTACCTGGCACCAGTGGCATGTAGTGAGTTTTTTTACATGGTAAGCACTGCAATAGCCCCACATATTTGAGTGCTTTAGATAACATTTGCTACTAACAAACGCAACTTCCAACTGTGCTTACCCTCTACATGCATTTACCATTTTACAATACCTAACATCAGTTATAAAAACGGAAACGAAATGAATATAATAATAATTAAACTGAATATTATTTAGAGAGCATATTTACCGAACACTTTTATCCACTTTCCAAGTAAACGAGGACTTGAGGACACAAACAGAACTACTGCTTACCCTGCCGAAGGAACTCGGCAGGGTAACTCGCTTGCGAGTTCGATTCATCGCTAGTCGCTCCCGTTTGTGGAGATAAATACTAGAAAGCAGCACTATGCGTGTACAGTACGGGAGTTGCGAAAACTCTGTTTCTCGAATCGGAAACGGGAGACTCGGAACTAAATAAAGGGTCAAACATGTCCAATATGTATAGGGTAAGCATTGCTTACCTTGCTTCTATGGAATAAACGCCACTGCCTGGCAGCCTGCCGGACAATTTGGGGGGGGGGGGGGGTGGTTATGGTCAGCGTACACGTGCCGTGGAGGAGTCCCTCGGAGAGCTCATTTATTCTGAGCAGCGTCTGCCGTAGCGCGAGACCCTCTTCAACTGCGAGCAACAAATATTGGGCGTCGGATTACACTCCACCCTTCCCCTCGCAACACATCGAGTGAGCGAGGGGGGAGCAGCTCCCGTCATGCAGATAACACTCGCCATAGCAATCTCATTATTTATAGCACTCTGCTCAGAGGGTCGGCTCTCATCGCACAACACTGAGTTTCACTCCGAATAACATTATATTTGACAAGTCTATACCTCGGTACAATTGTCATTCCCGTTGCTATTTCTTAAGTGTTTTACAACAGCGGAGTTACAGTTTTGTGAGTTTTGATAATTTATCTCTACTGTATTGTTGCATATCCTCAGCATTAAGGGGAGTGGTGCATGAAAGCAGTATATTTAACAGATTTTCGATATCATTTTCCAAAGTGTTTATCGAAATTTTTGGCTCCACTAGACGTAAATAATTCTCAACGCATTTTTACGTTGTTGTATATTCACTGCCTTCATTATTCTCGGAGCACTGATGAAACAAAATAATTTTGTTTTTCTTACCTCCAATCGGTGCTCCGAGAATAACGAACGCAGTGAATTCGCAACAATGCAAGAAGGTGTTCAAAATTGTTATTTATCCTCTGTGAAACAAGTTGTGGCAAAAGTGATGTAAATATACGGTATTCATGCACCATTACCCTTAAACCCAAGATATTTTAACAATTTCGTAATACAACATACCATGTCACAGAATAGTAGAGTGTATTGACGAAAACATCAGAATTTCTGACGGTGTGGTATGATATGTGTTTATTATTACATTTGATCAAAACCATTGGAAACAGTGTGTGATATTCGTTTATAAGTGCCCCTGATCGTATGTAACAAGCTTTGGGAGTTGTTTTTTCATGGGGAGAAAATGACACAGAAATCTTTTTACGACCCATAGCCTGAAGTGGTTACTGAGAGTGATATAATTATTTTAAGAAAGATGTTTTGCAATGAACTTAGTTAAATATAACTCGATATAAATAAGATTGAAATACTGTGCCATGCTATGGCATACCCTCTGTCTTAATTTTTTTTCTAAATTGTTTTTATAGCAATTGAACTGAATTTTGACAAAGCCCATTTTTTTATTATTATTATTGTCTTTCCTTGTTTCCGTTCGGGACACCATCTTTGTCTTAAAAGGCATTCATTGAATTTGACTGTGTAAAAGTAAATCTATATTAAGGTATTGTATAAGCGTAGTATTGTCATTTATTTCTTCCGTGAATGGCAGTGAAAATTTTGTATTAGTTTTTTTTTTCGTTTACTCTTGTTTGCCACGTACTAAGTGAGTATCGTTTAATAGTACTCTGTATTATGTTTTTCTGTATCTGCCTTATTTTACTACAGAGGACAGCACCTATACTAAATAACGACTGTATTCGGTATGGCTATTTGTTTTTTAATTATTTTTACGGCAATGTAAGTGTGTACATGGTATGTTATTAACTTTATTTTTAATTTTACTGTTATTCGCACCCTACCTTGTAAAGATACTGTCAAAATAAGGTACCATTTTGACAATCTAAGCTTTGTAGTTTTCCATTGTATTTTAACTCTGCGATATGGTCCTTCGATATTTATCGACTGGTCATGTCGCGAGTTTGGAACATCGTCGAGCCACTTTTGTCCGTGAAGGAATGCGCTGATTTCGTCTCTTCGCTTATCCTCCACACAATGTAAAGTTGCTTTAATGTTTGGTTGAGGAGTTTTCACCTTTAATATGGCATAAGTGCCATCTTCTACCGCTTCGGTGAGTGATTTGTACTTTATTTTTGTTCGGGCGTTTAGTTAAGTGTTAGTTCGATAATCGGTCCTCATTTACTGTTGTTTTCCCTGTTACTTTTGTTCAGTTGCGGTCAACTACTATCCCGCCTAGCCATTTTGATGTGACCTCGGAGTGTAGCTGTCTTGAGCGATAGGACGGCGGTCCACGCGCTGATTTAGGCAACGAGTGATGTGTCACTGCCTGGACCACCGCCTTCTTCGTCTTGGTCAGACTATTTATAATTTTTGGGGTGTGAAATCTCAAACATTCGTTGCTGCATCACTGCGGAAGAATCGGGTTACAAAACGAGTTCCGCCAAGATGTTCTGAAGAGAATCAATACGAAAACAGGAACTTGCTCATCATCATAATTCAATCCAAGAGTTTATTTTTTAGCAGAACCTGGCAACACTTTAACACATATTTAATACATCAAGTTCGTGAGTACATAATGGTTTTTTTTTACCGAGGGTGTTTTCAATGAAATTATCATGATATCTCACTGAATATGTAACCTTTTTGTAATAACAATATTTATTAATTTTTCGTAAGAAAATAAACCGGATATTATGATTCCAACCACTTAATAATTGGAATAGGGTGCACCCTAAGCAAGTTTTTTTTTTTTTACTTATACTTGTGAAAGACGAAAACTGTTTAATGGTAAAGGCTAGATGGAAATAAAGGAAAAGATAAAGAAAAATATACATTTTAAAGGAATTAAGTATATATACTTGTGTCCGTCCTTTGGTACTCGGGGGATCATTGTGTGCAGCAAAAAGGGAAATAAAACTTAACAGGACCTTAATGACCTCCTTACAAAAATCTTATAAATTTTTGGTACTCTTAAGTTTTCCCACTGTAATCATGGCCTTATATAGAATGTTCTCACATTGCTATTTTATATAAGTGCTCTGGTTTTTTAATTATAAAGGGTGATTCTCAATTAGACCGACAAACTTCTTGAGGTGATTTCTGATGTAGAAATAAGTAGAAAATATAAAGTACATGTACTACATAAACTGAATATTAATGGAGTCATGAGCCCTTAAAATGTGAGATTTTGAAATGTATTTTTGGAATATATCGGAAACAAAGTGAAATGAAATTACAATTCTCCGATAATAGTTCTGTGTTAATGGGATATTCAGCTTGTGAGTAAACTCACATTAATACCTTTCCCCGTAAAGGAAATAACAGGGGTAGCCACTCTATTTTTTTGACAACTCTTTTACAGTCAGGAATTTCAAACTTTTGATGATGAATTATTTAGGAACATGGCCTAAGTAACAAAATTTGCCCTGTCGCAACTATCCAGGACCCACGGTTTACGTGAAAAACGCACACAAAGTTTCGTCTGCAGCGATTCAGTGCTTAGCACATAGGCAATACTATCTGCATTCTAGCATGACGAACTCTAAGCCGCAACAGTACTTCATATTTCTTGTGTAAACCCATCACTGGGTGTGCGCAATCAGCAATATGGTAATAATGGTATAATTTTGAAGTTAACTATACATATACTAAGAATATCTTGCCATCATGATATATTTTAAGCAGGTTGGATGCAGCAGATATGAAAGCATGCTGTTGAAGTGGTAGAATTTTGAACCTGTGACTTGGAGGGAGATGAGGGTGAAAGTCGAATCGGGCCTGGCCAGACCTGCTTCAGGGTGGTATATGGCAAATAGAGGTCCTACATAAATTTCTGCATCACTGGTGTTGCTTTTTAATACATCACAGTTATTCAATAGCAAATACAAATGAGGAACTAACTGGATTTCGATGGTTAAAGGTCAAGACGATATGACATAATCCAAGATTGTGAAGTGATGTAACCCAAGATGGTGATTCGAGGGGACCGAGTAATCAGCAGACTATTAAATCGAGGTGGAATGTCAGAGTATGAATACAATGCAAGATGGCGGGTGGAACCCAGGTGAATAAATCGTGGTGATAAAATTAAGAAGGAACGGCGGAGAACGAAAGGAAGGTAAATAAGAAAAAACGAAATCAGAGATGGTGAACATGATGTGAAATGGCATGAGATCATATTTGTTTTGTTAGCTCGCGTGGTGGTTAAATCGAAAAAAATAGCACCACTTATGTGATGGAAATAGAATCCAATATGTCATGCGCAGACAGCACGACCTATACTTGAAATGAATGTAAACAAATATGGCTGTCACCTGGTGGCTAAATCGATATCTTGCCTGGTGGGTAAATTAATACACTAGTGCTATCTATATGGTAAAAAAAGTAAAGAAATGACAACGAAAAAAAATGACTGGTGGAGTGCATTCAACAGAATGAGTATGGGTGAGGGGGTGGAGACCTGCCTACTAATTAACCAATGAGAAACATTGGTAGGGGAGGGAAAGGTTATGACAATGTGATTGATTGGAGGAGGATAAGTCGTCTGCTGGATATGGTGATGGGGGAACCTTTGAAAATGTAAGTTCTCAATATATTTTTTAATAAAATTCTTAATAATGTTTAACTAAATTGGTTAAAAAAATTTATGCATTTTTTATTTTATTTTTGTTTGTCATACAGTGTCATAGGGTCAAACTCCAAGGTCAAGTTCAAGGTCACATAGATTCAATATGGTAGTTGGGTGACATCATGACATGGTAGCCAAAAGACTGAAATGACAGAAATGATGCTAGCATCTGCTCTGGGCCCCGTTATGTTCAAACATTCGAAAATTTAATTATTATTTTTATTTTTAAATTTCATATCAAGAGTCTTGTGTCAAGGGTCTTAAGTCAAGGCTTCGAGTTAAGAATTTTAAGCCTTGGGTCAAGGGTTTTGAGTCTTAGGTTGGGGATCTTGAGTCTTGATTTAAGGGTCTTGAGTTAAGTATGTTGAGTCTTGAGTCAAGTGTTTTGAATCAAGCATTTTGAATCATTGGTCAAGACTCTTGAGTCATTTGTTATTGCTCTTGTATCTTGAGTCATGGGCCTTGTATCTTGAGTCAAGGGCCTTGTATCTTAAGTCAAAGGCCTTGAGTCTTTATTCAAGAGTCTTGAGTATTGAGAAAAGCATCTTGAGTTTTGAGTCTTGACTCATGTGTCAAGGTTTTTTATAGGAATTTTTAAAATAAATTGTGGGAATTTTTTGGGATTTTTATACATATTTTAAATAACTTTTCGCATAATTTTAATAACCTTTTCATATATTTTAAGTACATTTTTCTAGTTTTTTTTTTTTGGGATTTGTTTTGGATTTTTTTTGGGGATTCTTATATGTGTTTCAATAATTAATACATCCGATTTTTTTATTTTTTAATTTTTCTAATGTTTTGATTTGAACGACAAAGGTCACTGGGTTTGGTCAAGGTCAAGGTCACCGATATCTTACATGGTGGCTAAAATGACTGACAGATCCAAGATGGCTGATGGGCTGGTCTGACTCCGGACCCTGGACCCTGTGTATCGATTTGGAATACCCTATTCCTGTAAAACCAATATGGCCGTCACTGCTCTGCCCTCGAGAAGCGAGCCTCCCAAATCTTCCCGATGGATATAAAAGTGAATTTCTGTGGCTCGTTTATGCAACTTGGGGGTTTGACACTTTTTGAGGGAAATAGGAAATCTTGAGGGAAAATAGGGAAATTTTAAGACAAAAAAATTGACAATTTAAATAAAAAAAAGAGAAATTCTGAGGGAAAATGGTCGATTTTGAGGGGGAAAATGGCCGCTGCGGGACCAGAATGACCGAACATGAACAACTCTGACGCTCCGCGCCCCCCTATCATTGTCCCCAAACATACTTTAACATTCTACTTCAATGATTAAATCTTTTTTATAGCATGAGTACCGACACTCATTTACGTTCAACGATAGTAATTATTATAACTGCCCTACTTCACGAATATTTTCTTGCTAAATGTGTTTTATAAATCATCCAGAATATAAATATGTTTAAATTTTTCTTAAAAATAGACTCTTCGTCCTATATACGAGCATTTTAGATAATAAATTTAAATAATTAAGTTTTAATAAAATGTATTACACTATTTAAGGTTCAACATAAATCGTACGTTTCTGACAATGTTGGCAGTGTGTGTGAAACATTGCATGATGTGCAGTCGCCTGTAGAGCGCAGCCATTCTACTTGTACATGAAGGTTGTTCTAGAAACATAAAGAACGGAGCACAATGTCGCTGTGAGGCGAGAAACCGACCGGCAACATGGAATGTCAGGATTTTCCTGAAAAGCGGTGTCGTGTGTAAAAGTCACAGAAAACTTCATTTTGAAATATTGTTAAACAGCAATGATCTTTCATTGAGAGTATTTTTGAGTCAGTCAAATTCCTTAGCATTGTTGTTTGGGAAGCCATTTTTTCGTGCCGAGTCTCCGTGGTTCCAATCATGAGTAATTCTTGAACATACGTATTTTCTGATCTCCTACGTAATAGTACTGATATGTCACGCGGCATCCAAAAGCGGTAATGTCTAACAGAAATTGTCGAAGAAATAAGACGTAAAATAAAATATTTTTCTTGATGTTTATAGCTATGCCATTTTAAAACTATAAACAATAATAGTTGGTTAGTTAATTCCTCAGAGACGTTTCTAAGGATAATTTTGTGCCAGTTTGGGGAAGAAAAAAACAGTTGGGCCTTACAAGGGTGAGCAAGTGGAGTGGAGTGGAGATATTTGGGTGTTGAGGTGTTGAGAGCCGATACGGATGAAACGAGGTAAGTATGGAGTAGCGCCGGAATAGAAGGGCGGGAGAAACGGGAGATGCCCGAGAAAACTCACCGACCAGCGACATCGTCCCACACGATTCCAACATACAGAGAATAGGGAGCGATCCCACTGGGAATAGAACCCGGTTCGCCTTGGGGTAGGCAAGTAAATGACGTGCAGATAAGCTTTGCTATTCTTCAGTCCCACGATGACCTTGATGGTATCATATAAAAAGAATCTAATTTTGCAGTTTTCTGACATCTTTATGTTTCACGTAGTATTATGTACAATTAAAGCTGGTCCCATAGCAGTGCGATGCGTTGCGATGCGTTACGAGGAGCGGTAGCCAATCAGGATGAAGCTAATTCCGTCGCAGCGCGTCGGCGTCAATTGCGTTGCGCGAAATTCTTGCGTTGCGATTGTCGGCGTCAGCCTGCGACGGAGAAGAAGAAGAAGAAGAAGAATAAGAAGTAGGTGTGTTTGTTTACAAGGAGAATATTTTTTTTTGAAGACGACGATCGCGTTTACGTCGACGTTTTCGTATTTGTATTTTTATTATTGCTGCGTAGATGTGCAAAATAGAAGACAAGGATTCTTATATTTATATATATATATAAATATGGACAATGTCATAAAATTAGTTATTAACATCAAAATAATTCTCCTTCGTCATATTATGTCTCGTTCCCGCTAGTTTTCGTCACACATCGCGTTCATACTACCCTGTGTTTATCTTCTACCACTTAAAAGATACAGTTTAAACTTTCTACACGTGTCTTTTGTTACATTCGTGAGATCTGCAAATGTCGTTTCCACCCTTAAACTAGATGGCAGCACCATCGTCTCAGATGGTGCTGCCATCTAGTTTAAGGGTGGTCCGTCGCCGATACATCATCGCTTAGTTGTGGAACAGCAAGTATAGCTCGTCGCAGCCCAACGCATCGCACTATTGTGGATCCAGCTTAAGTATTGAGAAAGGTGAGCAACAGTTGAGCAGTAGGAGGGTACGTAAGCGAAGGGCGTCTGAAGACGAGCTGCACGTGTGCTGTCGAGTAGCCCGGCGCCCTTGAGGCCCTAGCGTGCAGCGACAAGTGTTTCGCCGCTCCGGCCGGCTAATGGAAATACCCGCCACATTTACTAGACGTCGAAATATCGCTGTGACCCACCGGAAATCGAACAAACAGCGACAATGCAGAGCGTACCAAGCGAGCAAGATACACATTCTCGAAGGTCATCTCAGACGTAATTTTAAGTCAACTTTTTTTTTTATAGCAAAACCAATATGTGAGTTTTTCTTGGCAGTTTCGCAGACAGCACAAAATAATGCACAGCTTCTGTGCTCTTGATAATAAATATTCAGAATAATGAGGCGAATCCTCATGAAAACGAGACAGGAAATATAATATACAACTCATATCCTAAAGAGATTACTGAGAGGGGCATGCTCCGCCAAAGCCAAATGGAGGTAAAGACTGTTCACGATAAAATGAGCACTTTTGAAATCAACCTCAGAAAAGTCACTGTCCCTGCCTACGTATATTTTAACGGGCGCACTGAGTGACATGTGCCCAGTAAATTTGTTAACGATGGAAGGTAAGTAGTTCCATATCTTAACGGCGAATAAAAAGTGTTTGGTAACTATTTGTAATGACTTAAAATAATTTCTTTCGCCTTCTGTTTTATATTTTATAATGAATCGAAGTGTAAAAATGAGCATATTTGTGAAATTTTCCTTTTCTAACAATTTTACAGTTTCACTTGATCGACGCATGAATAAAGTGACGAGGCCCACGTCAACGTTAATTTTATATAAGGCGGGGTAATACGCAACGTGCATACAAGTAGATCTCAAATAGGGCTTTCAAAAGTGCTAATTTTACCATGAACAGCCTATAACCAGATTACGATAGCCAATAAAAATTACAATCCCTTGCTTTTCTCCGGTTTTGATGCTTCAAATCAACGCGTAAACGTTAGCAAAAAGGATCGCCTTTATGCCACCCATAAATTCTTAAGTTCATATGACATATTCAGCATAACAAATATTCATAATAAACTTAGTAATATCCTAACTGTACCACTGCAGACTAATACAGTTAACGATGCAAGGTTACAAATAATTCTATGAATTGTAATTATTGTCATATGACTTAATATGTACCGACCACAATCCCTGCAGTAAACTTCCAAACACGCCTTCTCTGGTCGCAGAGTTCTTGCTTACACACTCAGGCATGTCGCTAAACCACTTGAAAAAAATAGTGCTCTCATTTCTTGAGTACGGTTATCCTAAATCTGTTTCACTAAGGTGATCTTTTATGTAAATGTGCACACGTTTAATGCAAACACCAAAACCAGATAACTGTAGGAGTAGATTGTTTCTTGTAATCATAATCTAGTAGAACCGATTTAAGGTATTAAGGGGCGTGATTCCACGGAACAAATATTATGAAGCTCCAGACCTTTTTAAAACTCATCATCATCCACTAGCTTGTATTAAGCCACACCTCGGTACTCAGGATTAGGGGCCAAAACAAACCGCTAGGGAATCTCCAAAATGAGGATCGGGCCAGTTGAAGGCCTTCAACCCAAGCACCAAGGTGCCCCAGGGTAGAACGTGGAAGGAAAATCCTCCGCTACACATGTGATCTCTTAGTATAACATGAAACTTTCTTTACAGAATGCCCAGCCCAAAAATTAAATATTAAAATTAATCCTTACTTACCTCGTTCCCCATCAGCCACACGTGCGGGTTTTAAACGCATTAGAAAAATACAGGCTGATTCTCAATGGGAGCGACAACCTTTTTCAGGTTATTCCTGATGTAAAAATAAGTAGAAAATTTATAGGACATGTACTACATAAACTGAATAATAAGGGAGTCATAAGCATCTTTTCATGTCTGCTGCATCCAACCTGCTTAAAATATATCATGATGGCAAGACATCCTTAGTATATGTATAGTTAACTTCAAAATTATACCATTATTACCATATTGCTGATTCCGCACACCCAGTGATGGGTCTACACAAGAAATATGAATTACTGTTGCGGCTTAGAGTTCGTCATGTTAGAATATTGTTTCAAAATATGGTATGGATGTTGCAGCATGAATCGTGTTGCGTCGCTACCAGCTGAGCGGATGTGTGTAACGGGTTGCGGGCTGCCGCTGGCAAGGCTTTTCTGTACCGAGCTGTGATTCAATGGATGTTTGTTCCAGCCTCGGGATGATGTCATGTTAAGTTCAAGAGTTTCCTCAGTATAGAGCGTGTGCCAGGCATATAGAGGGCGTGGCACCCGTATGGAGCACGCTGGGGTGATTGTTCTTAAGGTGGGTGTAGTCAGTGGAAGGGAGGAACTGCCTTTAGAGATATTTATTTTACCTCCAATTAAAATTCCTTCCCCCTCCCCTTCTCCTCGCGGAATTGTGGGTTACAGTGCTGTGCGGCCTTTTTTTCGCGGATTCCGCCTGGTGTGGGGCTATTGGGGGCTGCCATGACGAACGAAGATCACTGAATGCCGTGAAATTAATTAATAGGTTTTTAATTTACCTTTTTTCCATAATTTCTCCTCAGATTTTTTTACAAATTCATATCGTTCATATCCAGAATTTTTATTTATAACCATGTTCATCTCCTCCCTTTTTATAACACTTCCATGGTAGGTGCAGAAGTCAGTAACGACTTAAGCATCTCGACCCGCATTTCCATGAACAATATTTGTTAGGGGAGCGGGACCCCTTTATTTAAGCGATAAGCAGTGGTAGGGAGCCCGCCCGGGTATATATGGGGTCCGCGCGGTACTCGATCCCCACTCGAGCTGGGCTGTCGTGGGATAAACATCGCACTCGTGGCTGCTCACTCTCCGGGATCTGCTCGCCCCTTGGGACGAGCGAAGGCGATGTGTGTCTGCAGGCGTCGTGGAACTGTTCGCTACTCAGATTCGGTGCCTAAGCGCAATTAGTCGCGTCCCCAGGTGGCGGATCGGGGATTCCCAGGTTCTAGGATGGCTGGGAATATTCGAATGCCAGCTCGTGGACCAAGATGTCTGCTCGAAAGCACCGTCGTCGTGGACCTCGAGAACCCGGGTGGCTCAGTTGAAGATGGCAGAAGGACGTCGGCGGGAGGCAGCCCAATGATCAAGGCCCGATGTACTGAAACATGCGAAGTGTGGCAAACCTCCTTTCTGCTGCATTCTGCGGGCTCTCAACTGCGGACGTGTGAGGAATGGAATTGAAGAACTAGGACCTTGGAAGTGCCCCAATGTCAGCCTCCACACCAGCAGTTCGCCACTATCACTGGCGGGTCCTGGGAAGTCTCGCCGAGCACAGCTCACCTTTGACCAACAGGGCCGTCTTGGAGGAGGGGAAGGGGTGGCTCCCCGACGGCGATTCTCCCCGCCTCCACCCACGGCGTGAAGATCCTGGCGTCAACGTGGAAGCGAGAAGGTGGCGTTGGTGCCATGACTGAGCTGCCCAGGTTTTTGACACCCTCGATAAGAAGTAGGGGGACCCCTGCATTCAAATGCTGCTGTTGGTGTTGTTGTACAGGCAGCCTGCGCAGGATCATGGATAGCAGTACCCAATTTAAGGCGCATGTGCCCCAAACATATGTCCACAAGCCCCGCCCCTCTCTACTAGTTCCTCTGTCGTATTAAACCAATATTGATTCAACTCCTGCTATTTCCTGTAGCATTTCCATTAATGCTCTTACAGTTTGTGTTTTCTGTCGGTATGGGTTTCACCGTGTCTGTGCGAGTTTCATCGTTCCCCTTCTAGAATATAGTTTCAGCTACAGGTACACTTCGGGAGGTAGCCATGGTCTTAAACGTCTGAACAGGGTTACCCAATCTCTCTTGACGAGAATGCTCGCCTCCTTGCATGAATTCTCTTACTTTTAGGCGTAAGGGGCGCAGCCCTGAGACGCATTTAGCTCCTGTCCTACCGCGGGCGCACACCTAATACTTATAAATAAGGTCGGTTTAGAAAAATGTGCTCGACCCCCGCCGGCGAGCGGGTTATCAAGGTTCGAGTGGTCCCATCCTTGGTAGTAAAAGAACTTCGGATCGGCAAGCAGTTAAATATAACTCCCGCTGTTTGAACTTAGACTTTTATGCAGTAGTGAAGAGACACTTAGTCTGCTAAAGTGTAGCTATTGGGACTTAGTTTTGTGCTGCCGAAAGTGGGACTTACAAAAATTTTGATAGCTGTCCTGAGTGGACTTAGAATATTTTAACCAATTTTCTACAATAGTGGAGAGGAACATAGCCCGAGACAGGGTATCTGTCGAGACGTAATTTTTGACAAACAGAGTAGCAGACCTACAAGATTTTCGAGGTAGTGTTGGGTTCTGCAGAACCTAGTCTCGTTTTTCGCCATGAAGCATAAAGACGGGGTTCTTGGAAGTAATGAGGCCCGAACGATTGAGGTTTTTACGCACCATGAGATAGTTTTGAAACGAAACTGGGGTTGGTGTGGTGTAGTATTGTTTGAAAGTGTGCTGGAGTAGAGGGGTTTAGAGTATCCTGGAAGAGGCACCTGGTTTGGAGAATAAATTGAGTTGGATGGTGTCAGCTAATGTTGCCGCTGCGTTTTCTTGAGGCCAGGAGGGAATTGCCTTGTTCAGCATACTGATTTGGTTCTAGTGTGGGGTATCGTGGTGCTGATCAATGGAGTGTTGAAGTGGATGTGGAACAGAGGAATCAGTGGGAACTCAGGTGTTACGAAGAGGAGTGTAAGGTTCAGGTGGGGTCGACCAAGAGGGTTGCTCAATGTGTTTTATGCAGAGTACTGATTGAAGTTGAGAAACAGTACCTTTGGAATGGGACCTATGGTGTGGAGTGTGAGAATGAAAGTGTGGAATTGTGTGGGAGGGAGGGCACTACGGACACATTGTTTGTGTTGTCATGTCTCCTCAGGGCTGACCACACTGGGTGTTTAATTGACTGTGTGGGGGAGAGTGGGCGCAATTATGGTGGCACTGTGGACATACCTGGTGCATCTTCGCGGGGAGAGTATCCTTGTACCCCCTCAAGGTTGCTTGTTGAGAGTGTGGTGGAAATGTGCATTACCACCGTCTTTCTGCCGGAAAGAGACGGAAGGGGGAGGATAATATCCCTGGTGGTGGTCCTAAGGTACGAGTGGATTATATGATGGTGTGGAAAACTTGGTGGAGGGAATGGGGTCCCTGCTGAATAGAGGGGTTTGTCATAAGAAATATTGGTGTTTGAGACCACTCGTTCACTCGCTGGGCTTTTTAGAATTAGAAATTGGGTGAAGGGCCGTGCCTTGATGCAAATAGATAAGCCCTGAGTTTCGTACCGAGGTTGTATGGCGTATTACTGTATGTATTATTGCAAAAACCAAGGAAAATTTGTGTAACTAAATATTGTGTGAGACTGTTTACAATGTTTTAAGAGGAGGGGATATTGTATACCTGAAAGGTTGAAGTTTCAGAGTTTTTAAGGAGAGTGGTTTTGAAGGCCGAGAGTTGTTAGGATTGTAATGGTCTGGGGCACATTATGACCTCTTGTTATGCATCAATGGAATAAAATTATCGGAGGATTATCAAAATAAAAAATAAGTAAGCATTCGTCAGGTACCGGTGTGAAACAGCTACCCTTTCGCCGACAAAGTTCCTCTTTGCTACTGCTGAATATTATCAAAATATTCTTAGTCCAGTCGGGGCAGCTATCAAATTTTTTATAAGTCCCACATTCGCCCGCACAAAAATTAAGTCCCGATAGCTACATTTTAGTAGACTAAGTTCCTCTTCACTACTGCAGAAAATCATCGCCAGTATTCTAAGTTCACTAGGTGCAGCTACCAAAATTTTTAAGTCCAAGTTTTGGCCGCACATAAACTATCTTTAAACTCATATTTTGACACACAATGCCATCAATTTTATTTTATCATTTCAACTAGAGTACCATCATGTAGTAACATATGTAAAAACCAAGGATATCATATTATCTTTATCAGGTAAGTAGGCATGCTAGGGCAAGGTACAAAAACGCCAGCCAGAAATGAAAATTTTTTACATTGAATTTATATGTATACATACTTCAGGCAACAATAATTAAAATAACAGAATCTTTATAGCTTAAATGTATCACTGTAATTTATTTACAGCAGCATGCTCACTTTTGACATTTTAAATATAATCTGTCTTTACGTAGCTCAGGACAGTCTATGCTAGCAAGTGTCCCACCAGAACTCTTAACCATACATTTTCCTTTTTCGCTACTAAGTTTTTCTTTCAAGGCCTCTACAGCTCCTGGGATACTATCAACATTGTGCATTACTACGTTCGCAGTCTCGCAGTCTTGAATGCTCGCCGACTAATGGCTTCACCCAAAGATTGTGGCTTTTCGTAGGTACACTTCAGCCAAACCTTATACTTTTTGGGACCATCTTCAACTTCTTCTGTTAAGTGATTGATTATCCTTCGCTTAATGTGGTCTAGGTGTAGACATATAATTTTTGTACCAACAAAGTTATTCCCAATTACATAATCTTTTACAGTACCATTGAATGATGATTGTTTAAGGGAGAATCCTTTCGATGTGGTTTCACCAACAGCTAGCACCGATCGTTTTTTAGCTGCAGAAACTCTAACTTTACCGTTATTATGTCTCTTTAGGTTATCGCCACTTCTGAACAGATGTTCGAAGTTGTCACGCCGTTGCATAGCACACAAATTCGTTTTTTCATGCTTCCTCGCACTGTGGCTGTGGACAAATATATTGTCACAGTAACAGCAAAGAAGCCTTCACGATTTCATCTATGGCGTCACTGCGGTAGATGATCCATCCGAAGAGGTCGATGATGCATCCGACGCCATGTTTGAAGAAGTCGAAGGTGCTGTCGGCACCATGACTGAAGAAGTCGATCGTGCTATTGGAAATTGATGGTGCTGTCGACACCATGCCTGAAAAAGTAGATGAACACACTGCTTTAATAGCTCAATCCGAAAAAGTCTATGGCATTCCCGAAGAATTCGATGGAGACACTCCTAGTGACCCATCCGAAGAAGTCACTGGCACTGTCAGCGTCATGCTTGAAGAAGTCGATGGCAGTACTGCTGCGAGTGACCCATTGGAAGAAGTCGCTGGCACTTTCAGCATGTTGCTCGAAGAAGTCGATGACAGTACTACTGTAGATTTAGTTGCTGAACCTGCAATCTTTGTCATCATAATATTGTACAATTGCTTTCACAAGCTTAGGCAATTTAACTTTCCTGTTAGCTCCTGTCAAACTAAGCCTCACAGCTGGCCCCTAACTGCTTATGTTATACCCTACACCGAACGCACCACAATCAACACAGCATGACAGAGCATGAGAGTATGTGTCAGCTCGCCTGGTGGCTAAATTAAGAAATTAGCAACACTTAAGTAATAGAAATAGAATCCAATACGGCATGCATAGACAGCACCAACTATACATTAAATAAATGTAAAAAATATGGCTTCTACCTGGTGGTTAAATAAATAGCTCGCCTGGTGAGTAAATTAATACACAGGCGATACCTAGGCGACAAAAAGTAAACAAATGACCAACAAAAAAAACAATATGACTGGTGGAGTGCATTCGTCAGAATTGGTATGGGTCAGGGGGTGCAGGCCTGCCTACTAATTTAAAAATGAGGAACATTGGTAGGGGAGGGAAAGGTTATGACAATGTGATTGATTGGAGAAGGGTCAGTCGTCTGTCGTCTGTTTAAATAACATATTTAATAATTTTTTAAAAACTCTTTTATGAATTTTTCAACATTTTTTTATGAATGCTTGGAATTTTTTGGGTTCAAGGTTATACAATGTCAAAGGGTCAAGGTCTATTTTAATGTCAATTAGATTCAATATGGTTGTTTGGTAACATCATAACATGGCAGCCGAAAGAACAGAATTACAGAACATGATGCAAGCTTCGTCTCTGTGCCCCGATATGTTCAGTGATTCTAAATTTTATTTATTTTTTTAACTTTTCAATTTTTGGTCGAGGGTCTTGGATCTAGGGTATAGTGTATTGAGTCTTACGTCAAGTATTTTCAATCTTGGGTTAAGGGCCTTGAGTCTTGAGTCAAGTGTCGAGGGTGTTTTTTGGGATTTTTTTTCGATTTTTAAAATATATGATTATAATTTTTTCGATTTTCTTGTGATTTTCTGGACTTTTTTGGGAATTTTATATATTTTAAAATAATTTTTAAATATTTTTAATAAATTTTGTTTGGAATTTTTTGGATCTTTTAGAAATATTTGTGTTCAAGGTCGAAGGTCACTGTTGTCGAGGCCAAAGGTCAAGGTCACCGACATATAATGCGGCGGCTGAGATGACTGACATAACCAATATGGCTGATGGCCTGGTCTGACTCCGGACCCTGGATCCTGTGTATCGATTTGGCATACCCTTTGCCTGTAAAACTAATATGGCCGCCACTACTCTGCCCTCGAGAAGCGAGTCTTCCAAATATTTCCGATTGATTGAAAAGTGCGCTTCTGCGGCTCGTTTTTGTAACTGAGGAGCAGTGCTTTTTTGAGGGGGGAACTGGGTAATTTTGAGGGGAAAATGGCCGCCTGTAGACAAGAATGACATAGTATGAAGAGATCTGGCGCTCTGTGCTACCATGCCCTTGTCACCAACCATACTTTTTATCATTCTACCATTGATTTTACGAACATTTATTTCAGTTTTAAAAATGATATTGTTTGTGGCTGAAATGGGTGTGCATAAATAAGAAATTAAAGATATGTTTTAAACATTTTTGCTAAATGCGTAATTATAACGATGGTTATATTTGATGATGGTTATTTTGCAAATTGCGTTTTCTGACGTATGCTGAATGGAAGCACGCTTAAATTCTGGTTAAATGAGAGTCTTAACATTGTTTTTTTTGTTTTTTAACATTTAAATACGTAGTAGATCGTAGCAGAATATTTTATAGTTCTGTTGCAAAATATGTTCATTCTTCTTTCAGACGCAACATAAATCGTAATTTTTATGACAAAGTTGGTAGCGTGTCTACTAAATTGTAATGAGTTGTGCTTGTTTTACAGTCTGGTGCTGTGCGTCATTGGAAATTACTCTACTTATACATTAAGGGATCCGCCTAGCTGGAGCTATCTTCCACGCTCCAGACCAAGAAGTGCTGAGGCGATAAGAGCTGCAATATTACGAGCTCTAAGTGCGTCGTCACCTCTAATAGTAGAGCTCTGAACTAGCGGCCAGTGTTCTCGTCGTGCTGCGTGCGTCTTCTTATGGGACTTAAACCTTCGACCCTAATAATCTTGTTTATGAAAAGTATGTAGAAATATTCAATGCAGAGCACTTGAGTAGTTATGTGTGTATCTGAATCGTATATTTAGAGAAGCAGCGTTTTTAAAAAAAGCCATTTTGACCTATGTTGGGGTGCTGTGAAATTATGTTTATAACTTATGCGACGTCTTGAAGGCAATCGCGTCAGCGAAGAGATTTGAGTGACTTTTGTCATCAAGGTCTTGAGAGCCGATGAGGGTGAATCGAGGTGAGTATTGAGCAGCACCGGAACGAAGGAGCGGAAGAAACGGGATATCCCCGAGAAAACCCGTCGACCAGCGGCACCATCCGACAAGATGACTACACGCGAAAATCCGGGAGCGACCCCACCAGGTTCACGTAGGTGCAGGGAGGCGAATAGTTTGACCACTAGATCATCCGCTGCCCCTTTGAATATGTCCGAGCGCAAAGTAGTTCGTTCAGTGTGGAGCGCAGTGCAAGTCGCGTGTACGCTGTAAAAAGATTGAGGTAAAATTCTCTTACATGTAAGGGAAGCTAATTACCTCTACATGTTAAGTAAAATTACTTCTTAAATGTAGAGTAAATTTACATAACAAGTAGTGTACTATTCCCTAATCGTACGGGAGAATTACTTAGCAAAAGTAGGGGGGAAATCCCATACAAGTAAGGGAAAATTAACTATATTGTATAATAAAATTATATTTAAAAATATCGCGGAGTATTCGCAACTCTTAATTTTTAATTGCCTATATCCGCTGACGAAAAGTAACCGAAACCTTAGCATTAAAATCCTCGACCCTTGCTGGTGGGTGGACGCGAACCATGGTCCTATATCACGATAGGTCGATGCGCTATCCATACTCCCCGACAACAGCGTTACAGTACTAACGAATATTAGTGTGTTAAAGGGTTGTTTCTTCCGCCCGTCCTCCCACTTAGCTGTTGAGAATGCTGAAGAGATGCACACGACGCAAAGTAATTTTCTCAACCATGTATGGGATTTTCCACTATCGTGTGCGTGAATTCTACTCCAGAGTGTGGTAATTTTACCTTACCTGTAAGGAAAACTATGTTTCCCCCACAAGTTTGCGAATGTTACATTACACTTGTCAGGTAATTTTGCCATTATTTTTGCCAGTGTAGGCAACGGGCCTACTACCGCGTGTTGAGTGCGGGTATGTCCCTTCAGAGGTCGTGCTGGCCAAGGTCGAGGAGGCAGTTAGCAGATTCCACGCACGAGCAGCACGTGAGCGCGTGTTGACGGCCAACATACTGCCCATTGTCCAGGGACGTGGACGACGAGGTCGCCACCGCTCCATCCTGGAACCGCGTCATGGCCAAGACACCGACAGTACGGCGTCACATCCCTACACTAAGCATGTCTTGTGTCCATGCGTGTGCCCAGCTCTGCTGGTGCGGAAGTCATGCATATCTGCGCCTGCTCTCGTCGAGGACTCGACGGTCACGCATCGATTGCAGTTCCCAACTGACGACCTGTGATCAGCCAGGATCGGAAATGTCATGGACCAAGCGGCACATCGATAAACTCCTCTGTCGCCCGACTGTCGACTTATTATCTGACACAGCAATTGTGAGTGAGAGAAGAGATTTAGACGGCTCTTAACATCGAGGTCTTGAGAGCCGATGAGTATGGAGCAGCGCCGGAATGAAAGGGCGGGATAAACGGAAGATTCCCGAGAAAACCCGCCGACCAACGGCATTGTCCGGCACGATTACCACACACGAAAATCCGGAGTGAGCCGGCCGGGGATTGAACCCGGGTCGCTTTGGTGGGAGGTGAGCAGCCTAACTGCTCAGCCACCGTTGCCCCTGACACGGTAATTGGTTATTGAAACTAATCACTGAACAGGCGTAATGAACTGACAATGGAAACAAAGGATTGAAACAGTAGTGTGATGTAAATGATGAAGATGGGAATAGTCCTGGTATGGCATCGTTGGAAGTTGATATGAGAACCCCAGATTTGACAGAAACTTTCCTAGATGGCTTGGAATGATTACATAAAACTTGCTTCCCTCGAGAAAGGATGAAATTTTGAGTTGATAGTTACGGGACGGGCTCGACATCGGCAATGTTCACCGGGAAAGCCGAAGGCCTGATAATCTACAGGCTCCAAGGACGGACGGTCTAAGATTTTAAGTAGCCCACCCAGTATGCCACATTGAGGTTTGGTTCTGGGATGAGGTGGTGTTGAAGCCAGATCAGGCTTGGCTCCGGCCAGGAGTTATTGTATCCAACATTGACCTATCCCTCGCCGACACTACTGTCAAAGTCACATGGTCAACACTGATGGACAAGCTTGTTTACATTTAAATGTTCACAATGTTCACACCTGTTTTAATGTAATGTGTTTGCATTAAAAAGTGGCTAGAGTAAGTATAAAAACATCTGACTGGGACACTGAGAGTAGCTACTTCTGGCCACGTTGGGCGCGCACCCTACCTCTACGGCCAGATGGTAGACCAGCAACAGCTCGACCTCGGCAAGTGCGTCACAAGCGACACAGCCCAGGGTCACCCACGACATCCTCCTGCGTGCTGCCATGCAGGGCCGTAGCTTTCCTCTCAGCCTCTAGGGGGAGGGGGCGAGCAAAGGACCACCCACCTACATAATGACGTCAGCCCTCAACAGCGTACTACGCTACCTCACAGTGGCGTTTATTCCATATACGCAAGATAAGCAATGCTTACCCTATACATATTGGAGATGTTTGACCCTTTGTAGTTTTCGCCTTCACTTCAAAAACATTTAATTCTGAGTTTCCCGTTTCCGATTCGTGAAACAATTTTCGTAACTCCGGTACTGTACACGCATAATGCTGCTATATAGTATTTATTTCCACAAACGGGAGTGAACTCGAACTCGCAAGCAACAACACGCGACTACGTTCCTTCGGCAAGGTAAGCAGCCGTTCTGTTTGCGTCCTCTAGTACTACATTACCTTAGAAAGTGGATGAAAGCATTCCGGAAAACGGGAGTTTTCTTATAATTTGCGATATGCTCTCTAAATAATATTCAGTTGAATTACTATTACATTCATTTCGTTTCCGTTTTTATTACCAATGTTAGGTATTATAAAACGGTAATACATGTGGAGGGTAGGCAAAGTCGGAAGTTGCGTTTGTTTGTAGAAATTGCTTACCCTGTAAAAAAACTCACTACACGCCACTGTTACCTCACTTACTCACTGCTGGGGAAACAATACTAAAGTTTGGAAGGCCTCTTGACACAGAGGTTTTATCAGTTCATGAGGGTGAAGCGAGGTGGGCATGGAGCAGCACCGGAATGCATGGCCAGGGAAAACTGGAGATCACCGAGATAACCCGCCTGACCGCGGCAGCCTCCGCACGATTACAACATGCGAAAATTCGGGAACAAACCCCACGAGCAATCGGACCCGGTTCGCGTTAAGAGCAGGCGAGCGCTCTAGCCGGTGCCACCGCGGCCCCCTGGTGAAAGAGTATCTAGCTTGATTATTGGATCCAAAGAGGAAACAAAGCTCTGACCACTAGGTGGGGTGTTGGACCACTGATCATTCACGCCGTTGTAGTTAAAATAACTTGAATTTCAAAGTAATGAATTTTATGTATGGTGTAGATGGGCCGGGAGGGGGGCATATGGACAATGTGGCTGCATACTTCCGGTGATTTGGGGGGGGGGGGGTTGTGCACAGTTGGGCTGCTGTGGGGAACCGGCTAGGATGCTGGTTGGCCGGCTGGCCGGGGCTGTGGTGGTGGGGGTAGCCTGTTGAGAAGGATCTGTCCCTGGCTCCTGGCACTTGTAGTGGACTGGTGAGCCGTCTGGGTTCCAGATAGATCCCAGAAAGCCATACGGAGTGCTAAGAATAGCTCAAATTTCTCTTTAAGAGAGAAATAGTAGAGGTATTACTGAGCAGAGATCGTATTAGATCTAAAATATGGGTGTCCAGACTAACAAGAGCCTTCCAACACTCATAACATCCGAGTTTGGGACCCCTTAGAAATCTCCGGCCCAAAAGAAACGATAGATTATTTTCTTCAAAATTGTAAATCCATTTCATAAATTTCATTAAATAGTAGTGTTCCCCTGGCAGTGGTCTCCCATTAAATGTTAAAGTAAAATAAGGATATATTAAATTGTAATTATTTCAGTTTCAATATAATAGATAAGGTAAATAATTAAATATCAAAATTACACTTCCTATCAAATTAAAACCACCTCCCTTCTTAAAGTAACAATATAATTTTCATCAATTTTTCGGTATTTCTTTGTTTAACAGAGTTCGTGCCTTTTAACTTGGATCAATGTGGGGGAGGGGGGATTAAAAATATGCCCAAAGATCCCCCTTTCAGCTACTACTTAATAGAAGAACTGAGTTAGGTTAGACAGGAAGTACTTTAATTTTATTTTTATTTATTTAAATATACAAAACTGAGATCCATAATGGCCAATAGCCGGGTTCTGATGCAATTTAATTTGGTTCTTTGTGGACAGCCAGTAAGGGGAGGACAACCTGCACCCCAGAGATTCTGAGTGCAAGGATCTCACGGCGATGTGAGATGATATGGGAGGAACATAGAACATAGAACATATTAGAATGGCACCAGTGCCAAGCTGAAGGCCATAACTGGTCTTAGTTACTATAATTAAAAAAAAAAAAATGTAAAATAGTCGAAACATAAAATTTGTCGCGTTATAAATTTGAAAACAAGTTAAATTCTAAAATTACAGAGTCTTAAAATTATATTTTGTTATAATCTTAAAGAAAAAGATTACGTTATAGTTTAAAAATGCCAAAAGTTAAAATTCCTCTGCCACCACCCTTGACCCCTACCCCGCCATCCTCTCCGGAGACAGAGGGCCCGACGGTTGTTGTTTTCGTGAGGTGTCCGTCGTGTGTTTGATGTTTGTGTTTGTGTTGTGATGGTGTCAGTTTAATGTTTTACAGTGTAGGTGTTGTTCCTTTAGTTTATTTATTTTTGTGTGAATCTGTACTATTGATGTCTTTGTGAGTCGGACAACATATATACGAGATTATGTTATTGTTTATAATGATATGTGATGTATTGTTAGTGCAGGCTCAAGAGGAACATTTATTAATTTAGTGTCGGAAATTATACTAGTAACAATTATTAGATTGGTAAGTATTACTTGTGACGCCTGCTGTCTTGTCAGATAAAGATTACCTCGCGGTGAATGTACGTATCTCTAAACCCACCCACGCCACTTGGGGTCCGACACTAATAATAGCGTACCGGCCGGTGCTTGGGTGACGTAAAGCTTCTAGCTTCTACGCCACCCCAAAAATCCTGCCACGTTCTAGCAACGTGATGTTTCTCGATTATCTTTGTAGCCGAGGCTGCTAAAGCCTCGTCTTCCGACCACTACGTTTGCGTCTGAATGATCTCTGCAAGCTAAGGTAAGTGTTATCAGTCAGCCACAGATTATACTGCCGTCGTAACTCACAAAAGTAAATGCGCAACAGTTAACCACTTAACACACTAAGAAATTATTTGTAAATTTACCATATCTGTGTACTTTACGAACAGTGACAACGCGCGATTAGTAAAATATTTTCCAATACATCTAAGGTAATGTTTCTGCAGTGGCTCAGGAAAGAGTCAAATCCGTAGGGAAGTTTCCAACTTTGTATAGTAGCGATGCTACACATTCCCATATATGCCTGATACGTAGTACTATTTCCACAACCTGTATAGGTTAAAGACTTCCATTGTAATTTGGGAAGTTTACCAGGAATTTTTTTACAGTGAACCTATACATTATTTTTGCCTTCCGGGTGTTGTAAAATGCGATATTTTTGGTCTGTGACGTACTCACAAATTCCTTATAACAGCTTACCCGATGGAACGTATAAAAGCAATTTTATATTGGTCTACGGCATCAGCAGCAACCAATAACAGTATTTTTTGTACCAATGGCAGTCAATAGCGTTGCCCTGGGAAAGCCGCTTTTGAAAGCTCTGTCATTTGGAATAATAGACAATGAACATATTTTATTTTAGCCTTAGACGTTAAATTCCGAGTGCGGTAGAATATACACACTGTGTTTATTACTTAGGCATCCATGGCAATATTTATTTTCAAAAGTGATTAAATGATTAGAAATGGCTGAAAGTATAAAATAATTAGGGTCTCAAAAGTACTCTCTTTTCCGTGAACAGCCTTTAACTATAGTTTATGAACTTGTACAGCACAGGCCGTTTTTAATCTATTTTGCAACACGTCACGCCATACTTGAACGAGTATATTCGTGGTACTATGTTTAGAGGTGAAACGTTTGGTTTTCCCACAAACATAAAGGATAAGTATAGTAAATATGTTATTTAACAACATAGTAGCAAATGAACGCTGCACAAGTTTTTACCAAGATGTGAAAAATATCGTGATATCTTATTTTTACAATAAACGCAGGTCTCTAATTTGGCTCCTGCTGCTTCTTCCTTCCTCTCTGCCGTCAAGCAGAAAGGGCAAAACACGCTATGGCCCGTCCTTCACAAGCGCCCTTATTTCCCGTCGATGCAGTCTGGACAGAGTAGGAGGTTTGTGTCGCACAACACGCAGCCTGGCGTTAGGTCGTTTATGCTGCAGGCGTTTCCTCGTGTTACGCGCCTCGTCATTATCGACGGGAAAAAGTTTCAAAGGAGCCGAATCCTTGTGAACGGAGTCAGTGAAGCGCGCGATGCCCAGGCAGTGTTGCGATGGCGTGTGATGTTTGCCGTGAGGGAGGGATCGCCAAGTGAGCGCGACAGCTTAGCAATTGCCAACCTCGGCAACATTCATTTCCCCGCCCCCTCGGTAGTTTCGTGGCGGTATGCTCCCCCTTGCTTTACGAAACTCGTTGCTTTGCCAACACACAGTCATGTCACTCCCATGGAGCAGTGCAGCCAACTGTACGCGCACAACTCATTGAAAAAAAAAACTACTTCACACACCACCAAAGCCACCAGAAAAGTACGCTTTATGTTGCATGCGATAAAACAATGAACGTATTTTGTAGCACTTTAAAATATTGCTAAAATTTACCTACTTTAATATATTTTTAAAAGTCTATTAAGAAGTAAATTTTAATCAAAATTTACGTGAAATTCGATTCTAAATGAATGGGTGAGTGGAAAAAGGATAACAGTCCACACAATGGGGAAAGCAAACTGAGATACCAATCATACGATGAATAATGTACTCCTACTATTAAGTGTAAGAAGGGGACTATTCCAGTCACATAGCATTGTAGGGGACTATTCCAGTCACATAGCATTGTTGAAACTGGCCTGGAAGTATTCGCTGAGCGGAAGAAAGATAACATTCCACACATTCTCGCACTAGTTGTCCCAGGAATGTCGACTTCTTCAACACAGTATTGCATGTTACTGTGCCACTTATTCTATGGTCGTTTTCTCTCTTGTTATGCTCTATGTCGCTCTGTGTCAAGCTTATGCGGAGTCTGTGTTGACTGGAAGAAACAGTATGTCGTGACCGTCAGTGATCGGCAGATTTACTACTCTTAATGCGGTATTGTTAACACAGTGAAACTTGTAATATTGTGTGTTTATTGTGCCAAATATCCGATTAAGGGGAGAAATTCCGTATAGTAGAAATGAGGTAAGGTCAATAAAGAACTAAATTCCAAGGGAATGCAGAATAACATACGCTGGGGAACTTCCTGTCAGACCAAACAAACTAACTTGTCTACCTGAAGAATCATAGGCCATTTAATGAAGATATTCTTCAGTGGCCTACGTCAAACACAGCAGATAGCCACAATGATAATGGAACTGGCTCAAAAGCAGCCATTTTAAAATAAATCTATGTACACAAGTATACAATATGTTGTCCAATGCAATATTTTTCATTGCGTTTTTGGGTATTGTTGTGCATTGAGGGGATAACATTCCAGCACTTTTTAATTGTTTCTATTTAATTACTTAATATGTCACTTCACTTGGATGTAGTGCTGAATGACTCTTTACTACTAGCACTGTGATACTCTTGTGTATTGCCCTACATCTTAAATAACACAAACACGCACAACATGAAAGTTTATGTATCATGAGATACTGGTGGGAACCCAAACTCACCTGTTTGAATACACGGCTCACAAATGGAAAACATGGGCATAAGACAACTCACAGAATAAAATCTTACTGAGACTACTTTATCAGAAATAATACGAAACAGAGACGACTTGTGCAATATTTAATTGAAAAAATTAATATTTCAAAGCTAGTTGAATGATAATGTATCATTGTAAATAATTATTTCTCAAAGCTCAATGAAGTCCCAGATATCAATATTTCATACGAATACCTTATGAGTTTTTCAGTTAGCTGCAACGCTAGCTTGGTTTGCTCAAAATTTATGTAAATTGGATTGAGTAAATCCATGTTGAAAGCTTGATATAGAAATTAAACCAATAAAAAAGAAAAAACTGTCTCAGGTCTTTGGCGTAAAATATTATGTCAGTTAAAATAAAATGTGCAAATACGTAAATAAAAATAGCTCAGACTCTGCTTAACTGGTTTTCTCACTTATCTGGAATAAATCATATCGCTGACATAGATTGATTAACTCTGTAGAAAGAAACGTCAGTCCAATCCAGGCAAAAATAAATAAATAAATATAATTTCTTGATATCCTTTACTTTACTTGCATTCTTCTTTGAATAAGGCCCTCGGGCCTTAAATGCCTTATAAAGGCCTTGACATTAAATAACTGATTCGCGCGTCGGATCTCTAATAACAAGAATAAAACAAATGCGTGACCGTCACGTCTTCTGCCACATCGGGCAGTCTTTATTCAATACCGAACTCGTGAAATAATTTGAGAAATATATAAAATTCCTACCTGGGAGACTACTTCTATCCTCCCTAGTCCTACGTCGGAAAATTCAGTATGGCTCATCTACTTCGCTGTAATATTCGAAAACGTAAAATTGTGTAACAATTACATTTAAAATCAGTGCAGCTCGCGCCATAACTAGTGCTACCAGCTATTGGTCGCCATAGCAACATAACGAAATGTAGCCAACTTCATCCAAAAAGATAAACATTCTCTTTTTAAGTACGTCACATAAAAATTACTCAATAATTAAAAACAACAGAAATTACTTATTTTCCATTTTAAAAAATTACTGATTCGTATAAAACATTAGATAATATTGCAGTGTGTCAAAATAATCATTAACCTCTACTTAAAATATGTGTCCATAATCTTAGTTCCAACAAAGGAAACAATAAAAAAAGTCCATAAATTTTCAGATGGTACAGCACTATAATTGTCTAATAGTGAAGGTTTCAATCAAACTTATAAGTTGTCAGGAAAACAGTATTTTTAATAGTAGTGCAAATGGTATATTATCCTTTTTTCCTCTCGCCCATTCAAATGGTTTGACAAGCGCATTTTGCTAAAAGAACGTTTATAAAAGAAGATTATTGTGATAATTTCTCTTGTTATATCTAATGAATAAATTAATTGAAAACCCCTTTTAAAATCAATGTTTTAATTATAAATACATTGAAAAGAGAAAAATAATTATAGTAGTAAGTGCATAATGTGTAGAAATTGTAAGACGAGGACGAACAGTAGTAATAAACTTTACTAAAAATGAATATTTTTGTAAAAGTTTACATTTAGTATATAAAATCTTGGCGCTTATAGTTAAGGGCCTTAAGCAAGATATATGCTTACTACGCTTATACAAATGAAGTATAAGTTCTATATAACTAATAATTAAGAGACGTGTGCAAGATAATTATGTACTTACTAAGTTTACGTAAATGAATTATACGTTCTGTATTGCGAATAGTTAAGAGCTTTACGCACGATATGTGCTTACTAAGCTTACGCAAATAAGGTATACGTTCTATATTGTGAATAGTTATAAGCCTTACGCAAGATATCTGCTTACTATGCTTACGGTAATAAGGTATATGTTCTATACCCCGCCAAGCTTTTACATACTAAATATAAATTGGTACAAAATATTAATTTGTAGTAAAGTTTATCACTACTGTTCTTCCACGTCTTACAATTTCTACACATTATTAAATTATTACTACAAATATTTTTCTCATTTTAGTGCATTAATAAATAAAAGATTAGTTATAAAAGGTTTTGTACAGTTAGTATATTTTTCACTGTTTAGTCTCACCAATTATTTTTATTATTATAAAGGTAGACTATTTATACATTCACAGACTCGTCCGTCATCGGTATTGCTAGCGATCCCGATGACGGACGAGTCTGTGAAGTGTAAATATTCTACCTATCTAATAATAATAATTAGTAAGACTAAAGTTACTAAAAATGTGCAGTTAATCACCGGTGGTCCCTTCCACACTTCAGGATGCAACCTGGTGGAAAGTGATGAAAAATAATAAGCGAAACTAAAAAAAATCAAAAAGTATCTATATACATTCTGTTGCATCCATTAATTGCATTTGTATTTACTACTGTTATTATATCTATGTCACACTGATTGTAAATTTCTAATGTATGTACATGTTATATCTTTCACAAGTCACTCATCTATGGATCCTTTTGATTACCATCATGATAATTGAACAATTTATATAAAAGCTCATTCTTCTATGCTATTGTATCATCTAAACATAATAAAATGACATTTCTTACTTTAGTAATAAATACAAATTTTCCTTAAACTGAACCTCTTATCTCTATGACAGCCTTATCACGATTTTTGCGTTAACACGAACATTATTGTTGGTTGGGAACAAAAACGCCGCACCCCTGGAAGTGAAAAAAAGGGGGGGGGGGGAGGTCGGCTACCATAACTCGCCCATTTCCCCAAGGGAAACTATCGACCCCCGCTAGGACCGTTCTCACCGTCCTTGCTATTTTCGTGTAAAGTGTTAGACAAGGCAAACGATGAGCGCCGAATAGACACTGCACATACAAACAAGTCCAGTTAAATGAAAGCTTGTAAAAATAAGCTATAATGTTTACAAATATTGTAACAATTTATTTTATGTATATCCATTTCAACTACGAAAGTTATAATTTATAATAACTATAATAAACGAACTTAAAATCATTTAATAAAAATTTTTCTTAGCATTAGTAAAAAGATTTTTTTACCCGACTACGGCAAAGCAAAGGAAGGGTTATATTTTAACACGATGTATGTATATGTATGTATGTATGTATGTATGTATGTATGTATGTGTGTGTATGTGTGTGTATGTGTTGTGTGTATGTGTGTGTATGTATGAATGTTACTCTTTGGATGTTCCACTGTAGCATGGTACCTATTTCACCGATTTTGATAAATGAGGTGTCTATCGATTCCATGAGATAAACCGGGAGTCATAGCCTATGAAACAATTAAGAAAATTCAAGATAGCGGCCGTGACAAACTAGATGGCGCCATAGGTAAAGTTAGCTTGCGCAAAGATTTCATTCGTGGGTTATTTTTTTCGGAAGAATGTGTCATTAACGTTTTACGATAATTACACTTTAAGATTAATAATGTGTAGTTTAAGCGTGATAATTGTCAACCAATATTTGTGGATGTATAAAAAAATCACAAATAAAAATTAAGTAATAAACAACTAAAACCCGGCTACTCAAAAGTAAAAAACCAAGCCTTCAGTTAAGTTTACAAGTATAATCATAAAACCGTAGTCACACGTAGTGCCATTTAAGATACTTTACATATATAGGAGGTACAGGGATAAAAATAAATATATTTGCAAATTTATGTCACATTTAAATTCTAAGTCTGGCTCAAGACCATATCAAATGGAAAGCAGAAGTGGAGGCCTTTGCTCAGCAATGGGACACAATAGGCTAATAATTACGTGGTAAGTCTATCCGTTATCCATCCTGGGGTGTCACAGCGATGTAGTTTCTACAGCTCTGAACTGAAATGCATTGGATTTAGATTGATATCCACTTTAGTTATAATTTTTCCCCTGTACCTCCTCTATATGTAAATTACACTTAACTGAAGACTTGTTTTTGACTTTTGAGTAGCCGGGTTAAGTTTTATATAACTTTATTATTTATATATTTATTTATTTCAAATACAATCATAGTAATTACTGTGATTACCCGACTTTATGAAAGTTTTTCTGTAAGACGTTTTTTCTGGAAGCACCCAATTAAAAATACGCTTACTTTTTAAATAAAAATAGCCTCCTATTAATTAATATTTTGAAACATTTAAAAAGTCAGATTTCTGAAAAATACATGCATTCTTCTTTCACATGTTACATTAATTGTACTTTCTGACAATGTTGGTAGCATGTGTAGTAATTACATGTGCATGGCGTACACTCAGCTGCAATTCTCCATTGTAAGCCTATGTACTTCTATATTAAGGCGCCTTTCAAGTTGTGCTTCATTGTAAGCCTATACACTTCTTTATTAAGGAGGCATCTATTAAGTTGTCACTCATTGTAAGCTTATATACTTAGGCCTATATATTAAGGCGCCTTCCAAGTTTTCGCTCATCTTAAGCAGCCAAGTCTATAATTTGAAAAACTGTAGAATATTTTTATAAGAAAATCTATTTTTTTTAAAGAAATTAATGTCGTTATGTTGTTGCCCTATATAAATGCAATTAATTATTGAAACAATAATGTGGTCGTTGAAAACTGAGAAGTTCAGCAAACGTTGCAGTAAATATCGCTCTGTTTACGATGCGTATTCTCCTGTAATAATGTTTTTTAACTATAGCGACAATGCTGTATCCGTTCTGCTCAGATGCTGTATTAAAACCTTATAATCACAGAACACACACGTCATCACAATGTTTCTGTATCAGCAAATGTGTCCGTGAGCTATTTCATATTGTTCACTACGGACGAAGTTCTCTCCTCGCGACGGTCGCTCAAGTACTGAGTTTATTATGAGTTTTTTAGATATGTCATCTTTTGTGATATAACATAAATAATAATTGTAAACAAGTTTTAAAAAGTTTAAAAATAGCTTTCGCCTACTCTTAAGTAGAATTATGAGCAATTAACACTAAAATTCAGTTCCAAAATATTTTTAGAAATATATGAGAGTACAATGTCCGATCTCAGCTGAATTGTTCCATGAAGTCTTAGGAATCCCCCGAATAAATTTCTTTCAAGTTAAGCATTCTGATTGGCTGCTATTAAGGTTTAACTTCTAGTTACATCGAATTTACTTTTTATGTTAAACTTCACATATAACTGTCGTCGAACCACTTAAATAATTTCCATGAAATTTTCTTTTGTTTTTCTAATGATGTCAGTTATTAATTTCAAATCTATATAAGCATGCTAATTATTCAAACGTTTGAAATTTGCATAGCAAAACATATTAATTAGAAGTTCCTATAACTTCTGTGACTGATTTCCCATTTCCCGCGGTTATTTCCAGTTGTTTTTTCCTGTCTGTGTTAGACTACAATTTGATGACATACAGCAGAATGATAAAATAACCTAAATATATAGAAAGTCATTTTTGGCAGTTGAACGCTTGTAAGGAACCGCGATGGCTCACTGATAACTGCACTGCAAGTCTTCATATGTATTGCTGTTTTCCAAAATGACAGTCGCAGATTAGACACTAACCCATGTCTTTCTTTAATTTAAATATATTCTCATTGAATATTTGACCTAAAATAAGGGAAATACCATGATATTATCTTCCCAATCATCGATAATGCTTATAAATTTCTACAATTAGAAACGATAAGTCGTCTTACAATATTCGATCCTGCGTTGGTATCGTGTTTCCATAAGAAAAAATGTTTCGGCTATTAAAACTCTTTACGCGCCTTAATCTTTCTAGCCATGTACGCGCAGAAATAAGTTGTTGTTAACAGATAACACTAAATGTCGATACTACGGTACCAAGAGTACGCAGTCCCACACGGACAGTAACAACAGAGAGCAAATATCTGAAGCGTCAATATTGGCCAACTGGATCGGATAAACAGTCCCCCTGTAGAAGTTCCTGCTTGGTATGCAACGCGGCAAACAGAATTGCTGTGCGGGTTGCATAGCGCAACTGTGAAGGGACTGGGCGATACGCGCCAGCTTCCCTGAGCTGGCCACTACGGCTGTTCATTGATTCAGTACACGGCTAATTATATATAACAAACTTAACATACATGCTAATAAATGTGCTGTTTTAGAAATATTAGACATCTATGTCGGCGTATTATTGATGTTAACACCGATATCGATGTTACCTGTGTGTTCGATAAAAAGATCATAAGCGATTTTATCAGTGCCACTGATGTATTATCTGCAGTGCTGCTGATAATCATGACTTAGTTTAAACTTACAAAATACTTATTTTATTTTTTTTACTATGTATGATTTCATTATTCCTGATAAATGATAAGGATATTCTTAAATTATCTTCTTAATGACATCATTATTTCTTAATATATCTCAATTTTTCCTGGTATCGATAAAGTCGATGTACGGAACATATCTAGTGGTTACTGGGCACGAATATCAATAAAGGCTGTTCACGATAAAATGAGCACTTTTGACTTCAACCATAGAAACCTGCTTGCATATATTTTAACGGGTGCACTGAGTGACATGTGTCCAGTAAAGTTGGTAACAATGTGGGGAAAGTAGTACCACATTTTAACGTCGAACAAAAAGTGTTAGGTAACCATTTATGATGATTTAAATTATTTGTTTTGTTTTTTTCTAATGCATCGAAGTGTAAAAATGAGCAGTTTTGAGAAATGTTCCTTTTCTATTAATTTCACAGTTTCACTTGACCGACGCGTGAATAACGCGGTGAGGCCCATGACATTGTTAATATTACATAATGAGGAAGAATACACAACCTGCGTACAAATAGATCTTAAGCAGAGCGTTCAAAAGTGCTCATTTTGCCGTGAACAGTCTTTAGCAAAGAACGTCAATGTCTAGCAGCTGTAGAGGTGGGTCACCGTGCAGTAACGTGGGCGTGCAAGAGCCTGCAGTGGACCCTGTCTAGTCATGGGTCTTGCAACCCCACTGGACTGGTTCGCGTCTTGGCGAGGTCGTGCCCGGATATCCACCTGTGGGAAACATGACGGACGTTTACAGTCTCCCGTCTATTTTTTCTTGCGACACTTCAAAGTCGACGGACATGCACTTGTCGCTTCTTGAAAGTTCTTGTATTATCCTAGTCTTAAACTGTCCTATCCATGTGCTGTGTTACTAAAAGGCTGTTCGCGGTAAAATGAGCACTTTTGAAAAACCCTGCTTTAAAATCTACTTGTATGCACGTTGTGTATCCTTCCGCCTTATTCAAAATTAACATTGCAATGAGCCTCATAATATTATTCAAGCATCGGTCAAGTGAAACTATGAAATTATTAGAAAAGTAAGTATATTATAAATCTGCTCATTTTTTAATGTCAATGCAAAAAGAGCTAAAGAAATAATTTAAATTATCACAAATGGTTAACTAATACTTTTTATTCAACGTTAAGTTATGTAAAGGCTGTTCACAGTAAAGTGAGCACTTTTGAAATCAAGCTTAGAAAAAGTCATTGCCCTTACCTGCATATGTTTAAACGGGCGCACTGGGTGAAATGAGTCCAGTAAAATTAGTAACGATGGAGGGGAAAGTAGTTCCATATATTAACGTCGAACAAAAAGTGTTAGTCGGCCATGCGTGATAAGTTACATTATTTCTCTTGCTTTCTGCGTATTGTAATGCGTTGAAGTGTAGAAATGAGCGGATTTATACAAATTTTATTTTTATAATAATATCACTGTTTCACTTTCCTGTCGAATGGATAAAGTGATAACGCCCATGGCAATGTTAATTTCGCATAAGGCGGAAGAACACACAACGTGTATACAAGTAGATCTTAAGCAGGGCTTCCAAAAGTGCTAATTTTACCGTGAACAGAATGTAACTTCTTTCTATACATCGTTACCAACTTTGCTGGGCGAATGGCACTCGGTACGCCCGTTAAAATATATGCAGGCAAGGGAAGTGACATCTTTCTAAGGTTCGTTTCTAAAGTGCTCACTTTATCGTGAACAGCCTTTACCGCTGTCTTGTGGTCTCAAGTGAGCACATCAGTGCCCAACTGTAGGCGTCTTGTAATTATGAACACGGACATGTGGCAAATTCCATTCTAATTATATTTCTACTAGGTAACGCGTTTGCGCGCATACACGAAATCATAAGTCATTACGAAGACATAGCATTTTTTTTTATATACAGGACATGCAATTATATTTTGACACGTGTACAGAAATGTCATAGATAATTGCTCGCTATGTTGCTACATTGCATTCCCTGTGACACGGGGAAAACACTAGAGTATGTCAATGTCTGGGCTACACATGTGCTTCTGTTCTTTGTAACCTCGACAATCCTGCTTCAAACTTGTATTTATACTCATCCCCAGCACGGAGCAACGTCAAAATTCTACATCTTGGATTCATTTTATATTGTTTATCTTATATAGTAAATTTAATATATAACCTCTGATAAAATGACTATGCGGTACAGTTACTATTTAACATAAAACCAGCCGCAAAAGATGTTTCATGTGATTATTGAATTGCATAGCTCGCAAACTCTCGGAATATGTATGCTTTTTCAGAAAAATCTAAGGCACTTAAAAACAGCGTACGATAGAAGCCTTTTACTGAAACTCACTACTCTAAAGGTTTCTTTTTAGATTTTTGTGTACATACGTCGACCTATCAAATTTCAGTTTTGTTTTCCACCACTTTTCTGTTGCATGAATAGAAAAACATAGGCTGTTCACGGTAACAGCACTTTTGAAAGCCCTGATTAATATCTTTTTGTATGGATGTTGTTTATAATTCTACCATTATATAAAATTATCATTGCTATGGGTCTGATCACTTAATTCATGCTTTCGTTATGTAAAACTGTGAAATTATTAGAAAAGTAAATTCCTGGCATACTAGTATTTCTTGCATGCGCTTTTATGCATTAAAAACAAAAAATGTGAATGAATTATTTTTATTTTAAAATATTTACTCAAGGCTCTCGGCTACGAGGCTCTTGAACTGCGCAACAGAGTGAAGTTTGAAATAATAGTTTATCCACGATACTATTAAACATGCGTCAATGTGCTGTTCTACAAAACCAACATACGCTTTAGACAAAGGCTGTTGAGTACTTACAAAATGTCACACATGTTAGAAATGCCATTTCAACGTACTCCAAAACACCTAAAAACTGTTTTCTCCAAAGCTCTGTATCTCACAATATATGGGTCAGAAACGTCTTACAGACGTTCTATCAACAAAATAATAGGCTCACCGCTGAAAGTGCAACCTATACACTCAGTTCGACAACACTGCACTGGGCCAGCTTAGAGCCTTGTGCTTAGAGGTGATAGCGCACTTGATGTGCGCAGCAGTGTTGTCCTTACAGCTCCAGAGCTTCTCGGTCTTAAACGCGGGAAATGTTCCAGGCAGGTTGAAGTCTTGACGCTTCGAATTCGACGTTAAGAAATGGAAATAATTTGTCTTTATTACTACCCACTTTACTGTGCGCTTGCATATCAGTCAGCTTGCCTGTTACAATACATGCAGGTATACGCCGTTCACGGTAAAATCAACACTTTCGAAAGCCCTGCTTACGTTTTACTTGTATGCACGTTGTGTGTTCTTCCGCCTTATGTAAAATTAATATTGCCACGAGTCTCAGCATTTTATTCATAATTCGGTAAATTTAAAACTGTGAAACTATTAGGAAAGCAAATATTTTACAAATGTGCTCATTTTTACACTTCGATGCATTAAAAAAAACCAGAAAGGGAAAGAAATAATTTAATTTACCACAAATGGTTACCTGACACTTTTTATCCGACGTTAAGCTATGGAACTACTTTCCCCTCCATCGTTACCAACCTCACTGGGCGAATGTCACCCAGTGCGCCCATTAAAATATATGCAGGCAGGCGCAGTGACTATTTTCAAAGGTTCATTTCAAAAGTGCTCACTTTATCGTGAACAGCCTTTAGACAGAGGAAATGACATCTTCCAAAATCTTATTTCAGACATGGTTAAATAAGCGTGCGTTGCCTATATTATCCTAAATAGCAGTAAGAATATCTTAGTTCTTCTTTCCTTGCGATCATGTACTCAACTCCGTGAGAAACAGCGTGTACGGCTAGATAAAAATCTTCACTGAGAAGCAAACTCGTGTTTAAGCCTTGTCGCGAATTCCGCCCGCGTCGCCGGAGAATCATGCATTCGCGAATATCCCCCCCCCCCCCTCCACGCACGGGCGTTGGTGATGGCTGGGAGCGGCCACGCGCGCGTGACACGACGTGAGCATGCAGAGCCACTGGTCCAGGGTGTGCCGCCTCAGTGGCGCCATCTCCAGCATCGCTAACACCTTCACACGGTGCGAGTGTGCGCCTAACACTTGTCCATTCTGCAACACGCCTCATTCGCCTACCCGAGGTCAAGGCTTACAACTCCCGCCTCCCCCTACCACAGTGTCTGAGAATCTTTAGCAGGCTTCACACGATGCAAGATGTATTTCGCGTAAGATTTCGTACGAACTTTTTCGTACGAGGATGTCGGCTAAATTTCTTGCGAAATGAGTTCACACGCAGATAAATAAGATGAATACTATATCGCATCAAAATTAGTTAATAGCCTTGGTTAATACTAAACAGCCATGAAATTATAAGTTGCTTACTTCAACAATGTATTTGTTTCAAAGCTATTTCTCTGGAATTTAATTGTTTTCATTTGATTGTCAGCAAACTGTCTGAACTCTTCAATTTACGTTTTAAAGTTATTTTCTAGCAATGTTTTATTTCCCTGTATTCCTCTTAGCACACCTCTGATCATGATTTTATTTTACTCTATGGTTGAAGTTACAACAGGTCGCATGACCATCATACAAGAATCAATAGGATCGCAACTTGCAACGCCTTGCAGGAAAAAAAATTGGACCTACTCTATCTCCTCATTTCGAGCAAGATGTGCCTTCCACACAAACTTGTGCAAGAAATTTTCGTGCAAGGTCAGCATCACGCGCAAGTTTGGCACTCATCTTGCATCGTGTGAAACCTGCTTTAGTGACTTTCTCTATCAGGAGTCTTCCCGGTAAAAACAACTAAACGTGATGGGAGTGTGTTCTAAGGTGGAATAATACTTACACTAAAACTAGCTTGTCTAATATAAGGCCAACATACTCTATCGTGTCTGCTGTGGTCTTGACACTGTATGTTGAAAAAAAATATTACTCTTTTTCAACATAGAGTTCAAATTATATACTTTCTTTTAAAAAGTTTGCAAAACAGGTTGGGTATTTTTTTTCTGTACTGCACGGAGAATGGAGAAATACTTTTCTTGTAACTAGAAATGCAACACGAAGAATAACGTGAGCTATACAACCAGATTTACTGCACATCATACACAGGTTATAATATTACACTTGCAGCTCGCTATGACGTACAGAAAATGCGAGTGGTTCACACCACGGGTGGCGATAACCACTGCTGTACGATGCAGCGCTGAGAGGATGAGACTTTGAAAGTCCGTCTGGGATATCTGCGCACATGCTACTTTTCGATGTGTGCTCGAAATTCATCTGTTGTGGCCTCGAGCGTCGTATTGCAGGTCAGTCATCCTATGGGCAAGAAATCAGGTGAACTCGCAGGCCAAGAGAGCAGTGTTACATGGTAATCATCTAGGAACCATCAGAAGATGTGTGCCATATGCAGTCGTGCATTGTCTTGTTGTACCCTTTTCAATGCCATCTTGAAGCCCTGTACCAACAACAGCATGATCCAACACTCCACGAAGCAATGGTTGGTGGTTAATGTACTAGCAATGCGGACTAGACGCGAGTGGGGCTGGAATCCATTGGCACTCCATACCACAATTCTAGGTGCTGGGCCGATAGTCAGCAGTCAATGGCAGCCGCAGTAATGGGCAACTGGACATGATACTCTGGCAATGCAGACAGTAATGCACCATTCATGTGGACACCGACTGATATGTCGCATGCCTGATCTCCTGAGCAAGGGTGTTTGATGTAGATGTACGATTCATAGTCGTCATGTGCACCTGATGTATGTCGCTCATTGATGCGAGGGGTTTGACAGCTTCCTGCACATCTCTCAGCCCGTCCGACATCGACCCACTGACGCAATATCCACTTCACTGTGTTTGCATTCCTTCCAACGCGAGAACCAATTTCATGACAGGATAACCCACAATCCCAATTCTCCCGCGGTAAAAGGTGGAAACCTGCCCGTATGGTTGTCGTGTTATTTGGCGCGGCATGCTCACTCTATTTGTGCACACAAACGACAGGAAACACTACCTCTGAGTGGCTCCCCAACCTCTTATCAGGTTTGCCATTTGTGCAGGTGTTCAACACTCACTCCGCTGAACAATCAGTCATGCCTTTGCCCTATTCTGCTCTATTCATTCCCTCAATGCGGGGTTTTTCACGTGCGTTCTTCATGGTGTTACAATTTCAATGGCCACAAGTGTAGTAACGAGTTTACGTATAAAACAATTTTACATGTCACTTACTCGACGCATATACTAAGGCCAGAAACTGAATTGCAATGCTGACTTTTAGATGCGGTGGAAGAATACACAGTGAAAATAAATATGATTCAAAGTAGTAATTTAATATAACTCTGGGGGACACGGTGGCTGAGCGATTAGTTCACTCGCCTTCCACCAAGGCGGACCGGGTTCAATCCCTGGCCAGGTCACCGGATTTTTCAAGTGGGAATCGTGCCGGACGATGGCGTTGGTCGGCGGGATTTCTCGGGGATCTGCCGTTTCAAACCGCCCCTTCATTCTCCTTCACTACTCCTCCATACTCACTTCAATAACCTCATCGGCTCTCAAGACCTCGCGATTAAGAGCCACCCAAATCTCTTCACTCATTCAATATAACTGGGTTAACCATGAGCGAACTATAGCTGAACGTCAGCCCTGCGTCCAGTGTGCCAGCAATCTCTTAATTGTGTCATGAACCAGGGACCATGGATGGAACAAAGTGACACTGCACAGCTAGGGAAGATAAGAAAACCCCGAGAAATCCCGGTGGCCATTCTTATTACTATGTTCACTAACTACACAACTACAGACATACACGTCCACCATAAACATATGAATATTTTGTTACATAAATAATACATAAATTCTTACACATGTATCCACCACGTACATACGCACAAGTAGTAGAAACAAATATACACGAAAGGTGTGCTAATATAAAAAAGGGGAAATAGTGGAGGCAGAAAATTATGTGATATCTTCAGTAAGGGCCGATATTTTGCACAAATACGGCTTGATTTTTTTTTTTTTTTTTTTTTTTTTGTATAAAGTGTCACGTATGTTTTCCTTTTACTTTTTCATGAAGAATCACCTCCCGAAGTTTGTCGGTCTAATTGAGAATCATCCTGTATAAGTTTCAGTTAAATGCTTCTTGTAACTGATTAATGATGTACAATTTTTATTGTGTTTGGGAATGAACAAATTCAACAGGTGAAGAGCGAGAGTATAAATAGAATGTCGAGGAGGAGGAAACAATGCAATCTTGTATTAATATTATGACAGTGATTCTACGGTAGAATACTGGAATGCAGATGTAATGGCCGATGGTACCTTATGACTTTGAAAAGCAATAGAAATGAATAACGTTCCCTTCGTTAACTCACGTGAAGCCATGACAGTTTCTTAAGGTATGGACTAACACAATAGATTTTTCTTAAACTGAAAAAGAGTTGGAAAAATAGGCTGTAATGGTTTTGATGTCTGGCAACAACAAATTAATTCAAATCACTATAAACAATGTAAGCTTGTTTACGAGACAGTCTATGATGTAATGTCCGCCACGTTTAATAAGTATCTACATTAACGTAATATTCCTTGGTAATGTAGTTCTTCTTTCTTAATGGGGCCCAGGCGAAAGAAAAAAAAAATAACAGGCTCTGGAATAGTCTTCTAACATAAAAATGAAACAATTTTAAAAATGAATTATTTTAACTGCTAAATAATTAACACATTATAAAAACATCCAGAAGAATTTTGGTTTTATGTAATGTATAGTACTATAGTATTACACTCATTTGCAATAAAAAAAAAGGTGTCCCTGATGTTGCCATCGCAGGTTCACGCAAGTTATACAGGCACAGGACATCGTAGTATGTATACAAAATATTTCAAAATATTGTACAGGCTCACCAAGCATGTATTGCAGAGGACCAACACTTGCAGGATACACCTAGTATGGTGTTGGACCACATGTAGCATGAAGACTGGTGGCGATGCGGTCGGGCATGGAGGCATACAGACATCGGATGTTAAGCTGAGGAAAATCAAGCCACAGCTGGCGCAACTGACCCTCCAAATCCGCCGTAGTTTCCGCTGGCAGAAGTTGCCATCCAACCTGGTCCCAAAAGTTTTTGGTGGGCGAGCGGTCTGGGGACCTTGCTGGCCAAGGAAGCATGTTGTAATCACGAAGGCAAGCCAGAGATGCCCATTCTGTGTGAGGTCTGTCATCATCTTGCTGGCAAATGGGGCAGTTAAGCTGCACCAGGAAGGAGGACTCACATGATCGCGGAATTTCTTGGACGTATCGCCGCGCCATTAGGGTTCCTTCAATCTTCACTGGTGAGGTGCAAGAATCGTAGGAAATTGCACCCCACTCCATGAAATCTCTCGCTGGGGCGGTGTGCCGCTCTGCAAAGAAGTGTGGATCTTGGTGCAGGTCAGGAAGTCTCTGGGATCGAACCCGGCGCACGTCTGTGTACAGACAGAACCGTGTCGCTGAAACCACTCGTAGCTAATCCGCAAGCTGTTATGCTGTCCGTTTCCGGAATAATGGTCACGTGGGTTCGGCGATGCTCAGATCGTAATGTTAGACTTCGTAAGGGATGTGGCGAATTTCCCACTCTGTTAGCCGCCTGCATATGGTACTGGTGGACAAAGGCGTATCCCCAGTTGATAATGTCTATCCCTTATAAGATGGCAAGACTTTAACAGTTTAACGAATGTTTACTTTTAGTTTATATAACCTTTCGCCATCAGATGGTGCGTCAGTTTGAGGCTACACGAAAACGAGGTAATGGGTTTCCGGAATAAAAGCATGGCGTGTTTAGGACATAGACGGACAATTAATGGCCCAATAGAATTACTAGTAATCAAAATCACTGGACACAAAATATATGTTACTTTAAACATTATACTGACCTCGCAGGAAAATAAAACTATTGGTATATGTTCATAAATTTGTTATTTTACATATGAAACATATTCATTTGAGCTTTATAGCTGGTTAGGTTCGAGAAAGAACATACAGATGGCGAGCACGACATAGTAAAGTGTGTGAACAGAGCACGGTACCAACAGATAACAGCAGGTTCGCCGCCTCTAGATCCTGCTTTTTAAAACTTTACTTTTCTCCTGTTACTGTCTCGAAACGACACGAATTTGAAATATATTTCGAGAAATCATTTGAAAAATAATTCAATATTATCATGCAATATTTCTGAAGGCTTTTGGAATTAATATCAAGCACATATGGAAAGCATGAATGGACAGTGGGAATACGACATGAAAAGATATGTTTGAAGTCGCGTTTTATTTGGCTATGAATCGTTTTATTGTGTATTTCATTTGGAACACCTATACATCACTACGTTAGCACTAAGATTAGTTTGTAACACTTACAACCACTGTTTTGTGACCACGTAAAATAAAATATATTAATTAATCAAGGAACTCTTTGTTATCGCGTATTTTGCACTTGTCTGGTGTACGTCGCCAGTGCACCCAGAATAGCCAATTTAATATTAACTTTTGTTCGTTCGTGCATCAACTGATACACGATTTTGTAAACGGTACTTTGTTTGTTTCGTATACGTCAAGTTGCCACTCGCTGACTGTCAAAATCTTGCCATCTTACATGAGATATAGTATATGGCATGTCCCTGGATGGTGCGCAGCAACGCCTGTGGAGTGTTTACAGCCTGTCACCCACTGCTGGTGGTCCGCCACGAGCTGTCTCGACGGTTGTGGTACCTCTCTTCTTCTCACTGTCTCCAACACAGGCTCACAGTGTAGGCAGAGTGGCGAGCAATGCGCCGGAAAACCCTACCTGTCTTTGAGAGGGGCCGACGATGCGGTCTCTTTCAAACCTATCCAGCTGAACAAAGGCTCGTCAAATGCGCCGTTGGGTCATGCTGTGTGTTTTACTCGAATTGGATGTATTTCTCATGCTGTTCACACTCCTACTAAGACATTCCTTATTGTTTAGCAGATATGAATAATAAAGGGATATTTACACCTCATAGTGGCACATCCGCACAAGTGAACCGCATTAAACGCACATACAACATGTAGCTGGCTATGAAGATACTGTGTAGCAACCTTGATTGTACTCACGCAATTCCTTCGTGGAGCTCAAATTTTTCTTGGAAATGTGTGTATTTTAACTAGCACATCTACTGGTATGCGCTTGGTTAGGTTGGAAATAAGGGAGGCGAAGTAGTTACATGTGTTAATTGAAATAATAAAAAATTAGGTTTAGTTTTGTGAATGTTAAAATTACTTATTTTCATTTTGCTTTTTTTTTTTGTAATGTATGTGAGCATCAACGAATGGGTAAAATATTGACTTTGTTAATAATTTCATTGACACGTGAATTAAGTGACGAGGCCCATGGAAACACTAATTTTACATACTGTATGATGGAAGAACACACAATACGCATGCCAATATCTTAATTAAGCAGGTGTGTCAGAAATGTTCACTTTGCAGCAGTGAAATGCCCAAACGTGAATCTTGCTGCTACAAATAACAATGCGATTGTAGTCTCCTCGCAGTTTCTTCGCACTTTTTAAATCAAGCCAAACCTTTGAACCCACGTATGAAGTGAATGGTTGTTTCTTAAACATGTCGGGCATCATCCATCACAAACAGGAAAAAGTGGATGTGTTGGTCACATCTAATAAAAAAAATTTTCTTAACGTAAAACATTATTACAGGGAGTGCGCACATGTGTGGTGCGTTGTCCCTCTGGTGTAATTTTCTACACTCAGTTAAGCTTTGTTTGCATGATGGCGGAGGACTAGAAGGTGTCAGTGGAGTTGTAGGTAACCAAGAGTGGGATTGTAAGATGGTGCGTGTATGTGTTACAGCACGTGACGCCGGCGGTGATAAAGCGGGGTATCTTCGCGCTGTGGCTATTGGCGCTAGTGCTAGTGTGCCTGCCCCTGCTAGGCTTCGGCCTCTACTATGAGCCGGCGAAAGACAAGTCCCCGGACAAGTGCGTGCGCTACAAGGACGCCACACATCCCGCCGATCGTGCCTATGCCTTCCTCTTCTGTGCTGTCGGTAAGTACTGTATGTACAATCTGGTTCACACTGCTTCGTGGGAGGGATGGTAGGGGGGAGTCTGTGCTCGCTGCTGGAAGAAGGAAAACCACGTCACACTGATGCCACTGTACACACCAATGTGATAACATCGCTCTCTACTGCCGCTCTGTGCAACCCACGACAGGTAATGGGCACGGGCGGAGCAACTCTCGCGCCAACCACTCTCGACTGCCGTAACTACTGAACTGAACTACCCCACGCAGCGGCAATGGAATCTCCCAACGTGTTTTAGACTTCTGCGAATTATTTTCTCACTTGAAGAAACTCTGCTGCTCACATGCTTGTACTTATCTACCCATAACCCATCCACACTACTGAGGACGCCTCCTGGTAATGGACAGTAGGTTAGTACATTCTGTGACGACCACAATTCTTTCTCATCTCCTTAAGCCCCTCTGGCATAGAGCGAACCAACCTTTCACAATAAGAGGGTTCAATATTATCATATTCCGTTTGAAGGGCAATTTTGAGGGTTACTATGTTTAGATATGAGATGTTTCGGACGTTTTCTTCTGAAACACTCCACAAAGTTTTAATGACTTTGATGTCTTGGGACAGTGCAGAGGTATCGAGTAGTTGGGGGCTATTACACAGTAACCACATGCATACCTCATGGGCCTTATGTTTTAGGTCGTTGTCCTCGTAGAAGGTGAAACAATCCCACTAGCCTAATTTATCTGTGCTCGGTGTCAGTTCTTTCCTCTATATGTCCAAATACACATCTTGATCCATAGTACTATCTATGAAATGGAGTTTCCCCACACCCGAAGATACGTACAATCCTATTCCATCCCCGTGTTTCACCATCGACCAAAGATGTATTTCTGCAAGCTCTGTGCTTGGCTTACGCCATACACTGAACTTCCCATCCAATGCAAACACATTAAAATGACTTTCATTGGTAAAAATTATTGTTTTACAGTAGCCAAATATTTATCAGCATTATCTGTGACAAACTGGAACCTGAGATGTTTGTTATTCTTGCTTATATATGGTTTATTGCGCCCTACTTGACCATTGAATTCCTCTCGACGATGGACTTTCCTCGTGGTTTCTGAGCAGGCTTTTCTCCCAAGAGGTATTCTGCTTTCTCGGTAAGTTTTGGTGCACTTAACACGTGAATCTTTTATATTTGACGTCGAATCCATTGCTAGTATGTTGCAGTGAATATTTTTCTGGAACTATGCTTCTCTTTGGTCTCTATTCTACTGTACTGACGAATGCGACGAACGATATTTTGCACAGTAGAATGATTTAGATTCACGATTTTGCCGATCTTATGCAGAGATTTACCCGTTTGGTAATGCAAAATGACCTGCATCCTTTTACTTGCAATCTCATTCCCGCACTGGCATCAAATCTCTTCCCCGTACTAGCAGCACATCTCCCACCACTGGCAGCGCATCTCCTTCCCTACTGGCAGCGCATCTCCTCCCCCCCCCCCCACACTGGTAGCGCATCTCTTCCCGCCACACTGGCACGCATCTCCCCCAGCACTGGCAACACATTGCCTCCCAGCACTGGCAGCACATTCCCTCCCAGCACTGGCAGCAAATCTCTTCCCCACACTGGCAGTGCATCTCCTCCCCACACTGGCAGCGCATCTCCTCCCCACACCGGCAGAAAATCTTCTCCTGGCACTGACAGTGTATCTCCCTTCACTGGCAGCGAATCTTCTCCTGGCACTGGCAGTGCATCTTCTCCTTGCACTGACAGTGCATCTCCTCCCCACATTGGCAGTACATCTCCTCCCCGCACTGGCAGTGCATCTTCTTCTGGCTCTGGCAGCGCATCTCCTCCCTTCACTGGCAGGGCATCACCCATCTTCACCGGCAGTATATTTCCTCCCCGCACTGGGAGCACATCTCCGCCCCGCACTGGGAGCATCTCCTTTCCGCATTGGCAGATTATCTCCTTCCTGCACGGGCAGCGCATGTCCTTCCCGCACTGCAGCTAATCTCTTCCCTGCACTGGCAGTGCATTTCTTCTCCACTCTGGCAGTTCATCGACCTCCCCCCCCCCCCCACACTGGCAGTGCTTCTCCTCCCTGCTATAGCAGCATCCTTCATGAAAAGACAACAATCAGACTGGTTGTTGCTACCATGAAAACATTGTTAACTTAGGTGGTAAGCGCAATGCAACACTGTGTTGTGGTCCACTCTGCCGCGATTGTTAGCAGCACGTGGATTCTGCTATTTTTTCGGCAGTAAGCTAGACTTCATGCACTCAAGAGCCCCGGTGGTGTAGTGGTTAGACTTCTCACCTTCCACATAGGCGAATTGGCTTAGATACCTGGCGGGGTCGCCCCTGAATTTTTGCTTGTAGTAATCGTGCCAGACGATGCTGCTGGTAGGTGGGTTTTCCTCGGGGTTCTCTCATTTATCTCGCCCTTGCATTCTAGCACTGCCGCATATTCACTTCACTTTACGCTCATCGGCTCTCAATAACTCGATGTTAAGAGCCACCCTAATCTCTCCACACACTTCACTTGCTCGTTACAATCATATCCGAGTATAATTCTGTTTTGTTGTCATTTATGTACTTTTTTTTTAATTGCAGGAGCAGCTAAGAACAGTGGCGACAATCTTGATGTGCTTGCTGCAATTAACACTTTAAAAACACACTATCTGCTGCAACATATGATTTGTAGTTTGATTCGCAATTAACGTCAAACCTATTTTTGATTAAAAATTTCGAGTTGATTTAGGAATTTTTACATAAACCGGAGATTACAAATGTGTAGCTCAGTGTGATGATACGCAGAAAAACTAAGCAGGTTATTGGCGTCTTTGGGGTTTCCTTTAGTATTAAAAGAAATAGCTTTATTTTATATCTTGGATTAAGTTCTGTGGCAATGACCAACTAGAGCAATGTAGTCGGTGTTGTTTGAAGTAAACTGGTTTTTCAAGTTGTTATTAAAAAGGAAAAATGTAAACGATGCAACGGGTGCGTCTGTATATTTTTATATTTGTGATTACATGTGCATGTGCCAGAAAATGTCAGCCTTAAAGAATGATATGGTTAAATTATTCTTATATGAGTTTATGTGATTATTAAGGGACCTATAAAATTCGCGTGTTTACACTGCCAGACAATAAGAATAGCTAGCACACCACGAAGAAACCACCCGGCAACCTTGACACGATGCAAGTAGTGAAAGTACGGTCTGGTATGCACATGATCCCATGTTGGTGCATTTGCAATATCTTGACCGCCACACACCCAGCAGTGGCACCCCGAGCACCACTCAGCGATCGTAGTAGACACTGGTTGGAGTGTAGTCGATGCTGCATTAACGCGAGAAACACCATACGATACCATGCCATTGTACAGAGTGAAGAATAATGCTGGGAAGACTACAAATATGTCGATTTATGCAATTTGCGCTCTTCGAGAAAGGACTCATAATCGGGCTGAAAACCGCATGGTGGTCGCATCGCCATATAGCTCACCACCACCACCATAAGGTCCAATGCTGTTGGTAGCAGTAAAGCACCCACACACAGAGGACCAGCTCAGGACGGATGAGGTTGACTACCATCCGAGAGGATGGATGGATTGTGCGACCTGGTTCACGATATGTGCCAATGATGGATACTCTTGTGTTCCCACAAGCCATTTCCCCACTCCCTGTGGAGGCTAATCTGAGATCCCAGTGCTTATTATGTGTGTGGTTATAAACTGTGCAACATCAGCGACCTTGCTTTCAGTGGTGCCAGGCTAGTCATGTGGACCGCCACCGACTGGCGATGTGTGGTGTTTAGTAATGAGAGCCACTTCGTTGTGGCGACTGATGACCATCGCGCCCAAGTGTGGAGGGCTCATGGTGAACACCACAATCCCAATCTTGCTATCGAGTGGCACACTTTCCCCATGGCAGGCATTATGGTCTGGGGAGCCATAGCTTATGATATCGGATTCGCTGCCATCGTGTTATATGACATTGGGCATGGACAGCCCAGTGGTATGTGGATGAGATCCTACGCCCCCATCTTCTCCCATTTCTGGCCGGGATTCCAGGTGCGGTATTTCAGCAGAATAATACCCCACGACACACAGCACGGGTCGCCCAGGGCTGCCTTTGTCATGTCCAAACACTAACGTGGAATGCTCACTCCCATTACATGACCCCATCGAGCATCATACATGGGACCAGCAGCCGCCATGCCACAGTATTCGGAATTGAGACACACAATCCGACAATTGTGGGCTTGTATGCTACAAGACAACATCCAGCATCTGCTGGACTCCATGCCAGACAGTGTTGCAGTAAGTATCACAGTGTGAGGGGTGTGACATACTATTGAATATTACCTGATGGCATACCACAGAGCCTTGCGTAATTATCCTGCTACTCTGTTTCTGTGATCATGTTTAGTACTCGTATGATAAACTGTCTCTATAAACTATAAGTATAATCTGATGTGTCCACGTGTCTGCACAGTTTTTATTGTCCCTCAGTATATTTGAAGGTTTCTTTGACAGGTCCTGGCCTGCCTTGAACTAACGACAGGCCAGGCCAATTACGTCCATTCTCGTCGAAAAGGAAAACGAGTCCTCACTTTTGCAGAGCCAATAAACTAATGACACCTATTGGAATGTATACAAGAGGATGAATTCAAGCATGCCACAATATAAAAACTCGAATTTTGCAGGTCCCTTATCATTAGTTTTTAAAACAATGTAAGTATGCTAGGTTTACTTTCAGTACTAATTAGCTGGAATTAATAGTTATCATGGTAATCATAAGAGTTGTGAATGGTACCTGCATAAGAGGTGGATGAGCATGCACGATTGACAGTCTCTGCATAGCTGTTAAGTGACATTGTTTGAGCTGTAAGACCATCCTCGATGTGCACAAGCATGTTGATGGTGAGTGTGTGTGTGTGTGTGATGTACGCAGGTATGCTGATGGTGGTGTGCCTGGTGATGTGCAATGTGTCGGTGATCCGCGCGCTGTGCCGTATGGGCTGCCGAGGGCGTCGCAAGGGAGGCGAGGTGCTGGGGCGCCGCATCAGCCGCTCGTCCAGCCGGGGGTCGCGCACCACAATCGCCGCCGTGGGGCCGCCGGCCCCTGCTGCCCCCGCCGCACCCGCCCTCGCCTTCAACTCGTCTACACGCGAGGAGCTCACCTTCGCCCGTCTCATGGCGCTCATCTGCGTCGTCTTTGTCGTCTGCTGGATGCCGCAGATGGTAATACAGTAGTCACCTGCTTCGCTTAAGCCGGACCCACACGATACCATTTCCATATCAGTTTTCCTACCCATTCTCTGCTAGCATCTCTGCTCCCGTGTAGGTTACAATCCAGCGTCCTCCGGAGGGGTCTAGCTCCGGGTATGACCGAAACGGTAACAGAACGTTTTCTAAATTTCTGCTATACCCACCTCGGAGCTGCGACAGACAATATGACGGACACCCGAGTAACAACCTCAAGGCGTATAGGTATATTTACGAAAATATTTCGTGTTTTATGAAACATGTTTATGTATAAAATGAAACTTAATGTAGGCGCAAGTAATGGGAAATGTTTCAATTTACTCCCAGGGTCATAATAAACAATAAACAACTTTAAAGAATATGTAATAACTATGTTTTTCTGACGTGTATAAGGTGAAGTACCCATATAAGAGATACATTTTATAAAATGCGTAAATAAATGTAATACTTTATTAAATTTAGTTCTTGAAAATCATGTTTTATTGGAAAATTACTTTACTTTAAAGAACAGTAAATATAATTGCAGCAAACTCAAGTTTTACCTTTGTTTAGGTTCGAAAAGTCAAATGCTGTAAAAATTCCATTTTTTCTGAAGGGTTCCTAATAAGAGACCCGGTAATTGTTGTCCATTAGCTGAACACAAAACTATAGGAAAAGAATGTTTCATTGCTATAAAACACATACAAATGTTTAACATTATTGCGTAACACTTCCAATATAGAAATCATATATTTTGCTCATAACAATGGCCTACCTTTAATACATAACCAAAATAAATGCATTCGCTCGCTCTGATGTGTGCCTCATTTAATTTATAAAGCTTGTCACACAAAGTACAAATAAATGGTTCTTCTCCACCGCTCTCTTTGTGTGCCCAGCGACGACATTTGCAACACCGTGCCCACTTTCCTCCTCTTCGGTTCTCAGAGAAAAGTCCGGTGCATAATAAGCATTCAGCATCGTCATCTGCACCGACATCCGACTCACTGGAATCAATCATCTGCATGTCCCCTTCAGATTCATCGTCCCTGGATGAACTCGGACTCTGTCATCTAGGTTTAGATTTTCTCGTCTTCTTTAAAGGTTCTGCAAATGACTTATTCTTAGTTACTTTTTGTCGCTTAATTTTCCTGTTCATTCTTACTGTCAATTGCTGTCGGTAGGGGCTAGATGTCATCAAAGCTGCTTTTCCTGCCCTAGGATTTCTCGGTTCAGGTTTCGCAGATGTTGGACATGACAGCTCGGGATTAGTTGTTGAAGGTTGCGATTCTTCACTCCTCAAATATCTTTGTTTTGGCAACTTTAGCGTGGGAAGGGGTGAAACTTCAACAGGCCCAACAAACGTTTCTGAATTAGGAATAAAAATGTCCTCGCTTACACGACCTACATGGATAGCAAAATCTTCATCAGAATACACGCTCATATTGCAAGGGAGTAGCCCGGTCTTTCTAAAAGAATTTATTGAAATTTGCATAGCAGCAACTTTTTGACAGGCAAGACCATACAGTTTAGCGATTTGAAAGTGAGTCACTACACGTCCCTGGTTATCGCGAAGCCATATAGAAACCTCCTGAGCGTAGTAGGGCTTCAATAGCTTCATAAATCCTACATATAATGGCTGAATTTTATCCTTAGAATGGGGTGGTAGGCAAATTATGGCCACATTATTGAGTCTAGTCTTCTCTATTATTTCAATGTTTCATGTATGGGAATTATGGCCTTCTAAAACTAGAATTACTGGATGTGACTCTGTAGGTTTAGTAAATTTCACAAGATGTTCAAACCATTTGGAAAAAATAGCGGTTTGTATCCATCCTGATATGCGGCATGCAGATATTGAGCCTGGGAGAAAATCATATATTAGTTCGGTCTTCGTGTTTTCCGGAGGAAAAACGAAGAGCAGTAGTACATAATTACCAGCGGCAATCATACATGTCACAGTAGTGATTAAGGCCCCTCTTTATGCAGACGTCAGGTTAGAAACCTGTTTTTTACCTTTGCTAGTAACTACTTTCTGAAGCTTCTGTTGAACAACAGTCAGGCTAGTCTCATCTATGTTGTAAACTCTGTTTGCGTTGTAATGAATTTTACCTAATTCCTTTTCATAAATAGTTTTAAAAATGCATTCACATTGTCACGATTAAACTATCTAACCATAGCAACTGAGACACATTGGGGTGTGTGCAAAGAAAGTTCCGGGTGCCTCTTTATAAATAATCTTTACCATTTCTTCCCCACAGATTTCTTTTTGGGATTGAAAGGATGACTTAGACCATTTCGAATGGCTAATTCGAAAGCCATTCGCTTGTCATTCGCCACCGTCAAACCGAAGTATCTCTCCTCTTTTTCACATAGTATCTAACTAATAGCGTCTCGAGTTCAGGTTGAAGCACTGGTCTCCGGCCAGATATCATATCAAGTAACCGTTTTGGTGTCTTACCTTTTTTGTTGATGTACTTCTCTAATGTTCCTTTTGGAACACCATATGTCTTTGCAAATCGCAAATACCCCATCCCTCCTGCTCAAACAGATACAAGAGCATCTCTCATCTCCTCTGGGTCCCACATTTTACGCTTTCCTTTCCACGAGCCATGTAAATCAATAAAGGGTAGGGAAATTTCGATAAGAGACAGTCTAAGTTATTTTCTCACATACATACAATGTAATTTATAATACATGGAAAGGTTAGTAATACGCTCTAAAAATATATCCATCAATGCAGCATCATTAGCTTTACAGCAAAGAAACTTTTATTTACGGAATTTTACTTTAGCTTAGGCCTAATTGTTTACGATAAATAGATTTTATAGAAATAATTTAGTATTATTCTAATTTTATAATGACTTTGGTACACTATTCCGTATTCAAATAATAAGTATGGCATTCATTTTGCTGCAAAACATATTTGGGTACCCTAATAAGAGACACTGTTATAAGAGGCACTGTTCTAATAAGAGGCATTAATCTCTTAATAGGGACCGCGCGTGTCTCTTAGGGGCACGCATACATAAAACAAAACTGGCAGCCTCAGTTCAAACATGCAATGATTGTGATTTTGAAACCAGTATCTAACATAGTATAACGGAGTAGCTTACCTTCAAAGTCGTTCAGCACCTAAACATTTCCTATCGAAACTTTCAAAATTAAAAAGGAAAATAACACATTACATGTCCGTTACGTCGCGTAATGCCAACTGCTTTGCGACGCAGGAAAATTATGTAAGGCGATCACGAGCAACAAGTTACAGCCCTAGCCGAGAGGTTGCAGCACCTACCGGTTAACAGGGTATAGTCCATTTCATATAAGTCGTCTCAAATTTGACAGTTCTAGGAAAGTAGTGCCACTGGCATCTGGGTGGCTATGTATCCTTCCGCCACAGCTGAACTGTCATTGAACTGTCGTAAGGTGACTGTTTGCAAACAAACACCATGTAACCGCCAGTATTTGTAAACAAACAACATATGACTGCCTGTTTTTGTTAACAAATTGCATGTGCCTCCTCCCAAATGACTTTTAGAAGCGGTGAAAGGCTGTTCAAACAGTTGCAGGTTGGCAACAATCCCATTTTTTTTTTAGTTTATAAATATTTTATGTAAATGACTAACAGCCCATGTAATAAGTCTATAAATTGATAATTTTTTACCTTGCAGGAAATAGGATGCACGAAAATGGAATTCTATTTTGATTGTCAAATGAATAAGATATATTACTGTAAAAATATATGGTATAAAAATATATGGTATAGAAATATATGGTACTATAAAAATATATGGTACTCGAAATATATTATTAACAACTAATCTTGTCACACTTACCTGAGGAAAGTTCTCGTAAAAATAAAAATTTAGCATGGTTTCCACGAATACGAAATACCAAGATCCCCCCCCCCCTCACATAAATGTACAAATACCCAAATACCACCCTCCCCCTTCCCTCATATTTTCAAAGACAGTATACATTCTTACATACAGGCTATGTTTACTATTGCATTAAAAGTACATAATTCATCATTGTGGTATATGAAAACAAACTCTGTACATCCTGATACATTTATGATGGTTATAATTCTCGGGATGTTAAAGTATGTAGGTAGCCAAAATAATATTTAAGCAAATATTACTTAATTTCAGTATTTTAATAACTCTCATTTATTAACTCAAATCTTAAGTATTGCAGGTCTACATGCAAAATACTTTAATAATTTTTTCTCAAATACCTATGTGTTCATATTGTCATGCTACGAATAAAAACTTATTTTTTTCTAGCTCAATGTTGATATTTACACTGAAGTTCAGTCGCACAACCTCCCTCCTCAAAATTGTGAATACAGCCCTAGGATTGTTCTCGGGTACCTAATGAAAAACTGTATTTCAGTTCAGAGATGTTACAAAGCGCTCTAGAGAAGCAGATGTGACCTACAGTAACAATATATCAAACGAACAGGTTACTTACACACTAAAATGATGCTCCACCTACCCAAGATTGAAGACCTCATAAAGTTCATTTTCCTTAGCGATAAACTTTGGAATGTCGCAGTTCCTACTGATGCATGAGACACTTCTTCATGATGTTGGAGCAATTTCATTGGGTGCTTAAATTGAAAGAATTTTGTTTGATAAGCATGTTGTAATTTACTTGATATGGAAAGTTGTCTTTCCACTGCAAATCCTGTTTATGTGAATTATTCTTCTGTTACGCTTACAACATTCTTAACAAAGTATGTTAAAAACATATGAGCACTTTTAATTTGAAAAAAAAAAAATGTTCAAAACCTTTATGCGATACTCCAGCATTGAAACCTGCATGTCATTATGTTCCTTTCAAACACAGCCTTTAAAAACAGGAAAAATATTTAAATTAATTTGCTAACAAGTATCCCTATGTAACAAGTTTGAAAAATTTTATATACGTTCTAAAAAATAAAGTGATACAACTTACAAGTTTGTATGGCCACTTAGCTTTGCATTTTGAAACCTTCCAGAACCAGAGTGTTAGTGTTTCAATCAATAATAACACAGAGAAATGTTCATAGCAATGAAATATGAGTCCAATTAGCTTAATTTTATTTCGAGGGAGAAAGGAAAAAGTGAGCAGAGTGGGGGGACTTTAGTTTATCGTCTTTCGTGAGACGGGATTATTTTGATGTTCCTACGATGCCGGAATCACATAGCCCCAATGCGCATGACACGATGGCCAACAATCAATTAAAAACAAGATTCTGTCGTCCGACCAGAAATTTTGGATTAGAAATTATTTCTATTCTTCGTCATGTAGTGCGGCACGACGCACAGAATATACAATATTACAAAATGAAATTGTATTACAAGCTTTCCCTACATTGGTAAATACGCAGCTTAAAAGAAAAATTAATTGTAATCTACTGTATCTAACTCTTAAAAATAACTTTACTTTTGTATGTATTAGCGATACCAATTTGTCATCATTATGTATTACAATTTCCCTTTTGTTCACCGCCTTTGTAACTAACGTAGCCTATCAGCGCCTTCTAAATAGTTAGGTTAAATGCCGAGAGTGTAGTGTCGGTCGTGCTGTAAATTCAAGTAGTCACATTGAAATGTGTCGCGATTGCGTTTTTGGTCGTGTCTTGCTGTGTTGGTCGGGTCTATATGATTCCGGTATGAGTGTGTGGCATTTTGAGTTGCTTATTGTTTTGATGAAGCAGTGGAAAATTTTGCTCGTATGGAAATAACATTTAAATTATTTAACTTCAAAAATTATAACTTTAATTAAAATGCAAAACGCGATACATACGTCGCTGTTCGTATTCGTACAGATGCAGCTATATATATATATATATATATATATATATATATATATATATATATATATTATATATATATATATATATATTTGACCGAGGGGATGAATAAAATAATGAGGCCAATATCAACGCGGAGGAATACACAACATGTATACAAGTAGATTTTAAGCAGGGCTTTCAAAAGTGCTCATTTTACCGTGAACAGCCTATATTTACATCACAGACAAGACAAGGGAACTACGAAATCATAATTATGTACACAAATTTAATTCTGCCAAAATTTTCCCAAATCAACATTGCGGCTTAAATACGAGTTCGTAGTTCAGTCATTATGTTTGTATTGCCGTGTGAGGTGAATAGCTAGTTGGATGTGCAGTGGGGGTACCTTAGGAATTGTCTTATTATAAACAAGCTGGATAAACCGATAATCCAATAGCCTGTGCCGGGGGAAGGTTCCTCTTAATAAGCGGGGCCACGGCGGCTGAGCGATTAGCACGCTCGCCTCCCTCCAAGGCGAACCGGGCTCAATCCCCGGTCGGGTCAACGGATTTTCGCAAGTGGGACTAGTGCCGGACGATGCAGTTAGTCGGCGGGTTTTCTCGGGGATCTCCCGTTTTCCCCGCCCCTTAATTCTGGCGCCACACCATCTTCACTTCAATTACCTTCATCGGCTCTCAAGACCTCGCTGTTATGAGACACCCAAATCTCTTCACTCACTCACTCTTAATAAGCTTGTACACGACACAAGCGAAGCGCCGCAATGTGGCACTCCCATACTACATCTCATTTGAGAATATCTTGTGCAAGGCTCATCTCGTACGAAATCACGAGATAGAACATATTTGTTTTGCACGAAACGAGTGTGGTTATATTGGTCGTTCTCTGCTAATCATGTTATGACCTTTATATCGATCAGGGAGGTAGGAGGAAATCTGAGAATTTAGACGTGAGAAGAGCAATCAGGTGAAAAATATTCATTGCGAAGAACTCTTGGAAATATGGTTATGAAATGGAGTGAAATACAAATAGTCTTGTGAGATTTTTGGGCGAGTATAAAAAATTCTATTTTTTATTGAATACCCATCATTTAAAACCGTGTGTGTTAATTATATTTTATTATTGAAATTGTGGCTGGTTAAGATATTCGGAAGCCATCGACATTTCTCACGCCAAGAACTATTTCACTACAAGTTTGTTTCTGTGGACTCATTTCTCGTGGGATTTATCTGATGTTCTCGCATGATATTTCTCGTGCAATGCTCATCTCGTACGAAATCCATTTAGCGTCTCGAAAAAGTAACTTTGTAGCAAGCTTGGCCACGTCCTATTTGTCCGAGCTACATGCTCAATTTCTCACGGCCCATCGCCGACTACTAGAGACGTAAAGAATTCGCGGATTCATTTCGGGACAAACTATAATTCAAAACACGTGTATTTATATAACTTTAGACATTGGTCCACACGACGTTTGACGCCTCCTGGAAAACGGAGGCTCAATCGTCGCCTTACCACTGTGGCAGCAGACAATCAATGCACAATTGACATTGGCATATATGCACATATGATTGTAGAATCTAGCCTGCAGGTCATTGAACCCACGGATTTTTCAGATCTTTACTGATTACACGTTTCGCCATAAGTACAACCTTTCATCGCATATTACTGTAGTTTACGCGAGTAACAGCCAAGTATGAAATCTTATTTGAAATAAAAACCTAAACATAAACATGTGTACAATTTAAGTTTTATTTTAGCAAGCTCATTCTACAAGTTAAGTTTTATCATAAGAACCACATTAAATCCAGCAGTTATGGCCTTAGGTGCTCTAAAAAAAAAAAAGCACACCGCTAAGTCACCTGTGGCAAAAATTTGGGAGGTCAGTCGTTGTGGATGAAGCTAAACTAGCGACGTATTAATTTTTTTCAGTGCAGCATAAATGTTTTCCATTTTATAAATGAAAATCGTATCCCGGAATTCTTCACAAGTCAAGTATTAATGTTTTTCGTACAAAAAGATTTCTAGCCTCATGATATGCAAGTTATATATATTGTGTTTATCAGAAAAACAGCTAACCCAGAAAATTTATTCAGTCAGGGCTACTATAAATTTCGATGGCAGAAAAACTCACTTTTATTATTAGTTCCATTTTACTCAGTCAACAGTAATAATTTAACTTTTTTCATTTTTATATAACTACATTGTGTGAGCACGTTTTTATATCCAAAACCAATTTTTTGATGTATATTATTGTCTGCCTTCCTAGAAATTTTTAAACGTACGACATAAAATATAGAGTACATAGCACCACAAACGTGAGTCCTAACAGCATACAGTATATGCCTACATTAATTCGAATATGCAGACTTGTTTGTTCATCCGTGACACGGTGGTGTAGTGGTTAGATGAATCGCCTCTCACCAAGGCGACCCGGGTTTGAGTCCCAGCAGGGCGCCCGGATTCTTGCTCGTAAGGATCGTGTCGAACAATGCCACTAGTCAGCGGGTTTTTCCCGAGTATTTCCCATTTCCCCCGCCCTTGCATTCTGGCGCTGCTCCATTTCCACCTCACTTCACCATCATTGTCTTCCCAGAGCTCAGAGCCGCCCAGATCTCCCCACCTCAGGGACCAATCGTGGCTGAGCGGTTAGCCTGCTCGCCTTCCACCAAGGCGAACCCGGTTCAATACGCGGCCGGGTCACTCCGGATTTTCGGAAGTGAGAGTCGTACCGGACGATACCGCTGGTCGGCGGATTTTCTCGAGGATATTCCGATTCCTCCGCCCCCTCATTCCGGCGATGCTTCACACTCACCTCACTTCACCCTTATCGGCTCTCAAGACCTCGCTGTTAAGAGCCGCCCAAATCTCTTCACTCACTCTCCACTTCAATTCGCCACAGTTTCGGCGTGGTGTACAGAAATAAAATATTGGCAACGGCATTTTTTTTTCACAGCTCCTGTACATAGTGGAGAAACAAAGACCTTATTAATACCAGACTATTTTACAACCATAAGTCGTGATCTTCAGTATTCGTGTTTCCTCCAGGACCAGGAGGTACTAAGCAGACCAAAGTCAACAAAAATATACACCTTCGCAAGATATTGGTTTTTGTATCACGAGAAAGGAAGTGGAATATTGAGCACTTTGCATGCGTCAGGATAGATACCTAGAACTGCATTTTGTGTGCGTAGATCCAGTCGTTTTAATCATAAATAATGAGTCCAATGTAGAAAATTATATTTCCAGGTCACATGAAACAATATTTACAAGGACGAAGGGTTTCAAACCGATACGTACAATATGAACTGTGAATTCTAAGCCGCATACCGTAGATCGAAAAAGAACCTATGCGCATATGTATAGACACATTACATGCATGCATGTTTAAAAGTGTGTGTAACTCACATCAAAAATAAACGCCAGCACGCATAGGAGTGGAGTGTAGAGATTTGGGTGACTTTTAACATCGAGGTCTTGAGAGCCGTCGAGGGTGAAGTGAGGTTAGTATGGAGTAGTGTCTTAATGAAGGGGTGGGGGAAACGGGAGATCCCCAGTAAAACCCACCGAACAACGGCATCGTCCGGCACGATTCCCACATGATACGTATAGAGTTGGTTCGAGGTAGAGGGGTGAAAGTGGCGTGTGTAAAGACAGGTTTCGCAGTCAGGGGTTCAAAACTGCGGCTATGGAAGGCAAACCGCGGCAGTGCTGGCCAGAGTGGCAGCTCCAGCACCTCCAGCCACACCAAAGTGTCTTCCCATAGACTAAATATGAGGTAGACCGATCTGGCTGGCTGAGCACAACCAGTCCCCGCGCCCCAACATTGAACCGCTTTTCGGTTAACACGTCTAGCGAAAACGGCATGATATGCATTTTAGGTTAGAAAACTGATTTGTAAACAAATACTTTGTGTGTATGCATACTTCCTCTAACCAGTTTGTAAACCAGTTTTATTTCATTCAAATTGGTGGAAGTATTTTATTCATATAACAGCGCTCGTCATTTAAGAATTATTATATAAATAAACACCCTCATCACTGTTGACCATGTGACTTTGACAGTTGTGTTCCTTTCGGGTAGATCAATGTTGGGGTACATGCGCAGAAGACGAGTAATTGGTCTAAATCAACTGTACTCTATGGTCTTCCCACGCAGACTGAGTGGTTCACAGCTATGAGTTAGCACTAACACTAATACAGTGGGACAAACACTTGGATGCCTGCTATCTGAAGCAGAGAACTCTGCGCGCTTTCTTGCCACAGCGCTGCCACCAGTGTTCAGACAACATGCAGCACTCTTATAACGCCTGTGACAACTGCAAGCTGCACCTTTCTTTCATTGTGATGGTTGCATACCTGCAGGTGCTTAGCCTGGCGGTGAACGTCATTTCCGAACAAAGGTGTATGACACAATTTAATCCCCCCTACCCTCCCCCCTTCTCTATCGCTGTTCCATATTACCTTTAGTTTGCGCAAGCTCCCTCCTAAAAGTTTGTTAACTTATAAATTACCATTAACTTTAAAAACACCTGCTGAAATTATCAAAGTGAACAATCAGGGGAGCAAACAACACAAATAGCTATGTGGTTCTATTCAATTTTAATGTGGTTTTATATTATCAAGCTCCTCTCTATGAAAATATATAATCTATGAATGACAGTTTAATTTCCAGATCCCTGCTTTGTACGTGATACAGAGCAAGATGGGACGGTAACTATATATATATATATATATATATATATATATATATATATATATATATATATATATATATATATATATATATAAAACTCTAATAACGTGTAGGGTCCCCTCTAGCCCGAATAAGTGCCGTAATTCGGCGTGGCATGGACTCCACAAGTGGATGGAAGACCTCTAGAGAGATGTTAAGCCATGTTGTCTGAACGACTGCCCAAAGTTCCCTGGCATTTCTAGGTGCAGGATCTTGGGTGCGAATGGCTCTCCCCACCACGTCCCGTTTCATATCGGGGGAACGTGCAGGTCACTCCATTTGCTGGACCTCTCCAGAATGATCTTCGAATAAGTCCTAAGACATCCGCAGTGCGATGAAACGGCGCATTATCCTGTTGGAACTTCTCGTTGTCAGGAAAACTGAAGTCCATGAACGACTCCAAATGGTCACAAAGGAGAGATTTGTTGCGGTTACCATTGAGTTTTGTAGGTACATGGACAAGTGGACTGAACCCATGCCATGTGATGACACCCATCACCATTACAGAACCACCACCAGCCTGCACGGTGCTTTGTTGACAACTGGGATCCATGAACTCATTGGGTTTGCGCCATACCCGAACACTGCTATCAGCCGGAAACAACCTGCATCGTGACTCATCGGACCAGGCCACATGTTTCTAGTCCTCCAGGGTTCAATTAGCAACCTCACGAGTCCAAGTGAGGCGTTATGCCCTGTGTCGTGCTCTTTAAGAGGGGCTCTCTGGTGGGTCTTCTGCTTCCATATCCCATGGAGGCTAATGCACGTTAAACAGATCTTCTAGATACACGTCTGACACCTCCGGCATTGAATGTGGCTGTGATTTGAGCAAGTGTTCCTGCTCTGCTAACACTGACAATTCTACCCAACCTCCGCCGGTCACGATCATCAAGTAACTTTGGACGGCCACTGTGTTGTCCACGGTGGATCGTAATGCCTTGATTTTGGTAATCCCTGTACACACGTGACACCATGGGTAGAGGAAATTGAAGGTCTCCACAACTTCTGAAATGGAATGTCTCATCCTTCTGGCACCCACAATCATGCCCCGTTCGAACTCTGATAACTCACGTCGCCTTTCCAGGAGCATGTAAACGACAGTCATTCCGAATTACGAGACCACTTATTCACAACTGATACCAGTTTAGGCCGTGCATCGTCGTTCTGTAGCAGTGGCGCAACGAGTCATTCAGTTACATAGTGCTATCCCAGGACTGTTTACAGCCTCCTGCCGTATCCGTTTCCACAACCATGTTCCCCAAGCAAGCAAGTACACTCCAGCCGTCACTCCTCATGCACCGCTGTCAGTCTAGTCCACCTCGTCTTCCCCAACCTCGGCACATTGGTAGCGGTCTCATTATTCTCGCCTTTGATATCTGTGATATCTTCCACGCTCGCAAGTTTCTCGTATAACATTTTCCTTCGATATCGTTATTTTTGTCTTGTGGGTGAATCACATTTCGTCTTGTTAACGCCGTATCGTTTTTTTGTCCACACTGAATTTCACTCCACGTTCTACTTCAAATTTCTATTAACCCAACTATTCTTGTACTTTCCCCTCAGTATTTTCCCAGTCATTAAAAGCACCTTGAACAACATTACACTACTCTTTCCCCCCCCCCCCCCACCCCCCCGACCCTTTACCAAAGTTATTTTCTCACCTTCTCTCACTAGTGTATCCATTTATATTACGAAGAAAACTCCTAACAATGTGCTTTGCTGCACAATACTTGTGTGTGAAACGATTCCGTTTGCTGTATTGTTCCTGTCCCTTTACACTCCTCATGTGCTGCCACCTACTAGCCTATAATCTCCCCCCCCCCCCTTTTTTTCCTTTCCTTTACATCTCATAACCCTCCGCGTACTAACGAGGAGCTGCGGTGGTGTAGTGGTTAGACCACTCGCCTGCAACCTAGGCTAACCCAGTTCAATTACCGACGGGGCGTTCCCGGATTTTCGCCTGTGGGAATCGTGCCGAACGATAACGCTAGTCGGCAGGTTTTCTCGGTGATATCCAGTTCCCCCGCCCTTGCATTCCGGCACTGTTCCATACTCACCTCACTTCACCCATCATCGACTCTCAAGACTGTTGCTCAAAGCCACCCAAATCTGTCCACTCTCCACTCCACACACTGACCGTTCACGCTACAGTCTCTAAAAATATTTTCACTGCGCTTGTCACAAACTCGTAATTTGTGTTGTAAAATGGTGAAATATCAGTTGATGTTCCGCTAGTGAAACTGCAGGGTATCTAATGTCTCAGGACAAAGCGGAGCAGTGGTGTCACTACTGACTCATCACGTCTAGGGGAACTCTGGTTCCATTTCTGCACCAACAATTCTCATTTCGATTATCTATGGTTTCCCGAAATCTCTCTACGCGAACTATCGAGAGTAATTCCGTACTAAAGGTCATGGCCCAATACTTCCACTTTCCTGTTTGTTTAAGCATTTTGCTCCGTCTTTAACAGTGGCGTTCATTCCATAGACGCAAGGTAAGCAATCCTTAACCTGCACGTGTTGGAAATAGTTGACGTTTTATAGTTTTCGCCATAACCTTAAACCTATTTAATTCTGAGTTTCCGTTTCCGATTCAAGAACCAGAGTTTTCGTAACCCCCGTACTGTACACGCATAGTGCTGCTATCCAGTATTTATTTCCACAAACTGGAGCGACTAGCAATTAATCGAACTCGCAAGCAACAACACGCCACCGCGTTCCTTCGGCAGGGAAATCAGTCGTTCTGTTTGCGTCCTCCAATCCTTTTTTCCCTTGGAAAGTGGATGAAAGTGTTCGGGAAAATGGGAATTATCTTATAATTTGTAATATGCTCTCTAAATAATATTCAGTTGAATTATCATTACATTCATTTCGTCTCCGTTTTTATAACTAATGTTAGGTATTATAAACTGTTAATACATGTGGAAGGTAAGCAAAGATGGAAGTTGCGTTTGTTGGTAGAAATTGCTTACCCTGTAAAAAAACTAACTACACTCCACTGATTGCAAACCTTGCTTCTGTTCTGCGTTATTAGTGGTTGAGTGAGTGCTTAGGCCACAGAAACGAGCTCCGTGGCAGCTTAAAGAGCGCGTATACCTGCGTGCGAACTGGCCTGGGCAGCAGTGTGTTGCTAATACGCGTGTCTAAAACAAACTACCTTGCGTGTGTACAATTTGTTTGAACACGAAAACAAACAACACTTCACACTAGGGTGTAGTGCAGCTTTCAACAAATCACGCTTATTGCAAGCGCTATTTTCCACTTCTTTAACACGGCCAAAAAGACGGAACATGGTGAGAACAGAGCACATCAGTCGTGGGCGTAGCGGCGATGGCCGCACTTGATGCGTGTGGGAGTGTCGCCCTTATGTCTCACGCGCAGTGAAGTTGACGTATGAAGCAGGGCGACCACTTCAGCACCTCGACCCGGTCTGACCCTACTCGGCCCGGTCTCTACAGCCAGCTCCGACTGGAGCCAGCCAGAGTTGCCGTTTAGGAAAGAAAGGAAGAACATATTGATGTTACATTGAGAAGTATAAATTACAACATGTGTATAAGTGTTTGTTTATGTATATAGGTTGGCATGTATGTGTATGTTTACACATATACCTACTGTTGTAGTTGTCACTTAAGGCGACACCACAGCTTAGAGGTTGATACAGGCGGTTCACGGTAAAATAAGCACTTTAGAAAGCCCTGAATAAGATCTACTTGTACTCTCGTTGTGTATTATTCCGCCTTATGTAAAATTAACATTACCATGGGCCTCATCACTTTGTTCATGCGTAGGTCAGGTGAAAATGTGGAATAATTATAAAAGTAAATATGTTACAAGTCTAGAAAATTTCTACACTTAGATGCATTTAAAAAAAAATAAAAAGCAAGATAAATAATTCTAGCTATCAAAAATAGTTCCATATCTTAACGTCGAATAAAAAGTGTTATGTAACTACTTTTTCTCCATCATTACCAACTTTACTGGGCGCATGTCACTTGCTGCCCAGTAAAAATATATGCAGGTAGGAGTAGTGATATTTTTCTGAGGTTTATTTCAAAAGTGCTCACTTTATTGTCAACAGCCTTTAGGAGAGCATGGGAAATAAAAAAAGTACTAAAGCTACTACTTCCCTTTAATAGTAATTGGAACAATTAAAACAATTACAATTGAATAGGAGTATGTTGGGGAAGGACAGATGAGGGAATAGCTCTCTTTCCCTCACTAACTCTCCCCTGAAGACAGCCGGAGATCTGTGCCCTCGTACTCAGCGTCCCTTCTTGCATCGCCGACACACCAGGAAGACGCCGTTTCCAGGTTCGGATCCCTCGACCACACTTTTCGCACCCCCCCCCCCCCCCCCAACCCTTGTAACGTGCTGTAACTCCTCCCCTATTCGCCTATAGCTTGGTCTGGGCGGAGTTAAAGTTGCCGGCCGATGCCCCTTATTTGTGTGTCAGCCAAGCCTAATTATAATGATCCAACTTGCAGGTTTGTGTTGAAGGATCCCGCTTCCGCAGTGCAGCTCATGCTGATCCAGTCCCTGAGTTGGCCGCCTGGACACAGCGTGTGGCTGGAGTCGCAATCACAACAGTACACACACTTATATAATACAGAATTGAGAAGAACAGCACTGTGTTTTTCTGTTTAGGACACTGTTTAACTCAAGTGTAGGTATTGTGTGATATATCGCACATACATACAGATTGATCCTGAAGTCCCCGTACACAATTTGTGGTGAGATTATTCGTAATATGACATGAGATGTAAAAAGCAGTACAACACAACTAAGACCTGGCGTGATTATTAAGAGCTCCGCATTACTAGCACATAAAGTGTGTTATAGTGGTATGGTATAAAACATGTGATTGAAAAACGGCTGGATATTTTGTAGTTGTTTCTACTTACGAAAAGCATTTGAGAAACGTTTTATGACCAAATACTAGTTTCAATATCTCATTTAAACTGCAAAAAAAAATGTATTGGCGTGAAAATTATTAGTAGAGACTTCTTCATAATCAATTTTAGATGTTAAATTTTGTATGCAGAAATTGTACGGTTGTCTTTGGATAATTGTGGTACTTGTATAGGCTGTTCACGATAAAGTGAGCAATTATGAAATTAACATTAGAAAAATGTCACTGCTACAACCTGTATACATTTTAACGGGCGCACTGAGTGACATGCACCCAGTAAAGTTGGTAACGATGGAAGATACGTAGTTCCACATATTAAAGTCAAAGATAAAGTGTTAGGTAACTATTTATAACTTAATTTTATTTATTTATTTTTTTGGCTTTAGGTTATTTGTGTGTATCGAGGTTTAAAAATGAGCAGATTTGTGAAAAACTTAATTTTATAGTAATTTAGCAGTTTTACTTGACCGGCGTATGAATAAAGTGTTGAGGCCCAAGGAAATGTCAATTGTACGTAAGGAGGAATAGTACACAACGTGCATACAAGTATATCTTAGGAAGGGTTTTCAAAAGTGCTCATTTTACCGTGAATAGCCTGTATTTCTTTTATTATGTCATATAAATATGGGACCACCACTGACTCACGTTCAGGCAAGTCTCCGACGGAAATACTGCACACCAGTCGGTGTCTTGAGCGTAGAGGAGAAGAGGTAAGGGGCGAGTGAGAAAGAGTGGGCCTTAAAGCTCACTCTTATCGAGGCCACGAATGCGCAAAATAGCTGCGCGTAGGCGAAATCATTAAAAGAGACACACACCTTTGAGAACTGAGAGTTTTGATTATATATTTATGAAATGTCAGCGACCTGGTTAACTGAATTTGGTGTTTGAAGTGCCTTTTTAAAAGGTCTTCGAAAGCTCCCGTTCAATTGTAATTATGTCTAATTGCGAAGGCATTGTTACAAGACACCTAAGAGACGTATCCAAGTTCGTGGGTGATGGACGTATTGATAAAAATGAAATAACTAAATTTGATTTTTAATTTATTCACACAGCTATTATTTACAACATTAAATTATCCATCTCAACTGTTGCCCTTTTTATTTATCTGTAAGCGCAATGTTTAATGTTTATCTCAAGTCTATTTAAAGTGTGAATCAATTACTCTGTTCGATTACAGTTAATTAACTCACATTCATCATTAACACATGTTCTGTCTGTTGTCATTTGTATTAGGCTGTTCACGGTAAATTGAGTACTTATGAAAGCCTTGCTTAAGATGTACTTGTATACCCGTTGTGTATTCCTCCGCCTTATATAGAATTACCTTTGCCATTGGCATCATCACTTTATTCGCGGGTTGGCCAAAGGAAACTGCGAAATTATTGAGAAAGGAAAAACCTTCAAATCTGCTAATGTTTACACCCGTGTGTATTAAATTTTTTTCTTTGGCTTTCTGTTTTTTTAAGAAATTACAAATGTTGGCCTAACACTTTTTATTCAACGTTAAGATATGGAACAACTTTCCACCTATCGTTACCAACTTTCATGGGCAAATGTCACTCAGTGGGCTCATTTAAACATACACGTTCAGGGGTAGTGACTTTCTTCTAAGGTTCATTTCAAAAGGTTTCACCTTATCGTGGACAGCCTTTAATGTATTTTACTCGCACATCCAGTCCAACAGTCCCGCCTGCCAGACGCACTCTTCCCTGCACCGATACTCGCAGTCGCAGATTTCACTCCTGTCGGTCAATTCTCTCGTCGCTCATTGCTCTTCTAGCTCGTAGTCTCTCGCTTAAGGCTGCATAATCTCCCAGACTCCCGACTCCCATAAACTACTGGCTTGGGGCCGCGCTTTTATAGAACCAGTCACCAGGACTTGCCGAACCCCGTGTTACATAGGGAGAAACGAGGGCAATGAACCAGAATATTCTGTCAGGAAAATGCAGAAATTCAATCAGCTGAATGTGAGGAGTGTGTGGGTCGTAAAATGGTTTTGACGGCGGCGCCATGCGTAAGAATGCGTGGTGACACATATTTATAACCTTGTTAGGATTATCGGTCACGTGTCATTCAAACTGTTGTTCTTGATTCGCCGCACGCTATCATATCACTGCCTTGTCCTCCGCTCGCGTGGGGCCGGCCAAGGGAAGCGAGCGATTGCCAATATTAAAGTAACAAACTACGCGAGGGAAGTGTGACCAGAAAATAAAGGATAAGCCCCCTACTAATCTTTCTCTTCCAGAGTTTCAAACCCCATTTCAAATAAGATTATCCTTGCCCATACTCTACTATATAGGCTGTTAACAGTAAAGTGAGCACTTTTTAAGGCCCTTCCAATAAGCACTAACCCCTTATAAATATATTCTATGGCAGCTTCAGACGTTAACTTTAGGGAGCGGTGGAATGCATACAGTGTGTTTATTGGTCACAAGGCAATGATTATATTGAAAAGTGGAGGAAAGATATAAATAGGCTAAAAGGACAAATTTTGCAGAGCCTTAAAATGTGCTCACTTTACCGTGAATATACTATAGTAGAAATATTTTTCTACTTCATAAACTGCATGCAATTTTTTTCTGTCGAGGGGTTTTTACGGTGACTATGCCCCCCCCCCCCTCCTTCGTAGTTTAGTTTAAGTTAGCATGGGAGGTAAATTTGGCCCCAATCGCGGTCAAGTTTGCCCAATCTCAGTAAATCCGCGAGCATGTGTCCTTATAGCTAGAAACTTCACTGCATGTCTAGGCGTAAGTGACTCATCCCTGAAACGCACTTAGGTCCTGTACCTACCCTGGACATCTGACTCTCATCTTAGCTTTAAGGTAGGTTAGTAAAAAAGGTGAAAGTAATAAAGAGTGGAAGCTCGTCAATAACCACGCGCACGGGGCAACGCACGTTCCTATGCTAAAGACTGTTTACGATAAAGAAAGCACTTTGAAGTCAACCGTAGAAAAAAGTCACAGACCCTGCCTGCATAAATTTTAACGGGCGCATTGAGTGACATGCGCCCAGTAAAGTTGGTAACGATGGATGGGAAGTAGTTCCGTATCTTAGCGTCGAATAAAAAGTGTTAGGTAACTCTTTCTGATAACTGTTTTTTTTTTTTTTTTCTGTTGTTTTTAATGAATAGAGTACAAATTAGAAGATCTGTAAAATATTTGCTTTTCTAATAATTTCACTATTTCACTTGGCCACCGCATAAATAAAGTTATGAGGCCCGTGACAATGTCAATATTACATTAGTCGGAAGAATACACAACGTGCATGCAAGTAGATCTTGAGAAGGGCTAACAAAAGTGCTCTTTTTACCGTGAATAGCCTATAACAACATGGCACCTCTTCTGCCACAACCAACACAGTCACAAAGTTTCTACATGCAGTTCAGGATCATTCTGTGTGTACCTGTATATATAAATATATGTACGCCTATATAAGATAGGTCGACCAAATATGGGCACCCTTAAGCAATCCCAGCCATTGTGGACTTTTAAGTGTTCGGGAAAATTCTATTTTTATGGGAAGTTTGCCCTCAAACCAAGTATTGACAGTGTGAGGCAACGCCGTTTAAATAGGAAGCCATTATTTTATGGAATGTGAAAAAATTTTAGTCTTAAGAAATATGGGCACGATACTCCATTTTATAAGTGATAGAATTTAAGTTAGTGTATTATTGACGCCATTATTCAAGCTAGTGACAATGAATATGTTGATGTTCCACTCGAACATTTATTGGCCACACTCTTGAGCATAAAGGGGTTCAGAGATGGTACCATGATAGGTGCACATTTCTATCGTACTAACATGGAAACAGAAACAAAGTCAATATGAATTCAAATGACCTATAATTTACTTTATGTATCACCGTAAATTTTAAATGCGAGGTCTTTGTTTTACAAAAATAACTGTGATCCCAAAACATTTATTACCCTTACAATAAAACCCTTATGTTGATACTAAAAGAGAACAGCAAAAAATGTATAAACAGTTCTTCGTCACATTTTATCACAAACAAATGATCTATTCACAAGAAGTACACCCGAAAGTTAAGAATGTCTCGAGATCTTCATGAGGAACCAAGCCTAACATCCATCATGAAACCAACGAAAGCAAACCAAACTTGCATCATGTCATATTAATATTCTAGTTTTCATTGCAGAAGTGATAGTGTTAGTTCGATAATCGTGATGTTTTGCTCCCTATCTCTTGTCCTACAGAAGACAACTTTCGTTTGAGGTCGGCCATGTTTGTTAGGCGTCACTTTTTTCATGTTCTCTTCTTTTTGTTCGGTAAATAAATTCGTATTAAACCTGACAGCTTTGTAATTCAAGGACTTCATGCGACATTTTGTCTCTGCCAGTGGTTGTGTTTGAAGTGCTCTCAAAAATCTCTGTAAACTGTCTGCTGGACTTGGGTGTAGTTACATCATCGTTACCATCATCTGACTGAAGTGATCTTAGTAATAAATCTGAATCATATAAAGTGATATCATCACTATCATCATTCGAGTAAACCCTTCAAGCATTTGTACTTGGCTGCCTACGTTGCTTCTTTTATGTGCTTGAGGGCCCAGGAGTAGACTCTGAAGACATAAGCTTCGGAGAGGTTGATAATGTATAATTTTTCAAATTTTGGGATGTTACTGTGGATGAAGGATGAGTTCGAGGTTCACTTGTAGCTTGTGTAGAGGGCATAGTTACATGTTCTGGTCTACTGTTTAGCCTTTGCACGAGAGTGGAAGGAGCGAAGGCGGCTTCCGGAATGATATCTGTATCGTAGGGAAAAAATCCTGTTACATGGAAGCTTGAAATAACGTTCTATGGCGAAAGAGCTTTAAGCCAAACTCGCGAAAAAAAAAAGTATCAAAACTAGATCTGTTAAAATTCCTGCCTGTAGTTTCTCCCATAACAATTGAAGTTTGTTGTCCCATTTGGTACTCGAAGGATCTGAGGATTGAGTAATAGTGGGTAAATCATGGTGTGAGTGGAAGGAAGCCGAATAATAGCAAATGAAGAACAGTGTAAATTGTTTGGTGCGAGAGGTGGTGGTCGTGGTAGGATGGTGGAGAGCGAAGGTGCCAGTGAATGTAGGAAAAGTGAAAGGGGGTGGGGAGGAATTCGGGTGTGATATAATGCCAATGATTCTTTATTGGGTTTGGTTTGAAGGTGGCTAACTGGTCAAGCTTAAGCATGTGATAGGAGGCTTGCCAACTAAATGGTGGGGCAGACTACAGTAAATAGCTAATGATTTACTGGCATGGGCCAGGTTCCTATAAAAGTCACCTTAATCGAAACAGCTGGGCGTGTTTGCTCCGCCATCTTTATGAGAATCGAACCTCATAGTGGAGCACTGACCAAGAAAAATACCTACGAATTCTTAGTAAAAATTGTATATTTTGTGTCAAAAATTCTTTCGTTATTTAATTTAATTTTTGAATAATATTGTTAGAAGTGTTTGTTTTTTAAATGTAGTTTATGCAAATTAATTTTGAAATTTTTCTATTGTTTACAAATTTTAGTTTCAAGTTGGCCTCAAAGTCGAATATCAAACATGGCCACCATCCAGTAGCATCATCATGTATGGCAGTCGGGTCAGTAATGTAAACTCACATTGTCATTTTCCCACCTTACTCACGGGGCGTGGCTCTTGCATCAAGGAGTCTTGAGTCTGCCTTGCTGTTATGTTGATATGTGAGGAAATAAAAAAAAAGAAAAATAATTTGATTAGAAATGTTTTTCCGATTATAGGACATGAGTTAAAGTGCGATTTCGAGGTTGAACAATTAACTTCTGAGGTGATTTTCAGGTAAAATGGGACATGTGTATGGTCGTGACATCACAATATGGCCGTCGGGCGTAACCCCAGTATCCATCTGAGATAACACGAACCCCTGCGCCTACTCAGCTCTTCATCTTAGTACCCTGGATCAGAAACCACTTTTTATATACTACTCATATAGACACTATTTTATTTAAATATTACATTTCTCTAAATACATATTTTCGGGTGTAATTATTTTATTCTCTTTTACCTTTGTTTCACTGAGAGCACTGACCATCGAAAGGTGTGTCTTGTCTGACTGATAAAGTATAAATTTATTAGACAGGATAAATGCTACATTGTACTATATATGACCATAAATTATCCTTGGGCTGTATGTTGACTATGGGCCATCAATTTGACCATTTTGGCTTAGTTGTCCACAGTAGGTCATTAGAGATGAAACTGGTAAAGAAGGAATGATGCCATGTCCTTTAGTAAGGAACCGTTACATCACGCATATGGAGTGACCTAAAAAAACCTTGTCACCTCATTCGGTATCATTGTTTGTGTAGAGTGCACCGTCAAGCAGGGATTGAGATGTGTTGATTATGACAAATGTGCTGAAGGGAAAGTAGTAGCTGAGGTCGAGGTGTGTTATGTCGACAGACGGGCGTGCTGCTGGCGCAGTTCCTGCCAAATCTGCCGTTCACACAGATGTTCGGCCGGCTGGCGGATATCCTGCTGTCACTGCACTACATGCTCAACCCCTTCATCTACGTGCTGCTGAACTTCCACGGCCAGCCGTGCTTGCCTGGCCTGCTGAAGTTAGTGTGCCGCACTTGCAGGCGCCGGGGAATGCAGTCGTCCAGCGGGCCTGGCTCGCTCGCCATGACGGAGCACGACCAGCTGGAGTCCACCGAGGGCCCGTCCAGCCCCATGATCACTTCAGCCACCATGTGAGCCACCTTCCTTACTTCCTTCGTTCCTTCCACTCCATCACACTGATTGCTCTGCGCCCCCCTCCCCTTCTTTAATCCCCCTCCCCCCCCCCCCCGATCATCCAGCAGACCCTCCTTGCTCGTAATAGGGTAAACAACATTGAGGGATATGCCTGTTAGAAAAAATGGTTTAGTAGATTCAACTTAACAGCAAACGCCTGTAAAACAAACCACTTAATGACAAATAACTTTTAAGGGCAAACACCTTTAGCTCAAAAGAGTTTTGTGTGGATGCATATCTGAATTTTTTCGAGATTTGTGGAAAGAGAACATTGTTTATGGCAAATGCCTTCTTTCTGGCAGTTCTTAGAGGAAAATATACTAGGGCAGATGCCTCTGTGGCAAACGATGCCTTTCCTGGGGTGCTGTAGAATTTGAAGTTTGTGATCATCTAATTAATAACTGCTATTATAATCATTGGAGACCTTGATCTCTTTTGAAGCGAGGAGGCCAGTTCGGCGAAGGACTGAGCCCAGACCCTCCTTCCTGGTCAGCGAGCAGTCAGTGGTACAGAGCATGCCATAACATTGGTGTTGAAGTCTTTTTAACCTCCGTGCCTGGTTATGTGACAATGCACCCTCACTTGTGTTACCAGCCCTAATAGGTCACTGCATATGGTCGCTCTCGACCTCGGCAGACACTCCCCAGTCCCCAATAAAACTAGCTACCCGTGCCGTCGCTATGTTTACGTCAAGATACGATTCTGTATTGATGGCAGGCAACAATTATGTCGCTTCGTGACCAGGTGGATTCACAGCCTGCATGTTTCTCTCAAGGAGATACTTATTCACCTCCTCCCCTCGGTCATCCGTTGTCGGAAAATTCCCAATTCCCAATTTTGATTTGGCATAGATGTCCATGCCAAATACAGTGCCATTTTCCTCTGCTCTGCTGAATATTATATCCCATTGGTTTAGATGTCCCTCCAATGGGTATTGGGGTTGGAAGTATGACGATACAATCATCATACTTCGCCCTCCCATTTCCACCTTGACATGCGTGTGAGGCATGGTCGACAGAGCTCCATCGGGTTTTAATTTATTTCCTGATTACATACCCAAATTCTAGCCATATGTTTTCCCCCAAACAAGGCGAAACGACCTTGGAGACTTGGTATTCTCCCTGTGAGCAGGTATGGTTCCTGCATCAGTACCATGTCCAGTTGTTTCTCCATCACAATCTTGTGCAATTCCATTGTCGCAACTACACCTCTCTGCAGGTTTCTGCCCAACCGCAGCAACGCGAGATGACTAATCATATTGGGTCCTTTCTAATTCCAGCGCAAGCATTCTCTGATGCACAGGACAGTCCGGAGACCCTACCTTATAGTACGTTTTTTCTGCCATGTAGTTTGCGCACTTAGCTGGTGCGTTTTTACTCTTACGTTCTGAGTATTTATGTCCCTTCTCCGCACAACATGAGCAGGCCATATCGCTCTTACACTTTTCTTTAATGTGCCCATATCCCTGGCACTTAATACACCTCGCGGGGACGATGTAGTCTCTGATCTTACACCTTCGATAGCCAATGTATTCAGTTCCACAATCCGTAAGCAGTTTCCACAAGGGTGTCTTGACCGATATTAATTTTGGTTTTATTTCCATGTCTGTGCCAAGAGGTTCAGTTACTGAAGAATTTTACAGGTTCATATTTTAGGTGTAGGCTGACATTCTTTTCAAATTTATTTTTCTCATCTCAATGATGTTTATGTTCTTATACTTTGTAACGGAAGTTGGGCATTTTGGACTAAATTGATTAATTTGTGCATATTTTGAATTTAACAGAAACAATAAATTACATGGAAATCTCTTTAATAATTTCTTATGTTCACATAATTCGCGACTGCTATGAAACTGAATGAATATTGTGTTTAGTGACCTTAGATGATTTTGTATTCAGTACGTATTCAAATTGAATTTGTTATTTAGTATTGTAAACAGACAAAAATTAATATTGGTTGTGAGTATGTTACAAGCCAGTTTTAAAAAACAACGATTTTTTGCAGAGGAAAGCAGTGATTTCACAGTCGCCTACATTTAACCTGTATATGTTCACATAAATACTCCTACGGCATCATAGGCGTGTACAGGTGGGGTGTAGGGGATGCAGCTGCCATCCCCCCCCCCCTTCCGAGCACCTTAAATTCCTTGCATCATGTCAATAGGAAAATTAAACATTATCTTGTCAAAAGCATATTTTTACTTGACAGCGTACATTTTCAATGTCCCAAAAATAGATCTTCGTTTTGCAGTTTGCGTCCCCTCCCCTCCCCCAAATTGCTTAACCCTGTGCACGCCTATGTATGACAATACTTCCTTACTACCCGCAAATTGCAGTTGATTTTCTAGACTCAGCGTTTCCTTCTATGACTTTCAAGTCATGCTTTTCCACAGAAAATAAAATGACATGAAAACACAAACTGGAAGATGTAATGAACCGGAGCGCTTCAGCAATAGAGTAAGATAATATGTTTCGCTTTTACTAAAGCATTATTTATAAATATTTTTTAGCGTGGTAGCTACGACCATTGTATATTCTCCCGTCATATGTAAAATTAACTTTACCAAGGACCTGATCACTTTATTCGTGCTTCGGTCAAGTGAAACTGTGAATTTATTAGAGGCATGAGTAGTTTAAATATCTAGCTATTGGGACAATTAGCTGCATTAATAAAAATGGAAAGCGAAAGAAATCATTTAATTTTTACAAATGTTTACCTGACACTTTTAATTCAAAGTTAAGATTATGGAACTTCTGCTTTCTATCGTTGCCACCTTTACTGGGCGCATGCCACTTAGTGCGTCCGTTAAAATATATATAGGTAGGAGCAGTGATTTGTTCGAACGTTGATTTCAAAAGTGTTTGCTTTATCGTGAACCGCCTTTACATGAACTAATCTAGTCCTTAAAATAACTTAAAGATGCAAGTGCTGGAAATGACTTACCAAAACTAGAACAGTGGTTTGTTTTGCTGACGAAAAATATAAAAGATATGTTTTAAAGTACATGTGTTATTATTCAACATACTAGATTGACATCTGAATTTTTTCAATAATTTTGTTCTCATTTTAGGAAATGTACAAAGCAGTAGCCAATATAATTGTCTTATAATATATTCTAGAGTGATTTGTTTTTAACAATTTAAATACATAAAATTTTGATAAAGTTTGTTTAAAAAAGATTGTAAATATGATGTTAGTACAACGCTTAATTGTAAGCATGGGTAAATATTTTCCGAAACATATAACAGGAGGCAAGAAAATGTTTCCAATTGCATGTTGGTTCAATTACAAGAAAAACTACACACGTTTGTATATTCGTGGGCACATAACTCTTAGTAGGTACGTGTATGTTGTTTATAAAAGACTTTGCAGTATTAAACTTCACAAAATGTGCTTTTTAAATGTAAACAATGTACTGTAAAACCTCAAAAATTTTTATACGTAAAGATGATTCACTGTGCTCTTTAATGGATTGATAAGATGAATTTTTATAAATGTGAATTTACTAAAATGTATGATTTTTCATATTGATATTATAGGTCAATTTTTACTCATATTTAATGTATGTTTGAATAGTTACAATAATGTGTAACATGTGATTTTATGTATAACATTTTTGTAACAACTATGTATATTAATGACTGCTTTCAAACATTGTGTACCTGATAATAAAATGTATTGTGTTTAATTATCTGTATTTTCAGACTTCTTACCGAAGAAAAGTGAGAATGTGCATGTGTGTGACTGTCCATCTAAAATTTCTTGTAGCATTTCACTGATTTTCACCAAAAAATGGTACACGCTTAGTAATCAGTAGGGATACCTTATGTTTATAATTTTCAACATAGCAGGCTGTATTAAATATGGTGGGTGCTGTGCCGTATCTCAGAAACCATTCAAACCTATTCAACGCAAATTTTGTACATCAACAGAACTCACTCTATTTCTTAGTGATTCGCCACTTCTGATGTTAACGCCACTTGAATAATAAACATGTTTTGTCACTTCTCGCGGACCGATCAACCGACTTCCAAATATGGCATACAAGTGAGCCAGTAGATGTGGTAACCTGTAGTTGGAAAAAGACAGTTCATCGACAACTGTAACCCACTCTAGATGTACATTATTTTATAAAATCAAACACTAACGTTCAAAATAGTGGCAATGTAAATATTTTTGTTCACCTTCCCATATAGATCGAACAACTTGACCAAATTTATCCAAACTAGGAGTATTGGTAGGACCTATTTCAAGCGTTTGGTACACTAACCTCTTTTGTTCGTCATTTCGTAAGCTAGCACAACCAGAAAATAAAGTTCTCACATCTTTTCTTAGGAACTGCCAAATCGATTAGTGCTAGATTTAGTTTGCATTTTAAAATAATAGTTAGCTACCCTAAAAGTGCATAATTTTGTTATCTCAGGAACTTACTTTCGAAATGGGGGTAATGAACTTTTTTTGGGATTAGAATGTCATATCTACCGAACCATTATAACAAAATAAAATTAGTTTAACGTGCTAATGTCACAAATCTTGTACATTAAATACTCATATCTATAGCCTATATTGTCTGTCATTTTGGAAGAAAGTGTCACAGAAAAATATAAAGCTCTTGGGTCATACATCGGAAGGAAAACAATCTATTCTCGTAAAATTTAGCATCCAAGTAGTGCTATAGTAACACACCTTAAAAATGTATGCTTTTAGCATATCAGACACTTCTTTTCCAAATGGCTGACCATTGGTCTTGCGAACCATTTACCAAATTTTACCCAAACTTGGCATGCTAACATCACTTCGCTTCCATTGAATAAGGTGATTCAAGACGTTTTTTTTTGTCCACCAATTTTTAAGATATTCATACAATGCTATGTCACCCTGAAATACATGAATTTAGCATATTGGAAACTTATGTTTATAATTGTGGTCATACAAATATTTGGTCAGAATTCTATATCTAGCCAGCAATGCTGATCTATTTTAACAAAACTTTGGTTTATCTCATTTCAAGGAGAACATTAAATTCACCCATTCGTTCATTTTTATCTACTGTAAATTAGTTCCATTATACTTCATAAACGACCTAAACGAACCTTAACAAAACATACTAAAAGTTATGTTACAGACAGTATAATGAAGGAAATTTTTTATCAACTAGCTAATTAATTTATAAACTGCTGCCTCGTTCAATATGCTTTACATATTTTACCTGTATAACTATTAAAGCGATATAAATCCAATTTGAAATGCTGACAATAGACCTACTTGTACACATTCGGTACACAAATTTTCAACATGCATGGTCCTATTCTCCTTCGATTACCTGATCAAAATACGTCTATACGTTTGAATAGGAAGGTAAATTAATTAGTAACATCGGTAACTAATTCTTACACCAGTGTGTCGTGGGGTCGTTGTGTGTCTGTGGATAGAGGACAAGTTTGAGGAGCGATATGCATTTTGGTTTTGGGAATCATGAAAAAAGGTGATATTACCCGGGCGCCAGGCATCGTCCAGGCGATGCCAAGAAGATCCAGTAGAGCTGACACTTGTTATCCTCTGGATCGTGCGGCCGACGACCAAGGTTTTGTTTCCAATATTAAGAAATGTCAGCTCCTCTGAATATAGAATTTACTATTTGCGTCCTATGCAGTGACCTATTAGGGCTGGTAACACGCCGCATTAATTATACTGAATATACGATTCAACACACTGAGAAAACCCTTGTACACATTTAACACTTGACACGAAGAACTCTTGGAAATTGACGGGAGTAAGGGCCCGCGCACAGAAATGCCTGTGGACAAGACTGAATGAAAACACTTGAAGTCCATTCGATGTAGTTTCATTCGTCTGACATTACATGTTCCTCTACGGAAACAACTTAATGCTTACCGGGCCCAAACCTGCCAGCGATGGTAAAACGGATAAAAGGCACGAAGACAGTTACATGTAATTACAGGTGAATTAAACTCTCCCAGGCGATGCAAACAATAAAAGAGATGAGGGGTGGAATCCCAGTAGGCTAAAACAAAATGGTTCCTGTAATATTATACTGTTGCAGAGAAGTGATCTGTGAGCAAAGGTGCATGTGGCATGGGTGCGCGACGCGACACGGTGACAACACGACCAACCCTTCGAGACTGTCAGCAATGACTAGCTGGGTAGATTGGTGTGCAATAATAACATAACTCTTCACAACATGAAACACTTGCAAAAACCAAATGCTTAATAAATACTCTGATTAACACTGAACGAACACATAACACTTGCATTGGTGTGGGTGAGGTACGGGTGAAAATACATGAGATGGAACACAAATAACATAAACATAAATGCACATTAAGGGCTTTAAATGCCAACAAGAATGTGTTCTTAGACGTCTTTGGTGTCCACATGATTAGAATGGAACTGGCGTGCGCCACAAAGCCCTTGGTAAACTACTTACCTCTGGTACTATTTTACATATTCCTATGCACTACTGGGTGCATGGTCATCCTGGCCTTATGTTACCCTCGTGGCACTTAGTTAGGGAACTCTGCTCTAATACTCTCCTGCACTGCACCGCACACTTTCACTATGCAGCTCGTGCGTCGCACGATATGCACTGGCGCGCTTGCACACCAAGTAGTGTGGGTCTCTGCTGGACTGTGGGATTGCTGTGGTGCACACTAGAGGGAGCCGTGGTTGGCATCAAGAGTAACTCGAAACATGCGCATGTGTGTGTCTATATATATATATATATATATATTATATATATTATATATATATATATATATATATATATATATATATATATATATATATATATATAGTGGCTTTACATGAGCAATGAGAGGTGAGTAGTGACTTCTAGCTTGAATTCATTATTCATTGTTGGTCATAGGGAATGAATTTATGAAATTATGTTAAAATCAAATTGTAAATGTAAATAAGATTAAGAGAAGGATATGCTTGTTACTAGAGAGTACCTGATGTGAGTCACGAGCAGCCAACACACAGTAAGTTATCCTTTGTAATCCTACTTTCTTTCTCATATATTCTCCACTCGCACACGTACACTGTTAGGTTATGTGTCAAGTCTTGCAGTTATTTGCAAACAGTTCGTTCTTTCTTCTTAATTGTTTTGATGAATTTATTTTGTGTATGCACTGTGTTTGAAGAGTAACTCAGTTTCGTTTTTGCATTTCGTTCGGCCGAACGTCATGCAGCCAAACTCTCTACAAAATTTTTAACATTTTGGCCCTCCGGTCTGGATAAGTGATTCTCATAAGAAATGCAGTCTGGAGTCTCATATTATTGAATGTGGCAATGCTGGTACATCGGTATATTTCCACATATTCGAGATTTACCAATTGGGCTGAGTTGTGTCATCTTTGTCTTGCAACCGCATTCACTGCCTCGTTTCTTGTGCCGCGATCACATGAAACTCATAGGATTATGTCTCAAAAGAAAATTTCAGATTCGGTTGCAGCTAGCAAAGTGGAGAATAAACAGACTTCATACGCTCGCCGAGCTAATTAAAGCGGATTCAAGTCGTGCAGGTTTATTTCAGGCTCATTGCAGAGACTTGCAACTGAAAAATAAATTCGAAGAGAATCTTCTGCTAGCAGTACAAGTATCTGGAACAGATTCGGTTACAGAATCATACTCCAGAATGCAGGAATTGGAAGAATTTGATGTGGCATATTACAGGATACAGGAAGTTTTTTTTTTCTAAGTTCTCTGTCACCCGAACAGAACGATGTGATGTGTCCAACTGTGAAAAACCCTACAAATTTAAAGCTTCCGCAAATACAGCACCTGACATTTAGGGGCGTAGTCGCACAGTGGACGAGTTTCTATGGCCTCTTTACATCACTCGTTCACAATAACAACTTACTGTCTGTGGTTGATAAATACGAGTAGCTACTCACATTGTTATCAGAGGAAACCTTCAATTTAATAATCGAATCACTTCCACTTCCTCCTGAGAATTATGAACTGGCATGGGAAACTCTAATCGAGCAATATCTATATGTGAAAACTATTGCCACCATGCACTGGGATAACATGATGTCACTTCCAAAATCATTGTCAGTGCACCTGAGGAATTATATAACATGGTAGATGTTATCAAGGAAAATCTGGGTGCTCTTAGAATGTTCAAATTTCCAGTAAGTGAGTGGAGCATTGTGTTGTTAAATATTGTATTAACAAAATTGAATCAGGACATATGTAACCAATTCGAGCCGACTCATAAGAATGTCACTATGCCTAATTTTGGTCAGTTACTACAGTTCTTGATTCACATTGCAAGGCTCTGCTGTTGACCAGTAATGGCTCATCAGAAGCATCTGAGTTATGTTCTGTCACCAAGCATACTGTATATGAGCCTGGTTCAAGTGCTAAGAGTGCATTTGTGGCCACCTCAGGTAGAGATGTATGTACTGCCCATTCCATATATAAATGTCCCGAATTTCTTAAGAGTTCATTAGAAGGAAGATGAGAGATGGTGCGGGGAAACAATCTCTGTTTTAACTGCTAATGTTCACATAATGTAAAATATTCTACCTCACGAAAGAAATGCATGTATTGCTATGGAAGCCATCACACACTCCTCCATGGTCCTGCGCCTGAGCTGAACCAGATGGCGAAACCACCTCCCTAGTGTTGCAAAGTGTGACAGAGGAGCAGGATCAGGGCACACCATCTGTGCTGTCGACGACATCTCGCAGTGACCATTCAAGTAATGTTATGTTACGAACAGTTTCGTTCGCATTGAGGATGCTAGTGGTGCTCTAGTTTAAGTTCGCGCCCATTTAGAGTCAGAGTTCCAATGATCCTTAATTTCAGAAATGTGTGTCCAGAGGTTGGGTTCGCATCGATGCAGTGCTCTGGTTCCGGTAGTTGGGGTTGCCCTCTCAATTGTTAATGCGAACAAGGGTATGGTGACAGTCATCTTGACGCCTTTGCTGAGGACAAAACCCAGTGTTATAATAGTTTTTAAAGGACTTGCATCAGAGTTGCCTGCTGTACAGTTGCTCTATGAGGTCTAACACTATTTGTTAAAAACAAACTAAATTTACCATCAATAAAACATTTCTTTGTTTTTATTTCCTTTACTTCACTACTAAACATATTATATGACATGAGAATCTTATGCTTACAGGAGGAGTAGAGGGGACGCGACCCTATAACTTTTGCATTGACAGCCGAGCATGCTAACTATTATTACACAGTATATTCTGGTGTTTTGATGTACTAATTTAGAATATATTCGGATTTGATTTATTAACAAACACTAATATAATATAAGTTACACCAGTTATTCCATAGCCTTAAAATTTATCATGCGAACAAATGAGTTTTTAAAAAGATGCAGATAAACCAAAAAAATTATGTCGTTTAATGTTAATTTTCTAAAGGTGGTTATCTATTGTTTTTTTAACTTCTTATTTTAATTATATGCAGTCATACATGTAAAATATTACATATATCTGTGTCAAATTATTCAATACCAGTCGCAAAGTCACACCTAATACTGTATTTACAGCAGTTTTCCATAGATATTTCCATAACTATATATTTAAAAATAATCTACTCATCGTATCATGTGATCTATAATAATATTAGATACACATATGTGTGTAGTTTGAAGAAACTCTCTGTGAAAAGTGGGTGCCTTAAAAATTTCAATAATAAGCCTAATTGCACCAGCACTGGTCCATCGATTTACCATATGACAGCTATCATATGGCTTATCGGTCGCTACCCATATTTTTACCAGCAATAAGTATAGGTTATGTGCGGCCATTGCTGAAATACAGTTGGTAAGCCCTTTATGGGCCATTAATAGGTCACCTTCTCTCAACCACCCATTTCCTTTCCATCAACATTCCATCAGTGAGCCATAAACGGCATGCCAAGTGTCTCGGTGCCAGCAGTTAAACATAGCAGCGCTAATTGTGTAGATCCATACGTTTTCTGGGCCAGCAGTAATCCAGCAATGCCATCAGTAAAACCACAGTCGGCCGACTCTCTCCTAAGTGCACGAAACACTATAGTGAATTGCTATCAGTGGCCCAAAAATGGATTGTTTAAGTGCTGCTAGTGCTGGAATACAGTTGGCAAGCCATTTGTGAATCATTAACAGTATACCTACTCTCAGTAATCAGTTTCATTTTCATTAACATCCCATTAACATGCCATTAATGGCATGCCAAATGTCCTGTTGCCAGCAGTCAGCCATAACAGGGCCATTTGTGTAAACCCATAAGTATTCAGAGCCAGCAGTCATCCAGCCATGCCAGAAGTAAAACCACAGTCGGCCGAATGTGACTTGCTACATGGGCAGGATGGCTCCACACATATTGAAGACCTTTGTGGCAAACAGGGTAGCACACCTTAAGGAAAGTAGAGTTGCAATTCGCTGGCGATATATTCACTCGCGAGACAATCCAGCTGACTGTACTTCTAGGGATTTGAAACATCACGATCTTGTTGCGCATTTACAGTGGTGGCACGGACTAGAATGGCTGACATCAGAAGAGAGTGATAGCCGAGTGAGGACCCTGAACCACACCAAGAGCATGGAGTGAAGATGAAGGTTATGTGTGTCATTTCATTTGTATGCCAATTTCAAGGCATCAGTATTCAGGATTGTATTGAGAAGTTCTCCTCCTGATTCCAAGGTTCTGAGAGTCGTGGAAGAAGCAGCTAGGTTTATTACCAATCTGAATATGTCAGATGATAAACGATGTGCTGGGCCACTGAGCACAGCAGAGTTGGAACATTCATGAAGGCTTTGTTTGAAGCATTATCAGAAAGACTTGTTTAAGAATGACATAGAGCTTCTTGGCCAAGGGAATTGTTTTCACCCATTCATAGAAGACTATGTTCTTTCCTCAATTCAGAGGTAACTGTGCAGGTGGGAGGATGCCTACAGAACTCCGATGTCAATTTCAGTACAAAAATATCTGGTGCTGCTTAGGCATGTTACGAACCTGGTTATTGACTTTTCCCTACACACTGGCACCAATGCTCCTATGTCTGCAATTCACAGGGAGTATTGGATTTTGTTATTAAAAACTGCTGTGAAGGCAAGAGTGTTCAAAAGCATAAAAAGTTTTCGATTCAATGCTACCCCAACCCAGCCTGTTATGGAGTATCTTCCTGCCAGAAGAGTGTGGTCAGTTAGAACTTTTCTAGCCATAAATATTGATTTCGAAGAATTACTTGCAATCAATGTGTCTAACATTTGTAATACTAGGGTGACAAATACCTATTAGTGTTTGCGTTTTTTTTTTTTTTAGTACTATGGCACTTCCCTAAAAGTTGTGTTTGCTCTCAGCATAAATGCCTTTCTGAATGCTTTCTGTAGATTCATGTCCAGACGAGGATTGTGCAAGGATGTCTATACTGATTATGGCACCAACTTTGTGGGTGCCAGTCGCTATTTATACGAGTTGCATAACCACACATCAAGACTTCTCCACATAAACTCCAATGTAAACAGCTTGACTGAAAAGGGAACAAATTGGCATTTCCGCCCCATCTGCAGTACATATGGGGGAGGGGCTTATGGGAAGCTGGTTTTAGGTCATCAAAATATAACTTTAAACTAGTTGTTGGTCAGCAGGTCCTCGCATTTAAAGAGCTGACTAAAATCTGTACTAATATTGAAGCAGTGTTTAACTCACGACCATTGTGTGCACTTTCCACAGACCCAAATAATCTAGAAGCCCTTACTCCTGCACACTCTCTTATTGGTTTATCACTGACTGCTCCTCCGAGTGATAATTTAACAGGCCTCCCAATGAAGCGACTGGACAGCTGGCAGCTGGTATTGCATGCAGCACAGTACTTCTGGCATTGGTGGTACAAGCAGTTCCTGGACACCCTGCAGCCATCTGGAAGGTGGACCCAGAGTTGTGATGCGCTAAAGATGGGCAATTTAGTTATACTGAAAGAGGATAACAGTCATCTACTCAAGTGGCAGAGCTGGGGTGGGTCAGCATGCTGCACCCTGACAGTGATGGTGTGTCTAGAGTAGCAACCATCAACCTGCACCATGAACAGATAGTAAGAACTGTGGTCAAGCTGTGTCAACTTCCCATTGACTAAAATCTGTGTACAATGGCTAACTTAAGAGTGTGGAAAATGGTAAATTTTAGGTTGCAGCAGTATGGGAACGACTACTGTCATGTTAGACTTAATCACTGGAAGGACGTTCACAAGTGGCAGGGTTAACGGTTTCAGGACATCATGAACGTACAATTTGGCTGTAAAAGTGACTTCGATGAATAGACACAGTGATCGGCCATTGTTAGAAATCCCACCCCACACCATGTTGCTAAGCCATCTGGATGTGTGACATGCGACAACAAACAGTCTTGGCGCTGTCCATGTTGCTTCAACACACAGGTGTATTGGTCATGACCACGAAGCTAAAGGCAGTACTCATCATTGAAGATTATGTGCTAGTATTCTGCATGGCACCATGACAGTCAGTCACGACAGCACTGCAGTATGGGGTGAGATTGGTGTGGTGTTAAGGGCAGTCGTATGTAACGGTTAATGTGCATGTAATCCTGTTTCATGCGATCGTCTGCCAGTGGTACTGGCACGCACAGGATGCTGCAGGGAGGGCATCACTACTCGCTGAATGTCCACAGTCGTGATGGTTGGGGCACTTGGCACATGTCAAACAATCAAACTGTGTGAATCATGGCAGTCTCCCAGATCCTGCTTGTAGTGTGTGCGTGATTTTCTCTATCCATTGACGCTAACAGCATGTTACGGTAATATCCACACGACTGGTTTGGTGAGCATTACGGCGAAACTACCATCCCACTTTCTGCAGCCCAACAATACAACCCATCTCAAATGTACCCAACTGTTCATTCATTAATTTTACATATATTTATTGTATAATTTATAATGATAGTTTGATAATTTTAATTTTAAAATTATTATTAAATATACAGAACCCTTTTTCTAATACTTAAGACAGTAAAATTAACTTAACTTGTTTTGCATACTTTAGTAGTCTCAACGTATAGAGTTTTTAATACATATGTATTATTTAAGTTTGAAAAAAGTTTAACCATTCACTTTTTCATTAGATAATGAACACTTTACTAACGAAAAAAAAACTAATTTGTATATGTACCAAAATTTGTCTTTAAAAAAAGACAGCTATCTGGTAAAATTACAGTACAGAAATAAAAATATACCCTCATGGGAAAATTATTTCTACAAATCAGTCATTATAAATAAAGATACAAATTACTTTTTTATTCTACTATGTGCATTATCTCTAAATAAAAAATATAAGATTTTACATTTTATACAGATTACAATAAAGGAATACAAAATAAAGATGTGCGAAATAAAATATAAATATAGAAGATACAGATAATGTGCCAAACAAAGATTTTAATTGTTTTTCAATACCTCTTAAATGTAAACATTTTCATGTACATAAAGAATGTTCATATATATGTATATATGATGAATGCCAGATATGTGCCCTCCAGAGCGTTTGCCTGAACGTCCACCTCAACAGCATTGCAGAAAGCACCAGCACTTGACCAATGTATTGTCACACAGTGCAATCTGTGAAGTTAGTGCAGTTAGTGTAGTGAGGTAGTGCACCACAGCTACGAGCAAGTCAATGCAAGGTGGGGTTCTCAAAAGGGCTTAACAGATAAGGCATGGACCCATTAAAACATGGGAACTGTAAGAGATGCCCCTACACATTAGTGCAAATGTTCGTTTTGTTTATATCTGGTTTTTATGCAAAGTGTAAGTGCATCATTTCATTCGTTCATCCATATTTTGCATCATTAAATTGCAAGGGGATTGTTTTGTGTTATGTAATATTGCAGAATATTTTTGTGGCATACTCATTTTTTGCAAAGGGTTAAATAATTGAGAGTTTAATATGCGAGTGTCTACAGAACATAGTTTGTCATGCGCCATGTCCCGCCAACCCGGAGGCAGGTGGCCCATGGTGGAATCAGTTGCTAACGAGAACTCATAGGAGCCAGTTCGCATCGGTGCATGTCGTGCTCCAGGCGGCATACAACTTATTCATCTCAATTCAATAGTTTATCAATAGTCGTTAATTTACCCATACCTTGTTTATCTAACCACCCAAAACACCACTCCTTCGCCTGGGGAAATAAGAGTACATCCTTATATCATCGGCTTTGCGCCAATTTACCGTGCAGCCCTACTGGCAGACCAAGTCTAGTAACTATCTTAAAGTGTCCACCTAGAGTGGAAATATAGTGTATTTCTGCGAGACAAATATATGTGTGTTAACAATGACATGTATTATTTCCACATAGTGCTTTCAGGCATTTCAGGGCACTGGCCCTTAAAACCTGGCAAGTCAATTCTTACCTTTCAATTCAGTCAAATGACCAGTGAAGTATCTCAATAATCCACTAACAGGCGTGTGGGCCAGCCTTTAATAGGCCCACCATTTAGCAAACAGAATAAGTAACTAAGGCGAGGGGCATCATTCACCAAAGAAAAACTTACGTCTGGGCGTACGGCCCACAGCACCCCGAGAACATCCAGAGTCTCCAGATCCAGCAACATTGGCACAGCACCGAAGATGCCTGGCGCCATTCAGGTAATTATCTAATCAGCAAACATTTCCTTAACTCTGAATTCACCACCCTTCAAAACTTATTCAACCCAAAGCCATTCAACCAAATGGCGCACATCTTCTACAGGTGCCACCGAAAATGAAGTGCTTACCAGCACCGCCTTATGACCACCAGCGCCACCACAGGCGCTGGCACTTCTGGTGACAGCATGAACTGTGGATGCCAAGACGTCCGACATCATGGCATCACCAACATATAGGAGGTTTCCTCCCACCTTGCCCCCCCCCCTTTATGTCTTCCGCACCAGGCGACACCCTGGGATCCTATGCCACTTTGTCGACAGTGCAAGGGCAATTGCCAGGGATGTCCACTGCTAGTGAGGGGATGGCTGTCAACAGCACCAGGACCACAGCATGAGCACTGCCGCCAGCTGAGGGGACACTGCCTGCTCGGATGGCTCCTGGTGGCTGTGGAGCTGGTGGTGGTGCAGCAGCAGTTCAAGCACAAGCAGTGGTGGCGACAGCGAGGGCAGCGAGTTGGCAAACTCGTTCCGTCTCCGCCGGTCATGCCGGCGGCCACAGCTGTCACGGGGATGCCTGACGTGTGGCAACACCACAGTATCCTGCATCGAGACAGGCCGCCTGCAGCTGCAGCAACAACAGCCATTCCAATGGCATGCGGGCCAGTCAAGAGTCCCATATGCCCTTCAGTCAAGCCATCGGGGTAAGGACAGTACCTCTGTTGCATGTAATGACGTACGGCCTGCAAACAGTCTCCCAGGAGGGGGATGTTTGATGCATGCCACCAGCTGTGATCTCCAGACCATTTGCCCGGCCGCACACCTCAACAGCACCACAGCAGGCATCAGCATTCTACCGATGTATTGTCGTGCAGTGCAATCAGTGCATTTAGTGTAGCGAATGTAGTGCACCACAGCTACGAGCAAGTCAGTGCAAGATATGGTGCCCAAAAGGGCTTAACAGCTAAGGGCCAGTTTCACCAACGAAGATTAACATTTTTGAATAGCGAGATAATTTTATCCCGATGAGAGGTTTAACTTCGATTTTAATCTCGATAATGTTGAGCATGTTTCACCATGTTTAATCGCAGTTAAGAATATCTCGTTAAAATTATCTCGATATCCTGACTTAATAGCGATTTTCTCTTGGTAAAAATTATAGATTTTGCTTTGAGCTTGTACGGAAAAATCGTTTTGAGAAAATTATGGCAAGTTGTGGAGGTATTTTGGTCGTAAGGAAACAACGAAGCAGAAATTTTCCATCCCATGAAAAACACATTTTGTTCGAATTAGTAATAGAACATGTCAATATCATTGAAAATAAACGAACTTATTCTGTGAAACTACTAAATAAAGCGAAACAGTGGCCAACAATTGCGAAAAGTTTCAATTATACAACTTGTGATCACTACAAGACAGTAGATAACTCAAAGTAGGTTTGGGATAGTCTAAAAAACCTATGTAGACGAACATGTCCATGCTAAGGGGTCCAGTGTGTTCTGCCGTCTAAATAGTCACCCACGATCAATGTATACTGCCACCAGTAAATCCAGCGGAATTTCATTCCAGTAAACACTCAGTTGTCATAAACGCAGCTCAGATGAGTGACCCCTCCAAATGTATCAGATAACTATGCCTCGACTGGATCCGATGGTGGGAGGACAGTCTCTGCCAGCCATGTGAGAAACGGTATGACATCATCTCCCTGGACTAGTAAACGACGACCAGAAATGCACTCAAATAAAAAAGTTGAAGTAAGCGACTGGCATTGGGCAAAAATTGAGTTAATTGAGTTAGCAAAAAAGTTTGCAAATGAATAAAACGAGGCAATGAAAGAGATTCGTCAACTAAAGTTACAGCAGGAACAAAAAATAACTAAACAGGAGAAGCTTTAAACAGTGCTCTTAACTTTACAGATCCTAAAACTAAAGACAGAACTAAGTAACTAATGGATTATCTGTTGTTTAGTTCCCACATTCTTGATTTGAATTAGCCCTACAAAAGCAACTTGTTTATTTTACATTTATACCTAATGTTAATGTAGAATAGTTGTAGTAAATTAAAATAATAAAACAATATAGTATGTTTGACAATCATGTGCTTGAATTAAACAGACAATTATGTGTTTGACGAAAGGTGAAAGTGTACTTTAACCTCTTCATCAAAAGTTCGAAATAATTCATTCTTCTTGTAAACATCGCAGACGACGAATAATAAAATCCTCATCACTTTCCTCTTCAAAATTAAATTGTACATTGCCTGAGCCATTTTCTCTTTATTCTCGATGAATTAACTTTACTCTCTCGTCACCTTCCCAAAGTATTTGATTATGTTTTACAGTTTAATCTCGATAATGTGACTTAAACCACCAAAATACGTGGGTTAATATTTTATTTCGATATTCAGATAAAATCGAGATTAATGTGTATGTTGAAACATAAAATACAGATAATCGAAATTATTTATCAGTTAATCTCGATAAACTATCATTATCTTGTGTGGCAAAACTAGCCCTAAGGCATTAGAACATGGGAACTGTAAAAGATGCCCCTACATATTAGTGCAAGTGTTTGTTTTGTTTTTATCTCTTTTTTGTGCAAAATGCAAGTGTATCTTTTCATTCGTACACCCTCATTCCACATTATTAAATCGCAGGAGCTTTGTTTTGTGTTATATAATATTGCAGAGTACTTTTGTAGCATGTTAATTCTTAGCAAAGGGTTAAATGTTTCACAGTTTATGAAGCAAGTGTTTACATAACATAATTCACCATGTGCCGTGTCCAGTAAACCCGGCGGCCTGCGGAGTAATCAGTTGTTAATGAGAACTCACAGAGGTCGGTTCGCACCGGTGTGTGTCGCGTTCCAGGAGGCATCCAATTGTTTCATCATCATTCACTAGTATATTAATAGTCGTTAATTTACCTGAAATGTGTTTATCAAGTCACACAGAGACCCCACTCCTTCTACATTAGAGCTAGCATCACCTGCGGAAGTTTAAGTGAACAACCTAATTTCAAAGGCTTCGCACCCATTTACGCCCAGTAACTATTTTAAAGTGTCCACCTAGAATGAAAATGTAGTGTATTTCTGCAAGGTAAATATACATGTGTTACCAACGGCGTATACTATTTCCACGCAATGCCATCGGGCGTTTCAGGGCACGGAACCCTTAAAAACAGGCAAGTCGATTCTTTTCTTTCAATCCATTCAAGGGACCAATTAAGTATCTCAGTAATCCAGTTACAGGCGGGTTTGTCAGCCTTTAATAGGTCCACCGTTTAGCAAACCGAGTAAGCAATTAAGGCAAGGGGTATCATTCACTGAAGAAAAACTTTTGTCTGAGCGTACGGCCCGCAGCATCCCGAGAATATCCAGAGTCTCCAGCTCCAGCAACATCGGTGCCACCAACCGGCAACGCCTGGCGCCAGTCGGGTAGTTCTCTCATCACCAAAAATTTCCTTAACCCTGAATTCACCACCCTTCGAAACTTATTCAACCCAATGCCATCCAACCACACGGTATCATATTATGTGTGTGTCTATGTATATATGTGTATATATATTATATATATATATATATATATATATATATATATATATATATATATATATATATATATATATAATAAGTTGAATCTATACAACTGCCTTGTGAATGTGTTATACATGTTGATTTAGAAGTAAGTATAAAAAAATTATTCACATAAAATAGATGAAGAATATTCAAGGAAGCATATAAAACTTGTGAAGAGTATATATATATATATACACACACATATATATACACACACACTAGATATATCAGAATATTATCTTATGTTATTATTGTATTATACCGACATAAAGAGAGATTGGTAAATGGTAAGTATTTTGGTAACTGCGGTGTCTTTCTGAGTACAACACCCCCTTTCACGGTTAAGTTATTGTACACCCACTTAAGTGAGGATAACAATTCGTACAAATGTCTCGATTGAGCAGCAGATTCTCGGTCTGTAGAAATAGTTTCACATGACATGCCGTGTTACATTTCACTTCCGTAAGAACATGTACACAGTTAGCCAGTTCTAGGTGCACATAAGCTGCATCATTATGTAACGGGAGTAAACTTTTTTCAAAGTTATTCAAACCATGGCGAATCTCGTCACCGTTGGGCTGAAGGGAGGAAGAGATAGCATCGAGAGGCAGCGGAGGCCACATGTCCTCCCATCTTTTGACATTGGAATAATCAATATCAGAAACTGGTGAGTACCATACTGGCACAGGCAAGTCAGTCACTCTGCGAGTCTCCATTGTTGTTGTTTGCACATGTAAAACAGTCATTTCGGGCGATCTACATTCTCTCTGTGGTACATTGACAGCTTCCCGTCTGGAAGCCGCGAGAGGATGGCAATTGGAAGCCCTGTAAGGACACTGCCTGGATGGACGCAGACTGGATGGGTGCTGTCTGAATGCTTCGATCGAGTGTTGACTGGAAGGGTACCATCTGGGTGCTCCGACCGGGTGCTGACTGAAAGGGTGCCATCTGGGTGCATCAGATGGGTGCTGCCTGGAAGGGTACCAGACGGGTCCTCCTCCGGAAAAGTACTGTTTTGGTGCTTCATTAGGATGTCTCCTTCGCGATGTCGGAAGCTGCTATAGGTGCAGCGCCGGATTCTACCGTGGTCTCCGATTGTGCAGTGCCACACCATCCTGAGATGGCGACATCCATTTTTTCGAATAAATCTACTGTTGAAAATAGGAGAGCATATTCACTCTCGGACCAGAAATCGACCACCGACATTACAAAGATGGATGCTAATGTTCATAGTCGCAGCACAAATTCTTCGACGGAGGATAATGCCTTGTATTGTGAAATCACTTTTCGGCAGTAGGCCGCCGCCTCAAGATAAAAAATTCGTGCATTTTCTTTCTAGTGTCACACCACGGCATGGCATCATCATCCTTTGGCACCATGGCACCCTGTTTCTCCTCCCGATGTGTTTCATCTTGCTCCCACGATGACTCGTACTTGACTGGTGACTAATTTATTCTATGGTTATATTTATTTATATAAATTTCCTTTCCGTCATGTAATGACGTTATATATCACATTACTAAATATATAACTATGTTACATCTCTGGACATGCTACTCATAAAGCAACTGTGCGTTTGTCGAAGTGCTCACCAAAGAACTCGGATCAGTTTCTTTCCTCGTTTTACGAAGGGAAGGGCAGCCACGATCGCTCTGTAAAGCGATAATCTCCACTTTTAATTTACAGCCATTACTCGGCCTTTTTTTTCTGTTTGAGTCCGACAAAATAAATAGGTTCTAGTCACGACGGGACAATCCGTGACTGCGATTTCCTTGAGTATGTATCCGCTCTGGAAGCCTTGCAGAATACAGTACATTATTATGATTAAAACGTACATGCCCACACCATGTGTATTTATGCATGTAATTAAATGATGATTTTTACCATGCCGGAAAACAATTGTACTGAATGATCCTTTCATGGAGTATGAAGCAGTAGGCAGTTTGCATTCAAATCCACCTAGGATAGGTTTCGCTATTCATAATATATGTTTACATTTTCGGCCTCTCAGTGGTTGAATGTAGACTTGTCATCTCTGATACTATGCTGTTTGTTCGTCTGAAGCCCAAGTACGACATAGCACTTTTTTTCCATGCTGGAAGACATCATCACAACCCAGTGATTTAGCATGGCGGCGGGTAGGGCCGAGCTGGTGACCAGGCTCAAACTTCTGAATGCAATTTCGATCACGTTTTCTTTCTTGGCGTAATTCAACAGCTTGACACATCCATAAGTGCTCGGGGTAACATGAAGGACGAACTATCCTATGGTGGTCAAAGTAAGAGAGACAGGCTGCACGTTTTCTCCTTCTCCCAACACAGCATCCAAGTGCGATGTGGCTAGCATTATCACCAGCTTCTGCCTTGCTCCTATAATTATTTTCTCATAATCTTCTGCAAATCACAGTAGCATGGAGAGCGGAATGCACAATTCGCACCTGCCTTCATTGTAAATGGGAACATTGTTGTCTGCTTCAATTCCCCAGCCTGCCCTCTTGGCTGCAGAGAGATGGTTGGACATGAGCGCTAGGTAATTTTTTATCGATGAGGTTATGCCCACATCTTGAGACTGGTTGGTTGCGATGTCATTAATCTCGTATATTACTCTCTCGAAAAGGTGCAGAATCCTTTTTCGTACCAACTTGGTGGTGGTCAGGTGGGTGCTGTCCACTCTCGTTAGCCTGTTTATTATGCATACAAAGGACTGGCTAGGCAGGGTGTAAATACCTTGTCGCTGTAAAGGTATTCTAACCTCCCTTCTGCCAAGATACGATTCGTAACAGTGCATTTCGATTTTGTTGAGTTTATCGTTGAATGTTAGCTGCTGATCCACGTCGAGGATTTCGTCTGCCATGTCGATTAACTTTTTTAAACAGAGTACTTGGAGAAACTTTGCATTTTCAGGTGTTAACGCAATGCTTCCTCACAGTGTACTGATCTTGGTTTCGATGTAGTGCGGACATTTATATGTTTTTGTCTTCCCAGCGAAATTTAGTCCCATAATTTCAGGTGTAAATGTAGCACAATTTCTTTTTTTCTGAAACTTATCAGTTCCTCGTTTTGGTCCATGATCGGAAAGGCTGCTTCTTGGATTCTCTTTCCAATGATTGAAACATAAATGAGCACTCTTGGACATTCTACGAATATATATCCACGACCTACAGTGGGGAAGAACTCGTTAATAGTAATTCTTGGTATCCCTTTCACATAACTGCAACTTGCCAAGTTACAGTTTATTCATATGACGTTGACCAGAAAAATGTTAACGACCTCCGACGACTTGTGTTTCATTCCTGCTTCGTCCAATCTGGCTTCGAACCCCAGCATGTACCCGATGGTATCCGGTTCCATGAAATCTACATCTGTAATGAAAAATATTTCAGCTTTTAGGATATTTGGATTCCCGTGCAGTTCGAATGCAATGTTGTGAGATAGTGATTTCTTTATGAAGTATTTCATATCTTCTAGCTCGTATGCCCCGGTGATAATGCCAATTTCTTTCGCATCTCCTGCCACTACACATCGGAATGCGGAACTCACATTTTCTTCTATGTTGTGTATGGAGTTGTCAGTTTAAAAATCCTCTAGCCCCATACATCATTCACACTCCAGTTCAAAGGGAGTGTAAAAGCTGGCCCTCAGCTCGGACGTCTTACAGTTCAGAATGATGGACACCGACATTTCACATCTTGGGCATCTGCTCCATTTCGTAGTTGTAAGTCAGTTAATAATGTTTCGGGTACTCGCACAATTCGGGCGGAGAATGCAAATCCCCAAAACTTTCATACTATACAGCACGTTTGCGACATTTTATATAAGCTACCTAGTGCTTGCCGGGCCCGGCTGTTATGTCCAGATTAATTACGGCACATTCGTGTCTCTTGGGTTTAGGGTACAAAGACTCTCTTATAAACATTCTGCGAAAATGAGGTAACTTCAATTTGCACGCAAACAGTTCCAAGCCCATGTTCGTCAGTGGACGTCTAGACAGAGTCACTTTGATTTTCTTCTTCATTTTTCCCCTATTTTCCCCCTCAGCATTTGATCCTCCTCTTCCCCGATACGGGTGACGAATATAGAGTCCTTTGCAGTTTTTTCTTATCCATGGCAATAGCTTACATTATTCTGATATGGTGATGGGTTTCTTCTACCTGTTTTCGATCGTTAGAAGCACCCTTCACGGCACTAACAATATTCGTGACTACCCGGCGATACCGGCCACAGCACCGATTGCAGGTATAAGTGCGGGCAGGAACACACCTACCTTGTTCTTCCCTTTCCTTTTGGTCCTTCGAGGGTGCTGCGAAGGTGTTTTGTTTGTACATAATTTTATGCCTAGTTTCACCTTGGTTTTATGATGTTGGGTAAGGAATTGATGTGGTTTTGTGGTTCCTCAGTGGGTAGAGGCGAGTTTTGAGGACCATTAAATAATTATGTTGGGAAATTTGGAAATTGGTAATATTACCCAGGGTGCCAGGTATCATCCAGCTTGACATGATGTGACCTATTCCTGCTGACCAACACCCTTAAAATGCATTGAATTACATTGCAGTTACAGATGAAAACTTAGACACATGATTAAAGATACTTGCAAGATATTACACTTTTAGCGGGAATAGTAGGGACTTGCGCTCCAATATTTTTTTTATTTGATGTGTTTGCTTTTAGTAATCGAAACTTTGTTTTCGTATCAAAAGAAACATCAATGAAAATAACAGACTACAACAAACCATGATAAATAAAAATGAGTGTGTAATGAAAAAAAAAGAGACATCATGTGGCTAAAAATAAGGATTTAGTTTCCCAATAATAGCCGGCGATTAATTCGCAGTTGTTAGTAAAAATATTAAAAACTTTATTTTGTTCAAACAAGTTTTTAAAATAATGGTATGTGCAAAACTTACAAAATGCCTTAATTTCTACGACAACACAATACGCGTCGGAAGAATCGACAACAATTCCGGAAACTTCATGGGTGCCAGGATGCCATTCGCGGTTTTTTATGCTGATGAACCAATTTCATAGAAAATTCATGTTTAGAAAATTTACTGGGAAATTGTTTCACTAATATAAATTTGGTATTCTGTTGGTCACTATCGTAATTCGATGGCATTAACCTTTGGTTCGGTCTTGCAAAATGATTCCCAGTCGTCCAAAGCATTACGAACATCAACGCCCGAATATTTTTCATATATATATATTTCATGTTGAAAAAAAAAATACCACGAATGATCTTATGAAGTTTTTTTTTTTCATTTAGTTACGCATAACATCTACCGAGGCATTGTAAAAAAAAGCAGATCACGACCACGACGGGTCGTGGTCGTGATCTGCTTAACAAGCAGGGGTAACACACACCTCAAATCTGCCCATGATGGCACCTCTAGCCAAGACAAATCAGTTGCTTTCGAGCCAGCACTTGTTACGCTTTCAAGTATCAGATATGCATACAACATGCTTTACAACTTACAAGGTTTCCGCAATAACAATGGTGATTACATGCTGAAGGAGCTGGCAGTCACCTATATCAATGATTGGACTGAACTGCAGTTGTTCAACGTTGGATTATAAACGTAAAGAAACGATTCATTGGCTGAAGGAAAGATTCCACGGATTGGAGTGGCGGGATGGAGAAATTGAAGATGAAGTGTATCACTTGAAAAAAAATATTGCCTGTATCATCCAGTATTTGTTGCGGGCATACAGCAGAAGAGATAGTTTAAAAAGTTTTGTAATTATGGCCATAACCTCAAAGACGTGGACATACAAAAAACGTTTGGGTGCCCATTATACAAGAAGCTAGTGGCCATGTATGAGGGTTGGGAAAGCCAATGTCCCAGAAAAATGGATGGATTCGCGTGTGCACCAAGAAATTAGAGACTTTTGTACCATTGGTTCTACGGTTGCTGAAATGATAACTGATTGGAGTCGCAAGATGGAGGAATTCTATACAACGAAATTGCAAAGGAAGTGCATCACTTGATAATAAAATATTCCATATACTATCAGGTATTCGTTGTGGGTATAGAACAGAAGAGATGGTTGAAAAGGTTGTGAGGATTCGACCATTACCTCAAAGTCGTGGACATGCAAGAAATGCATGGGTGCCCATCATTGTAAGTATACAAGAACCTCATTGTTATATAAACATGTATGGATTCACATGTGCACCAAGAAATTCAAGATTGCTGTACTGTTGGTCCCTCGATCATTGATGATATTACTGCCAAAAAAATAATCACATGGTCTTTATATATATTTTTTGCATTTACTCAAGATATAGTCATTGGTTACATAAATTTCCCATACCTATGAAAATAAAACAAGATATTACTCTTATGTTTGTCAAACTATCAGAGTAGACCAGCATCAATCCCAAAATTGTAAAGATAGCACTTAGGCCTATCAAATATGCTATCTTTGTATGCATTCCCTTATCCCTTCAGCACATAATTTTCGCATTTAGCAATGGTGTACCAACCGAAATGCTACTACCGTCTTTAATAAACATATAAAAGTTGAATTTTGAAAAGTGATCAAATACCAGCCAAAATCCATTTTTTATTTATTTATTAGTTTTGTGTGTATATATAAGCAGCTGAGCATCAATTCATAAAACCATTACAACTGCAATGTTGTTGCACAGAAGGTCTCTTCAGTTGTCAAATTACCAAAAATTCGAGTGTTGGATTTAACGGGTATAGTGCAAACGGCTCAAAAATTAAACTTAAAAATAAAAAATTACTATGGGGAACAATACAAGCAGTTCGGAAGAGAGCTGGGTTTGTTATTCTAACAAATATGAACTCACGAAATATAACATTCAGAATAAAGATATTTATATTTAAAAATGCACTGAATTGAGGGAAATGGCAAAACAATTTACTATCCAAAGATATTCCTTTAAAAGAAAACGATATAGAAAAATAATAATTACCAAAAAAAATTAAAATGAAGCATTAAATTTTAAAAAAATATAAAAGCTATTGGAAAAGTACTAAAAATTAAAAAATTACTATATTCTAAACAGAGACGATTTGATGGAACAAACAGTTAATTATAAATTTATTTTAGAAAAATAAATTCCAAAGAATTTAGAAGACGTGAAAGTTTCAGAATTGAAACAAATTGCTTAAGATTTAGAAAAAAAAAAGGCTATTCATACATGAATAAAAATATATGTATTAAAAAAAGTATTTGATACAACTCATGCTACTAAGTGAAACAGAGAAATTTAAGAAAATTCCAGAATTTTATATTGATACAAATAATTTTGAAAACATCTGTATTCTTAAATCGTTGTCTAATAATAATTGATAGAGGGCAAGACCCCCTCAAAAATTCAATTTTTATATCAATTCCAACGAAAACCTAGCAACTCGGTCATGCAACAACTCGGTCATGCTCCGTCTACTTCGACAAGATTCCCCTAACGCCCAAACCCCCACACCCCAATTTCAAGTTTTCCCAAACAACAACATTGTGTGGAATCGTGATTTGAACACTGCTAGAAACATAATTTTGGTGGGTCTGGGGATCGTCGATTTTCACGAGAAAGAACAATCGCCAGATGGGTTTGTTTGTCTGGCCGAGTTTAGACCATTGCACGTAATGTCTAAATTCATAACTCTTTGCTCTTTGTTATGAGTAATAAAGGGGTAACACGCACCTCAAAATGTGTACCTTCCAAAATTCAATATTTTTACTACATATCATATGTATGATACAACACTAAACAAAATTCCATTTTTTTTATAAATGCCATTAGATTTTTTGTGTATATTAAAGCAGTTAAACATAATTTCATAAAACTATTTCGACCGAAACGTCATTGATTAAGTGGTCTCTTCAGTTGTCAAATTACCAGATTTTAGACTTTTGAATTTTTGTGCTGGTTGACGGTAATGGTAATGAGTAATTATAGTTCAAAGGGAAAGACATTGCAGCTTTTCTTGGGTATTCTCTAGTAAACAATGCGATTTTTGATTTGGTCAACCCGAAATGGAAGAGAGCATGGGCAGATTTGAAGGGAGTAGCACGGAACCTTGAAACCCCCTCCAACTGGCAACCACATAAGATGTTCATTAATAAAAAGGGGGTTAAATATTTAATACAAAATTCGAGAAAACCCACAACGAAATACTTGTTACGGAAACTGATCAAGGAATTCGACTTGAAATTGAACCTCATTTCGAGAACAAAGGATCAGATTTCATCAGCATAATTGTACATTGTTTCAATCATCTGAACTACAAGTTGCAATATACCATCGATAATGACCGAATAGATTGATACTTTCTGGATTACAAAATCGCAGTCAAATGCAACGAACATAATCACAGGGTCAGAAATGTCAGATATGAAATCGAAAGACAAAAACATCGAGAAACAGATAAATTACACGATCGCCAGAATCGATCCGGATGCTGAAAATTTCAATGCGTAATATGTTGTAAACACTATCATTTAATTAATAGACAAAAGGATTTCAATTTGTACAATGTTATCAACAGTATCGTGCGAATGATTGAATAAAAGAAATAAATAGTTAAAAAGTAAATAAACTTTCATTTGTTATATGATTATTGAGATATATTTTTTTTTGTAGTAAGCAACTGAACATCATCATTTCGTAAAAAATGATCACAAATGCAATTTCAGATTTAGTCAAACTGAAATGGAAGAGAATGTGGGTAAATTTGAAGGGATAGGTGATGTATCTTCCAAAATTCTATTTGGGAGCCTCAAAATAGATACAATGCCAACATTCAATTTTTTACTGGAAGGTGCTTGGATATAAACAGAATCACGAAAAAAATTAAGGGGAAAGAGGGACACAAAAAGTCCCTCTCTTAAATATTTAATATTTATTAACTTTAAAACTAGCAACTAGATATAATTTCACTCACAATGCCATTGGTCAAGCAGTCTTCCCCATTATCAAACTTCGAAAGTTTCAAATGTTGGATTTTTGTATTGGTTGACAGTAATAGAATCTAACAATTTTGGTTCAAAAGGAAAGATATTGCATTGTTTCTTAGGTATGGAAAACTCCATAACGCAATTTTAAACTTTGTCAAACCAAAGTGGAAGACAACTTGGACAAAATTGAAGGGTACGTCTCGGTGTACCCTTGACATCCCCTTCAACGGTCAACTGCATAGCATTTTCATCTCTGAGCCCAGCCTATATGCTCTGATAACGGGTTCAAAACTGCCAGAGGCTCAAAGGTTCACTGACAGGGTCTATGAAGATGTGCTGCCCTCCTTGAGAAAGGGCGGTCAATACAAAATCGATATGACTAAAAAAATAAAAGCATTGAACTGTAGCTTACCCAGCTTACCCGAAGCAAACAAATCGTTGATATTGGCCAACAAAAAATTGATATTCACAAATGAAGAATTGATAGTGTCCAGAAAAGATTCCGAAAAAGCAAGACAGGATAAGTTGTTACACGCATTGTCCATGCATACGATGGACGAAGTGAACACAGAAATCTCCTTCACCCTCTTCATCGATCACTCGTCAAATCTCTGAAACACCTCAACGATAAAAATCCAAATGTCAAGGATCTGTACAAGAACAGTTATGTCCCAAACAGCATGAATGTTATTAATTGCATGAAAGACTTGCTGGAGGAATCGAAAATACTGTAATCGGCCTGCAATAACATCGTGCGAATTTTGGACATTATGGTCACGGAGCAAGTCGTATCGATTGTGTGCAACATAATCACATAACCGAAAGTATCGGATAAAATGTAAATAGAACTTCGAGCAAAAGAATACATTATTAAAAAAAAAAGGATTTTAATGGATTCTTGTTCTAATAAGGAACTGAGCATCATCGTTTTGTAAAAAAAAAAAAAAAAAAAAAACTGTCGCACATGCAATATCGTTGATCACGCTGTCTCTTCAATTGTCAAAGTACCAGAATTTCGACTGTTGGATTTTTACAATAGTCGATGACAACAGCAATGAACAATAATTATTGTTGTTTAGAGGAAATGATATAGCCTCGTTTCTTGGGTATAAACGACCACATAAAGCAATTTTAGACCTGGTCAAGCCATACTGGAAGAAAAAATGGACAGTTTTAAAGTGGAGTCAGAATCCCTTCGACATTCCTTCCAACTGGCAACCACATAGCATCTTTATCTCTGAACATGGCTTCTACACCTTGGTAATGCACTCCAAACTGCCCAGTGCTGAAAGATTCACAGACTGTTTCTATGAAGAAGTGTTGCCAACCTCGAGAAAGCATGGCCAATGCAACATCAACTTGACCAAAAAATTTGATGAAGAAATAAAAGAGTCGGGCCACGATTTACTCGAGGCATGTAAAACTTTGATAGTAGCAAATAAAAAAATTTGATAAATTTTGCCAGATTATCATTCACAAGACTTGTTTGACACATCAATTTCAAATCGACGAATCATCGAGAATGAGACTCCCTCATTGCGATAGAAGCCAAATATATTTCAAACTGATGATTCATAACAGGCGACATTCTCACATCGCTGCGAGACTCCCTTGAGAAATCATTCAAAAAATAAAACTTTTTTTATATGGCAAATTTCAAACTGTCTCTTTCAAAAATTAAATTTTAAATATTTATTAAAAGCTGAAGGGGGGATACAAAAACTCCCCCCATTAAAAATTCAATTTGTATATTAATTTTTTATCAAAATTAGTACTATAGAATAAACAGAACCATAAAAAAATTTCAAACTATTGGATCTTTACTAAAATTGATATAGAAGCTGAATCACGATGGGACTCAACATTATTGTTCAGAATATAAAATTGACGTAGAAACCAAACGTATTTCAAACTGACGGATCATGGAGCAATCTGACAAAATGTCATGGAACTAATGAGACCTATCCAGAATTAGGCAAACTGTCACAGAACTAATAAGATCTATCCAGAATTAGGTGAAATGTCGTGGAACTAATAAGACATATCCAAAATAGGCTAAATTTCGCGAAACTTTTTAGACCAGTCAAGAATTAAAGTTTCTACTTGCTTACTTTACAACAGCACCAATACAACCCTACCAACTTCAAAGTTGTAATAATTTATTTTAAACTTATACCCACTTAAAAAACTTTCAAGTTGTAGCGGCCTCTAGGGCGTCGCACACAAACCTCCTAAAGTTCGAGGGAGTATAGTTGAGGAGCAAAATATTTGTTTGTAAAACGTGCTCCACCAGCCAATGAGCTGGTGTGTATTTAAGCGACACACAAGATGTAACCCCCACCCCCTCAGTCGCCACCAGATGGTCACCACAGAGCAAGAAGACAGTCACTATATTACTTGTTGGAGTCGACTACGAAGCAGAGGGCATCACTTAGACCAAACTTAGACCAGGCCTAGAGGAGCTCTAGGCCATACTGCAGTCTGCTATATTGGTGAGCATAATCCATGTGGCACTTAAGCATAATGCTACTTCTCGAGTCCCCATTACCCAGTCATGCTAATGTAGTAACTCTGGTAAGGTTACGCAGTTCACATACTGTCGTGCAAATAGAATGACTTGTACTACGTGTAATTTTTGGCAATTAATATTTGTGTGATCAGATATAGTATATGGAATGGTTATCACAAACATGTAATTATTTTATAATTAAAGGTGTTGTGTTAATAAATTCTAGTCCACCAATCCATCTAGAGTTACATACCCCCTGAGTAGTCCCTCTTTTAATATGAAGACTTTAGTATACTATAACTGAGTTTAGGAGAAAAGGTGAAGTTGTAGACCAATGATAGCCTAGGAGAAGACAGAGCTGCTACAAAGTGAAAACTTTAATGCTGGATAGGTCGGAATAGTTCTGGCAGAAATCTCAAGAACACTCCACGATCAGCATTCCTCTTCCCAACCCCTCCCCCTTATCTACAACCCTCAAGACGCAACAACCAATCATTATATATATTTACATTTAGCACTTATTAAATATTTTATAAGGTATATATACATTATAAAATATTCATATTTTATGAGGTATATTTATTAGATATTGTTACCTTTTCACACTAACATTTTTCCTTCTCTTATAGGAGGAGAGTAGATGACTGCTTATCCCCACTGAAGTCTTTTACCAGATTCAGATCTTATATAGGCCAGCGAAAGGAGGGGGAGTGAGGGGAAATACATGGTGGGTTCTGATTGGTTCTTGATAAAGAGGTGGGGAAGGGGAGAGGAGAATGTCTATTGTTGAGCACTCAGGTGAATTCTCGCAAAACTTAACAAACCTATCCAATGGTCCCTATATAACTTATTAATATTCAAAGTTTATCTTGTAAGAAGAACTTTGACTACTAATTACTTGTATAGGGACCAGTGGATAAGTTTGTTTAGTTCCATGAGATTTCTCCAGAGTGTTCTATGATCATCATTCCCTCTCCCTCCATGCATTCAACAACCAGTCAGATTACACCATGATCTCGCTTCCATACACGCCACCAAATCTAGCCTATAAAAGAACGAAATCTGGAAAAAAAAAAAAAAAACTTCAGTTGGGGATGAGAAATGAACAGAGAACCAGTTTCCCTACCACAGCAGAAAGGATGGTGTAAGTACAAAGAGTTAATTTTCTAATCACTATATATACCTTATTAAATATTGAATATTTATAATGTATTAATATTTTATAAGGTATATTTATTAGATACCCTTACCTTTTTACAATTACCTATTTTCTTTCTTCTCTTAGGAGGAGAGTTAATGAACCTTCAGCTGCTCATCCCTGGTCTCTTACCAGAATCTGTGTTTATGTAGGCCAGCAAAAGGCATGGTGGAATCTGATTGGTTGTTGATGATGTTGAGGGGTGAGGGAGAATGTAAATTACAACACACACTGGTGAGTTATCTCGGAACTAATCCAATTTTTACGATTGTCAACCGGCAATGCATTAAATTATTTTAAAAAATATACTTCTTTGCTAATTATTACATCATATCCTAATCAGTATCATCACGACATAAACAATTTCTACAATCTCACTCGAAAGGGGAGTGGTTTTGTATGCTTTCAATGGCCATCATTGCGATATTCGATTACACATGGGGAACAGATCTTTGCTGATTGGACATAAAAACATTGTTTATTTTTTTCACAAGTTTTTCTTTCCGTTCCAGATCCCAACTGCTAGTGAGGTAGGTTTCGATAGTTTGCCCGATTGACTCAAAAAAATCTCTCAGTAAAACATCTTTGGAAAGGTAGTAGGTAATGATAATAAAAGTTTAATTGCAACTGCATGTACAACTTTTGTAGTGGCGGGCTCTTGCTTTTCCACTGACAAAACCAGCTGTGTAGTTCAAAGCTTCGATTCGATCTGGAATTCCCTCACTTGATTATCATAATACCAGTCGTTCAAAATGTGTTTTGCACCTATGGTTTGTAAGCACTCTTCGAAATCGTCCACTCCGATGGAGTACCAAGGTCGAAAGATACCACCAGGTTATGAAATGTATTCCCTGCAAGTTTGGTGGTGATGTAATCAAACAACAATTCGTTGATGTTCAACATCCCCTTATTGCTAATATGTTTACACAGTGTTTTTTTTCCTTTAATAAATACTTTATGTATATATACAAATTTATGCATTGATAATAACGACGAAAACGAAAGCACATTGTTGTTGGCACACTTGTCGGAAATCGTAAGAAAAAAAAAAGCCCTCTTTTTTGTGGCAAAATTGCAATTTCCATGTACGTCGATGCCCTTCCCCTCGATACCATTTTTGACGATTACACAGATGTTGTGTTTGTCAACTACAATTTCGTGAAACTCGAGCCGAATTCATTTACAATTCAGGTGTCTTAAATAGGCATTTCACACCCTATGTCAATCCCTGCCACTTTGAGTCGATATAGTAATTTCCTAGATATGAAAATCCATCATCGCGTTAGTTCCCTTTGACGTCGTTGTGCACGACACGAAACACATTAACCTCGAGATTTTCAAACTCTTTTACCAACGCATCAATAAAACTGCCAGTTGCGAGTTGAGAGACGATTACTCCATCCTGCTGCAGATTTCATATATGTGTTCCAACAGGGAATTCGACCACTACTTAAATTTACTTTTTCGCGAAGAGAAACTCGTCAAAGTCCTGTTTGAAAATCCACAAAGCGAAAATGCAATTTATGCAATCATCTTTACAACAAACCCCCATTTTATTACCCGAATATCCATCTCATCGGAAGGACACCGGCAGATTACATGCCCCATCGATAATTGGCCAAGTTGACGACCGATCACGATGGGATTCCCACCGCCAGAACCTACAAAAATTTGTACTTGAACACTACAATAAAATTTCCTCCTTTCTCTGAAAGAAGAAGATGATAAACATGAAAAGGAAAAAGAATAGACAAACATAAAAAAAAACGTTTTTTTTTTTCAATATATACACACACACATATATATGTATATATGTATATATATATATATGTATGTATATATATAAGAAGGCATGCAATGACAAACATTCAGCATTAGTTTTCCATCGGGAATGGATCTCGCCAACATGGAGCAGAAAATCGTTAAAGTGAACCAATGTTTGGGTAAACTACTAAACCTCTTTGTGGAAATTGTAATGATCGCAGTATGGAGAGAGACAACGGCAACCAGGTCAGAGACGATCTAGCCAACTTTGACTATGGAGGTAACTACAGAGAAAACGGTTGCAGATGTCCAGATCCGGACTGCTGTCGTTGGCGAACCCATAAAGAAATCAAAACTAATTACAAACTAAAACGTCCCATAAAGGAGGACGAGGGGTCGCCATCGACTCCCCAACCATCACCTCTAAAATATTCCACCCAGGTCCATAGCAGTGACGATAATGGTTCTTGTAAACAAAAAAGAAAAATCTTGGAAGTGTGAAGTTCCATACAAAAATAACAAAATCGAGTAAAACAAAAAGTTAGAAAAGCAGGATGATAGTTCGACTGTTCTTGCAGATAGATCGATTGTTGAACGCATCGGAGCGCTCGAGTGAAAGTAAAGCTGTCTATTCGGTATTGGTCAAACAGTTACTGACTCTGAAAGTTCCTATAGATTTACACCTAGTGTTATCATCAGTATGCAAATAACGCCGCTCAAACTAAGATGGGAGACGAGATCGAAAGTAACATGCTCGTTTGTAAACTATGCAATCACCAAAAATGAAATCAAAGCCATAAAATTATCAAGGGCTAAAACACTTCAACGAAGTGGTCTATTCGTCATAGAATCACTTAAACACACATATTTAATTTCCTGTAAATATTCATACAAAAATACCTCATCTGAGATGAATGAGTTTCTTCAGATTCCACTAGGATGTGTTGAAAAGAAGGAAAGTTTGTTTTTGACGCCTGTGGTGAATTCGTCGAAAAAACGCACAGCGTTTCTTGTGACGAGCACTCAGTCGACTTGAATGGGTTCGATCTGTACTGGTACGATAACGGTACTTGTTCGAAATATCACATTTTTGTCATGTTTACCGATAAGTTGAAGCCCGTAGCGAACGGGTTTTGTTTGACATCAAATGTCGGTGGTCGGGCAAAAAAATCGGTTCCGAATTCCTTGAATAAAAATGCTTAGCAAGATTATGTTGAGATGAGTAAAAAGAGTCTTCAAAATAACAGCCATAACAAAGGCAATATTAATGGCAGCAATCCCACTGGCATCATTAAACAACTGTGGAAAAAAAGAGGAAATATTTGAAAAGTTCAGCGATCCTGCAAATTCTCGTTTAACGGAACAAATACTTTCCTATACCGAATTTTCCAGAATTGAAAAACTTATGGATAAATTTAACAACGAGCCCAAACTCACTTCCCTGCATGAATCGTGTGTTGAATTTCAATTTAAAATGTCTGTTTTACAGCGGGACATTTTCACGAAATTCTTGGAGATTTTCGATGATTGCGATGTTCAACAGGTAATCAAAACACTTTTCGCAACGATGTTAAGGGCACGTGTACATCAATTGCGGAAAGGGAGGGAGAACAGGAATAGTGTTGATACTGGTGAGTTTCAGCTCGAATCAAGAATATAAATAAGCTTTTTTAAAAAAAGAAATCACCTGATATGGACAATCACTCGGTAAATTTATGCAAGCTGATTTCCATATATCAGTCTCGGGGCAATATCGACGACGTAACCCTGTATGAGTTTTACGACGAATCCGGTTTGAAATCTTTTGTTACGTGGAATGAGGTCAAAACAAAATTTACAGAGATTTTCAACAGCTCTATCGACCAAAAAGAGATTTTAAAAATCTATCCCAAATATTGCCTTGATCAATAGAAAAACTAGACAATTTTTGTAAAGGAAATAATATTGCGTAAAAATAATAAAAGGGGGAATTCCAGTCCTCCCTTTAAAAAAAGCAATGTAAAAAATAAAAAATAGATATAAAAATTATTTTTCTTTGTTTTGACAAGTGCGTGTCAATTGCCGACGTAGAAACAATTTGCATCACACCATGGCGCTCATCATTCCTGCATGGTTCAAACATAATTTAGCTTACGGTAGTGAAGAAGCGTAAGGACCTGAGGGCGGCTCACGACATCGAGATTCGACCATGCCAAGTAGTCAATATCGATGTCGGCCTGGCGTGTAAAATACCCAAAGGATATTTTGGTATCGTGACAGGTGATTCGGGGCTGGCATTCAACCATCGAATATATGCTTATAATGGAGTTATAGATTCGGACTATAGGGGAGATATCATTGTGCAGCTGGAAAATCGAGAAGATTCGACATTTAAAGTCGAGAAAGGATTTCGCATAACTCAACTAATCATCATGCAGCACACGATAGTATTGTTTGTACCGACAGATGAAAATTATGAGGAATTTTACAATACACGGCAAAGCTCTTCGGGGTTAGGATTTTTGTCATCACCACCATGGCCATCACCACCTACACCGACGCAGACCATCGAAGTAAATCTCGTGACTCATCGAGAAGGACCCATTTGGATGACATTTTCCTTTCCCGAGCGGCATCACTTGACATCGGAGTTAATGTGAGAGTATTTGTTGAGATTGAAATCAAGATTAAAATCAAATTAATATAGTTGTGTGTATTTTACAAGATAAAATAAATATAAAAAACTATAATTTATATATATGTATAAGGAATTTATCCCATACAGATATAAAATGTATGGAGTATTTAATATAGAATGATAAGGAAATCACATTTATTTGGAAAAGGATGATAAGATTTTTTTTCGAGGAAAAGATGCGGCAAAAATTTTGGAATACAAGGATACCTGCGATGCAGTTCGGAAACACGTTCCCATAGATGAACGGGCAAAGTACAGGCAACTCGCAGAATCTAATAGCTTAACATCATCGAGTTATCAAGGAAATTTGAGAACCATTTTCATCATGGAAATAGGCCTATGTAATATAATTTTTAAATCGCTATTGTCGACAGGAAAAGAGTTTAAAGATTGGGTCGTATGCCAGATTCTATCGACCGTTAACAAAAATGGTAACAACATGTCGGTAGAGGATTTAAAAAACGATCGCGAATGATTGGAGGGAGAAATCAGATGGTTGGTGAAAGAACTTCAGGTTAAAAAGGAAAAATGTTTGTAATTGGAGAAAAAAATAGTAATATAATCATGAGACTTTCGCTAATTTATGCAAAATAAGAAAAATCGGTATTTATATATTTTTTTATTTGCTTTATTTCTATTCATTGTTCAAGTTTACATTTGCATATCATTGGCATAAAGGCGATCCAATGTCTCGCAAAAATACCTAGAATCCGACATGAATTATATACATGGATTGCTGGGTTTCGAAAAACTACCAACTGCAGTGTTAAAGGAGAATGTGAGAGCAGATGAAGACAAAGATAACACCGACTCATGTCTACAATGTAAATACCGATTCGGTTATTACCTAGGCGAGTAAAACGAGCCGGTATATTGCACATCGATTTATAACAACGACTGCGAATCTGACTACTAATTTTTTCCGACCGAAACAATCATCAATCAGATATCGTATCGAGGTGTCTAATGCATGCCTTAGGAAGCAGCCGCTTGTAATCCTCATCTGGGTAAAATAATTTACGCAGATGACAAATACATTTGCCTTCCGCACTATCCACACTTGTTTGGAGGGGTTGGTTCCAACCTGATTGTCGGTTGTAATGGATCGATAGTGGATAGAGCGACAAATATAATGTACACCGATATGGTACCCAGCACGTTTAGGATCGAAGATGTGGACGAGAAGTTGGATGATGGCGATTACCGGATCGTGTGTACCAATTAATCAGACACCTTGCAAAATCGATTATTCCATTGAATAAGGGATCGTGGTTCGAGTACATGCCAAATAAATACGCTTCACTGATATTCAATGTGCCGGAAGGCACGATGCCTGATTACTCCACTCATAATTGTAACTGCGGCCAGCAAATTTTGAACTTGAATTCCGACCTCAAATCTCCGTGAACGAAGTGTATTTCGAAATGAGCTGGAAGTGACCTGACCACACTAGGAGCTATGCATTCATTATAGCACGCCCGTGTATAAACCTAAATCACGATGATTTTTTGTACAAGCAAATAAAAATAGCTTGCTCTTTCGACACGATTAATAACCGTGCAAAAAATTCATGCGAACATGCAATTTTACTTGCGACTAATATGTATAGTACATAGGCATTAGAAAATATGTTGAAATGAATACATTTAAAGAAAAAATAAAAAAATTGTCGAAATAAATACTTGAAAAAAAATTCAAATTTAAAAAAAAACTTTTTTTTTTGCTTGAGATTAACTATAAAAGAGGTGGTGAATCGTCTTTATTTCACCAGTCGCTCAGAAGAAACTCGGCATGATGGATGCCTCTAGTAAAGCTACTGAACAACAACAGCAGCCTCAACTGCAGGAGTGTTAGCTCGACAATAGCGATAATACTTCTAATAATCTCACGGAAGATCGCAAATCATTCAAGCGAAAAAATTACGAATGTTGTGACGATTACGAAGAAGCTCAAGACACTGAATCATTTATTCAAGCACCAATCAACCAACAACCGGACGGGAAACCAGCTGCGAAATATCGAGTCGAGAACAAAACATCTCTACCGTGCATAATCGTGGATAATCACGAGTGAAGTTTATTTCGATGTTGGGCGAAATAGATGGCAACTACTTCAAGTTTTATTGCAATGATCAAATAAATGTGAATGCGAGTAATTTTCTCCCCTAAGATGACGAAATCACCAACTTTATCCGACTGTTTGTGAAATACCTTCAGTTGTTCAACCTACTCGGTTCGAACATTAACCGCGTCATTTTGAAAGATGTCGACGAGATCAAGATAAACTCCCAAATTCCGTTTGTTAAATGAGCCCTTGAGAAAATATATGATAAAGATTGTTCGCAAAAATCATAGTGGTGGAAGTTTCAATACGTGGTACTTGATCACAGACAAGGTGATCCAATACACTCTTTCGACCGTGGAAGAAGAAAATATGAAGTGTGTCGACCAGTTGTTTAAATTGAAACAAAAATCTCCCTTCCTGCTCCTCAAGAAGAAAAATGGAAAATTTTTCCAACCATGCAATCATGGAGGTTGGCGGTTAGGAAACTCTGTGAACTTTACCATTTTTCGATACCTATGCAGCAGTAATGTGCTCATTGCACTGAGCTTGAATGTGGAAAATTTTAAACAAAATTACAAAAAAATAATATATATAATTTTGTAATTTTTTATATATTTTTTTTTGTGATTTATATGTTAATAAAAATTTTTTTTTTTTTTTTTTTTTTTTTTAAATAAAATCTATATGTGTTCAATTTTTATATACTCAACTACAAAAGTGATTTTTTTTTAATGCGAGGAGTTTAACCAAATGAAGAGATATTCCTCCTTCGAGCACATTTTTAAAACATACATTTAAGAGTGTCATACACAAACCTAGATTTGTGCCCCAAATTAATCAAACACACACTTTTAACAATGGATTCAATTTTGATGCGATTAAAAGAGAGTGATGTTTTATTCGTAACTCCACTATTTAACTCGTGAAATTCCTCTACAAATTTTTCGATCATCTTTTATGTTCTTCCTTCTTTTTTTTTTTTTTTTTTTTTTTTTTTTTTTACAATAGATCAGGACCAAAAGTGTCAATAAACCATGGAGAAACAGAATCTGAATCTAAATCAGTTTCTTTTATTGTCGATGTGATTGTTTTCCCAATAGCATCTTTACCTTTACCAATGTTTCCATTACCTCTAGTCTCGTTTCGAGTAGCAACAATACTGGTAGCTCCTTCAATTACAACATATTTTGTATATTTACTTGTATCACTTGTATCGCAATAGAATTTAAAACTTTTTCCTTTTCAATGGAATTGTACAAGTGTGTATCCATGTCTCACCCCCACACATCATCATCATCATCGTCACTTCCCTCATTTCTCTCTATCAATGCATCAGAAGGGGTCGAATTTTTCTTATTTAAACTAGAAAAATCATAAAGTTCTGTATTATTGGATTTGGGTAGTAAAGGTAATGAAAAGGCACAGTTGGTTATTGTGCACAGAATTAAAATACAAGGTAGTGTTTGTGCAGTGATTTTTTTTCAAGGACATGGATATATATATATATATATAATATACATATTCATTACTCAATTTCCATGGCGCTGTGATTGGCTTGGATTCCACTGAAAATGGGCGTGTTTAGTATCGTGGCCAAACCTGATGCGTAAGTCGTCTGAAACTCATGATTGGTTATACTCGCATCTGCCATGGATTTAACTCCACTTTCACTAATGATGTTCACCAGAAGAACTGAAACTCTCGAAGATATGTGAAATTAATCGGATTTTGTTGTGATATCATAAGACATGTATATTTTCAACAATCTGATAAAAGTGCCGACGCAAAAGGTCTCTTCGTGTAAATTTTCGCGAAATGGAATAATCTTGTAATTTGCACAAAGAGCAAAGCTAGGTGATTGTACAAGTACAAATCTTCGTGTGAGTACGATGGTTTGGTATTGCTCGTGTACATCAACTGGGTTTGTGGTCGTTTTGCCCAGACTTATTTCGGATAGGGCCACATGGATGAGATTTCCAACCATTTGTGTAGGATCTTGTACAATTCCGTACGTAAAAATGAATGTAGAAAAATGATTGGTTGCTGAAGAAAGTGGTTGCGATAATAGAGAATTTAATTTGAATGTTTCGAAAAATGTTCAATAATGAATTTTCCGAAACAACAGAATACATGTCCGTAACACCGCCGTGTTTATAATTATATGTTACGCGACGCGATCTCAGCCTATTTACCGTCGTCGTCTTATCCGATTCATTGACGGATATCTCGCCTTTGTTTCACGCCTCGGACATCTTTTCGAGTAAAGCATAATTGCAGTCGTGATAAACATAAATCATGGCCGATACCGAGCTCGAAGGATGTTTCGAATCCAACTTACAGCCCATGACATACTTCAGATGGAGAAATTTGTCAAACACGTAATTGTGTATACACACTCGGTACTTGAAACAAGTGTACAAATCAGTTGCATTTACGTGCATTGCATTGTGTGTGAAAACCAAATCGTTGGTCGTCCAGTCGAACAGTTCAATTCCGTCAGTATTCTCAGAAATTATGTTTCAATGTTTAATGTTGAGCGCACCCTGTTGCCTCGGCTCCACGGTTCGTGTATGGGTTGTTATTCGAGCACGACGGCCAACACGCTTACCCGCATACATTCAAACAAAATGTGTTGCCCATCGTACAAATTTGAGCGGAACGTTTACTTCACATACACAAAAGGTTCCTGCATAAATTATCGCTTTTGGGTTGTAAAGTCGAAATCAAATGGTGCACTGCCTCCGACATTCCGTACACGTTGGAACGGATCAAGAGAAGAAACGTGTTTGAAGTCATCAGTGGATTCTACTTGGAAAACTACATTAGTAATCAAATTTTCTTGTTCACTTGGTTTTCTTCACTGTTTGATGAAGAGGTTTTGTTTGTGAAAGATTATGTATCATCAAAATATAACATAAATTTAAAAAATATTTTATATATATTTATTTATTTACGATATGAATATTTTACACACAGAAATTATTTATTTACGACATATTGCACATTTTGAATGTTTAAATAGACATTCGATGCATTAAATCGGATGACCACAGGGGAGAAAAACAACCTTCAATTCTCTACCAAAGTTAAAACCAAACATGTCCTAACATTTAAAAAAAAAATCACCAAAGAAAACGAACGACTCTCTCATTTTAAAAAACTAAAATAATATCCAAAAATTCCGAGACTGACTACACCGTAAAAAAAATTCAAAAAGATTATGTGCATCCAAACAAATAAAATAGGGACCAAAGCTCTCAAAAACAATGAAAAAGGCTAAAACAGTTTTAAACCCAATATTAACCAAAAAAATTAAACATTGTTTTTTACCATCTCAATAGTGTATATAAGACGAGAAATATATTGTTTATCTTCCAGTCAAGCATAACAGGTTGATGCTGTCGGACAAGACCAACTAGTACTTGCTGAATAATCTCGACCGTTTGTATTCTGAATTTCTAGCATGAAGATACGGCCCAAACTTTTTCCTGTTTACTGCTTCGATCAAAATTTTCGTCTCATTCTTGTTTGTAAGTATTCTGATATACGTCTTATCTCGTGAAAAGGATTATTAACTCGAGTAAAATGGACAATGAACTGGAACATACTGGAAAAATTATCAAATGAATCGAGCAAATTGGCCGAGTAACAGGCGATTCGAATCTGGATCGCACAATAATGCAAATTGTCAGTTGGTATGACACCTTATAGAATCGAAACAAAATTAGTTTCACTGTCGGATCCAGCGAACTCGGTGAAATTGCCCCGCAGAAAATTTCGCCCTTTAGTTATGATCTTTTGTTAAAGTGCATGTTTGAGCATTGGGCAACAAAAAACGAGGAGACAAGTATGGTTGCAGGTTGGTTGTGCAAAAAAATTTTGCTTAACAACGCGTAATCTTGGACTTTGATGTCGACAAAGAACACAATTTTGACTCGTACGAAGAGAACCTCGTTTGGTGCAATCGTGTGATCGAGTTTATCTAGAACGTTACTGCAGCCACGTTCTCATTTTACGTCAAGTGATCTTGTCTAGTGACACACTGGCCCTCAAAGGCCAACTTTCACCTAATTTTACCCATCGTGATGGATTTTGTCAATGCGCGCGTATTTTTCTTCCATCTTACTCGCATCTACTCGAAATCGAAAGAGGGGTTAGCACTCAAGTGTGTGTTGGACAATCCGGCACAATGTTCCTTGCCCAGTGTCCGAGAACATGTTCCCGAATGGCTGAGCATGTATGACCATAAAAAAAAAAAAACTAAATCCTATCAATATATGTACTCTAGGACAAGCGTGTATCTTTAATTCCCTTTTACGATCCCTTCAAAGAGGGTGAAGCCATCGTAGTTTCTGTAACTTGCAGTTCATCGCGTGAAGTTTTTTCTTTAAAACTCGATCGGACCAACGAATATGTCAGACGATACACGTTCATCGACTAAGAGGTCAGGCAAATGCGAAATGATGAGGAATCAATCGGAGCAAATGGCCATTGGGTGCAAATAGGAAACGTTTTAAATGACGATGTAACGGCGGCTGCTACGAGGAAGGTTGAGTAAAGTCATCCATCAGATCAACCAAGTATAAATTTGGATTCGAATATATCGGTGCTTATATCGTAGTGTGTATCGATGGCGAAATTACTCACAAAATCGAATGTCTAAGTGGAAGTGATGATGAAAATTTAATTACCGAGATGTACGAATTGTACAGAGTAAGGACAATCGAGACTAATTTTCAGTTCCAGACAAACCAGTTAGAGGACACTTTGTTTAACGTGGAAAAACTGGACATTTCATACGTCATATTTTCCAAGTATGCGTTGGGAAGTGCCGAACATCAGGTTCCTTTTTACGATCGCAAATTTTACCCCTTTAGCAAAAATCAACTGTATGTAATTTTTCGTTTCGAGGAGGCGATACGACAATCCGACACTGACTTTGATCATTACAGATAAAATTTCATGAATGCACTCAGGTGGTTCTTTGGGTGAAGAACCAAACATTTTTACGTAACCTAACTTTCTACACATACTATTGCAGAGCAAATAATATCGAAATTAAAAACTCAAACATCATCGTTGAAGTGAATGAATGGCGGAAAAAGTGGACTTTGGGTAAGCAACAATGGCGATGGCCAGATCAGCAGAAAAATATAAATAAATATTCCAAAAATTTGCTCGAAACGAACTAAAGACGAATCTTATGGCGAACATGATGATGAATATGAATGTGATTACGACGGAGATGAAGACTACCTCCATTAAAACGTTTATGTGGGCCTACATCAACAGATACATTTAAAGTAAATAACGACTGGTTCATATTCTGTTTATCAGAGATGTTTAATCCTGGTTATACGATGAGCATGTTGTCATTGCTTGTTCACTACATCGACAACAAAATTTGATAAAGTTGGTTGGATGTGTGTTCAAGTTTTTCAACCCGAACTGGTACGCAAAGTTCATCTTGAGCGGTTGGTGCACTCACGAAAATGTAATCAGTCACTTGTACACAGGATTCTACAAGACCGACATGCTTACTTTTTGCTCTCTTCTTTATACGAAGGCCCTCTTGACAGGACAAACCTATTCAACGTATACAAATATGTCGTCTTTGGCGAATCCAATGGTCGAGACTGTGATGACAATGGGGATTCATCCTCGAACAAAAATAAATAAATAAATCGTCATCGGCGATGGCTTGCAAAGTGATCAATTTCTTCTTTCCGGACATTTTGTTGGAATGACGATGTGGCAACTTGGTGTTGTTGTTCGGCAATGGAAATTTTTCGGTAGTTCGTGAAAGCAATTTGTCTTTTAGTCTCGAAATACCAGAGAACGGGGTGGTGCCCGACTACTTTGGCTACTAAGTCTTTCGCGATGGTTATGTATTCAACTCATTACTAAATATATTCGAAACAGCTCCGCCTTCCCTGACATGTTTGGTGGCCATCGAGCTCCATTATGACATTTCCAAACCACTAGTTATCTTGGTCCATTTCCCTCATGTTCAAGACCCATGTTTCGACATCTATCTTAAACTACCTCATTTATTATCGTGGTTGCAATACAAGTTGATGGTGATGTTACTCTACCCAATATTTTCAAACATAGTAGCTAATCAGTATGCTTTTATCGAACCTGATTTTGAACCTCTCGCCTACCTCGATGAAAATTTCGTGGTCACGTTCAATGATTTGACTTTAAACTACAAATGGCCTCGCATCACGCATCGAAAATTTAAAGCTTATTATCAGCACCAAATTGGATATTGCATTCAAGATGTTTGTATACTTACTGTACATTATGACTCAGAAATATGTGATGAACATGAAACGAGTCACTCCATTTATACATTCCATGTTCGGGCAACAAATGCCGAAACTACTTGGTTTGGCCAACTTCATTTTCGACTCCAAGAATATCCCTCAGTTTTGCGATTTTTTAAAGAATGGCATAAGAAACAAAGGTGGTTTTGGCAGTAGAGAAGGGGACACGGACGACGAACGTGGTCGTGTTGCGGTAGTTGAATACGATGCCATCGATAATGATGAAAGAACGACCACGTCGTTCAACACTTCGCAGTCTGTGAATTCCTTTTATGCCACGATCGAGAAATTCTTGCGAGTAAAGCGAAAACAACTCATTGCCTAAGATAATGCCAAGCAAACTGAAAAAATAGCAGCTACAACTTCCTTGCCTATAGATACCTCATACTTTTCCTCATCTTTGTCACAACCCGATCGTCCAGATACAAATGAGTCGATTTTTCGAATATCGCCATTGGAAGTTCAATATCCGCAATGGGCGCTGGAAACGAGCTGCTCAATGGGGATAATTTCGGATTTTTGGAGCAAAACTTGAAGTTTGGAGACGAGGGACAGGTCGAATCGTCCATCGAACTGACCGAGTTCGAGGATGGATTTATATGTAATGTGTTCGTCATCTTTATGTGGTTATTGCGTATGGGGTTTCACAATCCCTATGAGGATGGACCATTTTTTCGATACTTGCGTGAAAATCATCTCGAAATATACGACGATATGAAACGACTCATTATTGAACACATCTGCCACCCCATGTATATGAATCACGTAAAGGAACTCGCTAATTTATTGTGTTCATTTTGTGAAAATTCACGAGTTCACATTCCTGTCCCATCGAGCCGAAGATCGAGTAGCGACGTCTCAAATAACCTTACAATCGGTACAAACACTTGAACGTCTACCCAAAAGAGTACCGGACCATGCCAGGACTTGTTACTCACCAAGTACTTGGACCACTTGTACATTGGATTTGCATCCATGATACTGTATGGCAAATACAGCGTGAACCTAATAGTCACCCTAATTAAGTACATGGCACCTTTAATATTCCGAGGTAATCAGTTGCAAAATTCCCTAGTAATTTACGGTATGATGGGTGCGGAAAAAAAACATTTTTCAGATATCATTTTTCAGGTATCCCGAGCCATCTTGTGTTGAATTCGGCCAAGATCCCGCACAATTATCATGATCCCCTAACCATTGCATTGAGTCACAACATGTGTATGTGCATCAATGAGTTGACTTGTTCAACACCAGCCGCTAACAAACGAATCGTGATTGTATTTTCCGAGGCATACAGAAACCTCAACGTTTTTTCAATCAGTTTCGTCACTAATGTCAAAACTATATTGCAGTTTGAAAACTAATAAGCGGATATTAAAATGAAATATTTTTCGTCAGTGGTAGGTGCACTATTTGGTAAATTCGATCAACGAAAACTAATTTCGATTACCCGACTACTGAGGTCGAGACACTGCTCTCTCACGAGTCCATCTATCGTTTACATGAAAATGTTTTGAAAATTAAAAAGTATAAAAGAGTATGCAATGAAACTTGCATAATGATTGCCGGAACTAAACAAGCGGCATTACATTTTAATATTTCGCATAAATCTAAGATTATTATTTTTTACACTGTGCACATTTAAATGACATGATCCTGCTAATATATCCTAATAATTTTTTGCATCTGAAATTAAACGTGTGTGGGTGTCAAATAAAAAAAACTTTTTTTTATAGATTTATAAAAGTCGATAAAACCCACAATACCATACAAAAAAAATTACATTCCTTCTCGGCCAATAAAAAATAATAAATAAAATATATATTTTGCAGTGAGCGATAGAAACGAGACGATTTAACAAAAGGCACCCATTCGTTCCCGGCGAACTACAGAGTGAAGACATCATGAGAGCCAACTGTGATGAACAAGACTTTATTGCCGAGGAATAACTGTCGCCAGTGAGTTTACCTGCTATCGTGGTTGCCTAGATGAACGTATGCATATGAAGCAGATGAACATGAATTTCGGAGAAAGGGATCTTGGTGGCAAATTTCCAATTCAGATAGCAGCGGCGGCGGGGTGTTTTGAAATTGTTAAGTTCCTAATCATAGAAGGTGTTGGTGTTATGGCTAAAGATTCAGACGGTATAACCGCATTAAGGTATGCCAATTAATTTTTTGAAAACTGTCCTGTAATTGCATATTTGGTGCAAACCATAGACGAGGCAATGGAAGAGATTCACAAAGACTGGAAATTGTTGGTGAAAGCAGCTAATGAAGATCGCGAAAACATTGTGCGTTGCCTAATTGATAAAAGTTTAGTGGATCCAGTTTTCTTGGAAAAGGACTTGTTATTGCATTTCGTGGCCCGTGACGATATTGTGAAAGTTGTAGATTTTCTCCTGGAAAACTGAGCCAATGTCTTATTTATGGGATGTGATAACAGTACTGTATTACACGAAGCTGCCTACAGTAAAAATACATCGACTTTTTGTGCTATTTTGACTATTAAAAAAAGCACTGGATATTGATAAGACAAAAATTGAATATTTTATAAATACCGAGGACATTTATTGTGAAACTGCTATTACATGGGATACTACAAATGAAATTAGTGAAATTTTAATTAATCATGGGTCAAACCCTGAACAAAAATGTAAATAATTTTTTGTAAATAATATTTTTTGTATTTATGTATATATTTTTATAAAAAAAACCACGAACAATATATAAAACCGTTTTTTTGTTTAAGAAACAACATGTACTGGATATTTATAATATAAAATCAGAACCATATTTCTGATACTTTTTTTTATCTGTTTTTCGAAGGTTATAACGAGTCTTTCGGCTGTAATTCACAACAAGAAATACCACCAGCCATGTTGGTTGGTTTAGGATTCTTTCTACGATGTTGGAAGTTGTCTATTTTTAATATTCGTCTCGAATACTTGCTCTGCTTGTTGGTACTTGGTGATTGTTTTTGCTTCGCATGTCTGGTGTCGGGTGCTGATTTGTGTTTTGTGCATTTCTGGTGATCGATTTCGAACGTTGTTTGAGGTTTCGACTGGTAGGAAACGACTGTAGATCTGCACCTCTGCGATTTATAGTTATCGAATATAATTGCAATCACATTTAACTAATAATTATACTTGTAAATAATAATTACGTAGATTCATGTGAAGAGGTTGATGGGCCAGGGAGTGAAGAGATTGATGGGCCAGGGACTGGAGAAGTTGATGGGCCATGGACTTAAGAGATCTCATCATATTCTGCAGCCGAAAGTGTCCCTCCTCATTTCCTCCACATCCTCCATATCTATTTCCTCCTCCATTTGGCTGGAACTCAAGAGGCTTACCAGGGATCTGTTGGTAAAAAAATCCAAAATACCAGTGATTGTACCATATTGTGTATCCAAATTGCTTAAAAATCACTGTATTACGTAACAAATTATACGAAAAGGTCAACCTAACAAGTCGCACATTTCGTATCCAACCACGACTTGTAGAAGGCTAAATCAAATGCAAAGTTTCTACCTGCGTACCAACCCAGCCATAAAAAGTTGGTTTTTACCAAAAGTTTCCCCTTGCATATTCAGGTGAAGAAACGCGCAGGACCGAATAGGACGGCATCGCTTATCCAGGCCAGAAAGGAAGAAATTTATGCTGTGCCCCATTTTTTCCGACCTGCGTATCCAACGAAGTCAGGGGGAAATTTTGACCTACACCCAATTATTTTGTATGGCGTATCCGAACCGAAAACGGAATATATGGTAAAGACCCCATTTGTTTCCAGTGACAACAGTAAACTATTGCTAAAAATTCCCTATTGCATATCTAAAATTTAAATTTTACGCCCTCTCTTGTCCCCGTTCAAATACACAAAATGCGAGATGCATTATTTTTTTACTTCTAGGAGGATATTAGTTTTTTTTTTTTTTTACCATTTAGTTTTTAATGTTATGCATATACACCATCACTAAAGAATGTACCAAAATGGTAGACCTTTCAAAATTCCATTTTTTATATATATTTAACCATTTAGTTATTAATGTTTTGTATGTAAGCCATCACTGAAAGATGTACCAAAACTGCGTACATTAAAAAATTAAATTATTTTAATGTTTGGTTTTTAATGTATCCATATAAGCCATCCCTTAGGGTGTACCAAAATGGTAGACCTTTTAAAATTCGATATTTTTATATATTAAAAAATTTCGTTTATAATGTTTTATATACACAAGCACTTTTTTATAATTTACCTCAACAAACGAAACTGGCAAGTCCAAATTTCATAAAAGCAGCAGCGGATGCAATTGCATCCGTCGTCGCACCAGCCGGACCAGTCATGACCGACACGACCACTCTATGCCCTCTACAGATCGCAAATGAATGTTTTTTTTTAATTGACACAACAACTGACCCGCACACTTTAATTTTAAACTGAAACCAACAGCAACTCAATGACACTTTAATTTAAAACTGTATCAAACAGTGGGTCACTTTCATAGACATTTCAATTTTAAACTGAAATAAACATCATGTTACTTGTGCTTTAATTTTAAACTGCAACAAACTGCATGTGATTCACACTTTCATTTTAAAATATATGCATTTAATGTGGACCCCATCGATATCTGCCCTGTACGCATGCGCAGACACGCGGAAAAGCTGTGAACTACACGAGCACCTCCTTCTGAGATCATTGGGAAGGTCATTATATGGAGACAGAACTGGTGGATTATTTGCTTCATATGGAATCTGATTACCATAGCCTGACTATACAAGATGTGAAGAAGGTGGCTTACCAATTGGCTGAAAGAAAATTAATTCCCCATCCATTTGTAAATAAGTTAGCTGGAAGAGCCTAGTTAGACCTTTTTCTTTTGCGTCATAAATGCAGTTGTTCCATCCGAACACCAGCATAGTATGTGCGTGCACGAGGATTCACACGTGGGCCTGCGTGTGCTTTGTTTGATTTGCTTGAAGCACTCATGATAGGACATAGATTTAAACCCGACAGAATCTTTAATGTGATGAGACTGGACTGAGTGTGGTCCAATCCAAAGTTCCTCAAATCATTGTGTTAAAAGGAAAACGGTAGGTGGGAGCTCTGACAGCAGCCGAACGTTGTTCGCTGGTCACAGTTGTTTGCTGCATGAGTGCGCGGGTGGTGGGAGAGGGGGCTCGATGTATCTCCTATGATGATATTCCCTCGAAAGATATTCTCTAACACGTTTATGAAAGGAGCCCCACCTGATGCAATCAGAAAAGCTCACCCCTCAGGATGAATCCAAGGATATTTATTCATGGATTGGTTCGAGCATTTCATTTAAGAAACTTTCCCAAGAGAGGACTCTCCTGTTCTCTTGTTTCTCGATGGACATTATTTCCACACATAAACTTGGATGTTGATGAGTTGGCAAGGAAAAACCATGTGACTCTTTTGACTCTTCCACCACACTCTTCACACAAATTGTAACCGCTAGACAAAACATTCATGGGTGCTTTGAAGTCTCACTACAGTGGAAATATCCATCTGCATATGGTCCACAATGATACCCGACTGGGCCCAAATTACATAGCAGAACTGTTTGGAAAAGCTTATCTCTACTGGGTCAATCGCAGTAAATGGATTCAGGCCGATGGGTATTTGGCCAGTGAATAGGCACATATTTCAGATACTGACTTTGTTGCCAGCGAGAATGCACTTCTTATAGACCAATCTCCCGAATTGCCTCCATCGTCACTTTCAAGTGCTGCTACTAATACATCAACTCAACGACTATCACAAGCCTCACATTCCCACATTGTGACTCCAAAGCAACCACCTCCAACTCAAACGACAACTGACCAAGTCGTGACATCCAGCACTGCGTCAACCCCAACATTTGTTACCCCATCGATTTTCAAAACTTTACACATCTCGCCTAGAGGCATCCTTCGTGTACCTCCACCAAAGAAAAATCATCCAACAGGGGTCATAAAAAGAGTGTTACAACTGTCATATCTGTTTCTCCACACAAGAAACTTTTGGAGGACACACGTAAACAAGTCAGCAGAGGGCGAGGTCGAGGAAGAGGGGTTTTGAATGCTGAGAGTAAGCAGAAAGTCGAACCTGATAGCTCAGATACTGACGATTCAGATACCGACCTATTATCAGATGGGGACATCTCATCCTTATCTTTACCAGTTGGAGAAGATGGACCTGGCCAGGACAATACCACTTGCATGTTCTGTGACATCAGTTTTAAGGACGATTCATGTGGAGAAATGTGGATCCAGTGCAATGCCTGCTTGGATTGGCCCACTCAGACTGTGCTGGTGCTGAAAGCGACCATTACATATGTGATTTCTGTGGCTAAAATTAGCTTGAAGAGCAATTTTTATGGTTACATACGATTTTTATAAACAGAAATGAATGTTTGTTACTTTCGTTGGAACTTTTTGTTGGGGTCCATATTACCCTCGCCATTTGGTCACATGGTAGGTTTGACTTTTTTTTTACAAAAACAGTTGCACATTTGTATGAATTTCATTTAGTGGTAATTCCTTCCAGGGATGTTTAGGTGATGAGTTTCTGAAGGTATTTTGCCATGTTCGAATAATTAGTACAATTTGAGACCACAATATCAACGAAAAACAAGTAGAGGGTCCATATTTCCACAAATAGCAGGCCAACTACATTGTAAACTTAAATTAATAGCACTTCATTCAAACTTTAATTTTAAACTGAAACAAACAACAGGCCATCCGCACTTTAATTTTAAACTGCAATAAACCGCTACCCAGTCTCACTCGCACCTGTAAATTAAAGCAATATCGCACACACCCATCCCCCTTCTCATGCTTGTTTACACTTTGAAACAAATAACAAATCACTTTAATTTTAATTTTAAACTGAAACAAGCAGCACTTTAATTTTAAACCTAAACACTCAGCAGGTCACTTGCAGTTTGTAACAACAGCAAAAGTAACTCATTTTCACTCATACCTGTAAATTAAACAACAATGACAAACTCATATCTGTCGAAAGTAGAATAGCCTTCGCCGCCATTACCTCTGCGCCGATTCCAATGGTGCATGTCGGCGGCGTGATTCAACAAAGAGTGCAGTCGTTCGCCGTACCGATGGTTCTTTTTCCAGACGTACTCTGCTAGGTAGCCGACCCATGATTTTTTTCGTCAGCCAAAGCAGGGGATGCCGTACTCACCGAACACCAGCTCTGCTCGATGTTTTTCGTGTTCACCCTCAATGTCTCGCCCATCTTCATTTTCAGCATGTTTTGAGTGTTGACCACTCTGCTTTTTTCGCTGTACACAAACTCCCTCCGGTGATTCACTTGCATGTGGCGGTAGCTGTGAATGTCCAAGTCCTGTAACTTCGCCAACAGTATGAAATTATCGTCATGCCAGGCGCGATCCACTCGCGAATGATCTTGGTCAGAGTCGCCGTGTTCCTCTCTTCCATGAGCACCAGGAATAATTTGGTCGGGTTGTCTCTCTGCACTCCCCCGAAACCCCACTGGCCCTGAACTTTGCATCCTTTGCGGTTCTTGCGATTGCCCAGCTTCGAAGCGTCGTTCTCAACCACTTTGCCCGGCCCGTCGATGCATTTCCTGTATGTCAGCACCATGTCTATGACTACTTGGTGGCAGAAACTCGACCAGGTGACGACCGTCTTCCCCGAGCACCAAAGTTCGTTCATTATAGTCTGCTGTCGCGGGTACTTGATCAGGCACCACAGTAAACACATCACGCCGATCTTGCCCAGCGACAAATTTGAATTTCCCACGAAACTGCCCTGCCTCGCCAACACTTTAAAATTGCATTTAGTTCCGTCCTCCATTCAACAGCAGCACCAGTAAACAAGTCCCGGTTGTCCACGAGTTTCGCTTCGCCCTCCCCACATTGTTCGCACCATATTGCTGTCTTAAGGATGTCGTGCTCGATGAGAAACGTGTTTACGTCTGTCGAGGAATGGATAACTGGCTTGGCGTTCAACATTTTGATTTTACATCCTGTGCACACCATTGTGTGATTCGCAAGAGATAATTATAACTTTTTGAAAAAAAATATGCTCGGTTATGTAATACTGAACAATCGGCGCCGAACTTGGATACAATATACGGAATTTGGTCAGATACGTTATACTGCACTGAACTGCAAAGGAAACAATTTAAATGGATACTCTATAGTACACTCGGACTCTTGCTGTGGTTTCCCCTTAAGAGTACATAATATGGAACAATTACCCATTAAGTGACTGGCGAAATAATGAGTGTACAGTTCCTTTAGTATCCCTGATGATTTCTGCTAAATCATTCATCTGAAGCACAAGTAAAATACAAACTCAGTTCTAGTAAAGAGTGCTCTTACGTGAGAAAATGGCATAAGACATACATGCAATTAATGAGTTACGCCCCAGTCATATAACAGAGGACTGAGATATGAGGAGATACACTCCCCAGACTGAAAGTAACAAAAGATTCCTGTAATTAAATAAAACGACGGTAAGTTACATGTTTGGTGCTAAAAGTGATTAATGTCCAGGGAGGACGCGCGTGCACGACGACCTCACATGAGTACGAGATTGCTACTGAAATCATGGCTGCGGGCTGCCTGATCACTGGCTCCAGTTCCTGTGTGCATTACATGATACACTTATTTTATTATACATGTAATAATAAATGAAATTATATGCATGGATATTACCCTAGAATGGAGATGAAACACAATTATATTGATAAGTTTCTCTAAAAAATAATTCTAAAATTATGAAACATTACAGTGTAAACGTAACACTTACCATCAACAAGTATGCCTTAACCTCCAATTTAGGGTTTCGTATTTCGGCACGCACTGCTCTGTCCGTGCAGGGATTTTTATATTTCTTTATTCCACACATTCACTTTTTAAAACAATACAAGATTATAATATATAACTTTTCAAATAAAACACTTTAAAACTAGTTATAATAAATATGTTTTTTCTTGCCACATAGTCAATATATTAAGCCATATGTGTGTCTGATTTGTGAACAAGCTCACGGCGTATTGGGGAATTTTAGTATTATACTGCCCCTTTGATACTGGACAAAACAATAATATTCATATTTAATTTGTCACATGCATATGCATGTGAATGTCTGGTGGCTAAATACATAAAATATTTCACTGTACACTGCACACCCCATTTCATGGTAGCGCAGTCCTGCACTTGTTAATTGGCATTGTGCATGGCAACATCAATTCACACTTTACAAAAACATATAGTGATTTGCACTCAAAAACCTTCTTAAAAATTAACATGACACAAGGACACTAAATCGCACAGGCGAAAGCCATTATATTAAAAGACCATTAAAAAATATGATGCACTTGCACGCACTTGGTATGCCACATGTCACTTTGCACAAGTGATCGCTCGGAACACTGCCACTGCATGAAAGACTGGTATTAATGGTGAAACGAATAAATAATCGAACAGAAACAAATAAGGGCCATGAAAAATACTAAAAAAATAAACACACATTATATGACACTCGCTGTGTTGATGCATGCTCGTGTACACACGTGGAACACTGGCTTGATGGTGCAGAGCTGCCCTCACATTGCAAAGAGGTGATCTGATGGCGGTGTAACTGTCGAAGTGGTGAACGGTCTAGCAAAGGGCAGTGGCACACATCAGTGTATTGAAGTGTTTTATGTTTGTGCATTGGGAGCAGGGTGTTAAGGAGCCACAATACCACAATGTGGGTGTGTATATGTTCTGGCATGGCATCTACTTAGCCTACGATGTCAGTCATCAGGCACGACCTCATTAAGACATGGGGAACAGTGTTCTTTAGTCCGGGCTTTTCGACCACAGCCCACCTTAAGAATTTCGTGCTAATCCAAACGGATTCCCTTAACTGATTAGCTAGTGCCCTCTGGACATTAACTTCATCTGTTGGACCCTGTGGCCAACCCGAAAAGTGTCATTGGTTTGATTTGAAGAAAGCATATTTTAGTAATTTTTTTTAAAGAAAAAAAAGGTTAATTTATAATTTAGTTTTCGTTTAAATGATTTGCATATAGCAGGTTTATTGTCTCCTCTAAATCATTTTCGCATAAATTTAGTTTTTTATTATGCTGTTGTTATTATCCATACTTAATTTCACTGTAAAATATACCACACAGTACACCAACACAAAACACATACTAGATAACACGCCTACCTGACCATAGACTTAAAATGAGGTAGACCGATTATTCGTCTTGTGTGCATGTACCCAGCATTGATCTACCTCAAAGCAACACAACTGTGAAAGGCACATGATCAACGAAGATGAACATGTTTGGATATAAATTAATTTTTAAATGACAAGCACTATTAAAGAAAATATATCTGCCTCATCCTTACTTAGTCTAAAGTAAACTAAATATTGGTGTCGATGAATTGGAGATCCAGAATCATGAAATATCGTTGGTGCAACACATTTACATTGGAACCAAGATCAAACTGGATCTTGGTTCGGAACAAGTATTATTCGATCTCAGCTCGCGGAAGATGTTGATGCAACTGGGCCTTAGATGGTCGTTACTCGTTTCCCTACATATCAATAACATATAACAATGTATTAAGAATATTCTAACTTCGCATCTCGATAAACAGTTACTTGTAGGGATAGGGAATATTTCCCAGAATGGTTCCAAAGATCGGTTCCTAAGAGAGGAAATATAGAGCGCCTCACTCTTAGATTGCAGGTGTGGTGTAATGGACATTCACTCTCTCTTTCCAATGCACGATTTCTGTCGGTAATCCTGTCATTGTTCATGCGGGTGCTGTTGCTTGATAAGTTATTCTTTTGCAACTTCGAAAAAGAAAACTATCTACGTTGCATACACGCCTTCCAATCACAATGATATGGTATCTCACAGGCTTCAATTTCAAAGGAGCATTGCATCGCAGGATTGGATTCATTTACGAGTTGGCAGAGAGGTAAACAGATAAAAATTCTCTTAATCAGACCGTTTCCTTCACCGCCCATTTGTTTCTCAGCTTGCCAGTTACGTCACAAAGCTGAAGCAATCTGGCTACAGTGAGCACCATAAACTCTGTACTGCATTCTAAGCGTGATACGGACTATAGAACTACAGTTCCGAGCAAACCAAAAGAATGGTTCCGTCGGAACGCCATACTATTCCACCATTTCCGTACAGAAAACACACTAAATAATGTTTAAAGTTTTGGTGATTAACTTCTAATCTGTGAAAAACTATAAATCATGCCTTAAAACTTGTATACCACGAGTACTATTTAATAGCACTGAGTTGCTAATTCTGGCGATTGGATGGAAATGTTCGCAGACTCAGAACTGTTCAATCTCGGAGCTGCTGCAGACTTGCGAACGGTTCTGACGAATGAACAGTTCTGGAGACGGAATCGCTCTTTGACTCGAACTGTTGTGAACTCGGGAACGGTTCCGGCGAATGAACTCAATATCCTACAGTATCGGAACTGTTGTGAACTCTTCAAAACACACGAAATATAATATAATTTTATCGACACACGGACACAACAACAGGAGCATATTTTAAATTCAAAATGTATTGCTCAGACTTATCAGTAAGGATAAAATATGCTAGAATACATGTTTATTGTTATCTCAAAGTAAATATTTTTGTTGCAGTATTTCTGTGTGTTGTAAGTTGTGTGACGGTAAATATTACAGCCTTAAAGATGAAATACAAAATATTTACAGTGTAAGAAAATGTCAAAAGTGTTTGTTACTCCTCAGTTTTCTGCGATAACTTATATTGTGACAAAATTACATGAATATGAATGGCATTCCTTTCATGATATATTTTCTTACATACATTGAAGTAGTAATTCTGGTTGCATCACAGCAGTAATGTATTCATTTAGTAGGAAAGTGTTTGTGTAATGATGTGCATGTGTATCCTTTTTTTTTTTTTTTTTTTTTTTTACTAAAACCACGAAAACGTCATAAAAAATATTACATGCATAATACTTCGGACGTCGAGTATATTATGAACTGTACCGAAATGAACGATTAAAAAAGAACGATTTTTTTTTTTGTGAACTGGAACGTTCCGGAATGGTTCCTGAAAATCTGAAAGGTTACCATCTCTTAGAGATGGCATAGACTAAAGATGAGACAGGCCACTTATTCGTCTTCTACTGTGTATATACTCAACGTTGACCTACCCCAATCCTACACAACTGTCTAAGTCGCATTATCAACAGTGATGAACGTGTTTGTGTACATCTTAATTTTTAAATGACAAGCACTATTATATTAGTGAAATACTATTACTAGTTCGAATGTCATCCAAAACCAATAAAAATAGATTATGGGAAGTATAAAAACATCTCAAAAGCACTTGTTTCTAAACAATGTTCTAACCTCAAACCTAATCTACGCCATTTCTGCTAGATGTGTAGGCAGAAAAGCAGTTCAATGTTGGGGCACGGAGTTTGACTGTGAGCAGCCAGCGAGATCAGTCTACCTCATATTTAGTCTATGGTAGTTACCATGCAGGATCCGAAGTAACGAGTACTGATTCTCTGAAATACTCATTACACGTGTAATTATTCACGAAGCTTTCGCAGGTACGTATCGTGCAAGTTCGAGCGGACGTGTATAGTAGAAAGTTACGATGTAACGAGTCCTCTCCTCGATGCAGCTCAGCATCTCAGGACATTAGGGTTTGGCGGAAACAACCATTGTACCCCTCCGCGAGGGGAAGGGGGGTAATTTTGTATTGATAATTATGATGGTGTTATATTAAAAAGTCTTTAAGTTGAATATACAAAGTTCCTTATTGTGAGTTACATACATTTTTTTTCCGGCTTATCATAATGTTTATTGTGCATTGCTGTTCAGACTATAGAAATTAATTTGAGAACTTCAAGAAACAACTGCATTATTCGTTGTGACTACATGTAATATACATAAACAAGGTTCATTATGTTAAACTTTTGCATATTTTGCTCTTGTGGATAGTCGTCCTTAGAGAGGTTATGATTTCGATAGTAAATTGTTAACGTCCGTTTTTTTTTACTATCAGTTTTTTTTTGTGTACAGATGCAGTATGGTTTATTAAACTTTATTTAAATATGAGTGTTTACTGATAATATATCATTTCGCTTGTGCTTATTATATGTTGTTAAATCTTATTCGCTTAACACGCTTTAAGGTTTTTCAAGAAAATAAGTCTCAGTCCAATCCTTCCGCACTACCTATCGTAACTTCTAGTAGGCCTAATGAGTAAGGAACTGTAGTAACTATTCCTTCTTCGCGGCCTACGCACTTTCTCCCGAAGGTTCGAAAAAATGTAACTCGTAACTAAGTAACGAGTACAAAGTAACGAGTCATCGATTGAGTAATGATTAGTAACTAGAATAGGAATACACTACCCTACATCAAATATGGTAAGCTGAAAATACGCGAGACACCTATGCCAGTGCTCCTAGCGGTGTGAACTGTTCGCACCGTGATAAGCTATTGATGAAATGGGAAGTTTGAGTATTTTGGATACGTTTTAATTTAAACTGTTGCTTGTGTAGTTATTTATTATAGCAGCAAATATTTGCGCGGTTTCGTCTGCTATAATTGCAATATTGTGAACTGCAGCAAGTACTTTTTTAGATTCCCAAAGGTTGCAAGTCAGTAAGTACACGAACTGTAGTGGATAACATTTCCCATTGTCTTATTATTGTCAGTGTGTATTTATTGGAAATTCCAATCACATAATACCTTCCTTTACTTAAATTCTGTTCTGTCATTTCATAGGTGCAAGCAATGGTTGCAGAAATGTAAGAGAGCAGACCTAGGTGTAATAAAAAAAAAAAGGTCCTGGCGGTTTATACACGCGAAGAGTATGTTCAAACCATTCCAGAAAAGAGGATTTTCGCAACCCCAATTTGCATTCACCAGGACAACAACACAGTCAGTTGAGTGTCACATCTGCTATTTCTAATCTTGTTCACAGAAGTGTCGTGCAAAGTTTGATAGCCCTTAATGAAAAAGGTGCAGGTTTGTTTTAACTGGAGTGACACCTTCGAAAAATAAAAGCAAACAATTTTTATGTATTCAGTGTTAGTGTATCAAACTGTCTGGAGCCTCTTGTTTAAGTGTGTGTGTGTAGTTAAGTAAGTTGAGGTAGGGACAAAATTGATTAATTGCTTCAAAATAGTTGTTTTCATATTTAGGTCTATTATGTCAGTGATTGCTCGTACAATGTTTACATATTCAGTGTTGTTGTGTTGAACTGGCTGGAGCCTCTTGTTTAAGTATATGTATAGTTAAGCAAGTTGAGGTCGGCATAAAATTAATTGCTTCAAAGTGGTTGTTTTCATATTTAGGCCTATGTCAGTGATTGCTCATACAATGTTTACAAATTGGTTTAATAAACCAATAGCCTGGTGCCAAATTTATCAAATTTGTTGTCGAGGAATGTATTATGTGTATGTACTAAGCACTGCTGTACCTTGCTGAACATTGTATAAGTTTATTGTCCAAAAAATGTGTGGTGTGCCAAGTCACAGTGTTTACATTGGTAATTTATATTGTATTTTCATACTTTGAAATGTTATTATTTACATTTGGGAAACTATGCGTTTGAATATTAAATGTACATTTTTTGGGTTTATATTTGCATCAATTACCAGATATTTTCTAAGAATTATTAAATAAACAACTGAATGAGAACTGTAATAGTTTCCTTTCTAAGTAGTTGCTTACCGTTTACACTCCCAAAGGTCAGCATATCATTATTGTTTTACTGTGCAAATATTTTAATTTCTCTACATACTTTGTAAGTAATCTGTATTTGAATGAGTGGAGAGTTGCCGAGTACAGCTCTTGTTTGCGAGAATAATTCTACTCACAATTATTTACACAACTGTGTACAAAACTTTCAAACAGTAATATTTCACTCCTGAGAATCATTGTTACATTTCAGTGGTAGGCCTATGTATTATAAATTTTTACAAATAAATAAAGGATTCTTTTCCCCATTTCACTTCTTCTTTTTTTACTCCCTGAAGTACCCAATATTTTAACTTTGTGCATATACCTATGGTATTAACATAAATGAGATGTTTTTGAATGAATTATTTGCCACATTCTGAAATGCAGGTGAGGAAATTATGGTGATATGCAAACAAATTTCTTTTGGCCTATTAGCCTATTTACACAGTTTTGTCTGTGGTGATCGCAGAATTGGAGAAAGCACTTGCAAATTGTATTACAATAACAAATGCCATGAATTTGAACAGAAAGTATGTTAACATCATGATCAAGGTAAGTTATTTTCAATTCAGCTGCTCTTGAATTCTGCAACACATTTTCCAGTCTTCTCGCCATAAAGCATATGAAAATCTGAGGTAAAATTTATTGTAAAAATTATGTATTCAGATTGGTTATTAGAAGTGACTTGTTTATGATGGAAATAAGCTTTGTTATTGAAAGTGACTACATGATTTAATGTGATTAAAGCATGCAAAATTTGAGAGGTGGAGTAAATTGGCTTCATGGATTGAGTACATATGGTAGTATGTACTATCAAATAATTTTACCAATTACATTTTTATCCTAGCACAAGCTGTACTGCATAAATTGCATTAGTATAAGTTTTTTAAAGGCGGGGGAGGGGGGGTAATGGTTGATTAAAATGTTCAATTATTGCCATCTAGTTATGTTCTGAAATACTCTCCATGATATGGTAGACTTTATTTGTAATTTATACAGTATTAAAATTATTTAACTCATCTATAATATCTCAAATGTCACTTAAGTAGCAGGATATTAGAGGCAATGTTACATTTTCATATTTGGTATAGGAGTACTATTGTGTTGTTGAAATCTGTAAGCATTTTGAAGTCAATGTTGCTGCTTCCTCCATGGATTATCTACATTAGCCAAGAAATTGGATGTCTTAAGACAATAGGAAGATGTGTTCCAATGCATGTAAGTACCAAATGAACACGCTATGTGGTGGTTTTGAATTAGTTGAATAAAATACTGACGTATTTATTCTTTTACCATGGAACGAAACTTATTAAAATTCTAAATTCCAAAATCGCAACCACTTCTGAACATTTGAATTAATAGCATATGAATTTAATGCTACTACATATTAGAATACTGCTGTACTAAATGGTACTTTGAACAGTCTCACTATGTGTACAAATAAATCATTTTAAGAGGTGTGAGGTGAACAGTTTACCATAATTGAAAAAAACTTGCTAAATAATGAAGTCACTGAGCGCCTATCAAACCAGCAATTGGAAATGAGCTGGGGGAGGAGGTGATACTCTTGCCCTTTGTGTATTCGACTGTGCCTTCAGTACAATTACAAATTACAGTATGCCCAATTCAATAAAAAATTCCAATCCCGAGTTACTCTGTACTACAAAGATCCTTTACATTTTGTTTATGAATACGCACTAAATATTGCCAAGCTACAGAATAGTCCTTTGTTTATAATTTTTGGTTACAGCACCCAAAATTTCATAACTGCTTCAATCAGATTATGAAGAAGTGACCAAGGTTTCAAATGTTTGTTACTTGAGGTAGTGTAGTTGTGGCATAACTGCACGAAAAACTGATTTATATGTGTACAGGCGGACTCTCAACCATCCGTCGCACCTGTCAAGTGGTCACGTGAGTAGTAGGGGCGTGATGGTTCTACCCCACTTTTAATTAATTGGATTATCAATTTGATATCAAATTAATTGAAAGGGCTAATAAAATGGGATAATCCTTAATCCGATCAAAAATTTTAATCCAATTTTAATCTGATTAAAAGTTTCTTAATCTGATCAATTGAAGGGTTTAATTTATTGAAAGGGTTAAATGTATTGATAGGGTTAAATGCATTGAAAGGGTTAATTTTTTTTTTTTTTCTTTCTTTCTTTTTGGGTGGGTGTAGCAGGAGCACTGTACGATGTTGACGGTGTGGTATCCTGGATGTGACTAAACAGAGTGGTGGGTTGCAATGTCTTATATAGGTGTAGAGTTTAGTGCGAGAGTGGACTACGGGTAATTTTTTTCTAATTTTTCAAATTTTGATGTGTTTGTAGGGATATTGGTGGTGGTTTGGTGATTTTTATGGATATATTTAACAGACAGGATAAATTCAGAGTCTTTAAACGAGTTCTACATATTAATAAATTACACACATCGAACCGCAAATTTCAAACGACTACATGAATAATAAGCGCAATTATGTGAGTCTTAAACGTAATGTGAGTCCTGACTTTAGAAATATAATTTACATGAGAGAGAATTTTAACTACATGAACAAAATATGGTGTCGACAAGTGCTAAACAATGACAATTACGTGAGTGCGGAATGAACGATCTACAAGAAAGTAATTAATGATAGAATATCTTACCCCGAAATGATATTACAATAAGTCCATTCGATGTATGAATGAGTAGCACTTACATGGAACTGTGAGTAGATACGTCTACCATGGCCGAAAGACAACTGTGTTTAAATTACGGTAAAAAATTGTAAATGTTTATGAATTTCACTGCACTTGTTAATGCAAACAGTATTTTAGGAATTTTTGTAGACCGAGCTCAGAAAAATAAGTAATGAAATGGCGCCCTGAAATCGAACCTCCGTCTACCTCAGAGGTTATTTGAAGAATGGGTGGATGCTATGATGTACAACTGCTTATATACATGTAATGCGTTCGGAGGCTAACAAGCAACTGACTTGAAATTTTCAACTACCAGAAAACCTACTGCGCTACTAGTAATGAGTTATTATCCACGAACAATTTAATGATGTCTTCATGAACATTAAATGTTTAACATTAAAATTTTTAAAAAACTTACCTATGTCTGAAATTCACAATTTCACTTCCCTGACAAAAATAAATAAATATTTCACTCACATTATTTAATGACATATCTAGAGAACTAGTTTACAAATGCGAATAAATTTTCGTATCATAAGAAGCCATATTTTTTTAATAATTGACCTCTAACAAGCAATAAAACTTTCAGTTGAAGATGTTATCACTGTTTAATTATGATGAAAATTAATTAATAAAAATGGAAATCGCACATACTTAATGAGAATATATAATCACGATTTAACCAAACGATTTGAGAATACAATCTTCCTCGAAGAAATACGATGAAATCAATTACTTATCACAAACTCAGTATATCGATCCGAAAAGAAAAATAATTTATATTTATATTTTCCCGATAAATTAAAACAGTATTTCACACTATAGCTTATGAATACTGTGAACAAGGTGTGAACCCCATATCAAATAATATTGCTTAACGAAAATCGCGGCTATCACTAGAGATGGTCGCCGGTCCATAGTTGAGGCAAACCACGGCCGTAGCCCCATCATCCGCCAAGTGTCCAGAGGTGCGGTGAAGATGAGAGAGAGAGAGCTGTACACATCTTTCTAGCCTAAGCTTCTAACACCAACTGAAGATGGCCGAGGCTAGGTAGCTGAGGTCACTTCGCTCCAGAGCTCCTTACACCCCCTCCCACCCATACCTTACACCCCCTCCCACACTCGCCTGATTACTACCCCAGGCTGCTCACAATTTTCAATTTTTTTGGCATTAAGGCAAGATGATGCCAAATACCTAGTTGCATTCAGATTGGGTCCTGCTCGGCTGTAGTCACCCTACCCTCCACCTCTCGCCCTTAGAACCGGCCCGGGTCCATGCACCCCTCCCACCCTGAAGGTGACTTTTCTGAAGATCTCCATTATCGATCCAGCCAGGTCTTCGCAAAAACCTGTTTTATACACCCCAGTGTCAGCCCTGAGAATGCTTTTTTCGTATTTTCTCGTGAGTTGGCACTCCTGCAGTATCTGTTTCACAACAACACATCCCTACCCCGCTACAGTATCAGAACATGTTTTTTTTTAGTGTTGGCTCCCCTGCTTCGACCTGTATCCTTCTGAATGTGTACCCCGAGAGATTTCGCCTGACTCACTGCCACTTCAACCTTATGCAACAGGTTGACTATATGAGCAGTGAAAAAATTTTTACAATTCCCTGAAATCAACTTCTTAATATAAGCCCCAAGATGATCCCCAGATTTAGCATTCCAACAAGTGTATATTTAAATCAAGCAAACTATGATTTCTAAAATCACACAGAAATGCAAGACTTATTTTATTCACTCATTAATAAATGTGTTTTACAAGTATTCAAACAAGATAAATATATATTTGTATAGGAGAGAAAAAGTATTGGGAGAGAATTGTCCATCTCTTTTAACAATGAGTTCTTGAGAGCCGATGAAGGGAAACAAGGTGAGTAGCACCGGGTTGTGTGCATGGGACTAGGGGAAACAAGAGGGAGAGATCTCTAGTGCAAACCCACCAACCAATGGCAACATCTCACACGACATCCACACATTGCGAAAAAATTTGTTTTTAGGGTGTGACCAGCCTGGGGAGGCAAGCATGCTAACTGCTTAACCAACACATTCTCTTTTTTTTACATCTAACCAAAAACTTTCCAACAGCAAAATGTATTCCATGTGACATAAAATGTATACATTTTAATTATTTAATTTTCTAACAATTTCCGACGTAAGTTTAACGAATTTGTATGAATACAGGCGGAAATCATGTTTTGCGGAGTTGCAAAATAGCAATTTCAATGTTATTCGTACTTTTTTACTAAAAGGTCCAAATTATTGTACATTCATGGGGAAATGGTGGCCATTTTGAATCCTTACACTATATAAGGAGGGATAAATTAATTTTTTCTCAGTCTTAACTTGGCATCTGCTAATGTCACTTCGTGAGCATATGTGTGCATTGCAGTAGCATATAGATGTCAGACATCTACTACAGGCATCTGGGAAGCATCGACATCAACAGCAAGTATTGATAATGTGAACGATGCCAGGTGTTCACTACAACAACAGGCACTCACTGCAACATCAACTACAGCTCCAGACGTCCATAATGATTACTACTACTCCATCACATCTACTACAGCTCCAGGCATCCACAACAATGCTAGATGCCTATATCATCATCAATGAAGAATCTACAAGACATTACATCTTTGTATCAGGTACAATGCATCAAGGTCACTGCTGTAACAATTGCGACTCTGAATGCATTGAAAAGTTCAATGCGATTTTAGCCTATGGGAAGGCGAAAACCTTATTAAGTCTAGATTGTTCCCAACTGGTCACAAAATAAACTTAGTGTATCCATTCCTGGCTGAACATTTAAAAGCCAAAGAGGATATCATATCCTATTTACCTTGTGATGACTGTCCTTACAGCATGCCTGCCTTTGCTAATGATGAAAACTTATAGCATATGATGAGGGATTGCATGTCGTGCAAGCTGGAACTGCTACTTGAAGATAGAATCATTCCAGATCATTCCGGAGCCGATGAAGTAGATTTCGAGGCGAGCACTGTCATCTTATACAATTTTATAGGAGAGAGACTTTTTTTGTAAATAGTATATAATAAAGAAATGACATAAAAATGATGTGTTACGCTCAGGGTTTCGAAAACTGTTGAGACAACTACTTTGTAATTAAGAAACTTGCTATTTCTTATGCAACCGATGCAAATGACTCTTAAGTATTATGCTTTAAATCACTCAGTCCTTGGTACAGTTTAAAACCAGAAGTTAAAATGATGTTTCGGGAACAGACTTACAAGATACATAATCTGAAGTGAGACTCTGGTGACATAGCTAATGAAAAGTGTTTTCAATATGTAAAAAATGTGTTACTCGAACACTATCCCATGTATGTGCTTGGAAAAATATTGAAGGAAATTTTTAAAACTTTAACAAATGCAGAAGTAATAAATATCAGAAGATACCACGACTGATCGAGTATTAATTTGATAGTCAAATGTTATAATACAAATCACTGTGTGGAAAAGATGTTCTGTTCACAGTGCAAAAGTAAAACTTTAAGAGAATATTTGTACCAACATCCTACCTACATATAAAGATATTAATTTTTCCAAAAATACTTTCAAACAGAGATGTGTAACAGGGAACAAATATTGGAATATAGCAAAAAGTTTCGGAGAAAGCCTGTATACATGAGTGCTGCATGGTGCAGAATAAAACTGTCCTATTTTTAATATGCAGCCTGACAGCAAACTGCCCTGTTCTCCTTGGGACATATGTTTTAAAAATCGCAGTACACAAATAACCAAAGAACCAGGTTTTCATAAAGTAAAATATAAATTGATTAGAGAATTTTACGACACCACCACAATCTTATGGACTGAAACATGTAATAATAAGGAACACATCACGCAAATACAAGCAATAGTGCACTTATAAGGGCACCATGTGAATGTGGGACTGTGAGGTATGGAACAGTATTGTTTGTGTCTGTAAATTTGATCTAAAAAAGTTGTCATTGAAGAACTAATTTTAACTGCAAGAACATCTGTCTATATAAAGATACATAGAATCGTACGGCAGAGCTTCAGTTACAGTGGAGAAGTTCGACTCGTCACTTCAGTATGTTAGTGTTACTCCAGGATTCAGGCGAGTGTGGTTTCGAATTTAAGTTGAAGATACTCCACTACAGATACAGGTGTGCAATGGAGATGGTCATTGGTGTTTCTTGTTAATCAGTCCAACAGAAACATTTACAGTGTTCGACGTACATTATGGGCAAAATTATTGTTCTTTATATAATTCACATCTTGACAGCAAACTACCTTGTAATAAAGGTAAAATGGAATTTGAAGCTCACAGTTGATACATCACCAAATGCAAGTCCCACAAGAAAATCAAATACATTATGCAGAGAGGGTGTAGTTGCTGTTCTCTTACTACAGTTTCGACAGAACAATGTAATAACAAGCAACATTATACATACATCGGTGACCAAGAATTAACTTCTCCCTGTGGCAAGTGGCAATGCAATGTTTTTCAAAGCAAGAACATCTGGCAGACTATATAAAAGAGTGTGCCTAGTATAAAATCGTCAGTCATGGCTAAGATTTCTAGCCCTACAGACATATACGAGGTCCTACAATTAGATACAGAATAGTGTTCTTTAAACTGTACGATGGTCTTCTACAAGTTCATAACTGCAACAATATAGAACATTAGTGCTACACTTTCGACAACAGTCTCGGCAGTCACTTTGGTGAATGAATAGCATGTAATGATTGCACTGTGAATATCTTCGCCCTTACAGTAACTTACTATCAACCTTAGAAGAATTGATGATTGCCAGCTTAGTGATAAAATATAAGAGGAACGGGCATAGGGATTAATCCACTACCAGCTCACGAGACCTCACCGAGGAATCACCATTCATTGGAAGGAGACCTGTGACAGGGACATCCACAACTTTATTTTCGAACGAGGAGAATTAGTTTTACATCGATGTGTAATTTATATGCGCGTGAAGTGGCTAATACATAATAATTATCCCAATGATCCCATTGTGTCCAATGAAATACTAGTATATGATATTTTACTAAAGGTTTGCTATCTGTAACTTACAGCATATTATATTCACATTTTGTTGTTAAGGAAATGTGTGTCTGATATTAATTTCAAATGTACATATTTCTTTCAAGCTTTGTCAGCACTTAGTAAACCAAATACTTATGATGCTACTTCAACTAACTGTAACAGTTCTGAATGTCATTTAAACCAGTAAAGACCTCATGTAGTAGATTGTAAGAATAAATTTAAGAGTGAATGTATTCTAACTTCATATTGTGAGGAAGAAATATGTTTGAAACATCTTGTTCATAGTACAGACACTGTTTTGTCCTATCAGTATTTCGAAGAATGTGATAATAATCTTCATACTTTATATCATTATAGGAAAGACAAGTTTGGTTACATGTCTCATACGGGGTGTGATTCATCAAAATGTTATGTACATCGAGTAATAAAATTAATAAAAATAAAATTTAACCCTAAAACACATTTCAACTTGCAAATTTATAGAGAATGAATTTATCAATATACATACATTGTTCCTTGCTTAATCTTCTCAGTCGAGTGTTGGATGTCATAGTAGCAACATGGCATATTTTTATCCTGCAAATCATTATGTCAGTGTTAAGCAAGGAAAGTTCAGTATAACTTACACCCTATAGTGCCAGGGAATTTCTCTGTAGAATTTATGCAAACCTGTGATAATATTTTTCATTTTAAAGTAATTTACTTTCCTCTAGGAGATTAAACGAGTCAGGAACTCATTCAGTAGGTGACAATAAGAAATGGCCAGTGTTTAATATGACTGTAAATCCACCTCTTCCATCTAGTATTAAAGATGTGTACTCCCATTATGTTGAATCCTATCATACTTGGTAGAAAGTATTGTTTTACATGCCCATACCTGTAAAGATATTTGTGTGCAAACAGACAGATTAAAACCATGCATAAGAAATGCTCATCCCTTGAAAGCAGAGGTCAAGAAGGGGATCTGGATCCAATTTTAATAAAATGCATTAAAGGTTTGTTCACAGACGTTGCTAATAGTTTATAAAAAATATTTGTTTTTAAAGGTAAAAAGTTGTGTTTGATGGTATTAAAATGTTATGTGTTATCCTGTAGTTGTTTCAGAGCAAGGTGTAATTGTTGTACATAAAGTTTTGTTTCTACCTGTATTTTTGAAACAATTTGTGTAACATGCTGTATTTGCTAGTGTTAAAAAATGTTGTAAATATATTGTGAATTCACTTGTGTTTGTTTAACATGGTAATGTAAATTCTATTTGATAATAGTAAAATGTTTTATGACATTCTATACCTGATAGTGTTGCAAAGATTGAAACAAGTATGTGTAACTTGTATATGTTTTGGAGCAAAATTTTTCTACTTGCTTAAATATGTTTTTGAACATAGTATGCTGCTACAGGTTTAAAATTATTTTTTGGATCATCCTGTGTTCGTTAATAGATATGATGTAAAATGAATCCATTTCTTAAACTTTATTTACCATGTTCCTTATTAAAAGTGAACTTGTTTAGCTATGAGATGAAAAATAAATATTAGTAGAATTTGTCTCAACAGGGGGGGGGGAGAGGGAGAGAGAGAAAGAAAGATTCTTAAATCATCTATTAAAAGTATGTTTCATTAACAAGAAAGAGTCTTGTAAAAAAATTAATCAGATAACAAACAGACTATTACTTCGCTAAAAAATACTAATCAGTTAAAGATATATTTGAATCTAACAAACAGATGCCTGTTGAGAAAAAATTATAAATACATAAATTAAGTTGTTAAATGTCGCCTACCTCTGTAGAGTTATCAGATTAGCCAAGGAGGCTCTGGGTTCGAATACCGAGTAAGGCATGGTAAATTCTAACATATACTTTGTTGGGTTCTATTCCCAGTTAAGACATGGTTGATAGGAGCTGGGTTCGACTCCCGCTTAGATCATGTACAAATGCAATATAGATTCTGTGTTCGATTCCAGGCTAGTTCTTGTATTATAATAGCTTATTTGTAATGTGTTAACAATTTTAACTGAAAGGATTAATCAATTAAAATTACAAATATATTATCGTAAAAACAGGAGTTTGTTCGTATATGTTAAAACAGCGTTGAATCGTATCATTACATTGATTTCACCTTGTAATGCAAAAAGGTTGTTTAAGTATTCATTACATAATAATGCAATTCAAACCTAATGGCTTAAAATTGGACGAATACATGTTAAATTCCGATATAAAGGCTAAATACAGCTTATCCGTGCTAAAATTTAACTAACTGCATTAAATTATTTTTAATGAGTTAAAATTACTTTAAAACATGTTTAAATGTCTTAAAACTAATTAATTGTCTATTTGATATCCATTACAGGCGAATAGCGATATTTTAATTTATGCGACAGGGGAGGCTGGTGAATTTATAAATAGCACCTCCCACCAACTGGAGCTCATTTGCTCGTGTGACTCCATGGGGTCAACATCTCCCACTCTCTCATGTGCGGACACCCAGTGAACCAGTCCGCAGTGTCTAGGTCAAGGGCACTGGTCACCCGTCCACCGGCCGCTACCGAAACCTGACACGATGGGGCTTTGCGAGCAAGTGATCTGCTCGCCCGCGCATCGCTTCTGCAGCGATGGTGAAAGCAACCCTCCTCGCCTGCCAGAGAAATTACCAGCAGAGCTTGCTCGACAGCTTGCTAGGCTGCCAGACTAGGATCCCACGGAGCTCCCAAAGGATTGTGAGTGCCCGGTCGCCCGCCTGTCCCAATGCTTTTCTAGCGGAGCGGGGTAGTGCTCAGCTCATCTGACCTGTATTTGGGTCTCCTTCATCAACCAACATCTTTGTTACAAGAGTTTAAGTAAATAATTTTTTTAACTTTATGGTTTTCTGTATTTTGACTAAAGTTTTTCGCATTTTCTTAAAACTTTGAGTAAATTGTATTAATTTCGTTAAACTTTTAACAAAATTGTTAAAACGGAATGATCTTTCTCTAAAAATTGTTATACCTGAATCATTGGTCTTAAAAATCGTTACAACTGAATGAAATTTCTCTAAGAACTGTTAGAAGTGAATGAAAATTCTTTTAAAAAACATTACAAATCAATGAAATTTCTTAAAAAATCTTCTTGACTTAATGATTTTTCTTTCAAATTAATTGAAATTGTTTCACACTTTAAGAATTCAAGTATTTTTAAGGATATTTAGCAAAGATTAAGGCTGTTTAACCATTTTTAAGTGTGGATGTTTAAGGAGGGGTTCTGATTATGAATAGGTGTGAGTGAGAGTATAAGTGAAGGGAAAGGTGGCAAAATTTAATTTTAGATGAATTTTTTTTCATGTACTTTTGAGTTTATTTAGCAGAGTTGAGACGGAGAGGTGAACCACCAGTACTTGCATCTTGTACTATATGGAATATGTCTGCATCAATAATGCATACCTACTGCCTCTTTTTACTGTTTAAATATTCCCAATAGTATGTGAAAAAACATCAAGAATATATCACCAAGTATTCTGAGAAATGTTGGTTATGTTGTTGTATAACTGAGTGTGAGTGCAGGGGAAAAGTTATGTAAATTCTAGTTAGTTTTATATAGTTATAAGAAATTTTTTTTATGGGAGGGATGTTGTTTGTATTTAGGTATGAACTTTGAATTGCTAAAACAAGGCAGAACTATGCCCCTTGTACAAAGCATGATGGGGGATATGCATAATCTCAGCTTCCAAGATTGTTCAGCGTGAGTTGACTGGTGAAGGATGTATGATGACGAATAAATGAGATTTGAGTATTTCTAACCAATGAAATGTTTTTGAAGTGTGTATGATGGGGTGGTTTTGGGTAATTAAGATCATTTTTAGACATTACCTTTTCAAAGTTGATGAATAAATACGAATGTAAAAGAGAGAAAAAAGGGGGGTTTGAGGTATTTTTTAAGTTTCATAAAATGTTACTTCTAAAATGCATGATTGTAGAGTTGTAAAAATATTACATTACTTAAATGAGTATGTAGGTTTGCTTAAAGTATTGCATGTATAGTATCATAGTGTAAAATGTTTGAATTTTAAGTAATTTTTAAAGAATATTATTTTTATAGGGTAAAATGTTTGGATTTTAGACAAGTCTTTTAAATGCTTTGAGTGTAACATAGTATTTCCCCTTGCTGCTACATTAATTATTAAACTTATTTTCGAAAAATTTATAAAAATATATATTTTATACAGTTAATGATTTTGACAGTGTATGGCTACTTAAAAAATTTTATGGTGTATCACTACTTAAAAGTTTTTGACGGTGTAAAAATTTGAATTTTTTTAACGGTGTAAAAATTTGAATTTTTTATGGTGAAAATGATATAAATGTTTTTGATGGTGAAAGATTTAAAAAAAAATTATGTGAAGTTTTTCTATTACAAAACAATGTTTAAAGTGGGTTTTAACTGAAATGTAATAACGTGAGTTTTAAAATTTCACTGTCATATTCTAAAGGAAAGCCGCACGCACCTGGAGCGAAAAGTAAAGTCTTGTGAAAGACAAGGGCGAGACAGGTCGCAAAGTATGGTCAATTCATTACTGGAGACGTGCTGTGGACTGAAAATTGGTGGAGGCATGGTGGAGGGGAAGTGCCAACTTTCTCCTTTTTTCCATCCCTCGTCACAGCACATAGATGCCTGCAGCATCTACGTGATGTGTTGTTGGAGGGGAAATGGAGAATGTCGAGCGGACAGGGGAAGTTCTCCCTCTGTCGCACATGCATGTCCACAGGCTTTGCGCATCAGTGGGAGAAAAGGGGAAGTTGTCAGGCGGATGTGGGAGGGGGTAGAGCAACCAGACAGTGGTGCATCCGAGTGCTAGTGGCAGTTTAGTGTACTAGATCACCCATTCTCTCACCAGCAGATATACATGCAGACCAGCCTGGTGCTTTTCGCCTCATTTACTCCTCCTGTTGGGCAGCCGAGACCTTGGCCCGTCTATTCCCTATTGTGTTTCTACTCGCCTGCTAGGCACCTGACTCTCGTCCATGTTTAAAAGTACTTGGTCTTCGCTGCCTTTTTAGTCACAGCGCTCGCTCTTGTCTTTCCCCAACAAACATAACATTTTTTTAATTAAAAAAACTTTTGTCTAGAATGTTAATAATAAAATTATTTTCTCACTTATATTGTGTGTATGTGTGTGTTATTAAGAGTGTTTTCTTATTTTTCAGAACAAGGGGTCACTTCAATATAATTATTGTGATGTTGAAATTTTATATCGGGGAAACTAAAGAAAGTTTTTAGTTATGTAAAAATGGGTGAGCATAAGCGATCCTGTATTGACATTTTGCTTGAAGATCTTTATGTAAGCGATTCCGATTCAGAATCATTGATGGAAAGACAAAGAAGATGTCGAGACAGTGTTCCTTCGCAGACATGAGTTAATCTATTGGAGGATGATCTCTACTTAAGCAATTATAGCACAGATTCACTTATGGAGAGATTGTCAATACTAAAAGGTCAAAACATGTCTGGTTCCCCCAAACATGAGAAGGTTGATCTTTTGAATGATGACTTATTTCTATCAGACGCGGAAGATTCCCATGATTCGGAAAGTGATCCAACCATTTCACAACTTATTTTTGAGGCGATTAGAGATATTTCACCAAGGGAGTCAGAAAATAATTCCTTTTCCGATTCCCAATCCTCGATGGAAGCTTTGCCAGACCTGACATACCAGCTATTGACTACGGCGTTCGCTGGAAGACTAGATGATGTGTTAATAATTAAGATCAATTAGAGTCTGTTGCAGAGTTTTCAGTTTTTTTTCCCCAGAGGTGTAAGGTCATTTAATTAAGCTTAATATTGGAATCACCCCGGCCAGTTAAATTAGCCATTTTTGTAATGGGTAAGTACTTGAAATCCCTCATGGCAGAAGAAGGTGCTACATAGACTTTTTATTTTCAAAACAAAGCACACCCTGTCCTCCATTAATCTACAATGGGTTAATCTATGATGATGACAATGTTCCTTATCTCACTAACAGACTTGAGGAGTTTAGTGTGCGTGGTTCTGGCTGGAGTTTGCAAATGTTGACTACATGGACGTCCATGTAAGTCAATATCAGCCATTCACCGTCGGTGCTTGCGAACACTGAACTACCCAAGTTTATTGCTAACAGGAAAACTTGTGTTGCTGTAGACTGCCCAGTGGGAATGTATTTCCACTACACCATCATAGCATCTCTGTTTCCTGCCGCAAGACATGCCGAGATAATTACTTCATATCGAAAACTTCACCAGGTTTTGAATATCGAAGGTCTGATGGCACCTGTAGTCATACAGGATATTCCCAAGTTAGAGGGGAACAATTATATTTCTATCAGTGTTTACTGTGTGGTAGACAAATATAACAATATAGTTGACGAAACTTGCGAAAAGGGTGGGGTTGTAGTACCCATGCGTATTTCGCCTGTACGCCATCACAAACATGTGAATATTTTGGCGATTCGCACGAGTGTAAATGCAGCTCATTTGCATTTCGTATGCATTAGAAATTTGTCACGGCTGGTAGGCAGTCAGCTGAGTAAGAGAGCCAATAGGAAATTTGTTTGCGAGCATTGCCTTCAGTATTTCCAAACTGAGGAGAAACTCGCAAGTCATACTATTCTTTGCCAGCTACAAAAAGCTGTTCGCAGTACTTTCCCCAACGGGAATGACAAGTACATGGAATTTAAAGATTACACCAAACAGCAGAGAATGTATTTCGTCGCATATCGAGACGTAGAAAGTTGTCTGAAACCCATTTCCACTTCCTTGCCTAATGATAAACAAGTAATACAACTACCATCAACCAACATATATCATATGTCTATAGTGTTTTGTTGGTTTGTTCATACAATCCAAGTTTATCTTAGTATTTCGAGTTTGTGGGTGTTGATTGTATGTACAAATTAGTTGAACTTACAAAGTGGCTTGCATGAATTTACAGCGTCATTGTTCCGATGAAGCCAAGAACCCCTGCTGAAGAAGCTAGGTTGGCAGCTCAGAAAAGTTGTCACAATGGTAAAGAAAAGCTCGGTACATATGATATTTTGGTCGATCATGACCATAAGATGGGAGAAATCAGTGACCGTGCACATCAAAAGTGAAGCTTGGATTTCAGACTGCCCAAAAGACAATTTGTCGCTGTTTTCCATAACCTGCAGAATTATGATGCTCACATTCTTATAAAGCCCTTGGCTGAATATCACATGATTGTACCGTGGTAACTGAAAATCCCAGAAAAATTCAAGTGATTGGAATGACCCCTGAAAAATACAAATGTATCACAAAATAGATTCCCAATGGGACTGATTGTAATGGAAAGTCGCAATATTTCAAGTTGAGATTTATTAATTCATTCCAATTCATGAGCATCTCTCTGGAAACTTTGGCAGGCAATTTGCTACCTGTACAATTGAGTATCTACCACTCAATGTTTCCAGACAACACCCAGTTCGAACTGACAAAATGGAAGGGAGTTTTCCTTATAACTTTGTTAAGTCGCCAGATAGTCTGATGTGTAAGTCACTCCCACCAAAAGACGCATTTCATAATGTGATGAGAGGCGATGGCATTAGCGATGAGGATTACGCTCATTCTCAAGCCACACGGGATGCGTTCAACTGCATAAACTTGCTGCAGTATGCCGTTCATTACTTGCATGTGGACACTTGTTTGCTGGCTGATGTTTTTGAGAATTTAAGGACCATATGTTTGGCTCATTACGGTCTTAACCCTGCCATGTACATCATAGCTCTGTCTCTTTCATAGTGCACTTTATTGTCAATTACATGCGCGCGGCTAAAGATGTTGATTGATCGTGACATGTATCTTTTTGTAGAACACGTGGTTAGGGGCGGCATTACCCAGGTTTCAAAAAAATGTGCGAAGCCAACAATGTTTACATGGGTGAGGACTATGACCCCAGTGTGGCATCGAAATATATATGCTATTTTGACGCCAACGGGCTGTATAGTCATAAAATGCAGTCCAAGCTTCCAGTTGGTAATTTCAAGTGGGTTAATGCTGACATGTTCTCTTCATGGGACTTTGTAAACACGGTGAATGATGGTGATGCTTGTTTTTTTTTTTTTTTTTTTTTTTTTTGCTGAAGTCGATCTGTTGTTACCAGAGGAGTGTAATGATAAACTATCTAATCTGCCTTTGGCCCCCAAAAAATGGTGTATCCCCGAACATCTCGCATGAGAAATTTCTTTTAACACTTGTGCCACGAAAAAATATGTTATACACAGGGAAACATTGAGGCAGTAGTTGATGTACAGGGCCAAACTTGACTCTGTTCATCGCATTTTGTGCTTTGAGCAGAAGGCATGAATGGCTCTGTACATCGAGTTTAACATTCAGAAATCATTTTTCAAGGTGATGAATAATTCAGCTTATGGAAAAACCTTGCAGAAAGTCTGCTGGGAAAGGGACATCAGAGTCGTTTCGAGGTATGACACGATCTGTGGGGCTGCAGAGCTGATAGGACGTCCAACATTCCAGGCACAGCAGACTATTGAAGAAAACTCAGTCTTTATCCAGATGTAAAAGAGTTATCTTGCATTGAACAAACCTTTGTACACTGGTGTTGCCATACTCGACCTTTAAAAATTAACACTATGAATTTCACTATCAGTACATGTGTACAAAATTTCCTCTGCCAGCTTTGCACCTCCTCTATTGTGACACCGATTCCCTAGTCAATTATATTGCTTGCGATGACATATATAAAGTAATTACCCCAGATTTAAAGGTGTGATTTGATACCTCCAACTATGCGCTCGATAATCCGCAAGGATTCCCTCAAAGGAACAATGGCCGTACTGGGGTGATGAAGATGAATGTCCTGGGCGCATAATCATACACTTTGTGTGTTTATGTCCTAAGCTTTATGCATACATTGTTGCGAATAAGCAATGTATTCATAAGGCGAAGGGTGTAAAACCCAACATGTTGCAATCACTCAGGTATGAGGATTATCGAGATTGCCTTTGCACAAGGGTAATGGGGACCCAATATAACTTCTGGTCGCGTGCTCAAGTCTACACCGAACATGCAACAAAGGAGTGTTGTCAGGTATGGATGATAAGCGATACATTGAGGCAGATGGAATATCAACTGTACCTTGGGGGCACTATCGAATACCTGAGAAAATTTTTATTTTATTTTCCCCTGTATATTAATTTCAACACCAAAATAAAATTATAGACCTCCCAGCACCACACACACACCACACACCCCTCCTGTTCCACACTCATCACAGCTGTCCGCAATTATCACCACAGCTGACTACAAATATCATTGCAGCTGACTATAGATGTGTGCAATCATCATCGCAGCTAACTACAATCATCGCAGCTGACTAGACCAACTGCAAATTGCATTACCATTCAATACTGCTGCTCCCTGTTCGCCTAACAAGTTTACTACTATATATATATATATATATATATATATATATATATATATATATATATATATATATATATATATATATATATATTTATATTTACCCTTTGTCAAAGAATAAAATGAAATCCACAGTGGAAACTGTGTGTGTGTGTGCATGTAAGTATGTGTTAAACTCTGGCTTCGGCATGTGTGAGTGGGAAATACACAGATGTGACACATGCAAAATAACGCTCCACAGTCTTTATAACTTCCACGAGAGTTTGTAAATAATAAGGAATTAGTTTATATTTTTTTTTTATGATTTAGAAGATTTTTCTTGTATATAAACATCTTCAATTGTGTGTTTAATATGCTGGAAAAAATGTCTTTTTTGAAAAGAGAAAAAAAAAAGTGTAAACACAATTCTCGATGTAAATACTTGTTCTTGCTTTTTATATATAATGTTAAATGTGTAAACTTAATGCTTGTTGTGATTAGTTGTTGTAGCTTTTTGTATATAAATCTGTTAAATTATGTTTTAACATGTGTGTGAATAATTTTTTACCATTGCATGTGTTTATTGATCGTCTTGGTGGTAAATTCAGGAATTTAAAACGTAAACAATAATTCAGTATACATTTTAATCACGTAAAAAATTATAGCTTCGAAAAGCAGTGAGTTAATATTTCGGCAACTTATTATGTTGCGAAGTTAATCTTAATATCTATAAGATATAACTGCTTGCTTATAAAGCTAATAAAAGCCACAATGTTAAATAAGTAACTGTAGTAGAGCCATTTTAAATTAATCTTGCATTAATAAACCACAGATGAGTTATGGATATTAAGAATATTTTTTATATTCATTCCCAATTTTTTTTGAAAAAATTTAAGTTTGCTGACAGCTCCATCCTCAAGAATTATTGAATAAATGCAGTAATTATCAGACAAATGAAATGAAGTTTAGCAGAACGATACTTAAGCTTAAGTGGCTCTTAACAACGATTATATAGGATATGATTGTTTACTGTGATGTTAAAGATCGTCCCGATTATTTACTGCTATCTAGTGGCAGGGAGTAGTAGATGCTACTACAACAAACCACTAACTCTAACTGTAATCCAGCTAAGAACTATTGCTGGTGCTGCCATCTTTCTGGATGTATAACAACTACCTAACCCTTTTCTGTGGTAGGATTTTCAAATCTGTTTAGAAAACTGTACTTTAACCAAACCAAGATTTTTGGGCGAAAAATTAATTTTATTCTCCCAAAAATCTTTAGCCAGCTAAAAAAAGTTTTAAATCATTACCTTTAATACAAGAGCATGTGGCCAAATACATAATTAAATATTAAACTTGCGTAGTGTTAGATTTTTTGGAGTTTATAGTTTTTTCACTATTACAGATCTTTTCAATGCATTTCAGAACTATCTTCAGTAACCAAATTATAGGTGAAAAAGAACACTTAAGAAGCCCTAAAAATGTAAATAATCAGGAGTATTTGAATCATCTTATAGTCATGTAGTAAAATTTCCCAAAAATATTGATTTACTGGTAATAATAGATGCAGTGATGTGTGTAACACACTCTTCTGTAGAGCGAAATCTCTGGAAGAGTGAGGTGGCCTCTGGATAGCCCCCTCCTTTTTTTCACGGTGACAGTCAAAAAAATGTTATGTTCACGGTAACTGGTTGCCAAGTGCATGTAAAATGGAACTTTTAAATACTGGAACTCACTGCATCATTAGGATCCAGGCTTTCTTCTTTAATTTTTTTATTCGCTGACCATGCTTATTATATTTAGTTTTAGTAATTTTCAAACTAAATTTCTGCCAGTTATGTTTCCATGTAAAAGTTTATTGTAGACATTTTGGTAAATGTTGTTAAAATTTTGGAAGTTCAAATGTGATGGCATAATTATAATTATACCAGTTATGATTCGGTATAGCTTAAAGTATTCCGAATAACTATTGTAATGTACAAAGATTTACCATCCTTCTTTTTCTTCACAAAAAAAAACCTTTAATGCAATTTTCATTTATCAATACAGGCATGTAAAAAAATCCACTCACAGGCCAGCATAATGATTGCATGTAACAAATAGTACAGCAGTAACAGTAAGACCTACAACAAAAGATGAAATGCATTTGAAATTGCAGATGCCAATCCATTCCATATGATTGCTATAGACAAATGTTTTTTATTGTGTCGGTCTGTATTCTTAGTTAGTATAAATTACCTCTCACCTTTCTGTGTTCTTGAAAGGAATGAACATATATTATGTCCACATAAAAAATATTCAAATTCTTTTTTTTTATTTACAGTTTGTTGTACTTTGAAAAACTCTAAAAACATTGTTTTGACATGTAACTCAACTTTCCCAAGATGTGAACAACTAAGAGGAACGCTTACAAACAAAAGATAACAGTTTCGAAATGAATATTGAGACTTTCACACAAACAGACAAATTGAGATACTTATTAACACCAAAAGGCACGCATTAAAAAAAAGTATGGGCATTTAAAACAAAATAATAAAACATTATTGTACAGATACTTTAATTTAATTAATTTTTATTCATATTATACACTTCGAAAAATACAGTGCAAGGGCAAGCAGCTTTCTCTTCGATTCCACCTCTGATGTCTGGGCCTCACCAACTTGTTCCCTGCATCTCCACTTGCCAATGCAGCTGCTGTAGGTGAGTGGTAATGCTGTAAAAAAATGTAATTACATGAAGCTAACATGACAAGCTTCTTCATCTACCCACAAGTTTCCTTCACTTGATTTCTAAGACGTATGTAACCTTCGCAATTTGTACGAATCAACTTCAGCATTTTCCTTTTCTTTGGAGTGATGTCATCTTGCATCAGCTCCAACTCTCTCAGAAAACTCCTTTTGGACTTTCTTCTTTCACCTGAAACACTTGCATTTGAAGAAATATCAATTATCCTGGACTCTGTAGTGGATGAAGGTTGTGTCTGGATGCTTCAATCTAAGCCTGAAAAAGAAATTCTATTTGTTTCACTCTCCTTAGACGTGCTGCTACATGGAAGTTGGAGTATACATTACTTGGCATGACAATTCTGCACTAGATCTTAAACATCAAACACATTCAGAGAATCAGTGATATTTGAAGAGCTCATCACACTAACATCACAAGTCTCTCCCGCTGCTTTTCCCGAAACAATAGAAGCATTTGAAAAATCTTGGTTGGTTTTTTGATTTTCTTGAGCAATAGATTAATTGGGTACACTTGAAACATTCAAATCTAGGTTAGCTGGGAAATGATGTGGAAGTTGGTGTGATGGTACAGCACAGTGAATCAGTCTGTCATGATGAGTGTTCATAAACCGATCCTCTGTGAAGTGTACCGCGCACACACATAGATTGTGGAGAAGTGGGAGTGGTTTTGCAGACAAGCGAGGTTCCACATGCTGCACCCACGCAGAGCACCTGTAACAAAATTATAACACATATTATCCACTGTTCATGTTTAGTAAGCTATAAAACATACACAATTCCAGTATGCATAGCAAGCAAGCACCTTAACATTGGAACATAAAAAATTACAATACAAAAATGCATTATATACAGGTGAGTTATCAGTTCTGCGACAAATGGCGAGAGGAAGTTCCTTGTAAAATTTCATTTAGAAAATGCCTGACAACGAATGCCAGGAAACCACTCCTAAGGGCAGGAAACACTTGTGAAGATGGGGTTGCCATTATTGAACTTTATTTAATTACCCTGAAATCATGTAATATTAAGGGATTAATTTCTGTATGTATGCCAAACAATTGAGGCACTGTAACATGCAAGTACCCATGTTGACCTGCCACATACCCTACATAGTAAAATGGAGGTTGCACCTCAGTGAAAAAAGGGTAGTTGTACATTATTTCGTAAATTATGATCATGGCCTATGAATTACCATTACAAGACTTGAAAACAAGTCCTCTTGATAAGAAAACCTCCGACGAATGGTTTGCGAGTAAACATACCACCAAGATATTAAATGTCACTTAATGCTTATGAGGCACTTATATTGGAGGTCTGTTTTCTCATAAACCATTCGTCGGAGGTTTTCTTAGCAAGAGGACATTTTTTTATGTCTTGCTATAGTAATTCATAAGCCATGATTATTATTTATGTAACAGTGTATGAAGACCCTTTTTTCACTATTTGCGGGAGTTTTATTTCATGCTTGGCCACAGTTGTTCTTCGGAGTGCATCTACTTTCACAAAAACTTCCCTACGCTCATCCAGTATACGTTGAAATGCTGCCTGATATTATGGGGGAATGTCATGGCTAAACTCAGATAGTGAAATTGGGGCTAGGTCATCTGCAAAAGTTTTATCTATATTGTTCACCAGGCGCCTTTCCTTCAGGCCAAAATGTATGCGTCTGGCAGCCGGTTCTACTACTGTGTTCTGCTCTTGGAGCCTAGGCACAACTAAAATTGCATCCTCTCTTATTTCTGGTGTTATTATTGCTCTTGTTATTGTTTCTAAATCCCTCACTTTGCCAATAACTGTAGCTTAGCCGAACGCACCTCTACTCAGTGGATCAGTAGCGAGTTTTATTATGTGACTCGTGGGTATACCGAACCTTAGAATTGACAAAGCAGGGTTGTACAAAATTATGCGATGTAGCTGTATCGATAAGTGCGTGGCAAAACTGTCCATTTACATACACTAGTATTTGTATAAATTGTGTGCGGCTCCCACTTACCTACTGTATTAGTGTTTGTTGTGGCATTCTAGTGTTGGCTGTTGTTGTTGCCAGGGAGGAAAGAGTGTCAGGCCCCTTCCCCTCTACACTCTGTTTCCATGCTTCTTGGATGTGGGTCCTCTGTAGCTGTCTAGATGCGGGTTGTTGTGGCACCTGCTGTGCCAATGAAAGACCTCTGTCGGCCTACAGTATCGGCAGTGTGTCGCTGGAGGTTGGCTCGAATCACCCTGTTTCCTTTCTCATGCTGCTGTGATGTCACACCCCTGTCCAAAGATGGCCACTTTCTCGCGACTATCCCCTTGTGCTGAATAAAGGAGGTGTTTAGATGTTTTACATGCACTTCCTTCACTGACCACGTGCGTCCTTCCCGGTGTGTCCTGGGCATGTGGAAGGCATCACATGCTGCCACTGAATTTGCAGGTAGCCTGGTTGTCTACGCGACTCACTCGTTGTGGGTATTTGCAGGAAATACTGAGAAATAATTTGGAAAAATTGGAATTTTGAGATTTATGCAGAGGGATAAGCCACAAGGTTGGGCGACAATTTGACATGGTGTCATGTGGTCAGATGAGATATTGAGGTTAGGTTTAAGGAGCGTGGATATAAAATGTTGAAAATGTAAGTTTTTGGATATGGTTACCCAGGGCACTAGACATTATTTACTATAATAATGCCAGTGATTGCGGTAAAGCTGACTCGTTCTCCTCAGGGTCGTTGGGCCGACGACCGCAGCGTATTCCATCCAGGGATTGGAAATGCTTCTCTGTAAATTATTATATTCTTGCTGGCTGTGCTGTGGGATATCAGGGCTCCCCACAAGCCCGTGCGACACTTTACTTACCCATCAGTGTGGATGATACAGAATAAAGACATGAGGTCACACAGTATTTAGTTGTACAAGTAAAGTTCACCTAGATGATGCAAACACTGCGAGGTACGAGGGGCAGTGTCTCGGGGGGGGGGGGTGTGGGGGGGCTAGATAAACAATGGTTCCGGATAATTTAAAGTCTATTGATGAGAAAAATTAGTAAACAAAAGTTGATTTCCGCCCGATTGTGCGAACACATTACACCCCTTGTAAGACAAACTATGACTAACTTTGTGGAGCGTGGCGTGCTTGCCGCATTGGCGAGCAAGCACACCATGTTGAACTGCTTGCTAACATCACACTTGCATTAAAACCCTTTTTCACCTGCATTTGGAGATTCCCACACGTCTGAAAACTTAACCCTTGCAAAATAGAATAACATTAATTCAAACTGACACAATGATATGAGGTGAGGATGGTTACATGCGAGAATGAAAAATTCATGACATTACAGAAAACACTTGGAAAGGATATTTTGGGCAGTTTAGGCATTTTGTGGGTTTGGTTATGTGGACACGTGTACTGGTGTAGCACTTGCCTTGCCATTAAGCCCTTTAAAATAAAAAAAACATGAGATGTGGGATCTCTTCTTGTATCATTACTCTCTCAGTGCTCGTTGCACTTGAGTTGCTCCTCGCATGGCATTAATGTTGCACTGCACCTGCGCTGCTTGCGGAGTAAAGTGCGCACAATTACTGCATTTTGTGGCAATTTGGTGCGGAAGGCAAACAGGCTTCTGGGAGTGGGTACGCGGCATGTGTCAAAACATTACTATTCAAAACACGAGTCACGCACTGGTGTGTTACACGTCAGGTAAGAGATTAGCAAATTAAAACATTGGCTAACAATCATCACAGTGAAAAGCACTGTCACTACATGTAATTATTGACAAGCAATGATGCCAAATCACAAGCCTCACATAGAATGACACTCCGTAACAGAAAAACACAGGAATCTTACACCATCCAAACTGCACAAAAAATCAAACTGAAAATTGTGGATATGTTAGCCAATAACAACATACCATTTTTATTATCTGATACCTTAGTTAGCCTCATAGCTGATATTTGTCCAGATTCCAAAATTTCACAGAAGATGAAGATGTGCCGTACAAAAGCAATAACTATTAGTTGTTACACAAGTACTAGGTCCCAATTTTGAAAATGATATACTTGAGTATTTTATAAAACCAGGAAAATTTTATTCTTTGATCATTGACGAAACTTCTGAATATGAACTGAAAAACTGTGTGATATAACTATAATTTACTGTGACCGCGATTTTGTAATAAAAATACGATTTTTCGACTTAGTTGAAATGCCCTCGGGCACAGCTGAAGATCTTTTCAATGGCCTGATAGAAAGTCCTGAAGCCAAGACAATTCTACTGGAAAGCTTTATAGCATTTTCTTCGAACACCACGAATGTGATGGTCGGTGAACACAATTCTGTGTTCTCAAAACTGAAAGCAAAGCTTCCAAAAATCTTTGCATTTGATGTACCTGCCACATGGTGTACCTGGCCGCCTCTGAAGCTGTCAAAATCAGTGTAAAATATCCTGAGAAACATTGGTGCTCATTTCAGAGGTGAAGTGCAGCTGCCCGTGGTCGCCGAAGAGGGTTGTTCCTGTAGCAAGTGATGAACACCGGCAGGTGCAGATGCTGATGCTTGGAGTGGCGGGGAGGGGTCGAGACCCACTCTTTCATCGACTCGTCGTCACTGCTGCTGATGCTGTCGCTGCTATTCGGACTCCTCAATGCTTCTTTTTCTGGCAAGGGGAAAGGTATGCTGTCCCTTGCTGGAATTGATGCTCCTTCAATGAACCTTCCCCTCAACCCTTAACGAGCTCCTCCGATGTGAGGTCAGCCGGTATCATAGTCTTCATTGGCATCGTGGCGAAGTCTTGTGGGCAGCTTCCCTTGTGGGCTGATCGGGCCTGCAATTGCCCCCACTGATTTGCTTTGTGTGACCTCTTCCGAAGGCAGGGTTTTTACACTGGGTGTCGTGACACTCCGGTCTGGCTCACTTCGGTTTTCAGCACCTGTGGTGTTGATGTCATGATATGTTTGAAATGGTGTGACCTCTTCCTCTTGCTCATCTTCTTCCCTTGCCAACCTTATATGCGTATGACTACTGGGTGTGGCAGTAGTAAAAATTGTGCAGAAGAGCTCTCCCATTTGTACTTGAGCTTGACTTTGCTTCGTCGTTGGTCGTTTCTGCTACATGCTCTTGACTATTGGGCCCTGCCTCTTGCTCGGGAGTTTCTCACTGGGTCCATGCACAGCTAGGCGAAGGTCGTCGCAGTGTACGGCCACCTTGCAACTGCTGCTGACCTGGATGAGGTAAGTTGTATACCCCAGCACTTTTACAACATGTGGTCCGCTCCACTTAGGGGCAAACCCTGCACAAAAGTTGTGCTTTGCGCTGCTCAGCTTGTTCTCATGGAAATAAACATGCTATCCATGCCTGAGCCTCTTTGCTGGGCATGTTGTTGCAGGTACCCATTGTCCTATGTACCTCTCCTGCTGAATGCGTACATTTTCCAGGTCTTACAATCGGGGCTGTCGCCTGCCTGCTGCACTTTCTGTTGTTTCGCTGTTTGCCTGTCAGATTCTGAATCAAACTCTCAGTTTGATTCTGAACAATTCCAAGGGCAGATGTTCAGCCCTACTTGCTTGGTTTGATCCTACCCACAGGTGCAACTAAGTATTGAGGTCTTGATTCCTCCTCTCAGTTGGGTAGGCTTGTGAGTGGTACACAACTGTTGTATGATGCTGGACTACCCACCTGGTACACAATTCTCTCCAATACTTCCCCGTAAATTGTGTACCATTGTCTGTTAAGAGGATGTTTGGGTAGCCCCATCGGGATACAGAATTTGGTCTCCAGTACAAGGATTATGTTGCATGCCCATGCACTGGAAACTGAGTATGCTTCCATCTATCTTGAGAACGAGTCACTCACCACAAGAATGAATCTCTTGCCATCAGGGGTGCAGGATAATGGCCCCATCAGGTCAAGCAAGATGGACTCGAATGGCTCTTTCGGCTTCCATGGTGGTTGTTGTTGTATTACTCCATCTGCTCTCCTAATCTTGCAGAGATTACATTTTAAGCACACCCTCACACATTGCCGGACATCTCTGGTAATGCCGGGCCAGTGGAAATGATTCTGCATTTTTTTTTGTGGTTTGTGATGCGCCAGGATGGCCTGCAAATCGTGCATCAACTGCATGATGTAGCATCTATGCTCGTGCACTTTTGGGCACGTACAGCTTCCAGGTTGCTTCAGGACGATGCAGTGGTGGATTGACATGCATGTCGTTTATTCGCAACCACTCCTGTTCACTCTGCATGATAGAGGTGACACGATTTTGGGTGTATGTACACTTCAGTTGTGCAGTTAAAATGCTGCCCTGCAAATCGTCGACCTCGAATTCTGCTTCCTCAGGAGCCTCGATGACAGTACAGCTCACGCGGCCCTCACCAGTTGTTAGGCGGTTGGCTGTGACAGGAGGAAGTAGGTCGTCCCACTCTTCTTGATCCACAGCTACTGTTTGGCCTGGCACGCATGAGAGCTCGTCTGCTAGCTGATTCTCAGCTCCTAGGATGTGCTCCACCTCGAAATCGTACGCTTGGAGGATAATTTCCCAGCATGCTAACTTACCCCTGGCTTCTTTCATGGTGTGAAGCCAGAGTGAGCACCGGTGGTCAGTTAGTAGTGTGAACCATTGATACTCAAGGTATGCCCTGTACTGTTTCACAGCCCACATTATGGCCAGACACTCTCGCTCGTTCACGTCGTTCCTATCATCAGTTGCCCCCACCTTTGCACTACTGAATCCAATTATGCACTTCTCTTGGTTGTCTACAATTTGATAAAGGACTGCTCCCAGGCTCTTCTCACTTGTGTCTGTCTGGAGATATTAATGGTGACTAGGGTCGTGTCGAGCCAATATCTTGAACTCCCTCAATTTGCTCTTTATCTCTTAAAACTTTCTTTGTATTCCACTTTCCACCCTACTTTATGTTGGGTTAGAACATGTCAGTGAGCCGTGCGGTTACGGTTGCGAAAGCCTGTATATTATCCTGCAGCCAGTTCACCAACCCGAATAATTTCCTCAGTTACTTCCTCATGTGCATGATGTAGCACTTGTGCTCGTGCATTTTTGGGCACATACATCTGCACCTCGTAGTCGTTAATGAGGGCTTAATGCTCTTGTGTTGGCTGGCTTCCATGATCATTGACCATGTGCCCAAGAAATTGTATGCATGGGTTGCCAATATGACACATATGGTTCGCACATGACCACTTGTTGATGTCTAGTCTCTTCAAGACTAGTGACAGGTGTAGGATGTGGTCATCCCAGGTTTCAGATCCAGATGAGATCATCCAGATACATGAGGGTAAAATCTCCAATGTATTCAACGAGTACCTGGACCATCACTGTCTGAATAGTTGTCGGTTCACACTACAAGCCGAAGAGCATTGTGAAGAAGTGGAACCTTCTCCCATCTGGGCTGTGAATGCTGTTTTGTGATAGTCTGCAAGTTTTATTTACACCTACCAGTACCCGTTGCACAGGGTCTAATGATGTCATGACCTTAGCCATGCCCAAAGTATGCAATACATCCTTGACACTTATGTAAGGAGGCAGGGCGCACAGTGTGATTTGGTTGATTGCTCTGAAATCCACACAGAAGCACCATGTCCCATCTTTCTTGAGTGCCAAGGGGATTGTGCTGTTGTAGTGGCTGCGAGTGTATTCAATCACACCTCCAGCTAGCATTTATTTAATTTGATCCTTAATAATTATGTCGCATTGATGCGACTGGTAACTTTTGGGTTGAGAGTAGATCGGTTGGTCATGTTCCAGTGCAACACAATGCTCAGTGACGATCATTCGATGGAGTGGATCTCCTGCTGCAAAACTTCACGTCGTTCGTCCAGTATGCGTTGCACCATCTCCCTGTATTCCGGAGGGACCGCATGATCGAGTTAGTCTAGTTGTACTATGGGCTTGTTACCAGTGGGTCAGGATTGTTGTCATACCCCATTCGCCTTTTCTTCAGACCGAAATGGATCCTATGGGTAGCTGGCTCAACAATGGCTTTTTGTTCGCTGAGCCAGGGGATACCCAAGATGGCATTCTCCCATAGGTCTGCAGACACAATGGCTGTGGTGATGGTGTCCACATATCTAATTCGGACAGTAATCAGTCTCTCTCCCATTGATTTCCCCACGTTCTGCTTCATTGGGAGGTGTAGTACCTGTGTACTCGGTGAAATTTCTCCAACATGCACTAAATTATGACTGTTTGCTGTGTCTATTAATGCATGGCATTGTTGCTGATTTAAATGTACTGCAATTCTAATCTTTGTGTTTTGTTGATTTGCTGTATACTTGGTTGTTGACTTTTGATTTCTGCCTGCTGTACTTGTTGAGGAGGCATTGTACCACTGGGACCCTTTGCCCTGGGGTAGTGAGCATTCGGCCTGCCTACCTGAATGGTCCATTTCCCGTCGGTGGTTTGTTGATGTTCTGTGGTTGATTTCATTTTGGGCACTGATTGTGAAAATGCATTTTGCCTTCTCGATTGCAATAAAGGCACACAAATGACGGATCACATGGTTACTGATGTCCGTGCTGCCATCCTGAGTCCAGGGTATGTTCTTGTCAAGAATGCACTTGCTCCTACTACCTTATTCACTGCCGGGTGCTCCTCTGTCCGTTCCCTCTGCCCTGCATCTTTTCTTCGGCGCGAATATACCCGTCACCCTCTCTAGTTGCGGCATTTTGCTTTCCGCTGACTTGGTCCAGAAATGCGGCAGAGCGCATAAAGTCCATGCTACTGTGAATTAACGGTGCCACTGCTAGCCTGTTTTACGCTTTTACAGTTGACAAAACTACTTCGAGGATCTCACACCCGCTCATGTGTGGATGAGTTTTTGATTTGCCCTTTCTTCCTGGTTGCAAACACAGTCATAGATTCACAAGCTTTATACACTTCTAGCACAGCCCTGCTTTGTGCTTGCAATGAGGAGAAGGTGTTGGCAATTCGACTTCGAAAACTGTTAAGAAATTCTACCCACTCAATACCGTAATGAATGGTTGTTTTCCACCAATTACTTGCCTCGCCGGCCAATTGAGTCCCTATACGATTTGGCCACTCTTGCTGGCACATCCTGTATCGCTCTAAACGTGTTGTGCAGTCGTTTAGGAATGCCTGCAGGTCCTCACTTGGTAGGCCTGAAAATGTTGATAACTGTTGAAATCGGCCCGGGGTTGTACCAGCTTCGACGGCTCTTGTGATTGCTGTAAATAATTCTGCATTATTATTATTATCGTTTTGTTGTGGGTACGTGACATGCGTGGGTTGTGATGTCTCTTTCTGCGGTACTTCTGTTCTTCTGGGTAAGGGCGTTGAATGTGCCAGTGGGCTTTGGTACACAATTGCCCATTCTCAATGTTCCTGCGCACAGTGATGTCCGCTAAACAATTCCACTCCTACTACTGACTTGTCTTCTAACCGTGGCGATGGGAATGCGCATTGTCTGCTGTGGAATCACCTGGCAACTTTATTTGCCATGGCTTGCCCCGTCAGACATTGCCAGTGTGTTTTGCATCCACACATCTCATAAATCACGGTTTCTTGTGACCCATGCCTGCAAATTTCCTGTTGACAGTGTTCATGCATTTGTAAATGTTCTGTTTTGAATGCTTTTGAAATTTTGTCTGTTCGGAAAAGAATGCGTTCGCATATTTCGCAGATAATACAGCCTCGCTGATCTGTGGTAGCCTTATCAGTCCGGCTCAAACATTTCGGATGAAAACTATGTGCACACCGTAGACAAATTACGGTTCCTGCACGCGTAATTTATTTGGCACACTTGCCATCTGGCCAATGCGTAATTACATTTGCTGTGGAGTTGAAATCAATTAAGTGCGGCTGTTTACATTGACAAACAAATTTGCTTGTCAAACCTTGTTAATTTTGCATGTGTTGTGCTTTGCCACAGGTGGCACACAAAATTGCTAGCATACCACCTGAGGTACAAGTCCACGTTTTGCCCACTCGGGCTCTGTTTGCAGTGGTTATTATTTCTTTGTGAATTCTTAAATTCTTTGTTTCCCTACATGGACATATTACTTCTTCAAATGGATTTGTTCCTATTGTGGGTTATACACATGTCAAACATAATGGTTTTGCTTGGCCTATGCTTTTACACCAATTCATATTCTTCGGTTCAGTATCTCGTACCGCCGCGTGCTGCGGAGTGCGGGCTTCAAGGTCAAACATTGTTTTGTTTCGTGGATAGCCCTCGGTTGCATTTGGGTCAAGCGGGGTGGGGGGGGGGATTCTTTCCGTTTCTCGTGGCGCCTTGCTTCCCACTGTGAACACGTGTTCCAGCTGTTTGAGTGATTCATGTGTTTTCCCAGTACACTGTTTGCTTTTAAACATGGAAAAATTACCTTGAAAAGTATCTTGATAATTAGGTGTGGGCTCTTTACTTATGATTGACACACAACACCTTTGAAAAGCTTTGCAAAAATGCTGTTGGTAAATGGTTTTAAAAATTTTGTTGACTTTTGAAAAATTCATGAAAAATCCTTAAAATTTATCATTATTTTGAAAAATGCTCAGAAAACTTTTCAAAATTGTTAATTGACCATTGCACTTTAAGTGCGTTACTGTCCAAGGGGGAAAAAAACTGAAAAAGTTAATTGTTTATTTTGAAAAAGTATTGCTTGAAAATACAGTCTTACTTTGGTCGTTGTGATACCTGTTGCCAATTACTACACACGTTTGTTTATAAAACAAAATCGCACTTACTTAGACACATCTGCTGTGCTGTTGCCTTACTGCAGTGCAGAGTTGAGTACAGGTACACTTTTACATTCAATTTACACTTGCAGTGTCGAGTGGATGTGTTCGACTTGCACCTCTTTTGGCTTACAGTTATGTATTTTGCGCTATGTGTTGCCACGTATAACCAGTTTAAATGTACAAAAGTTAAAACCTCTGATTACGTTGCAAATAAACAACCCAGCTTAGTGGATTATTTTGACAGATGCAGGCCCTCACTAGAAGTCAGTCGACGTATGTTATTTCCCACTCGATTCACTGTACATATGTTGATGTAACACATATACACTCTACAGTGTTAAAAATCTGACGAATTGACAAATGAATAATTTTACAAGTAGGTCGTGACAAAATAACACATAAAAAGCATTGTATTATTGATGTTGAATGTAGTGTTGACTGTACTGCAATAATTGCATTGTTAGATAGGTGTCTGAAGGTATCAGATTACTCACCAATAACTGTATCTGTTCATTGTGAAGCACTTTTGTCGTACTGTTACATTTGTTGTGTAGCCTGTTGTCCATGTGTTGTGTTGAGCAGACTACCGACGTGTTGTTGGTGCTCTCCTTGCACTCTGGTGCTCTACTGTTTTTTGATTCGCCTGAGTTGGGAAAACCACTCGGCATAGGAATGAAGTTGCTCTATGATGTTTGAGTATCCCTAGTTGGGCAGGCCACTTGACCCGTTTGGCCTCCAGAGGTGCTGGGATGTGTTCGTGTTTCGCCTGGGAGCAGGTGGAGAACAGGAACTAGTGATGTGCCCGGTGCCACATTTAGTAGAGAGAATGATGTTGAATGGTCGTACAGCCGATGGCATACGGCGACTATGGATACACGGTCCTCATGAAGGAAAGCTAATTTAATTGTCAGTTAAATTATGTTGTATCTAAAATATTTCCTTTAGGGCGAAAGTTTCGGCCACTTTGCACGCCTATATTATCACTGCATTTACTATGCTTGAGGGAGGCAGTCCCTGTAAATACAAAACATACACTGAAAAACAATTTAAAGTTGATGCTGCTATGAGGGTGCAGGACCCAATGAACTCTGGAGAGTTAATACAATAAAAAACGTCTAATTATGGTATGACTGTTTTATTACTGCAAAGGTACAATGAAATGTTGCTGCACATGAAAATGCATACCCTTGGTTAAGCAGACCCCGCACTCTGAACCTGCCGGTGGTCACTACTGTGAAAAGTAAGATGTAGGCCTTAGAGTTATATAAAAACGTGTCCAGCGCGTGAAGTCCTGGTATGCAGAGAGACCTCCCCTCGGCTAAATGAAAGTACTTAGATGTTCTTGAATTACGTTAACTATTACGATGAAAGAAAATGCAGCCTAGGTTGAATTGCCGAAGTGGGTACACCGAGCATACTGTCTGCCCTATCGGTTGTCTGGAGTGCTGTCGAAGTCTGATTAACAACATGGCATCGGCTTCGCTGCAAATCCGGCACCAAAAACGAAAAATGAACAAATGAAATTTAATAATTAACATGATAAATTAAACTGACTTTGTACATACTTATGATTACTAAACTAAAACACATTGGTGACATACATGTGAACATCGGAGCCTCGGATATGGCTAAGAATGTAACATCAAGAGTATGTCACCGCACTTGAAGAGTGATATTAAATTGAATGATCCCTCAGGTGGCTGATTCATGATAGATAATTACATGTTCACACTTATAATTAACATATATAAATAGGTATGTGTCGTAATTGTTATAATTACAGGAATGCAAATGGATGTGACGACACACAGATTTCATATCTAAGGGCGGAGCTACGCCCTGTCTTCTATGGTTTATTATCTACTCTCTATTTTGGAGTGGGCAGCTTCCCTAGTTAATTGTGGTGCAATCTCAGTTAAAATTGTCTAAAAATGCTCTTATTAATTAATGTGGGTAGGGAACCAATCTCCACTTTACATTCCCTGCAGGAATGTTATTCCCTGTCTTTTGACACTACTTGGAGCCACGTCACACTCCGGATTAGGTCACGGGGCCCGTCGTCATCGTGCACATAGGAAAGCTATGGGAATAAGCGATGACACTTATCCCAGTGTTCCCTCCAATGGCTGTTGCATCTAACGTTCGTAACTTCACAGGATAACTAATTAAGTCACATATCCATTCATCACAAGAGTTACCTGTTGTGATGAATGTTAAATATAATGCTCTGGGCCACGAGTTGCAGGGTTACAAGAAAAGTGTAAATGCTGTTCTTGTCGACCTACACTGATCGAGACCGCAACTTAATGCCGATCTGGCGAGTGTTTCTGTGTGGTTAATGCGTCTGCGATGGAACAAAAGGGCTCAAGGGATACGTGGACGTCACGAACATGTCACTTTGAAACAGAGATGGATTAGATACTCATGCAAGCAACAACCAGATGACTTCCTTGAAAGCCTGTGTGGATCACACATTACAGCAATACCCTGCATGGGAGGCCGATTTTAGAGTGGAAATGTTTAATTACATTTCAAGGATAACAGAAAACATAATAAGAAATATATATAATTGATAGACTGCGAAATTAATTTACTAAGCTTTACCTAGAATTCATGTCGTATATGTTAAACTTACTCAATTATTTTACTGTCACTTTTCAGTCAGAGTTACATTTATTGCACAAATTGAAACCTGCTTGCGAGGACCTCATACACACAATGTCGAGCAAATTTATGGACTTACAACACATCAAAAACAAGCCGCCATTTCAAATCGATCATAAAAATTCAAGACTGTATTTACCCTTGGAAAAACTGTACCTTGGTGTTCTGATTCAAGCAAGTTTCAACGAACTGACATATGTCTAATGCGCAGAAAGCTAGCGGATAATGCCAAGGTGTTGGTCAACAAGGATATTAGTTGGGTTAGGAGCGGTGAACATAAGTTTGAAATCTCTGTTGAGATAATTACCCAGGGTGCCAGATACTCTCGGGCTGACAATATCGTGAAGTCGGAGAGCTAACTCGTTCCTCAGGGTCGTTCGGCCGACGACCACTGCAAATCCACCAAATGCAGTTGTTGTCTCCTCGTAGAATAAAATTAATAATCATTGAATAATTTCCTTACTTGTTGTGTTGTGGGATATCTGGGCCACCCACACACCCATACGAAGCATTGTTACTTGTTATACCGACTCGTGACCATTTCAAACTTACTTGCACAGCTAATTACACTTTGAGAAAATTGGTGGGAATAGGCCCATACCATAAATGCCTTGCCTTGAACTGGAAATTAACCACATGTGGTAACTCGTCACTGCTGCGACTTATTCAGTTACGTGATTACATCCCCAAAGAGGGGAAGCTTACATTTGGTGCTGCTTACCAACCTGCCAGCTCAGGTAATACTGTGAAAATACACGTGGTCACATAAAATAAATTAAGTGCAATTTATGACTACCCAGGCGATGCAAGCACTGGGTAGATGCGATTGGCGGTAAAGTCTCAGGCAGCTGAAATACGAAAAAGGTTTTGGTATACTAAATAACTATTGCAGTGATGTGATTAGTCCAACATGGTGATGGCTGCCCTAGCGTGCGAAACACGAGCCTCGACATGGCGTGGCACACCCCTCAGAAAGACGAACGATTACTGAACTTTCTCAGTGCGGCGTCCCTGTCTGTTTGGCGGGCTGGCACCCCATGCTGTGTTACTTCCTTGCACACAACATTTGAAAATCGGACACGTACCCTTTGTGCCAGTTAGTACATATTGCTTCAAAAATTAACCCTGTAAATTATATGCATTATAACAAAATATTGCACTGTGTGGATGATGTGGAGATGAAAAACACGTGAATGAACATTGCAGAAAATTAAAAAAAGACACTTTGAAAACACTTTAGGCTTTAGGCCTGTGAAGTCAGGAGTCTTTATTAGTTGTGACCCCTTGCGTAAATTTACCTTGACCTTTAATTGGACAAATTAATGACACAGAAATTTTACAGGGTCTACTTTCAGATTCCTGCACCATGCGCACGTGGTCGTAGCTCGCTCTGATATGCACCTGTGTCGTTCCTTGCCATACTGCACTGCACTTGCGCTCGTAGAGTATGCACACACACTGTTACAAAATCTGGTGCAATGAGCAAACTAGCTAAGGGGAAGAGTTCAACGTTGGCACATATTAGAACTGAAAAACAATATTGTTTCGCCATAAAAAAGAGGACTTGGAAAGTTTTAAACTTTACTGGTTGGGTTTTTAAGTAGAAGCCATTACAGAAATAAAAATTAATGTTTGTATTCATATACCCTCTTTTTAAAACTATTACAGCTGTAGACACAAAGATAAATAAATCTTTTGAACTACAAAAAAAATGGTTGGTTCTACAACAATTTTCATTTTTAAACACACATTTGAATGAAAGTGCAACGGTAAAAGACTGGCGATAGTATTATCTGTTAGACCTTGAAAGTTTGGAAATATTTCAATTACAATGCCTGCCGCAGACTACTTGAGAAGTTTTCTAATTGAAAAATGTAGCTTGAAATGGACAAATTCAAAATTTGAGGTTAAATATTGGATTACTGTTGATGCTACCCTTTTCTAATGCTTCGGTTGAAAAAGTTTTCAGTAAATTGAAGTTGATAAAGACTGAGCATCGTAATCAGCTTAATACTGAGACGATTGCTGCCTTAATTGTCACCAGTTAATATATACAGCAAGTTGGTGGAATTAAACATTTTGAGCCCACCTCGTCAATGATAAATAATTAAATAAATGACCTATTCAAGTTTTAAAGTTGGAAGAAAATTGAGAAGAGTGTGATTTAATTTTATCACTGATGGCTTTTGCTTTCAACTTTCGTTCTCGTGGAAATTATAAAAAAGTAGTGCCATTGTTATTACATTAGGAACACTTGCTTTTACTATTCTGCCATTTTGCATTATTATCTGTAAGGCAATTATATAGAATATCATTGGTGTAAGGATAATGATTTAGCACTGTAAATACTTAACAATTAGCTCTTCACATACTTAGTATAAACTATATCAATAACATTACCTGCATGGATATTTTACAATATGGTACACATCGCTTAACTATAGGTTGGTAAAGGAAATTCACAATAAAGTGAGTACTTTTGAAATCAACCTTAGAAAAAAGTTACTGCTCATACCTGCATACATTTTACCAGTCAAACTAAGTGACATGCGCCCAGTAAAGTTCCTAACAATGAATGGAAAATAGTTCCATATCTTAAGGTCGAATAGAAACTGTCATGTAACTATTTGTGGTAACTTAAATTATTCCTTACACATGTTGTTATTTTGATGTATCAGAGTGTAAAGATGAGAAGATGCGCTGAATATTTCCTTTTGTAATAATTTCGAATTTTCACGTGATCTAAGAACGGATAACGTGATGAGGCCCATATGCTAACGTTAATGTTACATAAGGTGGAACAAAAACAGTGTGTATACAAGTAGATTTTAAGCAGGGTTTTCAAAAGTGCTCCTTTTATTGTGAACAGTCTCCAAAGCTCATGTCGCTGCACTAACTTCAAACTTGAAGAATGTGGGTGTGTTCCGCAGAGCGCTTCGTGGCGCTCTCGACGCACTTTCTCTGCTGAACACTGCCTATAATGCAAATGGTTTCTAAATTTGATGCGAAAACTAGTTTTTATTTTTATTTTTTATGTTTGCACACCAATCAGTGGCATTATTCTTAAATATTGATTAAGGATTACGTAGATAAACATAATTTACTGTCAAGAAATTCTTAATCTTAAACAATTATTGCACAGTTTAGTTACAAAAATTATATAACTGTTGAAAATTTGAAAATACGGCCTTTGCATAGGGTTTAACTTTAAGCATTAAAACTCATGCTTATATGGTGCATAAGATAATACATGTACAGAAAAAAATACATATTTTTCAAACATTATTATTTGTAGCTTTTTTTTTATTTTATTATTATTGATACCGTAATTTGATGACGTTAAAAATCGTACCTTTGTGAGAAACTTGCCGTTCCATAAGGGAAACTTATAGATGCAACCCTGGTCACTCTGCAATAACAAGCAAGTTGTTTGTTTTGAGAAGTGGCTGTGTGTGACATGTGGTAATGTCATTGTTTCCAGCTTATAGGGAAACAAACGATGTTCGTAAAGATGATTCGTCATCTTCGTGCGATATTGGTACCGCAAGTGGCCAAAACAGTAAGTATACTTTAAGCTGAAAATTGCCGTATATTTTAAGTGGAGCCACCAACCACCAGGCCCGTGTTAGAAGTCGTATGCTCGCTTCGTACGTCATTTCACAACTGTACCCTCGAGCGACTTGTCTCACGTACCACACTTAGCGCTTTACGTGCGGCTGTCTGTCCCTATTATTATAATTCTAGGCGGTGGAGCGAATAGCTCTTTAGAGCTGTACAAGGTTCAGTATAATGTTAGGGTCCTATAAAATGTGGTTGTGTTCGGATTCACTGCTACATAACCCCATTCACATGCCCTTAATCCCTTCAGGACCCACAATTTCCCACATTAGTGTGATATCTTCTTGATGCCAGTCTTCGTTTCGCAATTTGCAATGCATATACAACAAAAATCAGACCCATTTTCTTTCGTTGCCCCGGTTTCTGAATGAATAGTAAGGGGGTGTTTAGAGGAAGAGGAAACAACAGTGAGAAGGTTCAGAGGGTGTGGAGGAGAACGAAGCGGGGTAAATAGTCCATGCTTGTGAGGTCTGTGAGGGAGTGGAATGTGTTGAGGGAGGAATTGGTATCTGTGAGAGGGGTTGGTAAATTCAGGAAGGGAGTGGAAAAGGAGTTGGTTGGGTGAAGAAGAGTTGAGAGAGCTCGCCACTGGGCGGTAGCCTAATTGCGATCGTATGTATATGTATGTAAAATAGTTTCCAGTAAATGACAGGAAGATGCTGCAAAATGCTTAAAAAAAAAAAGGAACTTACAATTTAGGGCTTGTGAAAGGGGTGGTGCATGTGCCCTCAGCTGAAAGGAAAAGGCCAGGGCATCTGTTCCACTGCCAAAAATGGAGTCAGCGTGTGAAGTCACTGTTTTGATGCAATTTTGTAGGGCATCAAGCCAGGTAAGGACCCTTGACTGGTGAATTCAAACACAGCCTCTGTGTGTGCATGTGTGTGTGTGTGTTTGATATATGTAGTCTTATTCACTGTTATTTCCAACTTTCCTGAACCACTACCTGCTAATGTTCTATTTCCGGGATATTCCTCTGCCTTATGCAGTCAGAGCTTAACGAAGTGAAGAAAATTACACCAAAGGGACAATGCACTTATTTTGTGGACACTCAGTTCCATATATTTTGGACGAGAACTATTTTGTACTAGGCATCACAAACACACATATTTCCTCACTATTTTTATTCATATTAATTATACATGAAATAATATAATAACCTATTGGTAAAACATAGGGTGTAGTGGGGTAAGTGCAACCAGGTAAATTTTTTTTCCATTTTTAAACTGTTACTGTGTGATAACTTTGAGACATACAGAAATAAAACGGTGTACACACCATTTGGGGTTATTTAGCTACAAGAATGTGCAATTAGATTTTTTTTTATCATCTACAATTGATGTTCTACAGTTTTTTTTTTTTTCAATGTCCTCTGGTTGCACTTGCCCTGGGTAACCAGAGCAAGTGCAACTGCAGCTTTCAAACCACCACAGGACTGCACCAAATAATACTGGAGGAAGTGTGTTATACCATGGATTTTACTGGTTCTGCCAGTTTTTGGTTTGTGTTTTAATCTCAAACCGTATGGGAACTATGAACTTTTTGTGAGTAAAAGCGGGGTGATTGTAAAAATGAGCACAATAAATAAGGTGGTTGTTTTTGTTTTATGAAGAAATAAACATATATATTGTACTTACATACATATATTATACTCACATGTTTTTCAAGCATTTTTATGTTGTTTTGAAGGTTTTTGGGACAATTTTTGTTATTCCTAGTCTTTGAAGCACTTTAAATGAAATTTGAAACACAAAACTTGTCGTAAGAAACTTGATATTTTTTCTTCTTTGATTATTTAACTAAACACACTTCTAAATCAAAACTCAAGAAACATATATGTAGCTTAAAAAACGTAGGTTATTTACATAAGTCACTTTTTTCTAAACTTATTGAAGGTTGTATGAGGAGAACGCGGCTAAAAATGTCAAATCTCCTCGTCTGCCAATAGTTGGTTCAGGGATTACTGTAATAATGTCATCAGCATCAAGAGGAGTGACATGCTTGTTTTGAGGCCAAGTAAAGGTTGAATCTGGGTTGTTACAGTCTTGACGACGTCTGGTGAGACACGAGACTAACAATGATACAAATACTTACTGGTAATATGGGCGCCAGCATTGCTTCCCAATCACCGCACTATTGAGACTTGGGGTTCTCAGGGATGGTGTGGGTTCTGTGTGTCCGTCTCACCCTTGCGTACTTACAAACACGTAGTCAATAAAAAACTTTTACTAATCATCACTTTGAAATAAACACGTAATAAAATATATGGGTCTAGGACACTGTCACTACTGAATAAAAGAGGTAAGTTCACTGTAGACTTGTATTTATTGTTGCTATCCGTACACATCATATGAATATCTTGTTCATGACTAGCCAATTCAGCTTGGGTGCTCCCCAGCCCGCAGTTAATCTAGCGTACTCCTAGATGGATGATCTCACCGAGGTGCGTGAAAGCACAGCCATCACAAGGGAAGAGAGCCGACAGCTGCTAGGGTGGACTGACAGTTTTTCCCTGAAGACAGGACACGGTGAATTACAAATGAAACCCTTGATGATACATATTAACACGTGTGAGTACTCTGCATCACTAACGCAAACTCGTCGGGGCTCGCCCTCCAGCACGTGGGTAGTGTGGTGACGGCCTATACACAGAGCCGGCTAGAATGGGAGTTATTGCACGGTTCACAAATTACAAAATTACATAATCCCTCAAAAGATACATGAAACAAGATGGAACACGAGATGAGTATTTACAATAAACACACACATGTGTGAAAACAGGTTTAGATGGCGCTGGTGCCTCTGGATGAAGTTTGTAGCGGACCACGTGATACAGGTGGAATCGCAATATTTCTTTGTGAAAACTTTAAATTAAATTCCAACAAAATATTATTCGGAACGAGAAAATTATTCCCCTTACGATTTAGGTGATTACAGACTTGTAATTGGCCTGATAGCAGTAAAATCAAACCTTAACATGACAGCGTGGTCAAGTACAAAAATCATGAATTTACTTTAAATTTCACTGAACCCTGACAAAATTGCACATAGAACCCTGAATAAAATATTGCACATATGATGTTACATAAATAAGCTCTCAAAACGCAATGATGGCATATACAAATACTTGGCATCGGTTAGCCACGTGGTTATACATAATGGTGCCGTAAAATTTTCAAACATGGAAAATACCCTCAAATACATATATGAAAACAAAGCCCTTAAAATTGCACGTAGAAATAATGCAGAAATTACAATGAAATACCTCTGACATAGGCGGATAACGCCTGATACAAGTTGTGCGGGTCGTGTGACCTCCGACATCTTTCTCCTCCTTCTCCTCGATTAAGAGAAAATGCCACAAGGGCAAAATAAATTAGTAAAGTGGAATCATAATGCTGGGGAAATGTCTGGCAAAACATATGCAAGCAAAGGTTGACCGGTAAACTAAATTGACTATTGAAACTTACATCAGTGAACAAAAGTTGTAGTGCATACGTGACAGTGTCTTACCTCGCCAGCCCTACTATGCTTTCCCCTGCGGGAACTGGAAAGCCTCTGAAAGGCATCTCGCCTTCACTAGTGGTATCAAAATTTATGTTTACTCTTTGGTTACAACAAAATTTGGCTGTGCCCTGGGGAAATCCCTTAAAACCAATTTCTCTGGCACTGGTTGTGTTGACATTTATGTGTGCACTTATGTTACCTCTTTCTTCAGGTACATTTGAAAACCTCTTTAATTCACTCTGATTTGCTGTGTTGTTACAGGCATTAACAGAAAAACCCAGAAATGGTGTTTCGTTACTACTTGCTTCTATCTCCTCACTACTAGGTGTTGAGTGTTCTGTTGGTGCAAAACCCTTAAATGACAGTTCATTACTTTGGCTTAGTGTTTCCGTGTTATTGTTGTTGTCTTCCTCAGTGTATGTGTTGACATTCCCCTGTGAACTCCCTGGTAAAATTCTCCGAGCTCTCTGCGGTACTGGGTGTAACGTTGCCTCCTTGCCTCTCTTCCCTACAGGTGGTCAGGCTATACGCAGGTCATCACGGTGCCGTTTTGTGACACGTCTTGGTCCCAACTTCACCAGATACGTGGAATTTCCCATCTTTTCCACCACTCTCACTGGCCCTGTCCATCTAGGTGCCAGTCTAGCACAGTACTTTTTCGCCCTGGCCGATAACGGATTTACTCTGACATACGCATACATTCCAAGTACAATTTCAGGTGGCGTCCTCTTGCTCTACGGTACCCACACATTGCAATAGCTGATTTGATTCACCCTGGCTTTCTCATGTATTTGTCCCTGCTGTTCGACAATTTGTTCGAGTGGTCTGGGCGGGTTTCCGCGTTGTGGTCCGGGGGCACGGAGTTCGCTACTTTGTATCATCTCGGCGGGTGTCTTCCCGGTTGTTGCATTTACTCTATTTTGTAGGAAAAATAATTACCTCCGGAATCAGTTCAGCCCACCTAGTGTTATCTTCGCCTAACCCGGACACCTAATTGAATTTTTACATCTTGGTTACATCTCTCGGTTGGGTTAGCCCTGGGGTGGTACGGTGTTCTATTCCCCACCTGGTATAGTACTCCCTCCATTTCCACCCTACAAACTATGTTCCATTGTCTGTCAAAAAAATACTCTTGACCTCTGAAAAAACTCATTCTGCATTACTTGTGCAACTGTGTGTGCACGGACGTTACTAACTGGTAATGCCTCTGTCCAGCAGGTAAACACATCTGTGGCAACAACAAGATCTCTTTTACCAGTTTTTGTACGTGGGTATGGGCTCATGATGTCGATGGCTACTGTTTTGAATTGCTTGGTTGGCAGCTTTGGCTTTTGTGGAGTGTTGCCATCTGCTCTCTTTGGCTTCCGGGTGTTACACGTGATGCAGCTCTGTACATGTTTCCGGACATTTCCCGGAATCCCTGGCCAGTGAAAAAATTTATGCGCGTTCCTTCGTGTTTTCTTGGATCCCGGGTGTCCATGCTCCAAACTGTCATGTTCCTACTTAAGTACGAGTTCCCGTTTCTCTATTGGCACATACATCCGCCATCACGCACAATTACCTGGTGGTTTGGTTTGTATTTCTCTGTCCACTACCCTCCAGTGTTCTGTGTAACATGTGGTGCAGTGTTATCGGTGTTGCGCAGCATCTGGGGAATTTTCTTGTGCAGTATGTACCTCTCTTAACACATCACATACATTCAATGAAACAAGTTCGCCGGGTGGTGTGGCAACAATGTTTTATACAGTGAGAGTTTGTGTTTCTGCAGTTGGTATTCCACGGCAAGGTGATAGCGCTTTTTCCCACCCCACATCGTCTGTTACCATTAGATTCGGGCAAGGATTTCTGGACAAGGCATCCACGAGCTCGTTGATTTTCCTGCTACGTGTTCTACCTTGAAATCGTATTCCTGCAGTAACAACGCCCAGCGGGCAAGTTTGCTCTTCCTGTTATGCATGCCCTCTAACCATACAAGGCATCGGTTGTCAGTTTTGAGTGTAAACTGCCTTCCTAGCAAGTACGGCTGGTACTTTCGCAATGCATCTACAATGGCCAATCATTCTTGTTCATTAACGTGATATTTACGTTCTATGTCTCCGAAATTTGCACTGTGGTAACTGATGATATGTTTTTCTCTGTGTGTTCCCTCCTGATACAACACGGCCCCAATACCTTCCTGACTGGCATCTGTTTGTACATGGGTAACTCTGGGTTGAACCTAGATAGCGAATTACGGTTCTGAAATGCAAGTTTGATTTCTTTAAATGCTTGATCGGCTTGAGGTGTCCAGACAAATTTATGTTTCTCACACAACAAAGCAGTTAATGATGCAGTGATTACGGAAAAGTTTGGGACAAATTCCCGTGACCAATTAATTAGGCCAAAAAATTTCCTGACTTGTTTACGTGATCTGGGTGTGGGTTTGTTTAGAATTTCCTGTGTGTGTTGTTATTCTGGTTCGTGCATTCTACATTTACATACACTCGCAATTAGGCTACCACCCGGTGGTGAGCTCTCTCAACTCTCCTTCACCCAACCAACTCCTTTTCCACTCCCTTCCTGAATTTACCAACCTCTCTCACAGATACCAATTTCTCCCTCAATACATTTCACTCCCTCACAGACCTCACAAGCATGGACTACCTACCCCGCTCCATTCTCCTCCACACCCTCTGAAGCTTCTCACTGTTGTTTCCTCTTCCGCTAAACACCCCCTTACTTAGCTTGCAGTGTAGCCCTCCCCATCCTCCCTCTTCATTCACCACCCTATACATCCTGACTAACCGTTCAACTTTCCTCCTGTCCTTCAACGAGCTCCACCCCATTTCTTTCATCATCACTGATGGCCTATAGTTCCCTTCTTCCTCACCATCTTGCCGCTGCCTTCTCCACCTACCCTTCACCCATCTTGCTGCCTTTCTCTGCCCTTTTTCTAGTTCTCGCACCTCCACCTCCATATACGGGTCCCATACTGCTGCAGCATATTCTAACATTGGCCGTACCATTGTGCCATACACCTTCTCCTTCATCTCATAGCTGACTCCATTCAGCACCCTTCCCAGCATACCCAGAGCCCTTCTTCCCTTTGCAACCACCCTCTCTACCTGTTTTTTCCACCTGAGGTCTCCCTCCAGTACAATCCCTAGATACTTATATTGTGCTGCTTCTTCTTCTATCTCTTGTCCCTCCCATCTGCACATGTCCCTGCTTATCATCTTCTTCCTTGTGAACCTCACTACCTTAGTTTTTCGTACATTTATCTTCATTTTATTTTTTCTGGTCCACAACCATATCTTATCAATGTCCGCCTGCAAATTTCCGCCCCCCTCTCCCACTTCAGCATATACAACACAATTGTCTGCAAACAGTCTGATTTTTCCCCTAATCCCCAAACCTATGTCATTTACCATTATAGTAAATAACAAAGGACCCAGCACGCTTCCCTGTGGTAACCCTGACGTAACCCCTCTTCCTCCGATATTGCGTCCCCCACTTTCACCCTTTGCCTTCGCCCCCTGAGAAATTCCCCTAGCCATTCCACTACCCTCCTGTCTGGTATCAGTGCCTCCACTTTCCTCACCAATGCCCCATAGGGCACCTTATCGAATGCCTTCTCAAAATCTAAGAAGCAGGCATCCACCTGCTTCCCCTCATCAACTACCTGCACCAGATCCTCTAATAACCCAGCGAGCTGAGTCTCACATAGTAACCCCTCCTGAAACCATGCTGGAACTCCTCCAACCAATTCCTATTGTTCATAACCCTCACCACATACTGCACCACCAGCCTCTCCATTACCTGTACTTGATGTGAGACTCACCGGTCTGTAGCTGCCAGGCCTCAGTCTATCCTCTCCCTGCTTGTGTATAGGTACCACCATAGCATCCTTCCAATCTTGTGGTAACTTACCTTCTCCTAAGGACTTTTTAAACAGCACTTCTAAATATTTTGCCAACTCCTTGCCACCAAACTTTAGTGCTGCGTTTCCTATCCCATGTGGTCCGCCTGACTTACTGCTCTCCAAACCCCTAATTACCTTTTCTATCTCCCACTCCCTCATCATAAACTCACTAAACACCCCCTGAACCCTGTCTGTCCCCCTATTCCAACCCTCCTTTTCCTCAAACACTGACAAGTACTGTCCTTGCAGCATCTCCGATTTTTCTTGGTCATTTGTCGCATGCCTACCGTCCCTTCCTGTTAGCAGAGGGATCCCTTCCTCTCCTCCCCTTATCCTCCTAACATACCTAAAACATGACCGTTTGCTGTTACATAGTGTCCTAGAAACTCCATTCTATTCATACCCAACTTACACTTTTCCACTTTGCATGTACGTGTATTATGTTCGAGTTGTTCAAACACAAGGCTCAAATGGTGCAAGTACTCTTCCCAGCTGTTAGACCAAACAAGTACATCATCCAAATACACCATCGCAAAGTCTCGAATGAATCCATCCAATACATTAACAATTAAGTTTTGATATGTTGCAGGGGCACACTTTAAACCAAATGGCATGGCAACAAATTGAAATCTACGTCCATCTGGGGTAGTAAAAGCTATTTTCTGTCTGTCCTGTGGGTGGATAGGCACTTGCCAATATCCGGACTGTAAATCAAGTGATGTGAAAATGGTAGCTGGTCCTAATGCTGACAAAGTGTCTTTCATGTTTATGGCTGGTGGTGGTATGTTTACTGTTATTTTATTGAGGGGGCAAAATCAACACAGAATCGCCATTCACCATCTTTCTTTAGAGCAAGGGTAATACCTGAAATATAGAGACTTTTTGTTGGTTCAATAACATTATCATTGAGCATCTCACATAACTGCTGGTTGATGACGTGGCAAAAGAAAATACCTGGATCTCATGGCTTGGAGTACACCTGATCCTCGTGCGTTGTGACGATCGCATGCTCCATGACATCAGTGCGCTGCACCTTACCCTCAGTGTGGAACACACTGGTATACTGTTCCAGCAGATGTTGCAGACATTGCTGATGTGTAGCGGGCACCTCGTGCTCGAAGTCAGCAAGCGGCACAGCAGTTGTTGTCGTTGGTGGTGTTGCTCCCACGGCGTAAACAGTCCATCGGCCACGCGTCCCCAAGTGCAGATGATTCAGGTTCTATCACAGCGTGATATAAGCCATGGTAGTCCCAAAATCTCTTCTTCGCACAAGTCTGCCACAATGTAAACATTGCACTTGGTACGCAGCTCTCGGATCCCTACCGTGACTTGCATGACACTTTTCGCTTCCTCTGTTGGTGTGTGGTAGCAAATTGCAGACATCTCTGTGGCACTTTAGTTGTTATAGCTTGTATCAAACCCTCACACACAAAATTGTGACTAGCGGCAATGACAATTACGGCTGTGACATTTTTTCCCTCAAATTCTACACAAATTCTTGCTATTTTACAGTACTGTCAGTAACTTGGAATACTTTGCACCTTCATTAGGCGAATTGATATGACCTGGTGGTGAGATTGGTGCAGGTGCGGTTTCGCCAACCTCCCTGCTTAGTTTCCCAACCTGTTGCTTTGGTAATAATTTTCGCGGTTATTTCTGCGAGAGTTTGATCCCTGTCTGTGGTTTCCTCTGACTGGTGTGAACGGCGGCAGCCTTGTTACATCTGGTACTATGGCGGGCGTTGACATGCTGTAATTTTGCCGTGGTGAGTGGTATTCCTGACTTGCGTGCACATCCTTCTGATACAGGTACGCCTCTCATCGTGAACTGTTCCACACTTGCACAATTGCTCTTTACAAGTACAGCCTAATGTCAGGTATTTACAATGCCATAATTATTTTTAACACTCCACAAGTTGCCTGTCCAGCTGTAAGCGCTTATATAAACGTAACTTGCGTTGGATGAATTCCTCAATTTCCTCACATTCTCTCTGCTGTTCGTGATACAGTCGTGCATGTGCCTGGATAGCATCTCCGTCGGTGTCGAATCAACCTAGCAATCTTTCACAAAACTCTTCCCATGTTACCTGATAATCTCTCACTAAGTTCCACCATGTGACAGCGATTCCCCTTAACCTGTTGGCAGTTACCTTAGTCCATTCATCCCTATGCATGCAATACCTATGTAATTTTTCCTCACAAACTGCAATGAACGTACCCGGGTCTTCTGAGTTGTGTCCTGCGAAAGTTGGTAAGAGAACGTTTCTGTCAAGTCTCGACAAACCTTGTGGTGTGTACATAACGACTACTGGCCGTGTGGGCTTTACCTCTGGTGTTGTCAGTGGCGCGATCTCAGCACAGTTCGTCTTACGGCACTCAACGCAGTTTATGACCCCATCGCGGTAGGTTACATATTCATCAGGCGCTATGCATTGCAAATGTAAGTCCCGTTTGCACTGCTGGCACTGTGCCCACCTCGTTCCCGCCCTGTCACATCCAGTGTGCGCGTACAGGCGTGGTTCTGATGATGTGGATACAGTGTTGGGCGTGCATTGACATAATGGCTGATCCTATAGATTTTCACTGAACAAGTTGATTTCACTCACTCTTCCACAATGCACGCATCGTTCAATCGGCATGTCCAAATAGTTTGCATTTGCGGATGTCGCGGTTGCCGACATGGATGTCTTGAGGGTTTCTCGCAGTTGATCAGGCGTGGAGTCCGCCATTTTCTCGCGGTTGATGTGGATGATGCAATGTGGATGAACACACTTGGCCCGACTTAGGAACACCAATTAACGCCGTCGGGTGAGACACGAGATGAACGATGACACAAATACTTACTGGTTATATGGGCGCCAGCGGTGCTTCCCAATCACTGCACTATTGAGACTCAGGGTTCTCTGGGATGCTGTGGGTTCTGTGTGTCCGTCTCACCCATACATACTTACAAACACGTAGGCAATACTAAACATTTACTAAACGTCACTTTGAAATAAACAATTAATAAAATATATGTAGCTAGGACATTGTCACTACTGAATAAAAGAGATAAGTTCACTGTAGACTTGTTTTTATTGTTACTATCTGTACACATCAACGTACCATTAAAATTATGATTATCTCGGTCATTACTAGCCAATTCCGCTTGGGTGCTCCCCAGCCTGCAGTTAATCTAGCGCACTCCTAGATGGATGATCTCACCACGGTGCGTGAAAGCACAGCCATCACAAGGGAAGAGAGCCGACAGCCGCTAGGGTGGACTAACAGTTTTTCCCCGAAGACAGGACATGGTGAATTACAAATGAAACCCTTAATGATATATATTAACACGTGTGATTACTCTCTATCACTAACGCAAACTCGTCGAAGCTCGCCCTTCAGCACGTGGGTAGTGTGGTGATGGCCTATAAACAGAGCTGGCTAGGACGGGAGTAATTGCATGGTTCACAAATTACAAAATACGTAAACCCTCTAAAGATACATGAAACAAGATGGGACACGAGATGAGTATTTACAATAAACACACACATGTGTGAAAACAGGTTTAGATGGCGCGGATGCCGCTGGTTGAAGTTCATAGCGGACCACAAGGTGCAGGTGGAATCGCAATATTTCTTTGTGAAAAGTGCAAATTAAATTCTAAAAAAAATATTATTCGGAATGAGTAAATTATTCTCTTTACGATTTAGGTGATTACAGGCTGGTTACTTGCCTGATGGTGGTAAAATCAGACATTAACATGATCGTGTGGTCAAGTACAAAAAGCATCAATTTACTTTAAATTACATGGAACCCTGACAAAATTGAACATAGAACCCTGAATAAAATATTGCACATACAGTGTTACATAAATAAGCTCTCAAAACGCAATGATGGCTTATACAAATACTTGGCATCGGTTGACCACGTGGTTATTTGTGATGTTGGCGTAAAATATTCAAACATGGAAAATACCCTCAAATACATATATGAAAACAAAGCGCTTAAAATTGCACATAGCAATAATGCAGAAATTACAATGAAATGCCACTGACATAGGCGGATAACGCCTGATTCAAGTTGTGCAGGTTGCATGACTTCTCCGACATCTTTCACCTCCTTCTTCTAGATTAAGTTGAAAATGCCACAAGGGCAAAATAAATTAGTGAAGCGGAATCATAGTGCTGGGGAAATTTCTGGCAAAACGTACGCAAGCAAAGGTTGACCGGTAAACTAAATTGACTATTGAAACTTACATCAGTGAACAAAAGTTGTAGTGCATACGTGACAGTGTCTTACCTTGTCAGCTCTCCTCGACAGACTTTCCAAAGGCAAGTGTCGCAAGAACCTAGCATTGCCACCTACGGGGATCACATATGCGGAAGTGCTATGCACGCAGAGTAATATATTTTGTTATAGAAAATAAAATGGCACTAATTAAATTATATATTGTTTTACATTTTTATAATTTTCTTATGAATTTGTCATATAATTTTAGTGTCCCTTTAGGATGGCGTTCATGCTGGAATAGTAGTGTTTGTAACCTCGGTGCTGCTGGCACTTTGAATTTTATAACCAAACAATTTAATAATTGCAACAAACACTTTAACTCATTTTAAGACATATTAAACCCTGCAAATACAATATAGCACATTTTACACTGAAAAAATAATATGTGTGTGGGAGTTCAGAATGATTATTGGCCTCTTTGTGCACGTGCGGGACATGTGACACGTACGTGGTGAGTGCCGTCATGGGCTCTAGCGCTGCTGGCTGTTAGTCGGTATCATAATAAAGTTGTAATTCACATCAAGTGTAGTCCAAACAACAACCACAAAACATTTTGTGTTGTTCCACAGGTGTTTTGAATATTTTCTTCGTGCTATGTCACAGGTGTTTAAATTTTGTCCATTTCGTATGCGTTGGTATCATTTTTTTTTGTCCACATTTTAAGCATGTGTCCATGAAATTATATGTTAGTCATCGTAAAATTAACACTTTTGAAAGCTCTGCTTAAGATCTACTTGTAAGCACATTGTGTATCATTCCACTGAATGTAAAATCAACATTGCCATGGCCCTGATCTCTTTATTCATGCATCAGTAAAGGGAAACTTTAAAATTATTATAAAAGGAAATATTTAAAAAATTTCCTAATTATTACACTTTCATGCATTTAAAAATCAGCAAGAAAATAAAGCATTGTATAATTGATGTCATTACATGTGGCTGTTAAAAATACACTCAGGTAGGTACAGTGACATTTTATAAAGGTTGATTTCAAAAGTGCTCACTTTACAGTGAGTAGACTTTAATATATTTTGGCAAACAGGTCTAGTCTCACTAAGGGTATTAAACAAAATATTGTGGCCAAAATTATTATATACACATAATAACCATTAAAATAAACAGATCTTAAAGTAAGTACTTGAATTGAAATAAAAGTGTAGGTATATTTAACATTTAATCTATTTAAGCATGTGCAATAACTAGCTACAGAAATATGGCACATGCCTTAGATCACATAATCAAAGGTGCCATTACCAACACAAATAAAACAATTCAGAAACTTCCCACTGGCATTTATTGATAATTATGCAATTTGACACAGCAGAGATGCAAAACAGTTAAAGAGACTACGAGCCAGACAGATTCCCATGTCCCACATGTTGATTAGAGAAGCCATGGTTACACTCTTGGATAGATGAAAGCCCACGTGCATGAAGAGTTTCTTCTGGGGTCTCCCGGTAGACCTGACCTGTTGGGGTGTGAGGGATAGCACGTGGCCGATCCATACCACGCACGCCATGTTTTAGGCACGCAGTGATGTCGAAGGAAAGTCCCGGAAACACGGTGACGTCACGGGTATCTCCGCCCTATGAGACATAAGGGGGTTCGATACACACACAAAATGGTGGTCAGCTCACAGTTCCACATGCTTCCGGGAACAATGGCGGATTTCCAGTACACAAAAATTTCCACCATGTGTTCAATTTTTCACGACGCATGTCTTCTGGCCACCACGTGTTTGGCTGTTTGCGAGGGGTGGTACATGCTAGATTCTTATACAGACCTTCTAGCATGGTGATGGATGCGGATAAAGTTGTTGGTGTTCCCAGGGTGTCAGTTTCTCTACGTCTTGGAAAAGAAAAGCTCGAGGTTCTTGATTTCTCAGAGTCTACAGTTTGGCAGCATGTGGTGGCATCCCCCTGCAGTCCACTACTAATTATGAATTGATAAAGCCATGGCTACACACATTAAACACTCTTATGTACAGTGATTTATCACTTGGCAGCAATTACTGGAGAGGCCAGATCCCGTGGTGAAAATTAAGTAAATAAATAATGGAAGACACAGATTTCAAAGAAGCTAGTCGTATTACCGAAAAGGTACGTGGATAACGCACAAGTCCTCGTGTCTGAAGCGGGCCTGGCACACGAGGCCTACCAGGGGCTTAAGCAGACAAATGTGCAGAACAGCACGGTGTAAATTATGGTGTTAATCTCTCTGGGGTCGCAAGTGTATGGAGAGGAGGGCTAGCACACGGAAGGAGCAAAACGAAAAGGTTCCGGTATCTTAAATTTAACTATTGAACACTAACACGATTAACCACAACTAATGAAGCTCTCATGGCATGCGGTACGTGTCTACTCTCGATGACCCACTGTTGCAAACTAAAGATGGTGGCGTGGAGAAGCCATTAGCAATGGTAACCTCCCCTCCAGCATTGTGAGGGAAATTAATAAAAATACATACACTGAATAGTATACATAAGAAAACAAACAAAAGGCATAAAAATACTCAGACAAATTAATTAAGTATTTCTAAATAATTAAAACTCTCCTCGAAAGTCTTAGTTCATTGTTGCTAAGCGTTTTTCAGAAAGTAAAAATTACTGCAAATGCTGGGAAAGACATGTGGAACATATAAAACACTATTGGCATTCATATAAATACATTACACTCAAGTTTAACCCTTTCAAAACAGTGATATTAAATTATTCTAAATTTAATAGGCGAACTGTTTAAAATTTTAGATGTTGAATTTGTCAAGATGGCTGCCAGAACTGCAGGAGTCTTTGACTGCATATTTATTCAAAAGTGTAAATATGAATTTGGCTCTTAGAAACAAATTTATACATGACAGACCACTGCTAAAAATGATAAAACAATTATTAGCATTCAGTTTATTATTATGTGATCACACGTTAGCCACGTGGGCGGACACTCTATATTTAAAAAACACTTCATTACAGGGCTGTAACAAGGCGATAACGTTGCCTCGTGCATGTATTAGGCTCTGCTTTTGGGGGATCACAACACTTCACTGAGATAAACACATACAACTCTGTTTACTCATGAGCGGCGTGTATTTCGGAACACTGAACGGTTCCCCTGACCCGTTCGTGCTGGAATGACATACTTAATTCAAGCGCACTAGTGCACATGGTGCGGCTGATGCAGCTGCGAGCAACATCTGTCTGCCCCCTGAGCGAAGCAGAGAGTGAGGGCGATGTCAAAATGTCCTGCATCGATAATCAGTGCTTAGATTCTCTACCTTCCTCCAAATACTTAGAATTTTGTAAGCAGTGCAGTTTTATGTCTAGTTTTTAATACACGAGTGACTTTAACTGAACAGTCAGATGAAAACAAATTCAAACTTTTTACCATTTTGGTAATAATTTTGGGTTTTTAGGTGACAAACTCTTTAAAAGGACCTTCTGCAACTCCTGTGTTAAACATATTGTTTAAAAAAAAATGTCTTCACATACAATGCATGTAGTGTGAGATGGTTATAAAAGAATGGTAACTGATATAAAATAAGGAGGCACATTATTTGCTGACAGGATTGTTTGGTGTAGTGCACTAATTAGCCTGTAATATGCATTGCAGCGAGCCAAGCACTGCTCAGCGACCGGTCACTTAATGGCACACCAGAAATGTTCTGTTTGCTCCAGATGCAACGGTCTCCCAAGAGTCATGGCTTCAGAATGCCAGTTTTGACGTTGAGGTGTCGCACATCCCACTGCCAACAGCGGCTCCTGCTGCAACCGAGGAAGTCAGACTCAAGGGGTTTGACCTGAAACACAGCCACAAAGCTGTGAAGAAGCATAAAGAGAAAGGCAAAAGTAAGAGGTAAGGGTTCGTGCCATCTGAAGAACCACTCAATGTAACTGCAGCTGAATTTAGTTTGCACTGCCTATTTTTTACCTTTGACTAAAATGCTTAGCTATAGTTATTTTCTTCAGATTATTGAAAAGTATGTGAGTTTTTTTTCTAAGCTTACTCCTCGACATTAAAATTAACTTTCCACCATTTAATTTTTTAACATGAATATATTAGCACAAGTTTTCACAGATTGGTGTTTGTGTATAGAAACTCATGTAAACACAGTAGACCCTTACTAAAATAACCCCTCACTGTTTCCAGAAATAAGATTGTTAAGGCAGGTTGGTCAAAATAGATATTTTGAAAAAATTATATCAGAGAGGCATATACTTAGACCCACTTGTCATTCAAAATGTTAAAAACAACCAGCAGTGTGAGGTTTTATCAAGCATGGTAAGTCCATGTTCAATCATCCCTGGAGTAAAATCAACAGGATTTTGGCACACAGTATTAATTTAATTCAGTAGTTATATGTCTTCTGGATAAAATGATACCCCACTCCATGAAGTAGCGCTGCTATAATATACAAAGAGTTGCTTCACACTTGCTGGGGGTGGTGTGGGGTGTCTGTCGCCAGCTAACGGTGCGTGCGTTCAGTAATGTACTAGGCGCCTACAGACCACATCCATGGACTGTTTGCCATGTCTTCTGTCCCGCAGATGACTTTGCACACAACGTTAACAATACTGCTCTCCAGGCACGTACAACCACACCCATGGACAGCGTGCATGTTCAGTATTAATTATTCGTTCCTACACAAATGCTGACACCACTGCGGTGGACATTTCAATAGTCTGCACATATTATTACAGTCTTTTTGTACTACTCTACTGACGTCAAAAGCACATGCCACTTTAAAAAACCTTAACATGCAAAATATGTTTGTCATTTTTATACTACTGTTTGCAGTATGTTATTGAAATAAAGTCTTTTATCATTTAGGTTGTTCACAGTAAGTGATTAAATAGTGCTTTTATATTTATTGAGTTGCATAGTTTATGTAAACATTAAATGAAATGTGGCAATGTTTATATTGATAAAGGCAGAAGGATATGCAGATTGAAGAACGAAGATAATAAAACATTTTTATTTGTAATAAATAAAGTTTAGTACACGACATAAAAGAGAAATCTTGTAAAACACATGGAAAAATACTGTGGTGCAAGATGGCCTTTCACTGTGATGGGTTGCCGCAGTCATTGACAGTTTTGTTTGTGTCGCCAGTTACATGAGATTAGTGAGGTGAGTAATTTAGTACCTTTGGACCGGCACACGGCCCGTGTAGAGAATAGGGCGTGTGGTCTGTTTACTCGGCACAAATTCTGGTAACACTGTCACGGCCCTGTGGATGGGGCGGCACATGACCACGGGTTTACCTGTGTGGACGTTGCCCGGGTTGACTGCTGAGCCAGCTGTGGTGACGGTGGATGGCTGCTGCTGCCTCTGGGTCGTGGTGCACCGATGACGTTGGTGGTAGCCATGGAGGTATTAGTCTGTGGAGTGGAAGCCGAGTCACGAAAGTGAAGCCGGGCAGTAGACAATAATGAAGGACAAGGACAGGGCTAGTAGTGGCAAACGGTGCTTGTTTTACATGTAGTTAAATGGGCGTGTTTTTCATTTAATTAATTCCGGATAGTGGCAAAATATTGTATAGTATTTTGATGCACAGGCTTATTTGGGCCACATACATTTTAAAACATCCTGCAAGAACAAACAGCAATAATTACGTTGCTGGTAATACCTTTGTACAATGTAACTTTTGCCACTCATAATATGGTGGCTGACATAAAAAATTGGTCTGCACATGCGCAGTTGAAAGAAGTCGGATAATAAATCGGCTTCACTTGATAGTTGTGAAGAAGATAGGCTGTTGCCACTCCATCGTCTATTACCTCCTTGGTGGTAGCGCAGAGTGGGCTGTGGCTGTAGGTGGTCTGGTGGCCCCCGAACCAGGGTTTGGCAATTCCATGCGGGATGTCTCTGCCCCGATGGATAGCTGCGACTATTGGATGCGTTTGTTCGGCAGTCTTGATAAGTGCGGGGGAGGGAGCCAGGAGGTGAAGCCTCTCTAGTTAGCATGCAGCATGAGCTCATTCTCGTGGGATTAGGCTGCTAAGTGCAGTTAAGACGGGGCTGCAACTCTGCTTAGTCTCTGCCGTTCTCACGTTCCGCCAAATGCCTCTCCTCTGAGTATAGGGCGTAAAAGAAAGAAACTACTACAGGCCTCAACACAGTCAAGCAAGTGGCAAGTCCAGAACGGTGTGTAATACCAAGGCAGAATCTGAACAGGCAAGAGTCTTACCTGGTGCTCCTTCGTCCGGCACTGTTAAGTATGGTGGATACAGTGTGTTGAATTTCCTCAAACTGCCCGTCAACGACACTTGGGGGAGATGTATCCAAAAGGTGTCAATGTTCCAGACCCAAGCACTTTCTCCCTCCAGTACAGTTCACCGTGGTGGGCGGAGTGTAAGCTAATCTGACTGTCTAGCCACCTTGCTAGTGGTGAGGTTTTACCATACTATACCCCTGTGGTAAAGCACGGGTGGCTATCTAAATGGGTGTGTTGCATGGAAATTATAGTCTCCTTCTTCACTCTGATGAATTCGTCACCTCATATGGCTAACACAGTAGCTCAATGAAATAAGTACTTAAAAGTAAATGCAAAAACTTATATATTCCAGGTAGAATGTACACAGTAATCCGTACTACCTTCTGACTATTCTAGAGTTGAACAGAAGTTATTGTACGGTAATCTAGGTGAAGGAGACCTGGTCCTGAACTAGACAAGGCGACCCAGCTAGTTAGTTATGAAACTTGCCCTAACTAAATTCGCCATTGTCCAGAAGGGACTGTTGATGACCACTACCAGTGGTGTTAGGGGTGATTGATTGCCATTACCAGCGGGTAAGGCAAGCATGGTGAATCCTGAAGGACCGTCAATGATCACTACCACAAGGGTAGTGTTGGGGCAAGAGGGTTCATCACATATTCAGGTGCTGTTGGCAAAGAGTATCCAGAAGGCCTGGAAGGCATTGTTACAGCTACTGAAGAGCTTCTGGTGGGTCGTGAGGACCGGGTGACTTCTGTCGGCACAGTTCAGCACTGTGGAAGAAGCGAGATGAGTAGGTTCCTTCCGGCACAGTTCAATGCAGTGGAAGGAGCATTAACTGGCGTTGTTGGGCAGTGCAGAGACTTATATACTCCTTGTCCGCGGGACCTTATTCAGCAAGAGGTACAGGAGGGGTGTGGCAAGCTCTGCCCCTCGAGCTGTCTGCTGAAGTAATCTGCTAGCGTTGTCTGCTGCTTGGTGTTCTGCTGATGATGCCTGCGTCAGCCCTTGATACTTGTGGTGTCATACCTTGGCACGGCACAGAACTACGTGACCTAGGGCGGCGGGCTCTACCGCTCGGCCAATAATACAATCTCAAGTCGAGGAGGTTGACGTGACGTCTGATTTAAAGTGTGGAGTGAACAGTAAAAGCTGGACAGATATGTCTTTAACAATGCTCCTCGTTGCAAGGGCTTATCCTGTAGGCATGTGACCAACACCTAGTACTGCCTTATTGAAGTAAAGGCATGTTCAGATTAGGCGAAGTTGAGTTTGTAGCAGAATCAGACAGTGTGTCATGTGTCAACTGTTTAGTACACTTTCACATTTGTTGAGGTGGTTTATTGAAAGATAAGTACAGAAGCAAGTGTATTATACTCCACTGCAACATTCACAGATAACTGGTCTCCTCAGCCCATCTTTTCAACAGACGAATGCCCTCTCTGTACGAAATTTATGATATTTAGAAGTAATTATGTTAATTTCAGCAGGTGTTAGATCAGGGCTAGATATTGAGTTAGTTTTTTTATCATGCTGCTTACAAATAATTGCAATGCTTGATGGGATACACTTGCTTGTTACAAAGTCGTAGCTTACCGGTAAATTGATTTACATTGAGCTGTAATAAATGAAATAATATATAATATTAGTACAAGTTTTATACTAGTGCTAGTGTGGCGAGAAAGGCTCATCATACTGCCGAGTGCTTTTGGGTTGTGCTAGGACAGATGCATCCGGGGTGAATTTGTACTCTAGTCCTTGCGCGTTACTGGTGCACGACCAGTGTACAGTACCGGCCTAGTTGCTTTCTGGCAGGGCACGAAGTCTGGTACTGCGAGTCGAGCTTTGCGTTTTGGCGGGACAGCTCTCAGTGGTATAACTGGGTGACGTTTGACCTGTTGAGGTTGCTGTGTTTCGGACTGTGATACACTGGGGCGAGTTCCAGTTTCTGGTGTGCTGGTATGCAAGTGCTCGTAGGTACTGGTTGTTGTTGCAGGTGTCGTCTGAAAGAATAGGGTTCCCCAAAAATCACAAGTTGACTAAGCCGTGGGTGGTATATTGGACCCTGAGATAGGCTATGAAAACTGGATGTGTGTGGCCGGCAAGTTTTGGGCGGAGTGAAAAGTGCTGGCTTGTAGTCTGGTATGGTTGGTCTCTCGAGCCGAAGGAGGCCTTCTGCTTACTACCGGGGACTAAGGTACTAGAGTCTAGAGTCTGGTAAGATTGGACTAGGCTCCGGCTGGTATTTAGAGACAGTCTCAGCCCATTTTACCCATTTACGGATACCACTGTAGTAGGAATATGTCATCAGATAAAAAAAAGAGAACTCTGCGATCAAACCTCGCAGAAGCGGAACAGGTGACGCTGTGGCCCTCCTCGGGTGTACAACCATGTACTGCCTCCGCCAACCCAATCCAGTATCCCTATCTCAGTCTCCGGCACCAGAAGTGCGGTGAATACTGATAGTCAGGTCTCAATACGTGGGTTAGTTCTTCCCGAGGACCAGTCTTCTCAACTCAGGGAATACTACTTCCTACACTAGAAGCTGGGTGGAAAGAGTAAGCACCAAATTGACAAGCTAACCCTAAGAGGATGAGTACCTAGTGTTGGGGCTCTAGCGTTCTGTACACTGTGGTGCACAGAAAGGGTGGCTGTTCAAGGAGTGTGTGTACTCTACTAATGTGTGTGGCGGTTGTAGAAAATTTCTAGGTCACCTGCTATCCCTCTGACGGGGCTGATGTTTACAGGGAAGGGTACAAAGACTATGGGAAAGATACCCTTAAGTGGATAGAACTTGTTTATTCCAATGAAGGAGATAAATAATGGTGGTGTTGCACTACCTCCTACCAGCTTAAGCTTACTGAAGCTGACCCATGAAAGACAGGGGAAGGCAACCTGTTCCTAGGCTAATGGGGGTAGGTAGATGAAGTGCTATGAAAATTACTTAAACAAGTAGAAAGGCATCATGCGTCGCAATTTGTTTCCCATAAATTTCTAAACTAGGTAGCCTTAATATGTTTGGAAGTAATGATATTCGAGAGCAACCTCTAAAGAAAAGAAGACAGCTGAAATAAATTTTGTCAGTGAGCTTGCAAAAGCGCTCTACTTCAGTTCTGGAAGAAAATAGTCAGTGCGGCGTAAGGTTGAATGACAAATTTTCTTCCATCGTGAGTTGCAAATCCTGTCTTTGAAAAACATTTTTTATGGAAGTCATTTTAACGTACTCGACACAAATATTTCCAGAATTCAATTATTAATATTAAATTTAAATTTTTAACATTGAAGTAAATTATTTGGTATGAAAACTTATTTGATTTAAATTTGAATTTGTTCCCTAATAATGTTAATGAATACATACAAGTTTATTTCTTCAATTGCTTATCTCCTGTAACACTGGAGGAACTTGATAAAGTACACACATACACACACACACACATTATATATATATATATATGCTGTATTTATCTTATTGTGCGTTGTGTTGGGTAGGTCTAAGATCCAGGTCAGTGTGCCTTTACATGCTACACAGGAGCGCCAAGAAACAGGTATCCACATTACAAAGCTTTAATATTCCCAGAATATTCAAGACACCTATACAACATTTCTTCATATTTTATTACAGCCATATCACACTACATACTAAAATATTTTACACAGATGTGCCACTTGTACTTTCCACAAAGTCATTGGTGAAATTATGCTGTGTATACCATGATATGTGTGCTTTTTCTTATTAGAATTTTTCTGCAGGAGCAATGTTGCTCTGTTGGGTGGACAGTGTTCATCACACATACCCATTTATCCAATACGTTCTAGACCTGTCTCACAGTAGGAAATAATATATTCTGGCAATAATCATTTTCACCTTCCTTCTTTGGAGAAATTTGAGAGATAGTTACTCAGTAGTTATGCTTTGTGTTAACTTAGTTGTGCTTAATTTAGTATGAAGACACTATGCCTAGTAAAAATTTTTCACTTGGTAATTGCTGATTACATAAAATTAAAAATGTAGATATCCATCCATCATCACAAAATATTTTTATTAGATTCAAAATACTAGTGCATAAACAGGTTGCGACATTTCATGTGTTGTGCATGCATAACTGTTCACCATCAACAAACTAGTTTCACTACAATAATAGGGGACATTATATACTTTAATACTATAGCAAAACCATTATAAAATAGTTAGGAAATAATTGAATAATTTGCCAATTTTCAGTTAATGGGTCAAAGTGGGTGCTCCCATTCAAAGAACCAAGGAAACAACACTTTAATTTAACATGCAGCGTGGTCAACGTTAACATAGGTATATCTGCAATGTTTCCTTCAAGGATGTTTGAGCTCATCTTCCTTCAGTACAGTAAAACCAATAAATAAATCAAATACAGCCTCACTGTATTTAATGTTTTTGGAGGTTATAAGCCACTGGGGAGAGCATTGTGTTTTTTTTTACACTTTTTTAATGGGTGGTATCTTAACCAAGAACTTATTAAAATCATCTTACTGTTCTTTGCTGTACCAACACAAAATAGTGTAAACAGTACTGCAATGCTGGCGATTAGAATTGCATCACCAAGGAGGATGCACGTGAAGAATCCCACATTGAGGGAATGTATAGAGCAGGGTAGGACAGTATCAGCTGAGTGGTACAGCATGTGTGCCAATGGTGATACTGATAAGCAGTACATGAGCAGCGGTCGGGGACTTACTGGGAGGTAGTGGCATTGTGTCTCCATGCCATTCCGGTACACATGCAGACTGAGCTTGCTGCGTTGAACACAACCACCATACAAACAGGTTTCCATCTTTGACCACGGGAGATAGTGGCCTATCGAGATTGTGGATTATCCTTTCGCAAAAATTTTATTGTGTTGGAAGAAGTTAAATTACAATGGAACGGGTATGTGGTCAGTGGGTCAAGGAGGGATGGGCTGAGAGACGTGCAGGAAGCCAACAGCCCTGTTGCACCAACCAAAGTGAGGATAGACATCTGGTGCACACAGCAATTATGGACAGTACAGCCACATAAAACACCCTCGCTCAGGAGTTGAGGCATTTGGCATATCAATCTTTGTCCGCACGCACGGTTTGTTATTGTCGGCAGCATCAAGGTATTTGGGCCAGGAACACATTACTGTGGCTGCCATTGACTGCTCACCACATGCATGTGTGGCTGCGGTGGTGAACTGGAAGCTTCGAGTTACAAATAGCATGACATCATCTTCTCCGACAAATCTTGCTTCTGCTTACAGCGCCACAATGGTCTTATCAATTGTATGGTGGCAGCATGGCGTATGTCTGGCTAATTTAAGCACTATGCAGTGTCATTCCAGCTCAGCACACGGCACCTAGAGTTACAGTATGGGGTACCATTGGGTCCCAGTTCTGCTCATGTCTATTCCATATTGCTGATATGCTGACCATCAACTGTTACATCGCAGAGGTGTTATAGCCTATTTTTGTCCCCAGTCTGCCTGGGATCCTGTATCGACAGGATGTTGTGCGACCACATGTGGCACACATTGTCCAACAGTACCTGGACGACCACCACTTCATGCTGCTTCCTTGGCTTGTCCATGGTTGCTCAACTACCGGCCTACCACCAGACACTCACGGCCATAACAAATGAACTTTGAGCATGTATCGAAGCAGCATGGATGGAGCTACCTGGAGAAAAACATCCAAAGTCTCCTCCTCTCAATATGGTGTCTTGTGGCAGCAATTATTGCCACCCGTGGTCCAGCCACACTCTACTGATTTCCCCATGTTCTGTACATCATACAGAGCTGCAAGAATAATCATGTTACCTTTGTATGATGAATATTCTGTAAAATAAATCTGATTGAGTTATCACATCCTGGTGTTGCAATTCTAATCTCCAGCAGTGTACTTAACTGTAAAATTTTTACACGCACTGCACCAAAGAGCTTGCTTATAAACATTTCCAGTGCTTGTTAGGCTTGCTTATTTGGCTTTGAATTTTATATACTTGCACACAATAGAAGTAAATTTTAAACATAATATTACAAAAATATTATATTACTGATTACATAGTTCACAAATCGTCGTGTACAGTTTCATAAAACATTATCATTTTTACAGAATACGCATGGTAGCAATTGTATGCACACTTTACGCTACTCTTTTTGTTTTTGACATGGTAGATACTACTAAGTCAGCCGTTTTGCATTTTTTTTAAATTAAAAAGTCATAACTTACATTCATTGTAGCAAACAGATGAAGAATTGCTCTTAAATGAGGGCATCTGAACTGGTTTACTGCTCACTGATGCCCTAAATTCTGGTACATTTTTATTAGGCACACTAAATGTTTGTTAACATTAAGCTGTACCATGTGGCAGCAAAAGAATTGCCACAATGACTTTAGAGATTCTGTCAACCTAGTTATTTGTGAAACAACCACGTATTTTACAAAACAAAATAGTGTCAAGATTTATACACATTGATCTAGTTTGTTGTAAACAAGCACCTATTTCACAAACTGCCAAACTTTCCACACATTTGAATATGCATATATTTGCAGCAAAATAATCCCACAGTTTTTAACTATGAAGAGATACTGTGCAATTTTAAATTAATTTATTTGTGTTGTGTGGATAAGAGAGATGATGAGAAGACATAGACATACATATACACTTTGAAACATGCTTGACTTGTACACATTGGGGATACATATTGATAAATCAATAAATAATGTATCGTATGTGATTGATGTGAGGGGTTTCTGCATATACCACACAAGATAAACTGTAGTGTACCAAGAGTAAATTGCCATGAGATTCCCTCTTAAAGATGAATAATATAGTCTCCTTTCTCTCCAATCAATCTACACAAATAAAATAACTCACTGGCAACTGGTTAAATGAGAAATAAAACTTGTCTGAGCAGTACCTAAGGTGTAGTAGGGTACTAGTCTCTGAGCAGTACCTAATTGTAGTAGGGTACTCATCTCTGAGGGTACTAGTCTCTGAGCAGTACCTAAGGTGTAGTAGGGTACTCATCTCTGAACAGTACCTAAGATGTAGTAGGGTACTAGTCTCTGAGCAGTACCTAAGGTGTAGTAGGTTTCTATTCTCTACCATTGCAAGTAAAATGCTAAAATTATCTTGTTCATTAAATTTAATAAAATTAAAATTTATGCACATTAAACTGTTTAACATTTAACATTCACTTGCAAACATAAAATTCCCTTAGTCCACCAAATACGTAGTACACTCTTGAATTCCAATTTAACATGCAAAAGCTTTGTTCACAAGATCAACATAAATTATTTTTAGTTTTCCTTGGTTTTGAGCACCAGCCAGTGAAAATGAGATTCCTTTACATCTCAAGTTACTCTATGAGCAGAAAATTCCTCATTTATCTGATGTTAAATTTAAATAGTGTTGAGGGACTGTCCAAACAAAATGAAAATGTGTCACTGTGATATGAGATGTTTGAAAGTCTTTACAAATTTTCCTGGTAAGGTACTTCTACTTTTGCTGGGTGTATCACCCCATGGTTATTATTAGGTAAAGATGCAAATGGACTAGGCTTAAGTTTTCTCCATATTTCAGTAATACAATAAATGTTGGGCCACTTCTTCACCTGCCCTCTGCTTGATTATGCTTTAGAACATGTTTTCACCACAATATTACAATTTCAGTACAGTTTATATCACAAAGTAAACATTTTATTAGAGCATCATATTTAAAACCAACTGGTCTGGTTGAAGCCTAGTCCGAGAAGAAGGAAACTAGGCGGGGTAGCAACCTGCTTCCCAGATTTTGACACAATATTCATGTATCCAATCACAGCCAGCATCCGTGTGGAGCTGCCTGAGATGTGGATACATATGTCAGTGACATTTAGCTGTCAAAATCATCTGTTAGCTGCTTACGTCACCAGTATTTTATTTACATGGTACGTGCCATCGATGCCGCGCATGTACTCATCTCTGGCGCTTGTGATCCTACAAAATACACATCTAAACATTAAATAAACATATACAAACAACTTTTTATTTAAAATAATCAGTTTTCAAATACATTGTGTTCATGCTTCACTTCCATGTTTGTAAACAAACAAAGTTTACTTTTACCACAGGATCTTCAGAATCTTAACATTTATCATAACAAAACATTGAAAAGGTGGAAAATCATATTAAAAAATGTAAACAAACAACACTTTCCCACAAAAACACAAATATTGCACTCCAAATATGGGAAAATACTTCAAAACACAAAACAATAACATAAACATTATGTATCATTATATTTGTAGCAAAAAATCCCCGTTTTTGTATTATTTCCCAGAAAAATTTGTTTTACTACAATAAGTGGTGGAAAGTATGATCCAAGTTCTATTTATGTAACTAAACCTTAAAAATGACATTCTGTTTTGCCTTGTCTACAGGAAGGCGACAGAACTGTGTGACAGCAGTAGCACACAACAGCTCTTCTGGGAAGACCATAAGAGAGATAGGACCAACTTGTCAGTGCCAACACTCTTCCGGCCAGCAGTTCCCATGTAAGTTCACATGAAAGTTAACATGCAATTTCTATAGCAAGGGTTTTATTTTTATTCCAGCAAGTAATGAGGTATATTTTGTGTATGTTTGATGCAGTGCGATACTGCATGGTTTTAAATCAAATGTATTTTACTAGTATTAGAGCACAACATATAACTTGTCATGTCAGATTATAACTGTTTTGAATAATCAGTGTGCTTGATGTTTCTGCCTGGTCGTAATACTTTAAAATTAAGTGTCCTTAAAAAATCATATATAATTACGTATAATCATCTAAGGTATAAAACACTGATGATACAGGCATCAGAAAATAATTAATATAAAAGTGCTGGTTATTTCTGCTACACAAGAAAAGTCACATTACTGAAATTTTAAAAGATCTGGACCTAATGTACTATATACAAGAAACGAAACTAGAAATTAGGCAGCTGCCCTAATATTATTTACTCATTATCAACCAAATCCACATAGTCTTGCGTCTCATGATAAATAAAAACAGTGAGGTTTGCAGTTTCTGAATAGAATCTTTTCTGATTTATTCATTGAATTATTTAACTGATGAAACTCAATATTAGATGGTGAAGAACTTCAGAAGATTGTATATATTTATTTTTATTTTTTATTTATGTTTCATGTGCTTTGTTTACATTTGAAACACTGTTTAGGTCTATTTGTGAATATTTGTATTTATTTTGTATGTTATGTTATTGTTTATGTTTATTGGAGGGAAAGATTGCTATGTTTACCGTTTTTTTAAATTTTTGCCATCATTTTGAATTGACAATTTGAAAACATGTTAAGTTTAAATTGAATGTATGGTGAAACTAAAAGTTGCTTATTCTCACTTTGTGATGTGTCGGAATGTAATATCTTGCATAAATAGATGTTTTGCAATAAAATTTTCATTTAATTTTAGTCTGTTCATCAGTATTTAGTATTTTGGAGCGAAGCAAAGCACCAGAGATGTGTAAGTGTGTGACGTCACAGACGCACACTTTGTCAATATTGTGGTCGACTATGTCACAGCCAACAGCTGTTTTTGACGTTAGCATGATATGGGCAGATCCGCGCTATCTTAATTTCAGGCAGTTTCTTTTTGGAGTCTCCCTGTGATTGGATATGTGGATATGGCACCAAAATCGCTGACGAACATTGCTGGTTTGACCAGTTTCATTCTTCTGGGACTGGGCTCCAGTGGGTGAGCACGCACTGTTGAGTACTGCCCTGAAAACGATTTTTGATTGTGAAGTAGTGTTGTAAACAAATTATTAAAACAAATGTAATTATGGTCAAAAAGACAGGGAATGTTAAGAAGAGGTCCGATATTGCATTAGTTTGCAATTTTAAGAAGATTTCATCAGAGCATAATTACCCAAGCATGTTTTGTTAAGCTGTGGTTTGAAATACCCAGCCTGTGTTTTACTACATTATAATGAAATGCTATTTTTCTCGCCCAACACAAACTATTAAAAAGTGGTCATCTATGAACTTTAACTACATTGTGAATGTAATACAAGGAACATTTAATGAATTTTTGGAAAGACATTAAAAATCTTAACAATTGGATTGAGACTCAGGTGGAGCACCACCCATAGAGCACCCGGTTGTTTTAAGAGTTTCGTTTATGCTTTCTACTGGCTGACACTCAACAAATCAAATAAACTTTTATGAGAATTTATTACATTGTCAGGAAGAATATTGCACTTTGCTTGTGTGAGATATTTAGGAACTGATGACAGGCATAAGTGTGATAGGACTCAATAAGTGTTTGTTGATCAATGACTTGAAGCGTTGGTGGCATGATCGTTACTGGGGTTAAAGGGAAAATTTAATCTTAAAAAATTATTTTATTTTATTCTCTCCTGTTATGTGGTAGAGGCCATGGATAGATGTTGGAAACACGTGAGGAGTGAAACCTCATTACACAAAATCAACCTATGTGGAGAGATAATCGTAGTAACCAGTATCCTATCGCCATCTGAGTTTGAACACAAGCCCCTGATATTAAGCACCAGCTAAGACGTGGTTCCCCACGCTGTGTGTAATTATGGTTTAGGGAGCTTGGGCACAGTCTTCTGGGACTAGAGACTGGGGAATTCAACCCCTGTGATTAACTTTATGTTCAACGAGCATTCTTTGATAGGAAGATTTCGTTTTTGAGCAACCGGAATACTTCAACATACACGAGACCAATGTCGCTTGTAAGATTACTAGGAACTCTGAGTGCATTTTGGCAAAACCCCTGTATACAGGGTGGATCAGGTTGGTTTGTGAGTGGGGACAAAATCAAGTGTGGCTTCACTGTCTGATTCCGTCTCATTACCTGTGGACAGCAGGGCAGTGAGACTGTCCTCTTTTCCGGCTGACTCAATGAGACGGTCGGCGGCTGTCCAGCGGCCAGCTCTGGTTGCGGGTAAGTGGTGCATTGGCTGCAGTCGAGTTCTTGAGATAGGGTAGGTGGAGGTAAAAGGTATTTCATCCGCTGGTGATCTAGCCCTAGGAGAGCATGTCTGTAATGTAGAATAAATAAATGCTCAAGCTGTGGGCTGCCTGGACCTCTAGTAGGTGGTTGAAATAAAGCTTTGCTTTCCTCTTTCTGTGGCAGAGATAAATTTGATATTGTTTAATCTTATTCTTTCATGATTAATTTGAGTTTCCCTTTGTTGCCACTCTTTCTGGTATAAGGCATTTGAACGGAAGAAAACACTGGCTAAGACAAATCTGGGTAAAAGTGCGGTCCTACCATGTACTTGTAGACACTTTGGTTTGGTTCACTCTTCTGTGTGTGGCCATTATCCATCGGTCGATGAAACTTCCGGCCATCACCCAGCGGTTGAACAGAGTGTAGGATATGTCACATTGGTACCATAATGCGTATGTGTGGTATCTACTCGTTTGTCAAGTCATGGCGTAAAATAGCTTATTCCTCCATCCTAGCCGTTTACCAGCAGCGGTGGAGTAGGAAACAAATTCAGTCTCTTGATTCCACTAGTAGATGAGTTCCTACACTACTGTGATTTGGGTGCTCCCGAAGCTCTACCCTCTGGCAGATCTCGATTTGCCTTTTAAGTTGTTTTGTATTTGCCTTTGTGATTGCAACACATGGACACCAGCTTTACCTTTGATCCAAGTAAATTAATTTTAAGTAATCAGAATTTACAAGCACAAAGGAATTAACAACAGTTAAAATGAGACAACATATGCAAGTTAGTTTGAAAAAATAAATGTGTGTTTATTTTTAAAATTGTATATGCAACAAGTGGTTCCATGCTCTCCTAGAATGTAAATAACAACATACAATTTTAAACAATTTTTAAATAGGAAATTACTTTACATGCAATACCAGGTGAAGGCAACGTGAAACAAAACTTGATGTTAATGTGTGTGGAAAAATGTTGGCTATAATTGAAAAGTAGAGAATGAAACTAAACTAAACTAAAAGTACAGAATAAAACTATCCACCACACGGGCTTGCCCTTGCAGATTGCCCACCTGGCCTCTTCATAGGGGGAGAAAGGGAAGCACAGTACTTGCCCTGGTTGGCACCTCAGGCCTTTTCAGTGGAGAGGTGCAGCAAAACTGCCCTGATGCCTGCTCTGGAACTCCGTGTAACAATGAGCAGTTTTATAAGATGTTTACTTTCCTAATAATTTTTCATTTGCACTTTACGATGCATGAATAAAGTGATATAAGGCCCATGGCAATGTTAATTTTATATAAGGTGGAGGAATACACACCATGCATACAAGTAGATCTTAAGCAGGGCTTTCAAAAGTGCTCATTTTACCATGAACAGCCTATATAATGGTAGGCGATGTGGACAAAGTACAGACACAGTGGACTGGATCCAGAGAGAATGCAAGTGTGGCTGTGCACATCCAATACAATTCTAGTCGTATTGCAAGGAACTGGGAACCAAGCCAACTGGAAAGTGAATTTAACTGTGTTGAGTTCGTAACAACAGAGTGACAGAGTGAAAGTAGTTATTAACATTGAATTGAAATTGTTATATAAACATTGTGAATACTAAAATTATGTATTTGCGTTTTTTTTTTTTAAATAAAAAAATGCGTGTAAGTGTATTTGTAAAAATTTCTGATAATTCCAAATTTCTATTTGACTGATGCATGAATGAAGCAATTATGTCCATGACAATGTTAATTTTATGTATGATGGAGGAATGTACATTGTGCATACAATTACATCTGAAGCATGGCTTTCCAAAGTGCTCAGTTTATATTGAACAATGGCTATAACAACAGTCTGCCAAATCGTGATGTGCCATTAGTCACATCCTTGCCAATAATTGTGATGTCATGGTAGTTGTGTTTGTTTCTGTCCACAACTGGCAAACTGTGGGTACTTGTGCTTGTCTTTTTTGAATTTAATGTAATGAATATTATTTTTAGCTCACTCCTATATAAAAGTAGTCCTCTAGTTCTCATTGTTTGTAATGGTCTGAGGTGTATTCGGCTGTTCACAAGTTGAAAATGTAAACAAAATACTAGCTAAATGCAGTTTAATTTATTCGGATTCAGTAAAAATATGTAAGCAATCATATTAGTATGTGGTACGTGTAGGCTACAGTAATCTGGTTATGATATTGTAAATACAGTAGAACCTGAATCCATTATTTTGTAGGTGACTAACGAAAAATTTTCCATACATGCTGATGTGTGGATGTGGACTTTAGATGTAAATCAACCAAAAACAAAAACTATGCCTATTAAACTGAATGTGGAACATACTGATAGGCCTACATTAATTTTTTTTTCATTATTAACTCATTGGAAAAGGTATAAATTAGAATATTTCAAGTACTCACATATAATTAAGATATTGACACATCAACCATGTAATAAAACCAATACTGTATAATGTAACTAATTAGTGTACTTTCCTTTATATATGTATGCAAAATTGGATGAAGTAGGCCAAAGCAGACCAAGTATACTAAAGTGAAAGGAAGGTGTGTGCTAGAATAAAATATTTATATTGCCATAGTTTCAAAAACAAATTCCTGACCCAGTTAAAACACATTAATTTACACTGCCTATTGTAGCAATACTCGTGTGCCAAAATATGGTTCGAGTCGTGTGATTGTTTCCTGAACTATGCCATAAAATTGTAGCTATCTTACAAAATGGTGGGAAAAAAAGATACTTTTCTATAGGCACATTAGATGGTTGTATTTTTTTGTTACTGCTGACATCGTCGGGTGAAACACGAGATGATTACAATACACCTTTTTACCTGGTAAATGGGCGCCAGCGGTGGTTCCTATACACCGCACTTTGAGACTTAGGGATCTCAGGGATGCTGTTGGTTCTGTGTTCGTCTCATCTGTGCGTACTTACAAAAGACTTTGCCATACTAAACATTGCCCTTTAAACACTTGGAGAAAGCTGGGTTTCAATGCTACAAGAATACATAACTTTACTCTGGTAAGATTGTTTTTATTGGTGCAAGTTACATTTTACAGTTAACAACTCGGACGTGACTTGCCAGTTCTGGCGGGTGATTCTTCCAGCACGTTACTTAACTTGCGCAATCCTAGATGGGTGATCCTCCGCGGTGTGTGATAACACACAAGGCAAGGGGTCTACAGCCGCTGTGTTGCACTATAGATTTTGCCCAGAGACGGGACACAGAATATGTATATGGACACTACCACGTGCAATTATCTTGGTCGTTAAAGCTTACTCGTCGGGACTCAACCATGTGTTGTGTGGGGACGGTCAATACACACAGCGGGTTAGGACAGAAAATAATAACGTAGTACAAAATCACAGAAATATCAATTTAATAACATGAGGCACAATATAAACAGGCAGAATAAACATGCAGATGCATGAAAACTGTATTAGATGGTGCAGATGCCTCTGGATGAAGTTCTTAGCGGACCATGTGTGCAGATAGAAAACACATTATTTTACGTTAAAATCTGTGAATTGTTACTGGGCAAAATGATAACTGCGTTACGAAAAATCCTTTCTTCAATATGCGAGCATACAAAAGCTCGTGAGACGTCGGATGGTGGGAAAATACAAACACATGAAATGACCACGTGGTCATACATAAAAAGCATCAAACATCAAAAATACATGAACTCTGAATAAAAATTATAAATATTACCCTGAGATCAATTAAGGCGCACAAGATAGAACCAGAATTAGCCCTCTAAACATGGCGATGGCGTGGATACGGACTTGGTGGTAGCTAACCACATGGCAGTGGGCGATGTGGCCTTAACATAATTAAACATGACAAAACCCTGAAATAATTACACACAAAAATTACCCTTAAGATTGCTTGCCGCAACTATGCAGAAATTACAACAAAAAGCCCTGAACACGGGCGGATGGTGCCTGATACACAAGTTGCGCGGGCCGCATGGCCTCTCCGACATTATCTCCTCTCATCTCGTTTAAGTTCAACAAGCCACAAGGGCTGAATAATAATTAGGTTAAACGGATAGCGTTATGCTGGGGATATCTGGCAACATGTACACAAAGCAAAGGTTAATTGGTATACTAAAGTGAAACTATGAAACTATATCAGTGCAAAAGTATGAAATGCGTATGTGACATCTTACCTCGCCAGCTCTCCTAGAACGACTGCCCAGAGGCAGGGGTCGCACTGACTTACCATGGCTGCCTATGGAGTTCACACAAGCGGAAGTGCTATGCATGCCGAGCAAAAATATAAATATGTGAATTTAAATGGCACAGAAAGCATTTTTAATACATTTTCACAAATAAATTATTAATGCTGAATTTCTTTTATTATTGCAATGTCTTTGAAGGCATCCTAGCCTGAATATCATTGCCCTGTTCTTCGGCGCCGCGCACACTTTGAATTTGAATATTACAATATTACATAAACTCTGAAAACAAACATATTACACTTTGCAAATATACCGTATTTACACGAGTATAGCAGCCCCATTTTTTACCAAAAAATAATATCTATAACTTGGGAGGCTGTTATACATGAGATAATTTGAATTGTAAAATCATTGACCTGAAATGTGATATTTCTGGCTACTACTGTAACTTAAAAGAGCCAGACTATAACTAGATTACAACCAATAAAATAAACAAACCCTTTAAAAGATATTTTTATTTTTAAAAAAAGTTATGTTTATTACCGGTACTCACGTAAACAAATATGGTGGCCGCCATGTTGCTTCTTCAATCATCATAACTCCAAAAAAAATTACAACTCTAGTCTTAAATCACTGTAGATTTCATTTTTACAGAGCATTACTATTCCTAGCGCTACTACTGGAAGACTGAAGTTAATTTCCGTATTCCGCTCCGCCAGATCATTGGTACGACGTCACTTCGGAAAAGGTAGGGAAGCTTCGGCTGGAGTCGGGACTTGTCCCATAGAGTAATGTCGCAGAGACATTCTGCTCTGCAGCGAGCGCTGTGGAATCATACTACAAGGAGAGTAATGCCACGGCAGACACTCCACTCTACCTCATGTGCTCCCGAGATATGTTTTATTTTCTGAAAATGTTTTAAAACGATGCAAGTTCGTAAAAATAACTTGGGCGACTCCATTATTTGTCTTGATGCTCGAGGGGTACGTTAATGGATGCCCAGAGATTTTTTTGCATTGGGTGTTATATATGAATATTTTATACTTTTAATTTCTCGAGTGCAGAATTATAAGGGGTTTTATACACAGGCGGCTGTTATACTCACGTAAATTTGTATTTTGACCCTGAAAAAGAAATGCGTAGCACTGAAATAAATTATCCCATTTTGGGAAAGTCCGTGCAGCGGTACTGAACACGTGGTTACCAACCACGTGTTATGTCAGCGGTGAGTGCCATCATGGTCTGACTGCCGCTGGCTCTTAGCCGGCGTCACTGCCAGCATTCAAAGCTTGCATAAACATAGTTACACGTAATCCTTATGTAGTAAAATTTTGGACTGTACTGAACTTAAGTTGGAGTCAACACGTAGCGAACACAAAGTGAACAAATAACGAATGTGTCTAAGGTCAAATTTTGAACATGGACTGAAGTGTAAACAAGACTGAATTTATATTAAAAGTAGGTTGAAAATTGTGTAGAGCAGTCTACTGGCAGTTGGTTGAACTGAAAAACATACTACTTGTGAAATGTTAAACTTCGTTATTGTTTTGGTGGTACCAAATTAAAATGTTCACTTTTTCTATATTCTTTACCATCTACTGACCTAATATTTGCTGCTCCAGAAATATTTTCACCGAATTCTCTACCTCTCTCTCTCACCACATGTTTCTCTGCTCCATTTTTTTGCTTCCCATTTTCTATCAACTTAACCACATGAAAATAAGTGAAGAAAGCTTATTCAGAATGGTGTCTTATATGTTTTACTTTCAGTCTCTGTGAGTTTCAACTGCAATGTTTAAAAAAACTTCCAATCCAAATCCTGGACATCCACCTTGGCAACTGGATTATTTCACTTCAGTCCTCCTCCAGTCCATCCGAGTTTAATTCAAATTGAAATGTTAGTCTAAATGTAATAATGGTTTCATAGATATAGCATAGGAATTAAAAAATGTTCATATGTCTGCCATTTTAAAAATCAGTGTCTTACCCACTTTAAAAAAATTTAAGTTTACATGCAGCACAAAAGTAGTTCTTTTTGCCAAATTTGGTAGGAATGGATTGTTTGTTTCCCAAAATACTATGACACAAAAATTTATTTTTCCGTGTGGTATCGTCTTACAAAATGCCAGACAGAAAAGGCAATGTATTATAATATTTGATGCTTTTATCTGATTCAACATACTGTTACACGCTCACTGCTCTGTCCCACGTGAGCGAGTGGAACTGAAGAACAGAGTAGTTAGATGATTAATGGATGTGCATGCTATCAGTTGCAACAGAAACAAATTATTACAAAGCATACCTGTTACGTCGAGCTGCTCCTAACTTTGGGTATCGGGTGTCTTTGAGACATCTGAAAAATGATCTGGATTACTAACCTTGTTTCTCTCGGCTAGACTCTGGGTGCTGTGAACCTTCCATGTCAAGGCCAGCTGCTATAAAAAGGGTGTTGGGCCTCTGAGAAGAGAGCTGAGGTGAGTTGTTGAATGAATGAGTGGCTGTGGCATCCAGCAAAGGAAGATGAGCGAGAAGAGAAGTGCACTGCCAAATAAGTGACCAGCGGGAGGAAAATCTGCGACTGCAAGCATCGGTGCAGCGAATAGTGCGACTGGCAGGGTGGACTATTGGACTGAATGTGTGAGTGAAAGGCATTGCAAATGTTGGCAACAGATAGACTGAACATGGATTATTAATGATTAGTATAAGTTAATTGACTATACAGTCGACTCTCGATTATCCACCATAATGGAGGGGGCGATTGCCGTGGATAACGCAAAACCGCGGATGATCCATATACTAAGAAAAAAATACATTTTATCCAACACTAAGTTTTGTATGGTTGTAACTGAATACTGGGTGTTTCAGTGTGAAACCTAGCCTATCCTTGACATACTACTGTGTATTTACCCGCATATTTTAAGGCCTCGCATAATTTCCGTACCCTATTATTTATTACCAAACCAAGACATTTGAAAAATGCGTAATTTATGCATCCCTGATTTCTAACTTACAAAACCGAAATATAAAGTGTGTAAAATATGCGGGTAATCATGGTAGTTCTCTCACTAACATTACAAGAAATGTGCAGCTTCAGTTAATACAAACAACGCAGCGGGATGCATGTGGTGTTTATCGCCAAATGATAATGGAATCTGAAGTTGCATAAGGGGGAAGGCAGGCTGACGTCACTTGATTGCTAGGCAACAGGCCACCTCCTCCCCCCCCCCACCCCATGGAGAGGGGAAACACATACGTGCTAAGTAAACTGCATGTCACCCGTATCACACACATACCTACCTCCCTCACTGTCCAGTGTGTGTGGCATACAGCCAGCTGTTTCAACGTGCAGGAAATATTGTTTAATGTAGGAAACAAATGTCGCCTTCCATTCCCGGTTCTTCAAAAAACATTGGACTTGTTTCACACACACTAAGCCCGGCATTAGCATTCCCTTGGCACGTATCTGGTTAAACAATTCCAGCATAACCTTATCTAGTTCTGGGTACATTGATAGTTTCGTTTTCCTATCCGCCAATCCACTTGTCGAGTCCGCACTGCTCGCAAACTCAATAAGTTTGGATTTATTGTTTCGTATATCCTGAATTGTTTTTTCTCCCTTTCCATACATAAATGAAAGCTGTTTTATTACACTTCAAAATTTATTAATAATTTCCAGCTTCTGCTGTAAATTTAAACCACATGTTTACGTTTGCATAGACATTTTTCAGCTGAAAATTAGCAAAAACAAAACCGAACGTAACTACTGACTGGCAAGATAAAACTGACACTGACCATAAGAATGCGATACGCAGGAGGAATGCAGCAGTAGTGCCTAGTTCCGGCTATACCTGGCAGGCTGCAGCTAGGCAAGCAAGTTGTGCGGTGTTGTCAGCTCGCTGTCTTGCGACGTCGTAACTAAGTTCATCGCGCCATCAAGAACACATTTTGATGTGCATTTGCATCGATAAACAAACATATTTCATTCCACAGTTATTTTCATAGAGTACCTGTTACGAATTTCATTAGTTAAGATGGGCGTTGTATTAAATAACTTCGTTCTGGCAGTGTTTGAGTTAATTTCCAAAATGTATTTTTATCTTTCTGAATATGCCGTGGTTAAGCCACAAAGTAGATAATCCGCTCGCGGATAATTGAGAGCCTACTGTATTATCAAACAGACATATTAAGAACGTTAATTAGAGTTGAAATAGATATTAAATGAAATAGAGAGAGTATTAGTAGAGATAGATAATTTAATGCTGTAAATAATAACTGTGTGAATAAATTGTAAATCAAATTTAGTTTTTATTTTTATTTAGACCTCCCTCCCACAGGAACTCGGCTAGGCCTCTCGGGTATCTTGTAACAGTACCAGGTTTGGTTGAAATGGGTTTGAATTGTTTGTTATATACACCAAATAAACTTATAATATTTATATGGCTGCCATGTTGGAAATAAGTACATTATCCATTTAAGTGGTTCATGGTAACATGGTCTATAATACTATTACTAACCTACAAAACTTGTTGGGAATCTATTGTATAATTTCTGAGATATGCAGTGAAAGCTAAATTTTTTCATGTAATGCTGTCATCCAAAATCGCCTGTCAATAATGGTATACCTCCCTAAATTAAATGTTTACATTCACACGTGACTGCCTAAGAGAAGGATGTCACTGCAAGAGTGGGGAAGGTTTTAAATTTTGCACCAGGTTTGTGGTGCAGGTAAGGGGAGGACTCTACTGTGGAGGTATCTTTAGAATGACTCGTTGGCCTCGTGCTGGTCACTTATATGAGATAGTGCGCGTCGGACGCCTACTGGGTACAAAGTCTCTGAGGGCGATGTGATGCCTCTGGGCGTTGAACACACGAGTGTGGGCTAGCTTACCGCCGATGTCGCTCCCTTGTGGCCTACGCTTGCCCTGGCTGGTAGACTTCAGCTCCAGCTGGAGCAGGTTGGCCCTGCTGGTGACCGGGGATCAGCTGGCTGGCAGGCACGTGGTTAGCTGGTGCCTCACTGGTGTCCTCCGGGTGGAACGGTTCCGCTCCCAAGGGGAGAGAGTACCCCTGGTTGAGTAGTTTGACTATGGGGTGAGCAGCTCTGGGAACATTATCTGGGAGGCCAAATAGGTTGGCAGTGAGGGTAGTGGAGTGAGGCTCTACTAATTGTTGGATGACTTGTGCTCTCTCCCGTGGGGACGTACAGCTGAGGCCCCTGGTGTGGGTTGATTACTTAGGGAGTGGCGAGATACGAGGATAGCAGCTGCCCTCCAAGCGTTCCTTCTGCTCCCTCGTCTGTGAGCAAACATCATGGGCAGAAAAGGTGCTAATATTCATCCTGTAGAATGCAGCAGGCAACAAACCCATAGCTAAAGTGTACTTCAGAAGTACCTGGGTTAAGCCTTGTCAGTCTTGCCACCCCCTCCGGCAAGTTTATACGCTTTGTAGGGAATGGATTAGCTGAATTAGTAAGCCCAGATGCTTCATCGTGTGTCTTTCTAGTAGTTGGGGCTCTACCATACTTGCACACCAGGTACCTTTATGTACCGGGTTCAAAGTATGGGTGGCCATTGAACTTGTTCGTGTGTGTGACGTATGTGCAGTCCTGGTTAGGGTCTGTCCACAGTCCTTCTCTATGTCAGAAACATGTTGCCAATTCATGGTCCCCTGCCGCTCCCTTTGAGGGTGATGCTTACCGGGTTGGGGGAAAAAGCACACATTCTCTACAGAGCAAGGAAAGACAGATGTTAGCTAGACTATGTGGTTTATTCCTGTGAGAATAGAAACATGGTGACCCGTACTACCTCCTACCTCTACACACACTAGGTGTTCAACGGACTCTATACAAGAGTAAGACAGGTGAAGGTGCCTGTCTGCTTGAGGAGCCTGGCTTGAAGATTGGACGAGAGCTGACAATTAAGTAGTTGTGATAACAACTGGACCCTAATTGTGGCATGTAGGCCTGAAAGGACCTGCGGCACCATGTGTGGCGTATGTGTCGGGTGCGGTGTCACTTGACTGCAAGTGTCAGGGGTAGCGATGACTCTTCAGCTGCTGTGTTAAGGAAGGCGTCATCAATCTTCGGCCGCCTCCCCTTCAAGTTCCAGCCGGGCAGCGCCGCTGCTTCCATCTTTTGGTGGGGTGGCGGCAGAGGGTTTTGAGTAGAGTTGTTCCGATATCATGTTTTCCGATACTGATACCCCGATACCACAGCCCTTCACACTGAATTTTAGAAAAAGTATTGCTGTTAAAAACATTTTTCCTAGACTCATTAAAATAAATAAATAAATAATTTCTTAAAATACTGTATATAATTTATTGTAATCTGACACAAAATGCAAGCTGACCTAAAACTTTCAAACCCTTTGAAAATGCAAATAATATGACAGCAAACGCAAGTCAAATTTTAATGTCCCGCGCGCACTATTAGCTATGAGCGAACAGAGGAGTTATCGATCGGGCAGGGTCATGTCTGTCGGTTTACGAGGACAAGGAGGGGGGGGGGGCGGCAGGAGGATGACCTCTCCACGCTGATACTTGGCGACACCTTGCACACATGGCAAATGTCTGTCTTATACCGTATTTACTTGAGTATAGTGCGCACTCGTGTATAGTGAACATCATGATTTTTGCGACAAATTCCAGGGAAAAAATTTTTTAAATAAAATTGCACCAAAAATTTGTGGCGCCCTGTTAGTAAGTATGGAAAAAATTATTCATTTTTACATTAATGTGTGGTGGTTGTGTTATGTTTGGAAGAAACTTTAATTAAATAACTTGGGTGCAAAAAGCCAAATTAAACAGAATTCCAGAAACCTCCTGCTCCTACTACTCAACATTTCCAGCTTAGTATTTTTTTCTCCCCCTTTCTTCTTTTAGCAGTGACCAGCTCTCTTATTTTTTTGCCATGCTACAATGTCGCACTACCCTTATCTTAAAAAAGGGTCTCCTTGTCGAAATACTGTCATTTTTGTGCCTAAAGAAAGTAATAACCTGACTTCATTGTCTACAACCGATACTAAAGTATAGACCTAATATCATATCCAATATAGATACATCGAAAAAAGGTGAAGTATCGGCCAATACCGATACTTAGTGTTGGTATCAGAACAACTCAAATTTTGACCATGGTTGTAGGCTGCATCCATTGCTCGCGTAGGGGTAAACTCATGCATGCCTGCGGCTGCTTCTCAGCGGGTTTACAAGTTGCAGGGGCAATGACTTGACTTCATATCATTACAGGGGGGATGGTTTTGGAGGCAATCAGTTAGGGTTCAGTTGACCTTCGGGGGCATGTGCGCACACGTGATGATACGGAGCTAAATAGTAATGAGTAGTAAGTATCATGCATCAATATGATAAACTGTCAAAATATGAAATTTGGTTTAAATGGGTAAATTGTTCCCAACATATGAAATGGCACCCTAAATATTAAAATGACCACCATTTTGAAATAAACAGATGGTGTGGTAGAAAACTATAAAAGTTAGATCTCCTTACTAAGTGCTAACTATGTATAGATTTTGGTGAAATTTGGTTCATGTGTTCAAAAGTTATATTTATTGGGGGGGGGGGGGGGGGGGGTGTTACATTCATCCCAGACATGCATTTTCATGATCGCAAAACTTCCAATATTTGTTTTCTTTACTTCAGTTGTTCAAGCCATGCTCACTCTTAAAAATACAGAAGAAAACAATGTCCTTTACTTTCCTCTTATTTATTCCAACTCATTTAAAGACTTCCTAGTTTAGAATAAGTGCATAGGAAATCGTCACTAAATGTAGCAGAATTAATGTGCATAGAACAGCAAAAAACAGTCGCAGATATTGTGTTGGAGACAACGAAGTATATGGACTGTCCTTAACCTGGAATAAGGTAAGTTTGTTTAACATTCTGCACATGTTCGTCAGATTCACATTTAAATATATTTAACTTATTGTTGAGACAATAATTTAGTGGGCAAGTTTTACGGCATTGCATGGCAAGTTGATATCTCAAAAATATGGCATCTTTATTTCTCATGGCTGTTATCTTTGATAGCTGCCAATATGGTTACTGATGTAGTTAAATCCTTTTCAGTGGTGTTCTCCTGCTATTTGTTATTAAAAAATCAGTTTTTACTTTTGATTGTCACTTTTCAGATGTGAATTTGTTTACGTACTACTACAGATTTGTGTAATTTGAGACATGTCTTGTAAAGATTTTTTTTTTGTGATGCAGAGATGCGTGTTTACTATGTGATGATGATGAAAACATTTATATATTATTTCCAAGTGGTAAATAACATAAATAGCAATGCAGTGCAGCGAGAAGTCTGCATAAAGAATGTTATTGTGAAAAGTAATTTTTTTATTCTATTAGTATTAATAGTGTTAATTGGGAATGTGGACATAGTAGACGCTGTCGTGTATGTCATGGCGAGTATAGTTACATTTAGAGCAACATGTGTCCATCCATTCTTCAGTAGTGAATAAGGAAAACTTGGCCGAAGTAGTTGTTGGTAAGCAGTCAAAAATACCACTATATATTATGTGGCTTTTTAATGTTGGAATATCTTTTTTCAGGTTCCTTAATAAAGAACATGTTGATAATAGCTTGGATATCGTTCAGATGATATGAGCCGCAGCTAGCAAAGTGCTCACATGATGTTGATACTTCGGCAGATTTGAGCGCAGAAGTCACAGAATCCTGGGGTGGCTGGCTTGTGGGAAACACTTGGCCGGGAAGGTTCGGCGGAAGGACCGCTACCATGTGCGTGTGCAGTGGCTCAGCAAGGACAGCTTGCAGCCTCAGGATGATGGGGACATCTCCAACAGGACTGCTGAGTACAACAAGACTGTCTCCAACAACCCACAGGATGTGCCCACTTGGCTGGCTTATGCTCGCTTCCAGGTATATACCCACCACATCTCAAACATCAGGCTCAAGTTGTCTTGTATTTAATATTATGGCCATAGCAGGTCTGCCATTTTAACTGATTTTTATCCGTTTTTAAGAATTTTTATTTCTAGAAAAAAATCAGTTTTTTTGTGCTGAGCACAATGCGACACTAGCAGCGCCCACAGCGATGTGCATCAGTGTCACTGACGCATTTGTTTGAAAGATTCTTACAACAGATGTGAATAATTAAACAAAATATTTTGGACTTTGGACATACGCTAATGCTTCAATAGTGTAGGTCCAAAATATTTCACTTAATTATTCAGTGGTGCGGGTATACAGTTATCTACATACTTCTGTTCCTGGTTTTATATAGTCACATGCAAAGGCCAAGGCCATTAATGAAAAGAACCTTTCCAGCGAATTGCAATTTTTGCACATGCAATCAGAAATTGGTAACTGTGTTTTGCATTTGGCATTGATATGAAACAAAAATTATCGCAGGTACAGTAGTTGTATAAACAAAAGTACAAGTGTGAGTGGAGAGAAGAATTAGCATGGTTTGTACATTCCAAACAAAAACAACTACGTTAAATATCTAAACGTCCTTCATATCCACTTTTTTTTTCTGTAATTTGCACTTTTTTTAATTCAAAAGGATTTTACAGAATTTTACCCAATGATTTCAGGATTTTACAGGATTTTTGTATACAGGAACCAGGATTTCAGCTTCAGGGCTGGTGGCAGCCGTGCCGTAGTGTCATGGGTAGGGCCTGAACAAGGTGCAGTTTGTAAGCAAACAGTAGTGTACTCTTGGGACATTCAAATTAGTTGTTTCAAAGGTCTTTACTTTATGTTCCCTCTGCGCGTACACTCAGTTCCCTTTGCTTTAGCCAACAACAAACAAGTAAAATATTTTGATATTTGTCATTTGTTTTCCACAGTCTCATCAGTGGGAGCATTAGTAAACTTGATTGGTAAAGTTCTGTTGCACAGTAAACTTCAACAGTTTTGCATTTTGTCTGGAATTGTAATACTTTTAAAATATTTCACTGTCGAACCAGTTTGGGTTTTGGAATTTAAATTTTTAATAGGAATGGATTTTGTGTGAACTTTTTAAAGTACTATGATATTTTCTTTTATGTCATTTTTTTGTATCAGCCCTCGGGATGGCCACTGAGTGTGGAATTTCAGGAATCTGGTGAAATACCTTGATTTTAATTTTTCACTGGGAATTTGGGAAAAACCAGTTTATTTAATAACGTAGCCGGAAGAAACTGTCTGGTTTGGGTTTCTCTTTATTTTGAAAGCGGATTACGCTTTTATTAGAACATTAAAGTTTGCTATTTGCTCTTGCGTTGTGTTGCTTCTTTGTTCTTACTTAAGAGCTTGTTTATTGGTTGTGCAACGTTTGTTTTGATGCATGACGTCTTTCATAAAATATTAATAAGCAACTGTTACTCATCAGTGCAACTACATCCCTGGCAGTTGTCTACAGAGTTGAGTTACTGCTGCCACCTACAAGATTGCTGTATCTACCAGTCTGGGACAGATGTCCCAATAATAAAATATAATATTGCCCAATGAGCCACCAGGACCATGCAACAGGTCTGGGGCTAGTACAGCAGGGTGCCACGGAAGCCGCCACAAGTAAGATGACTAAATCTCACGGCTGTTCACTACACCACTTGCACCAAAGATCTAGGCATGGGCTTGCACCTGCTAACCCCCTCTCCAGACGTCCTATGCCATTGAAGGAAGAGATGGCCGAGGAGTATAAAAGGAGATACATCCCAGTCTCCGGATCATCAGTTCTGCTTCAGTTCTCGATCAAGTCCTCTGAATCCTCTCCTGGGCTCTCATTGTGCAATTGGTGCCGAGGCCCACACCTCTTCAGTGTAATTCACTGCTTCCTTGCCGGGGCCAAAGATCCTCTCTTACTTGCACCTAAGGAAGGACTTGTGGCGTCAACAGCAGCACACTGGGACACGTTCGGTCTGTTACGGACAACAGAGAGAAGAGCTCACCCCAAGGAAATGATACGTTACACGCACCAGCTACCGCCTACTCCCGTAGTTTTACACAGGGTGCCTTCCCCTATTAACGATAGGGTGTTTACCTTCCACCAAGCCCATTTGGTTTTGGATGTAGTACGTCCACGATTTTTGTTTATATCCTTCTCTGTAAATAAACACAGCTTACCCGACCTCCTTCCTCTTGTCATCATCCGAGGTGATGGAGCCAGCAGGAGACCAAGTTTACTCGTGCCGAACCTACGCTTACAACACACCAGAACATCCTTGGAAGGCCACCCATTGTCTGCCCCATGCAGTGAACGGTAGAGCTAGGACACTAGGATACCGTCCCCTGGAAGTTGGCTTGCCGGCATGAAGTCGCCCCCACCTCACTGTTCACTTAGTGGTGCAGAGGAGGGGAATTTCGTCAAGTCTGGGAAGATAGTGACAACTGGGCACTCACCTCACCAATATTGGAAGGCCACCCGTTCCTTACACCCAGGTGGGAGGAACGGTAGAGCTTGCCGGCTAGGTTGAACTTCTCTCACCGTTCCCTTCGTGGTGTCAAGAGGGTTACATTCTGGTGCAGGGGAGACCAACCGCATTGGGACAACATCATGTGGTTCCTACAACCAACACTTTGCAGCTCGAGTCTCCCCCACCTCCGGTGGGGAAGTCAAGAGTGAGGTGTGGTGTTGGCGGTAGCGATTGGCACCCACACCTTGATACTCATGTTAACTGCCTACCTCCTGCAGACCCGATCTTAGGTTCGCACGAAATGCCTTGCACCCGTAGGGGTGGTATTAAGAGGAAGGTTAAGAAGGTGAGTGCTATCTCTAAGAATCCACAAGAGCTTTGCATACTTCCCAGCAGGTATGGGCTACTGAGTCTTCATAAACAGGCTGCTTTGGTTGTATACCTCACTGCACCAGTACCCACTGTCATACCTTTCAACTTGTTTGAGCCACCAACCTGTGTTTCGGAAGGATACCACCCGATAGTGCACGAAGTACTGTTTAGTGAAGGGTCCACCAGAACGCCAGCTGTAATTAGTATCTCCAGGCCAGAAACAAATCCAAGCACCTCGCACACAAGCTCCAATCCCCAGTTGAGTGCCACCAAGGCCGTAAGAACAGGGGCAGTAAAACTACTTGCAGGACAGACATGCCATCCCGCTGTACCACCTAAGCGCACCACGCAGGGTGAAACTATCTGAGCTAGACTTTGTGTCAAGCAGACGGCCTACTAGGCTGGTACTGTACTCCGGTCGGGCACCAGTGGCCCGAGTTGAGTAACCACCCAGAGACGCGACTCGCCTAGCATCAAGTAAGTTACCCTGAGACAAGGGCAGCCAATCAGCTGGGTCTGTCATGCGTCAGTTTGAAACAGCTCGTTAACTGGGAACATTGGATTGGGTTGAAGTCAGCCATTTAAATGTTGTGTTGGTCTCTTATGATGTGGTTCGTGATTTAGTGATGGATTGTGTATTGGAAGTGCTTTACATGTTCTAAACGTGCAGTGATGCGTCATATCACTCTTGAAAGTAAGTTTGTTTTTAAATAATGCAATTTATGAGTTGGACTATACATGGGTCCGCGAAAATCCAAAGTGCAGTTTCTCTGCGAATTATGCATGGTGCAACACTTATCAACATTTAGACAATGGGAAAAACTGCTTTTAAAATCCATGAAAAATCTACCAGACGTATTTCTGTGGAGGTATTACGCAAAAAATTGTTGCATATAAATGCCTTTTTCTACTCGCCAGGGACATCTAAAGAAAACCAAACTTGGATTTTGTCGAAAACGATAGGTTAAATTGAAGATGTAAAAAATTTCTGTGACTCTTTTCTTTTTCAGCTTTCATGGGACTAGCTGATATAAAAAATTATGCCTTTAGACTATATGATATAAGGAAACGTATAAGTGAAGAAAAAAAAGCTGTTGAAATTAGGAAGGCTAAATTACTGAGTGATACATTAAAAGAAGTAGCTGCAGTTGAAGAACAGATAAAGTCTTTGTAAAAATAAATAGTATGCAGGCATATGTTTTAACATGTTTATGACTTGGATATTGTGTTCTATTGAGATTCAACAAAAATTACTTCAAGTGGTGCTGTGGTTAGTTTGGTTGCAGTAGTTTTCAGACAGCTGAAATGAATAAAAATCCAAATTCTGGTGAAGTTCAAATCTCCATAGATTTTTTTGACACAAAGTGACTTAATTTCTTTTTGTGTTAGTTTATTCAGTTGTCTGTCAATGTATCGATAAACCGCATCCATCAACATTTTTGTGTGATACCGGCGAAATCACTATGTATATTATGTTAATATAAACCGCTTGTATTGTTTATTGCATAGAGCATCAATAAAAGTACATTGTAGTTTTGGTTGGTCACAGGAATGTGACTCACCAGTCCCCTTAAATAATGGATCTCTCAAATATTTTTATGTGGGGAACTTGGCCAACAACAGAATTGAACAACTCTGCAAACCTTATCCACACTGATCCATTTCCATCAAATGAGAGCTGACAAATTCTGCACCTTGGATTATGATGTTAGGATTTGCATGAGCTGCAGATGACTTCACCTAAACACTACTTACTTGTAACTTATTGTAAGCTTTTCGTAGTTCTTGAAATATCTCTTCTTAGGCTGAAAATGCCTTGTTCACCTCATTAATATCCAGTCTGGATTCACTCTGCGGACCGGCACACAGTACCTGAAAGTTTGCCAATAGCTCATTTCTTTTCTCAATCGCTTCTGTAAATATGATCTCGAAAGTCTTCCAGCATGGCTGGACCTAACTTCGTCATTTCAGATATTTATCTTGCTTCATCTATTTGCGATACAAGATAGATGTACAAGTTCCGATGAGTTTGCCACCATTTTCTCATGGTCAACTGAATAATCATTAAGTGGAATGAAACTATTCTCAAATATTCAGAGAAATCAAGATTCTTTCAGTAGAGGTGCACGAGACAAAAACAGATCGCACTTGACAAATTATTCAACATAACCACAACTACCGTAGTAAGTAGTAAACAAATTGATTTGATAGTGTACTGTCGTCTTCACAGTTTGTAATTGTTACCATAGTAAACAAACGCCATAATAGTGTCCTGTTGTCTTTACCATTACTGGCACATATTACTATTACTAGCATTAACTGTATCTGCTTGTTACACACAATTTCACATCAGTAATATAAATAATAACTTTGACTGGAGGACCACAAAATATTTGCACCCACACTAACAGATGAACCTGCCTCGCACCACCTTGGTCTTGACTGTCTTTTTTTTTTTTTTTTTTTTTTTTTTCCAATACCGGTTGCACACATCAGTTGCAACGACGACACAACACTACTGGTAGGCACAAACTATCTATTTATATTATTTAAGAATATAAGACAAATAGATTCTTGACCTTTTGAATTTTTTTTTTAATCACAAGGAATAGAGGAATAAAGGAATTAAATTTTTTTAGATAGTTAACTTTTACATTAAGTAATACAAGAGCTAGATATTTTTATAAGATAATCATATTATGTCTGTGATGCATTGTTACATGTAACCTATGGAAACCAGATTTCATAATTAGTATTACCTATGAAAATTTGTGTATAGTTGGTCGGTGTGGCTATAATTTATTTTGCATAAGACATGTAGCAAACAATCGCAAACTCATAGGGCCAAGTCACAGTGGATACACTATGATGTCCGTCACAGTGACATCCTGTGATCCTCCAGTTTTCACCCTCTCAGTTCATCATTGTCCTCATTGTAGTTCCATGTCTTATACTTTTTCATTACTAAACAACTAAATTTATACAGATGATGTGACAAACTGATATTGTAGGCTATTGATAAAGATGTAAGTTGGTGTGAGTGTGGTGTAGGCAGGAGGAAGTGGGGTTTGTTGTAGGAGGAGGCATGCCGGGGCGGAGCCCGGGTGACTGCAGAGCGACAGCTGTCCATCCTGGACCATGCACTGGCCCTCAACCCTGACAGCGCGGTCCTGCTGCGGGAGAGAGTGCGGGTGGCCAGCCAGGTCCTGCCAACCGAGGTGCTGCAGGAGCAGTTGGCAGCACTGTTGGACAAGCAGGTCACCAACCTGGTATGTACCTCGTCATGCTCCCAGACAGCTTTTCTCATTTCAGCTCCAACCTCTGGCTAACTGGCATTCATGTGGTTGCTGCTGTCAAATAAGAATCCGCTTTGAACTTTAGCTGTGACATATTTAATTTCTGATAGTTTTTTTACAGCCACTGAAATACTACAGCTACTAAAATGGCCCCTCATTTTCCAGAAATCAGGTGTTTACAAAAAAAAGATTGCTATAACTATTTTGGAAAATTTTTGGACCCATTTTGTCCTACCCTAATCCCTATATGTCAAAATTTGCAGTTTTTTACAACACAAAAATAACATATTAAAAAAAATTATATATATATCCTTCAGTAAACAGATGTTTTTCTGAAAACAAATTATGCCCAAGAGGTATATGTAAGCCTCCCCTTTTAGCTTAAAATGTTAAAAATTTGAGCAGCATGAGGATTTACGTGCATTGTAAATCCATGTTCAATTGTTTGACATAAAATGAACAACATTTTTGTATGTGATACTAATTTAATATCCCCGAATAATTTAGTAACGGTAAATAGGCTTACAGTACAAAGATAGATTTGCAAAAAATTGGTACATGATAGATGAAAACTGAGGTCAGTTCCAGATTCAGCAACCCAAAAACATTTCAGGATAGCATAAATTTTGAAAAAAGTATTTAATGGCCCAAATTTTGCAGGCCTGTGTAATTAATTGAAATTGTACTACCCACTCAAAAGCTGACATGCTGTCGCACCCCCGCTGAAAAAATCGTGTTATCCACAGAGGTACCGACACGGCCGAGCAGAAGAAGTTAGTTGGTAAAGATGCTGCAGAATGGCAGCAGTCTGCTGCCAATGTCGCTGCTGCCCGAACCTCGTGGAGAGGCAGTAAATATGTGATTAGCCTCCAGACAGGGAGATAAGAAATTGTGGCACGGCCCACTACCCTAATTTAAACAACCCCTGTGACACGAGGCTAGCAACCCCTGCACCCCTGGGGGGGTTGGGGGGGGCAGCCTACAAACAGAAGTTTTCTGTATATAAGAAGAAGTGAAACTGCAGCTCGACAGTGGTTGGCCCGCCAACCGTAGTAAGGTTGAAGGGCACAATCCAGTGTGCACAAGACTCTCGAAGTCAACAAAGAATCTTCTTATCTGCATAAGCCTCTTCTGCAGCAAAGCAACCTCAACCAGCTCCAAGGTACTGAAGAAGCTCCCTTTCTCCAACTGCTGAAGTAAATGCAGAAAACCCTCTATAGATGGGAACAATCTCCCACAATGCCGTCAAGACGTCCACTCCAAGCAGCCAAAGGTATATTGACGTCTCAGCACATGTTTCTTTATTACCCAGAGTCAATCAGTTAATCTCCGTGTTAGCAGTTCATACCATTGTACCTTCTAGAGTACCACCCCTCAATCCGCAAATTAAGCTGCGATTTAGAAATTGGATTTTACTTATGCACTTGATGCGTGCCCGGTTACTGACTGTATGGCACGATCAACGAGGTTTATTGTGCTAGACCAAGTGCACGGTTATTAGTAGCTGACGGGAGGTGTTTCATAACCTGACTTACTCTGAATGTCTTCGGTTGGTTGATAATGTGGGTTTGGTGGCTGAGCGAAGCTGGTGCTACAGTCCTTGGGTTAGATTAGGTTGTACTGAGTTGTCCCACACCGTACTCCAAGTTCCAGGCCGCTGACTCATGACTCCAGAATCAAGGATTGGCTAGTCCGTACCAAGCTTCAGTCCTGTATACTAGACCCCTCAGTACAGGATGGTAGTATGGACTGGTACGGACATGTGGTAGGAAATATATATATCGTACCACGGGACAGACGAGACTGCCCGTAATCTCAGAGAGGCGGCGCAGTCCCGTTCCGCCTATCCTTCCTGCATAGGAGGGGCTAAGGTATTCTGCTGCTTGGCAGCTAAATGTGCGATCTTTTGTTCTCTACGCCGTCGACCATACCTTGTCTTATAAGTTATAGAGTTTGGTTCGCCACTGAACAAAACACGTGCACTCTGGACGAGAAACTATTCCCTATAATATTGTTGTCCAGTAGCCGATTGGTAACCGAGCTTGGTGCCTCTGGTGAACCCCCCACTCTAGCAGGCAGATCAAAGATGTTGAGCCAAGAGTGTTACAAATGCTACTACTGGATGTGATATACAGCCAAGGCCAGGCCACAATACCCAGGCCAATACAGCCTCCAATACCTAGGTGCTCTGGTAGGTGATATGGCCTAGGCTTGCTGTCTCTCCTTGGTTGAAAGTATTCCTAGTGGTTGTGGCTCCTCTGTTCCGTCCCTCCAGCACCTGGATGCTCGGGGTAGTAGGAAGCAACAGGCGGCCATATAGTGGTTGTGTTACCAGACTGGAGATCCCCAGAAGGGGGCCTCAGTCAAGCTAGTTCGGATTTAAAAAGTACTCTGTTTCTGTCGGCAGTGCACAGTGTGAATTATCCCTGCGGACTAAGTAGATGTTACGCTAGAAATAAAACTGTTAGGATACAGAACAAAGCTGTATTTATTGAGGACTCAATATACACAGTGACTCGTGCTATCTCCTACCAAGCAGATGGAGTACTGAAGGTAAGGAAATTGAACTAGAAAACTGAATATATAACTACTGAACTAAAGCTGACTGACTGCGCGTGTCTGGAAGAGACAAGAGAAGTTAAAGTTAAAGTAGTAGGGTATATTCATGTTCGATGGGTGTCGAAGACTGTCGTCGTCACAGGGAGTAGCCACGATGGCTACTGAAGATTCGAGGTTCGCTGGAGGCTCCAGCACTGAGGAGTGCTCAGGGTTTTTCTAGAGAATAAATACGAATGACTGCTGGAGTCCTGCCGCGTACAGACTGTGTAGTCAGAAGTCTAAGCTGCCGTGGCGGGGTGCGGGGAAGGCATGTGAAGTCCTGCCGGGAGCCTGGCATGTGAGGTGAGAACCCTCTCATCAGCGTTCATGGTTTTGTGAATCTTCGGCTGTGCCCTAAGTGGCGGACAGCTTGTAGGCACTCAGTGCGGGGAAGGCGGGGAGGCGGCTGACTCGCTGGTTGCGTAACCTTGTAGCCACATGTTCGGCTGCCCAGTAGATTTAAGAGGCATGCAACAACCGTGTATTGGTTTGCCGTAACGACTCTCACATATGTTGAAGTAAAAGTATACTTCATGGGAAGAGCGATGAGTCGTAATCATAGTTAATAGTATAAGCGGCACACGTCAATTTGCCCCCCCCCCCCCCCTTGTTGCAATGAAGACTCATCGTGAAAAGGTGGTGGAGTAAGGCGTAGGCCCCCCTTCTGGAAGGTGTGGAAGGTCTAAGTAGGAGGAGCGAAGAAATTTGGGAAGAGAAAAAAAATCTTCATCAAGTAGTTGGGTCTTTGATCACTGTGGCGGCGCTCATTCTGTGCTCTCGAGCCGGCTGGCGAAGTAGAGCCACGTGGGATGTGGAGACCGTAGCTCTCTCTCTCTCGGCGGGCGGTCTTCCTCTCTGCCCCTCGTCTAGGCGGTTTGGTGCTGGCTTATGCTGCAAATGTATTTTTCCCCCACTGTTGCAGAGATTAGTGTGTCAGGAATGCCGCTGTTTATTGGCTGTCCCATCGGCCTACTTAAATTTTGCATGCCGCCAACACACACTCAGCATAGCGCTGGGGATATTTACAAAAGAATATAAAACAAGAACCTGAATTAAAAAGTACATAAAAATGACAGCATGTGAAAAACGTAGGGGAATAAAATACGTATGTTCAAGCGTTACTTGTGGAAGGCGGGGAGACGCCACTAACTATCCTGGAGCTTGCTGTGGTGATCAAAAGGAAAATCTTTCAGGGAACCTTGGGTCACATAGCACGCTAAACAAGTTATGTGTGACAGGGTGAAAGTTCAGCGACCGAAGGCCCTTCAACACCTGGTATGACCGGCTGAATGAACAATGCGAGTACTCTTTTTAAACATTCATGAAAACACTGGCAATTGGCGTACATTGGTCACTTTAAATTTACATTATATAACACTGCAATATTTGGAAGTTAAAATGTCTTCCACTTGGTTTCACCGTAGTGAGTTCATGGGAGCTTTGTGGCTCAGAGTTCTGGTTTGATACTGAGTTGATGCACAAGATATTGCAAACAAAATAAATACACAAGAAAAATACGAGCAAATAAAAGCGTAACATAAAAATACATTCCTACAAAACAGCATTCTTCTTGTAGGTGATCTTCACATGTACACTGTAAAAACTCATAGTTATATTTTAAAATGTACCTACACATCAAATCATTACTACCAAATATCTAATTGCTACTTTACCTTTTGGTTGTCCATTTAAATATTAACATGTTCACTGTGTATTTTCGTAAAATGTTCAAGGTAAGTACGCAATAAATACAAAAGTCAACAGAGCGGAAAATTCATTCCTACAAAATCGCATTTTTTTTATTTTTCTTCACATATGCTCTGTAAAAACTCAAGGTAATATATAAAGGTGTACCTAAACATCAAATCATTGTTACAAAAATCTAAAATTACTAATTCCTTGCAGGTATCTTTTCTTATTGTAGGCTAATTCTAACATGTATTTCGTCAAAGTCCCTGTCTTCAACTATCACTGGCACTGTGGTGAGCATGTATAGGTGATACCCTATTGGTATTAATTACCGGCACTGGTGAGTGTCTCTAAGTGTTACTACCTTTTTATGTGGGCTGTTGGCCACTTATTATTACGGGTCCTTGTCAGTGAGGTGTAAAACGTCTGTTTTCATTGTCTTTAATTACATACAACGTAATGACTGCTGTATTTACGAGTTCAGTTAACACATAGTCGAGTGTCTAAATAACTGTCTGTTGCATTTATCTCACCGTATCCTATACTTCCCCTGCTTGATGCCAGCTTGGTTAGGCATTTAAACTGGATACACAATTGATGGGTGCTGCTCACATACTAAATAACAACGGTTACGACTCATAGCCAATTGTTCCTACTTCCTACAAAGAGATTATTCCACATGAATTCTCGGCCGCCTATTCTACCAGGTAACAGGAACCTATGAGCAGATTCTCTGTCACCTGAAGGTTACGCAACCTGGCTGACACGCCTCCAACTCATCGCCTAGGAGCACTGCTTCCATCTCAACAGACGTGAGCAATACATTGCCTACCCGTACAGGCAACGGAACTTCTATGTTTTTCCTTCTCACCTGGAAGGCACGCATCCCGCCAGGCTGACTCGCTCCCCCTTACCGCGCTCGACGCCTACAAGCTGCCTAGACCTCGGGCACGGCTGAGCAGACCCGACGAGGCACAAAGCCAGAATCGCTGATGATATCATTCTCACGCCACCCAGGGCCAGAGGACGTCATGCCTCCCCCGCTCCCCGCGCCGGCAGCCTACAAGCTACCACTATATAAGTCAGGTCACAGCCGAGCTTTGGAATCATTCTTTCGCATCTCTTGCACCGCCCACAGCATTCTTAGTGCTCAGGAGCTCTAGAGAAGTTCGAAGCCTACAAGTACATCTTCGCACAACGAACTACGTACGTTGACGACCAGTCAACCCGGTGACATACAAACACAAACTTCCTTCTTTTAATTTCATTTGTCTACTCTAGACACTTTTAATTAGTAGTTTAACTGCAACTCTTATTTTCGTCTAGAATCAGCTTTTCCCATTTATTTAGAACCAGTTCACCTACACCTGGAACCATGCAGTTACCTTCAGCTATCCTCAACTTGGTAGGAGGTGGCACAGGTCACGTGTCTATTGATTTTTCAATAAACACACATTGTTTTCTTCTTTGCTACTTTTATCTCCAGGGTATATATCTGTATTCACAGTTAGTGGAAGGTTACCCTGTGCACTGGCAACGGAATCCAGGGAAGTTATTAAACCGAACTAAGACATACACATTAGACAGCTACCTGTTTCTTCCCATCAAACACACAGTACTATTAGTGCTCGTGGGGAAGAAACAGTAACGTCCCAACCACTAGTAACACCTTCACACCAGGAGACATGACACACTCAGGTTGCTTTGCACCAATTGCACTATTAGTGCGCGGTGACGGTGACCTGCAGTGCTGCCGGGTATTCAGGGTGGACGCACAACCAGTAGAGGCTTGGCACAACTTCAGATCAACGTCCCTGATCAGTCCACCGATGGTGGGGGATCAGTGGGGACTCTTATCGCACCGGCCGACCAGTCACTATTGGGGTACACTGTTAGCATTTCCGTTTCAGTGCACTGAATGATTTATAGAACTGTTACCTTATGCCTCATGAGAGAAGGAGAGGTAGGAGAGGTAGAGAGCAACACCTGGTGCACCCTGCTGCCTGGCCGAGGATAGTATCACCCTATCCTAAGCAGGATAGACAGGTGGAACGGGTCAGTGCTGCCGAACTCAGATGTCAAGCAGTTGCGCCTGCACCAGTAATATTAATTGAGTTTCCACAGTGTGTTCTTACCAGCTACAAGTATCACCCTGTTGTCTACGGCTTCTTAACCAGAGTGGATGTTCGCCTAGGTTGGGACAACTTGGTCTTCTGGATGAAAAATGCACTACTTTGGAACACTCATGCATGCATTCACCCCACTTAAGACTAAACTTACCTCAACTACCTAAGTAGAGGTGAGAGTGTATCAGAACTAGCCAACATTCCACATCTCATCCCCGCTACCTAAGTCGCTTTTGGTCTAGCGAGTAAAATCTGTAAGTACCGTGTCCAGTCAGTATAATCTGACACGCGTCAAGGCGTAGAGAGCAATACCTGGTTCATGCTGCTATCAAACCGTGGATAGTATTACCTCATGCTACGCAGGACAGGCTGGCGGAATGGGACCGTACCGCCCAACTTGGATGACAAACAGTAGTGCCTGCTTCGGTAATGGTAATCGTCTTCTCACCATGAATTCACATTCACCCTTCATGCCACTTTGTTGTAAGATGGTTGCTAAACAGAACAGAGGCCTGATACTGCTGGGCAAACCCAACTTCTGGAGCCGTGAAGCCTACGACTGGAATCGCCGCTTTGGAGCAGACCAAACTCGCCGCCATTGGGTGAAACCCTCTTTAACCGCAATGCCCAAAATGACGGAATAAGGAAGCAATAGCCAACATCCCTTATCTTGTACCATAGAACCAGTTTAAACCACCCTGCTTTTGGTGTAGTGAAAAAATCATTGACATACCTGTCAGTCAGACTTAAGTGGCATGCGTCAAGAGATTTTCTGTCGCACAACGTGGGGCATCAGATGAATAGCTGTGCGCAGTGAATTGCATGAACTGGACCAACCATACCCTGAGAGCTAAGGGTCAAAACCAAACAATCAAGCGGACTTCGGGGAGTCCACAAACACCCCGTGGCACCGTTATATCCGAAAACTCAGAAGTTAATGCCATCTCCGGCCAGAACCATGCCAGTGAGCCCGATACCCACTGTAGCCAGGCCGACTGTACTGGCAGTGCACACTGAAAATAGTGTGTAAACTGCGCTAAGTTGTTTCATTATGCCTGCATAGGCTGGCCTGAAGAAGCACAAGTTACCGACGAACTAGAATACAGCTATGCCAATTGTCGTCAACCACCTATGAGCTTCTGCAATGATGTCCGTGTCCCGGTCAAGGCCTATATTACATCAGGAGCACAACATGCAACGAACCCTATCATCATTTATTTATTGGGAGGCCAGATGAGTGCGTGTCTATGCCTGGAATGGCTTACCAATGTGAGAGATCCCGAAGAAAACACATTGCTCATTCCCGCAGATCCAAACCTTCCCAAATCTATGTACAACCAGGCACGGCCATCCGGCAGCTGGACGGAAAGACATTCAAATTACCGACTTCATAGGTCGGCCCCATGGTGAAAACCCAGTAAAATTCACGCAAGAATGTGAGAGAGAATTCAGAGAGACAAACCTGCCGCTGAAACAATTGATTGAATGAACTCAACTACATCTGAAGGGCCTCGTCCTTACATGGTGGGAAAGATATGGGAAATTTCTAATGGACTGAAAGCAGTTCAGTACCAGACAAGCGACGGAATTCACACGCGAGAAAGTGTTGGCTAGGTTGACAACTCAATTTTATAGTCGGACCCAGATGCCAGACGATGAAGTGAAAATCTTCGTACAGAGGAAGGAACTGATGTTCATACATGTTTTCCCCGGTGTTGATGAAGCTACCGCCATTCACGCCATCAGTTGAATGCTTCTACCCAGCCTTAAGAATGTCCTTCTTGGGCTAGTCTTGAAAAACCTGTATCACCCAAGACCCCGGAAGTTCAAGCTCCACCAATGGCACCTCTTAAGAGTGCCCGAGCTTAACTCCCCGCCTGGCCTTCACGTCCAAATGCTGGTTCTGCCCAGAGAACCACTGGAACAAGGACTGCCCTCGAAAACCAGAAGGAACTGCCCTTCCATGCAACAGCGTTGATAAAATGCCATCAACGTTTCCAGCCAAACAGACTGGAAAACCAACTCCCAGAAGTAAGCTGGGAAACGGCGATGCCGGGGCACAAAGCGGGCCACCAACCCCAGTATACCAGGGCCCATCCTCCAGGGACTAAAAGAAGAAGTACCGATTCCTGTAGCCCCACACATAGAAGTGGACTCACCAGCCACAGGCAATTTTATCCGGAGTAATTTGTTAACACCAAGCCAATTCGCCGAAACAAGACCACAAGCCAGGACAGTGTGAATGGTGCAACCCGACTCCACCCTAGTTGTAACCGGATGAATCACCTTGACAGTGAAAATATAAAGTATTGCTACACAGACAGAATTTATTGTGTAACCCACCCTGTCCGAATCGATAATACTAGGGTGTCCATGGCTTATCCGCAATCAATGTATTCTAGATCACGGACAACAGAGAGCCTATCTGGGAGAAACCAACCGGATCACAGTTAACTGGGATCAAAATCCAGATAACCTTTTGCCAATGCCCATCGACCTGATGTGCATTAACCACAAACTTGAAGAACCAGAATTCTACCAATTAAAAGCCATACTAGAAGAGCATGCCAGAGCATTCGGACAAGGAGGGCTGTTACGACAAACGTTTTTTATTCAGCACAAAATATGGCCGACCACCAGCGTACCGGTTTACAACCGACTATACCGAGTGTCAGCCCACCGGCGTGGCCTCATTATTGAGTAGGTCAATGACATGAAGGACCAGGGGATCATTGAGCCATTGAATTCCCCATACAACTTCCACGTGGTCCTCGTACCAAAGAAAGACGGGAAATGGCGATTCTGTGTAAATTACAAATCGCTATATGAAGTCACCAACCTTATTGCTCCCCTAGCTCTCATACCCTACGAGACATTGGGAAGGCCAAATTATTCAGTACTTGCGACATGGAGTCGGAGTATTGGCAGATTGCAGTCCACCCAGACAGATGCTAATATACGGCCTTTACAATGCTGGAAGGCGAAACCCTGCAATTTTGAGTCATGCCATTCGGCTTGAAAAATGCCCCAGCAGCGTTCCAACGACTGATGTCTGCAGAAGTGTTAACAGGATACATAGGCGAATACTGCTTTGCCTACCTCGATGACGTAATAATATATTCCAATAGTTGGGGGGAGCACCTAGGCCATCTGTAAAGAGCATTGGAAAGACTCGTGTTACACGGAATGACTTGCAAGCTGTCGAAAAGCTTTTTTGGCAAGTCCTCAATAGATTATCTGGAACACGTCATCTCACCAGAAGGAAACTTCCCGCAACACAGTTCAATACGAGCGATTGAAGAAGTGGAAGAACCTACGAATAAGCTGCAACTTCGATGGTACCTGGGTCTGTGTAATTGGTTATGAGACTTTGTTCCAAATTTCGCAAAATTCATGGCACCACTACACCCCCTCCTAGCGAAAGACACACTGTGGTGATGGTGCCCAGAACGATGACAAGCGTTTTCCTACTTGAAGAGCAGCTTCACGAATATCCACCAACTCCACAGACCACAAGGAGACAAGTCAATAATGCTGCAAACGGACACGTGTCAGAACAGTCTGGGTGCAGTACTGTACCAGCAAGGCAAAGAAGGACATCACATGTGATATGTGTCAACTTGCTTAAACGGAACCAAGCAGCACTATCACATCAATGAGTAGGAGTGTCTGGCCGTTTTTTGGGCCATGAAGAAATACAATTATCATCTCGAAGGGCAACACTTCATTCTTCGGACCGACTCCAAAGACCTCCAATGGCTACATGAGTCCCGGAATTCGAAGACCAATCTCAGCCGATTGGACATGTTCCTTACTTAGTTAGAGTTCGAGGTCCAACATTGCCCCGGCAAACTGAATGACTTACCAGACGCCTTGTCTCGACTCCCGACACAGGAAGAAAAAGCTGAAGAGGAAGAGAATATGTCTCCGCCACTGCAAGTCGAAAGAAGTCCGGATGAGGAAATCCAGCTTCTCCAACTTCGAATAACCCGCCAGCAAATAGCCTTAAGTCAGCAGGAGGACCCCGACGTTCAACATCTATTACGGGAACAGCCCCAATGATTCAAACTACAAGATGATATCGTGTGGACGTGCAACGGACACCCCGATGCACCTTGGAAGATCTGGATCCCACCGCAACTATGCTCCAATATATGCCGGGATCATCACGACCATCCCCAAGTTGGTCACCCAGGCACTAGGGAAACCCTGTCCGGCAGTATGTTAACAACTGTGTCGCATGCTGCCGCGGCAAAGTCTACCCCTGGTTTCCCCACCCCCGGAAAACCACGGAGACCCAAAACGGCCTGAACCCACATCGCAGCTGATTTGATGGGCCCATATCCACGTAGCTCGAAAGGAAACCGCTACTTGCTCATGATAACAGATCAATTCTCAAGATGGGTTCCTCTACCCAGCCAAGAAACCACTCCAATCATACGGGAAATGGAGATGGAGGTTTTCGCACTATGGGGTTATCCGAAAGCCATATTGACAGATAATGGCACCCAGTTTACAAGCCGTCAAAGGCAAATCGTCTGTCATAGTTGGGGAGTGGAAACCTGGACTATCCCCTCTTATCATCCCCAAGCCAACCCCGCTGAATGGAGGGACCAGGATATCAAGAAGTGCCTCCGTATCAGTGTGGGAAAAGATCACAAGCATTGAGATAAACACATCCCTACCATACTGTTTGCCCTCTGGCGCCGAACGAACGAATCCGTCGACACCAGTCCGAGCATCCTACGCCTGGGGAAAACACTACACCGACCAGGCGACTGGCAGTGGGAGAGTGAGCCCACAGACATTCCTCAACCCGAGGACATTCGCCTAGCAGCCTTGGCCTGCACCACACCGCCCAGAAAGCCTATATTTGAAAGAAATACTGTCAACCAAGAATGGGGGTGAGAGAAATTAACCTGGAGGAAGCCGTCCTTCTGCGAGGTCATCCTCTCAGCAAAGGCAGCAACCAATTCAGTGCTGGGCTTGCTGACAAGAGGGATGGACCATACAATGTACGCAAACAAGACAACGTCTACGGGCCCGAAGATATACGAGGGCGGATCCACAAGGCTACCCGAGGCCAGATCCAACCCTACCCAGGGAACATGCCGACATAGGGTAATGACAACGTCGAAGGAGAAATACCAGGACAATTTGAAGATGAAGGCGAACCTCCTGCCGAACGGATAGTCCCAGATACCGAACCAGGACCCACAACAAGACCTGAGCCACCACCTCTCATTATTGACCGGGCCCCTAGTTACATTGTGCCGTGGAAGCCTGATGTACAGCCACGCCAAGGAGCATTCTCCATCAGATCAATGCCCTCGATGCCACGCAGCTATGCTGAGAAAATCGCATCCACATGCAATCCAGCAAGGACCAGCTGCTCCGAATTGTCATGACGGAGTCCATGTGATAGAGAACCCCGTCAGATACCTCTCAAACTGCATTAGCGAACAGTCGGAAACACCTTCGGTGAGAGGGGTAGGAATCACATCAGCGCCTACCTCTCCACCCAGTACAACTCCAAAGCCGACAGTTAAGGCCATTCATCCTTTAACGAAGTCGACCGAGGACTCCGATAAAGAAGAACACGACCCCACTAGACCACCAGACACTGGGCTCAGAGTGAGCTCAGATAAGGCGGAGGAGGAAGAAGTGCAAGGGACTGTGGCCAAGGACATTCCAGCATCTACGATGTGGACCACTGCACCCTCCAACGCAGAACTCCCGCCACCCAGTACGTCGAGCTCCGACAAGAGTGCTCCGCCCCAAGAACCTGCCATGCAGGAAACTCTACCCACCCGGATGTTAAGCTGTCAAGATGAAAGTGCTCCACCCCAAGATCTTGCTATGCAAGACCTCCCGCCACCCAGGACGTTGAGCTGCTGATGTGGAAGCGCTATGCCCTTCAATCTTGCTACGCAAAACACTGCAGTTGTCGACGTCAATGCTGCCAACTACCCCTCATATGGCACAACACCTGCAGTGGAGATCGAGGTGATACTCTCTCCCACTGCCTCACTCAAGGACCTAGCCATTGAGACTGTCGATGCCACCCCCCCCCCCCCCACCAAACCTGGTCCCATGACGAGCTGTGCTGCCTGAGGTCGAGGTCTTTCTCCCTCGCACTGCCCCGTCATAGAAACATCCTGCCCTACGGGTAGGAACCTCATACAGTCGGGGTGGAGGGCCTGTCACTCCCCTGCACTGCCAGAACGTCCCTGTAACGATTGTCCTCCCAATCTGTTGCGGAAGAAGCAGATGCTACGACGCCCCGAGCTGCTCCATGATGCCTGATGCCCCTGCGTACCGCCAAGGCCACTCATTTGCCTGGCCGGTACCGGGAATCGCCATGGAGACCTACAGCAAGGTACATGTGGCCGTAACCTCTACACGTTGCCCTTCGTCCGAAGGGGAGACCCGCAAGAAGTAAGGAAGAAGATCACCAGTAGTGACAAAGAAAATATACCTAACTAAAGGAATACAGAATTGTATTGTGAAGGTTGCTCAGAAAGAAGTGTAATAAAATTGGGATTTGTTGTATATAGTGAAACTGATTCAAAATTTATTTTAGGTAGTCATAGGTGTTATTTTAATCATTATCATTTAATACATTATTATTGTTGTACTTGTCGAGTGGAGTGGTATAAACAAGAAGACAGTAACATAAGTGATTGCTGCTGTTGTTTACAATGTCTCAGTTCTTAGATACATGTAGCTGCTGCTGTTGTTTACAATGTCCCAGTTCTTAGATACATGTAGCGCCGCCCGTACTAGACCTACATACAGGCGACGCAGAGCTCGGGTGTGTGCTGCAGCAGGAGGGGGGGGGGGAAAGCCCCAAGGCCACCAGATGTGCGCCAGATGTTGTTCGACCTCGTGGCTCCCATGGTGGGAAGTTGTTTTTTTTAACGCTCGCATGTTGTGTCTTGTCGCGGGAAATCGTCCTTGACATTTTGTTTTCTTTGTTGCCCATTATGTATTATTGCGTCAGCCAAGAGCGGCATGCAGATGACGTGCCACATGTTAACACATTTTTTGAGGTCGTGGAGGGGATGTATCTTGCATATATAGGAGACATCTTACTTTCACATATTCAGTCGCCTGTAGACATTCGTACTGTGAAGAACAGGCAGCGGGTATTACAGTACATTACGAAAGAGGATTTTATGCCATTGCATAGTGTCTTTCACATTTACATTTTAATTGTCAATTGTGACATTGGTTGTCTACTAATAGAAGTAGAAATTTCAATATATTGGATCCATTCGTTGTTCATAATAAACAGTTTTTGCGCTTTATTGAACGTGCGTATAATCAATATTGTGCTTCAAGTAATACAGGTATGTTGGCTTTTGTGTATGAATGTCATGACGGTTTGTTTAAAGAGGTGTAAGGAACTAAAGAGGTAAATGCAACCGTAACTAGCCACTCGACTATGTGCTAATGAACTTTTAATTACAGCCATTAATTGCTGTACGTCAAACAGAAACTTTTTATCACAATGCAATATACATTTGATACCTCAAGGTTCCGTAATTGTCAGTGGCCGAAAGCCCACTTTAGTAGGTAGCATTGCTAAAATACGCTCACCACAGTGACAGTAATGGCTCCCATAAGTGCAACACGTAAAGAAACTCACCACAGTGCCAGTGATAAGTTGGAGATAGAGTCTTTGATGTAACAATGACATTTTTAGTAGTGCTGAGCCGATACCGATACCCGATGTCAAAAATCCGCCAATATTAGTAATATCCACCCGAACCTATTTTATTTTTAGCCAATATTGAGATCCGATATTTTCCTAATCATCAACAGGAACAGGAAAGAGTGACTAAGAGAGCGAGAAAGAAATGCTGCTCCTGCTCCACTGTGGTTGCCTGCCTTGACAGGCACTTTAGGAGATAATCATCTACAGCTTGTGTTGGGGTCACCAAATTACCAGCTTTGCAGGCACCACACTTTGGTTACACCTTGTCATATCAGTATTTAAAATCTTTTAAAAGCAATGATTCTGACATTCATAACTCTGGAACTGGCAGTGCTTCAATTTTACTCTCAGTAAAATAAGGGAGTGCTGAATTTAAAAACTAAACATATTATGTAATAATTTTTAATTTTGTGAATATGAATAAAGTTGAATTATGCTGATATTTGTCATACACTACCTTGTGGTTTTTTAATTTTATTTGTTTAAAACATAAATTGCTTAATTTGCCATGACCTAAATTTAAAAATAAATTTTTGAACTATATTTTGAGTGCTACTTTTAATCTCTGATTTTGAAGAATTAATGTATAATTAATTTTCCTAAGGTTCTAAACATGTAATAGTATATTGTGTGACACTGACTTTAACACAGATTTTCATCAGATTCCCAAAATATTTTTAGTGCTAGTAGTAGTCTTTCAGTCCATTACTCATATGTCCATTGTATCTGTATCGGCAGGAAGTATCAGTTTCTACCGTTATCTGTAAAAACCTGTATCGGTTCAGCACTAATTTTTAGCTTTTTCTATCTTTAAAATTCTTCATCACTTAAATCTGACTTGATGTGTAGGTAAAGCTCTAAATGTTACTATACGTTTTTACAGTGTACTTGTGAAGGTCACCTACATGAAGAATGCCGTCATGTAGGAGTGTATTTTCCACACCTATTGACGTGGACATTTCTTGGAAACTTACCTGAACACTTTTAACGAAGGTACACAGTGAACACAATAGCTGTTAGACCTATATGATAAAATGAACTCCCACAAGGGATAGCTAGGATAGATTTTTTTTTTCTCATAATTTAAATCTGATTTGATGTGTAGGTACACAACTAAATATCAGTATACATTTTAAAAAGGGTCTTATTGAAGAAAATATACCAAGAAGAATTCTTTTAAATGTGCTTAAATGTTCAAATCTTAAATTACTCATTTGTTTGTAAAGTGTATGTATATGTTTGCAATATCTGTGCACCAACTAAGTAACAAACCAGAGACTCTAAGCTTTAGAGCTCTCAAAACCAGGTGCCAGATATTTTTAACTTCCATTTTTTTAAATCCAGTGTGTATGTATGTATTAAGTGACCAATGTGCGCACAATTTGCTGCGTCATTCATGCATGTAGTGTACACGCTTTGTATTTGTTAGCTGGTCAACCCAGGTGTTGAGGGGCCTGTGGTTGTCCACCTAGTACCTTGTCACACGTAACAATTTAGCTTGCTGACAGACACAAAGGTTCCCTAGAATGATTTTCCTTTTCTTTCTTAACTCACTGCAGCAAACTCCAGAATAGTAGTGACGTTTCCCCGCCTTCCGCGCGTAAGGTTTGTACATATTTTAATTATTATTACTTCTATTCCCCTCATTTTGTTGTGCCATTGTGTAAATAATTTTTTTTCAGGTTTTGACGTATGATTCCCTTGTAGTATCCACTAGCGATGTGCTGGATTTTGTCAAGGGCACGCGTAAAAATGTAGGCCAGTGGGACACCCGACACATGGGCTTCCTAAACTAGTAATCTTTGCTACACAGGGGGAATGTACTTTTCTCCGCATCAGCGAAACCGCATCACCAGGGCGAGGGGCAGAGAAGGACACCCACCTGAAAGAGAGAGAAACAGAGATAACTAAGGTCACTGGCCGGCCGTCACCACTACACGTGTCACACGTTTCAGTTCGCCAGCCAAGCGACCGGAGTGCACAGAACACGCGCTACTACAGCGGTCAAGCCACCCAAGCTTAAGGGTCCCACCCCTACCTGACTGGAAAATTTTTTTTTGCGTTTTCTGCCTCACAACGTCTACCGACATCTACCCAGATCTTCTAGACCTTCCAGAGAGGGGGCCTACACCTTTTCCACCACCTGTTCCATGATGAGTCTTTATAGTAACAGAGGGGAGGGGGGAAAATTTACGTGTGCCGCTCAACATACTAAATAACGATTATGACTCATCGCCAATTGTTCCTACTTCCACTACTGCAGAAGGGGAGAGAGCATTTTCCACATGAATTCTCGACCACCTACTCTACCAGGTAACAGGAACCTATGAATAGATGCTCTTCACCTGAAGATTATGCTATCCGGCAGCCCCCTCCCCCTCCTTATTCAGCACTGAGAGCAGCGCCGAAGAGACACGAAGCAGAAACACTGACCAGCCAGGATGCTCACCCTCCCCGCAGCCCTTGCTGGCAGCCTACAACCTTCACCTACATAAGACCAGATGCTGCTGGGTTCGGGCAATTCATTCTTCGCAAACTCTCTTGTGACATCCCAGAGCACTAATTCAGTGCTGGGACCTCCTGGGACTTCGGAAGCTTTGAGTACACCCCCAGTGGCTACTCACCACGCATCAATATCCATTGAACACTTACACATATACTTAACTTCACTTTGTCTCCTCAAGACACTCTTTTCTTAGCCAGTTTAACTTTAAATACTTTTGCTTTCGCCTAGAACCAGTTACTTCCCTTTTTACTAGAACCAAGTCGCCTACACCTGGAACCCAGTTACCTTCAGCTCTCCACTGTCTGATAGGAGGTAGCACAAGGTCAAGTGTTTATTGCATCTACAATAGACACCCATTGTTTACTACCCTTCTGCTTTTCATTTACAGGGTACTTGTCGGTGTGGCGGTCGGGAACAGAATACGATGTGCACCGCAACAGGAATCCAGAGTACTGACATCCACATTAGACGGCTGCCAGTTTCTTCCCAACCCCGGAGCACTAAGTCAGTGCTGGTGGGGAGAAACAGCAACGCCCCAACCACTAGAAATACCTTTGTGCAGGGAGGGACTACAAGCTCAGGTTACCTCTCACTTTGAGCACTAAGTTAGTGCTGAAGTGAACTTAGCCTGGGGGGTTACTGCCCAACCCTGTGTGAACGCACAACCAGTAGAGGCTGGTGGCCCACACGGCTCCACGTCCCTGATCAGCCCGCATGTGTGGGGGATCAGTGGGGACTCCTATCGGGCTCATGCTGGCAAGTTACTATTGGGCTACATTTTAATTACCATTCCTGTTTAAGTGCACTGTGTAGGCTGTCAGACCAGTGTGTCCTATGTCTTACAAGGTGAGGAGTGGCAAGAGGCGTAGAGAGCAATACCTAGCTCACACTGCTATCAAACCATGGATAATATTACCTCAACCTACGCAGGACAGGCAGGCGGAACGGGACCGCGCCGCCCAACTTAGACGACAAGCAGTAGCGCCTACTTTGGTAACTGTAATTGTCTTCCCCCCACCATGCATTCGCATTCACCCTTCGTGCCATCTGGTGGTTAGAGGGTTGCTAAACCGAACAGAGGCCCGATAAGGCTGGGCAAACCCCATCTCCTGGAGCCGTGAAGCCTGCGACTGGAATCGCTGCTTCTGAGTAGACCAAGCTCGCCGTCATTGGATGAATCCCTCTTCAACTGCAACACCCAAAACAACAGAATAAGGAAACAATAGCCAACACCTCTCGCCTCATACCATAGAACCAGTTTAAACCACCCCGCTTTTGGTCTAGCGGAAAAATCCTCGACATACGTGTCAGTCAGACTTTACAGGCGCACATCACAATATCTTATCTAGCCTAAATGTGTGTGTCTCTGCCTATCTCACTATCATTGACTGGTCGGCTAGATTAAATGCCACTAATTGCTATAGATCTATAACGAGACCTGTAATTTTTTTACCATAGTGGTTTACAACTATGTGTGCGATTAAATTTCATTCAGCACTGCACTTACTTGTGTTTGTCGAGCTGTGTTGCTCTTCCTCTGGGATGTAGTGCAGCATGCAGTGGGTACGGCCATGTATACCTCGACATAGGTCGCCACGGTGATTCTCGGTACTGGCCAGGTATTTGGTAGGCCTTAGCGGCACAAGGTGGTATCGGGCGTCTTGGTTCAACATGTTCGGTCGTGGCGTCTGCCGGAACTGATAGGGAGGGCACAGCTACAAGGAACGTTGAGGCAGTGCGGAGGAGTGACACATGAGGGTCCTGCACCCCGACTGCATGGGTTCCTACCCGTAAGGCAGGACGTTTCTCTGCTGGTGCAGGACAAAGGAGTTTCGGCAGGGGACTGCTCTCCACCTTGCCTACGGGTGCATCCCATCGTAAGGCCGGGTCATAGGAGGTATCGACTGTCTCGATGTCCAGGTCCCGCAACGAGGCAGTGGTAGGGAGAGAACTCTCGACCTACACTGTAGTTGTTGTTGCAGTTGAGGGGTAGTGGGAGGCATCGGCGGTCTCGGCGCCTGGTGTGGCAGTGTGAGGGATCTGCAGATCATCGCTCTCGACCTCGGTTACAGGTGGTGCATCTAGCTGTAGGGCCGGGTACTTGGAGGCGTCGATGGTCTTGACATCGAGGTCCGGTAGTAAGGCAGTGCGAGGGAGAGGTGTTTCAACCTCGACTGTGGGAGTTGCACCAGGTGTCTGGTAGTAGGAGGCATCGGCAGTATTGATGCTCCGATCATCGGCGACCAGTTGAGAGGGAGGCAGAATGGGCTTCTCGTCCTCAACTGCGCCAACGGGTGAAGGTTCCTGCGTTGCAGGAGGTTGCGACGGAGCACTGCCATGGGCTATGCTCCATGTCGGATGCAATTCCTTGTCAGCAGGAACAGTGGTTGGCTTCGTGGAAGCTGGGACAACCTTGACCACTGTTTCGGACATTTCTTGCGATTGCGGGGTTTCTACTAGGTCCGTGGCATGTTCGCCTTCTTGTGATCTAGTGGCGTAGGCCTCTGTGCTCTCGTTTGGATCACATTCCGGTGGTCTAGGTCCGGTGTTTCTCCTACGGCAGTGTCGTCCTCATGCGTCAGCATTTTCACCGGGAATGGTCGTATTTGGCCTCGGGTGGCCTTCCGGATATGTCCTCGCAGGTCTTCGGCCCAGTAGACGTTGTCTCTTTTACCGACAATACGATACGGTCCGGCCCATTTGTCAGTGAGACCAGCGCTGAACTGGTTACTGGTGTTTCTGAGGGGATGCATTCCGAGTATTACGGCTTCACCTAGGTTAAACTCACATATCCCTGTCTTCGGTAGAGGGTACTTCTTTCTAATATACTCGTCCTGGGCTGTTTGAGCGATAGTAATGCGGGCTAGGGTAGCTAGCTGGATGTGCTTGGGTTCAGGCATATCAGTGGGCTCACTCTCCCAGTGCCAGTCGCTGGGTCGGCATAGTGTCTGACCCAGGAGGAGTACGCTAGGGCTTGTGTCTACTGCTTTGTTGGTTCTACGATGTAGGGCAAACAAAATTGTTGGGATGTGTTTATCCCAGTGACCGTGGTCGTTTCCCACACTGAGACGAAGGCACATCTGGATCTCTTGGTTCCTTTGCTCAGTGGGATTGGCCTTGGGGTGGTACAGCGGAGTAGTCCATGTTTCGACTCCCCATCCTTGGCAAGCTGACTGGCATTGGCGACTTGTGAATTGAGTGCAGTTGTCAGTTAAAGTAGCCTTCGGATATCCCCATTGTGCGAATATCTCAGTTTTATCTTTTGCACGATCGAGGTGGTTTCTTGTCTAGGTAGAGGGAAGTCCTCTACCCACCTTGAAAACTGGTCATTTACTACCAGCAGGAAGCGGTTCCCCTTGGTACTGTGTGGTAAGGGTCACATTAGGTTGGCGGCTATGTGCGTCCATGCCGTCTTGGATCTCCTTGGTGGTGTTGTAGGATGTGGAACCGGGTAGGCTTTGCCACGACAGCACGTAACACGGTTGCTTACATACTGTCGGACATCGTGGCTTATCCCGTCCCAGTTGTATCGGACTTTGATGTCCAGCCGGGTCTCCCTTGTACACGGGTGCCCAGCTTGAGGGTGGTCATGGTGATGCCAGCATATATCGGCGCATGACTGCTGCGGAACACAGATCTCCCAGGATGTATTGGGTTGACCGCTACACGTCCACACGATGTCATCCCATAGTTCAAAGCGTTGGGTCTGTTCCCGTAGTAGGCGGCATATATCGGGGTCCTCCTGTTGACTCGATGTAATCTGGGTGACGGGTTATTTGTAACTGGAGGAGACGGATTTGTTCACCCAGACTTCTTTCGATCTTAGGGGAAGGGGATATCTTCTCCTCCTCTTCCTCCTCAGCTTTTTCCTCCAGTGTAGGGAAGCAAGACAGGGCATCTGGCAGGTCGTTTGTTTTACCTGGGCAGTGTTGAACTTCAAAATTGAGTTAGGTGAGAAACATATCCCACTGTCCGAGTTTGGCTTTTGTATTCCATGACTCGTACAGTCATTGAGGGCTTTTTAGTCTGTCCGCAGAATGAAATGTTGTCCTTCGAGATAGTAGCAATATTTCGTTACTGCCCAGATAACTACCAGACATTCCTGTTTGGTAATATGATAGCGTTGCTCCATGGCGTTAAGCCGGGTTGAGGCATACGCTATCACATTAGGACGGCCGTCTTTGTCTTGTTGATATAACACAGCGCCTAGACCGTTTTGACACGCGTCTGTTTGTAGGATTAACGGTTGATCTCCTTGCGGATGGTGGAGTTGCCTGATGTTCGTGAAGCTGACCTTCAGATTGTTATAAGCTTGTTGTTGCTCCGGTCCCCATTGCCACCGAGTGTCCTTCTCGAGGAATGGGTGAAATGGTGCCATGTGTTGTGCAATGCAATGTTTGGTATGAAGTCGCGTAGCCAGTTGCACAGACCCAGGTACCGTCGTAGTTGTCACTTGTTTGTTAGTTCGTCTGCCTCTTCGATGGCACGTATTGAGTTCTGTTGCTGGAAGTTTCCCTCAGGTGAAACGACATGTCCTAAGTAGTCTATGGATGACTTGTTGAAATAGCTCTTTGACAGTTTGCAAATTATTCCATGGAGTTCGAGACGTTCAAGGACACGCTGTAAATGTTTGAGATGCTCCTCCCAGCTATTTGAGTAGATAATTACATCGTCGAGGTATGCAAAACAGAACTCTCCAATGTAACCTGTCAGAACCTCTGTGGACATGAGGCGTTGGAAGGTGGGGGGGGGGGGGGGGGGGGCATTCTTTAACCCAAATACTCGGAATTGGAGGGTTTCACCCTCGGGTGTAGTGAATGCCGTGTACTTGCGGCTCTCCGGCTGTACCACAATCTGCCATTACCCGGACTCCACATACAGGGTAGTAAAGATTTTAGCTTTGCCAATGTCACACAGGGTATGAGTTAGGTCGATATCTTGGGGGGGCGATAAGTTCTGTTACTTAGTTTAGACCCTTATAATCAACACAGAATCTAAGTTTCCCATCTTTCTTCGGGACGAGGACTACGTGGGAATTGTAAGGTGAATTTGAGGGTCCCACAATCCCCTGGTCATTCACTTGTTCCATGATTAGGTCACAGAGGCGTGCTGACACCCTATAGGGTCTGTTGTATACGGGGACGTCGGTTGTCGTCCAGATCTCATGTTGGATCGACCTAGTCTGACGTAACAACCCCCCTTGTCCACAGGCACTAGTATGCTAGTATGTTAATTTAATATTAGTTGTGGTTGGTTAAATTCCGTCTCACCAAGCTCGTGATTAATCCGGGCGGGATCGATAGGCGTAGGTACTGGACTGTAGTCCAGTTTATGGTTATCCTATCATTCTCGCCCATGTACACGTGGCGTTGCCCATGGTCTATGATTCTCTGTTGTTGCTGGAGCCATGGTCAACCTAGTATCACTGCTTCAGATATTGTAGGCAATACTATGGATTCAGTTAACACCGAGAGGCAGTCCAGGTTTACCGTCAGGGTAATTAAGCTGTCAGCCCGTAGAGTAGTATCATGTTGAGCCATTCACACTATTTTCTTTTGGGGCAGCATATCTGTTAGTTGTTCGGTAGTCAGGAGGTGGCCTTAGTGGTCCTGTGGTGATAGCCGGCTTCGCACCCCGGCGGTGGCATTTCCCATCTTGACATCAAGGGTCTTTTTCGGTCGGTCTTGAAGGTATGGTTGCTGTCGTTCAATTGACCTGGTTGGGTGGAATCGCGGACTCCCCTGGTTTTCTGGGCAGTCCTTATTCCAGTGGTTCTCTGGGCAGAACCAGTATTTCGGTACGAATGCCAAGCAGTTAGGTGGAGCTTGTGGATTCTTGAGTGATGTGACTAGTGGAGCTCATATCTCCGGGACTTTTGTCGATATGGGTTTTTTGAGACTTGCTTGTGCCGCAAAATTTTACTCTGCTTCCCGTGCATGATCGACCAGCTCGTCCAGTGTTGTCGGCTTAGCCGTGAGGAGGACATTCCTTAAGCTAGGCAACAGCATTCGGCTAATTGATCGGACGGCTCTAGCTTCGTCGACTCCAGGGAACACGCATCGAAACATCTGTTCCTTACAACATATGAATATTTTGGCTTCGTTGTTGGGTACCTGGGTCTGGTGTAGAATTGCGTAGTTAGTCAACCTAACGCCTCCTCGCCAGTGAATTCAGCAGCAAGTCTATGGCTGAATTGTTTCCAATTGGTCAGGAACACATCGTATCGTTCCCACCATGTTAAGGCCAGACCTTTTAAATGTAACTGGGCACTGTCGACCCATTGTTTTGCCGGTAGGTCTGCTTCCCTAAACTTCCTTTCACTTTTCTGTGTAAAGTCTACTGGATCCTGATAGGGTCGATCTGCGAAGTCCGTGATTTGGATGTCATCATCTCTCCCTGTAACTGGGTGGCCGGTTGCCGTTCCCGGTTGTACGTAAATACGGGACAGTTTTGACTGGCGGGAGTCAGAGGTACGCTTTCGTCGGCCCCTCACACACTGATAGGCCATCCCTTGCATAGAGACGCGTTCGTCCGGCCATCCTATGCACATGTGATATGGTTCGCTGCATGACGTGCACTGTATATGGTTAATGCCTTGGCCGGGGCAAGTTATTTTGTTACAGAATATAGTAGGTTGTTGGCGGCAGGCTTTGCATCTGTACTCCAAACCTTCTGTGTCACGGGCATCATCAGGCCAGCCTAGGCATACGTGGTGGAACGTCTTGGCTCAGTAATTACATTTTATTCGTAGTGAGCCACTACCTAAACAGTCGGCATGGCAACACTTCGAGTATATCATGCTCAGAGCCACGGTTTTCGCCTGTGGTGGCGTTGATCTCCGAAGCTGACATGTTAATGGCTACGGGCACCACAGGGTGTTTCTTGGGCTCACCAAAGTCTGTGTGGTTTCTCCGGCTTGACCCTTAGTTCTCCGTGCCCTGGTTGGTCTAGTTCGGCCATTCACTGTGTACAGTTATTAGACTTGACGCCCCATGTTGGGCAACTGTATGGCACGATCGTCGAGGTTTATTGTGCTATACTAAGTGCGCTGTTATCAGTAGCTGACGGGAGGTGTTAGGTAGCTTGACTTATTCTGAAAATCTTTGGTCGGTTGATAACGTGGGTTTGGTGGCTGAGCGAAGCTGGTACTACAGTCTTTGGGTTAGATTAGGTTGTACTGAGTTCTCCCACACCGTACTTCAAGTTCCAGGCCGCTGACTCTTGACTCCACAATCTAGGATTGGCTAGTCCGTACCTAACTTAAGTCCTGTATACTAGACCCCTCATTACAGGATGGTAGTTGGGACTAGTAAGGACGTGCAGTGGGAAATATATATATATTGTACCATGGGACAGACAAGACTGCCCGTAACCTCAGTGAGGCAGCGCGGTCCCGATCTGCCTATCTTTCCTGCGTAGGAGGGGCTAAGGTATTCCGCTGCTTGGCAGCTAGATGAGCGATCTTTTGTTCTCTACGCCGTCGACCATACCTTATCTTATAAGTCATAGAGTTTGGTCAGCCACTGAAAAAAACATGTTGTCCACTCCAGACGAGAAACTATTCCCTATAATATTTTTGTCCAGTAGCCGATTGGTAACCTATCTCGGTGCCTCTGGTGATCCCCCACTCTAGTGGGCAGATCAGAGACATTGAGCCATGTGGGTCACCAATGCTACTACTGGATGTGATATCCAGCCAAGGCCAGGCCACAATACCCAGGCCAATACCTAGGTGCTCTGGTAGGTGATATATCTCAGGCTTGCTGTCTCTCCTTGGTTAAAAGTATTCCTAGTGGTTGTGGCTCCTCTGTTCCGTCCCTCCAGCACCTGGGTGCTCGGGGTAATAGGAAGCAACAGGTGGCCGTCTAATGGGTGTTTGGATTTAAAAAGTTCCTTGTTTCTGTCTGCAGTGCGCAGTGCAAATTTTTTCCTGTAGGCAAAGTAGATGTTGTAGATGTTACTCTAGATAAAATCGTTAGGATATAGAACAAAGCTGTATTTATTGAGGACTCAATGAACACAGTGACTCGTTATATCTCCTACCAAGTAGACAGAGTACTGAAAATAAACTACGTTAGCCAAGTGTAGGCGACCTGGTCCTAGGCTAGAAGGAAAGTGAACTAGAAATCTGAATATATAACTCCTGAACTAAAGCTGACTAACTGCAGGTGTCTGGAAGAGACAAGAGAAGTTAAGTTAAATTAGCAGGCTATATTCATGTTTGATGGGTGTCGAAGACTGTTGTCATCGCAGGAAGTAGCCGCGATGGCTACTGAAGATTCAAAGTTCGCTGGAGGCCCCAACACTAAGCAGCGTTCGGGGGTTTCTCTAGAGAAGAAATACGAATGACTGCTGGAGCCCCCGCCGCGCATGGACTTATATAGTCAGAAGTCTAGACTGCTGCGGCGGGATGTGAGGAAGGCGTGTGACATCCTGCCGGGAGGTTGGCATGAGGGTGAGAACCCTCTTGTCAGTGTTCTTGGCTTCGTGGATCTTCGGCGGCGCTCGGCCGCACCCGAAGTGGCTGACAGCTTGTAGGCACTCAGCGCGGGGAGAGCAGAGAGGCGGCATGCTCGCTGATTGTGCAATCTTGTAGCCATGTGTTTGGCCGCCCAGTAGATTTAAGCGGCATGCAACAATTGTGTATTGGTTTGCCGTAACAACTCTCACATAGGTTGAAGTAAGGCTATACTTCAACTGAAGAGCGATGAGTCGTAATCGTAGTTAATATTAGTATAAGCAGCACGCGTAACATTTTTCATTCTCACCCGCAGGTTTGCCTTCACGTGCATTAACGTTAATAAATTTCATTTAATTGTCTTTCTATCTACTGAGTCGGCCATCCCCCTGCATAATATTGAATAAATATGTTTCTATTCAATTAATTTTATCTTCGATGATTTAAAAGGTATTTGTAAAATTGATATAGGTAACTGTTTGTGATTCTTTAATGCAATGCGACCGCTCCGGGATAGATGCGGGTGGACTAAACATTCTTGGGACTCCTGGTGCCTGAATATGGCTATAGTCTGTAAATGAAGTGGGAGCTCCTGGGAGGTGTCCAGAATGCTTGTGCCAGTCTAGAGATATGCTCACGACTATCCAGATTATCTAACCCATTCAGTACCACTGATCTTCTGAACAAGGCGTAACCCAGGAGGTCGTATGCTATGCTGGATAGACCGGGAGTGTACCATCATAATTAAGAATAGTGATTGTGAACCAAGAGCTGTCTATTTTATTTTGTTTAAAGAAGAGTTCCCTAATGCCCCAAAAAGTTGGAGGGTGCAGTAGTCAGCTTCAACACTTAACCTGGGGGACCTTGCAGAGTTAGTTGTCTACCTACTACTACAGCAACTCTCAGCTCGTCCAGTGAGCCTCCACAGAACTCTCAGCCTACCAAACTCCTTTTTAATCCACCCAAAGAACTGCCCCTATCACGGAGTACTGTAGTTCATTTATAGATTCATTACTAGGAATTTGTTGGCCGTGGCCAGATCTAGAATACTTCAGTAATCTAGAGCCACGAGAATCCCAAACTAGAACCTAGCTCCCCCACCACGACTGTGCCCAGTCCGCAACAATCCAACTAACATGTGCCAAATACGAACCGCCACCAGAAAACTGACAACTGTTCTCATTACCCAAAACTGGCTCGTTCATGTGAAGTGGTTATAATTATGCCAGACTTCGCCCCAGTAAGAAAACCGACTAGGCCGACTCCATGTAAACGCCCACGTAGCGTCCGAAAAAAACCGAGCATGAACTGCCAGGAGAGAAATAAATCATCTTCATTTCATGAACTTAGTATACCCATCAATCTCCATTTGTTGTAGTAATTAGTGACAGCCGGGGTCACACATTTTGGCCGCCTTTACGGTGAGCAGAACCAAACTTCCTTGGAGGGAAGTCTATGTGTTCAAGTTCACCCTGGTGTTCGATTCTCCTCATCCAACTACCAATCCTGCATCTAGCCAGTGTCCAATTAGATCTCCAAACTTGGGCAGATCCGCGACCCTGCCAGTCAAAGCACATTTGGAACACTTTGAAACTGCTGAAGGAAGCTACGGTATCACCATATAGAAGAGGGAGTCATCACTCACGCTCGCCAGATATCTCTTTGTTTATTCACAAGGCCTACTAGTTAGTAGTAGAATCATTGATAGCCCCAGCGAGAGGACGCTCTAGAGAGTGCACCTAGCCAACCGGCAACCCTGTAAATGAGGAGTGCTTCAAAGCTTAGATAGTAAGTTGGCCTAAATGTCTCGACAGCATGTCATTAGTGATTGAACCAGAAACACATGAAACACTAGTGGCATAGTTTCAATTTCACACATGCCTTCCCCTTACTCAGAAAATCTTGCACCATTAGCTAGCATGCAACCAATCACATTACAAAGGTGGGACTCAGAGCATAAACTTCAGAATAATGTTTTGACTTAGGGTTTGCTAACCTGAAATATTTACAGGGACATCATTTTGAAAACAAGTATCTGAGCCACTTTAAATACGTAAGATTACATGGCCTTCAGTAGAACTACTTGCATGCAAAAATGAGTAAATGTTGGCTTGAAGTGAAGTGAAGTGAAGTGGTGTGCCAGCCACTTCCATCGTATTAGGTATGTGGTTTACGATAGATGTGACCATTACACTGGCACAGTTACCTAATGAACAAATAAAAAGTTGTACAGCGCAGTGTACTTAATTGTTCACTCAAAGTGGTGCGTCACTTGCACTTATGTTATTTATTGCCTTAAACAGATGTGATGGAATGGAATTAAGCATGTACAGTTGTATGAACTGTGAGTAAATTTCTCCCTAAGTCGCTTATTATACAATCCATTAATGGACACCTCCAGCTTGTCTGAAGCCGTGATAAGGTTCTACTTCCAGGATATGCCTCTGCCTCAAGCAAACAAAGCTTAACCTCGTCTAGAAAAAACACCAGAGCGACAATGCACCATATTCCTGTGCACTCAATTTTTGCATATATAAAATATGCATATATATAAAATATTGGTAAAAATTCACTTAAAACAGGAAAAAATTACTTTTATGTTAACATCACTTGTGATGCATGGCATGTTTAGGAAACAATCAAGCACGTCATAAATGTGGTATACTGGTATGATATTTCAAAGGTTTTATTTAAAAAGTGTGAAGAAATCGTGAGTAGAATAAATGTTTTTTTTTTTTTTTTCCATTGAATTCCATATAAGCATGTAAAAGCACTGTAATAATAAGCTCCGTGACATACAACAAAAGCAAATTTACAAGAATTAAATATGATTTTATACATGTGGTGAATTGTAACTTGATATAAGAAAAATTATGGCTGTGTCATCAGCAAGGCATTAAGCCCCACATTAAAAACATAATAGTAAAAAATGAAGAAATGTGCGTAGATAGGTAGTGTGCAAACACAGTGGCAGGTGTTCCAGGAGGCGTGGCAAGCGTACGTGGAGAGCAGTCAGTGCTACCTAGCAACGTGCTCTGCCCCTCGTGTGCTATCCCTCTACAACGAGGCCCTGGAGAAGCTGCACCAGAGCAGGCGTGGTGTCCCACAGGCCCAGGCACGGGACATCCAGGACAAGATTGTAGGTGAGTGTTGCTCTCATGTACAGTGCTACATCGTGGTCTGCGCTCAAATTACTTTAAAACTACACAACAAGCAAACACTCATTTATTATTCTTTAGTTGAGTGTTATAATGGACAGTATAGTTAAGGCCCCACTTTTACGGTAAATAAAATGATCTCAATTCGTCATTAAAATTTCATCATTTCATGAAAAAAAAATATTTTCATTTCATCAAATAAATTTTATAGCAAAAAAATGCATGCGTTCTGATTATAACCAGGAGTGTTATTATTTTGGAAATTTCTCTCAACATAAATTGAATCTTGTTATTCATTCTTTTAATCACTACATATTTAAGTGGAAAACATTGTAAAATATCTAACTATAAGGATGAAAGGACAACCTTAGGAGAGCACACTTGTCATGTAACACACATTGTCAGATCATAGTAATTTTTGTTTGAAAATCTTGACACGTGTCCGATTAGACTGACTGGACACGTTAGTCGAGGATTTTATCCACTAGACTAAAAGCAGCTTATGTAGCTGGGATGGGACGAGGGGTGTTAGCTAGTTCTTGTACACTCTTACTTCTAGTTGTGTATTCTCGGTAGATATACCCTTAGGAGGGACAAATTATGCCAATGCCGGAATGGATGTTCCACAGACGAACTTCTTTAGACCAGAAGATGTGGTTGTCCCAGCCTAGGTGCAATTCAGTACCTGTCAGAAACCCGGTGACAATTGGGTGACACTTGGTGTGGATGCGGACACGCGGTGGAAAGTTAATGAATACAACCGGAGCAGGCGCGACTGCTCATCATCTGAGTTTGGCAGTATGGTCTCATTCCACCTGTCTATCCTGCGTAGGATGAGGTGATGATGTCTTCGGCCTGAGAGTAGGGTGAGCCAGGTGATGTTCCCTGTGTTTTCTGCCACTCCTCCTCTCGTGAGGCATAGGGTAACTACTATATAGTTCACGCAGTGCACTGAGACAGAAATACTCACAGTGTAATCCAATAGTGACTTGCCCGCTCAAGCTCGATAAGAGTCCCCACTGATCCCCCACCATAGGCAAGCTGATCAGGGACGTGGAGCCGTGTGGACCGCCAAACCTCCACTGGTTGTGCGGATGCCTGGCAACACTGCAGGCCACAGTCACTACGCACTAACCAGTGCGGATGGTGAGAAGCAACCTGAGTCTGTCGCGCCTCCTGGTGTGAAGGTGTTGCTAGTGGTTGTGGCGTCACTGTTTCTCCCCCACGAGCACTGACAGTGCTTATGTGTAGCTGGGAAGAAACAGGTAGCCGTCTAATATGTATGTCTTAATTCTGTTTAATAAAATTCCCGGTTTCCGTCTACAGTGCACAGCATGATCTACCTTTAACTGTGGATAAAAAGAAATACCCTGGAAATAAAAACAGATAGGGAGAGAACATCCTGTGTTTGAGAGCTCAATAAACACGTGACCTGTGCTACCTCCTACCAAGTCGAGGATAGATGAAGGTAACTGCATTGTTCCAACTGTAGGTGACCTGGTTCTAAGTAAAAGGGAAATACTGGTTCTAGACCAAAAATGAAGAGTTAGAGTTAAACTGCTAAATGATGGTGTTTAGAGGAGACAAAGTGAAGTTAAAAGAAAATGTTCATGTTCGTATGTCGTTGGGTTGACTGGTCGTCAACGTATGTAGTAAGTAGCTGCAAGGTCGTACTCGAAGGTTTGTAACTTCTCCGAGCATCCCGAGCACTGGCAGTGCTGTGGGAGGTTGCTAAAGATGCGAAAGAATGACTGCCGAGCTCTGGTGCGGCCGGACTTATATAGTATTAGCTTGTTGGTGGCCGGCGCGCACTGCGGGGGAGGGGTGACGTCCTCCGGCCCTGGATGGCGTGAGAATCCTCTCATCAGCGATTCTGGGTTCGTGCCTCGTCAAGTGTGCTTGGCCATGCCCAAGGTCTGGGCAGCTTGTAGGCGTCGAGTGCGGGGAAGGGTGGGCAGCGTGCCTGCTGGGTTGTGTATTCTTCAGGTGAGATGGAAAAACACAGAAGTTCCGTTGTCTGTAGGTTAGGCAACGTGTTGTTCATGCCTGTATAGATGGAAGAGGTGCTCTTGGCGATGAGTCGTAATCATATTTGAATAGATGTAGAAACGGCACGCATCAATCTTGTACTTAATCGAGACATTTAAAACTGTCCAAGAACATTCACTAGCGTTGTAAGGTTTACAAAATTTCTACATCACCCAATTATGGCTTTTGTTCATTTTTAGTGGTGCGTGATGCACTACGCAACTATGAGTCACACTCCACTTCGCCCCATCTGAACGTAGTTTAATTTCGACTTAGGCAAGATTCAAATAGTACTAGAAGAGGCTGGTCACGTGTCTATGGATACACCCTTGCAATGAGGAGTGATATCACAGACACGTCAGTCCAACTTGTATTGTTCATATTCACTCGCACTCCAAGGCAGACGTCACGTCAACCCTCCAAAGGGAGACTATACTCTTGGCCGGGCCACCGAGTCACCACCCGACGTCACATAGTTCTACGGAGTGCCAAGAGAGGCTGCACCACCAATGATATGGGATGAAGCCCGCCGTGTCAGCGGAATCTTCCCCCAGCGGAAAATGCTAGCAGACGACTCCAGCAGGCAACTCGAGGGGTGGAACTTTTCACCCTCCTCACCCCTTGCTGCCGGGGACCAGTGGTCTAGCAGAATATAGGCCCATGTTGTTTCCTCCACCACTCAGTACTGGGTGGAGGAAGCCACCAGCAGCTTGCTCTCAAGTACACCTTGCTTCTTTCACAGGTCGCGCTTGGGCCGGAAGAAGGCTACTCCTGCAACTTGCTCTACCAGAAGCTTCTTCAGCGACTGCTGCAATGCCTTCAAGACCTTCTTTGTGACTCGCTATCATCAGCTCCCGAAGACGTCTGTAACCTCAGCCTTACCCCCTCTGGTAACGGCAACCAACACTGCCCCCTCTGGTAGTGGTCATCGACGGTCTCTTCAGGACAACCACATGTTTACCTTGACGCTTTCCGCTTTCCTTGGTGCCTTCCCGCACAAAGGGCATGTGCACCCTTGTTTACGACTTTGCCCCTTCATCGAGCACCAGTGCTCACATGGGTTCAGCAACGAGCAACTACAGACACGTGGTTGGGTAAAATTAATTGTACTGTTCGCCTTCAAAGCTATCACACTGTCGCCAATTACCCGACGAGGGATTTTGCTGTTTGACGAGCCATCAACACCCTGCCTGCAGATAAAGTTCCATGTATTGCTACAGGATGGCAGCACCCAGTGCACAAGATCATCACATACTCCAGCGCCTTGCATCGAGATGATAGATATGTCAACAGCCCCCATTGCAGGAGATACGAAAATGGTAGTGTGGCCACTAGCCAGAATAAACTACCTCTGTGGGGAGAGGCTAGCTACCCTCGCAACCCTCTGGAAGCCTACAAACCTGGAGATTTTGTATATAAGGAGGCACCAAACCCTATCTCAGGACAGTTACTGGGCCCTCCAGCTTGAGTAAGGCTGAGGGCATCAAGTCGGGGTAAGTGGTAACCACTGTGCTCTCCTAGTCTGCGAAGACCGTAGATCTTCTGCTCCAGGGTACTAACCACTAGACCACTCGTGTGCTAGCCGCCGAAATTGTCTTAAGTCTCAGTGGTAAGTGGTCCATCTCCCATCTCTCTTCCAGTCTGCAAAGACCGGAGACTAAGAGGGAATCGACCACCAGACCTCCCACAATATGCTCTGGAAAAAAACGGTCTCCGAAGACATCACCCTATCACCGTCAGCAGCACTCTGAAGAAGCTGCCACTGCTGGCCCATACCATCCAGAGGTATCCTACAACGTCCCCCTGACTCCCAATCTTCCAGCTCCTCCCCCTCCCCCCTTTATTAAGGTTGTGCGGGCTACACCCTCAGAATCTAATTTACTGTGTGGTAATAATTGTTGGGTTCCTTCAGAACAGGACACCTTTAATAAATCTCTAAAGCTATTTTACTTTGACGTAAAGATCATATTTGATTCATTCAAACACACTTAGCTTTGCACAGGTCACCTTCACCTACATTACAAATAGCTGCCATCATTACATAGGAGATAGTTACGCATCACACTGTATTTCTCTTAATCGTAACGTATTAATAAATACATATATTTGCTTAGTAATTGTGTGTACCACTCTTGTAATTCATGATAACCTTGTTCCATTTGATATTTTATTAATTTGGTGGTAGTAAAACCTCTATAGTAAGAACCTCTTTATAACAAAAACCTCTCTATAACAAAATCTGTGTTTGGTCTGGTCATAACTGTATATGATACAATGCATTTTCTACTCTTTATAACAAATTATTTTTTCCTCTTCAGCACAAAACATTTTTATAACAGAGACTAAAAAGTCTAATTATATTTACTTTCCTTGTATATATGTCTTCTTTTTTTTATTATTACAAATCTTTACTTAGAACTGTAGAAAACCCTACATTTATCACATATTTTAGATGAAAATTAAAATTAACAAAAGTTATATTGTTTGTTAACTGCTGTAGAAGCTGTATTGACTCACTTTGTGTGTACCAAGAATTTTTTTATTGTAGGAGTTTTCATTACTTATTTAAAATTTAAGAATTTTACAATTTTTTTGTTTACATAATGTTGTTCCAAACAAAATTAGTGCCATTTTTTTTCTATGACAATGGTAATTTATAGTAGCTATAATGTTTTACTGTATAAGAGTTTAAAGGAAATCCTTTTAATACTTTTCTTAAATAAATCAATACAAAATAACCAGTGTTACTCAATTCCAGAGGTTATTATATTCAAAATTTTCTACATGGTAAAAAAAAAGAAACACATTGTAAATCACCTCTCTATAAAGAACCCCTCTATAACAAACACACAAAACTTTGGTCGCTTCAGTTTTGTTATATAGAGGTTTTACTTATTTTGGAAACTCTTTGTTTCATTCTCTAACCTGCCGTACAAAGGTTTATCTGGTATACACGAGAATACATGAGAATGGTAGTGAACACTCAAAGTAAGAGGAAAAATCAAGGTCTGCCACTGAGTAGCTTGTGGGTGGGTCCCAAAACACTAGAAACTCTGCATCCCCTAACAGATGCGACCAGACCTGGTAGTACTCATTTCAACTTCCAGCTTACACAGGCTGGAGGAGAACCTGAAATGCTCAGGCCTGATCAGCCTCCTGAGGGTCACTCACCCTGTGTTAAGTTATCTGACCCACTCCTCATCAGTCCCAGCTTGAATAAGGCCAGATGGTGGTAACGGAGAGTGAAATCACTGAATCCAGGAAGTATTCTGGTTAGGACCACACCTCAATACCTGTTTTTCCTTCACCCACTTGTTACGAGGTACAAACGAAACGGGTGTTTTGGACCTACTCCCAGCTTCCAAAGCAATGCCTGGAGTAGACTTTGAACATTCTGGGTCGTCTGACCTCTGACGGATCTCGCTCCCAGGACACCAGGCTTGAAAACTACTCAATGTCCCAGGACCCAGCTTACAAATGCCAGACTAGGGGACAACATATATCGTCCTGTGTTCTGGAAGTGCTCTTGCGGTAAGAGTAACTTCTCTTAACAACCTTCAGCTGCTATGCCTTAAGCAACAAATGACAGTTAGCCCTACAAGCTGCAATCAGAGAGATAACCACATTACAATCTGAGGAACAACCCCCAGCTAACAGTGACAATTCACCCACAAGTGCAGACCCTGTTCCTTTGTCTGGCCTACGGATAAGAGTAGTCCATAGTAACAACCCAGGGTGTGAGGCTATGCGACAAAGTGGGGGCTCACTACTAGGAGTAGACTGGCCCTGGCACGAGTGTTATTACGACAATTTAACCCCTATTGTAGTCACGACAGTACCAACAGTCTCTTCTCATCCCTCCCCGCAAGTATCAACGTCACCTCCTACATGCAGAGTGAGCACAGCAGCAGGGAAGATCATCAGTATCTGCATACAGTCACAGGTAAAGAAGCACTGTAAGATAGCTTCGGTAGCCCCCAATTTTGTGCGTACCCTCTAGCCAACTAGGCCGGCCCCTTATAGAGATATATCGAAACCGCACACTAAGGATCATGCCTAGGTTCTGCTCCATGCCATTTTTCCCTGTAAAAGCTGGCTTCACAAATTTTGGTGACCTTCATGGTGAGTAAAACTAAACTCTCCTGTAGGGAGACATTTCAGGTTAAACTCACCCTGGGGTTTGACTCTCCACCTCCTTCTCTAGCCACAAAGCCAAAAGGACCCAAACTTGATTCCTCCAACTTCAGAAAACCTCCCACCCGGCCAAGCAAATAACCTTTTAAGTCCTTTTGGTGTAACTGCAGAATATTAATAAGGATAGGGAATCAATCGACCACCAACCGGTTGATCGCTATTTCATCAACCTTACCTGCTGGTAACAGCAATACCACCACTACCGCTCTGGTAGTTAGGAAGTAGTATGGACTACCGTGTATATTCTTTTGGAACATATACGTGTTCTTAAATTATTACTGAGTACATACTAATTTATTGGTGTAACTGTGTTAGTCCTACATAGCAACCAACCCATCAGAGTGAAGCCGGAAGACCACATTTACCAAAGCACAATAACCACACACCCATTAGAAAGCCACCTGTGCTCTGTCCCCGTCTGGGTATATTACGGTAGAGCCACTACCACTAGCAAGATCACCCCAGGTAGTTAGCCAGTCAGGCCAACCTATACTCCATCCACCGCTCTGAACTGGGCCGGAAGGGAGTAAGAGTTGGTTCTGGAGGTCTGACTCCTGTGGATACCACACCCAGGTGTCGTCGACGTATAGCTTCAGGGAACCCACCGCTTAGTATCTACAGCTCTGAATTGGGCTGTAGGAGCATTGGGTATAACTCTTGTCTGTGCTGCTGCGCCCTTGGCAGTACACGAAGTTAGGGACCTACGTCACCTGCTTCACTGTTGTGAGATTGGTAGTTGTACCTCTCCCATGCCATACATCCGGAAATGTTTTATATGACTCTCATTTTTTAAAAATTGTGTTCATGGCTACAGTTGCAATTGATTGCTGTCGTCCAAAGCTCTTGATTTGTTTTGGCGTAATGTCTCATGTTGTACTAAGAAGCGAATTTGGGGTGGTTCACACACTATACTAAACTGCCACACACCACCTAGCTTACATTGATTCAGGTGAGAAGTGTTGTGAAGTTGTGTAGGTGATCTCTTGTCACTACTCTTGGCTACAGCGCTGATGGGATGGTCCCAGTTCAGTGCGAAGTGAGATGTTTGTGTGAGAAGTGAGAAGGGAAATGTTGAGTGTGTTGACCGGAGTGAAGGATTGACAGGGTGTGGTGTTGGCAGACATGCTGCTGCGGTGCTGCGTGTTCCTACGGCAGAGCGGACTCCAGGAGCAACTGTGGACGTTGCTCGGAATGTGCCTCGAGTTGAACCTGACGTGCAGCCTGCCCCGCCTAGAGCCCCCAGAGGAGCAGCTCGGTGAGTTGTAAGGCCTGCTCTAACATCCCCTTGTCTGTCTCTCATACAACAAATATTACAAAAGTTCTGTTCTGGTTTTATACTATGGTCAACTCTCAAAACTACAACCTTTCACAGTTCAGGAAAAGTGGTGTTATAGTAAAACTAGCTTAAGATGTTTTTGATGGGACCAGCTAGTAGAAACTTCTTAGCAGGGAAAACGTCTTACTACAAAAAATAAAAATCAAAGTCTTTTTTGTAGTGCTGTACTATTATCTGTACTACTAAATAAAATAGAAGTGTCTGTCTGTGATTTCCGAATTTTTCACTTTAAATTATTTTTTCATATAGTATAATAGATAATTAAGCCATATCTAATGTTAATTTTTTTTGTGTCTGTCTGTCTGTTCAAACGGATTTAACTCAAAGACCACTGAACATATTGACATCAAATTTACACAGTCTATTGATATCACCAGGACTAACTTAGTCTTTGTTTCATCGAGATATCTCAAATGGTTCCAGAAAAAATGATGATCAGGGATGTAAATAGGTACTGGATTAAGCTTTTCTTAGGATTCATTACTTCATCAAAAAATATATATATATATCTCTGTGCGCATGTGCACCGTCGCGCATATGTACACGTGTGCGCGTGTCTATATATATATGCGCTTTGAGGGATAGTGGTTAGGACACTGACTACCTTCCCGAGCTCTTCAAGTGTTCCTACCGTGGCGTGTTAGGATTTACACTGGTAGATACTGGGGGAGGCCGCTTAGTGGGAGGATACAGTCGGAAGAGAGGGGAGTCAAACCCCAGAGTGAGGCGAAACAAGATTGTTTCCTGACCAAGGAGTAATATCTTTTTCACTACTAAGATTGCCAAGAGGTGGGATGCCAGTTGTCCCGGGGTGTATGAGATGTTTGGGAGTTTAAACAATTGTGTTGGTGGATGATCTGGCTGGCGAGATTGGAGTTATTCGCAGTGGCCGCGTGGGCCGACATGCAGTAACGTAGTTGCAGGGGAAGAAACTATTCGGGGTTTGGGGACTACCTTTGGCGGGAGTCAAACCCAGACCATCTTCCCCGAAGCCAACTTAATCAAACAAGAATTCGGCTCATCCTTCTGTGGAACTACCGTGTGTGCAGTAACACTTACTACCGGTAATAGAGTCTACTGCTTGGTAGAGTGTGTCCGATCTGGATTGTATTCCGGCCAACAAGCACCTAAATACTTATTTAAAGATGACCAGTGATCGAGGGGGATGAACAGAGATATCAGTCTAGGTGTGAATTCAGGTTCCGTAGGAGGAGGTTCAACCTCGCTCATGGCTTCATTATTGGGGTTAGAATTCAAAGCTCTCTGTAAGGCAAGGCAAGGCATTCTCTATGTCGTGTGCGACACTTAGTTCCACCCTTCTTATGGTGCATCTGTACTCTCCCCTGACCCTTCCACAGATGTGCAGTCCTGGTGGCGTGACGTGTTCAGTTACACCCAAGGCCCTGACGTATAGAGGTGCAGTCTGGTATTGGGACGTCACCGAAGGTAGATGCGGGAACACCAGAAACCCAGGAGCAGCTGCATATCTTGTGAAGACTAAGGCTTTCTGCAAGCTCCGTCTCCTGTACAGTTTGTTGTGCCTCACTGCTAGTCTTCATACGACAACTTGTTACCGGTGGACTCATGGAAGTTGACTGGGGTAAAGGGTAAAAGGGTATAGGACGTCTGGTTTAACTCTGGAGTTAGGCCACCTTTACGGTCGGCTGGTGCAGTTGTAGACGAGCCTTCTTCAAGCTGCAGGAATGGTGCAGTCTTCTCAGTCTGCAGAGGTGGTTGAAGCCATGTTGCAAGCTTTTGGAGCAGACCGGAGAGTGCTCACTGATCTACGTGGCCGGTGAGCCTGGCGTCTCTCCCAAGACATGCTCTTGGACTTCCTTATACAGTAGAACCTCTCTGTTATGACCCCTCACGGTTCCCGAGAATAGGGTCGTAATAGAGGGGGTGGGGGGGGCGAGGTCGTAATGAAAAATTTGAAAAATTTTGGGCCGATTTTGACTCGGCCCTAACCCCTATGCCCCCAAACTTGCCATTTTTTGCATGAAGTATGTTCAATGGTCTCTAGCGCATAACAAAACCACTTTTAAACTAAATATAAATATGTATATTTTAATAGCTGGATGTCTCCTGGTTAATTTGATACCCAAGAAAGGCATATTGGACCACCCCTTGTCGTAAAAATTAAGGTCATTGAAAGTGTGTGAAAAGATTAGACTATGTATTATTAAAATATAGAGTTATTATTGAAGATCTATTACGCAGGTCTCGTGGGTCATACATTGCTATGAGGCACATAGCGATCAAAAAGTTTAGGTGGCATTGCACAAAACATGTACGCGCGCAGTGCTCTTGCTTTGGTCTAGCCGTGTACAGCTGGGTGAGCGCCTAGATCCTCTGCAGCACAGCCAGGTGCGGGCGTGGCGGTTTGCTGCTGAAGCTTGGCCCTAGATCCTCAGGCTGGGCAGCTGTTGGTCGGTCGCTGCAAGATGGTGGGCGGTGGCTGTTGGTCGGTCGCTGCAAGATGGTGGGCGGCGGCTGTCGATCGGTCGCTACAAGATGGCGGGCGGCGGTCGCCCGCCTGCCGTTACTGCTGTCGTTACAGGGCCAGTTCACTTCCTAACAGCGGCCCGCGTTGGGAAAGCGTGCTGATAGATGCAATTCACGTCAATGTGTTGAGTTTCTAGGAAATGTAGGTGGCGTGTTGGCCTCTGCATTGGCTCTATGAGCCCCGGCAATGTTTATGGGAATATAAATATTTAGGGCGGTCTACTTGAAATATTAATTATCCCGAAAAATTTTTCATCTAAAACTTTTGACGTTGCCTATACATGCACACGGCCTCACTCACCATAATACGGTACCGGTAATATAAAAACACATTTTATGTGCGCATACTTATTTTTATTCACTTTACACATAAAATTGACTTCACAAAGAAAAAAAAAACATTTGTCCACCATAAAAAATTAGAATATTACGTAGGCATGGGTGCACATAAACTTAAAAATAATAATAAAAAAAAAGGGCATTGAATTAAATTTTAAGTTATCATACAGACACTGACTAAGAAACTTGTCTGTGTAATGTGCCGCTGTTTTTACAGCTAAAGAAGAGGGATAATGGAAGCAAAAAAAGACAGGGAGGGTAAGGCAGAGGCGGCGGCATGTGACTAGGACAAAGAATCCTTACTGATCCGGCCCCAGCCTGCAATTCCCCCCCCCCCCCCCTTTCTCCCCACTTCCATGGACAATATGCCAGTGTCCCCTTCTGGCATTAAGTAATTTATTGCTTCACGCTGCTTGGGGCAACCAATGTCAGTGTCTATGATGGTAAAGGCCACTTACGGTAAAGTGAGAACTTTTGAAATCCCTCTCATTTGCAATAATAGTCAATAAATATGCTTTACTTTAGCCTTAGACATTAACTTCATAGTGCAGTGGAATATACTTATTGTATTTATTACTTACATGGCAATATGTATTTAAAAAGATGTTTAAAGGATAAAAAACGGCTTAAAGGAAAAAGTAACCAGGCCGTTAAAAATGCTCACTTTACCGTGAACAACCTATAGCTTCAGAAATGTGCGACCACTAACATCAGTAAGGGCTAGTTTTCCATAGACTGAAAACCGTGGACAATAGAAACTAGTACCACCGTTGGAGAAAAGTCTGCAAAACAAACCGCTCGTAACTGAAACTGCGGTTCAAGATACCGCGGTTGGCGAGGGAATAAGTTACTGTATCTATTTTTAGACGTGCCCAAATTTTCTACTTTTTATACCCAAATTTTTCACGGTTCCGGGATTGGATTGTAATCGAGAGGTGGTCATAATAAATGGGTCATAATAAATGGAGAGGTTTTACTGTATAGTGAAAAATCCAGTGGTCAGCAACATTCCGAGGGTGCGGGGTAGAGTAGCCTTCCAGCGCAGGGGTAGGTTTATCAGGGTTGCTGCAGCATTGCTCATTTCTTATCTCCCTGCATGGAGGTGACGACAAATTTAAACACCTCGTCCTGAGGCTGCCAGGATGTGACGTCACAAGGTCACAGATGTGCTGCTATCTCGTGTTACCACAGGAACTTCTTCCATACCTAAACGTAGGGCAGTGGTTCGTCAAAAATATTTCATTTATTCCCGGGGGTGGCGCTTGCGTGCAGGATTCTGGGCTGGCTGTACATTTCATAATTAATTGCATTAATCATCTTTACGTCTGAGGCTGTCCAACGCATGGAGTTACTTTGGCCGGTACGTGAAATTACTTTGTCACTGTTTATTACTTGCCCCGAGCTCTCATCGGCTCGAGATGGGGTAAAGTCGCCGGTAAAAAGCGCAAGCGCGCTGAGCAGCATGTTGCCATGTGTCATAATAACATGACATGCACTATCCCATCCTGCCCAGGGTGGACTTAGGTAACACCCGCTGTCTTCCACTTCCACTCTTTCAACAGCACCAGCTGGTTCACTGGCATGTTGGGCTGAGGTGAGGTCCACTTGTTTTTCTGCTGGTGTGTGTGTGTGCATACTCATAACTCCACTATTCCCACACCCTCAGCTAGAACTGAGTGATTAACTCCCACCTGTCAAGATGATTCTGAAGAAGATCTGACAAGTTGTGATCTGGCAGAGCTACCTAAGTATCACCCACTAGGAAATGCCCTGGAGTGAGAACATCACACTCTCGAGGAGCCTCCAACAAGGCACATAGTGGTCTAGAGTTCAGTTATGCAGATATCTGTGCAGACAGGGTTCCCATCTTTTCAAAGACGAGCAGCTGTGAGCCCGCCACATGTTTCAGGTGTGGTTTTACACTTTTAATCGCCACCTCCCAGATGCCACCAAAGTTGGGACAAGGCCAGTGGGACTTAACTGCCACTTTATCCCTCTCCTACTGGCCACGCTGACAATTTTTTGCTGGCTTTCTCCACAGAAGAGGTGTTTGTACACATCGTTCACGTAGTTTCTAGCACTCACCAAGTTGGTTCCATTGTCAGAGGATATCTCCAATGGAAGCCCATGAATGGATACAAAATGCTTCAGTGCAGCAAGTAATGCTGCTGCAGACAGGTCAGACATGAGCTTCAGGTGCATGGCCTTAGTCACCATGGAGATAAACAAGCACAGATAAACCTTCTGGGAGGTCTTTCTTCTTGCTCTAACTGGTGTTAAACGCCCCCGACCGGCATGTATGCATACTACAAAATCTTCCTCACTCTTTTAGCAAATTTTACACTTTATACCCTAAAGTAGGGGCATCTCATTTTCACACACTCTTATCCCTGAGACCCAATGCCATACTATTTCCTTTAAGGCGTGCTCCTCTTTGTGATCTGGGTGAAAGAGGTTAAGACGCTGACCCTTCATTGGATCATTGAAAGAGAGGGGAGTCAAACCCCAGGGTGATGCGACTGAGATTGTCTCCCATCTAAGGAGTTCAACCTTACTCAATACTAGGGTTGCCAACAGGCAGGACGCCAGCAATCCCGGGGTGCATGAATGGTAAAATAACAGAAGAGTATTAGACGGAGTTGATGGTGGCGATGGGTGATCTGGCCGAAGATATAGGGGCTATGCGCAGAGGCCTTGTTGGTCAGCGTGCCGGAATATAGTTGGCAGGGGAAGGGTTTGCACGAGGTTTGGAGACGACCTTAGGTGGGAGTCGAACCCGGATGATTTTTCCCGAAGCCAACTTTATTAAGCAAGAATTAGTTGGTGCCTTCTCCGGAACTACCTCGGTTGGGGTAATGCTTGCTACCGGTGACAAAATCTCAGGTTGGGTATGGTGTCTCCCCTCTGGGTCGTATTCTGGCCAACAAGCTCCTAGTAAATAGTTGTATGGGGACTCTTTGTGTGGGTGGTAGAAGGGGCAAATTCGGCCGGGGTACGAACTCGGAATCCGTCGGTGTTTGTGGATGCAACACTAATTTCAAAAGTAATTTCGCGTTGTAAAGCACGTCGTTCTTGATGCCTTATGTGGCTCTTAACGCCACCACGTTTATTGTGCTTTGGTACAGTCCTGGGGGTGTGACAGCTTCTTGGCGTGTAGTTGTGTTAATTAGGATCACGTGTTATAGTCTTAATATGGAGGCTGTCCCAAGGCGCTGTTGTAGACATGTGTCCTGTCTCCCTTTCCTTCATTCTGTAGTGATTTCTGACTGGCCCACAAGGAGTAGTGCTTTCCAAGATGAGACGCAGGTGCAAGTAGAGTGTGCTTCCCAAAAGCGCAGAAAGCATCACGTGTTAACACAGTAAACACTACCATCTGTACTGTAAGGTTAGGTTGTCGACAACTAGAAAATACGGCATTTGCAACTATTGATAAAGGGTGGTGATTGTAGTCTGCTGCTTAGGTCGCAAAACCGGTTAAGAATGCCAAAAATAGTAACTGTTTTAGATTGTGTCCGAGAGTTTGAAACTGAAGAGTTTGTTTATAAACTGACCAAAGTGTAAAACTGTGATGTAAACATTGAGTGGGCAGAAAAAGACACGTGCTTAAACACTGCAGTGCCGTATGCACACTGATTTGGTTATAGCGGAGGACATAAAAAATTAAAGAAACCTGCATCGGAAGCAAATTTTATGTAATTTTCATGTCACCAGGTAAACAGAAACAAATAGGTTGCTGCCACTTCATTGTAAACACATTTTTACTGTGTAAGGAGTATTTTTATTGTATCAATAATAAAATATTTACTAGTATTGTGTTGCTATGCTGTGGATTTGTGTTGGAGTTATAGTGAACTCAAAGGGATTTAATTAAAATATTATTATCTGTAAACAAAAGCTGTATGTGAGTGATGTAAAAATTGTGTCAAACTCAAACGCTAGTGAATGTTTTTGGGCAGTTTTAAATGTCTCTATAAAATACAAGTTTTATCACACAAGAATTACTGTTTTGTGATAATGTGTGTTACATGACTAGTGTGCTCTCGTAAGGTTGTCCTGTCATCCTTATCATTACATATTTTTTAATGTTTTCCACTTAAATATGTACCTACTGATTAAAAGAATGAATGACATATTCCATTTAGTTTGAGGGAAATTGTTACAAAAACAACAGATTCATGTTCTAATAATAATGCATGCATTTTTCGCTATAAAATTTATTTAACAAAATGAAAATATTTTTCTGACGAAATGGTGAAATTTTAATGATGAAATCAGCTCATTTTAGTTTACCTTAAAAGTGGGACCCGAATGATTCCGGACGTATGGATACATATTGCGTACATTTTATTTAAGCGAAACTTGCAATACACATCCACTTCAATTTTTTTTTTTCACGGCATGGAGGCAAATATTTTACTCATTGACATATATCATTATATATATATATATATATATATATATATATATATATATATATATATTATTATATAAACTAAGCATTTTTTAGTAAGTGACAATTTTCAGTATTGTGAAACAAAAAAAAATTAAAATTTGAATTTTGTAGATTTTTGTTCCATTTCCTGACTGTATACTCAACATTTTCAAAGAACCATTGTTCTTTTTATGTATGTATGTTACCAACTGCTCAAATTTGACATCTCAGTGGTAGTGTAGTTCAAATTGTTACAGTGACGCAGCCTCACCCTTGTCGTCTTGGTACACTATATAGGGAGTCTCAGAAGAAACGTATACTGCTGTGCAAAATATTTGAAAATGCCAGGCTGGGTCGGAGGTTCCCCACGTTGGAGAATGCTTATTCTTTATGTTTCTTTATTTTAGTGACTACCAAAGGCAAAGGGGAGTTAAATCCCAGGGTAAATTTGGCGTGATAACTCTCTGGATAGGAGACTTTGGTCTTGTTTACCCATAGAGACTCCAAATACAGTGAAGCCAGTTTCACGGTGTACATGGGTGGAACTAGGCAGGTTCCTTAAGTTCCTGAGGAGCCCAGCCTTTGTACAGTGTGATTCTCAACTAAACCGACAAAGTTCGGGAATTGATTGTTCATAAAAATAAAAGGCAAACACATGTTAACTTTATTCTTAAACTGAATATTAAGAGAGGTATGAGCCGTTAAAAAAAAAAAAGAAAATTTAAGCTGTATTTGTGCAAAATATTGGCCCTTACGTCGAAGGTCCCGATAACATACAATAATGTTCCGAGAGTTGTCATTGTATTTTACTTTGTTACCAATATTTTGCACAAGTACAGTTTAAAACCTCGTTTTTTAAGAACTCATACCTCCCTTAATATTCGGTTTAGGTATAAAGTGTCACATATGTTTTCCTTTTACTTTTTCATGAAGAATCACCTCCCGAAGTTTGTTGGCCTAATTGCGAATCATCGTGTAGAGAGTTGGCTTAGTAGGTTTACATGTGGGTACGAAGTCAGGAGTTGCATAAATAACCTATTGAACATTTTGGTACCTGGTTTTGGAGATGGTGGATGATCTTCCCACTCACCGTGCTCACTCTACAAGTGGGCGGAGTCACAGCTGTGTGCTTGACGAGGCGGGAAGGGACGGGGTTCGTTTGTACGACAATAGCTGGGGATAGGTGCTCTAGTAAATCAAATCTATGCCAAGGCCAATGAAGTCCTAGAATAGCCCTTCCTCCCTGTTGGCAGGTAAAGTAGAGGTACCGGGGTTTGAACAGGTTGACGAGTGTCACTATTATCCATGGAGGTTTCCACAGGCGTTAAAGTAAGTAGTTTGCTAACAGCGGCCCACAGGGCCTTTCTATGTTGCTTACTTAAACTATTCTGCTGGGCATAAGGCATTTAAGCTCTGTTAAAATTTGTTAAAATAAACAAAGAAGGCTTCCTTAAGGAAAGGCTTCCAGGACAGAGCGTATTACCCGGTGTTCCCATGTTCATCCTTTGCAAGCTGGGACGTGAATGGAGGGTATTTAAAATAACTTATGTCCTGGGAGGGATACCCGCTAGAGGTCGGTCAACTTGGAGTGCTGCAAATTCTACTCCGGCCTTTGCAACCTGGGAGAAGAGACGAACTTCTGACGTGATTGATTTTCTTAGCATGTACGAGTAGGAGGAGAAACTGGTACGTACATATGCAACCCTAAGCATGTAATTCCAGGGCACAATATGTACACCCTTTGTTTCCACCAAGTATCTGGCCTTTGCAAGCTGGGACTGAACTAAGGGTGGTGCAAATTACTGGGCCCTGGGTGAGCAACCCACAAGAGGTTAATTAGGCCTAGCACTGCTAGTCCCTCTCCCACCTTTTCAAGCTGGGAGATGAACTTAGTACCTGTTCTGGTCGTTCCTCTTAGAAGGTTAGAGTTGCCAAAGATCTACCTGTTGGCAGAGCTTGGTTTTCCTCTTAATGTGTGTGTATACTACCTTAGTGGTTACACGCTGATACCAGGTTTTCCGTGTGGCAGTTACTTATTAAAGTGCTAGAGCAAGGGCTTGAATAAAGTATGAATTATACATAAATTAAGGGGTACAAGGGTTTCACAAACTATGTAAAAATGGCACTCACAAAATTTTATGGTAAAATGTATTTTGCTATACGTTACGTGAAACATGGCAATGCTTCGCAAACTCCTAAAATTAAATTAAATACAATGGAAGTTGCCTAGAATTAAAGTAGATGAAGGCAGCCTGCGCAAGAACTAGGTGTGATAATTTAAGAACTGGAAATAATGATTAACTAACTCATTTAACAGTGCCTAGCCTAATCTGGACGTGTTTTGAAGGAACTTAATTAATTTAAATCACCGCACTTGGTAATTGAAGTAATCTGGAGTTCCAGAAGGAACGTCGGCATGACCTGCTACCACGGGGAGCACTGGAGATTTACCAGGGTGAAAGGAACAGGGTAACGTCTTCAGGAGCCTCTGGATGAAGTGGCCCAGCAGTGGCAGAATCTGCACGTGGCTGCTGGCGATTGTTGCAAAGTCGAGAGTCTCAGTATCCATCTTCCGAAACGCGTTCGCGAAGAGGCCTAGTGGTCAGCACCCTTAAGATTATTCTCTGGCCTGTGCAAGCTGAGAGATGAGGGTTGTTGACCACTTACCCTGGAGACTGTAAACCTACCATACTTCTCGAAGCGCGTTCGCAAAGTGGTCTAGTCATTAGCACCCTTAAGAAAGGTTCTCCAGTCTTCGCAAGCTAGGAGAAATGGGTTGGCTACCACTTACCCCTACTGCTACCCTTGGCCTATTGCAAGCTGGAGGGCGCAGCAACTACCCGTAGCCGGGGTTGGCTCCTCCTCTTTACACTATTTCCAAGCTTGTAGGATCTCCGAGGGGTGCGGGGGTGGCTAGTTCCTTCACAGGGGCTATTTATTCTGGCTCTGAAGGGGTACCTTTAATTTCTTATTGTGTCTGCTAGAGGAGTTGACATTCCTTATTGCCTCTGTGAGAGGTTGAAGGCTGGATGCTGCTGGAGTAGACTGGGTGCTGCCCTCCAGTGGCAAACCAAGGCACTAGCTTGACCTTCCTGGAGGGTAAAATCCCACGTGGGGGGGTAGGGTGATGGTGTACAATTTTGGATTCTCGCAACATACAATTCGCCATCACTCAAATCCCAACTGTAGGCATTTCCTGTATCTTTCACTTGCCCCATGAGGGTCTCATGATCAATCAGACACTTCCATTCAAAATGCATCATGCTTCACGCTTGGTACTTATGTACTGAAATCCAATACTGACGTCCGTATTGCATACGGATCTATGGCTCAGCCTTTTCTTTGTAAACAATGTTCTGCAATGGTATGAAAAAATAATCAGTGATTTTTCCTTTAAATCCATTATCTGTTTGATGCATAAAAATCTGCCAAACAGATAACATATGTACAAACTGCAATCCTGGTCTAGAGCATAAGCTGAACCACAAAACTGAACACATAATTTGCTTACTTGAATCGTTATGCACAGAAAATAAGGGGTTCTTCGAATCTTCTGACTGTTGATGGTTTCCATAGCTGATTGACTGAAACTTATTCCAGGGGGCAAACTTCCTGTGAGACAATGTGCTCTTACAGATGTTGCAAGCAAGAGGTTGATTGTCAGCAGCTAGCTGAACACGCTCCACAGCTCTAGCCTTCCATTCCAGAAACTTGAGTAGTTTGTATTATGATGGCACATCCTCGTCATGGGAAAGTTCAAGTGTCTGCCTAAGTGGTGCATCCAACTTCTCAAGCAATATATTTAGAAGTAGGAAATCCCACTGAGCCACTGGAAATTTCTTAGCCTCCAGCGCACTCAAATTTCCTTCCACCGCAGTCACAAACTTGGTTAATTCACATTCATTCCAACTATCAACCTTTTGTAGATGCAAGTCTTGTGGATGTGTAGTGTTGCTGTGAGTCTAAAATTCTTGAACCTCTTCTCTAATATTTTTCAAAGTACAGAGTAATTGCTTTTGATAACCGGTATATTGTTTACTAACACTCTGGTCTCTCCTTGTAAACAACCCAACAAGTAATGCATTTTCTGTACTTGAGTAAGGTGCGGAGCTTGATCTACAGTTGAAGTAAATAACTCTGCAAAGTCTGTTCTCTCAACTCTATTGTCGCTGAATACCGGTAGTGGTAAAGGTGGTAGCACTACTATCTGGATTCCTAGCATTTATGAACTATCGCTGCGGATTGTATAGTCACAAGTGTTTTTCTTCAATCAGCTATACACTTTCTTTATCTCACAGAAAACTGTTTTGTATGTTGCAAACTGTTCTTTGCACTTGTCTTATATGCTCGGTTTTTTTTGGGGTGGCTGGGTGCAGATGGCAAAAATATTCATCAGCAGTTCATCTCTGTTCGACATAACCTCTTCGAAGACCAGCTCGAAGTCTTCCACTTTTAATGCATCTTCCCTAGATGCTTATATACAGTTTTCTTGCCTCGTCCGTCTGGGCTAGCAGATAATTGAAAATAAAAAATTGTAGCTCAGGTGTTGCTGCAGCCACCATTTTATTTAATGTAGAGAATAACTGTCTATTCCAACAATAAGTTGTACTCATGTATGAAGAGGACTGTACAATAAACGGCAGAATAATCATGTGCTCGTACGTGAGCGAGAAATATGGCTTAAAATTCCTCTGGCCGGCAGAGATAGTTATCGCAGCATGTTTATTGACAGCGAGTTTTGTTGCGATGTGCAGTAAATAAAACTCTTCAGTAACCGCCTAAACTTCCCGTTTGCTATCACCGAACCATCAAAAGCCTTAAATTACACTTATAGCATACATTTCTGTAAAAAAAACTGTATCTCCCGTGAATACTCCTGCCCAAGAGACCAAAAATGTTTAGGACAAGCAGTCGTCCTCATTCTCAATTTGCGCCATTGTGCGACAATAGTGCCCTCTTGTGATAAACAAAGCAGTTAACATGTGTTAATTGCAACAATGGTAAAAGTCACATTATTGAGAATACCACCACATCTCGGAAGTGTTTTTGTTTGTAAACACTAAAGCATTTTTATAAGACATGAAAAACCCCCTCCTAGTTCATTGTGATAAAGGCCATTCACGATAAAGTGAGCACTTTTGAAAGCCCTGCTAAATTTCTACTTTCTTGACCATTATGTATCCTTCCACTACATTTAAACAAACATTGCCATGTGATAGCCATATGATTGCCACATGTTAATAAACTCAATGTTTACATTTCAGGACTGCTAAATGTAACAAACATGTATAATATTATATATAAAACATGTAACATTATATATATATGTGTGTGTAACATATATAATCGTTTGGGTCATGTCAAAGCTCCGATAGACAAAAACTTTACACAACAAACAATTGAAAAATGAACGCCCTAGCGATGAAGTCATGGAAACCGTGGAATAGCAAACATTAAACTTGGGGTGTGAACAAAGACCAACACGACACGTTAAAAAAGGACACACATTAGTTAAGGCAAAAAATAATTTGGAAGGGCAGCCAAATCCAGATTTCGAATTAGACTAGCACTACTGCACACCCAAAGTACAACACCACTTGTCACACAAATGACCAAAAATTTTAAAATTGTACCGCAAACTTAACGTTTCCCATGACTCACCGTTTTCTAAGTGCCCCATCGCTCTGTAGCGTGACTAGTAAAACGTCAGCTTGAAAACATGGTAGCTGTGTTTGGCCTCAGCTGACCGAAGTGAAGTGCAACTAAGCTATCAGGAAAAAACAGACATCCTGCAGGCGTAACGTAGCAGACATCGGAAGCATAGAGCGAGGCCGTGCAAGGCCTTAAATATAAAATCAAATACAAATCAAAAAATAATGACGCACGATAGGGGAAAGGGGAATGCAGGGAGGTAGCACAGCGCAGTAAAACAAGGGGATCTGAGCGGAGCAAAGAGTACACCACTGCACAGAAGTAGATGGTGCTAATAAACTTAACGTGACGGACTAATGTGGCAGTATATAAAAATATGTAATATAAAAAACCTAAAATATATAAATTAGTGCATGTATATGTACATTTTAAGGATAGTTTCATATGCACCTTTACAAATGGAGATAATTATATTTCAACATAGGTCTATTATGTATATATAAAATAAAAATTATTCACACTAAAAATATAAACATATCAACAAATGCATTTGTGTATACATACATTTTTTGACACCGTTACTCGGTGTTCATACCCTTTTGAGACCCTCTAAAAAAGAACTGAACATTTATTCTGTGAATTGAAGTGGTAACAGAAGTGTATACCAGGCTTGTAACTGGCACCACCTTCATTTATACAAAATAATTCTATAAATAAAGTATATTTTTTATAGCTAGGTGAAATGCCGATCTGGCGATGGCCACATTTCCGGTGTCTCTTGTGGCCCAAATGGGTGCGACATTTCCTTTTTGTCAAACCCACACAGACCTCAAGAAACCAATTTTACAGGTAAAGTGCATGGACTCTCATCATTGTTGTGGTTCCTTCATTTGCAATGACTGCAGAATGAAAAGAATTTTTCAACAAAATTACTATACATACAAAAAATGGTTCATGCATGCACACACGAGGCTGAAAGGAATGTCTAATTAATATAAAACGAATACAAATCCACAAATGTCAGCAAAATGATAATGTAAAGGACAAATTATAAAAGTAATACTTACAGGCAAATTACTTTTATTTAGTGTACGACCGACACACACAACAAAATTACATACTTATATACAACTTAATTTCTAAGATGGAAAACTGTCATGACACTTATATTAACAAGATTCCAAACATGTTAACATGTTACAATGACAGTTATGTTAACAAGTGACTCAATATACATGACCTCATTGTACCATGCAACACACGTTTGAACATTTAGAATAAATTTTGCATAAACTGTATATATTATGTAAAAAAAAAATCATTAATATTTGTTTTATACTAGACACCAAAAATGAATAACATATTTTAACAAACAACATGACAAATACATAAACACATGTGGACTCCAATAACAAATAGTACCCACCCATAACAGATATGTGTATACTACAAACAAGCAGCTGCAAAATGCAAATACCTTTACCTGGTCGTACAAACCTTACCGCCACTGACCATCCAGCACCTACTGTGCAGTAGAACAGCCTGGTACCTCTGTCAGTGGCACTGTCAATACTTCACCTCCACTGTCAAGATCATCTTCGTCAGTGGTGACCAAATCTGGATCCAGATGATGAATGGAGGTATCTCAGCGGCACCTTGCACTTCCTTCTCCGAGTCCTCTGCAATCAGTTTCTCCATGTGGTCGACACACTTTGCCCATCTGAAGGAAAGTTTGTGCAAGGTACACTTAAAAGCTGTGTGTTTAACATGTGGCACCAGAAACATTCATATTTTCATGCTTAAAAAAAACTCCAAGCAATAATACAAATCATTTAAAATAAACTATGTACAGACCTTAATTTCTTCAGTACAAATGTAGCAACATAAACAAACTAATATTATTATTTATATCAATTGTAGCCAGGCCACTGTGCTTTTGTGTTTTGTATGTGCTTATCGCTATAATCGTGAATGTTGTAGGTATGTCAATTGTAGCCCGGCCCTTATTGAAAGCTAGCTTGTACAGCTTCTTTAGAAATACTGTACTTAATTTAACACATACACTGCGTAATGTAATCTAACCTTTACAAAACATGCATTCACAAGTAAACAGGAGCTCTGGGAGTCTGGGATGTTGACTATGCAGTGTAAAATTACAGTTACATTAAATTTCAATAACTACAATATTTTTGCAGCCCAAGTGGCAGATATAACAAACAATTATGACTACTCAAGAATGCATACTATCTTAGTTGATATTTCTCAAAAGGTAGCAAGTTGTCTTGTCGAACATCCATTTCGAAATTTAAACATGGAATTATTCTATAACTGTTGACAATTAATTATAAATACTTTATAATTCTTATTACGGCAAGCATTACCAAATAAAACAATTAGGCCTACACTTGCATCAAGAACTAATGTCGTCAACAAGCACAGCTATAGGTCTACAGTTAACAAAACCAGCTTCAAGATTTTATCGTTTATATGTTGGAAGACCTTTGGTGTACCATCAAACTGCGACGTTTATGTTATGTTAACAATAGTAAAATTTAACACTGTAACTTGGGATGAATAACTACATGAACACAAATTTGAGGTTAGGCCTACCTTAAAAAATATCACAGTCATATAAAAGCTGTAAAATTAATATATAATTACTGCTGGCAAAATTTGCACTTGTTTTCAAAGCAGATTTAAGAAAGGTTTCATGGCTGGGCATAATAAATAGATACGTATAAATGTATTTTAGGTTAGACCTACATTACAATACAACACAGTGATGTATAAACGTGTGAAATTAACGTATAATTATTGACTGCAAAATTTTCACTTATTATCAAGACAGATTTAAAAGAAAGGTTAAACAGATAGGCGTAGGTACATAGATACACATGACTTTTTATATTATTTGTCAAACTTAGAATATAACATGTACTTCGGAAACTCATTTGAATATATTAATGTCGTGTTTCTGCTGTCGTTCATTTACTTTCATTATTGTTCTTTAACTTCCCATTTATAATATCATGTTTCCAGCTGTTAATTCCTACTTGTTCTTTTTCAACTATTTACTTCAATAACGTACTGGGGGTAAGCGGGGAAAAAACTTTGTAAAACCTGTTTGAGGAAACAGGTTGTGAAAACACAGTTACACTTACCTCCGGACAGCTGCAGTTTAAATTTTCATCATTTCTGCAACTCGTTCGATTACTTTGCACGGCTTCATCTCTCCTTGACGAATTAAAGAATAAATACTTTTAGCAAGATTTATAGTCTTCCTGACGCTGACTATTCGTACATAGTTTGCTGGAACTCATAACTTTACACAAAATCACTACAACACAATTAAACACTATGCGACCTATAATAAAACAATGATGGTTGCAGATATGCTGAAAAATAAATGAGAAATATTAAAACACAGCAACTTCCAGCTTCCAAATTTGTAGCTTGCCTCGCAACCACTACACAAGCAAAGCCAAGCAACAAGCATGAAAGAAGCACAACAACGGACCATTGGTTTTGACTGTTGCGCCGATCACTTGACACAATATAATTATGAGTTATAGTAAACACATTATCTTTGCGCCAATAATTACTTTAAACTGTATAAAATAAACTTCAAACAACTTAAGTAGCCGTAAATTTAAACATTACACTTGCAATACAGCGTTATTTCTTAGAACTATTTTTCAAATTTCATTGCCAACATAACTGGGTGTGTTGATCCCTAGCCTGTGTGGTAACACACATGGTTATACACACGCAGTTGTGGGCAGTGGTTTTTTTTCAAAGGTTGATTTCTAGAGTGCTCTCTTTAACATGAACTGCCTTTAGAGGTCTGTGAGCCTAAGATCATTTAGTTTGAGCAGAGACCAACCAAGCCTGCTGAAAACTTCCCAAGCATTAAGTCTAGCTTGAGTTTAACCTATTTCATTACGTAACATATGAAAAAAATGTTTGCAATGAAGACAATATTTGTATTTTAACAGTAATCTGTGTTTATATCTGCAGTTCTGATGAATATGCCTACCTTTTAGATTATGGTTTCATTAATGAATGTCTTATTTTCTAGAAAACTATAAACAAAACATCTCATCAAGCATCCATCTTAGGCTGATTCGCAACTCCATTTTTATACTAATTTTGACAGTAATGTGTATTCATCTTGATGCATGCTCCTCTTGGGTAACAAGTGGTTAGGGTGCTGACTGCCCTCTCGGACCTTACGAGGTGGAGGGGAGTCAAACCCCAGGGTGAATTGCAGCATTAGGCTATCCCTTCCGGACAGCCTTATTCTCCATACCTCAAGGGACATCAATAAATGGGATGTCAGCTGTCCCAATAAGGATGAAAAAGCATAATCGGATACAAGAGGTGAATGATTACGGTGGTGAGTGATCTGGTTTATACTGACAGGGTTTATCCGCTGCAGCCTCGTTGGCTGTCGAGCGGGGATGAAGTTGGCTATGGATTGTTCCGGGTGCATTCGAGGAACTACCTTGGCCGGATTTGAACCCTGATCGTCTTCCGGAAGCCAACGTTATGATACAGAAGTTGCGAAGTACTTCTGTTCCCTCAGGTGTCGAACCCGAAGAACTTTGCCAGATTGTAATCTTACAAGACTTGATCAGCTAGCGGGATCCTCTGTGTCTGTATTAGAGTTCGGTGCCTGTGTAGGGGTTGGTTGGATGGGGGTGTCCTCAGTCGGATTCTTCATCTGATTTACACCAACCTAGCAAGTGCTTTAATGGGGTTTTGAGGTCAGGGGGTGTAATGATGCTATAATCAATATGTTCACTCTCTGGTTTAATAGATACCAGTGCACATGGATAAAAATCATTAATAAGCTGATTTGTTAGTGCTTGTCTTAGGGTAGTGTGCTTCTCGTGTTGCCTCTGACTGCTACTGGTACCTCCGTACTGTTTGACATGTAGTACAACAAATAAAATAAGGCTGTCAACAGGGGTTGTGGATGAGCAGTCCTGGGCGGGGCAAAATCTGCAGTCACTCCCGCGGACCTGCTGTTCACAAAGGCAACCCAGGTAACTAGACCTTGTGTTTCGTATCGACGGCAGGTGCCCTGGAATCTCAGGTATTAGGGCCTTTATCAGGCTCTGCCTTCTGAGGGATACAGCACACTTCACAGCGAGATAGAGATGTGTGGTTAATTAAAAATTACTGCGCAACTGAAAGAATACACAACATTGCAATTAAAGGCAAAATGAATATAAAACAAAAAAAATGACACAGGATCTAAAATTAAAATTACAGTAGTCGACACTTAAGGGGGTTAAGTTTGTTATGTAGTATTTTATTACATTTAAAATCAACACTTTAACAGAGACCCGTCTACGTGAGTACACTGTAAAATCTAGGTAAAGAAGTATTATTAAAGCTCGGTAAAATATATAACTCTCAATCAACAGGCAGAGGCAAGCCTGGGGAAAATTAATGTATTAAGAAATTAATTCCTACAAAAATTGTTAATTAATAATAAAATCAATATATGCTATTTACAGCGTGAGCATAACAAGGGGCTCTATCCAGGGGGGACGTAAATCTTGCAACAATCTGTTACCATGGGAGTCAAGGGAATTACCAATCGTAGAGAGCTGTCCCTGGGCGGTCAGCTGGGGCTGTAGTGCTGGTAGCCTTCTACAAGCTGCTGGCTGGAGGTAGCGGTTCAAGTCATGCCTCGGGCTACTGAAGCGAAGGAGGTTGATCCCTGGGCAGGCTGGAGAGGAGAGAGTTTTTCGCAGACTGTAGGAGAGCTTGCAAACCTTGTTGCCCAGCAAGCCCTGCGTCTCTCGCTGAACCAGGGTGCTGTTCTTCTATTTATACTAAAATTGCCCTGTGTCTGCGATTATCCTGGGGAGGGGGGTAGTGTAGCCTTCCAACACAGGAGCTGGTTTATCTGCTGCGGGAACGCCGCTCAATTTCTTAACTCCCCTGGTGGAGGCAATGACATTTTCATGCACCCCGGACTGAGGCAGGCCGGCCATGATGTCAGAAGGTCACGGGGTGCTGCTATCTTGAAGGTTGTTTGGAACTTCTTTGCCAGGCAGGGTAGTGTAGTATATTTTAAATAATTAATATTATTTCTTTGTCTGGGTTGCTCTGGCACGTTCCTTCTTGATTGGATGTTGAAGAACAGAACTTCAGACCTGAAGGTCAATTACGTGGATGACTACCCAATGCATGTAGATTTTTAATATTATTATTTCCAAGTTTCAACAGCCAATGAATTTGATTTTGCACTGCGCTTGGCGCGCTTCGATGGGGTGAAGTTGGCCGTAGAGTGCACCTCTCAGTAACGCAGCATGCTGGCATGCGTCAATCTTTTTATGTGCAGTACTCAGGAATAATTTAAATCAAAACATGCCTGCCTACCTTTTAAGATTTTTTTTTCGTGAATGGTTGTTTTAGCACGTTGGAGTGTATTGTTCTATTTTTGTTATATTTATGTACATATCGTACATAAACCCTAATTTTTCAGAATCTACCATAATTAATGCATGCAACTTGAAACTTTTGTCCCTTTGTAGTGGAATGAAAAGGTACAAAAGTGAAACGTATTACTGACAGAAAATTCTCAATAATCGTCTATTATGTGTTGTAACTCTATTATAACTAACAAAAAAACTTTTGAACCTACCACATTTATTTTCTATGAAGCAACGCTACAGCAAAACCTCATTAGTAGCAAAGATAGTCCAGTTAATATAATGCGCTACCATCAGTTTAATTAATTTTCACATGGACAGCAGAATAGATTGAGAGCATGACCCTGTAACTGTGCCACTGGAGGGAGGGCAAGCTAGCCGCCTTCCCATCTGGTTCTGTGGCCAAATACACACAGCTCATTCAGAGTAAAATAAGCCACTCCACATTTATTGTAACAGCAGTATGACATTTACCTTTTACAACTACTATGTTACATTGTGTATAAAGCCTGCAAAACACCTGGTAATGGACCTATGATAATAAGTTAACATTTAAATGAATCCTCTGATTTTCTTGCTAGAAGCCAGTGAAAATTATTTAACTTTGTGGTTGCTAAAAGTTGCTTGGTGCACTCTGTTAAGGCTTTTTTTGGAGACGAGGAGAACTTGTACAGCTATCTGTATAGGGTGTAATTTGTCTCTGAATATGTTAAAACATTTAATTAAACACGTTACTTTTGCACTAGAAATTATGGAACACTCATGCAGTTTGTTAGTTTTTGGGGTCATAGTCGATTAAAATAAGTTATATTTGAACTTAAAAGTATGTAGTCCGAGGAAGTGCCATTATATTAGAAAAACTATAATCAATGTCATAGGGTTGTATAGCTGGCTTGGTTCTCCCATTAGTAAGCAGTGCTTCATTGTCTTTACCAACTGAGTTTACCTCCTCTTGCTTCCTGATTGATTGGTGCCATAGTGAGTGAATTTACTTACCTGTAACCAAATATCCAACTGATAATTCACTAGCCAAAATCCTTCAGTTATTCCTGGGAGTTCCTTCAGTTATTCCCATTGAGCATCAGTACCTACTCAAAACCAAACTTTCTTCAGAGAATTTGCAGAATCCACCATCCTGCTTTTAGTTGTGTCCTATGAGCAGCATGACCACCTCATAGTGAGCTGCTCCAGCTGAAGCCGTCAATGCTTTCTCCTTGATCCAAAGCACTCTGATAGGCTGTCTCTGCCCTTGACATGGGAGCATCCTGAGGGACAGCATGACATGCCCATGTACACAAATGGGAGTATGCTTGCAAATGATTAAACATGAAGAACTTGTTATAATATTTCCTAGGTACCATATTTACCCGAAAGAAGACAAGGTTTTTTAACAGAAATGAAATAGAAAAAACAAGGGGTTATCTACAAATCGGGGTCGTCTTTAATTGAAAACCTAGGCACAAATACCATAAATGTGCGATACTGCTAGTTCAGCATTTAAATTTGTGTTACATGCACAAAATTACTGCGGGCTTCTATTCATAATTTTTACTCAGGTCGCAGTTCGTCCTCCAAAATTGGCGTGCCATGACACAAAGGATTTTGACAAAGGCTTTTCATGCTTAAATACCATGTGTCCTATGGTTGTACGTATTTTTGTAGTGCTGAGACTGTACCTGTCAACTTTGGCGAGGGTCCTCTTATCTGATGTCACCCTGCCTAATGAGGAAGTGCTTTGCTGGGAAGCAAAATGGCTCAAGACACAAATATATAACATCCACAAAAGTTTTTCAGTTTGAGAAAGATGCTGCTACCATACAGCCAGGTTAGACATACCTATTTCATTGTGATTAGCCTTTCTTTAAAAGTAAATAAAATGTATCAATATTATTCATATACTGTAATAGCTTTTCTTCTTGAAGGGTTTGTCATAAATTCATGCAAAAATACTTTCAACCTAAATTATTTTTTCAGTACTTCACAGGGGTAGTCTTGAATTCAGGTTTAAATATTTTTCCCTCAAAAATATATTTTTTGGGAAAGGGTTGTCTGAGATTCAGGATCGTCTTCCTTTTGGGTAAATACGGTAAATTCAGTTAGTCCAAAATGTAGTTTTCCATAAGGCAACAGAGGAAATATTTTATATTCCTCACCGTTTATTTCATTGTGTTACGAGTATTTAGTGTACATGTGTAGAGCTTAGAATTGGAAGTTAGAGGTTGTTTTTATTTTACAGTGACTGCTGAAGACGTGGTGCTGAGATCAAAACTGCCGTTGCCAGCTCTGTGGGTACGCTTGGAGAGGCTGCGTGAGGGAGTGCATTGGCTGTCGTCTGAAGGTGAATGTGCAGACCCCCAGCGACTCGTGTTCCCAGACGACGTGTCGGACCTCGTCCACCCTCTCAGCGGATCAGACTTGCGCCTTGTCGTGGCAACACTGCTCTGCTTGAAGGTGCCGTTACTGCCTGGGCGACATACGGCTTTGCAAAGCTCCGGGCTAGCAGATGTCTCGTGGTGGATGGACTGCCCCGAGCCTCTCCTGGCTGCCCTCGAGCCGATGGGCCCCGCGGGTATAGGGGACCGAGACGTGCTAAGGGACGTCTGCGGCCTGGTGTCCGGGCCTCAGTACCTCTGCCCTGCTCTGGGTCAGGAGGAGTACCTCAACTTTGTAGTGCAAACATTCCACACGTGTGCAGAGTCCTTGGAGGAGCCTGCACGCACCGCTGTGTACGTGTGGTGGTTGAGGTTTGAGCGCCTGCTGGTCGTGCTGGATGGTCATGGAGGGTGTGCGCTGCCTCCACAGCGGAGAAAGAAACTTAAATCTGCTATCAAAGACTTTCTGAAGGTCGAAGCTAACCGTAACAATGTGCTGTATTACCGGGAGTACGCTCTCATTGAACACGAGCTGGGCCACCATGACTCCGCACTGAAGATACTACGCACTACCATTGGCACTCGTGGGAACTTGCCTGTGGTTGCTGTCGTATGCCCGAAGGAGAAGGCGGGGCTGTGCTTGTTGTACCGGACACTGTGTGAGCTGATATTGTGCCGGGACTCAGGTGCAGTCCAGGACACAAGTCACCAGGCCGCTATACAAGTGAGTGCTACTTTCTGCCTTGTGTGTTGATGCACAAGGTAGGGCTGTGTGTGGTGTTTCAAAAGTATTTTTTATGTGGTTGTTGTCTAAATGTTCCATTATCTTGATCCACTTTTCCCCCTTTTTCTATGGATTTAAAAAAAGAAAAGGAAGGGATTTAATAATTATACGAGAACTTCACTCAGTAATACCTCTACTCACTGATGGTAAACTAACCTCTTTTACGTACAGTTACGGTTAGTTAAACTATGTATTCGACGGTTGGTTGGTTGTTCATACTCTAGCCGGTCGAGTAGCTAAAAATAAGCTTGATGAATGAGAGTGCTGATTCCCTCCTGTATGTAATGGGATGCCCTTCAGCACTGTGGCTGAGTCCTGGAAGTGTTTTGCGTGGTGGGTCTGGGATCTGCCCACGTTGGGAGATATAGTGGGACATTGACTCGTTGAAGGGTTGAGAGATGGAGGAGGGGAATCAAACCCCCAGGGTGAGCTTGATCGCAAAGACTCTCTTCAAAGCTCGATGTCCCGGGTTCTGGTGGTATAGTGGCATCTTGTACTTCGTCGCCGGGGTACGACTTCGCTGATATTGGGTTGGCCTCGACTTCCGGTTCTGTAGTTGTACCAGGTGGAAAGGTAGGTGCCTGGGTGATTGCTACCCCTTTCACCGAAGGTACTTCGGATTGTACACTGATGCGGCTTGATCGGCGGAGTTCTCTGTCACAGGGACTCCGCCAGGATAACTCGGAGCAGCTAGATCTTGTTTTGGCTGCTATCTTATCGGTATAGCTGCGTGGCGTCAAGGGCATTGATCTGACTGAGAATGCACCTTGGCATTGTTCTACATCGGGCTTCCATGGCGCTATGTAACTAGGCACCTTGTCAATCAAGGTGGGCATCGGTTCGGGTCTTGTTGAAGGTCCTGGCTCTGTATCAGGTACTACCCTTTTGGTTGGAGGTTCATCTTCATCCCCGGATTGGCCAGGTGTGTCTCCTTCAGTGTCGTCGTCCCTAAGTATTGGCATGTTTGCTGGGTTATGTCGTATCTGAACTCTGATTGCCTTACGAATCCATCCACGTATATTCTCGTCCCAGTATACGTTGTCTCGCATGCATACAATGCGGTACGGTCCATCCCATTTGTCAGCAAAGCCAGTGCTGAATTGGTTGCTGGGTTTCTGAGTGGGTGACTGCAGGAGGATGGCTTCCCCAAGGTTGAATTCTCTTACCCCTGTCTTCGGTTGGGAATATTTCTTGAAAATATATGCATTCTGAGCTTTCTGGGTGTGCGTGGTACGGACTAGGGCTGCTAGACGGATGTCCGCGGGTTGAGCCATATCAATGGGCTCACTTTCCCTCTGCCAGTTGCCTGGTCGTCACAGTGGTTGTCCCAGGAGTAAGACTCCAAGACTGGTGTCAAAGGCCTCGTTAGTACAGCGTCGAAGGGTGAACAGTATGGTGGGGATGTGTTTATACCAATGCTTATGATCGTTGGCCACACTGATATGGAGGCACTTCTTAATCTCCTGGTTTCTCCGTTCAGTGGGGTTGGCTTGTGGATGGTAGGGAGGGGTAATCCAGGTTTCTACCCCCACTCTTGACAGGCAGTTTGCCATTGACGGCTAGTAAACTGGGTGCCATTGTCTGTCAGTATGACGTTCGGGTAACCCCATCATGTGAAATTCTCTGCCCCCATTTTCCGCTCGAGGAAATGCTTTTACTCATCTTGAAAATTGATATGTTACTATGAGTACGTAGCAGTTTCCTTACGTGCTATGGGGATATGGGCCTATCAGATCGGCGGCGATGTGTGTCCAGGCCATCTTGGGTCTCCGTGGTGTTGTGGTGGGAGTTTCCCTTGTACCCAGTTGACCAGCTTGGGGATGGTCATAATGGTGGCTGCATATATCAGCTCGTAATTCAGGTGGTACCAAGGTCTTCCACTATTTGTCCATACGACGTCATCCCATAGTGCATACCGTTGTGGTTGTTCCTGTAATAGGCATCAGATGTCAGGATCCTCCTTTTGGCTTAAGGGTATTTGTTGATGGGTTATTTGCAGCTGAAGGATTTGTTCTTCTGGACTTCTTTCAATCTGGGGGGGGGGGGGGGGGGGGCATTTTCTCCTCCACTTCCTCCTCAGCTTTCTCCTCCAGCGTCGGTGAATGAGATAGGGCTTCTGGCAGGTCGTTCATCTTACTTGGGCAATGTTGGACCCCAAAGTCGAACTCACTAAGAAACATGTCCTACCGGCCGAGCTTGGTCTTCGAATTCCGGGACTCGTTTAGCCATTGGAGGGCTTTTGAGTCGGTTCACAGAATGAAGTGTTGCCCTTCAAGATAATGCCGGTATTTCTTCACAACCCAGATAACGGCCAGATACTCCTTCCTGCTCATTAATGTGGTAGCGTTGCTCGGTTTCATTTAAGCGGGTAGATGCATACTCTATCACATGGGGTTGTCCTTCTACATCTTGGTGGTATAATACTACGCCCAGGCCATTTTGACACGCGTCCTTTTGCAGTATTAAGGGTTTGTCTCCTTGCGGCCGATGGGGTTTGACACATGTCCAATTAGACTGATTGGACACGGTAGTTGCAGATTTTACTAGCTAGACCTAAAGCGACTTAGGTAGCGGGGATGAGGCGAAGAGTGTTGGCTAGTTCTGATACACTCTTACCTCTAGTTAGGTAGTTGAGGTAAGTTTAGTCTTAATCGGGGTGAATGCCTGCACAAATGTTCTAAAGTCATGTTTCTTTCATCCAGAAGACCAAGTTGTCCCAACCTAGGCGAACTTCCACTTCAGTTAAGAAGCCGTAGACCACAGGGTGGTACTTGTAGCTGGTACGGACACACGGTGTAAACTCAATATTGCCTGTGCAGGCACGACTGCTTGACGTCTGAGTTTGGCGGTACGGACCCGTTCCGCCTGTCTATCCTGCTTAGGATAGGGTGATACTATCCTCAGCCAGGCAGCAGTGTGAGCCAGGTGTTGCTCTCTACTTCTCCTACCACGCCTATCATGAGGCTAGGGTAATAGTTCTATAAATCACGCAGTGCACTGAAATGAAAATACTTACAGTGTACCCCGATATTGACTTGTCAACCGGCTTGATAGAGTCCCCACTGATCCCCCACCATACGCGGACTGATCAGGGACGTTGATCTGAAGTCGTGCCAAGCCTCTACTGGTTGTGCGTCCACCCTGAATACCCGGCAGCACTGCAGGTCACCGTCACCGCGCACTAATAGTGCAATTGGTGCAAAGCAACCTGAGTGTGTCATGCCTCCTGGTGTGAAGGTGTTACTAGTGGTTGGGGCTTTACTGTTTCTTCCCCACGAGCATTAATAATACTGTGTGTTTGATGGGAAGAAACAGGTAGCCATCTAATGTGTATGGCCTAGTTTGGTTTAATAACTTCCCCGGATTCTGTTGGCAGTGCACAGCGTAATCTTCCTCCAACTTTGAATACAGATATATACCCTGGAAATAAAAGTAGCAAAGTAGAAAGCAATGTGTGTTTATTCAGAGTTCAATAAACACGTGACCTGTGATATCTCCTACCAAGTCAAGAATAGCTGAAGGTAACTGCATGGTTCCAGGTGTAGGTGACCTGGTTCTAAATAAACTGGAAAAGCTGATTCTAGATGAAAATAAGAGTGACAGTTAAACTACTAATTAAAGGTGTCTAGAGGAGGCAAATGAAGTTAAAAGAAGAAAGTTCGTGTTTTTATGTCGCAGGGTTGACTGGTCGTCAACGTACGTAGTTCGTTGCGTGATGGCGTACTTGTAGGCTTCGAACTTCGCTAGAGCTCCCGAGCACTAAGAGTGCTGTGGGCGGTGCAAGAGATGCGAAAGTATGACTCCAGAGCTCGGCTGCGGCCGGACTTATATAGTGGTAACTTGTTGGCTACAGGCGCGGGGAGCGGGGGAGGCATGATGTCCTCTGGCCCTGGGTGGCGTGAGAATTATCTCGTGAGGTTCTGGCTTCATGCCTCATCGGGTCTGCTCGGCTGTGCCCGAGGTCTGGACAGCTTGTTGGCGTCAAGCGCGGGGATGCGTGCCTTCCAGGAGAGAAGGAAAAACACAGAAGTTCCTGTTGCTTGTAGGGGTAGGCAACGTGTTGCTCACGTTTGTAGGTAGAAATGGAAGCTGTACACCCTGTACTCCTAGGTGATGAGTCAGAGTCGTATTATAATAGGTATTGAAGTGGCACACATCAAGTTGGTGTATATTCTTGAACTGTTCTTCCAGTCGGAAAATGCTCATTGTTGTTCCGAGCCCCATCGCCAACGGATGTCTTTCTTGAGAAGTTGGTGTAGTGGTGCCGTATATTCCACAGTGTTTGGAACAAAGTCTCGTAGCCAATTACACAGACCCAGGTACCTCCGGAGCTGTCGCTTATTTGTAAATTCTTCCGCTTTTTCAATTGCTCGTATTGAACTGTTTTGCAGGAAGATTCCCTTGGGTGATATGTGTGTCCCAGATAATTTATTGATGTCTTGCTGAAGAAGCTTTTTGATACCTTACAAGTCATCCCATGTAATTCGAGCCTTTTTAATACTCGTTGCAGATGGCCTAGATGTTCCTCTCAGCTATTAGAGTATATTATTACATCGTCAAGATAAGCAAAACACAACTCGCTGATGTAACCTGTTAGTACTTCTGCCGACATTAATAGTTGGAATATTGCGGGGGCGTTTTTCAAGCTGGAAGGCATGATTCGAAATTGTAGGGTTTCACCCTCGGGTGTCATAACGGCCGCATACTTTCGACAGTCCACGTGGACCGCAATCTGCCAGTATCCAGACTCCATGTCAAGAGTACTGAATATTTTGGCCTTGCCAATATCTCGTAGTGTATGATACAAGTCTATAGCTGGGGGAGCAATCGGGTGGGTGACTTAATTTAGCGATTTGTAATTTACACAAAATTGCAATTTCCCGTCCTTAGGTACAAGGACCACGTGTGAGTTACATGGGGAATTCAATGATTCCACGATCACCTAGTCTTTCATGTCGTTGACCTGTTCCATGATGAGGTCACAGCAGCTGGCTGACACTCTGTATGGATGGTTGTAGACTGGTACGTCAGTTGTAGGCCATATTTCATGTTCTATGAACCATGTTTGTTGTAGCAGTCCTCCTTGTCCGAAGGCGCCAGCGTGCTCATCTAGTATGGCTTTTAATTGGTAGAACTCTGGTTCTTCGAGTTCGTGATTAATGCTCATTGGGTCGATGGCCATTGGCGGGATGTCGTCTGGGTTTTGATGCCAGTTTACAGTAATACAGTTGGTTTCTCCCAGATAGGCTGTACGTTGTCCTTGATCGAGAATACATTGATGGTGGATAAGCCACGGGCATCCTAGTATTACTGATTCGGACATGGTTGGTGAAACAATAAATTCTGTTGAGGTAACAATACTTTGAATTTTTATATTCATGGTAATTGAGCCGGTTATGTCTGGGGTGGCATCGGGTTGTGCCATTCTTACTATTTTGTTTTGTGGTCTTAGTTCGGCGAGCTGGTTTGACAACAAATTTCTTTTGATAAAATTTTCGGTAGCTGCAGAGTCAAGTAAGGCTAGTACCTTGTCGTTGTTCACCTCCACCTCTATGCGTGGGGCTACAGTAACCGGTGCTTCCTCACTTAATCCCTGGAGGATGGGCCCTTGTAAACCGGTAGTGGTGGCCCGCTTCGTACCCCAGCATCGGCATTTCCCGTCTTGGTTCCGGAAGTAGGTTTTCCAGCTGGTCATGTTGGGTTATTTGACGGCGTGTTACCAACGCCGTTTGGTGGAACGGCAGCTCCTTCTGGTTTCCGAGGGCAATAGGGTTCACTGCACATTGTGCACCTGATGTAGTTTATGCCTCGCCCAGGGTACGTAACTTCGTTACAGAAACTCGTTGGCTGTTGACGGCAAGCTGTACAGCGGTACTCTAACCCGTCTGTAACTCGGGTCTCTTCAGGCCAGCCTATGCAGGCATAATGGAAGAGTTTCATACAGTAGGTGCATTCTACCCTTAGTTTGCCATGTCCTGGGCAGTCGGCATGGCTACACTGTGCATTGGATACGTCGGGTTCATTGTAAGAGTTCTCGCCGGCGACAGCATTGACCTCGGCGTCTGACATGGTAATGGTTAAGGGCGCCACGGGGTGATTCAAAGACTCCCTGAAGTTCGCTTGGCTGATCGTTTTGACACTTAGTTCTCAGGGTATGGTTGGTATGGTTTGTGCTGTTTACTGCACATAGCTATTCGTCTGACGACCCACGTTGGATGCCAGAAAATCTCTTGACACATGTTCGATTAGACTGACTTAGCAAGTTGGTCGAGGATTTTGTCTGCTAGACCAAAAGTGGGGTAGTTGGTTTTAAATAGTTGACGAGTGGTGAGGGGTGTTGGTTAGAACTTACTCACTCCTGCTTCTGAGTGGTGTAGTCAGTTAGGCTTCGCCTGGGCGCTGCAAATTCGGTGTATGCCGGACCTGAGGTTCCACAGGTGTGCTTTATTATACCAGAAGATGAATTTATCCCAGCCTAGGCGCACTTCAATACTGGTCAGGAGTCCTTTAACAACAGGATGACATGTAGGAGGTATGCGGATGCACGGTGGGAAGTACCAGAATCGGAGCAGGCACAACTGCTTGACGTCTATGTTCAAGGGAGCAGTCCCATTCTACTTGCCTCTCCTGCGTAGGACGTGGTAATGCGATCCACGGCTTCAGAGCAGAGTGAGCCAGATACTGTTCCCTGCGTTTTCTACCACTCCTCTTCTCGTGAGGCATAGGGCAAACAGTTCTATAGTCTATGCGATGCACTTAGACAGGAAGGTTGACAGTGTAACCCAATAGTGACTTGCCGGCATGAGCTCAATAAGAGTCCCCACTGATCCCCCACAGTATGCGGGCTGATCAGGGTCGTGGAGCCGCCAAGCCTCTACTGGTTGTGCGTTCACACTAGGATGAACGGCAAATCTTCAGGCTACGGTCACCACCCACTGACTTAGTGCAAATGGTGAGAAATAACCTGAGTCTGTCATGCCTCCCAATGTGAAGGTGTTTCTAGTGGTTGTGGCATCGATATTTCTCTGCCACTAGCACTGATTCAGTGGTAATGTGTGACTGGGAAGAAACAGGTAGCCGTATAATATGTATGTCTTCTGATGTGCAAATACCTGAAAGGGATCCACAGTCAGGCTAACTTGGTTTAAATAAATCTCCTGGTTCCTGTCGGCAATGCACGGCATATTCTGTCTCCAACTGTTAATACAAACAAATATCCTGGAAATGAAAAACAGGAATGTAGGGAACATTGAGTGTTTATTGAAGGTTCAATAAATACGTGACCTGTGCTACGTCCTACCATACCATGAAGAGCTGAAGGTAACTGCAGTTCCAGGTGTAGGCAACCTGGTTCTAAGTTAAAAGGGAAAAGCTGATTCTAGACAAATACAAATTAGTTAAAGTGCTAAGCAAAAGGTGTCTAGAGGAGACAAAGTGAAGAAATAAATATGTGATTGTGTTCGCTGATCGTCGGGTTGACTGGTCGTCGACGTACATAGTAAGTAGCAGCTGGGGCGTACTTGAAAGTAACAAGATTCTCCGAAGATCTCGAGTACTGATTCAGTGCTGTGGGAGGTCGCTAGAGAAGAATGCGTAAGAATGACTCCCGATCTCGGCAGCATCCTGACTAATATAGTGGAAGCTTGTAGGCTGCCAGTGCGGGGTGCGGGGGAGGCATGATGTCCTCCTGCTCTGGTTGGCGTAGGAATACTCTGGTCAGCGTTTCGGCTTCGTGCCTCGTGGGTTTTCACTTGGCCTTGCCCGAGGTCTGGGCAGCTTGTAGCCTCTCAGCGAGGAAGGGGGGCGGGGCATGTCTGCCGTGGGGCGTACCCTCCAGGTGAAGAGAATACGCTCATAAGTTCCCATTGTCTGTATGGTAGGCAACATTTCTCTCATGTCTGTAGTAGTGGAAGAGGTACTCTTGGCGATGAATCGTGATCGTATTAGATTAGATGTATAAGCAGCACGCGTCAAATTATTTACTTGATATGTTTGAATTTTTTTATAGTTACAAGGTAATCCATGATCACATGGTCAAGGTCATGGGCACAAGGTTAAGGTCACCCAGATCCCATATGGCGTGGCGATCATGTCACATTGACGGCTGGCATTCGGTGGCTTCGATCCCAGGTCTCATTGCCTTCGACTCATCCAAATTATTCTACTTCTGAACAATTAAGACCAGTTGGCTCTGTCCTCTTCTTCGCCTTCTTGTACAACAATTTGCAGCGAGGCATGGCTATACCTGCACCTAGGGCAGGTGCCCAGGTGGGCCCAGTAGGCTTGACTGAGGATTAGTATAACTGTTACCTTTCGATGAGAGTGGTAAGAGGACCAGGCATAGCCACAGTTATTTAATAACTGTCAGGGTGGGGGGCATTATCTACCCACGAGATTTTATGTGCACTAGGTGGAAATCAGATTCTGGCTTACCACATCCGGAAGCTGAAGTGAAGTGTGGTGAACCTGAGCTAGAATATATCTCTGAGCAATTGCCTCATGTGCCAGTGTATGTGGTGGGCTGGTGCGGTGGTCCTTTTCCAGTGTTTTGATGAGCTAGATGAGCGGAGGCAACTGCCTCTCATGGTACCTCCTAATCTTTGCTAGTTTGGTGCAGTGCTTGAGCCTCGTGGGAGCGGGAGGTGAGCTGTCCTCCTTGCTGGTTTCGGTCTTCGCAAACTCCTTTAGTGTGGTGGAAGGGGTGGGACACAGTCTATGATAATTAAATAAGTTAGGAGGAGGATCACTCATAGGCTGTGAGCCGGCATGTCTCTCTGCACTGGCTTTCTCTTTTTTAGACGTTTTCTTAGAGCATGAACGTAGGCATGTGGAGAAGCCGACATGAGGAAAACACAATTGCTCATAACTTCACTGGATTTTATTTACTGCACCGGCAACAACTACAATCTACACACATACACACAACACTGGTTTAGGAACACTTGCTTACAACTAAACTGGAAAAGCACTGTAAAACAGCCTATCTACTCGTAACACTGCACTGCAACTGTGTGGCCTTGAACGGGGTTTACACGAATGGAAATAGATGGCACGTACGAAAATGAGCACTTGTTTAGGTGAGGCGTGGGGTGTTTTCCAAACGTCCACGCAGGCCTGTACCCTGGTGGTTAGATTAGAAGGTGGAGGGATATCAGCTGAGTGTGTTCCGACCCCGGACCCACTGACAGGAAGTTTTAGAGGTGTGTCCTGCTACCGCTGAGTGTATTTTGACCCCTGATAGCAAAACCAGTTGTAAAGGAAGGTAGGAAATCCTCCGCTGTCACTGAGTGTATTTTGGTCCCGGTCTAGGAGGGTGGGTTAGAGGTAGCGACACTGAACATACAGTGAAACCATGTTAAGAAGTTCCTACTTAGAATGTTTTCCCACTTAGTAAGTTGAATAATTTTGCACCTTGTCTATATACACATGTGTAATTTGGCTCTTTTAAGAAGTTTTCCTGGTTAGTAAGTATTATTTTGCAATCCCTTGAAAATCATCTTAACAGTTTTACTGTATTTCTGGTTCTGGTCAGTGGGAGGGTGAAAGGGTGCTGAGAGCATGTGGACACTGGAGTTCCGCTTTGGGGAAGGCTCGCTGACACACTCACTTATCTGCCCTACCTGTGACCGGCTATTATACCCGCCCGGCTGGGGGTGTGGAGGGATGGTGCGTGAACCCTTTTACGGCCAAGGTAACAAAACAAAAGGCCATTGGACACTGCTCCTAATATTATCAAATAAAATTTCAGTGTGCAAAGATATTTTACATTAAAGAATTACAAGTACATTGAGGGATTACTAAATTATGAATTTCCATATTTTTATAATACTTTTGCGTAATTTATACATACAGTTTTACTACATGGAATGTTCTTTAATACAGGTAGTGATTTATTTCTTTCACTGAATGTATATCTCTGGCAATTATAAAATTACGTGAGATTTCTTATGGGTATAATCATGGAAGCCATGCAGACATTGTTACTTCCTTAATTACATCAAGGTTAAATATTATTATTGCGGCTTAAAGTTCATAACTTCATTTTAACCAAGACGGTAATGTAAATGAATGCTGCTTGTCTGCGTCACATGATGTTAATGCAAACGCCGCTGGGCAGCTAAACACATAGAACACACTACAATAGGGCAATGAGATATATTTTAATAGGCCTAAGGCTAAAACACTGACATGTGTCAACTCCCCTCGGCTTGAGGAGCGTTGCTGTTTGAAAAAGAAAAATCTAGCTCTCTCTCTCAAAAGTAATTACTGAAGTTACATGCACATGACATGGGTTACAGGGACGTATTATCATTTATCTTTCTTTTACTGTGTCTATGGCTGCAAGATAAAACGCTTGCACTTCTACTGAGTTTTTGAGATACCTCCTTGTGGAAAAAAATGTGGTACGTAAATGGAAATTTGTGGTGCTTGTAAATTATGGGGGTTCCCAATTTTCCTATATTTTAACTTTTTATGGGAGTTACTTTTCACGAAGCATTCTGTATACATGCTCTTGGTAACTTTTAACAAGATAAAGATCAGCCTACTGCTATGTCATGAGTTGTCGGATTGGCCACTTGAAGTTCTGCGCTGGGGGGTCTTATAAGAAACCTTCTGGTAGTGTCTTGCTGAAGGAGTATGAGCGCCAAGGCAGTTTGCACAAAGGAGGTGGCTGGCGGCTTCTGCCGGCGGTGTCATGGGAGTTGGAGCACTGACTGGTGTGGGTGATGGGCAGCTCAGGTCAACTGCTGTCCAGAAGAGCCCGATGTCTGCTCATGCTGTTGGCTGCGAGATGAGGGCCCCGGTGATGTCTGGTGGTGGTCGAAGTGGTGGTACTCCTCGCGAACGGTCTCCCCACGGTTAGCCACGGGTGGTTGCAGGATGCGGGTTCGACTGTTTGCTGCCCCTGCCTTATTGTTGGACTGGGGTCATCTTTTAGGCAGGTCCCAACTGTGGTGGGTGTTTGGTCATTGGGCTGCTCGGGGTGGATTTGCTATGGGATCGTCGTCTCACTGTCGGCTGGCATTTCTGGTTGCTGGGCACTGTTGGTAGTGGAGGGTAGGGCATCTTCTTTAGTGATGCTGAGGTACCATTGATGGGGTTATGGGTTGCTGCGGTATCCTATGGATTAGTGCTTTCTTCATCTGCTTCTGTGGCACATTTAGGATATTTCTGGATTCCCTTTCTACCCAGTAGACTTGCCTTTGGTGTTTAACTACAGTGTAAGGTCCTTCCCATCATGGGGCGAAACCGGCACTGTGCCTCTTTTGTTGGTTGCTCCAGGGGTGGTTTTGTATGAGGACCTGCTGTCCAATCTCAAATACTGGGTCAACTGGCGGAGGCAGCGTATACTTTTGGGCGATGTAGCGTAACTGAGTTGGCTGTACTTCATGGTTGCGAGCTAAGGTTCCAAGGTGGGTTTCCTCTGCTTGAGGTATGAGTGAGGGGGCCTTCTGCCATCTCTACTCTCCTGTTCGGTGGAGGTTCTTTCCGAGTAGCAGCTCGCTGGGGTTGGTACCAATGGCTTCGTTTCTGTTTCTGAGCGTGAAGAGGATCTCTGGCACAACCTGGTCCCACTGCGCAAAGGTTTTTCTTTGATGGGAAGTCAGATACCTTTCTTTATCTCCTGGTTGGTTTTTCGGTGGGGTTGACCTGGGGATGGTGCACAGGTGTCACCCAGGTTTCAACTTCCCACTTCTGGCAGGCTGCAGCCCATTGTTTGCTGGTAAATTGTACCCCATTGCCTGTGAGTAGGCATCACCCTAACGAGGAAAGAATTCTTGCCGCAGTTTCTTGATGAGGGTCGCAGCTTCGGCGTTAGTTAGCGGATAAGCCTTAACCCATCTCGAGAATAGGTCAATGACAAGGGTGTATCTTTTCCTCGTAGTGTTGTGTGAGTATGGGCCCATGTGGTCCAAAGCAACCCGGATCCATAGAGCCGTGGGTTGCCTTGGAGTTGATGATGATTTGGCAGCTTGCCCTGGTTTGGCATAGGCACAGAGCTCACACTGATGGACATACTCACGGAGATCTTGATGTATGCCAGCCCAGGTGTATCTCTTGTTGACCTCATAGATGATCTCTTTTGTTCCTGGGTGGCCTGCCACAGGGTGGTTGTGAACATGCTGGCAGAGCGAAGATCGTAGGCCATGGGGGACCCATATCTTCCACTCTTTCTTATGCCTGGGTAGGCTGCCAATGATACCATCTGCCTCTTTGTACAGGTCAGGCTGTGTGTGTATCAGGTTCTTTGCTTCTGGATCATTCTGCTGAGCGGTCATGAGTGCATCCATGCTATTAGTGTATTTAAGTTACTGCAAGATTATCGTAATGGGTGGTGGCACGACTCCCTCCCAGTTATGGAGTTCGGAAGTCTCATGATGTCTGTCCAGAAGGCATGACAGGGAAACTGGAAGCTTGTTTGTTCATCCTGGACAATGCTGGATAGTGAAGTTGAATTCTAGTAAGAATATTGCCCACTGTGCTAACTTGGATTTCTTGTCTCTGGCTGTTAGCAGCAATGTGAGTGCTTGGTTATCTATGCAGACGATAAAGGGTGGTCCTCCAGATAATATCTGTATTTGCTGATTACCCATACAATGGCCAAGCATTCTTGCTCACGTCTGTCATAGAGCTCTTCAGTAGGGTTCAGTAGATGCTGCTGTAACTGATGATACACTTCTTGCTGTGGGATGTCTTTTCATATAGAACAACTTCCAGTCCTTGGTCGCTGACATTGGTGTGTAGGATCAGTGGTAGGTCGTCGTGAGGTCGGTGAAGCATCTGTAGGTGTTGGAAACATCTTGCAGCGATTAGAAGACTTGTACCTGAGGTGCTCCCCATTTACAGCAATGGCCTTTCACTAGCAGTTCGTGGAGAGGTCCCATGAGTTGGGCAACATAGGTTATATAATCCCAGAGCCAATTACATAGCCATAGGAATTGCCTCACTTGTTTCTTGTTGGCTCGAACCTTTTGTTAGTTTAGTTTCCCTCTTTCGATACCACGTGTCCCAGGTAGTTAACAGTGCTTTGACCAAAGTACCACTTTTCCAATTTAGCAGTAAGGTCATGGATAGCCAACCTCTCGAGAACGAGATTCAGGTGGATGAGGAGTTCTTCCCAGTTCGTAGAACAGATCGTGATGTCTAGGTACGCTGTGGAGAACTTCCCCACGTGCTCTGTCAGAATGATGGAGTTCATTATTCTTTGTTAGGTGGCTGGAGCATTTTTCAAGCCAAATGGCGTTACTTGGAACTGCAGCTGTTCTCCGCCTGGAGCGATAAAAGCATTATAAGGCTATAAGGCTTTGAGTCAGGGTACAGGGGTATCTGTCTGTATTCACTGCGAATATCAATGGTGAAGAAGATGGTAGCTTCGCCAAGGTCTTGCAAGGTGTACTTCAGGTAAATGGCAAAGGGTGTGACTGTGTGATTTTGTTGAGGTTGGCATAATCAATGTAAAACCGCATGTCTTAGTCTTTCTTTGGTACCACCACTACATTGGTGTTATACGGTGATTGGGTCAGTTCTATTATCCCCTATTTCGTCATCTCCTGAATCTGCTGTATGATTATGTTCTACTTCTTGGCCGAGGGGAGAAACGTTTGGCCGTACACTGGTACGGAAGTTTTGAAGCTGATTTTATGCTGAAGCATAGTGGTTTGTTTTAGTTGGTTAGTAGCTTGGAATACCATTGTTGCTGGAGCGGTTGTTCTTGGATTTGATGGTTGATTAGCTCAGGGGTGACTATCTGCACTGGGTCTGCATATAGTGGGGTATCCCATTGGATGGAGTTCTGTGGTTGGTGGCCCAGATAGATTCAAATTTGCCCATAATCCAGAACGCAGTTCTGTTCCTCAATCCATGGCTGGCGTATTATGGGGTTTCCTAGCTGATTAGTGACAGTGAAGGTTGTTTCGGCTTGAATGCTCACAGTGCTGACTTGCAGGGTGATCTGCCCTCTGATAGGTAGATAGATGCATTGTTGCACTAGCTGTACTGGGGCTTCCGGATGCTAAAGGTTATCAATAGGGATGGGTTGGTTCGGTTCTTTGGTTCCAATTTATACCAGTTCTTGAGGTTTGACTCGGAACCGGTTTTAGGTTAACGACGACTACTCGGTTCTCATTTTTACGCAGCAATAAATTTAGTAATATTTTCAGATGATATACTTAGTATGAAACATTATGACATAATCTAGTTACTGCAAAACTCTGTCATTTCAAAAATAACTGTAACGAGAAACTTATCAAAACAAACAATTCCAGTTACTGCCAAAACAATATAGGTTAATTCACCTGTAACAAGCTTTTTCTTGGCAGCAATATTTCCTTACAGCGAATTACTATTGCCGTTGAAAGCATATAAATATTAATTTATTTGGTACCAATGATCACAAAAGTGGTTTTCAAGGACAGGCGTTATATCAAATACAGTATTTGGTTTATATTTTCAGTTAAACGAGACAAAACGTAAACAGTCTCATGGTAAGAATGTCATATATATATATATACATATATACACACACACACACACAGAGAAGATACTACAATAAGCATTAAGTGAAACAAAATGGCTGACGTTTATGTACAGATTTTTAGGTGTGAATCGTTCTAATTGTTACATGTTTACGTCTTCTAAATACAGTTTTCTAGGGTACTATACGAGAGAAAACGGAGTAGAATACGTGCATGTATTTTGTGAGAGTTTTTGGACTTGATATGTGAATAGAATTTGGCATTTTTTAAAGTTACTTAAGTCTGAAATTATTAAAATGTCATCCGAATACTAGAACCTATATTTAAATGTAGAATCGGTACCAGAACCGGAACCGAAATTTTTTGTTATTCGACCCATTCCTAGAAATCAAGATTTCCCTCTCTCAGGGTCCTTGTACGAATGAAGTTGGCAGTGGGAGCTGTATATAATGTGGCTAGTGCATGCAAATTTCCCCACTGCATCAAGACTCAGAGGATGAGTTTAGTGGCCATTCTTTAGGCAGAGGGTCTGTTCTGTTTTGCCAGGTGTGATGGCCCGGTCACTCTCCCGGCTTGCCTGTTTTCCCAAAGGTTCAGCTTAAACGGATTTCTGTGGAGCTTTACTTGGTCCTGTTCCTGCTATTTTCCTGGTTGACATCCGCTCTTGATAGATGGTACAGTTGCTATGAAAATGCCTCTCTAGGCAGTATCAGGATTTGGGTAGCTCACGTTTGGGCATGGCAGTATTCTTTGGTCTTACTGTGTAACTAGTGGCTTTCAGGGTTTGTCAGTAGTAGTTGGGCATGTGGCTCTCTCATCCTGGGTAGCAAAACAATTTGTAAGGGAAGGAAGGAAATCCTGCGTTGCCACTGAGCATATTATGGCCCTCAGGCTAGGAGGAAGGGTAGCAACACGGAGTGTATTTCGGTTTCTGATTGTTGGCGGGTGAGTGGGTGCGGAGAGCATATGGATGCTGGGGTTCCACCTCAGGGAAGATTCCTTGATGCACTCTCTACTCTGCCGTGCCTATGACCGGCTTATATATCCCCCCGGCTGTGGGGGGCGGCTAGTGTCAAAATGGTGGCTGCCAGTGGAGGGGTGACGCATGACCCCTCTTACAGCCAAGGTAACAAAAAAAGCCCATTGAACACTGCTCCCAATATTAGGAAATAATGTTTGAGAGCACAAAGATGTTTTATGTTAATGAATTACAAGTGTGTTATAAGATTACTTAATTACAAATTTCCACGTTTTTATAACATTTTTGCGTAACTTATACACACAGTTTTATTACGTTGAATGTTCTTTAACACATGTAGCTACTATTTATTTCACTTAATGTTTATCTCTGGCAGGTATAATTACATGACATTTCTAATTGGCATAATCATGGAAGCTGTATAGACATTGTTACTTCCTTCGTTACATTAAGGTTAAATATAATTAATATTACAGCTTAAACTTCATAGCTTCATTTTAACTAAGACGTTAAAGTAAATTAATGCTTCTTGTCTTCTTCACAAGACGTTAATACAAATGCCGCTTGTCGGCTAAACACACATAACACACTTCAGTACAGCAACATGATATATTTTGATAGGCCTAAGACTAAAGAAAATCATCATTAAGTACCTGTACTATAACATGGTATGGACAAAGCAGTTGCTGTCGTAAAACTCTCTCAACTGTTACATGTCCAAAATTCTTTACAGCTGCTATTCTTCAAGTACTATTGCCAACCATTTCTTGAACCTGTTACAAAATCTTCTGTTCGAGATTATCAGTTCAAAAACCAAAAGGTTTGCCAAAATTTGACACTTTTTTTTTAGTGTGGACCTTGTATATGTTCATGCAATTGCGGGAATGTTTTCGTGCCTGGAGTATGTCTATTAGGGAGGTGATACTTACATAAACATTTTGCGACTACTGCATTTCATTCCACGAGTACATACATCGAATTCATATCTGTGATTTCATAGTTTTAATAATTCATCACCACATCCAACTCCTATTAAAACACAGCATCAACTGCTTATGTTACGAGGACAAATAGGAATAACCCATAGCATAGCTAGTAAACAGCTCGAGATGTATTAAGCAAGTGTGTAACTTGGAAACAAGATCAAGTAGGTTAAATGTTTATATGAACTTTCCATGAACTTCCTGGGGTAAAATATGTCCCACATGTTATAAACCATTTTCTCTCTGTTATTCTCACACTCTCTCTCACTTGCTCGTGCTTGCTTGCTGTCTCTCTTGTGCTCGTGCTCTCTCTTTCATGCTCGTGCTCTCTCTTGCTCATTCTCGTGCTGTGTGGGCATGGGCATGTACTTGTGCACATGCACATGTGTGCATTTGAAGGCAATAAATTGTTGAGTTGTTGCAAATAAGAGGTTTGGGCAGTACCAAACAAATTAAAAGCAGCACACTTGTAGCTCTCAGTAGTATGTAGCCGGGGGTATTGTAGCACATGGCATGCAGGTGCTGGTGGAGATGGCACTGGGCGGGGACGTCAGCGCGGGCGGCGCACCTGCAGTAGAGCGTTCGCGGGACAAGCTGCACCACATCTCCATGGAGCTGCTGGCAGAACCAGGGCCGTGTGGAGATGGCACGCAGCACCTGCTGCCCGACCTGCGCACGGACTGGCTGTGTTGCTATGCGTGGCTACTGCTACTTACCAAAGGATCGCAAGCCGCCAGCACGCTGCTACACAATGCTGCGGCTAACCAGCCACTCGGCTCGTGAGTACACCCTCTATTTGACTATGCTCTTCTGCTACAACTGTCATTGCTAGCATATTTCAAGTTTTACTTTCTGCAATTGGGGAATTGTCAAGTAATTGTTGCATTAAAAAAATTATTTCCATTAAATGCAGGTGCTTTGGAAGGAGCCCAGCAGTCTGCCAAAGATGGGCACTTTTAATTAAGATTTCCAATAGAACTTTTTTGAATTTATGCATGTCTACTGGAAATAATGCAAAACAGATGTAATGTTAATTTTTTTGTTATTGTCATAATTTAAGACCCTTAAAATGTCAGGTTCCCATAGGAACTGGACATTCATTACATTTCAAGTGTGTGTGTGTGTGTGTCTGTGTGCACATGTGCTTGAGCTTGTGTGTATGTGTGTACATATAAAATAGAGAGAGAGAGAAAATTAAATCACAGTTCTTCGAACATTGTTTTATGTTATCAGGATCTTCATCCCAAGAGCATAGTTTTATTAATATGGGCTATTCCATTGTCATGGGTGGGACACTTTTACAGCATTTTGTTTATTCAGAGAGTTAAAATTAGTCTTAAAAATATTTATTTTGTATTATTCCTGCAATGTGTATACTATAACCTTAATACTATTAAATGGTTATTGGTTTACTGTTACATTTTGTTACAATAATTAAATACTAGTGCCTGAACATCTGTCACAGATGGGACAGAAAAAGACCTAGCTTTAAACACAACAAGTTTCTCGTACAAAAAAAATCTGTGAATTTATGAGTCAAACTCAATAGAATTTACATAATCATATAGGGGAGGCATTATTCTAGACTTTCCCACATGAGAGGAGGAGCTAACACACCGATTTTTAAAATAATATACAAACTTGTTCTGTCACAGGTGGGACCTCTCTGTGTCACGGGTGGACATGATGAGAATTAATTCAGTAAATAACATTTTTGATCAACTAAATTCTACACATTAAACAGAAAATAACTTTGGAAGGCATTTCCTACAATTCTATGGTAAGTTGTAAGTAATACAATTTATATAATCAAAGCAATAGTAGTAATAAAAACAAGTTGGTGAAAATAATATGTTGTTGGCAAAAGATTTCTTTGTAACTCAGTTCATGCTTGTTCATAGACATCCAACTGGCAAGAAAAGTCATAAAAACACTATTTCTTGTTTTTCACAACAGGTGTTGGTAACAGAGAAAAAACCTGTTCAAATTGCATATAAGATATACATCTTTTTCATCTGCTCTAAATAGTTTCCCACTATCTCCAACAGTTCTCATGCACATGATTTTCAGTTCTTCATCACCTTCTATTTCACTTTGACAAATGGCAGCGTACCTATACGTCATAAAATTTTTCTTGCTGGTCGTGAAGAATTCTACGAGCAAAAATGCCCCTGGCTTTACCTTGGTAACAGCTGGATTTGCAACAAATTGTGGCATACCTGGTTCTTTTCTGGAATTTTTGCAGCACTGACCGTCGTCATCATGATTACTTTCAGAATCTGAGTACACAGCTGAATAGCTTAGTTTAAAGACTCTTATTACATTTCTTTAATTCTGAGTAAATGGTAAGGTTTTCACTGCCATACCGCCAGAAGTAATGTTTTGATTGGATACCATCGATAGCCAGTACATTTAGCCAACTTTTATCCAACAATTCTTTATTTTCCTCAATTTCTGTTTTTGAAAGGCGTAAACATTTTACATTTGGGACAGCAGAGGATGCAGCATCGATAAAATCTTCAGCACATACTACGACACATTTCCGCTGTTTAACTCTGTTCCACACCGCACGCTTTGTGAGTCCCCCGATTCCATCTACTGCACCCTTACCATCGAAGGTTGCAAAGAAATACCAATCACATTCGACACCAAAATCTTTTGGCATAAAACACAGGTTAGACAAAGTAAATTTGTTTTTGAACTGACTTGCACAGCCATCTGAAAAAATTTTCACGTATTTCAAACATTCAAATTCTTGTGTCAGTAAAATTGTAATTTTTTTTATACATGCAAAAACAAAATACTTGTTATGACTTAAATCATTGCTTACAATAGTAAAAGAACAAGTGGCTCCTTTTACCCATGCACAAGCTGTGAAGACAGTATTTTGTTTGTTGTTCCAGTGAGCAGACTAGATTTCATCTTGGGACATAGCAGAATAATTTTCTGCAAAATCAACTTGTAAAATAACCTCATTATCATCTAACATTTCTCTCATATCTTTAAATGCTTGTGATTGAGCTATTTTTACATACACATGCTTTTTAAATACGGTTAACTGTAAATGAAGATCATTTAGTGCTTCGTCAACTGACCCTTCAGTTTCAGTGATTTTTGAGTGACCTTCAATATCTTTCCGCTGTTTCCAGTTGATAAGGTGAGATGTATCTCTCTGTTCAGCAATTAAGGTGTTTAGCTCATGAATGCATTTAGTACAGTTTCCAGTCATGCAGTTCTCATTTTTCAAATCACAACAGATTATTTAAAGAAGTGTGGAACTATTGGAGAGAAGGTTTGGAACTTTTTTTTACTGATAGTATCAAGAAGAAAAGTGAAATTAGAATTATATTTTCACACACATACATTGTGTGGCATTTCACTTGTCAGAATAACATGCTGGGGACACAGATCATAAAATTTGGACAGTTTTACCTCACTGAGGTTTTCAGTATTAAATTACTGATACGCTTCTCTTGCAGTCATATTCATGTGATGTTTTTGTAGCTGCCTTCTTTCACCGGTTTTTGAATCCTTAACTGATTTCACATGCCTGTTACCAGGTGTCAGGAGTGATATCATGTTCATAAAATGGTGGGACTTTTAAAGCAGTGTTTTCACTAAGTGCATTTTCAATCACATGCCCCCCGCCCCCCCTTTTTCTACCTACCTCTAGTGTCAAATTCTGGAAAGATAGTTTTGACAGTGCCAGCTTACCATCATACACTAATTTTTTTATTACTGCTGTTTTTTTTTCCTTGAGCTACTAGGAAGAAATTTTTTTACTCTACTTACAGCCTTTTCAAGTGACTGAACAGACAAATATGACTCTAATGGTGAGGCAATGCCAGCAGCTTTACTTTCAATACTTGCGTTCTTTTTATTCTGCCTGTTCTTTCTTTTTCTTTCAGCATCTTTCCATCTTCCTTTGTTTCGCAGCCGTACAGATGACATTTCTTTCGCTTTCATCTTCTCTCGCCAGATTCTCTCTCTTTCGCATTCCTTTTCTCAATGGCTTCTATAGGTTTTCTCGTCCTCTTTAAGCTTTTTTTTGAGCTTTCACATCCTCTCAGCTGATGTGGTTTTTCCCATGCCTGCGCAAACAGTACCCAGAAAATTATAGGTAATACTGCATGGTATTTAAGATAAATTTAAACCAAGTAACAAGATCAGTTGTTGCCTACACAATAACTTGCAAATAAACTACAAAATGAAGTTATTATCTGCATATTTATAAGATGGAAAAATAATGTAGAAAAGGAGGGCATCATCCTCTTAAAATAATAGGTTTATTCTATGAATTTAGCAAACACTGATCTGGTCATGAGTGGGACAGGTGGAAATGTTTATTTATATATATTATATATATTATATATATATATATATATATATATATATATATGTGTGTGTGTGGTGTGTGTGTGTGAGAGAGAGAGAGAGAGAGAGAGAGAGAGAGTGTGTGATAGTGTGTGTGCATGTGCACGTGTGTGCGTGCATGTATTTTTTATCTTTATAATGCCAACATTTTGGGAACACAGATTCACTACACTAAATCCTTACTTCCACATGATTATGACTAACCTCAAACTAGGTATTACACTAGATACACTTTTCCAAGTTTCTTGTCACAGGTGGGACAATGAAGCTCATGCTTTTCTCTCTAATAATATCACAAAGATGGCTTACCTTCCAAACTAATTTCATATGCAGCTTGAAGAACGGGATATTAACTTCACTATCAATCATCACTGAAAGAAAACAATGAAGCATCTACAGTGTTGACAAACTAGACCACAAAACTGTGTTGCAAGCTGACGACTTTAAACACCTAAGTTACCATCTATTTTCTTTCATTAATTTAAATATCATTCAACTTTTTTTTTTTGCAGCAAACAAATATTCAATATATTTACTTCTCATTTCCCTAAAGAATAAACAATTATATATATTTTTAAAATTTTTGCTCCAGGCTCACTTTGTTATGGAATGGCCCATATGTACCTCCCCTGTAGTGAAATATAACAGACGACTACCCGCTTATTGTAGGCAACTTTTTTTACTGTGAGAAGTTTTGAAAATTTGATGCTGGTTTATTGAGCAATATTGCCTAATTAACAAAAATCGCCCTCTTTTTGTAATTCTGTAAGGCCCACAGTGTCTAGTATGTAGGCCACACTACCTACATGCATGCATGTATGGTATGCTGCCATGCCCACTGCACAGATGATAATGCACATTTTTAACACTTGCTGTAAACAGTATGTACCACACATTAATAAGCTTACAGTACTGTAGGTGTCTGTTTCTGTTGACAGTCAGTATGAAAATTCCTTCTGAAAGTGTTGGCATTGCCTATATTCCTGGAACTGTATCACTGCTGCCAAAAGTTTTCTATTCTATGCATTTTACACAAAAATGGTGAGTCCTGCCAATTAACTGTAGCGACACAACCCATAAATTTTATTGCTGCCTGCTAACTAACATATTATTTTATGACATTTTACTTTAACTTCTTGCATTTTTCCTCCAATGTATTTTTTTTATTTTGTCTTAATTTTTTGTTTTTTTTTTTTTTTTTTTTTTTTTCTATGGTTCCTGAAAACGTTGTAAAATTTGCTACTGTATCTGGCTTACGTTTTAAATCAAGTTGGAATCCATTCAAAATTCCTGATACTATTGTCTGTAAATTGCTGACAGAAATAGGACAGGGTAGAAAAGCTCCAGCTAGAGTACCATTTAGTCAATGAGAAATTAAGGTGGCCGCCTGGTTGAAGGAATTTTGCATGTCAGAGGCCTAAAACCATGGGAGCGCTAGGGACAACCGAGACATGTGCATCAACTCTCTCATCACCTCTATGCACAAAGCACTGAACTGGCATGCAGTATTGCAGTCAACGTGCCTGTATGAGATGTTAGCGAAGACCTAACTTTTATGTTCTAATAATAAAAATAAAGGTTTGATGTACAGCTCTATTCCTTTTTTAATGTTTTGTACCGGAATGTTTATACCTAAAAATGACAGTGAAAACAACCATTTGTGTCAAAATCACTATCTCAAAAAATACGTTTTAGAGAGAAATGGAGGAACTGAAAAATGTATACAGATGCGTAATGTTTCTTAAATGCTATTTGTAAGCAGACCTCGCTCAGACATGTTGGACAGTTTTTGAATGAAACGTTTCCTGCTGGAGCTCTGCACGCCGTTCTGTGGCCTACCCAGGCGGCCACCATAACAAGCAAGGGGTTAGGGAGTAACTGAAATGATAAGTATAATGGTAGAACTTCTACTATAAATGACATGATATTGAATGATTATACGTTTGGGGGAACACTGTTAACTGATATTAAATTATATTTCCTTAATTTACATTATTATTATGATTAATTTACACCAATCTTATTATTATCTACTATGGACCATCCCCACCTTATTCTTGATGTCCGAGGCTGTTTCTATCTGATGGGTTGACAATGGTCGGACACACCTAATATGTTCAACAATGTGAGAGTTTGTTGCTTAACTCACAACATCTTACATTGCATTGTCCTTTCTGTACGTCGGTCACCTCTACCGACCGTAATTAGCACTTACAGCTTTCTGGCTGATATTCGTGCCATTGACTAGGAACTAGAGTGCCGTCATTATGTGTTTATTTCTGTTAAACTAAATAAAATGTGTGCCAGCTTTTAAATTGAGTACTTTCCCTGTAGACTTAGCACCCTTACGTAGTTACAGTTGAATAAAAGGTTTTCAGGTGATCCCGGGGAATTTCTCGCAAACAAGTCTACACTCTCTTTTACAAATACACTCACTCTCATTGGCCGCCCTTCCTCTCAACTGTATGGGACTGACGAAAGGAGGAGCCACACAGGTACACTGTCCTGGCAACAGCTTGGTGGCCTGGTGTTCACTTGCTTCTCTTTAGCGGGCTCTGCTGGGAGAAACTTGTGTCCCCTAGGTTGGAAAGACTGGGACAGGGCCACACACCCATGTGTGTCATTGGACATGGTGAGGTGTGACTTCCTTCGTGACCTGCAGTCTCCGCCAGACTTGGGAATAAGGTGTCCACCTGCCCTCTGCCAGCACGAGGTGCAACACGTAACTGCACAAGGAGCCTTCAAACATGGTATAGCAGTAGTAAGGGTGAGGTCCAATTCTCAATGCGCTACATCCAGGGAAAGGACTGAAGGAGAAGGTTAGGCAAATACTCTTAGCATCTGGTAGAACACACGAATATCAGCCTTTACTGGTTAAACAGATAACTAGCGTAACACCTCCTGAGAAGACTGGCCCCACAGAGTACCCATGGTGGGTCATTGAGCATCTAGACAACCAGAACAGCCACTGACACCAGTAGTAGTGCCCACTGTCTTGCGTCCCACACCTCTGCTCAAGCCACAGACCACTGTGTACTACAATTCTGTGCCAGAGTACGTCACACCTTCCTCAATTGCTGCTCCACTCAAACGTAGCCCGGGTGTATATATATCTAAGACAGTAGTGGCACCCAAACACCGTATTGTGTTGCCCACACCTGATTTTGTGCCCTGCCGCATAGCCACACTGCCAGTTTTGTACAACTGGAAGGCACCAGTACCCTACTACAGGAAGGTGCCAGTACCCTACAACGGGAGGACACCAGTACCCTACAACGGGAAGGCGCCAGTACCCAAGCAAAACTGAATCCCCTTGTACATATAGAAGCGCCTGGCTCAGCATATAGACAAAAGCCTCGAACGTCCACTACGATGACACTATAGTGAATATTTATTCCCGGTACATTACGTATCACCATTAATGTCAAATCAGACTTGCACAGACTCATTCACAAGACCTCAGTGAAGAAAAGTCCATGCTTCTACAGAAAAACATTTATTGAAAGGTGCAAGAAAAGTACAATAAATAACAACTGTCACCTATTTTGCGTTAGGAAACAAAAAGATCAGTGAACCCAATTATTGCAAAGAAAATTATGATTATGGTCTTGGTGCATCAGTATCAGTGATTCAAGAAGACATGGTTGAAGCAGAATAGAACAACAAAAACATAATTTCTGCTAGAACTGCAAAATTAAGACAAGAATAATATAGAAGAGAGTACTCGAGAACAAAGTGCAGTAAAGACTTTTTTTTTTTGTCCCAATTCATTATTTACGTGTATGTGTATAAGTGCCTACATAGGTGTATGTGTAGGCCTATAGAAAGAGTGATGTTCAGTGATGTAAGGTGGTATTAAACTAAACTTTTTATTAAGTGAAAAGATTTTGTGTGAGGGTAATATTGTTATGGCAATATTAGTGAATACACAAAGTTAACTTTCATTGTATTGTAATACTTACTTCATAGAGTTACAGTGATAAGATAGTGTACTTATTTTTCCTTCAAATTGTAGCATGAAATTTATTTATTTTCTAATGGTTGTGTTGTATGAAGACAAATTTGTGTTCTTAATGTACTACTGATGTTTCTGTGAAGATATTTCTATTGTTTTTATTCGTACGTAAATAATACAGCTTGGGAAAGTGTCTCGTTTTCATAACTATTATTTTAATTGCCAGGGTGTTCAGTATAATGATAAAAGATGTGACCTAAATAGATGAATATGATACGACATACTGCACTCAAAACAGATCAGAATTATTTAGTTTAAGTAGAACACTAATCTAATTTTTTAACAATATTAATGTATTATTTTCAAGATGGTTTCATAAATGTAATTGCTGTAATAAGATAACTGTTTTAATAGCAAACAAATTGACTGCATGTGAAAATTCTCATTACTCCTGTGGTTTCTGCAAGTATTAAATAACAAAGAGTTGTGGAGTCTTCTACTAAGGTCATAAATTAAGCACTGTATATAATCTCATTACTTCCTCACAGTGTTGCATTTTTCACAACCATGAGTTTTTTTGTGTGTGTGTGTGTATATGTGTGCGTGCGCATGTGTGTGTGTGTGCGTGCGTGTGTGTGTGTGTGTATATATATATATGGTTGATTTGGTAATGACCCTCAATACAGTTGACTAAAACTCAACAATTGTGTGTTTCTCAAGCAATTATTTAACTTAGACCTATATGAGACAAATTTGTATGAATGAGTTACATAATTTATCATTTTTTTAAAATAAAATTTGTTTGATACCATAATTTTTTTAAGCTTATTTTCTATCTGCCTGTATTTAACGAACAAATTTTTAGATGTTTTAAAACATCATTATTTATTGTAATGATTGTTTGCATCAACTACGGTCTCTCCTGTTCCCCTTTTAGCATACTTTGCTACGTAAAGATAGGCTTATGAGATCACTGCTGGTCTGTGTCTTTTGTGTGTGTGTGTGTCCCTCTAAAACTTTTGAACTCGTACAGAGAGTTTCACCGTACTTCATACACTTACAGTACTGTATAACACCAACTTTTATACATTACGTCCATGCCAGACGCTTATCTTAAAAATGTTGGTCAGTTAAAAATGTAAAGTGTAATGCCATTTCCGTAGAACCATTTAATTGATTTAAACAATATCTGTACACTACAGGTGCAAAAAATATAGCATTAATTTCAGAAATTTATATAAGACAGCACAACCTGAGGAAATAAATTTCACACCACATCATGGAATCTACTTACCTTATTACCGCCAAATTTGGTATCCCAGCAGTGCTATTTTATTAAACCATACACTTGTATGATTCCATTACATCACATATTTCCAAATTAGTGACCATATAAAAATTATGTTACTATACTATTTCTACTAAAGAATAATGTGTGTGTGTGTTTTTTTTCTTTCTCAAATGTTGTATGTTCATAGTACCTAAGCAAGCAATAAATTAATTTATTCTTAGATTTTTTTTATGCAAGTTGGAAGGCAATGCCACCTGGAGGGAGAAGAATTTTAATGTGTTTCAGAAACTAGGTACTGAAACAAATCCCATTAAACTAACATAGTATTTTACTGACATTATGAATCAAATTATTTATTAAAAGAATATGTTGCTAAGTTTTAAAATGACTAGTTAAATTTTGTGTCACACGTTCCATGTCTTCGAAATAAACTGATTTGCATGCAACTTGCCATTTTGGCGATTATTTTTATGTACTCTAAAATACAAACATTTGTAACCTTTTGGTGAGCTAGGTTTAAATATGCCTATTGATATTAAATATATTAATGTAAAATTGTATTAACTTCTCTCTTCCGATTGCTACCACATTTAGCATGCAAACACTATGGAACGTCATCTAAAATGTTTGTTAAATGTTTGCTTATTTTAATAATGGTATTATTCTTGTAGTGTTCACTGCTGTATATCTGGTATCGTTATAGTGATTTAACGTAGTGCTCTGAAGATGGCACTGTGACAAAACTTTTTATAGGCTTATATCGTATATTGGTGTGGTAGACTTACTCAAAATTTGTTTTATCATGTACGATCCTACTCTTGGCCTTTGACTACCCCATCAAAAGTACTTCCATGTGTGTGGGGAAAATAGGTTAATTAATTAAATTGGTAACTACTTGTGTTCTATACAAATAACTGTACGCTTAAGTGATTTGGTATAAATTAAATTTTACTTCTCTTTAGTCATAATTTTGGCAGTTGCTGAAGATTACAAATGCTTTTTTTCTAAAAGTTTAAATGATAAATAATGTTTAACCACAAAAATCGTCAGCCTTCTATAAAAAACCAAGTGCATGTTTTATCTATTTACTGAGACTTATTAGCACCAACCCTTCAAAAGCTATAAGGTACTGGTTTTATACTCTGTCTCAGCTGAAAAGACCGCATTTTGACAGTTGAGAGGTAGGCAGAGTTAAATATTCTTTGAACAACTTTCATCAAAACCGTACTGTGTTTCAAATTGACTATACCATCACAAAAAGCACTGCTTTCGTGTGTCAAAAAGAGTTTTGGTGTAAGAATATGTCATTGAAACCACAACACTGGCACTGCCTTAGAGCTGTCAAATAGGGCCTTTGTATCTGAGTCGGAGTATACAGCCATTTCCAAGGCATGAGTAAAAAATATTCACTGCTTTGGCAGCGAATATAACCCAAGCCTCTGCGAACGGTAGTGAGATGGAGGCGCAGTGCATGGACTAGAAGACAAACAGACATTTCCTTATGTGCTTCACTGTTCTGAGCTGATCAACGCCGCATTCCGTTACTGCTGAAGATCACTGGTGTTTTGTCAGTATTCATCAGCAGTAATGAAACAGCATCAGTAATCAGTAAATATTTTGCATATGCCAGTAATTTGATAGTTTCAGAACACTTGGCAGTAGATAGAAAGCAAGTTTGTAAATATAAACAAATAAAACCAAGGTAATGCAAGTTTTATTATCACAGAATATTGTATAAATAAACCTGCCAGTAATTTACTTATATAAAAACGTACATTCCACACATGCGAAATTCTAACCTCTACAGTTTAAGGAGCGAAATATTTGTAATATCTTATAATAGTGTCTGAATTTCTTTCCAATGCTTTTTGTGTGTTATCTATGAGCACAATAATCCTGTAAGTTACACTGCCCTCTGCAACAACATTTAGTTCTTGGCTAATATTTGAATGTCCCGCCAACAAATATTTTACAGACACTACGTAACCTCATCCAGCTCTAGCAAGTCTTAGTGCTCTCAGTACTTGTTTTAACCTCGGGCAGGGCACCACCCAGAGACTCTCAAAAACTGCTGCTGGTTACCATCAGTGGTCATCAGCAGTATCGGAACGATAGCTGACGTTACTGAGATTACTGAACCAGTGAAATCAGCAGTATCGGAACGCGGCACAAGTAAATGCCAGAGCTGATGATTCACATGCAAAGGCAAACGTACAAGTACTCTTTTTGTTTCCCTTTTGTGCGATGTCTGGGCGCAAGAGTAAAAGGAAAGTACGAATAAGAAACAACTGCTGTCTAGCGTTCCCCTCAAACCCTCCTCCACTTCTTCATCAGGCTACCCCGTCTTTCAGGCAAGATCCGCTTATACGCTCCACCCATCTGCTGCCCAGAACACATGGTCAGGGTTCGGGTGCATTAAAAATTCCAACTAGGTAGGCCCCTAAGGACTACGCCATTCTCTCACACTGCTTAGTTTTAGGTCTTATGTGCTAGCTGAATGCCGGAGAAATGGGCAGCTGTTGGTGAGTAACAGTTACAAGCTACACGCTGGCACAGCACTCTGTACGTAGTTCACACGCTGCAGTGACAATTTGAAATGCAAATATTTTTAATCATCTGACTAAGATTTATATCTTAAAAACTAACATAAGTAAAGCATTTACATGTAAATAATTAACTTAAATGAAAAGGTTTTTCTCTACAAAGGTGATAGCTTTTAAACATAATAAAAAATATTTTTGTCTGCTGTATATCTGCTTAGCTTTCCCATTTTATGCAACGTAGTGAACCAAATTTTAAAAAATCTAATTCAACTGAAGCATTAGGGATTTTAAATTAATTAAAAGCCACCTGATACAATGGGAGACTGCTCCTTGTGTCATAACAGTTGGCAGAATACCGCACCCGCTGGGGCGACAGGTTGAGGTTTCGATCCTCGGTTGTCAACTAGGGTACACTAAATAACAGATTGCTCATCCTAATAATCACCAAGGGGGTTGCACACAAGTCCTGGGCGTAGCTCTATCGTGGGTCACTTGCCACGCTGGTGAGATTATGTGGCGAGTTTAATGGCGGTAATCTGGGGATTGAAACCCTGATGAGCAACCTGAATATAAGTGTTCTGTCGTACACTATGCTAGTACCAGAGGTTGTCGTGGCCTTAAAATATCTCGATGTTAATGGCGCGATGACCATGTCCTGGGGAGCTAATCCCTCTTGGGTAGAAAGCCATTGTTAAGCGTAGGGCATGATGATTTTCGGGAGGGGACAAAGTCAAACACTGCAGTAGGTATATTTTTCTGATGGGTTGCCTGTGGTGTCGGTGGTAGTGGAGCTCTCCTCTGCTCCATTGACTGCGCTGGGGCTGCCCTGGCTGAGAAACAGCAGCAGACTCTAGTTGTGGCGGAGTCGTGCTCTTACTGCTTGTAGAAGAAAGAGTAGCACAGGGGGGTGTGGCAGTGTATTCCTCCGGGAGGTCTGCGGGGTCTATTCTAACTACTGAATTCCCACAATGTAAAAGTAATTAGTATTCAAATGGCAGTCTGCCTTTGACTCTGGAAGGTGCTGCAAAGAGAGAAAAGTCACATTGTGGTGTGTCTGGAGTACTAATGTTGTTGATTCCTTCCTCGAGTAATTTCAGCTCTCTCTTTAATTTGTTTTTAACTCCACTTTTATGAGCTTGCGGCATGATGCCGTTAAAGATTATGGCAATGCAAACCAAAATTGTACATAAGACAAAGCTGGTTATCGTAGATTGTAGCGGCCCTACTGTGTTCATCCAGATACACGGTTATGCCCTGTGTGTCTCACCACATAATTCCTTCTAGCCATTCACTGGCCCAAAGGTTAATACATTCATGGACCCGTAGGCAGTCGTAATACCTGGGTGTAATGAGTTCCTAGTGAAGGACATCACCAAAGATTAGCCAACGCAATACACTGAGCATTACCGTGGCCGAACTCGGAATACCACTCATGTTCCGTGTATTTACAGTGTGGCTGGTTCACAAAGCCGGTGTTGCCTTACATACTCAATAGTAATAATTTATTAATTAAATTTTTCTGAGCTTTTATGACACTTGGGACAAAAAGGTTACTAATATCTATGATTGAGAAGGCCCTAGAATTCACTTGTTGGAATATGGATTTTATTACAATTATGTAATTTTTAAGCAGACTGATACAGTGAATAAAATCTGTAATATTACGTTAAGCAAAGTTAACATAAATATCCACTGCGAATGATATATTGTGGAAGTTCAGTCAAAAGAAGTTCAGGTGGAGGCAACCTGATTACGTTTCGTTGAATGTATTTTAAATGAAGGAAAGATTTTATAGTTAAATGAAATATTCAAAATCTTAATTTAGCCCTGGGAGTCATAACCTTACTTAGGGAATGTCCAGAAGGGACCTCGTAGTGTACAAGGTTCTCTACCCAACTGGTAAAGATGTGGCTGGTCTAAGGCCTTACAGGGCCTTACATGGGATGATGAGCAATTGCTGATACTTGGTCGACGCTGCCTTTTATACTAATTTCTGCTGACCATAGGTGATCAGGAGGGTACAGGGGAGTTAGCCCCACCTCTTGGAGGTGGAGCTTGTGACGTCACATGTATAAGCTCTGGATCCTTATCTTGCTTGCTGCTCGACGCATGGTTTCGAGATCTCTGGTTCATAGGCGCTCGAGGAGGCAGTGATTCTTCATTGATTGGCCCGCTTCCTCCAGCGGCACGAAGTTTGAAAAGTGTGCACTCGCTCTAGCGGGTGCGGCAAAGTATAGTGGTGTTTCCTTCAGCTAGGGGCAATGACGTGACTGCTTCTTGGAGATTCAGAGCAAAAGTAAAAGCAAGGAGCATGGGGTTGGAGGTGTGTTGAGGCTCTTGTCAACATCTGGAAGTCCCTCGTGTCCTGCTTCCATTACCGTGCGTAAATGGAGTTAACTTGCGCATAGAACTTTGTCTTTATTCAGATGGGCCGTAGTCGGCCATTTGGAGTGCGCTTCTTCTAAGCGCAGAAATGCGTAATGCATCACAACAATTGAACCACATAAAAAAAAGTTTGACTCAACTTTTAGCTTTTCTAGTCTCCTTTTCTGCACAAAATAAAAATTCTTAACCATCCATTCCCTCATCCTTTACCACAGGACCTTTAATACAGCCCCACCCTACTGACCATGCTCTTTCTTCCCCCTGCATTTTGTAAAAAGCTGGGAAGGGAAACATTACTGTCTCTCTCTCTCTCTCTGTTGGAGCGATGGAGTTGGAGGAATGTTGCCATGTCTATGGTAAAAAGCAGTAGATGGAGGTTGGTGAGAGTTATTTCAGGAACATGAGGTGAAGTGCACAGCTCCTTGTCTTACATGCAAATGACTATTTGGCTGTGATGCATATAAAAGAAAAAAGAAAGACAGCTTTCAATGAATGACAACAGCTACCAGTAAATATGTGTCACCACCCGATTCTCTCACAGTCGCATGTTGAATATGTGTAAGATGTGCAGTGAACAGTTTTTTCTTCAAATATAGAAGTGAAAATACTGAATGTTTAAGATACGGGATAAATACTGTACTCACTGGCATGTTTCACAAATTTCATCCCAATAATGAGAAATAAATGTGCAATTGCATTATCAAATACTTTTCCCTGTGATTGCTGTCAAAATTTGGGATGGGTTGTACGTACATAAGTTTGGCATGTGCATAAGTTGAAAGTGTATAATTCTGTGCTGTTTTTGTGTTTTTATTTTATACTTTGATATTGCTGTCTTCTTATAAATTCGGTCTCATAATGAGATATTAAAAAATAAAAACAAAGTTTTCATATGTTGAGGTTTCCTGCAGTATTCAAATTGCTATTTGTATCAACTTCTAATTGGTTTTAATGGTTTATGATGTTTTGTCAGCTAATGATCCATTAAATCACCTGTTGTCATTATCAGTTATTTTATTAAGCCAGCTGTAGTTTCACGTATGTACTGTTGTAGTAAATATGTGGTAAAATAAACTGTGGTGAGAGAACATTTGTTACCGATATAGTGTGATGTTGGCTGTCAGGTGGCATGCAGAAGCATTGCTGGAGTGCCGCATATCTGTGCTACTGTACGACTGCAGAGTGGCCGGCCGCACGTACGGCCATCTCTGGCCAGAACTGTCTCAGGCTGTCTCTCAGTTTCCTAATAACCTGCGCCTCCTGGCCACGCTCGCTACCGCCGAGGTACGTCTACTGCAGTGGCATTCTTGAGTAAAACATTTTGTATACATTTCTAGAATCTCTTTTCTTTTTTGGAGATAGGATGCTAATTTTTGACTGTAAAAGATTGATGTTAGTGGTTTTGCCAAGATATTTGGTTTGCAAGCTAAAAAAGGAAGGCTGGGAAGGGTTTCTGTATTGTTGGTCTCTAATTTTGCTTATCTTACTACAGTGGAAAAAATTGAAATGAAAATCCATTAGAAACGTGTTTACTAAACCACGGCAATAAAATGTAAAGGTTACAGTGTCTGAAGTGTATAACTTGTCTAATACAATACAAAATTAATCCTAGGGAAAATCTCTTTAAAATCTCTGGCACACTCGTGAGGTATGTTTCATGTAATGTCTAATGTCTCCCCTCAATTCCCTTTCTCATGCAAATATCTTCACTCCAATAATGTGTGTAGCAATTTAGGAAGCCAGTTATAGCATGGAGTTACACGTCTTGCCTTTTACTCCCATCAGTACATTGACGCATGACGCATTTCCGTATCTTTGATGTGCGCTCTACAAACAACTTCACCCCATCTTGAACGCAATGTTCAAACCCTATGGGAAGGTTGTATTATCACACAGTGCTGAAGAGGCGGTACACATGCCTACAGGGTATGATGGCAAAATATCAGAAGCTACTACGGACACGTGATCCTAGCTTGTACTGTTCACCCAGAATCTCCAAGAAGCAGTCACGTTAACACCTCCCAACGCAAGTTTGTACTGCCTGATGAGCCACCGCTCCCTCCAGCCAAGTTCATGCAAGTTCCATAGTGCCACAAGAGGGCAGCACATGTTTTACCAGTGCTTGTGACTGAGATAAGGGATAATAGCTCTGCCTCAACACTTCTGAATTCTCAACCCCTGCAGCATAAGCTATCTCTCAATGCATCTCTCACCTCCGAGTGCCTATACGAGGTTAGTATAAAAGGGCTGGCTCTCGTATAGGGCCAGAGGTAGCCATTAGAGTGTGCGACCGCTGGTACGTACGCAGATTCCACCGCTCTTCTGGGGCCGTAATGTCTACCAGCCGAAGACATCACCAACCACAAGCCACTTCTGCAGCAGTCGCAGACCATACTAGACTCTGCACAGGCTACTGGGAGACTTTGCTCCGTTCCTTACCACCCCCTGGTATTGACCTCAGAACCCGGTACCGGTCATGACTAAGTCCCTTCAGGACCTCCCGTGCCCACCAGACAGTGCTGGCATTGTCCACACTATCCCTCCAGTAGCTGTCAAAAACCCTTTTTGTATTCCTTCAGAACAAACCAGAGTTAGCTAGGTTAAAAGTTGTAGAATACTTTATCTAACAGAAGTAATCACCTTCATCCCAGTTGTCTTTTTCTACAGACGTCCTGTAGAATGTAGAACCAATCAAACTCCGTTGAAATGTGTTGCTAAGTGGTGCACACTGATGAGTAGAAGTCGATTTAATAATGTTGAGAAAGACGTCAAGCATCAATCTTCATGTTGAAATAGAATATTTTCATAATGTTTTCAAGTATTGTCGATGTTTCCACATCTAGAATGTTTCTTCTTTATATATATTTAATAATTAAATTTTTATAAATGTGTGTCTCTCGAAGGGATGTGGTGTCAGTGCGATTAATTTGGACGCGTCTCTGCAGCACTTAAAGCAATCTAAGCTTCTGCTAAGTTATGACATACCTGCATGCTTGTACATCAGCTTGTATAGTGGCATTGGACATAAATTTTATGGTAAGTATATTGATGTACTTCGGAGTGTGGCATAGATTCGAAAATGTCTGAATGAAGCATAGAATATAAAGTTGATTATCCAATCTAGTGTACCTCACTAATGACTTGATATTTAACAGCAATATGATTTTCGTAATATTACAAATATTTCGTAATTCAGAATTCAGTTTGAAATGTTTCATTACAGTAGAATAATTTTAGTCTTGTAGATATATTTCTTGTTGTTTTGAAACTTTTTTAATCAACAACTTGATGCGTGCCGCTTGATTACGACTCGTCGCCAAGAGTACCTCTTCCACCACTACAGAAGTGAGTGAAATGTTGCCTACCCTACAGGCAGCAGGAACTTATGAACAACTTCTCTTCACCTGGAGGATAAGCAACCCAGGAGGCATGCACCCCCCCTCCTTCCACATACTAAGAGCTTACAAGCTGCCCAGATCTCGGGCAAGGCCGAGCCCCACCGATGAGGCATGAAGCAGAAACGCTGACCAGAGTTTTCCCATGCCAACCAGGGAGAAGGATGTCATGCCCTCCCCTCACCATGCGCCGGCAGCCTGCAATCTTCCACTATATAAGTCAGGAGGCTGCCGGGCTTGGGAGTCATTCTTGTTCTTCTCTTGAGACAACCCACAGCATTGTCTAGTGCTGGGACCTCCAGAGAACTTAGAAGCTTTGAGTATGTCCCCTGCAGCTACTTCACCATCGATGATCAGTCAACCCGACAACCGGCGAACATGCTCACTAACACGTTTTAAATTCACTTTGTCTCCTCAAGATATCTTTATTAGAACATTTTAGAAGTATTATATCTTTTCTCGTTTAGATATTTCTTTCCTGCTTTTCCATTACAACCAGGTCGCCTACACCTGGCCAGCATAGTAACCTTCAGCACTCAATTGCCTGGTAGGAAGTAGCACGTGTCGCATGTTTATTGAACCATCAATAAAATTATGTTTGTTACCTACCTTACTGCTTTTATTTCTTAGAGTATCTGTCTGTTTGCCTGCTATACACAGGTTGCTACATACACCATTGACAAGAACCGGGTAATTGATATAACTGAATTAACTTCAACAACAGACGCCCTTCAGAGGTCCATCATATTTTCTACACACCCATTAGACGGCCATCTGTTGCTTTCTAACTGCCACAGCACTGTACCAGTGCCAGTGTAGAGGAACAGAGTAGCCACAACCACTAACAACACCTTCACCCAGGGAAAAGCAACAGTCGCAAGTTATTGCCTTATCCCACAGCAATGTTAGTGATGGGATATCTTGTAGCTTGAGACCTGCCGCCCATTCCTGTGTGGACGCACATCCAGTGGTGGCATTGGTAACCCAAGCAGCTCCCTGTCTCTGATCAGCCTGCATGGCGTGGGGATCAGTGGAGACTTAACAGAGCCTGGTCAGCAAGCCAAAACCAGACTTGACGCTGTAAACTGTGTTTAGTTTGTTCATGTCAGGGTGTACCTAGTAATCTGTGAGCAGAGACTCAATTCCTTATGACCATAGGCACAGCCGTAAACATACGGAACGAAACACAGCGTTCCTTGCCGCCAGACAGTTGAGTGAACTTCCTCAACCTACACCGGAGTGACAGGCAGAACGGGACCGCGCCGCCCAACTCAGGCACGAGTCAGTATCGACTGCTCCGGTAACTATATTATTTGTATCTCCGTGTCTACCAATTGATCCCTCATGTCATACCTTGGTCAAAGGGTGGTGGTTAACTGGCACTGCTACAGGATTCGGCTGGGATAACATCCACTTCTGGACCAACGAAGCTCACCTGTGGAATCGCCTATTCGGCGTGGGCCAAGCTAGCTACATCTGGGTAAAACCCACCATGACCACAGCGCCCAAGAAGCAGTAGTAAATATGTACTAACCAAATCCCTCGTCTCTCGCCATCTATTTAATCTAAACCACCTCACTGTTAGTCTAGCAGGCAAAATCCTCGACCATCGTGCTTAGTAACCTATCCGGGATGTGTCAAACTTAACAAAAGACTAATTCTTTGGGTCAAAATTAAATAGGAATCACAGTAAGAAGAAAAAAAATCTAAACCAAAAATTTAATTACATGCAGCTGCTAGTAATGCTATTCAAATACCTATGCCTGACAAAAAAAATTATAAATTAATGTTATACTTAACTCTAACCTTAAATTGATGCATGATGCACTCCAGATATACGCAACCATGACTTTGTCTCATCTGTGCGTATCTCGTCACATCTTACAGGATCCAAACCAAGTATAATATATACTATAGAGGCTGCAGGCTACCTAAGCTCAACAAACCAAGGGTCAGTAGAAAGGGAAACCCCACTCCTCCGCAACCTTCTGCACCCCCACACCTCTCTTATCTAAGTACCGTTCTACTCGCAACGGTACTTTAACCAGGACTGCCTTGTCAGGCAGGCTGGCCAGGGGCATGCAAGGGAGAGGAACACAGCAGGGGAGCCAGTCTCCAGAGAGCCTCTGCCTCCGACGGACACCCCGGTTCCGACATCAGACGATGCTGGGATCGAACCCAACCAGACTCCTTCCGGAAGGGAGGAGCAACCCAGAGGTCCTGGTTGGTGGGGGAGGGGGAGTGGTACCCTGGAACCGCCACCTCCGCTTGCACCGCCCACCACATCCAGCACAGCAGACATGCCCACCAGGTCTTGGCACCCAGAGGCGTCGAGACCTGCCCAGAAGTTCACTCGGAACAAGATGATGAGCCCACTGGCCTAGGTGTCAAGGTCGAGAACACCCAAGGAGCTTCAGCCTCCATGTACACCCAGACAGCAACCAACCGGGACGACGCGGTCCACCGTACCTTGGTGCCAGCGAGCGCCGAGGTCACTCGCACTCACCCCCCAGGATGAGAGAATGAGCCCAGCAGCCAAGCCAAAGAGGTGTCGGGTCACCCAGAACCTCAACCTCTGCCCGCCACCCAGGTGCCGCCCCTCCAGGAGGAGAGGGCTGACCATCGTCCTCCGGGGCCTGGTGGCCCTGAGCTGGCCACTGCCAGGGACAAAATCCCAACAGCTACCCATCAGGCGAGAAGAGAACAGTCCGCCCATGCCTTTCATGGCCCTGTCCAGCCTGGCCGGTACAAGGAGTCGCCATGGAGGCCCATAACCAGGTTCACGTGGCCATATCCCATCCGCATGTCCGAAGACCCGAAACCCGCACCCATGAGTACGTGTACCCAGGAATGAATACCAGCTGTAAATGCGGAAGCGCGAAGTGCGTAGAAAGACACACTGTTAGTACAGCCTTAAATAGCTGTATGCAAGTAAACCAGTTAGTTACCTATTATAGAGAAGCTAGCAATCATAAATAGTTGCCCAAAATTTGAACATTTGTGAAAGAGACAGCCTGTTATCAATGCAGCCGTTAATAGCTGCACTGATCAGTAATCAACCCAGTAAACAGTGAAGAAAAAAATAAACATTATCTTCTTAAAAAAAAAATGCAAACCAACAACGAAGTGTCCCAAGTATGGCACTCGAGGACGTTGTTAAGTGCCGTGACATATGTGTAAATAACGATGCTGAAACATTGCTTCATAAGTCCACTTCCAGTGAAAATGAAGTGTAAGACACTTCCCGAACCGAGAAGCAGACGGCAACAGGCCAGTGCCAGAAGTATGAATAAACCAGATAAAAAAGACACTTACAATGAGCCAATTTTGAATTTTGTACAGTATATAACTTCGAGAATTATTGACATGTCACACATAATTGCTACCTGCCATGCGACATGATAGGAAGGCCACTTGTTTCTCATCCTCAGCGCCACGGCAGGTAGAAGCCAGCTATTCCACACTCCTCTCACGAGTGAGGCCTTATTTACACAGAAAGTGTTTGTCTTTTTGGTATGTCACTTGTGTTTTGCATTTTTCTTTTCACCCCACAGGTTTATTCTGTAACCAAACCTTCAGCTAATCTTGTAAAGTGTCGTACATCATAAAAAAGGGTGCACCACTCACTTCACACCAGACAGCACGTCACATTTTTCTCTTACCACTCCCCCAGGGGAGGGAGAAGAAACCCATTAGCCGGTCATTCAGCCAGCCGACCGCTTCCCAGCTGACAAGAGAGAGAGAGAGACATCGCTACTCGAGCCACCATGATAGATGAGTCACGTGGTGCACACCGCCGCATCCTGAGCCCAGCACACAGAGGAGCGAGCTGTAAAGAGGGACAATCTTGCGATGACAGTGCTACATCATCACCAAGCAGACCAAAGTTTATAATATCTACCAGAGAGTCGCGACAGGTTACGTCCCTGGTCATGGGGTGTAATACACACACGTCACTATTGTCCTGTTCTGTGCAGTCTGAGAGCCATGCCAAACCCCCCCTTCAGAAGAATGAATAAGCCAGCGGGCCAAAACTTCTCCGAGTGAGCAAGTAGTTCAAGGGCGCGCAGAGGGACAGCACCACCTGTCAGGCTCCAGCCAGCAGCAGACAATCCTTTACTCCGTCTCCAGTGACGTCTTGCTCCCACCCCAGCAGCCCCGGGCGAGGGTGAGTCGGCCGGTATTTATACCTGTGCATGGCCCAAAAACACCAATTGTTCATTGGTTCTTCTTAGAGCCACATCAGCCCCGGCAGCTCGCTACACACCACCTCTTGTGCTAGAGCTCTCTGACCACTCTCCAGCACCTATGTCAAGTCTTTCAGACCTTCCAGAGGATCTCTCCCTGTCGAAGAAGTCGTCAACCTCCTCCCCCCCCCCCCCCCCCACTCTGTTACTCACTCCTTGTAACTGCAACCCCACAACCCTTCAGGAAGTGAGCCCCTATAAAGTCTCTTTAGGACATGGCACAGTATAGATAAGGAAAGTTAACAGCTATAGGCAATTCACAGTAAAGTGAGCACTTTTTAAGGTCCTTTCAAATTTTTCTTTTAATCCAGTTTTTATGTTTAAGCCTTTTTTAATTTCGGCATTATCACGTGACTAATAAATACGGTATATGCTTTCACCACACTCAAAAGTTAATGTTTGAGGCTGCAATAAAACATATTTAATAGTGATAAATGCCTGTTGGGAGGGCCTTAAAAAGTGCTCACTTTATCGTGAACAACCTATACCTAATAGAATCTGCCACACCCAGTTAGAAGCAGGTCCTCTTCACCTGGATTTACGTGGTTTACACTTCTGGTCAGCTCAAGGTAGTTAGGAGGTAGTACAGGCTACCATGTCTATTCCTCTCAGGAATAAACACAAGGTCTCACCTACTTTGACTTTAATTTCCTTAGGTGACTGTGTTATCCCACGTATATACCATGCCCACCAGAGTGGAGCAAGAGACCGGGTTTTACCACCTGATTTTACCATCTAGTATAGGACTGTGGGCTCTCCCTCAGGGCTCGTACATGAGTGCAAACACACATGCTCAACAGCCACCCATTCGGTGCACATAGGTGTACCAAAAGGCAGAGCCACAACCACTAGTCGTACAACCCATATGGAAGCTAGACAGCAATGTTAATTTGCACTCCGTCCACCCCACCATTGAGTTGTCGGAAGGGGTGTTTGACTGATTCTGGATGCCTGACCACTTTTGGGCTCACACCCACAGTTGTCGGACAACTCGGAGAAAACCCGCCCTCCAACCACGCACAGTTTGTATTGTGGTAAGGGCATGATTCTGCATCGGCCCAGCCACAACGGCGGCAGAACACTATTAGTTCAGGACTATTTGTCGCCTGCTCCCCTCTTGCGAGGCCTTACACCAAAAGGGGTGGTAAGGATTTGCAGACGAGAAAACCCACAACCACCTACGAGACTACCTGGGGCTGCACCCCATCCCATAAGGCACTCTGCCACGTTAATCCCCGGGATGCCACATCCAGTGGTAGCTGCCATCTGCAGAGGGGAGGTGGTCCTGCTTGGCATCACCTGCTCTTAATACCGAAGGAGCCAGGGTTCCAGCCCCAACCAAGTCATACGGCAGCAGCTGCAGTCAGCGTCTTCAGGACACCTGGTCCTGCCGAATCCTCCAGCCGCAGTTACCAGCCATCATGCCCAGAACATCAATCCAACCAGACCGGCACCAGAGCACCATGGCCACAAGCCACCCCGTCAGATGCATTGCACAACCGGTAATTAATTTCGTACCCAGTCCGCAGGCCACCCGGCCAACCTTAGTATCTGGTTGGGCCCCAGCCTGTCATGGAGATAACGCAGCCATTAACCCCATGTAACCATCGTGCACACTTAAAACTAGCACAGACCGTGACATAGCCTTTGACAGTTCCCGAGCCCATCGCGTGTCAATATAGTTAATTTTCTGTAATATGTAATTACAATGTCTGCAAGAATACTGTGTATTCTGTACAGCCTCTTTTAAAAACTTCCATCATTAGAAATAACGTATAAGACATAATCATTGAAAAAATACATATTTCATGTATTCAGCCTTGTTCATTATAAGAGATGTGCTAGTGCAATAGGTAGAACTATCCAGCTACAGCCAAAAACTTTCAGGTTTAAATCCTGGTCAGTGCAATTTTTTTATAGTTTTAATATTAACTAAAGTTTTCATATTTCCAGACTTACTATGTTGAATAAAGTTTTGCTTAAATACTGAATAATAACTAATGCTAAGTATTAAAATACCTAACAATGGATTGTTAATGGTATAATATAATGGTAATTATTTGATAACAGGGCTTTTTTAATGGTAATAATTATATCTCAAGGCATTTGCATTTTCCCTTTTTTTAAAGAGCGTGCATTACAAAATAAAACATTATAATGTGTGTGTGCAAAAGTAAGTATACTTGTGAGACTGCCTGCTACAACATTTAAATTATAACCTCAGTGGCAGGACAAGTTATAACCTGGATTTTACGTTGGCACGTTTGACAACATGACCTGTTGATTGTTGTCACTGACTAGACTTTGAGTTTGTTAGGTATATTCTTTCCCCAATGTGAAACTCAAAATGATTTTATAAACATTGTATAGCTAAACCATTTACATGCATTGCAAAGTTGTTTCTATTGTGCCAGCATTTTACACAGATGATTACAAGTAGTTAAGCAAATGTCGCTTTGATTGGAAAAGTGATGTGTATGCGAACAAAATGGCTTTGACTCAGTGGAGTTTCCTTTTTCTTTGTTTCATTCATAACAGTGACAACAGGATTAACAATATTTAAATGTTTTAACTGTGAGAACAGTTGTCAGGACTGTAGTAGTTGGGTTTTGATGATGGCATTCTCTTGCCACAATGGTGGTAATATAATGCTGCAGAAACGTATAAAATTTTTTCATACTTATTTTCACATGTTAGGAAATATATAATGTAGTTGTTTATATTATTTGCTGCAACAGTAAACAGCTTTACTCTTATTGTGTTGTCGGTTTTATTTATTTTTCTTTTAATTTGCATCACTCCTGATCATCTGGAGTAAATAGTTCTTTCAAATTTTGGTGTGGCAAACAGGGATGACATTCGTAAAATATGCTATATTATTTTTTCTAGTGATAATTGTTAGTATTTACAAGCCTGTGTGTTTTTGTTTGTGCGTATGTATATATGTGTGTGAATTTTGTGTGTGAGTTTTTTTTTTTGTGTGTGTTGTGGTGTGTGTGTTGTGTTGGGACTGTGTGTGTGTGTGTGCATGCATGCACGTGCATGTAAGTAGAATGAAATAACAGGTTTAAGAGAACTATTAATTAATCACAACAGAAACATTCACAGGCTACGTACTAGACTTAAACTGTAAGTTATAGTGTCTCATATTCCTTAGGAAAATGCAGAAAATATACAGGAAATTCTATCCTGTCTCACTGACGTCCCTGAAAAAAATTCTTCAGGATACTCTTTAAACATTGCAGTAGAGCACATGTTTAACATTGCTGCCCATTTATCTACACAGTCAGGCCGTGTTCCAATTGGCACTTTTTGTTAACAAAATGGTCATATGAGTGATTTTTGTCTTCAAAATCTATGACATATTTTTGTAATTTGTGTTTTGCATCATGTCAGTTTCGAAGCTTACAAATCACAAAAGACGTATTACCACCATATTAGCTTTGCCTGCTTGAGAATTGTTTAAATACATATGCAAGTAAGGTAATTGGAATAAACAAATATATTTCATCCTCACAATATTATTTCACAAAATAGGTTGCTGAAGTGTTCTTGAAATAAGTATTTTATGATACAATTGTTGTTAATTAATAATTTAACACCATAATTGTTTTATTTTGTTAATTTTAAATTAGGAAATGCCTTCTAACAACTTTTGGGAATAGGTAGTTATGGCTTATTTTAAGAATTTGTAGATTTTTCATTTTGGAATGATGATAACCCCATATAATAATAGTAGCATGGCATGGCAGACAGTTGAATGTCATAGTGTTCCGACTAGACCTTACAAAACCACATTACATTTGATTTGTGGTAATATTAATACACGTTTGAATACCGCTCACTGTCTGAAGTATTACGAATGATCACAGCTTTGAAAGTACTGTACTTGCAAGTCCTTAATGATGTTTGTAAAAGAAGTATGAACCCTTTATTAACAATTTTTTACTTATAATATTTGATCTTGGAAGGTGAGAAGCTATTTTTGGCAACTATTCAGGTTTTCAAATATTGTTGCATTCCTAATTAACTTTGAAAGAGACACTTACATGTGCATATATACATGTATGTCAGTGAGTAAAACATAATTATTATAACCGTGATTTTGGGAGGACGACTTCAGTTCTCTTGGACTCCATTTTTACTCCCTCGTACATCCCTTTGGAAGAATTATTTTTGTGAGTATACACGTGCACGTGCAGATACACCATACTTTGTGTTGCACTTCTGTGACCAGGTTACAACGGATATTTATTGTTTTGTTGTAGATTTTTAGCGGTAGTTTGTGTAGGATATAGAGTGTAGTGGTAACAGTGGCTGTACTGGCAGGGGAGTTGTGGGGGTGGAAGAGTTGGCAGCCCTTGGTGGAAGCTGGCCCGCAGTCTGTCACAGCAGGATGCAGTGATGCCACAGTTGTTTCACCTCCTGCTGGCGGGCCGCAAGCACGCGAGGATCAGCGCAGCCACCCAGGAGGCTAAAAGGCTACAGCAGCAAGGTGAGCTGTGATACTGTGTATCATCCACTTGGCTTTACAAAAATTAACAAACAATTGAAAATACTTTCAGTTATTGTATCGTGGAAAAAATAAATTTTTTCCCCTAGAAAGCATGTAAATTTGTTTTAAAGAAATGCTAGCCACAATATTTCAGCTTATATATTAATACAGTATACTAATAAGTTGATACTTACAATTTTTCCCAGAGTTTGACAATTTTTTCATATTCTTAAAATAATATTAAGATCTAATTGTAGGGTTTCTGTTTGAATGTAGAGTTACTATACATTTTTGGGTTAAGGTTACAAGTAGGCCTCTAAGCTACCTAAAATATATAAAAGGACAGTAATTCGAGTACTCTTAGTGTAGTACTTGCCAACAAACACACTGGCCACTAGGTTTACTACCAACAGCACCCTTCCACCATAGTGGAGTATCCTACAACTTGCACCTAATGAAGCTGGCTTAGTCAGCGAAACGTTGCAACTGCGTGAAAAATGTGTTGTCCTTTGTATGGGTGCCTGTTGACAAGTACTAGACTGTGAGTACTTTAATTTCTGTCCTTTTACATATTTTTACTATAGATTCTGTTCAGTGTTGGTGACAACAAGTGGAGTTGTGATATTTAGCAGGGCCAGAGGTGATGGACAAGAGTGCTGACAATCGCCTTGCTGCGTTGTTCTCCCGCCTCCAGAGACAGCGCTCGTTGCGCAGCTGCCCGTTGCTGTGGAGACTGTTCCTGCACTTCATTGGAGAGCGCAGAGACCTCACTGCATGCCGCACTGCCTTCTACCAGGCCGTCGAGTGCTGCCCGTGGGTCAAGGTGAGGGAGTGTGTGTGTGTGTGTGTGTGTCTCTCTCTCTCTCTCTCTCTCTCTCTCTCTCTCTCTCTCTCTCTCTCTCTCTCTCCTCCCTCCCTCCCCCTCCCTTTTTCCCCCCATCAACCCTCACCCCCCCCTTATCTTTCCCTCTCTCCCCATCACCCGCTCTCTTCCCATCTCTCAATTCCCCCCCAGGCTGGTGGTATGCACACCAAGCTAATCTATTCCCGCTGGCGGTATATGGAAGTCGTTAGCAGCATGTGTGATTTCTGTCTCTCTTTTTCTTGTTTGCGCTCTTTCCCCTCTCGGCTGGCTTCGATTGACAGGTGGCGGCAGGTGAACAGCTGTATCTTCCAGAGTTCTTTGCTCCCTTTCATTGGAAGGGGAAGAGGCAAGGCAAGGAATTAGGTCAAGAGCGTGGAACTAATTGTGTTACCGCTGGCAGAATGCCGCGAAGCCTTCTTTTGTACTGTGCCAGCTCACAAATCTAAGCTGAGGTCTTGGTTATGTTAATGCATGTAAACATTAAAGTTTGTTTCCTATAAAAAAAGCAATTTACATGGGTGCACTAAAAGATTTCAAAAGTGTGGTGTAGCAAGGTCCCACTGGTAAAGGACGTGTGGTTCTATCTAATTTTGAATCTGTCGTGGCTCTGAGGGAGAGTAAAATTTGGCATTGCCTGGAGCGTGTATACTCGTCTCACGGCAAATAATAATTACCTGTGGCAATGTTTAAGGCATGGTGGCCAACCATAAGCCTTCTGTATACTGATGGGGCCCTAGCTAGAATTTCTAACATCTAATCAATACGAGTATAATATAAAAACCTTTAATTAATCTAAACAATTGCTTACAGGAGCCACCTACATAAAATAAAAGAAAAACACATACCCTTCAAAGTCTTAATACTAGTACAAGAAACCCAGAATAATGATTACTTTAGAATAAATGCTAATTATTTACATCATATTACTGGAAGTTATATACAACTGACTTTTAACATTTTATGAACTCACGTGCCTTTTACAGTACTTTTAAAATTTGCTAAATATTTTGACAATATTTTAACAATGAAAGGATGTTAAAAGACACTAACTCTGGCAATGTTCCTTTAGCAAACAATACAGTATGTGACCCTTAATGGACACGTCAACATTTATATTTAGCAACTACATTTACATTTAGCAACTAATATTTACAAATGGCTAATCAAATAAGTAACATGAAATTCAATAAGATTAAAGAAATAATTTTTATTTACAAGCAATAATGATTTCTTGTTGAAAGTTCAATACTTTTAGGCATGGGCCTAGACTTGATTTCTTTCTTGCGAAAGTTTAATGTAACATGTTTATGGTTTTACACGTTCATGCAACGTATCACTGGTTTCATTTTGGAACTTTCACTTGTAGCATCCAAAACAGACATTTTCTTTTGTAGCATAATTAGCATGTGCACAAGTCTATCACTGAATTCTTGTTTTAACACAATTAACTTCGAAAGTACATAGAATTACTGGGTTGAACAGCATTGGCTTGCTGCAAAAGTTAGTTTGTTTCAACTGGTACTTATTTACTCTCACTCACAGCAATTGACAGCTTGGAATGTTTTCAAGATGAACATACATGGGCATAGAGTAGCGTACCCTTTTTTTTTTCCAAAATAATGGAAAACATTTCTGGGGTGCATGTTGAGGAAGGGGGCGTGGTAGCCATAAATTGTGGGGATGTTGAGGGAAGTGGTGGGACTGTCTTTTGTCTCATCTCTCCCTCTTACATCACTCCTCTCCCTTCTCTCTTTCTCTCTCAGGGACCCTTCAGTTATGTGTAGGTCACAACCCCCCTCCTCCTTCCCAACTAATGGCATCCTGTCAGACCACAAAACCAGAGCTGCCACTTTACGGCCCCAACTCCCTTGTAATAACACCCAGGTGTAGCCATTCAGCCATCCCTCTAGAAGGGCCCAGGAGATGCTTTTTTTTTTAGATAAGGTTAGTGTGAAATTCTAGCACAGCAAAAAAAAGAGAGCCAGTCACTGCTAAAGGAGAAAAGAGAAAAAAGAAAAAGGAAACTGGAAGTTTTAGGTAGTACAAACATGAAGTTTCCCGATTTTTTTTTTTATTTTGGCAATTTGCACCCAAGTTATTTAATCATAGTATTTTCCAAACATATCACAATCACCACACATTAATGTAAAAAAGAATAATTGGTTCCATACTTACTAACAGGGCGCTCCAAATTTTTGGTGCAGTTTTATTTTTTTTTTAAATTTTCCCTGGAACTTGTTTGCAAAAATCATGGTGCGCATTATACACTATACACAAGTATGCACTATACACGAGTAAATATGGTAGTTCACTGACTGATGGTTCTTCGAGCCTCCTTCTTCCTGGGTCAACCCATCTTCCTGAGGGCCATGTGTTTAGGGTACAGCCACATGAACCTCGCTGTGGGCCGCCAGGGGACTCTTTATAGCAGCCCGATTGAGATGAGAGGTGGCAGGCATGTGCTGGCATCTCCCTCTTCCAACCGCTAGGTTACTCGTTCAATTCCCCGTTGGGGGCCTGCTCAGGGCTGCCGCGACTGCTTGCTGGAGGGGCTCAGCCTTCCGGGTTGGAGGCTGAGACCGGTGCTTAGTCTCGACACCTGGATCAGTCGTCGGGGAGTGGACTGGTATTCTCTCCTCTGTCCCCCTCAGCATGATGAGGGAGGCCATCTGGAGGAGTGTTATGGCACTTTCTCCTCCCCCTCCAGCATGATGTGATTACACCTCCTTGTGAAGGTGTGACGACCTTAGGCAGAGGTACGGGTGTACCTCAGCCTTCATGATTGTGTGGGCTGGCTTCTTCTCCTGGGCTGGTCAGAGGGTCCTTGAAGTAGAGGTCCTGTTGTCGTCTTGGGTGGGTCAGTGAGCTGGTGTCCCCTGATCCAGGGGTTGGCGATAACCATAGGGGATTACTCAACCCTGAGGAAGGCCTGGATGATGGGGTAGATGTAGCCTTCCTTCTTGGTGGGGAGTTCAAACAAAACCTGAAGAGGAGCTGGAGGGACCGGCGTTTCCAGGCGACGGGCAGCTTGAGCTCGTTCCCGGGGAGACTGTCAAATACAGTTGGGTTGGAATTGAGCCTTTGTTTGTACTTGGAGGCAGTAGCAGCCTTTTTATCCCTCTTTTGAATACCACCTCGACAGGAGTAAGGCATGAGGAAAAAGATTTCTACTACCATCCCCGCAAAGGTGGAGCAGGTGACGTTTGTCCCTATCTAGGTGTTCTTCCGCATACCGCAATAGACAGTTCAGGGTTGTGCCCTATCACAGTGTCCGGCACCAGAAGTGCTGTGGACACGCAAGTGTCAGGTTTCTCAATGGCTGATAATCATAATATCTGGGTGTGGTCCCCTAAGTGTGAGGCCCTCAGACCCAGGCAGATACTCCCTCCCGCACCAGAAACGCGGTGGACGGAGTATAACGTGTACTGATTGTCTAGCCCTGAGAGGGTTGAACTCTTAGTAGTTGTGGCCCTACCTTTCTATACACCAGGGTGCATCGAACGGTTGGCCATCTAATGTTTATGTTCTGACTTACGAATGTCCTTGAAAGGGGAATTCATAGTCCTGGACTATGTTCGGTAAATGGTTTAGAAAAACATTGTCACATTATGGAAAAAAAGATCTTATAATATATGGTGCCGATAACCAAATGTGATAAAGTGGAAAATTTAGGGTCTAAAGGGGATTGAGTCTAACTTGTCAAAAGAGACTAAACCTTCTAAAAAATAGTTTTATCAACTCAACATCTACAAATCCTTAAAAGTCAACTAATTGTCAAATCATCATCATCATCATCATCATCATCATCAAAACATTGTACAGCTAAAATAACGTCTATAACAAAATAAAAGAATTACGTTTCAAAACATTGTTTATTTAATCAATAATCTTTTCCAAAAAAAAAAATCAGAACATTTGAAATATAAATAGTTTGTAGTTTTTACCAAAAAAAAAAAAAGTAAATAAATAAGGTTTTTAACACTTTGGCTTAAAATTCCTACCTGAAATTGTAGCTTAAATCATTTTAATCCTAGATCTGAGGCAGTGTTCCAATTGACAGTTTAAAAATTGGTAATTTATTATGGTTGAATTGGAACTCTATTGATAGTATGTGTTATAGGTGCAGTGTTTGGCACCCATGTTAGAGACAGTAAAAAGCATCATGGCGCCTTGTATGTAGATCCTTTGTATGATTACTAACACAGATGTTGAAATAAAGATATAACATAGGGCAGCCGATGTGATTAGTTGGTCGGGAAAGATAAGATTCTAAATAAACATCAGTACTCAGCGGTAAAAGTGTGACTGGCACTTAGGTACAGTGACACTAATGCCAAAGTTGCAAAACTGCGGGGAACGTGATCATCGATCGTCGTCGTCCACAATGGCTATGGGTGGAGATGTTAAGTTGCCACCTGACTTGGATTTACAGAGCAAAAAATGCTTACGCGGACTGAAAGTTTTGGGAGTCTGAGTTTGAAGACTACCTAGTAAGTACAGGTCACGACAATGCTGCGGACAAGGTTAAGATTTCCCTTTTATGAAATATTATGGGAAGCACATTGTCTCACATCTTGGTGACACTCACCATTCCTGAAGAGAATCGAAACAACTACATCAAGGTCAAGGAAGCAATTGAAAGGAATGTTTGCCCTAGAGTTAATGATGTCTTCAAACGGTATGTCTTTACTCAGCGGTTCCAAGATGAAAGAGAATGTTTTGACCATTTCCAGAAATGTACTGAGACTGCAGAGGATAAGATGTTGAGCGATTGTATTGTTCATGGTGTCCAAGACAAGGTTGTTCAAGAAGCCTTGTTACGGATAGATCATTTAACATTGGAAAAGGCAGTGGCGCAGTGCCGAGCCGAGTATGTGAGCAAAGTAAACAACAAACGCATCTTATACACAATAAAAATGGTGATAGTGAGAATGAAACTTGTACTGTCAGTGAGGTCACGAAAGTGTTCAACGATCAGTGATTAAGGCATGTCAAACCCAGTGATAATAGAAGTGAATTCATATGTGGACGATGCCAGACAGTTCATAGACCCAAGGTGTTGCCGTGCATATGGGAAGAAATGTGCGAAGTGTGGTGTCCTGAATCACTTTGCAAGATCGTGTAGGGTCAGAGTAGTACAAGTGGTTGAACATGTAGAATCGCATAGCTCGCAAGAAAGTCCCTATTGTGCCAGTGTCAGTGTAGCTCTTCATCCTGTTAAGGTTAGGGGCCAGGTAAAAATTTATACTGGAAGGTATCCTAATGAATGGCAAAAAAAAATAACGATTGAAGAGGTTAACATGACAGTTAAATTAGGCACAGGAGCTCAGGTTAGTGTGTTACCACATCATATTTTTTAAAAAGTCAATCCTCAGTTTCAGATACAACCCACAAGTGTTAAGTTAAAAACATTGGACGGTGTTGTTACTCTGGTGGGTTAAGTTACTTTGCTATGTAGAGCCAAGGGATATGAGGCTTACATTAACTTCATGCTGGTGGATCTTGAGATGGTGCCACTGCTAGGATTGTCAGGCTGCCTAGTGCTCAACCTGGTACAGCGAGTCAACTCCATGGTCTGCAAGAGTGCTAAGGACAACTTCGTACTGAAGAACAAGGATGTCTTCAGTGGCCTGGGCTACTTTCCTCAAGAAGGTAAGATTATTACACAAGTTGGAGTAGATACCAGTGTGTAGGCCCCCCAGGAGGGTACCCCACGTTTTGCAAGCACCACTCAAAGCAGAGCTGGACAGGCTAGAGGAAAAAAAAGGTAATCCGAAGAGTTACAGAAGTTGATGCACGATCATGGATCAGTAACCTTGTCATTATTGAGAAGCCTATTGGTAAACTCAGAGTGTGTCTTGACCCTACTGATTTAAATAAACATGCAAAACGACAGTATCATATGGTTCCCAAATTGATTGACATCAGTGAAAAGTCAGCAGGAAAAAATATTTCTCTGTTTTTGACTTAAGGGAAGGTTTTCATCAAACCCTGTTAGGAGAAGAATCATCCCTCAAATGTTGCTTCTCCAGCCCATTTGGCATCTACCAATATCTTAGATTGCCCTAAGGAATAGCCAGTGCAGCTGAACTCTTTCAATATGTAGTTGAGAGTAACTTTGTGGACATACCCAACACGGTGATATACTTTGACGATATACTGTGCATGGGGGAAACAGAGGCCGCCCATGATGAAACAGTTTGCCAAGTCATAGAAAGGGCTCGAGCTAAAAATGTAAAATTCAACAAGGTTAAACTACAATGCTAAGTGAATGAAGTTAAATATGTGGGCCATGTCTTTTCTGCCGAAGGCATGCAGTTAGATCCTGACAGAGCAACAACACTGACAGACCTGAAATCCCCCTCTAATAAGAAAGAATTGCAACGAATACTGGAAATGTTCAATTATGTCCGCACCTTCTTACCTCACATGTCGACCCTTACAGCACCGTTATATGAATTTCTCAAAGAGGGAAACGAATGGCAGTGGTTACCATTACATCAAAAAGTTTTTGATACACTAAAATTGAAAATTTCATCTGTACCTGTGCTAGCACTGTGTGACCCTAAAAAAGAAATTACCCTGCAGTGTGATGCATCACAACATGGCCTCGGGTTCTGTTTGCTACAGAAATCCAGTGCAGGGGCAAGCATTTTGCAGATGGCGACGACAGCCTCGCGCTGCCTCACAGACAGTGAAAAGAACTACTCCCAATCCGAAAAAGAACTGCTGGCTATATATTTTGTGACATCTGAGTTTCACGACTTTATCTATGGTCGTCCAGTGAATGTTCAAACGGACCACAAACCTTTGGTAGCAGTAATGAAAAAAAAAAAAAAAAACATAGGGAAAATAGGGTCCCCTAGACTTCATGCCTGAGACTCAAACTTCTTAAATATACCCATCACAGACAAGCACTGTACCAGTCCAAAATGAAACTGATGATCAATCAGAATCTACAATACACAAGGTAGTGTGGAAAGTGCCAAGAACGTCTCTACAGACTAGGAGGACAAGGTGAACAGCGAAGGTAGTGTAGATACCGACACAGAAGACTTCAATTTCAAAGACTTTCCAGACTGTGGGACTACTGCTACCAACGCAGCTGCAGGTGGTGAAAGTAAAGGACATTATGTGACCAGAAGTGGTCATAGAGTAAAAATGAAAGAATGGTATGAGCCAGCGTAGGAGGGTAGGATGTGTACAGTGGAAAAAGGAGGTGTTATAGGTGCAGTGGTTTGCACCCATGTTAGAGACAGTAAAAAACATCATGGCACTTTATATGTAAATCTGTATGATTAGTAACACATGTTGAAATAAAGATATAACAGTATGATTATCTGTAAAAAGTAACTATCTGTCGTGCTGAGTTATAGTAGTCTGTATTTGGCATAACATACTTTGGTAGTTGCATAGGATCTTTTAACACATGCTAGACACGTTTATCCCTGTAACTCTTTCTATGGAACCATATGATTCACCATTCACAAATCCGTGTAAAATATCTATTTTCTGGAACAACGTAGGAACATCTAAACCCTCGTGGCTTTGTTATAGTCTCCACTAATGTTGACACGTTAGGCAGCATTTCAACTCTCATGGCTGGCACCAACAAACTGTCTCAAAGTGATAATGGTTTCAGGTCACTTGTTCTGACAGCCATAATAGAAAGTGACAGTTGAAGGGGGTGAAAAGACAAGAGTGGCACGTGACCAGAACAAATAATGTGTACTGCTCCTTTGTCCTCTTACCTCCAACCGAGCCTTTGGTGTGCAACTATTATTTTTGTGAGCTGCTGGGAAAAATGGTAGGGTTAATGATGGCATTGTGCAAAATACACTAAGTTGAGCTGCAAAAGCTAATTTTTAAGAAAACAGAGAACTGCATGTTTATAGAATCCTTGTACGATGGTTGATGAAACTGTCTACAAAAATATAATTCATGGCTAATTGAAAGTATCATTCAAAATAGTATATTTGTCAAGGGATTACTGTACAGTCGAGTCCTAATATAATGAACATGTAGGTAACGAAAACAGCAATCTAAAGTAAAGATTTTCTGGAACTGTGAAAAAAATCCCAAAAATTTATGAAAAGAATAAAATATACTTGCTAAAATGGAATAAATTGCAATGAAAACATAATGAAAATACATTCACTGACCCTTGGAAATAAAATGTGGGTACTGTAATTCTCAGTGGTTCCCCATAACCATCTGCTGAAACACAAAAAAAAAATTTGGTTAAATCCACTTAAAACTACAGTGGCAGTGATTTGAGTTGAACCCGCACATGCATAGTGAGTTAGACTTTACGCGACACAGAACATCACAAAAGGCTTCGTATTCTTCACCCCTCCCCCCCTGCTCCACCTTCTCTTCACCAGTGCCTAGCTGCCATCCAACCATGCGTGCATAGCAACATCAGCAGCCAATACAGTGCGGGTTACAAATCTTCTCCTTTCCCTTGCTCCATGAGCACCTTATCTTGTGACCACAGCCACGCCATGTCTTTGTGTGCAGTGTTTGATACGTTTATCAATAGTTCTGTTATAACTTTGATTATTTTACTTGTCTCATTAAATTTTGATCACGGATTGGGATTGAAAATGACTGCGTTGCCTGTTAAAGACCTGATTACGCTATTTTTTAATCAATTCTATGTAAGATTTTGGATAAAACACATTACGTCAATAATAGCATCAGCAGTGCCCGTTTCCATTGCAACCCGCCTTGCTTCTTTGTCGCACATGTCGCAGTTGCTCTTAGCTTATTGTGACAATACAGGTAGCCAGGCCGGCAATGATGAATATGTGCTGTCAAACAAACTTAGCCAGCTGTGCCCACAATCAGGAAGAGTAAACAGCCACACAAAGTTCATTGTAAGCAAGCCACCATGGGTACGTCCACACCTCGTATTGTTGTCAAAATACGCGGAACAGAATACTACACCTTACTTGAAACAGGTTGTTCACGTAGTTGCATAGCCAGTATGTTAATCACAAAACAAACATTAGAACCAGTAACGAAAAAGTTAACACTCATCTGTGAAACTGAGAATCTCGAAACACAGCAGTTCAAAACAAAAATCAACCTATGTATTTCAGGAAATACATACCCTCAAGAATTCCTTGTTGTCGACCATTAAAAAATATATGTTATTCTGGGGGTGGATTTTATCAGGAGGTACGACGCAATCCCATTTTTAAAATTTCACCAACTGTGTGCATGCCTGTCAGGTTGACTTTGCGTATGCTGCGACGGGCCATCAGTGTGTTGGATAAATGAAGGCATAATTGTGGTGTAGCATACAAACAATTTTAGTTTATATTTATTTAATTTTACTGAGAAGTAGGCCTTTGCACGGGCTAAAACTGTACGCTGACAAAAAATATATCCAGAGTATGTGCCACAATGTTTACATGTTTGTGACAGTAAGAGTATGTCCACAGCTTTGTGGGATGTACATTTCTACTACACAAAAGATTTCTGCTTATTGAAATAAATTTGTGTTTTGTTTGTAATAGTCTCATTTTTGTACAAAAAGGTTTTCTGAAATGAATTTCGCACTCGTTACAAGGTAAGCGGCGCACAATGTTTGAATTTTTTTCCCCGGTTAATGTGACGTTGTTGATGGACTTGTTATAATATATTTTCATTCAGAATACTTCTTATTATTTAAACAAATAAAAATTTTGGTAATAATTAATTATTGAAATTTTGTACAAAAAGGCTTTTGAAAAATGGATCACACTTGTTAAAAGTTAGGCAGCGCACAATGTTTAAAATTTATTTTAGTAACTACAGGTAGGTTATGGTCTTGTCGGGTACCATTTAATTTGCAGAACATTTTCCTAGTGAATTACTTTAGTATTTAATTTTAATAAAAGTATTATTTTGTACCATCAATGATAAAACACTGTCTAAACCTGAAAAGAATACATTTTTATAACAGCTTGTTGGTGTTGGAGTGTTAAAATAGCCTAATTTTAATTTAACGAAACAGCTAAATAGAAAAAATATTTTTAGTAACAGTGACATTATGTTCAATTGGGGTTCTACTGTATTTCAAAAATTAGTAAACAAAGATAGGACTAGGCAATGTACTGTGAACAGTGATAGATACATGATGGCTAGGGGCTGCACTGGTGTTGTGGTTAGACTACTCGCCTCCCACCAAGGCGAATAGTGTTTGATTCCCGGCAGGGTCGCTCTCAAATTTTTGCATCTGAGAATTGTGCCGGACAGTGCAGTTGGTAGGTTGGTTTTCTCTGGAATCTCCTGTTTCCCCAGCACTTACTTTCTGGTGCTGCTCCGTACTCACCTCGCTTCACTGCCATCTGGTATCGAGACCGTGATGTTGAGAGCCATACAAATCTTTTCATTCACTTACCCACTCACTCGCTCACTACATGATGGCTAGTGGTAGAAGATGAGCTGCCTAACAAGTTGTGTTTTACAGTCTGTGTACGTAGCTGCGGTGGCACTCCTGCCAGAGGACCTGCCTCAGATACAAGACCTACTGATGGAGAAGGAACTGCGACTGCATGTCCTGCCAGAGGAGGTGGACATCCTGCGAAAAGATTCTGTTACCACGTGTTGAACTGCCTGCTGGTGGTCAAGGTTTGATTGGAGTAAGACATGCTACAATTCGCTGTAAAAAAGAAAATATAAGTGTAAATAAATAATTATTGCAGCATATATATTATTGTTATTTTTCTTTCCCACAGCAGCCTGATATGGGGATACGGTACTGTGGGTTTCTCAGGATCATGGACCTACTGTAAGATGGACTTTGTACAGATGAGTGATAGTATTGGCGACTTGGGTCTGGTGCCAAAAAATAAGTCTCATTCTGAAACATTAATCTACACTTAATATCTGCATCTTTATTGCTGAAAGTTCATAGTGGCAGCACACCATCCACTCATACTACAGCTTGACAAATGTAGCGTAATGCTTGTGGCATGAGTTATGAAGTTTCACTGCCTAAAGTAACAAACTACAACTCCTTCACCTTCATACTTTTCCCAGATGATCAGAGGTACCAACTTTTTATCTAAGTGACTGGATGAATCAATTATTACTTGACTAATCTGATTCATTGCAAATGGCAAGATATCATTGATTATTGCCTTGCACTTGGTTTGAGAACACCTAAACTTGTCCAATCCCCGGCCGGGTCACCGGATTTTCGCAAGTGGGAATCATGCCGGACGATGCCATTGGTCGACGGGTTTTCTCGGGGATCTCCCGTTTCCCCCGCCCCCTCATTCCGACACCGCTCCATATTCACTTCAACCACCTTCATTGGCTCTCAAGACCTCACTGTTAAGAGCTGCCCAAATCTATTCACTCACTCGCTCACCTAAACTTGTATCACAATCTATGGCAGAAGCGCTACATGTTCATGTACATTGTCAGTTGTGCGTGAAACTAAGGTGCTATATCTAAATTGATACCTTACACACACTGTTTGGACTACGCTCACTGGTATACCTGGGCAATGCTTCACCTGCTGAGGCTGCACCTTTTGTGATTCGGACTGTGGTAGCCTGGGGTTGGCCCCTGAATCTGGTGTGCTGAGTCACAGGTGCTCGGAGGTACTGGTTGACGCCGAGATAGGCTGATGGATTGGGGTCCCCCAAATCCACAGATTAGCTAGACCGTGGGATGTGTCTCGTTCACTCAAGTAAGCCAGTAATACTGGGTGAAGAATGCCATCGAGCTTGGCAGATGGCGTGAAGAGGGCTGGTTCATAGACTGGAGAGACTGGACGTTCCAGGTGGTGGACAGCTTGCGCTTGCTCCCGGAAGCAAGTGATCGAGTCTGGTTGGGAGGGGTATAAGCTCTGGCTGGTACCAGAAAATAGTATCAGCCCTTTTTACCCTCTTTGCGATACCACTTCAACAGGTTAAGGGCATGAGGAAAGAATTACTACAATTAGACCTCGTGGAGGGGCAGCAGGTAACTATGTAGACCTACTCGGGTGTACTTCCACGTACCGTCTTCAACAACCCAATGCAGACTCCCTATCTCAGTAGCCGACACCAGGAGTGTGGTGGATACTGAGAGCCAGGCATCACTGGCTGACAGTCCCAGTACGTGGGTGAGCTCCTCATGAGGATGTCTTCTGAACTCGGGGAAATACTCCTTTTGGCAATATAAGCGCAGTGGAAAGAGCAAACACCAAGCTGACAAGCTAACCCCAAGTGGAGGAGTACCTAGTGTCAGGGTTCTACCATTCTATACACCAGGGTGCATAGAAAGGTAGGCCGTCCAAGATGTTGTGTGTGTTTCTACTGGTAATTGTTAGCGGTAAGGGTACAATTTCCCAGTCACCTGCGGTCCGTCAACAAGCCTGATGTCTACGAGGGAGGTGTTCTATGACTGCGGGGAATGATATCCTTATGGGGATAAGATGTGTTTTGTTCCGGTAAGGATATAAACTCGATGGTCGTGCACTATCTCCTATCAACAAGAGCTTAACAGAAGCTGGCCTACACTTGACGGGTGAAGATGACCTGTTCCTAGGCTAACAGGGTGACGCGTGCCCGGGTAGGCTACTAGGCACAATGGTCGAGGATTTTGTCCGCTAGACCAAAAGCGGGGTGGTCTAGATTAAATAGACGGCGAGAGAAGACGTGGGGTGTTGATTAGTACGTATTTACAATTGCTTCTTGGGCGTCGTGGTCGTAGTGGGTTTTACCCAGACGTAGCGAGCTTGCCCTACACTGAACTGATGATCCCACAGATGATCTTTGTTTGTCCAGAAATTGACGTTATCCCAGCCAAATCCTGTAGCAGTGCCGGTTAACAACCCTTTACCACGGGATGGCACGAGGGATGAATTCGTATATACGAAGATACAAATAAGATAGTTAACGGAGCAGTTGATACTGACGCGTGTCTGAATTGGGCGGCGCGGTCCCGTTCCGCCTGTCACTTCGGTGTGAGTTGAGGAAGTGCACTCAACTGTCTGACGGCAAGGAACGCTGCGTATCGTTCCCTGTGATTACAGTTGTGCTTACGGTGTAATGCATAGAGTCCCTGCTTACAGTATGCTAGGTACACCTTGACGTGAACAAACTAAACACAGTTTATAGTGTCAGTCCGGATTTGGCTTGCTAACCAGGCTCTGTTAAGTCTCTTCTGATCCCCCGCGCATGCGGGCTGATCAGAGACGGGGAGCTATTTGGGTCACCAATGCCGCCACTGGATGTGCGTTCACACAGGAATGGGCGGCAGGTCTCAAGCTTCACGATATCCCAGCACTAACAATGCTGTGTGATAAGGTAATAACTTGAGACTGTCGCTTCTCCCTGGATGAAGGTGTTGCTAGTGGTTGTGGCTCATCTGTTCCTCTCCGCCAGCACTGGTAAAGTGCTGTGGCAATTGGAAAGCAACATGAGTGTGTAGAAAATATGACGGACCCCTGAGGGGTCGTCATATTGTATTGTATTGGGTTGTATTGGGTCATATCAATTACCTGGTTCTTGTCAATGGTGTATGTAGCAACCTGTGTATAGCAGGCAGACAGACAGATACTCTCAGAAATAAAAGCGGTAAGGTAGGTAACAAACATAATTTTATTGATGGTTCAATAAACATGTGACGCGTGCTACTTCCTGCCAGGCAATTGAGTGTTGAAGGTTACTTCACTGGCCAGGTATAGGCGACCTGGTTGTAATGGAAAAGCGGGAAAGAAATATCTAAACGAGAAAAGATATAATACTTCTAAACGGTTCTAAGAAAGGTGTCTTGAGGAGACAATGTGAATTTAACTTGTTAGTGGGCGTGTTCGCTGGTTGACTGACCGTCAACAGTGGAGTAGCCGCAGGGGGCATACTCAATGCTTCGAAGTTCTCTAGAGGTCCCAGCACTGAACAGTCCTGTAGAAGTTGTGAGAGAAGAACAAGAATGACTCTCGAGCTCGGCAGCAACCTGACATAGTGGAAGCTTGTAGGCTGCCGGCCCGGGGGGCGTGACGTCCTACTGCCCTGGTTGGCGTGGGAAAACTCTGGTCAGCGTTTCTGCTTTGTGCCTCATCGGTGGCGCTCGGCCTTACCCGAGGTCTGGGCAGCTTGTCGGCTCTCAGCTAGGGTGGGGGGGATGCCTGTCGGGTTGCATATCCTCCAGGTGAGGAGAATACATTCATAAATTCCTGCTGCCTGTAGGGCAGGCAGCGTGTTACGTCTGTAGTGTTGGAAGAGGTACTCTTGGTGATGAGTCATAATCATATTAGATTAATGGTATGAGTGACACGCGTCAAGAGTAGGTAGACAAAGTGCTATGAAAATAACTTTGACTTTGACTATGCTACAGTTTGTCCTGAAGGGGTCGGTAATGTTTAAGTGTGACGATGACTTAAACAATGAAGAGTGGCTAGAACTGGTAGAACAATAGGCATCTTCGGCACTAGCAGTGCACTGAAGATGAGGTTTAGAGAAGGGTCGATGAAGACCAGGAGAGGAGCTCATGGTTCGTTCAGTTCCAGGCAGTATGGTGAAGGATCAGAACAGACTTCGTTCCAAGCGCCGAGCCCTAGTATTTATACTCTTCCTGACTCACCCTCAGTCAGGTGTGAAGTGGTGTGGCGCTTGATCCTCTGGGGTGTGGTGTCACCGGCCAGCTCTGGATTCAGGTGTGGTGCATGTTTCGACATCTTCATACTAGAGGTGGCATCTTAAGGTGTGCTATAGTACCACGTGACCTTGTTTCATAGTCTCGGTGGCTCTGCTGGTGAATGGTACAATATTCGGGCATGGAGCGTGCGTCATTTTCCGTGGGTAGACAGTACAAGTTTGCATCTTGTAGTGTGTACGTTAATCAAACAGTGAAAATGTGTGGCTGAGTGAGGCACATTGATAAGAATAAGTCAATTTTATAATGTTGAAAAATACTACATGCTTCCAATGGCCTCCTCCTCTATTACAACGGAGACTCATCTTGGCGAAGGCATGAGAAAAGAAAGCAAATTTCTTGCGCGAATGTAGTACTGTACCTCACAAAGAATTTATAGTATCAGCTTCTGTATCTGTCCCTGGCCTGTGTGTTCTGTGCTCTCAATTGCAGAGCGCATCCTGGATGACTCGCTGGCAGATGCAGCAGCAAGCAGTTTCACTGTCTCTGTCACTCTTTCTCCTAGTGCCATAGGCAGATTAGACATACTGTGTGTCACACTGATGCATGGAAGTCGGGTGTTATCTCTCTCAATGCTGGGCTTCTCTTTTGTGTGTCTTGTGAATGTTACTCAGCCTTTTTTTTAGTGTGCCGCCCTACATTCAGCAGCTGATGGCTGTGGGTAAATACAATATGCAGTTTACAGATTTTGACCTGCAGAGAGAAAAGTGAGACGTGTGGACAGCACAAAAAAATCGACCCTTGGTGAAATATCATATTTTGGCATGTATAAGCTACACATTTTTACAAAAAAAATGACTACAAAAAGTGGGGTGCGGCTTATATGCAAGATATTGGCATAAAAAAATTTTTCCCCCAAAACATGTTTGGAAATTTGTCAACATACAGCACATTTTAATGTTTTTACTTAAAGGAAGGAAGAAAGGAAAGAAGAGGAGGAAAAGAAAAAACTTTTCCAGTCAAGTCATTATTTGTTCACTCGCGTTAATACACAAAATAACCTTCATCTCGCACATGTAAAATGAAAACATCTAGCCACATTATCATCTGTGGAATAGTAATTGCGTGAATATATTTGTAAACATCGCAACGTAATACAAATTTTCTTTTGCAGATGTTTTGTAGGAGAGGAATTTAGTAGGAATTTATTATGTTTGTACGAAATTGTGACTTAATAATATTTACAGTAATACATATATTCAGTGTGGCCTTTACTTGAAATATTAATTGTCCCTAATTTTTCATCAAAAACTTCATGTGCGGCCTATACACGCCAAAATATGGAAAATGCCAAAAGCCTCACTCATAAAGGCGTGTGTTTAGCTAGCTATCCTACTGTGGCCGCACTGACAGGGAATAAAATGACCTCTACCTGTGGTGGTACTGTGTTGCACAGCACAAAAACAAGTTACGTATTATCGTTGTGACAGCTGTCATGGCTTGGAAAGGGGTTGGTTATGGTTACAAGGGGAGAAGATTGGTTTCTAAATTATTATCCGGTTGGCACCAGATGTCACCGTGGCGGCGTCGATGATGATACAGTAGAGTTGAGATCTCCTTGGTGCTCTCAGGGTGCTGCGTTTCGATCACCCGACCAAACTTTCCCGCAATGATCGTGCTACTGTTCACCTTGTACGGGGGCCTCTTTTGTTTGTTGAACGAGGGCTCTGCGGGCGGCCATATAACTACGTGGTATTGCATATTATTGGAAAATACTTTATCGGTGCAGTCAGACTCCATACATGTGGATTGTTCGGGCCAACCACACGCCCATAAATGCTAAACACGAATACTTTAAAATACGTTGCAGCACACATGAAAATAATTACCCTTGAATATTCACATAACACTTGCATCAAAGTGGCGGGTTCAAGGGTCCGTGCCCTGAAAGGACACACTGATAAAGAGCTTTTAAGCTACGTGATAATAAAGTGTGCTGTTAAATTATAAACTTCCCTGGTGATGTAATTCCTGGGGAAGCGACGGGGATGGCAGAAAACAAAAAGGTTCCAGAATATTTACACTATTGCAGAGAAGTTATCAGTTACGAACAAGTTGGGACTGTCTGGGCGCGGAAACACACAACCGTGAATTCACATGCAACCTCCCCCTCTAGGCGCGACTTGCTGACTGACTTCCCGCCGTGGCATGAGGGCTGGCGAGCGCGGGCCCACACGCCGCAGAGGGATCTACTTGCACACGCGAAAGAAACTATGCTGTTACATTATGAAAAATAATACTTTTAAAAAATCCTGCAGAATCACATGAAATAAACATAACTCTAGGCCTACACCTCCAACATGGTGGAATAAAGTGGGCAAAACACAACATTGCAAAAACAAAACAACTGTTAGCATTAGGGTTTCTATGCACATCATTCTTAATTCCTGTACTCGTGTCCAGAAATTCCCTTAAAAATTTTATAAAAGCCCTTTTATGCATACTACACATGGTAGTGTATCATTCTGCCCTTACTCGGGCTGTTCTGTGCGCGTGGCACTGCACTGTTACTCACTAAACACATTCGCCGCTGATCGTACATCGAGTGCGGGTGTGTGCTGTGCGGGGGAAACGGCCAGCATGACAAATGGTTCATTTCACTCTCCATGGGATGTATCCGCTTGTACATTTGGAATTTCTTCTGAATGTAAATCTCTGCCTGTTCATCTCTGTCCTGTGTTTTTATGTGGAAATCAGCTATCAACTGGGCCGTGACTTCTTCCCCAGTAAATTGAGAAGTCAGCCGGTGGCTCAGGTGCTCCCAGTCACTTACAAACTCCTTGTAATTGGCAATGGGTCATTGTACCCAATATTGCGAGGTATGTTATGCTCACAGAATTCCCGTTCGCATTCCTGTAGAAATACGTGATCTTCGTGCAGCAGTTCGCTGAATTCAGTAAGCCAACACTCAGTGGAGCAATAGGATAGCTCGGGGCTATACTGTAAGCCGGGATTTCTGGGTCAGTATGCGAGACCTCTCTGGCATATTTTACAATGGTAGACTAGATTGGGGTGTGTAAGGGGCTCATCTGGCTAGCCTATACATACTAAGTGAAACTTCTGGTTTCAGATTATACACTTGATAGTGAAGGTTACTTGACCTTTGCATTCTATCCAGATACCCCTGACTGGATGTCTGCTTTTGGCAATTCCAAGCCATCGATTAGGCGAGGAGTGTCTTCCCACCTAATACAGGTGTAATGGAAGTCTTTACGGCAGCGTGTACAATGGATCAGAAATGTCCGAGTGCCGGGGCAGATTCCCATGGCGCACTTTACCGCTTGGTCTTGTGTTCTATGTCCGGATACGAAAGCCTCGGAGACCTTCTGGTCGCTTTCTCCTGAAGTGGACATAACTGTTGTACCTGTTAAGCGCCACAGGATGTTTACTTGCTCTGACTCCCTGAAGTCCAGTTGATCACACCTAACCAATGTAACGATTTTTAAATTTTTTTTTTAGTGTTGGCATGTAGCTAAATAAATCCTTAGACCATCGTGCCTGTAAAAAGGACTGCTAATGTACTTACTTCCTAGGAAGAAATCGGAGATGATCACGTTATGCAACTACCAAGTTTAGCTATGCACTGAAGCAAGGCATACCTATGAATTTGTGTAGGCTGACGAATGTCGGTTCCACTATAACCATGAGAGTTTTTTTTTTTAGTGTACACTCCGTTCAAAGTGATTGACTGCTTGTGGAGAAGCGTGGTTGGCCTGTCCATATTCTAAGCCTGGGCTTCTGTGGCTACACCCCACATTAATAGGCTGTCCTAGGGCATGCCAGGCTTGGTCTAACTGCCCTAGTCAGATCTACTGACATTTACACCCCGCTTTGGGTGCCAATCTATTTGAAGCATTTTAAGCCACCTGATACAGAGGAGATTATACACGTGTACCTAAAGGATTGGCATATTACCGCACTAGAACAGTGGGTGGTTGAGGAGTGATAACCTCAGTACCAACACTTGTGTAAAGTCACTGGAGTTAACTGTAATTGAACTAAAAGAAGGGCCACACATATAAGTCCCTGGCTAGCTCAGAAGGTGGGTCACTTTCTCCCCTTTGTTGGAAGGTGAGGTAAGTGGTTGGGAGCTTTGCGGGGTGACTGGATTTGCCAGTGACTTGGGGACTGTAACCAAAATAAGTATTCTTAGTATTAAGGTCCGGTTAACTGTGGAACGTGTACAATTACTGGTGGTTGCCTACAAATATTGTGAGGCTAGTATCGCTGTAATTATGCTAAGGGGACTATTCCTGCTTGGGTAGAATGCCTGTGTATAATGTGGGCCATGTAGGTTTACGTGTTGGGACAAAATCACACACAACTGGCAAAACACTTTTTTGATGGGTTACCTGGGGTAGGCAAGGTAGTGGTGCTTTCCTCTTCTCCGGTGGTCATGCTGGGGTGGCCGGCTGTGGAACAGCGGCCGAGGTTGGTTGCAGTGGAGAAGTGCACTCGTTGCTCGTAGAAGATTGAGGTAAGCGTGGAGGTGTGGAAGTGTATGCCTTGACTCTGGTAGGTGGTGAAAATAGTGTGTTGCCCTCTTGTACATATCAGGAGGGAGTGTGTTATCTCAGCCTCTAAAAGTTTGAGGATATGTTTCAATCACTGCTTTTGCCCACTCCTGCGTGTTTGTGGCATAAGACCAATTAAAAATATCTGCTATAAAAAAAAGGACGTAAAGCAAATCCGGTTAATGCTGCGGTCCTACAGTATACGTCCAAATACACAATACCAATGTGATTTGCCACATAATTCCATCTAGTCGTTTGCCATCCCGAAAGATTATATAGCCAAGTTCGCGTGGACAGTCGTGATAGCCGGGTGAATTCTACTATAAATTACTCACAGTTTCGGAAAAGCATAACTTTGTCTGCAGGCCTATGCTCAAGACTAAGCACTATTATTTAATATCCAAAAACAATTTAGCACAACTTGGTGGATTAGATCTAAAATAAAATCTTTGAAGTCCATGAAAAAAATTACTATCTTCAGTTGAAAGAAACTGTTGTATACACTTCAGCATTTTCTGGTTTAAGTTTCCTTCTTCTGTCACTAATTATACAAGAATTCGCCGAGAAAGACCTCCCAGCATCAGCATTGGATGTAGAACTATAGCAATTTGAGAGCAAATGCTGAAAATTGTGGATATTCAACATTGATACTACACAGAATTTGACACAGATCAACAGTTTTAGTACGTGAATCTTGCAACTGTTCTGCAGTTATATGTTTCAGAACTCTCAATCCTTCAATAAGGCTCGGTGGCTCCAAATGTGTTATTTGAAAGCTGGTAGTTTACACATCAAAGCTGCAGTGTTTTTTTTGTTCATGGATCAAACTGTCAAATGTCTTGGAGTTAACATTTTGCTGCATGTGTGAAAAATGTTCTTGGCATGTTCTGTGGACATCAGAGATTTAAGTTTAGTTTCGTTCTGTTGTGCAGCTGTTTTCAATGTGTGGTTAGTTGTTTTGTGTGCGTATTTTTACCATGTGTTTGATTAATTTCATGGAAATTCATTTAGTTCACATTTGTTTTGTTCATTGGTAGGGAAATAGTTTTGGGTTAAATTAGTATATTTTGTTACAATATTAATATAAATTTTTGTGGTTCATTCATTATAGTTCTGTCGTGCGTGACGTAATCGGTTTTAATTGTGTAGCGTAATTTTTAATTTTGCGTACTTATTTCATATTGACGGAATAATAATATTTCTCTCTGCTATTTCGCATATCTAATTACTTGCGATTTCTCAATCTACATTCAGAGCCCTCCCGAAGCAAATGTATCTCGCTCCTGCTCAATGCCATAATTAATATTACATATATACCCTTTCCCTAACACATCCCGACCTCAGTACACCTCCATGGGTAAACATTGATGCTGCTGCTCTCCAAACAAATAAAAAAACTAAAGGACCTTTCACCAAACTCAGCACGTATATACTCAATACACTAGCCCTCTCCACTTCCCTTCAGATTGTTGTCACGGTAGGCAGCTCCTGAGGTGTCTCCTGCGTCGCAACTTTGTATAGGTGTAGATTCGTGGACACGAAACTCTCTTGCCGTCCCGGGTGTCTCCTTACCTGGGACATCTCGAGCCTAGCCTGTTCAGGTCAGCGGCCAGGGGCTTCTCAGCGTGTTACGCACACATAACATATTTTAGATATAAAGTTGAGCACTCAATTGACTTCCATGAACCCTCCCTTCCTGATCCTGGATGGGAAGGCGACCTCGGCCACGGGGGATGGCCTCCAGCAAAGCACATCCACCACTGTAACCATCCTGAAAAATATCCCACTCGGTGCAGTCCTCATAGGTTTTGCAAATCACAAAATCATCACTGACTCAAGCCAGGAAACAGACACAACTGAAATTATGAGAGACGCCCCTTTCCCAGATCACGAGAACTTTGATTTTGAGGAAGATAGTACCGAAATGGAAACAAACCAAAGACCCCGATCACAGAGAAACCTAGACTGGAGGGAAGTAAAACGCAGATTGACTAAGAGGCAAGCACAACTGAATACCCAGTATGAACGAGAAACCTTGATCGCTGCCAGGTATCAGAAATGAGCTCGCGGTGTACAGCAGGAGGCTGCTGCCCCGCCAGTGATGGTTTTGAACCTTTTGAGGTCCTGCGGGAACAACACGGTTCCCAGCACAATCCTGACCCCTCAGGCAACCAACTATAGTTTCAATCACAAACATACGCATCAAAAAGACAGCAAACATATCGTCTGGTGGTCCGGGACACCTAAGAGTACAATCGTCTGGTTCCCAAGCTCCAGCATATCCATCCAGCTGGCTTCACCGTCTCACTCGCTCTCGTAACAGCATGCACATCATGGCAGCCGACGAGCAGAAATACCTAGCGGCGAAATCCCTACTGACCAACCTGGGCATTAATGCAAGACACTCGGATTGGCATAGCAGGATTAATAACACTAAAGGCAGAGCACTCCTTTCTCGTTCACAAACGAACAACTTCTTAATTTACGTCCCGGACTGCCCTATGTACTTTCCGCCAGGCATTAAACGCTAGCCAGATGTTAACAAATATTCCCATCCCAATCCTGAAGCTGCATCCCTTAGACGAGCTAGACTCCGACCACTTGCCAGTAATTTTGTAAAATCAGTACTATCTTAGTTAAACATCCAGAATCTATTCTTAGCAAATATCCACAAACTAATTGGGAACAATTTATAGCAGATTTAGATGAAATATTCACTTTGCATAATGTTACAATCAATAAGAAAAAAGACCTTGAACCTGCCCTAGAATTATTCCAGAATACCATTAAAGCTCGGGTTAAGAAAAACACAACTTTCCTAAATAGACACCAATTCTGACAGCAAAATTCCCCAGAAATAGACTATTTACTGGCAGAAAAACAGCAAGCTAGGCACCTTTTTCAAAAACATAGAACTGATCTGCTAAAAACAAAATACAACCAATTAAAAAAAGAACTCAAAAATAAACTAGCACAACATAAAATTAACAAATGGGAGACTTTATTTACAGAACTTTCTGAAAATAAACAAGATTTTTGGTGAATTTCAAAAACCCTTCCCGGAAAAAATTCCAGCAAAACCTCCACTCCCATTTTAACGAATACAGGCTTAAAATACAATCCAACAGATAAGGCTGAAGCAATAGCAGATTCCCTCGCAGATCAGTTCACCCCCAAATGACGACATAGGAGAAACTGACTTTATAACGGATGTAGTTACCAATACAACAAATTATTTTACAAATAAATCTAAATGCAAACCACAATATATCATTCTTAAAGAACTACTACTAAACATCAAAGCAATCAAGCCACGAAAGGGCCACGGGGATGACAAAATCACTTATCTGATGATTAAAAATGTACTACACCCCGCACTTTGCATTATATTAAACATTTTCTCTGATCAGTCCGTAATGCAAACTCAGGCATTTTAACAAACTGTCTGCACCAGCCCAGCCCGAGTCACTCTGCCTGCAGCTCCGCTGCGAACGCATGCCCCCCCACACCCACCCACACACACACAACAGTGCGTCTCCAGTGAATACGGCATTACAAGCTTACATTGTAATTAAGATACATCCTATTTATAACCACAATTAACCAGAATTTCAATTCCATCACAGCAGCCACGCATTGAAACATATTAAATCAACCTAAATTATGTAACTTCTACAACCAGACTACCGGGATCTTCGCCCAACAATTTAATTGTTTTGTATAGTTTAACTTCTTTTGGCAAAATAAAATCCGCGATTCACTTGCAACTTCTCCAGTCCTCTTCAGGGGCTGGAAATAGCTTAAAAGCCCTGCAAATTTCTAAAATTCCGATACAGTAACTTCTTTTTTAAATTTGGTGGGAGTTTGCTACTCACCCCTCCACCCCCCTCATGCTAGGGGCCCAGGAGGAAAACATTTGAAAACCAGCTCGTGCGACCAACTAGGCAAGCTACATGTTGCAGGAGAGATGTTACAGGTCATCTCTACCACAGTGCTTTTGAGAGCTGTAACCGGGGAGGGAAACTTCCCCGATAAGTAGTGAGAAAGTGCCATGATGCAACCGCCTGAGTGGTGAAGGGCCCTTACAAGGGTCCGGACCATCCCGCTGTGAGTTTCGGCAACAATAGAAAAGGCGGCTCCGTTCAGTCGGCTGCCAGACGTCTGACGATGAAGTGTGTCAATCGCACAAAATCCATTTTACTACAAAGTTTTATTTTATACATTTGCACAACATATGAATTTTGGTGTTATTTCACAATGCTGAAAAATTTTGATGTTACGTCGCAAATTGAGGTTAATTTCAGTTTTAGTTAGCGATATTTCCATGCCTCTAAGAGATATATATATATATATATATACATACATACATACATACATATATATATATATATATATATATATATATATATATATATATATATATATATATATATATATCTTAAAATATATCATAAAATAGTAGCGGTAAGCATATATATATATATATATATATATATATATATATATATGCTTACCGCTACTATTTTATGACAACATAGAGCAAATGTAACATCGGTCATATAAAAATGTAGTTGGGTGGTGGGGGGGGGGGGGGGGGGGGAATATAGAAAGAGATATGTGTGTGTGTATATGTAGAGATAGATATATATAGATAGGGGAGATAGATAGAGATATATAGATAGAGGGATATAGAGCTGGAGAGAGATAGATAGATAGATATTTTTTTTTTTATACGACAGATGTTTATATATATTTATATAAACAAAGTAATTTGTAATTACCGGCATTTGTGAGTGCAGTGTTCAAATAAACTATGTATGTTGTGAAAAATAATGGAAGGGGTGGGGGTTCAAGACGACGTAGAGAAAAAGCATTATTTGGACAGTGTGTTATGAGAGTAACTCTTTCGACCATGCAATAAGTCGGCAGTTTAGTATCAGGTGTGTGGATCAACCTGTAATAGGCCCACCATTTACTAAACACTGCAGATAGTAAATGTGAGGCGAGAATAGCCCACTGTCCATGAGAACATCAATAGTCTCCAGCTCTCAACACTGTCACATGTGGTGTCAGGCTCCTAGTTGGGTAACAAATACCTCAACACTACTTCCTAACCTTAACCTCACTGCCCCTCAAAACATCTTGCACCCCCAACTGAGCCACCACACTGCATCAGCATATATATATATACGCACACACACATGCATGCGCGCGCACACACACACACAGAGTAATGTATTGATGTGATTGTAACAGACACTCATGTGAAGTCAATAGAGTGTATCGCAAGAAATATAGATGGGCTGAATCAAATAAATGTCAGTCGTGCTTGCTTGGTCTGTTGCAGTGTATATTAATGCAACTTCAATGATAGCATTTTGTTCTGTCAATGATGACAAAATTCAATATCATGTTTCAGTAATCCCAAAAATGTATTTCAGGGAAAATGGTAAGGGAATTTCAAAATGGAAATTGAGTGGACACCATGCAATACTTTGCATACATACAGATGCACAGTGAAGGAGATGTGGCTCTCTGCTTCATATTCTTTCATCATGCTAATCTACAAAACAAGGCAATGCTGTTGATGGGTTTTTTTCAGGGTGCTCCCATTGTCTTTGCCCTTGCATTCTGTCATATTTTCAGTCCTCTCTCATCTCAACATACTAATCCTTAAGTCTGGCTGACTTAAGTTGAGAACACTGCCCTCCTGTAGGACAGCGTTCTCAACTTGGCACTATTCCCCTCTCCCCTCAGCACATTTGTTGACCCTGCCTGAGATGGGAACAACATTGGATCATTATTATTGTAATCCACAATTACATTTTCCCACAGATTAGCTACATTACATAAAGTGATCTACCATCTTGTATATGAACTGTGGAACGTTGTTAAACTGGAGAAATGTTAAGTGTACAGTAACATATTCATGGTTTCGAACCATTATACAGCATACCTTCTTGATGACACGTTGTAGTAAAATGCTTGAGACGTGGCATTGTGGGTTAAAGCAAAAGCCTGAAAAATATGTGTTTAAATTCTCTTTTCTCATTGTGGCAGTAAATATTCTGAACATGAACAATTAGTGTGTTTCTTGCGCATGCAATAATACCCAGTATTTTATTTCACATTAACCTAAAACAAGCACTGTAAAATATATTTTTTAAAAATGGGCATACAAAAAACCGCCAAAAGGTTTTGTGTAACATTTCGAGAGTTAAAGTATTAGTTCCTGCAGGAATGAGACTCTGGTGCCCCTTTGTAAGCTCAGCCCAATTTCTGCAGCAACACCCTTTCATTAGGGCTGATTTGTGTGGTGCCAAACTGGAAACTTGACAGTCATATAAGTGATGCAGTCATGCTGACAGAATAGCAATACAATATGATTATATTTCTTGGATAAGATGTTAAAATACAGTAAGAAGCCATTACAGAACATTCCACTAATACATATATTTATTTTTGGAATTCTTAATTGGTGACTAAAAGTATGTTTGCAGAAAAGAAACATTGCATTATCATTATTATGGAGAAATAAAACAATTTAATAAACCCAGTATCTGTAGCAGTACGCTGGTGAAGTAATAGCATTTAGTTTTAGGTATGAATATTAATGTGGGAATCTTGCAGTTTTCTATGCTGTGTACATGAAACAATTTCTAGGAGCCTATAATTTAAATGTTAACAATTAAAGTTTGCAACGGGCTGCTTATATTAGAGATATAGCCTACTAGCTACAGGATTTGTTCTATAACATGAGAGCAAAGCATAAACATGTTTCTTGAATGGAGAAAATGTTTGCGTGTGTATAAGCGTGGCAGTGTGTGGCTGGAGTGATTATGTGATACAGTTACAAACAAACAAATGAAACAGAACTTCATTATTAGTGGCATGTAAATGATACGCATCCACTAATGCTCCTATTTTTTTTCTCATTCCCTGCTAAAGCCACATTTCAGCGCTTGCCCTCGTGGTTATTTGTTTACTATATCAATAACCATAGAAGATGTAATGTATTTGTAACACCACGCATAAAATTGTCTGTTGTCACATAGTCTGAAATTTCCGCCAGAACGTGCGACCACTCTAGCATGACGAGGCGATTAGTGTCCGAATAGTTTCAGCAAGTACACGAATAGTACTTATAGGCAGATTCGCAGCACTGTTTTTATGCTACTGTGTATGTTCATGTTTGCCATTTTGAGGCTCTCCTGGATTATAAATATTGATTTGCTCAGCCTCTATCAGATGGAGTAAAGTAATCTTAATTTCTCGTACTATCTTGCTGTGTTGAGCACACTTTAACTTTTGGTTTTTTTTTTATCTATTGAAGATGTTTTAGTGGCACCTTCGTGGCTATTCAGGCTTAGAATATTGGTTTTCTCATATTGAACTGTCACAAAACAGCTTACAAAATAACTTGGTGCACAATGAATTGTTTGTATTGCCACACGAACGTTTTCACCCTGCCTATAACCCCAATAACCTTTGCATACAGGAAAAAAATATCTGGAACTGGATACGAAACTATAATTTTATCTATTTGATTGCAGCAGTGTCGAAGATAGTCCGTCTTCAGTTCTCCTTTCACCAGTTAAGACACAAATAGTGGCATCTGGACTAGGCAACTCTGGATCACAGCTTGACTAACGGCAGGCCAGCGATGCACATTGATGAAAGAGGGCGCGGACAGTTGTGTGTGAGTGAGTGATATCAATTTTTAGATCCATCCTGCTTCAGAACCCTAAAGCCAAGGCTCCAAGAATAGCAACGATTTATGAACAAAATTAATGCAACAAACATAGTTTTCAATTTGTTTATCAAATGTTTTACAGTTCCCCAAAATAGAATCTTCACTTCGAGGTAATTATTACCGAGTTTGTTTTCTAAGTCAACATCTAGTCTAGGAGTGTCTCAAAATAGCAGACATGAACACACATTACAGTCAAAATTGGTATTAAGAATGGGACTGTGAATCTGCCCAAGAAGCTGCGCTAGAAGACACATTTCATTAACAATTCGCTAGAAACTAAGACTTTCCTTCACAAAATTATATTTTGTAATGAAGGTGTGTTAAAATTAAAATTATTCCTCAGAACTGCAGATATGAGCACAGAATACCATATAAAGAAAAAAATAGCTTCACTGTTGACGCATGACACTCTGCGCAACTATGATGCACACTGGACTTTGCCTCATCTGAACGTAGTTTCATTTTGCTAGGCAAGTCGCAAAGAGTACTAGCAGAGGCCAGTCACATGCATCCAGCCTGTACTGTTCACTCTACTCTCCAAGCAGACATCACACCAACCCCCGAAGAGAGATGTACTATCGGCCGAGACACTGAGACCATTAACCAAGGTCACATAGTTCTACGGCGCATCAAGGGAGCAATAAGAGATGAAGCCTACCATGTCAGCGATTCTCCCTGCAGACGACTCTAGGGGAGGAGATTATTGTTCCCTCACCCCTTTCCACCACCATTCCAGCGGTCAACCAATATATAAGACCCTGCGAGGCCTGAAAACAACAGTCCATGCTTCGTCCACTGCTCTGGACAGGGCCGGATGAAAGGAGTACACTGTATAACACTTGCATGTGTAGCTGTGGCCCTTGGCAGAACACATTATGAACCATGTCACCTGCTTCACTTTCTCGAGGAGATAATTTGAACCTTCTCCTATGCCTTACACCCAGAAGGGTGGTTCCCAAAGGAAGCCTAGAAGGGAAACTTACACTCCCAGAATTAACTTGAGTTGCAAGCCAACTCCACCACCTGCACTTTGCAGCATATCCCCGTGGGGCAGAGTTCATACAGCCCGCTAAATGGAGGCATCACCTCCCAGTTACACCCGAACCTCTCTTCCCACCTCTCAAGGCAGCTGGTTCGCCACACCCACTGGTTGGGACTATCCCCAGGTATAGCCAACCCTTGGTTCAGGGGCCAGCCTACTCCGGGCTCCAACTAAGTCAGCTGTGCACCACGTTCTGGTGGGACCCGCAGCAGTCACTGGGTCAGCAGCCGCCTCAGGACGTCAGCCAACAAGGTAAACACATTGCTAAGGGCCAGCCCATCTGCTGGGCCATGACAGTAGCACCTGACTTTGTTCCCATCATATGGGCCACACGCTCTGTGCTCTACACCGGTCAAACACCAGGTCATTACAAGTTATCATTGTCATGATACTGGTGTCACAAATAAAGCCATAATATTGACCACAGCAACCTCCTCAAAGTTAAGGTCGTCGCATAACTGAAGTTCGCGTGTCGCTTAGGATAAGGCATCCATGACAAGGGTTTTCATGGCATCCTGCCATAGGCTGTCGTGCATCATTGTAAATCAAGTTTTCTTTTAACTTCGCCCAAAAAAGTCACAATTTGAACATAGCAAGTAATACAAACACTATGCCAGCACACATTTTTTGCTCGGTTAACCTCACACTCTTATTTCCGTCAATAAAATGCTCTTACATTACAAAAAAATGTTTAAGGGCATTTTTTTAGGCTATGTACATTTCAAACATTCTAATAACAGTTTCGAAATACATTATACTGTGCTTATAAAAACACAAACTTGCTGTCTGTATTCCCAAATGCATCTCCTGAACATGTGACTGTGAAATATTATTTCAATAAAATCACGCTTGGCTCCAATACGAAATAAGTTATTTGCAGAATCATTTGTGTTTCCAGAAACCAACTGACAAACGTGTGAACCTAAATTATGTGTGTGATACTTCAAAGCCAGTTAGCGAAAATGGTGAACCAAGGTATTTTACGAAGTTGTTAACACGTGCCGATATTACATTTCACTTAAGACAACTCGCTGCATACACCTACAATAAACTACATGTAACAAAAGAGAACTCAAAAATAACTGCTGGTAAAATGTTCCAAAACCACCAGATACAAACAGACCTACAAGGCAAGCAGTATGTCCTCTATTCCGGAACATGGTTGCTAGGCGCAGTTTCTCTTTGCACAAAGAATTAAGAGGTGGGAGCAGCGAAGCAGAACACAGTATCAATCGGGTCAGCTGCATGTGCAGCTTTGTTGCCAAAGGGAGAGATGTGGGGTTGGTAAGCTAGCCCCCTTTCCTTCACAATTCTCCTTGACAAGGTCATTTGTCCAATTGTATTGGTACACTGCTTGTTCAGATCAATAGTGGATGGAGCCACTTGAATTGCAACTGCATTAGGGAAATACCTTTTACCATACTTTAAGTCGAGCGAGTACCAAGCTTGCACAGAACCAGGTAACGGAACGGTGTAAGTTAACATTTAAATAATACCTCAATTGAGTTTGCCGCATGAAGCCAGCAAAAAACTTAGCTTGAACAGTTTCTTGACAACAAGGAGAGAACTTGTGTGTCCATCTGGGGTATAATTTCTCTCAGAACACAAAAAAAAAAAATATTAAAATAAATTAATGTTTCAAGGATACAAAATGTTTTCTGCCCTAGAAAAAAATTGAACATTGACCCTCAAAAAGTTTAAAATTTGTATCCTAGTAAATTACAATAAGTTTAATTTTATCTTGCAAGTACGTAATACTCTAGTCAATTCACGGGAACCACATAACTGTCTTTAACATATATGAGTAACTTTGCTGCTAAAACCATGAAAAACCAGTATAGGTAAATGCAATTTTCACATATAGCGAAACTCCTATTCTAGTTTTCAGGGGACTGGGAAAAAATGTTGCACCTTGCAGGAAAGTGTAAAATTAGGGGGTGTAATACAAGGGTTCTACTGTATAGGAGTTGGAGTGAGTCAGATTCCAACCAAAATCAAACAACTACTCCAATGAAACTAGGAACTATTTTCCTTGGAACTGTGACATGTCATTTTAAGATTTGACTCTATATAACTAACAAAATTATATCCTACACTGCTCTACTATCAAGACTACTCTCTTGAGATATATATTTTTGGTTGGGGGGGGGGGGGGGGAGAGGTAAATTCTGACAGGGACTCATCGAAAATCACCCAAAACAATTTTTTTTTTCCCCCCGCATATTTTGACCAAACTGAAACTATCATTTACCTCACCCATGAATAAACACACTCTTTTCTTGAGCCTGTAGGGTTTGCCAAATTGAAAATGTGTTTTCCACTAAATACCTGAATTCAAGACTTAGTGTTTCTCCCTCGTTGAAAGGATAAAAATTTCACATTCATCTTGCATCCAAGAATTCCATTTAAATGGACTAATTGGGCAACCATTTCAGCACAATGTATACATTGGTGCAGTGCTGCACGCCACTAATAATTTATCTATAACAATGTACATCAAATAAATAGCCAACTTTACATCCACATAAATACAAAAAAAAGCATGGCGCGATACACGGAACAATAAATTCTGTAGGCCTAGGAGCACTCGTGCTTTTCTCCATTAGATCACAGATAAATGACAGATGGATGACTTAAAACCTGAATTAGGAGTAAAACATATATGAGCATGGTCCGCATATTAATTACCATATAAACTATTTATCCACTATTATGTGTGCACAGCAATGATTGTCTTGTCTAATATACAGAATTTTAAGTTCATAGTACGTACTTGGATGTACCAAAGCAAGCAACAACAGTGCTGCTTCAAGACACTTTGGTGAGTGTGACGCAACTGTACGATGGTAGCAGTTCAAAAATGTAATCTCAACTCGCAAAGCATTCATTATCTGTAAAAATGCTGTTTAACGACATTAAGAAAACTATAGTCCACTATGTTTGTAAAAAAAACTCAAGGGTTTTGCAATAACCACTGTGGCTGTCAAAAACTTTAGTTAATTATTTCTTATGATGCCTAAAATTTATTTTTTATTTAATAATTTTTATTCCTATTTATCCAAAGACTGGAACATCTGGTAGAGGTGTGCGAATATTAAACAATTTTAATATTTGCAAATAATAATTTACATTCCCATAACTGGTTATTTACTTCTTTCAGTAAAACTTCTATACCATACGATATGGCAAATCAAAGATCATTACATTCAAGCGAAGTTCTTTACATTGGTATGTTATTAATTAAGTAACTTATTTCCAATTTTAAGTTGCAGTGTTTTTATGTTTTTGCTAGGGCAATTGTCACTCTCAAGACTGACGTGGCAGGTCTCTGGATTTTCTCAAGACTGATTCCTCCTTGCTGCAATCTGTGTGATGTCTTAAGAGCGATCAGCATAGCAGCGCCCGAGGCTAGGTAGAACTCTGCTAAATTGACAACATCTACTCTGGTGTCATGCCAACGATTGCAGATTTTCCTCTAAATTTGGAGAAATTTAAAAACACTTAGTGGAGAAGTATTTATTTTAGTAGGACGCAGAAAATTTTTTACCAGAGTATAAGCATTATTATGATGAAACTACTTTATTGCTTTAAATTTGACACTTTTTAACACGTTTCTATTTTAAATAATTAGTTATAATAACTTCTGTTCTTTAATTTTGTTTAAACGTGGCAGGAATTTAGCAGATTTTATGTGAACATTTGGTGCATTTTCGAAATTGTAATTGACAACACTTTCCACATTTAGACAGTATCACTGCTGGCATGCACTTTTCTGTAGCACTACACAGCACTACAGAGCGTAGATATCAAATAAAGCAGTGGACCACATGGGAATAAAACATACAAACAGTGGTACTTTAATCCTTTCGTGCAAACAACCCAGAGGAGTCTCCAGTATGGCATTTCTGCAAAGTATTCCCACGTCTACAACTTCCGTTTAGCCAATGGTATCGTACCATACATGATAAAATTCAGTGTGTTTACAGTCAAGTGCAATAGTAACGTGACCATTGCGTTTCATCATCTAATACTATTTCCTCCACCAACATGAGTGGCTGAATTATTCACACATACTTTTGCAGTATAACAAAGGACAATGACTGCCTGATGTGAATGTATACGCTTCATTTTACTATGCCTTACATGCTACGCTCCACAGGACACGAACATGGGTCATGCTCTTGAGACACGTGGATACTGCGCCAGTCTTGAAAAATCTTGAGATTTCATCTCGAACTGCCTACCCTAGTATTTGCAGTACCATTGTTCTGTCCATGCAAAATGTGGTATTAATACGTTATTTCCTTGCTATACTATATTATTTTTTAATGTCTTCACTGTTTTATACTTTTCTAATCTGTGTGGGAATCATGCTGGTGATGCATGCCATTACTTTTAATTTATCAATTTACTTCAAGAATTCTTTTATGTGCACACATGTGCTGTATATATTACAGACGGGTCAGTTTCAATTGTCTGTTCAGGTCTACCATTTCTTTACCTTCAGACTGCAAACAAAAGCAGGAGTTTCCCAGTTCCTTGGCTTTATTTATTCCAGAAACTTATATTGATCTTGCCAAATTTGTAGAATAATAATTGATATGTAAAATTTATGCACTAAAAAAAAAATAGCACTAGTCACGCAAAAAAAAAAACATTTTTGCTATTGTAAACAGTCAGTCGACCACATACTAAAAGAAAGTGCCACAGATGTCACCAAATCCTGGTGTGTGAGCACTGTACAACAAGGCTTCCTGCACTAACAACACACTACATAGTTAGTCCAATGGGCTACTAAAGGTTGATCACTTGAAATTGGCATCCATATAAACTGTTGATACACCATCAGCGGAAACTATGGTCATTTCAAATTAATAAAGCATGTAATGGCATAGACATAATGTGGAGCACTTCGAGATATAAGGAGACTTCTTTACAGCAAGTTTGCACAAGGCATGGGTAACAAAAACTTACCGTATTTTGGAGTGTATAGGCCACACCATAAGTTTTTGATGAAAAATTAGGAATAATTAATATTTTATGCATAGGCCACACTGAATTTTTGTAATCCTGCATTCCATACAAACATAATAAATTCCAACTTAATTTTCCCCTACAAAACATTTGTGACAGAAAATTTATATTATGTTGCAATATTTACAAATATATATTGCACAATTACTATTCCACAGATGGTAATGTAACTTAAGAAAGCAAAACCACTGCAACATGTTACAAAGAAAAAAAGGCGTCTTATCAATATGCACTTGTATCATGTCACCAGGTGAACAAACTACGCAAGATATCTACTTACTTTTGTACAGCAGAGAAATTATGTTCTCACGTACAGCATCTATGGTTGAGCTCCAACATTACATTTTACACATGCAGGAAGAAGGTTATTTGGTATATTAACATGGGCGAACAAATAATTGCATGAGTAGGATTTGTTTCTGTTTTTCTTTCCTCCCCTTCCAACTTCCTTCAAAACTAAGTTAAAACATCAAATGTGGTATGTTGATAAATTTCTAAACATGTTTTAGGGATAAATTTTTTTTTTGCCAACATCTTGTGTATAAGCTGCACCCCACATTTCTAGTTTTTTTTTTTTTTTTGTAAAAATGTGCGGCCTATACACACTGAAATAAATCTTATATGTTGTTAGTTAGCAAGTATGGTAAGTGGCAAAATATTGTATCTGTATTTTGTATGTGTGGCAAGTAGTTCCACGTGATCCGCCTACTGCCCAGCCGTCCAGCGTGCCACATTCCAGAATTTAGTCATCACTCAGAGTTTCGAGGGGACGGACTTGTCTCACTGTATATCTCACTGTACATCTTTGAATCACCCACCATTTCTCAGCACTAGTGTAAGTTTTTCATACAATAATTTTCACAGCCATCGTGCCATTTTTGTACAGCTTTACCTATACCAGCAGGTTATGCCTGGTACTCACTAAGTTTGTTTCCTGGAGAAACAATGTAGTAACCTGCAGTAAAAGTTATTCAGGTTTGCCTTCGGGCACTTAGGGGTGGCAAAAGTGTTAATGTTTCTGCAAGTGTTTCAAATATCGTATTCACCCGAAAGGAAGACTAGGTTTTTTTGACAGAAAAGGAATACAAAAAATGAGGGTTCCCCTACAATTCGGGAATAGTCTTCAATTAAAAACCTATGTAATTTTGACAAAGGCTTTTCAAGCTTACATACAGTGTCCTATGGTTGTACAAGGGCCCCCTTATCTGATGTCACCCAACCATAAAGAGGAAGCGCTTTGCTGGGAAGCAAAATGTCTCAAGTCACAAATAGGTATATAACACCCACGAAAGTTTTATAGTGTAAGAAAAGTACTGTTACCATAGAGCCAGATTAGACAAACCTATTTTATTGTGATTAGCTTTTCTTTAAAAGTAAATAAAATATATATTATTAATATAATAGCATTTCTTCTTGAAGGGTTCGTCATAAATTTATTCAAATATACTGTCAACCTAAATAATTTTTTCAGCATTTCACAAGAATAGTACTGAATCCCGGTTTAAATATTTTTCCCTCAAAAATATTTTTTAGGTACGGGTCATCTTCCTTTCGGGTAAATACGGCATGTGTCTCAAGTATTCATCTGTACCTGCAACATAATCCAATGCATTTTAAAGGCATGTGGTCAGCCCGAATAGTCCACTGTGTCAAGCAAGGGATATATGAAGTCATTTTGGGGAGTTATCATTTTACCACCAAAAGGATTACTGCCTTGGTCGTCTGACTGCAAGACCCTGAAAGAAGAGTCAGCTCTACCAGAACTTCATGGTGTCACCAGCACCTGGAAGATGCCTGGTAATAATACCAATTCTTACCAAATTTCCAAACTACTAGATCTTTATTGTAGACAAGACAGTAGCTTTATTATCCAAGATATAAAGTAACAGCTACCAAATGTGGCAGTATTCTCCTACAAAAAGGATTTATATGCATTTTGCTTATGTTAAAAAATTATTTTTGGTGCAAATTGAAGCAAACATCAAACTGAAATTTTTTTAATATTCATTTGTTGAAAATTGAATGTTAAATTTGACGCATGATGCATTTCTGACAATACCTAACTACGACTTCGTCCGATAAACACCTACCTTCACGACTGAACACAGTTTTGAACAGAAAATTTCTACATAGTTAGATATTATATTATTAATGTAAAACATCTCTCCAGATGGGAAATTTAAACATGGGACATGCTGCTGCTGTTATTAAGCATACGCACTGTGACGCTGTCTGCTTTTTTGTTAATTTCATCTGGCTCAGTTGTCTTTTTTGCATGACTGGGGCACAATTTTGCTCAAAATACATCACCCTATTAAGATATATTTAATCAATGTAAACAATATAAAATGTCGTATTTCCTTCCAGGAAATGTGAACACAGGTTGTATCGCAGCTGTTTTTATTAAACATATGTGCGGCATTGTGGTAATTTTCGTTAGTATTAAATTGCAGAAATTTATTCTGCATAGCTCTCATATCATTTTACTTGGAATGCATTACTTTAATACTACACAAATTTGCATTTCGTAAATTAAAAAAAAAGTAAAAATTTTGCACCAGAGACTTGTGGACACAACTTCATATACCTAGTTAGCAAAATATGCTGTTTGGATGCAATTTGGCCGCTTTGATTCATAGACAACTCTGTTGTAGACAAATTTTGAGAAACTGTGACTGTGTGCCATTGAAGTTAAACTGTTAATACCATAAATGGCACAGCTGTAATAACTAAAAATTATTATTCTATCCAATAGTACAGTTGTACAAAAATTTTCTTGGACCAAAAAAAAATTAATTTTATTTAATTTTAAGCCGCATCCTTTTATTTAAAAAAAAGTTTTGGTGAAAAACTTTGGAGCCGAGAATAGTTAATAGTGTGTTTATTATTACTTTCTAATAGGAATGAATAGATACTGATACATTGGCCGATAAACCCAAAATCAATATGTTATAATCGGCCACGTTCCAACCAAATCATCTTATCAACCCAAATTATTTAATCATGAAAATCTCCAAATTTTGTCATCTTGCATGACATGTTTTCACAATTAATTTTATTTTTGCAACCGAAAAACTAATTTCTTAGTTTTATTTTTATGTGTCACTAACAGGTGATTTGAAATTAAACTGAAATGTAGTAACACCAGAGACTATTTAACTATAAATAAGACATACCTGGTGAAATTTTTAAAATAAAATGTAATTAAACTTATAATACTACCATCTGCTTATGAGGTAGTTTAAAGTTTTACCACTATACATTTATTGTCTTACATTTTCTTTTAAATAAATGTAACTGTATATTGATCTATAGCTTCCACATAGTATATCGATATTTCGTTCGCAACATGACACAAATCTTAAATTGATTAGTTGCAAGGTTGAATGTTAATAGTTTCATTGGTTTATTATGTGTTCAGCCGAATCCTTATGGCGGTGGCGCTCGTCCATGTACAAAGGTATTTTGTTGGGCACTAGGCCACTCACACAGGACGGCACACGTCAACATGTATTTTATTTATAAACTAACATCTCTAACCAAAACTGTTGGCAATATATCAAAAGGAAATAGTACGTATATATAAAACAGATGAATGTAATTTACGCACTGAAAATGCACGCTGTATTTATAAACACTGCCGTCTTTACTCATATTGTTTTTTTATGGTTAGGTTCAACTGTTGGGTGAGGTTGATGATGTAGCCTGCTGCTTAAGTCTCAAAAACAGTTAAAAATACCAAAACAGTTACTGTGTTAGATAGTGCCCCTGGAGTTTGGAAAGTGAATTTCTTTATAAACTGCAATGTAAACATCGAGTGGGCTGGAAAAGAGGTGTGCTTAAATACTGCTGTGTTGTATGCTCAATGGGTTATAGTGCACATAAGGACTTGTACGTAACTTTTCTTTTATTTATTGAATGGAGACTTTGTGCTCATATATCAGGATTCATGGAAAAAGTAGATGAAACGGTTAAGTTTGGAGGTAATTTAAAGTTACTCCGACATTATTAAAAATTACAAGTTAAAGGATTTGTATCTGCACTATCTGCATGCTCGACCACAAAGTATCTGTATTGGTGAGATCGGCAAAATGGGTTTGGAGCCACCTCTACTTTCTAACATGGGCAGTTGCGACTAAAAAACCGATCAGAAAATGTTTAATTAAAAAAAAAATCACCGACCTACAACTCAAAACACTACTGTCTATGCCTTGATCTAAAATTGCCAAAGTAGTCATTTATTAAAACAAAGATATACTGCATACACTTTTACATGCATAAAGTGCAATACACCATCCCAACAGGCCAAATGGCACAACATGAATATACAATCCAAAATATGTGCAACATAAAATTGAATGAAAGTATCAGTATTTTTGTCACAAAGTTGTGCAGAAGCCACATTTCAGAAAGATCTGGCAGCGGGTTTTTGCAGTTTGTGGTACTTAACATTTATAAAAACTGATTTTGCATTAGTTCCCTGCTCAGTTTAATACCAGCAAACATACACCACCAAAGTAATGCACTGTACTCCATCAGTAACACCTTATATCACAAAAAAGTTCTTCACAGAGGGGTAAGTACATTTTTAAATACCTATCCTTACTTGATTTTGATAAAATTATTAAAATTTTATTCCTAAAATAATTCTAATTATATGAAATTTCATTACAACTTTAAAACTAGTATTTGCAGATGTCTTTGTGGACACTAACAATACCAACATGACATTGCTTCATGATGGAATGTGAACAGCGCCAGTAGTAAAATTTCTGGGGACCAACAAAAAAATTCTATAGATGCGGACATTCTGTAGATTTGGACTAGATGCAGTTTTTTCACGGGGTTGTGCGATCACGACGTTTTGCTGGCTAAGCCAGGTTCATTAGGCGGCGAGTTGTAAGACACTGCATTATGATGGAAGAATGCTGCTAATAGTAAACCTAGCAGCCGGGGTGGCGAACTAGGGTGGGGCGGGAAAGTTGAAAAATTGCAGGTATTGTAAGGAGCTGTGATTATCTTACATTGAGGCCTGGTGGCTGCCTGGATTTTGTTATAAATTGGTGAGCTAATTCCCAGCGTCTGAGTTCGAAGCAATTGCTTGAAGTTGGTAGGGCTCTCACAACTCTGGTACTGTAGCAGGAATCAAAATCTTTGTTGTGTGATACTGCATGAGCAGCAACTGGTTTGTCCTGTAGGTTATTGATGAGAACAGCTATGGCTTGTTTGGTGTCTGCTCTGTGGCCATTCATTCTTTGCCTGAGTGTGTTAGTATAGATGCCGATGAATTCTGCATTACAGCGTTTGCACTGTAGCTGATAAATCAGATTGTGTGTTGCACAGTTGTAGTTGCCTTGGATGGGGGTATGTATGACTAGTGAGTCTGTTGTTGAATGAAGTTGAGGGTTGGTGAATGGTGCAAGTGCCACAGCGAGTGCTATTGCAGGGGTGGGATCCTTTGGGAGTGACAGTTTGATTGGCATTTGTGGTGGGCTGCAGCTTAGGGCAATACAGTTTGTTGCGGAAGTTAGGTGGCCTTTTGAAGACCAATCTGGGTGGTTCGGAGAGCACGTCCTTGTGTTTGCAGTGAAGAAGATAGAATTTTGTATCCAGTCGAGAATGTTTCAGTTTAGTTAAGCCTTCGAGGGGAATATCAGAGTGGTTGATCTTTGTTTGTGTTCCGGTATTTAAGCTGAATCTATTTGTAGACGAGGTGCCTGGGGTACCCCTGTCGCGGAATGCTCTTGGTATTTGTTCAAACTGTTTGTCGAGATCACTGGTGGTGGAGCAGATGCGTTTGGCTCTTGTAGTGAGACTGTAGGGTAGGGATTTTTTTGACATCGTATGGGTGATGAAGCTGGCCTAGCCAGCGAAACATTGCGATAATGCAACCACGTGATAAAACTGTCGTCCTACTTTGTGTGCGTGCCTACCGATAAGTACTAGACTGTAAGTACTTCGATTCCTGTCCTTTATATATTTTTAGTAGCCTAGCGCCCTATTAACAATCTTTATTTCACTTTATGTTGAACACATTACAAATATCTAATATAGGTCTATCAAAGTTAAACAAAACTATGCAAATGGGAATATTGTACTAAAGAAAGCATTCATAATACAGTAGAATCCTGTTGTGTATCAAGTTCTCAAGGGAACCAAGAAGTGTTGACAGTGTTTGTAAAAAAATAAAAATAAATATAAAAAAAACCCGCACGCACGCACACGCACACACACCTCGTTTAACAAACTGACTGCAATGGCAGCTATGGTAATAGGATTGTCCCAGGCCAAGTACGCTTTATCTCTCCAATACATTGATAGTATTGAAAGAAATTATTTTATATACATTTCTATCATATTCTATTTCTATATGAACAGTAAAAAGTGTCCACTAGATACGTCCAATATGGCAGTCAACATTGCGACTGACAAAGTACAGTGTGTAGTGTTTCCTTAATTTTAGATTATTAAATATGCCCAGAAAAAAAAGGCATAGTATATGCATGTGTAATTTTCATGGAAAAAATATTCCCAGCAAAAATCTTGCTACTGTTGACAATATCGCATCGCAAATCGTCACGAAAATATGGCAACATTGTTTCTTGTGGTTGCTGTTCGTTACCAACATGGCTGCCACCGTAAACATTGCAACTGCTTGCTCAGCATATAATAAAAAACTTCTACATTACAAATTTCTCACACACATGTATTTCCACAGTTCTAGTTTTTTTTTTTTTTCATACTCTGTAAGCAGGACTAAATGTGCGTGCGCGCACGCATGCATGCACGCACACACATATATACAAAATTTATTGTATACCAACTTCATATGCCATGGTGACTAAAATTGGTACATATACTTTTTGTTAATACTTAGCTGTTTAATGAGTGGAGCATGTAATTTTCGGACATGCTAATTTTTGTTTGATGCTGCAGTAAAAATTAAATTTTGAAACAGGCTAATTTTGTCAGGACCACAGGAAATTCTCTGTGGACATGGACTCCCGATCCATCTGTGTTCTACGTTCGGAGTTTCCAATGTACCAGTTAAATTGGTAGCATGTTGCATTCACAAAATGCATCTACTTACAGAAAACAAATAACTGTTAAGGGACCGCAAATTCCTCAAAAAAAAGCACTGCAACCATGGAACTACAGCATTTGCAGAATCTGCTCCAATTCCACCATGAAATACAGTGGACTCTTATCGTTCAGGAGACTGCCAAAAAAAAATGTCCATACATGTGGAATTTCAGTAGATGAGGTTTCTGACATTGTATATCAATAAAATACAACTTCTAACCTTATAAAACATGTTGAGTGTAGTAAGAGCTGTACATTAGCTGTGAATAAAGTTTAGCTTATAAACACAAAAGAATGGGAATTTTAGAAAAAATACTGTTCTAATAATACATAAAAACATTTCACCCCAAACTTGTTTAAAATGTCCCACACAGGCTCTATGTGCAGAGAGCGCACAAATGTAACAATCGGACAGTGTGTTCACGATGGATAGTAGAGGAGAGGTGGCAGCGGGAGGATTACCCCTCCAAGCCGCTACCTGGTGCCATCTTGCTACTTTTTCGTAAGAAGAGGCGCAGAACCACCTTGTCTCGAAGACTATAAATGTGATAAATTAAAGTTCCCTTCCCCAATAAAATAAACAGAATCTTACCTAATATATTACTTCAAAACAAAAATAATACTGCGCCAGATACAAGACGTCCTCACATAACCTTGATAATTTTAATTCGGCCTTCGCCGAATTAACGTGCAGCCAGCACCTAGCGGCTACGGAAAATTATTTTACAATTTTTGATGCGTGTTCAGTAATTTTTCTATTTATTACACATTTATACTACCAACGAAATTGCATTAATAATGCAACAAAAAACTGAAAGGATGAAATGCAAACAAAACTATAGGCCATTCCCGATTGGAAGCAACTTATGAAAATCAACCTTTGGAAAAACACTAGGCAAAACAGGTCAACCTGTTTTTTCAATAACCTGTATTCCACAAATATATAACACTATGGTTAACTTTAGAGTACTGTATTATCGAATAAATGAAACTACCTTAATATCCTCTATAACTTGTAATATTTATTTTCTATATGAATTAACAACATCGAGAGCAGCGACGTGTTGGCAACGGCCGGTAAGATATAGTTCACAATTAAAATATTTTAACCTCGTTCAGTATACTATTTGTAAATGAAACCGTGCCTATCAAAATATTTAAGAAGTAAAATATTTAAGTAGTAAAAATGAGATGGCAACATCTCATTTTTAGTTTAAAATAAGAAATAATACATGTTTTCATACCCATTACAGCAAAATAATGATTTTTGAATTTGTAATTTACAAATGAAAACAGACTGTCTGAATACGTATTTTAATATATTTAGATAGATACAATTGCAAGGCAGTTATAGGCCATGCACAGTAAAATGAGAACTTTTTGAAGTTGTTTCATCAAACATAATAACCAATAAATACATTTCATTTTGGCATCTGACTTTTGATTTTGGGTATGTTAATGTATACACTGTGTTTATTACTCACATGGTACGGATCACATTAACAAGTGGAGGAAGGAAATAAATTTGTTAAAAGAAAAAAGTAACTAGGGCTTCAAAAGTGCTCACTTTATCGTGAATGGCCTACACATAGTGAAGTTGGCAGACGTGGCGAGCCATGACATGGCGTTGCGTTTTGCTTGTGGTCAAACAAAGCGTAAATTGTACTTACTCCGAAAAATACTTCAAATTACCACATCACGTTTGTAGACTTTTTTTTTTTTTTTCAAACCTACCTAAGCAAGTTACGATGTTGTGATAAATCTGCGTTTCCACGGTAGTAATAAATACACTGTTACGGTGTGTTTCATTAACCGCTGCGTGTGAAATGGCGTGGCGTGGCTGTTTGGTGATAGCTACACTGGATCTGTGTGCACGTGATTTCAAATATTTGATGTGGCCTATTTATACTTTGTAAATGTGAACTGTTTTTCTGACAAACTTATTTATTTAAATCCACGTATGTTTAATTACCACAATGTTGTACCTTTGCCCTGGGTGTTTGAAACAGTCGTGCAACAGGACTTGCCACCAATTCCAACAAAATAACCAAGCGCAGCCCCAATAAATTCCAATAAACTGAATCGACAGTATGTAGCAATATATTATAATATATAAATTTTAATATATATATATGAGCGGAATAAAAGTTATGGTAGGCTTACTTGTGTGCATGTTCACCACTGTATTTTAAGTTTCTATAACAAAAAATGAGCGACACGAGTTGCATGCTTGATTTTAATGTCGCTTTTTCGTTAGACCCAACACATATCAATAACAAAAAGTTAAATACTACAGTTCACTACCCTGTAGTTGTAACAGTGTTTAACACAGTCCCGGCAAAATATTAACATGCATTACATGTAATGTGCTATGTCGTAGAAAATAAATATGTCAACATAACGAAACCGTAAGAACTATCGTTAATTCAGGAATTTTAAAAAGTCACAAAGCTGACCTAAATAATGTTATAGCCCTAACCTGCGAATATTCGTACAAAATGGTTTCTGAAATAGACCCGACAGAATTCCTTGAAAAGCTGCAAACGGTAAACAACACATTTGACAGGTATAAAAGTAGAAGTCACATTTCAAAATTTATCTTTAGGTGTAGGGAAAGTATACGAACACGTGTACACAATGGCATGTAAACATTGATTTAGACAGATGTTGCATGGCAAGGTTTGTTTACATTTGGCGTAAGGATACGAAACGGACCTGCTAGTAGATATTTAGCAGGGCTACGAGAAAGTTGCTTCCAATGGGGAATGGACTATATGCACATCAGCAATTGGAAATTTGATACATTGATTGTGTCTACTTTCCGATCACGAACATATTGAAACAATTTATCAAATTAGCATTTTAAACAAGGTATACCATTTTCACGAGACACTGGATTTCACGCACCACGAAAAACATGTCTTTATGGATGGATATTTGAAGGACTGTTAGACCAATATTTTCTGACAGTCAAAATACACATCCAGTATTTCAGGTACTCTACCACCCATACTCATTTTTAACTTGCCTGCATTTTGAAACGTCTTGTCCCAGTCCCTTGAAAACTGTACAATAGGAGAGTTTACTGTAGTTCCCTTTCTCGATAAAAAGTTTTATTGCAAGAATTTATTTTTCTGTCAACCAAAATTTATCTACTTTTTATTGCAGCAATAATGTCTGCACGTTATCAGTTATGTCATGTTTATAGTGTGATCACTGAAAAATGTGTGTGTGGCAAACAACAAATGTTTACTAGTAGATATTAGATTTCAAAACAATTGCAAGTTATTAGAATTTTACTACTCAAGCATATTCAAACACACAAAAACCAGCTTTTTGTTACACTAGCAGGATTTGTGTTTACCCATGGTACTTAGTGTAAAAAAATATCCAAAAACAAACATTCAAATTACACAATGAAGAGTTACACATTCTAGTTACATTTACAACATTACGTTATTACTGCTGCTACCACCCCACTGCTACCAGTATTTTTCAATGTTTAAATTTACCCTAATTTCGGATATTTTAAATGTTTCACTAATTTTGACAAGTGTATTACAAACCATTCTACAATTTGGAATACACAGCCACAAACTATTACAATTAGTTTTAGCTGTATCTACTTTCCCATGAAATATAGGAATGTAAAATACACTTGAATGCTACTGTTTGAGGTAACACACCAGACACCCTTAAATGTAATCTTTCAAATTGTTTATCTGCAGTATTTGTGTGCGCCACACTAGTCCACCTACTGTACAGTTATGAGTAGCCGTAGACTTGTTACTCTGCAACAACACAGAGGTTAGTACACTCCACATATTGTCAAGAAGTAATGCAAAATTTGATATACAGTGGAACCACATAAAAAAATACGCAGTTTATAATATTGCTATTCGTGAATACACCAATCCTGTCTATAATAAATACAAGTTTAACACAAATTTGAAATAAATGTCATTACCTGTATCCAAAAAGTAAAAAATTCAGAGCGGCAACCAAGCAAGTGTATGACAATCCTGGAGGGAATTAGCCTTGCAGGACATTTAGGTCGCCATCAGTGTGGGACCACAGTACTTTACAACAACAGCTGTATACACAATTTCATTGACCCCTTGATTAAAATGTTATTTTCAAAGATGGAAATTTGCATTATAATTTTTTTTTAATAAATATAGAAATAAGCATTATTTTACTGCACCACTGCTACTTATGTGAATGTTTCGATACGAGTCAAATATCACAATGCATATTGCAGCAATCTTATACAAGTATATGCAGTGAATTTTAACGACACATCGCAGCAATTGCAAAAGTCTAAGACTCACATTCCCATTACTAATATACTGTACGAGGGCCTATTAAAGAGAGAGACTTTCTGTAGACCTGAAAGGTGCAGAGGAGCCTATAAAACCAAAATAATGAAATATGATGTGTAGAGATGGACCAGCCTAAATTTCAGAGCCTCGAGCCGAGCCAAGCTTTACAAGAATAATGCCAAGCAGAGCCAATTTTCAAAAAATAACACCGAGCCTAAGCTTTATTGCATCTACACATTAGGTAATATTCAGTTTGAATCATTTTAAAATTCAATAAAAAAATTCCTGTTACAGGTTTATTTGAAAATTTGACAAATTTAAAGAAATTAGCTTAAGGGTGCTTCATTAAAATGTGTTTTACATAAAGAAACAAATAACTGAATTAAAACGCATCAAAAACTTACAATAAAATGTGTGTGTAAAAATATTACATATCCCTCAGTATTAATTACCACAACTGATTTATTTGCAACAATTTTTTCAAAGTCTTTTTCAAACCTTTACAATTCTAACCAAACATGCAGATAGTTTTTGATGATAAATCACACCCATTAAATTAAGTAGTCACAATTCTGACCTCATTCCAAATCTAATTTACAATACCCAACAATGCCATAGAACATTGGCTACAGCGTTGATTGTGAAATTAGTTCTCATTGCAGCCAAACTAAGAATGCAGTAAACTTATAATAAAATTTTGAGATGGTTTCTAGTCGCCAACCTACGAACGCAGTAAAGACGTACGAAGAAGAAAAACTGTTGTGGAATGTAAACAATACCAATGATAGAATCAGCTATTGATTTCCCACGTTTTGCATTCATATAGCATTCAAAACCAAATTATGCAGAAAATCTTAGGCGGATCTACAGAAGAGAAATGCAATGCATAGAATGTAAATAACTGGAATGAAGTCAAAAATCTGCTGTATTTAACAGCTAAACAAGTATTCCGAATAAATTTTGGTTTTGGAAAGAATATCTGATTGATGATTAATGGTAAATTAATAATTTAAGGTCATAGCATGCAGGCTTTTTTTAAACATCAAGATGATAGTTGGAACTTCAAAAATAAAAAACGGAAATTGACAAACATTATCTCAATGAGGGTTCATGTATTTATAGTTTCAAAATTTTAACAAAGGGAAATTTGTCTTTGCCGTATTTACTCGTGTATAGCACGCACCGTTCTCTTTTGCAATAAAACCTCACCGAAAATTATTGGCACCCTGTTAGTAAGTATAGAACAAATTTTTTTTTTTTACATTAATGTGTGATGATTGCGATATGTTTGGAAAAAATAACTTCGGTGCACAACAGCAAAAAAAAAAAAAAAAAAAAAAAAAAAAAAATCTGGAAACCTCGCACTCTTACTACTCAACACTTTCAGCTGCCTCTATTTTTTTCTCTCCTCTCAGCACTGACAAGACACTTTTTTTGCCGTGCTAGAACGTCACACTACCCTTCTCTAAAAAAACTGTCGCCTCATACCTTCTCCGCCCCCCCCCCCGATAGTTCGCTAGCCTCTGCCATAGAAACCATAGCTTGGCAAAATTATCAAATGGCAACATCTGGGTGTTAAGAAAAAAAGGGGGCGGGGGAAAACATGTAGCAGCTCTGGACGGGGTTATGACCTACTCATAGCTGAAGGGTCACTGAGGGAGTGAGAGAGAAGGGAAAGGAGTGATGTAAGAGCGAGATGAGACCACTACCAGCTTTAGTAGTTATACCCTGAAGATCAAAGCGATACAAAAAAAAAAGACAGTAAAATATAACTTCTACATCGACGACCTTAACTGTCCAAGACCTGTCATCCTTGTTGACATGCTTAGCAAGACAAAATATTACGATATACTTTCCTAGGATAATACCCAGAAACACGGGACTGACTACGAATCATTGTTGTGCGTCTTTAATGACAGGGAGAGAAATGAGTAACTACAGAACGCAACCTGCTTCATACCGTACAATTCCATAGACAACTTAACAAACACGCGAGAGCGAAAAACACAAGTCCACAACTTTGAAATTCTATCATTCGGTAGAGCCACTGTTCTAATAATAGACTCTGCAAGTTACAACCTGGCATGTTAGCTGCTGGAGCTCCGCGTCGCCCGTATGTAATAATAGTAAGGGTGACTAAGGATGGAGCCCACTTTAAGGTTATGTATCACTTGACAACTTCAAACATTCATAACTACTAAACTACTTGACCAATTTAAAAAATTCAAATGATAATACAACATATACTAAATGGAGAACTCAATTATACTAAAAGAACTAAAAATTTATTATTACGACTAATACTTAACCAACTCATATGTCCAGAATTTAATTGTTACATATGTAACTTTTGCCCTCATTAATGCAGGCAGCAGGTTTGTTTTAGATTATTTGTATAGATGTTAATCCTTTTAAAAACTCGTATGGAAATAAATATTCTTTCACATGAATCCATAAATAATTTAAATCTAACATTTGGTGTTAAATGTGTTTTCTTTATTGAACTTCCAAAATACTAGTCTTTTTTGTCATAATCGGTTCAGTGGTCTTGAGTTACATACTTTATTCTCTAACGTTATGTAGTGTCGCCCGTACTAGTACTACATACAGGTGAGCTTGGGTTGGTCTGTTCTATTTATAGCGTATCCAAGGTCGCGTGCACCGCCATCTTGTCGATCACTGCACGCAAGAATGGTCTTTGCATTACATTTTTAAACAAGTTTTAAATGTTTTATACACAAGTTATTACTTAAGTTATACACAATAGTGTTTTACACTTCATCATTTCCACTTCTTTTGTGCATTTATAATGCTGTTTATAGTCTCGTTTTATAAAATGTCTTGGCTAGAGGATGCACCATATTGCCAGTACAATTTTATCGTGTTTCAAAGTTCGTTATATATCTGTATTTTAAATGTGTCGTAATTGTTATTTTAATATTATTGTGTGCATGCTCATAATTTATTTTGTAATGCTTTCAATTATTTTAATACTTTGAAGTTTATATTTACACTATTGAGCGATTGCGCCAATCTATATGAGCAAGCTTGGACTTGTCTGTTATTCACTTCGCTCCGCGCTATGAGAGAAGAGAGAATACTTTTAGCATGTTACATGTATGTTAAATCAACGGACAATTTAATGACTACCCCCGCTCCTCTTATTGTTCTGTTTATAACGCGCATCACAGAAATTTTCTCCTTTATTTTGGATAAACAGGACACGCTATACACTAGTAAATACGGTACTTCCTAGTCTTGTGCTCCCACATTAAAAGTGGCTGGATTATCCAGCAGAGGTTCAACAAGACGGTAATGTTGGCTTGAGTTTCATAGTAAAAGCTTGACTGAGTTATCGAACTTCGACCCATCTCTATTGAATTCCAAAACTTAGACCAGGACATTTCCCAGCAGTGCCACAACTACGTACTTAACCAGTTTACTGTAAATTTTCTCGTGATATACGAATATCCTACCATGTTACTCTGAAACACCTTCCAACATTAATAAAACAAAAGCAGACAATAGACCTAGTCAAAAATGTATTCCTGTACTTCCATACCTTACAAGATTGATTCACTCTTTCTTTAAACATTCTGGCTACGGACAAATTACGTCCATGGGTTAATAAAATTTTCCTGCAGGAATAAATTACACTAGACAAATGAAGAAACACATTTATTTGTCTTTTATATTCAATGCAATTCAAAGGTCACCAAATACAATAATTACAATCGCTGTGGAGGAAGTACAGTACCACAAGAGAATGGGAGACACTTTCCATAATTTGCTCCAAGTCCTTTAGTCCACAGCCTCTGACAGTCCAACGCTAGCACTGCATCCACAGCTGAGCCGACGCCTCAAAAAAAAGTTACATCAAGTGAAAGTTTCAACACATCATCAATAATAATTATAATTTAAATAACCATAATATTAATTTATCATACACAACATATTGTTTTGTACAGGCTGTTGAAGAAGGAATGTTGCAGAATGGGGCGGCCCCATCCTGCCCAATCACAAACAAGAAAACTTCCGATACGTGAACGTGACAGTAGTGAACAAGACGATTGTATAATTTGTCAACTGGAAACAACATTTAGACACTACTTTTAATTGGTCACAGAAAAACTGCAAAACAGAAAAGACATGATGGGTTGCGGATGCTGCCCTTCTTGCAATGTTGTTTCGCTGGAACGACGCGGACGACCGGAAGAGAGACGATCTCGATCTGCAATCGTCGGGGGCACACACTGAAGTGTTCTGGTTTGTTGAAAACAGCTACTTATAGTCACAAAAATTTTTCCACTCCTTATGATTTCGCATGGAAGGTGACATGTCCTTAAGAAGAGATTACCAATAAAACCACATCAAAAAACTACAAAGGGTTGGTCAACTTAAAAAAAGAAAGTTACATAAACACACTTCTTGAATTCATTTGCCTTACCACGTGTTTTAAATACATCGAACTTAAATAATCCTCCTTTCCAAGATTTTTTGCTACTTCAATCTCCAATTCAAGTAGTTTTTGTATTTTTTTCAGAATGGAAAGCAGAAATGCAGGTTCATTTAGTTTTCTTGGTAATAATGTTCTCTTCACGCCAAAACAAGGACGCTCTCTCATTGTCTTCACTTTGATGTCATCATAGTGACAAACTCTGAAAATGAAAAACGTTCATGGTCAGTTGTGAGGTATGGCTCAGCCACTCTACACTGACAAACGCACAAAGTGCTTGCTCCTTGCTTGTGCCTAACAATTGCTACACTAAATTCTGATGAAAGCATGCACACGTAAACATGCCCACAGTACCAATCAAATATTACAAAATTCAAGTTTTCACCTCAAAAAAGCCAGTTAAGATAACTTTCATGTAACTGAAAAAATGTAATATATTTCCTCAGACACTGAAGTACCAGGGACTGCAGAGAGTAAATCAACAGTCCATATTAACTTCCCATGGCACAAGCTCAGAGAATCAACATGCAACATTAATACATAACCATATATGCCTGCACAAGTAATTAGTGTGCACACAGACAAGAGATGTCAGTTCTACCATCACAAGTCAACACTGCATTACATGAGCAGACAACATTTTAGTAAAGAAGAAACTAAGACGTGACCAGTGGTCTAGACAAAGCTAGCATCTAGCATCACAAACACGCTGCCCTAAAACACACTGTACGTATTCTTTATTCACAAGAACCACCCTGCATAAAGCAGAGCCGCACCTCTGCGAATCAGTAACTCCGCATGCACACTAACACTGCCTGCATGCAGGGAAAAAAAAAAACACTTTATAATGTACGTTGAGATCAGACATTATGAACTGACATTTTATAATTTATGTCAAAACTGAATTGTGAAATAAAGCAAAACAAGACCTATGCTGAAAATAATTAACACTAAGTATGCAATAAACAAAAAAAATACGATATACCACAGGTGTGATCTGGTCAATACAATACTACAAGGGTTTCAGTTCCAGCTTCAAAAATTTCTGCACTTTCCCAAGAACCAACCAAACAAACTGTTTAGGATAAACTAAAACCCTTGCTTGCAAGCCACATGACCACATGCAATGTAATGTAATCGCTTACAAAAATCAACAAACCAGTACTAAATGGTAACAAAAGTAATAAAAACAACAACACAAAAGACAGCAGTCAGCTAGGAGTTACAAGTTAATCCACATATATGTATATATAATGTAGTACGTATTACGTGAAACACCATCCTACATGGCACACCACTTCCATTTCCTACCCTTCCTCAAGCGCCCGCATTCAGTCTCAGGAACTCGACAATGCTATATATATTACACAGAGATAAGTGTGTCCTCTGATATTTCTCGATTTCCATGCCCGCTCTGAATGGCTGCCCGAGTGAGCAGAGAAGGGGGCAGTGAGTGGGGAGGAGGAGAATGGCTATAGGAGGGGAAGCCATGCAGCACCCATCCGCTAGTGACCTTGAAGGGTAGCAAAGGGCAGCGGTTACACATGTCCTGCCCACTTTAAACCAGGATTAGAAAAAAAAATTGCAACATGTATATTTGGTAGTGAAGAGGTACTGGAAATTGGTTAAATCAATTAAAAGAAAATAAACCTGAAAAGTATTAAGACAAACAGGAAACATGGAGGGGTGCTGATATTAAATAGAGACAAACAACATTCCAAAGAGCATTTGAAAGCACTGACCACAGCGTTACTTGTGGGCTTGTATCGCGCTCTAACGGCTACACTGCGAGAAAATTATTTGAGCTAGAGCATGGAAATCTGTAAGAGGAAAAATTTGCAATCAAGAGTGATACCAAAAAATTTAAGTATAAGAAATTTGCAAGGATAGGAGGGGTCCAATAGTTTTGTTTAGTCACGCATTTCTCAACTCCCAACATTCTACAACCCACCGAGCGATTCAGTTTAATGAGCATGTCAATTTTCCAATTCGCTAAACAGAAATATCACGTCAGCTGCACAGCACGCTAAACAAAGCATCTTCACCCTCCAGTCATAAAAAAATTAACATGTCAAAACCATGTCGATAGCAAAACCAACATCTATTTCACACACACACAGAGCAAAATATCCTTCAAAACAAACAAAAGCTGGCAAAATAATTTATACAAAGTGTTATTAAATATTATTACTTCAAACTTTGCAGTGAATACGGTTGTGACAAGCAGTCTATAAGCTGCAAGGGAAACAAACTAGTCTAGCAAGAATTGCTCTCAACATGAAACCCTCTAGGGGCAGTCGTGGGCTGGGTGACCCAGCCTGCAAGCCAGCCCAGCACTCGCTACATGCCACAACACACAAGCACTCTCCACACGGGCCTAACCACACTTCCAGCCAACATACTTAGCCACTTCTACTAAAGTCTTTCACTAGTTAAATTTGTTTAGTGCAAAAATTATTTAATTTCAACTGCAGTACACCTGAAGTACAGATTTGGTTTGACAACTAATGCATGGACACAAAATGTAACAAATTTTCTAATTCACATAATGGGGAACATGCATGTGTGTTTAATTTCACTGAAAACAAACTGTGCACAAAAAGGAGAGCTCAAAAATATAGTCTAAAAGATTACATAAAACATAAGTTTCCAAAATGTTAAAAATTCTACTTTGCAGGAAAATACTAATACAAAGGCCCAGTTCAAAAGATAATATGACCTGCATGTACACAATTTTCATATAATTTACGAGATTAGTTTGTTCAACATTTGCTTACGTGAAACTTTATGAAATATATATTTTTTAACGAAACTGTGAAGCACAAGTTAACAGTTGAAATCTTACTTTTACCACCTTCATCGGAGACGCTCTCAAATTACAGCTCTAAAAATGGTAGCTAAATTTTTGAAAACCACATACATACTATACAAATGTATAACGCAGGTTGTAGAATTTTCTAACACAAGACTAACACTGCCCACCTCTTCTCAGTTTTCTCAATTGCAGTTACAGGCCATTAACACAATTGTGTTCTGAAATCAACATTTAATTCCTGGATAATTTATGCTACTTTCACATTTATGAAAAAATGTTTCAACCCTGCAGTTAACCAACATTTGAATCTGGAAACTAGTTTGGCAATATTTATAAGCATGCACAAATATAGGAAATGATCTATAATCACTAGTATACAACTTTAACAGAAAGATTAAGTGTACATGTTCCCTATTTCAAATATAGGCTGCACTTATGCTTCAAAGTTTACACTTATCCTAAAATGCTGTCATTGGTAATGTTATGGACACACTTCTAAAATAACAGCAAAAACTTAAAGATAATATGGATAGAGTGGGCATGCTAGCAGTGCAGTAACCAGTCTCCATGTTCAACACACTACAGACTATTCAAGTTTCCTTCGGATGCTATGAAATAAATCCTTCAAAAATCACCCTAGGAATAACATATCAAACTGTATTTTAAACCTTTCTTGACTATTGGGACTTTACAGCTAAAAGCATCAGTGCACATTTCGGTGCATAGGCTGTAGTGAAATGGTGCTTTTTTTTCGTCCAAGGAAGAAACGAATACGCGGAGCAAAGCTTCTCACACTCTCTCTCAGAAAATGTTTGGCTCTGCAATGAATAACTTCCTGTGTCAAGTCTGCAAGCTACATGTTCTACATATACATTACCCCAATACAAGCTCGCAACCTATTCATATTTGAATAAATTATTTTACTCCACTACAAGTCGAAACTACTACAAACTTATTTCCCTCTGGAGGCATGACCAGTTAGTCTTAAAATGTAGAGCACTGTACTGGAATATTGGAAACTGTTCAATTATGTAATAGGCAGATTAAACTTGAAAAACACTGCACTCCAAAACAATAAACGCCTGATTTTAAAATGTAGTTTTATAGTTGAGAATGTTAAAAATGATTACTGCACAGCAAGATTTGAAAATTATAAAAAAATATACAAAACCATCTTGCAAAGATATGAAGACAAGAACTGCAAACAGTTGACAGACAAAGAGGATCTGCAGAACCAGTGCATTAAAGCAAGACAGTGCTGCAACACATGGACTAACATTACACAAGTCTACTGCCTCACACGCAACCTTAGTCTCAGCACAAGCTGCCCAGCAAGTGGAGCATTGAGTTACACTAGTAGATGCAGAAACCTGTTCCACAACCTTGGAAAAGTTATCTGTGCAACAAGCACTACCATTACCAGTAAATTCCAAGATTAAAATCAAACATTTCCAACCATGCAATACAGCCAAATTATTCCACAACACCAATTGTCCAGATGTTACCACTTTCAGTTTGGAAATCAGTGTTGCACACAGTCCCTTACCCGCTTACAGCAAACACACATTACAAATACTACATTTACTGCATATGTTCGCAACCTCGTTCTTCAGTCCTGGAAAAGTTTTCTGTTAATAAAACCACAAAGCCCACACTGCACTTTCGGGCAAGCAATCCTTCTTCACCTGCTACTGCACTGGGTGTACAAAACTGCACAATGGTATGGTGAATACAAAGCATTTGTAAACTCAACATAGTGTGTTTGAAAGTTCTTCAATTTGTGTCTAGCGAGTTTAGTGCATGTGACTGTGTAATTTCTACGTTGCACAATTCAAGAAAGCTTTACAGTTGGTAGAACAGCGTGGAAACAAGACAGCCAAATGTCAATTGACAATATAAGAGGGATATGCCCACGAGCGGTGGAGGATTTCTGCAAACCACCAACGCACGTGCATTCCTCTCTTTTGAAGTCGGGAAATTACTTCAACTAACAACATTTCATAAATTTTATCTCTAATTAAGAAACAATGCTTGCACAGTGTTTTAAAAATGGTAATGGGAAAACCGCATTTAGAAAAAAAAATTATCCCCAGTGAAGATGGCCAGGATTGAACCCAGGATCTGTATGCAAGTTTGATTTTCATATTTTGCGAGTGCTTTTACACAATACGTGAATTAATGTCCGAAATTATCAAATTGTCATCCAAATAGAACCCAATACTTGAACCAATATTTAAATTTTAGAATTGGTACAGGAACATATATTTGTTATTCGAACCATCCCTAGTATGAAACCATAACCTACAAAAGTTTCCCTGCATTTTTTCCCCCCACAATGTGATGAAATGTGGGCATTAGGCATTTAAATACAGTTATGTTGCACACACATTTCTACCCAGCATGTCTTATTCCACCAGTTCTCAGAGAATCTGGCATACAAGTTTATGCCAAACTTTAAGTAACTGCCACTCTGAGAACAACACGATGTGATAAAAGTTTCGCTTCCCGTTGCAAAACTAACCACTCCTGCATACCTGAACTAAGACAACTAGAAATTGAAATAAAATCTTAACATTTTCATTTCCACAATTTTACTAATATTTCGGTAAATGCACCAAATGATTGCAGTTACAAAATTATTACTTATACCAAAATACATATAGTATGCACTAACTAGATATTACGAAATGGAACGGAGTAACTTGAGAAGTATGTGTGCAGCAGGAACCCTCCAAAACCATGCAGACGAGACTAACTGCAGTTAATACAGAAGCAGAGTACTAACTGCAGCTCTGACCACACCTAGTGTCTGCGTCACCAGACTACCTCACGTGTACCATCACACTTGCTTACATATTTCTACAATCTCGCAGTCAAAGTGCAGTTCCCATACTTCTGAAAAATACTCCTAACATTCCCTATCAAAACATTTTTTGGGCACAAGTCCCCTGTTGAGCCACGAGGTAGCAGTTTTACACGAGGTAAACATTTCATCTAGCTGGCAGAGGTTGGCTGGTGCGAAGCAACTTTCGTATCCAACTGCCATACACTAACTATTGGTTAAACCCAAACACCACTCAAAAAACTGCAACATTAGTACTACCCTACCATTAGTTCTAACATCAAATACAAGTCCACAGATGGAAAATAAATGCAACACTATCAATAAGATTGATAAAGTAGAATGGTTACTAAACTTAAAAAGTGCATTCTCCACACAAAATGATTATAGTCATACCTGCAGGAAAAAAAAAGCGTTCAGAATTTTGACCGAAAAAAATACGAGAAAGCACCTGAATTCCCCACACACTGTGTGTCCCCCTACTTGTGTGCAGAAAATAACAAAATGCATTTTCAAATCTCAAATTGTCTTTACCTACCCTTACAAACTCAAAATAGACTGCACTTTCGTTCGTTTTACATATAAATATATAATGCAAACATTGCATACAAATATTTAAAGTATTAAGCAAATATAAAATCTGAACTAGACAATATAAATACAACAGTTTCTAACAGGAATGAATATCGCAACAAAAAAGCATGACACTAACTGCAAAAACCTTGCAAAAGTTAAAGTAGCCACAGAACAAACTACTCTCACCAACTGTACAAACTGTTAACTCTATGATAAGTTTAGTTTACAACCACAACACTAGTAATGGAATAAATAAAACTGGTATGATAAATTATTTAAAAAATTATTTCATGTATAAAATAGTATCTGCATTAACATGCTGCCAGGACAACGTTTAGCCAAAATCTACTTCTGAAAAAAAAAAAAAAAAAAAAAAAACACATTTCAGTGTTACAAGTATAAAACACTTGCCACCACTTCAACATGCAAATGTTTTCTCAATACAGACACGAGCACATACACACCTATACTGTATGCTAAATATACCTCCAGGCAGATTGTGATAATTTAACATTGGATATGAAAAAATGATTCACCAAGTTTATTAATCTGACAAAAAGATTGGCTAATGTTTGAATTCTGTTGTATCCCTTAAAATTTGACACAAGAGAATGTAACATTTAAACTACAAATGAAGTACGTAAACAGCTTCAAGAATATTGTACGCATTATTTACTTATCCTCAAATGTCAACATTATGCACCCTCAACAAATAAATGTACGAGCAGTTTACCTAAATAATTTACACATTTACCCACAGTACACAAAAATTCTATCAACTCAAATTATTGGAACCAAACTTTGTGATTCATTAACTTCACATAATGGAAAGAAACATTAACTGCGTAAGCAAAGGGAGCGAACAGATGGCTGTGGCAACGCTACCTCCTCTCTCGAGCCCGCACGCAACCAAACTAGTCGCACAACAACAAACACAGCAAGACCAGTTTGTACATATAGATTAAATGCATCAAAGCAAGAGTTTAATACAATGCTCAATACATGTGCATCTTGAGTACACAACTTACCAGCTTCCTAAGACAACTCCATGCCAAATACAAATAGAATGACAATTAATAAAAGTTAGGATAAATGTATAAAGAGAATAAGAGAACCTCGAGATAATGTAACATGCATCGCTCACCACAGAACTCGCTGTCACCAAACTGACAAGTGGCACATCGTCAGTTGCCGAGGCTCTAGCCTACCTGGAACTTGCTTTCTGCCAATATCAGAAGCTGAGTAGTACGTGAGCCGTAACAGCCACACCAACTACTTTCAGCGGCCCTATTATTGTAACGATTTAAGGGGATCATGCATGGGAACATTTTCTGTGAAATCGTCCTTTGTGCGTAAACTTCTATCTCGGTAAATAAAAGTCGTGGATATAAGACTTGTGGGCTTTCATCACATGTAATAAAATCCCACTGTTACAGATCTAATTTGCAAAGTAGTGTTACAACAGAAACACTGCGTGCCTTGCGCATAGAAGCAATGAGGCACTAGGAGAGTAACTGTTGTCCGTATCGCTCCATCGCTTCCTGACCTCTCACGTGCAGGTACATAATATCCTTAAATCTGTAGGGTAGTTCAATGTAGGGGGACCTCTAGTATTCTTTTAGGTATCCAACACATATTGAGATACAGCACTTGAAAACTTCATATTCATTGATGCTATTGTGCTCTGAAATTGTGTTGCCAACTAATAAGACATCTTAAAATCATCCTGACCTTGTCTAAAGCATGGTTTTTGTAGGTGAGCATATAGGATACACATTTTAACAGTTTAGTGAAAAAAGCGAGTTTTTTCAAACGTAGCGCTAAGAAGTCAAGTGGCAGGTAGGCGCAAGCCGTAACACTACTTGCCTCCAACTACACCATCACCAACATGTTGCAGCCCTACACTTCCACAACAAACCATGCTACCTCATCAAGTAAACACATGTACATCCAACAAAACACACCCACCAACAGTGCGCCTGACGTGCACTACCACCAACCATGCCTACATGGTCCACTATGCTCGCTCGCATACATACACTTTCTAAAGTGTTACAACATCCACAAACTGTACATTTACATAATTCTGAACATCCAGAGCCACCTCCCACTAAATATATATGCAAAAGAAGTAATATATAATATTAAAAAAACTAGTTACTTAGTAAATGTGAAATTAAATAATTGGTGTACCTAGACTCAAGAAAGACGTAAATATCAAGAAGCCAACTTTTAAAATGACAACCACGAATTAATTTGCATCCACTACAGGCCTTTGTTAGTTTCAGTCCCAATTTGAAACAATATAGACACATCCACAACTCAGCATATGCCATGCTACACTCACAGTAAAAAATAACAGTAGAAAATCAAGCGCACTCTCACTAATGAGGCCTGTTAGTGGCTGCCTCATCACCACAACAGCACGAGGACCAACTGTTTACAGTTTCCTTATACCTCATTCAAAACTGGCCAATCACAAATATTGTAGAAATTAAATCTTGTAATAAAAATTATGTCTGTTAAAAGTGCAGTTCTAAACAGCACTTTCAGACTCTCGTAATGCTATGGTTATTTTCTTACATAAAGCTATGGCGATCTTAGCACAGCATAAACTGCTAGGTATACGAAACTACACACTGTTAACAGGTGTAAATATCAAGGTGCAAGTGTTGAGACATGTTCATAAACTAAGTAACAAACACAGCAACACAAGAACATTACCATTGCTTATACACATCAAACAAAAGATATTATCAACGCAAAATGAAAACTTTAAAACTCCACAAATACTTCATCAGCGCTTCACATTTTTAAATGCCTAAATAATGAATTTCTAAGATCAATACTTAATTATCTTAGCAAGACTGTGGCACTACAATATTTTAATATGTAAAAAGTTTGCATTAATTCATGTTAAAAGCAAATAACATAGTAAAACCAATTGAATAGGCCTACTGAAAATCTTAACATTCTGTCCAACTGTATAACAACTACTTTGCTAATTTAGAAAGCTTAAAAAATGCAAGCAAAATCTCACGAAGTTGAGGTTTGATTAAAATATGTTTTGCATTGTGCATAGTTTATAAACTGTGCCTTTGAATCATGAATGTACACATTTTTTGCACCTTCGTGTTTCTTGCATTCTTTACTTAGTTTATAAATAGCCATTTAGCCTGCTCTACAACACACTGATGTGCAAGAATACTGACACTTTACACGCATAGAACGAGCTGACATATCAGGATGAATCGGATATTTTGCAGTATACAGAAACTTACAAAACGAAAGATACTGTGCCGTTGCAAATTACCGATATAAATTTTAATGCAACACAAATAGAGTTTATTGAAATGAAAATTAAAATCGGCGCTGAAAATTCTTGACATTGCATATCACTGATGCCACGAAAGCTTATTTGACAATTTTCCTTGGCTAGACAAATGCGCGGACAGTTTGGAGGAGACTGCGGCATCCACGCCACGCCAGTATGATCGTAGAACAGGCGGAGGGCAGAGATAGTGTAGAGTGTGTGAACCAACCCCACGACTGCCGTGAACCTACCTTCATAGTTGACCTGGCCATCGCCGTCGATGTCCGCCTCCCTGATCATCTCGTCCACCTCCTCATCCGTCAGCTTCTCGCCCAGGTTCGTCATCACGTGCCTCAGCTCTGCCGCGCTGATGAAGCCATTTCCGTCCTTGTCGAATACTCTGAACGCCTCTCTGATCTCCTCCTCACTGTCAGTGTCTTTCATCTTCCTCGCCATCATTGTGAGGAACTCTGGGAAGTCGATCGTGCCGTTACCTGTAACCCAACGTGCTCACACTGACTACACTGCTTCCTGCATCTACCAACCAATTAAAAAAATATATCCTCCCATTACCCTACATAAATATGCCAAATGTCGCCAAAAATACTGCAGTAAAATTCCTGTCAACACAAAATCCTGCGAAATATTCGTGCAATTATCACAGTATACCAAATGACTACTGTATCACGTTAAACTATCTACGTCCATTAAAGCATACAAACAATACACTTGCACAAGCAGTTAGGTACAGGTTATGTTGCACAGGCCTAAACATAGTGCTTGTCAAGGAGGTTATGTCGAACTTACCATCTGCATCGACCTCGTTTATCATGTCCTGCAGTTCTGCCTCGGTGGGGTTCTGTCCTAGCGACCTCATGACGGTCCCCAGTTCTTTAGTCGTGATCGTGCCATCGCCGTCCTTATCGAACAAGGAGAAAGCCTCTTTGAACTCTGCGATCTGTTCCTCCGTCAACTGGTCTGCCTACGAACACAACCAATATGCTGGCTCGATTCAAAATTTCAAAACACCACCTAGCATCCACTGCATTTTTTTCAACACCAGAACAACAAAATAATACTCTCCCACAACACATTTTTATGGCTCGACTTTATGTAAGTAAAATAAGTTACTTCCTGGCATAAAAAAAAAACCACAAACCTAGCCTCAGTCATACCCTCGCCGAGAGATAATCTGCGGCTCCACAGGCCAATTATAGCCGATGACTAACGGAACATTCCCATTATTACTGCTTACTGTTCCCTGCCTGCCAACATTGCTCACTTTCCTGGGATGGATAAACATTCACGTGGAATAATGTAGAATGCGTTCTACGTAACACAATCTATTAACAACGTTACAGTGCATGCAGGTTATTTTCCCACACAGTCAATATTCGCAACACTGATATCAAAATGGTGACTACAGTAGTTCCGGCAAGGCCAAACCGATGTTACGAACAGGCCCGTTTTAAAGCGGAGGGACACGTGAACAAAGCCACAAACCTGTAATACCGAGGCTTCAAAACTTTGATTAAAAAATTCTCAACGCGCAAAGTTAACTTCACAACATTTTTGAAAACCACTTCGCGCTAACACAAAATGCCGAACATTCACGCAACATGCATATCCTGAACGACACGTAAGCTACAGTTTCACAAAGCAGTATGAACATGAGTAGACACAGACGATGTTGGTTTGAGAACACTTACCATCGTTGATACGTTCCGGTTTGCACTACCTTCTAAAAGTCCCCGGCACCGCCACACCGACACTAAGTTTATCCTCCACACGAACACAAGCAAGAACTGGCGCGGAGCGGAGCGGACTAACTACAGCGAGCCGAGCCGAGCGCCGCGCCTCGTATACCTCCGCCGCACAGCGTCCACACGCCTTGTGTATTCACACGCCCGAGAAAATACTTCCTCCTCGCCGTTATTTATTTACTCGAAACACAGGCAGAAAATCGCACGCGTAGTCACTAGGTACGCAGCAGATGCGACGAAACCGAGTCGTGAGCACGGATTAAGTGTGGGAGGCGCGGGAGAGTGAGCTTTATAGGTGCAGGGTGCGGTCTTGTTTACAAGACTTGCCCGTCGGTTCGTCGTAACGTGGGAACTAAGCTGGCCTGTGATTGGCCGGCACGCACCTGCAATGCGTCAAACCGTGTGCCGTTGGTAGCGCGACGGTGGCGGCAGAGCTAGCCGGCGCCCGCGCGCGCGCTCTAGCCTGCACTGTGCTGCTGTGTGACAAGATAGCGGCGAGGGGCGGAGACCCTGGCTCTGTCCTCTCTGCCTGGTCCGCAGCACGCCGCGCCAATGCACCATTACACCTCCTGCTCCGCCCTTCGATTTTCTCCTGCATTGCTGCCGCCGCCACTCTCTTCTGCAACTAAACGCCAGCCACATTCATCATTTCGCATATTTATATATCGGCATCCCAGTATTATGCGCCTCGTGAAACGCACTTTTCATTATTGTGCTTTTAAATTCCAGCTTCGTAAAAAAAAATTATCTATTAAACATATGAGAGACTTTTAAGAATTTAGACATTTAACGCAGGCCTACGTGTAAAAAAAAAAGTTAACACTTCTTAGCCCTAACTTAACTGACGTTTCCAATATTCAGATGTTGAACAATACCAAATCCTTTTCGTGTCACTTTATTTCTCCTTTGCTGTAATGAAGCTAATTTATTCGCTGACAAGAGCGTAGAAGTGGTTATAAGGAGATTCTGGGTTAAACCTTCGCCCTCCGCAATATAAACGACATATTAAAAAAGAAAGTACCGTAATATAGTTAGTTATCATTAAAATAATAAATTAGGAAAATAAACATGTATAATAAAACATTAAAACTAAGTAAAATAAAGAAAATAATACAGGTTTCCATAGCTGCTGTTCGCCAGCTGATATTTGTATAGGTGTTGTTTTATGGAGACCCTCCCCCCCCTCCCCCCACCCCTTCGACCAACTTCTTTTGACGTGAATACGTATTTAAATTTGTAACCATAGTGGGAGATAATACAAAAAATCTGATGATAACAAAAACTGGGGATACAGTTTGGCATGAAGTTTCCGAATTCAAAATTCAATTACACTACTCGATTGCCAAAGAATCAAAGAATATCTTACGTTGAGCGTGGACTGAGAGGCATTTTTAGTCGGCCGGGGGGGGGGGGGGGGGCACAATTTTGAGTTCGTTTTGCCGCGTCTCATAACTTCCGCGTAGTACAAATTTTGACAAGGAGAAGCTATGATGCTCGTTTAAATTTAAATCGGCAGATCTCGTCAAGATCAATCAATTGCGTGTATAAAAACATTTGTGTGGCGTAGTAATGGTGTAATTGTATGAGTTTAATGAAAAAAAAAATCAAGAAAACTTAACACAATTTCGGCCTATACTCGTCAAAAAGCCAAGTCGAAATACAGAAATCGTATACGGTTGGAAAGAGCATCTCAATATAAATCCAGTGATACCCATAAAACCCCATATGATCGTATGAAGCGGTGCCGGGAACATTAAAACAAACAATGCGTCCAAGCGCGTTAACTTAGACATATTCACGCAAAACAAACGGCCGTGTCCCCAACACAGCCAAACCCAATTTTTTTTTTTTTTCAAAATTATTTCTGTATTTGCGGTATCATTAAAAATGAGTGGAGCTGATTTGAGATGAGAGATTTGGGCGGCTCAAAAACGAGGTGTTGAGAGCCGATCATGAGTTGTAGTAGAATACACATGTTCCTTCTGAGCCAATGGCGCCTGGAATACGAGCTAGGAACCAGCCGAATGCCGACTAGAATCTAGGTGATCTTGACATAGCGCCCGTGACCTAGGCTAACCTTGATTATTTTAGAAATTCTAGAAACAGTAGTAGATAAAAATTGCCAAAGTAGTAGGGACATAAGAATCCTAGATGTGATTGGTGATCGGCAGGCGTAGTGCCATAAGATTAACCTGGGAAGGGTCTCAAACAGGAGGATACTAAACTGGTGCTATTTGTGGTGATTCCTTAGGAGGCAATTGCGGTGCTAATCCTGTGCTGTGATTGCTCGTTGGTTGTGGCAGAACATCAATTATGTAAATATAGTCATGATTTCCGAACCATTAATGCTATGCTCATCAAATTCATAACATAGACACCGTACACTACATACAACATAATGGTAATACTATTTTGGCCCTAAACACTTTGTGACAAAAGTTTAATTTGAGTTAAGCCCTTTTGTAAAATGTAGTCACAATTTCCGAACCGTTGAAGATATAGTAAACAAATTCGTAACATAGGCATTGTACCCAATATCCACCACAGTGCTAACGTCATTTAAGCCCTAAGACCTTTCTGACAAGGTCAATTATTCATTTAAGCCCTTTTATGATCATACTCATAATTTCCGAACCGTTGAAGATATAGTGATAAAGTTCATAATGCAGGCATTGTATTCGATATGCAACACAATAATAAAGTCATTAAGGCCTTAAGCCCTTTCTGACAAGGTCAATTATATCTTAATACCTTTTATAAGCATACTAACTCATAATACTAATCTACCAAAGCTACAATCATCAAATTCATAACATACATATCAAGTCGAACAACAATCAAGACTACAAGGTCAAGCACACCTTAAGCGCTTTTATAAGCACACTAACTCATAATTTACCATATACCAAAGCTACAAACATCAAATTCATAACATACACATGAACCCCAACAACAAACAAGACTACAATGTCAAGCAAACCTAAAGACCTTTTATAAGCATACTAACTCATACTTTACCATATACCAAAGCTACAAACATCAAATTCATAATACACACATCAAGTAGAACAACAAACAAGACTACATGGTTAACCACACCTAAAGGCCTTTTACAAGTATACCAACTCATAATTCCCCATCTACCAAAGCTACAAACATCAAATTCATAACATACCTATCAAGTATAACAACAAACAAAAATTCAAAGTAAAACATACCTAAAACCCTTTTAAAGGCATACTAACTCATAATTTTCCATCTACCAAAGCTGCTAACATCAAATTCATAACATACATATAAAGACCAACAACAAATAATACTACAAGATCAAACTGACCTTAAGCACTTTTATAAGCATACTAACTCATAATTTCCCATCTACCAAACATACAAACATCAAATTCATAACATACACATCAACACCAACAACAAACAAGACTACAAGGCCAAACACACCTAAAACCCTTTTATAAACATAGTAACTCATAATTTCCCATATACCAATGCTACAATCATAAAATTCATAAGATGCACATTAAACGCAACAACAAACAAGACTACAGGGGCAAACACACCTAAAACCCTTTTATAAACATAGTTAGTCATAAACTCACCAAGTATGTACTCATCAAGGACATATTTACCAATGTAATATTATTTCATTTCTGATTTTAACCAAAATTTTATTTGTGAGTTGGTTAGGTGCTAAGGTTAATTAATGTAATGTTAACTTTGGATTTTGGAGATCAATCCTTGGTCAGGACACGTAATATTATTTCATTTCCGATTTAAAACCAATTTTATTTATGACTTGGGTAGGAGCTAGACTTAATTAATATAATGTTAATTTCTCAAGACCTCGATGTTAAGAGACACCCAAATCATTCCGTTCATACAGGTGTACTCGCAATTAAGCAGTATATCTTAGCATTAGTAGGTCCCAGGTCCCGCTCACCTCCCCTCCCCCCCTCCCCATCAACCAAGACCTGCTGCACTCCCATGTGACTTCTGGTGTTAAGCAGGTTTCACACGATGCAATATGAGTGCCAAACTTGCGCGAGATGCCGACCTTGCACGAACATTTCTTGCACAAGTTTGTGTGCAAGGCACATCTTGCACGAAATGGGTTAGAGCCGGTCCTATTTTTTTCGTGCAAGGCGATGCAAGTTGCGATCCTATTGGTCCTTGTATGCTGGTCATGTGACTAGTTGTAACATCAACCATAGAGTAAAAGAAAATCATAATCGGAGGTGTGCGATGAGGAAAGTATCTTTAAAACGTAAATTGGAGTTCAGACAGTTTGCTGAAAATAAAATGAAAACAATTAAGTTATATTTTGGAGGGATAGCTTTGAAACAAATACCTTGTTGAAGTAAGCAACTTCATATTTGGTATTATAATATCATGGCTGTTTGGTACTAACCAGGGCTATCAAATAATTTTGATGCGCTACAGTATTCATCTTATTTATCTGCTTGTGAACTCGTTTCGCACGAAGTTTAGATGGCATTCTCGTACGAAATCTTACGCCAAATGCATCTTGCATCGTGTGAAGCCTGCCTAAGCAAGTTGAGAAGTGGATTCATGTGTGTGTGTACGTGTGTGTGTGGTCTCTACTCAGGCAGCAGACATCATTAGTTTTCATTCTATATGAAATATGTGAACGAAAACGCAATTTAATTCCCGAGATGCAGGTCTCCTGTGTGACTTTCAGAATTTTGCTACCAATACAAATTCTGTAGATACACACACACATTCAACTCTCGTAATTTAGCAGTATATAATAAACATGCGTTTAAAAAGAGATGGGAACCTTCATTCGCACAGAACTGTAACCTTTTAGTATATAGCCCCTCGAGATACAACCCAGTCGTCCCCCACGAAATATAGCCATACCTCAAGAAAAAAGATTTCCCTTTTTCGGTAAACTCTGAAATCTTATCGCACAAAGCATCTAGAAAACATAAAGCTGCACTACTACTTAACGATACTCGAATAGACAAACACGAATAAGACAATAGTATATATGTTCATTATAAGCAGGGAGTTTCGATATGTTCTCTCACAACGAATCCATGATATTAGTATAGAATTTTCAGAGCGATGGGCCTTCCATATTTTGAGGACAATCACAGAACATAATAATAACACTTACGCTGATATTTATGAATAAATCGCATTACTAGAGAGCTCAAAAAATTATTTGTTGTCAGCAATTCATGTCATGATTTCCTATCATTTTTCAGGCACTCCGAGCTACCATTTTGTATTTTCCAGGTTTTTAGAGTCACCATTTAGCACCCGATTCGTCGTTGCTCTACTTGGTAATGCTAGAAACATATATCGAAACGAACCATTATTATTTTCTTCATATCCCAACATGCTAGTCTGTCCATTTGCTAATGCAAATATTTAAAAAAATTTCACACCTACAAATGTTTTTACAAAATGTTCAAATAGTGGTAAATCAGTTGGGAAATTAACTCCCAGAATATTCTATTCACGTTCTTAAGCAAATATGAGTGCTGGTTTCCTTTCATGAAAAAAGATATTTAACCTGGTAGTGTCGGGAAAACCTTATATATATATATATATATATATATATATATATATATATATATATATATATATATATATATATATTCAGTATTATATATATTATATATATATACAGTATTCAACTTTCAATAACATGCTTCACGGTCCGAAAAATGCTGCATATTTAGATTTCCAAGGTGAACAAAATCGTATTTTAAGTTAAATGAATTCCGCATGCAGCATAATATGTCGCCATGAATCCATCAGGATATTCGGAATACCGATTATAAAATAACCTAAAGTACACCATGAAGGTTTCCCCCGCCCTTGCTTTCTGTCCCTGCTCCATACTCACCTTGTTTCACCCTCATCGGCTCTCCAGGCATCGTTGTCGAGAGCCGACCAAATCGATCCACTCCCTCATGAAGCCCGAACCTGTAAAGATACTCATGCACGTTGGTGATATTTTAGCCCAGTCTGGCCAGAGTAACGTAACCATACCCACGATAAACTTTAGAAAGGCTTGAAGCAGGAGCGAACACCTCCATTATCGGTGCTCATTTTTGTGGCAAACTTCGTGTATACACGATCTGTGACCACCGTCATGCCCAGGAAGCAACCTGATGCTTGCTAACAGACACCGCATCGTCCCCGGATAATGCCACGATGATAAAAAATATATATATGTTATGCAAGCACATAAGTAATAAATACAAAAAAAAACTATTTTAAACAGACACATAGTTGTGCACATAAGGTCTTTACTCATGCACAAAAATAGTGCCGCAGAAGAGATTACTCAGGTGAGGTCTATAGGAATCTACGAAATTACGTATATTTGGGCACATCAGTCACAAGCCTCCAGCACCAACAGCTCCTAGACCCATTTTCAAATATGTTATCTTCCACAAGGTATGTATTAGAGAGGACCATAGCATATTAGTAGCTAGAGGGTACACTCCCTTCACGAGCACATGCACAACATACTTCGCTCAGGACGCATATTCGTACAGGGAATCAACTTCACGACCAGTCCACTCTTCATACTGCTGTTACACCCCAACATGGTGAGTCAGGTTCGATTCCCAACATGGCACGTTTTATTGGAGAACTGACTACCATTGTTCACCCTCAGCTGTTGAGCACTGTAAGACCGTCTCTCGCGCATTCCTTTCTCGGCTATAAAACACACCATATTCTCGATGGAAACGATATTTGTTGCTCCACACTTGTACTATTTGTGGCAAAAGTAAACTCCCATTAGTACAAGTTGGGGTCGCAACGCTCGCCTCCCATCACAAGCCCACATGTAGCGCCCTCCTGTTTGCGCCTACCGACAGCATATTGGCGGACCAGCTTAATGGTCTTCACACGTCTGCTTCGCCCCCCGACATAGCGACCCAGGTTTGACTCCTGGTGGGTGTACCAGCGGATTGTAGCACATGGCAATGGTAACGGACGATGATGCTGGCTGGCAGGGTTTCTATGATAACTCCTGTTTCCCTCGTCATTGCATTCTGGCACTGCTCTGTACTCACATCGTTTCACCCTCATCGGCACACCCCAATGTTAAACAATCTCCAAAAATACTTCCTCAAAAACATTCCCCAAAAACTTTAATTAAAAATACATCTCTCAAAAAATCCTCTGAAAAACATCCCTCGGTATTTAGTAAAAGGGAATTCTGGGACACTGGCACCTGCCGCAGGAGCCAGGAGCCGGCCGCCATCTTGGATTTCGTGCAAAAAACAGTTTTTTCGCACAGAAAACAAAAAAAAAAGGCCACCAGCAAAACTTTACGATATAATCATGTTTTTCGCAAGATTGCGGAATGTCGATGCAAATTTCTCAATGACTCCACATTGTGGTTTTTTGTAAGATGTGGGATGTGCGGCCGTCTTGTAGCAGAATTTCCTGCTCTGTCAATCCTGACTCTTGTTAGCAAGATGACCACCTAATACTGGCTAACAATATGGCGGTCATGCTTAGCACTGGCTAGCAAGATTGCTGACAGTTTGCACAATGAAGTGTGCAATTACTGTGCAACCACTCCCGGCGGCCAACTTGGACCATAATCTCCTGCTCTGTCATTCTAGCGCAGGGGTTCCCTCGGCATGCTGCCAGCACTGGCCGGCAGATGGCAGGAACGGTCTCGAAGCTTCAGAATGCTGACCGGCAAAATGGTGGCTATGTATCTGACCTGGTTAGCAAGGTGGCGGTCCCTATGACAGCGCCACCCCAGCATGTCCCTCTATCGGCGCCACCGGGCATGTGTCCCTATGTCGGCGCCACACAATGGTGATACTGGCTAGCAATATGGCGGATGTGTGCCTATGATGATACTGGATGGCAATATGGTGGTTGTGTCCCTATGTTGGCACCACCCATTAACTATGGTAATGAGAACTTCCTGCTCTGTCAATCCTGTCTGCCATCATGTTGGCACCACCCACTGGCTGTATCCCTATGGTGATGCTGGCTGGCAATATGGCGGCTTTGTCCCTATATAGGCGCCAACCCAGCATGTCCGACACCCGTGTCTCGTGAGGGATGTCACCATCAGCGGCAATTTTGGCCAGTGGCGGCCATTATAACGACCAGGAAGTCGCACTGCACTGTCTGGCAAGATGACGGCCAGTTCACAGCCTGGTGGTGTCCATCTAGAACTTGTGCAGTGGCCAGGCCTGCTCAGGTCGGCCATCTTGCCACTGGCTGACAATATGGCAACAGCGGGCACATGACACCTGCCATATTAGCACTTGCTGGCAGCAGCAGCCTGATCATTCAATCCAGTCGGCCACTGACTGACAAGATGGCGTTGGCCATGCCAGTCGTAACAGCCATCTAAGTACAGACTGGCAATATGGCGGCCACTACACCAAGGTTTCCTGCCCTCTTGGACGAGAACTTCTCACTGTCAGCCATCTTGGAAGTCGTACTGACTGACAAGATGGTTGTCATGGCAGTAGCACTAGGCAGCCATGATGCCAGCCAGCCGCAGCCATCAGATAACTTCCTACTCTGTCAATATGGTCGCACTGACCGGCAAGATGGTTGCAAATGGCAGTGGGTGTCGGCCAGTCCCAGTGAACTACCTGCTCTCTGGTAGGCCATCTTGGAAGTCGCACTAGATGGTGACCATGATGGCGGCGGGTGTCCATGTTGCTGTTTAGTACGATGGAGAAATGTCTGGAAGCCTCCCGCTCTGTCATTCCATTCTGCCATGGTAAAATAGATACTGTCTCCATAACATGGAGACCCAATGCCGCTGTCTGGTGACTGTCTCCCTAAGACAGAGACCCACTCGACGGCCTATGACGAAGCCCCATCTACACCCATGTTGTCGGCCAGCATGTCAGGGAAACGTCTCGCTCCATAAGTATGTTCAGCCAAGTACATCGGTAGCTGACTGGCGGCTGTCTCCCAAATTCGAAGCCCCACCCAATGGAGTGTCCCCCTAAGACAATTCCCCACTGGTGGCCATGTTGTCGAAGAAACATCCCGCTCTATCATTCTACCCCTGGCCAATGTCGATGACTGGCAAAATTGTGGCTGTGTCCCTAAGACAAAGCACCACCCAGCAGTGTGTGTGCCAAAGACGAAGCCCCATGCAACCGGCGGCGGGCGTCAGCCAGTCGCCAAAGAACTTCGGTCGGTCATCTTCGAAGTAGCACTAGATCGCGGCCAGCAGTGGCGGTGGACCAGAACTTCCTGCTCTACCAATCCAGTTCGCAATTTTGGAAGTCGCGCTATATAGTGTCCAGTGTAGCACCGCGCACACCACAGTTAGCACCACAGTTAGAAACGCATGTACCACAGTTAGCACCACAGTTAGCACTACAGTTAGACTGAAGTTAACACTGCAGTTAGCACCACACGCACCACAGTTAGCACTGCAATCAGCCAACTAACCAGTTGTCGCCAGAGCCGATTTTACTATCAAGTCTCCACCAAATAAATACACTCTTGTTATACAGATTCGTTTCAGTATAATTCCAGACTTGAAACAGTATGGACATAAAATTACCAATGATGCATCTGCTTTGTCGCTTCTACGGTAAATAATTCATTGCTCTGCGCAGCGTGCGGCGACATGAAATAACGACCTACAGGTTGAAAACACCAAGAATATCATTTCAGTGCGATTTCTGACAGAGAGAGTGTACATGGAGTGATATTTTGAAGACATTCTAAAACGTGTAGTAATGGTTCTCTGCCACTACAATCATCATCACACGCACCATAACAATCAGCACACCAATCAGCACCACAATCAATGGTGCAAGATAGTGGTGGTATCATACATATTATCAAGCAAGCTGTTACTCTAACCATACACATCTATGACGAAGGTGAAGATGTTTCCCACGGATCACGTCATGGAAACCTATTTCCGAATACAGTGAGGTGCATCATCGCAGGACTATCAAATTGTGGGGAAATATGCGTCCTACTGAGTCTGCTGGAAGAAGAGAATGGTCTTCGGTTTGCGAATGTCTACCTCTACTCGAAATCGCTACAGCAGTCAAAGTACTGGCGGCTAACGCAAATACTTCAAGCAGTGGATGGCCTACACTATTTTCCATGTAATGGCAATGAAAAAATCGTATAACCAAGTGAAGATCTCCATAAATTAGTGTTTCTTTCTACGATGTTGCACGTGAAATAAAAGTTGACAATGCACCGATATTTTAGCATGGGACGACATGCAAATGTGGACTGTATGTACCTCGGCAAGACTTATTCACGCGTTCCCAAACAAATTCTTTGCGACAATGCAAACATGTTGTTACTGTTTCGCATGGACGATATGAATTTGCGACACGTTTACAACGATCATTTCATTATAGACATGGTGCTATCAGATTTCAAATATATGTGTACCTTGTGCTGGAAAGAGAAATAGGGATATTTGACTATCATTAAGGACTGTCTGCTACATAAAGGCAGATACAGGCGCACGTTCGATCAGTTCATCTATGTATGTTGAGAATGAGAGAACTGTTTGTTTATAAATAAAAAATATACGTTAAATATGTTGCAGTATATTTATTTGATAACAAACCTCTCTGCTACCAATGTTACTACTGTGGTAATGCATGCCATCATGAAAGTTGCCATTGCAAAGTCAATGTTTGTCATTTACCAGAAAGCGAGTGCAAGTAAGACATTCGCTAACAGTACCAGTGCGAAATGTTATGAATATAGTAACTGACCATTTGCAATCACCTACAAGACTTACCAATGTGTTAACTGTAGTGCTGCATACATGAATAAGTAGCATTTTTATGCTCACAGCCGGAAATGTTCTACAAAAGAGCATGTTAATGAACCTGCTCTGGCATTAATTTCACCTCCCTGAAACACTTCCACATCACTAGGGAAAAAATATTATCGGATATTGTCTGAATCGAAAGAGAATTAATATGTTTTGTTTAGTTTCAAGTCTCGAACTCAGGCCCACATACCTTAACCCACCTTAGAAGATTGTGTAATTTCGTTTATCGTCCATATTTAAATTCTAAAATCGCATGCAATGTTAATCATGGATATGCAGAAATATTCACACACCCAATTACACATACACACGCTTCAACTATGTTTATTCTCTGCTTTTAGACGATGGGGGAAAAACATAAAATAAAGAGATATTTTTACGTGGTGTAACAGAAAAAAACCTGGAGACAGTGGGCGCAGCTTCCGATGGGAACTCAACGAATGCACAGACAACATTGAATGACTTGCCTATCCGTACGCAGTATACATTACAGACCAAGAAAGCAACTCGTCACTTGCATGAACGCTACCCTAGACAAAATGAACTTATTTAATTTTTTACATTTTAATCATAGTTGGCTGTAATTCCAGATCCATGTAAGATATAGTTGTCAAATTCATAACATAGGCATCACCCTAGATTATAAGTCACATAAGGTCAAGTTTGACCTATGTTTAATAATAAGTCAAAAATAGGTATCATCCAAGACGGTGAGAATGGTCGTGGGGCCAAGTATGTCTACTTATAGACATATTTGGCTGTAACCACCGAACCAGTTAAGATATAGTTCCCAAATTCATGACATATGCACCCCAGATGGTGAGAAGGGTCGCCGGGCAAGTATGTCTACTTATAACCATAGTTGACTGTAAGCAGTGGAAGGGACTAGCATACACATAGCGATTCTACTATCAAGTCTTCGCCAGATTATAAATACACACCTTTTAATCAGCATTGTTTCCATATATATATATATACATAGTATGTCACTCACTATTACATTGTCAGGTTGGCCGAGCGGTCTAAGGTGTTTGAGTTAAGCTCTGGTTCCCTGTGTGGGGAACGTATGTCCGAATCCTACACCTGACAAATACTTTTTTGCCGATAAGACTGTAGGTTCGCTTCTTTGCTGTTGTATGTACATAAAACAAGGGCATATATGCAGAGACACAAACTCTCTGGCTCATTCACAGTTCGTCTGTCGTTCGCGAGCTCTGACTTGCTTGATAATGCATCTGAGGTCATCAGCTATGCATCGTGGAGCATAGTGAAAATGATGTATATGTCTACAAACATCTATCTGCATATATACAGCAGGACGAGGATATACGCGACTGTCTCCTATGTATAGAGTGTTTGCAAGGATGTACTACTGTTATGGACACACCACATTCAAGGGGCTGGTGTGATGCACGTCGGAAGAAGCAAGAAGAAAAAAGGGCAATGATTAATTTCCTTAGGAACTCACGAAGGATAGAGAGAGATGTGTACCTGGAGCAGCTGACGAGGTCGTGTCAACACAAGTTTGGCTAAAAGTCACAGTTCTGCTCCTTGATGCAGTGGCAGGGTGCGCTCTTGCACTCCTTTGGTGTCGTCCTAGCGATGGTCGGGAAGCTCAAAGTAGTAGTAGTTAAACTAGCAATATGATGGTTTAGTATAGGTTGGCCGGTTCAGTTGACATCCAGAATTCTTCGATGATGGAGGACAGTTGTTTGTTTCGCTACTGCAAGAAGACCTTTTCTAAAAGCTACAATGCCCGTCGACATGAGATTGGTTGCCCTCACAATATGAAGTTTGCTTATGTGTATTTTCAAGAGGGCCAATCACATTTTCGACGACGTGATAGCTTCAAACGACATATTGCAACATGCAAAGAACTTCTTCCTGTACGTGTCAGTAAGTTGTTGCTGAGTTTACAGCATGTTATATTTGGGGGGATACCTGCAAACAAACTGTCAACTACATATACACATTCTTTTGGGCATTCTTCCATAGAAGATTATCCCCAGCAGTGCAAGTAGGGTCTATTTGACCCCCAATAGGAATCGTATCGTTTAACCCAATACAAATCCCATTACTAAATACAATAATTTTACTAACTTCAGGGTAACAGTAACCTGAGCACATCATAGATTATTAAATAATAATATAAAAGAAATAAATCAAAGTTTAACAATTACCATTTTACTGGGATTATATTTCACATTACTACAAGCAAAGACATATGAATACATTTGCATGCACCTTCACTGCGAAGAGACATATGAAGCATAAATGCAAGCTGAATCCATATTGCACAGGATATAGATGTGATAAGTGTCAAGGTTTCTTCACTCGTACATATATTTTCAAAATACACATGAAAAATTGCAAAGACCTTGTACTATAAACCTGTGACGATTAGGTGCCTGCCGTATCGTACATCAACTTCCGACCTGCACAATCCTTCGGGGAGGAAACAGTGTCGCTATTGAGTAAGGTCTTCAGTAGAAATAACAATGCATGACGACACAAGAGATCTACCTGCCTACCAGAACCAATTATGCTACCTAACTTAATTGGTGTTTAAATCCCACTGATGATATATATGTATATGTGTGTATATGTGTGTGTGCGTGTGTATGTGAAATTGACAGAATCGACAGTGTATTGTTGTTATTCGAAGAGTGAAAATCGAAGATGGAACATACTTCAGAAAGCCATTTGTGCCAGTTCTGCAAGAAATCGTTTTCCAACAGCTGCCATGCTCGTCGACATGAGCCTGGGTGTACTAACAACACGAAGCAGTCTACATTGTCATGTGAACAGTGCAAGTCTCAATTTGGTCGATATGACAGCTTAAAAGGCATCTTGTAACATGTGATGGACTCTCTCGCATACCAGCTAAGACGTCTGCATTGGATACTGGCGCACTCCCACCATTGACAATATCAGACCCGAACACTGTAAACAATTATCCACAGACATGGTCTTCATCTGCTGTATTGGATACTAGAGCACAGTCACCATGGGCTACACCGATCTTGGACATGTACAATTCTCCGAAGAAATCGAGATATTTATTTTACTACTACGGCAAGGCCTTTAGTACGCATTACAGTGCCAGTCAACATGAGAAATCTGGAGCATGTTCGAAGAAGACGAGCTGGGGCATTGACACTACTCAATGTCATAAGTGTAGTCACGAGTTCACATATTATCAAGCAACAGGAAGCATTCAAGCCGAAAGGCGACTCAAAATATATTCCTAGCTGGAAAAACTATACAGAGAGGCGATGAACAACCATATTAAAAATTGTACATATGAAAAACATACACCAGCACACACTGCAAGTGTACCAAATGAGAATGGGTTCATAGGGAAAGAATCTGATTTCTGCAGTCTAATGAAGACATATGTTGCAACAGGTATGGCGAAAGATATTTGTACATACCTTAAGCATATGAAGCAGAATATTATAGATCAACTTACAGATGAGATGGAAAAAGAAGGTGCATTAAAATATAATATATGTATAGAATATCAATATACCAAACCAGAACCACACGACGCCTGAGCCTTCAAGACCTCGAATGTTCCTCTGTATCACACACTCGACATCGAAGATAGTGTTGAAACTAGTATACAGAAGATTTACATGGAGGAAGAAGAGTACATGGGAAAGGGTTCTGGTTGTACATTACAAAGGATAGATCGGCTACAATTGAGAACGAATTCATACCGACCATTTCGTAAATAGGTGCATAATCTACCAAAACGCCATTTTCGACCAGCAGAATGAAATTACTACAACAGCAGAACATCACACATAGTGTGTGTGTGTGTGTGACATCGATACTTCTACCACTACATTAGGGTCGCCACGAGGGATCAGCCGGGAGAGGTCAGCCAGGAGGGGTCAGCACTGTGTACGACCACCAGGATACTGGCTTATGTAGTGCAACAACAATTTAGGTAGAAGCGATGACACACTTCGCTCGAGACAGTGTCAAACTGACACACACAACGGAATAAGCGCAGTTGCCTGCAATGCAGCTGGGTGAAGGACTGGCACAATGATTAAATCTCGCTGATGAAATGTGTGTTAGTAGGTATTGAGCACAAAGACTAGACCTATTATATATATATATATCCATGCTGCTACTGTGGGAAGAACTTCAGTTTTGTTCCACATGAAGATGGTGCAAGGTAATGCTGTAGTGCATGCCTCTGTGGCTGTACCTTCCTCCACTGCCATTCATCGTAAGCGAGTGCAGCAAGACATTCGCTAATAGCACCAGTGCCAAACATCACGAAGAATCGCTGCAAGCATTAAGGTATCAATGTGTGGAAATATCTTTTTTAGTATAGGGGTAATACCAAATGACATTAAAGTTACCATTGCTTGTTCAGCCCAACATACAAGGTATTCTACTGTGATAACTACAATGCAGTGTTTACCCTTAGTGATAACCTGTATAGACATAACAAGAAGTGCAAATGAAATGTTCGTCGTTCATCAGGAAGTGAATGCAAGTATTTTGGCAAGACATTCGCTAGCCGCAACAGTGCCAAGAAGATACGTATACATCACACAGCCAGCAGTCATCTACTGAGACAAGCAATGCAAACTAGCATGCAGTGTGAACACTATATAGACATTCACCATGTAAAACAAACATCATTTCGTCAGCGAGTGTGATGGAATGCAGATCATTACAACCAAATTCATCTACTACGATCGTGTACTCTGCTACAACATGAAGACGGAATCAATGGTTGAAGACTTGTCACCTGTAACACAGCCAACAGCATGTGACCCTGAAGAGTCGTTAGAAACATTACGATATCCATGTTACCACTGCGATCGTGTACTCTACTAACATATGGAAATAATTGTCGAAGACTTACCATCTATAGCACCACCAGCATTGACATGAGCAATGGGTCCTGAAGAGTCGCTGCAAGCATTACATTATGAATGCTACTACTGTGGAAATACTTTTAGCAAAAGTTATAATCACATCGACATGAAAGTAGTCACTGCTTGTTCAGCCCAGCTTACAAGACATTCCACTGTGATAACTGTGATGTAGTGTTTACCTGTAGCGATAACCGGCATAGACATAGCAAGGAGGGGGAAAGGAAATGTTCGTCATTCATCGGGAAGTAAGTGCAAGTATTGTGGCAAGACATTCGCTATGCGCACCAGTACCAGATGTCATGAAGAGAGACACTGTCCATTTGCCACAGTCTACAAGACCTGCCCAAGTGTTAACTGTTGTGCAGGATATTCGAATAAGGGTACCTGGATTGTGCACAGAAGGAATTGCTCGAATAAAGACTGCATTTAAGATTATCGAATGTAAAAGCAGTTGAGAGGTCGCAGGCGAAGGACTGGATAAGGTAATATCCAACCATGCACTGAGACAGCCCGAGATGGGCAACGCATGCAGTGCATACAAGCGAGCATCATGTAATTTCGCCTGGTGGAAAGCAAACTGTTACTACTACATGCTTCTGCTACATCATGAAGACGGAATCAATGACTTGTCACCTGTAACACACCCAACAGTAAGGGATCATGAAGAGTCGCTAGAAGCATTACGGTATCCGCTGCGATTGCAAACTCTGCTACCATATGAACATGGTTGCATACTCGCCATCTGTAACACCATTAGAAGAGTCGTTACATTATCAATGTTACTAGTGGGGAAATACTTTTAGTAAAAGTTATAATGCACATCGACATGAAAGTAGTCATTGCTTGTTCAGCCCAGCATATAAGGTGTTCCAATGCGATGCTGTGTTTAGCCACAGCGATAGACATAAGAAGAAGGAAAATGTTCGTCGTTCATTGGAAAGCGAGCACATGTAAGACATCCGCTAAGCACACCAGTGCCAGACTTCACAGTCCATTCGCCACCGTCTACCCATGTGTCAACTGTTGTGTGGGAATAAGAATGCCTGGCAGCAAGAAGTGTTCTGTCTGTTTTTTGCTTGAATGAGAGCATGTATTGCATATTAGTGTGCAGTCGTATCTGTAAATAAAGGTAATGTGTATAAATTATGTCTATTTTATTTATCTAAAAAAAAAAACGATAATATTAGGTCCATCTCCACCACTAGAAAAAAATTACCAGATCTTGTCTAAGTCTGAATGAGAATAGTGTCAAGTCTCGAACTCAGCTCCCTACAAACGACTGTTTGGCACAGATGCTCTTGCAATCTTTGTTTCTCCAGTTGATCGCTCGAGTGGAGATTGTGGGCGGGGCTCAGTAAATGGAGGCAGGCAGGGCTCTCGCGGGACTCAGAGAGGGCTCATGGAGGCTAATAAGGGGTTTGTAGGGGCTCAAAGGGGGCTCAACAGAGGCTCGACAGGGGCTCAGTGGGGGCTACACAGGGGCTCAAGGGGGCTCAGAGAGGGCTTTTGAAGATCTCAGCGAGAGATTGTGTGACAGAGGCTCATCGGATTGAGGGGAGGGGTGAATTGCAGATGACCATGTATAAGTACTCATCTGATGATAAGTGCAGACTATTGTACCAGGCTCATTCATCATGGACGTGTTACTGAATAAATTGAATGGGAAAGCATTCTACAGGATACTCAACGAACTTACAATCGGAAAATGCTATCTAGCAACAGAGTTCCAATGGGCCGAGACTATTTACGAAGAATGTGTCACATTTTGCTGGACAGCACATTCAGAGTGCTACACACAACTAATATCGGATGCCAATATGGTGATGATGAACAAGGCTGACATTCATATCACATATGGTGGTATCAAGCCAATAGCTAATGGCAAGACTATGCACGTTATCGAGTTTTGTTAGAAAATACAGATGTCTGCTCTCTCTCCTCTCTCTCTCTCTCTCTCTCTCTCTCTCTCTCTCTCTCTCTCTCTCGATGGATGGATGTAAGCAGTGTCACGCTCATCATGTATACGGCATTTATTCCTCTGGACGTAAGCAAGTACGAAGGCGTCACAATCGGCTACTGCCGAGTTCGATTCCAACCACCTGGATGTCTGGAATCCTCCGCTCACCTGTGAAGTGTTACTTGCTGCCAAGTATGTATAGGAAGCAGCTTCCAATCGTGAGCTTCGACCTGCAGTCATTGTCAACTCAGCTTCCATCAGCATGTGAGTGTCGACGCCGTTCCAGCCATCAGCACCACTGCACGGTGCACGAGGAAGGTCGATGTGACCACATCGACGCCTACACATAGATGCATCGATGCAGCCCGACGTCATCATCGCCATTGCCTGCCGCACCAGTGTGGAAGTCGACCTCAGCAGCATGTTAACGACAGCATCATAGAAGAAGGAGACTTTGAGGCAGCTCTTGATTCAGTGTAAGTGTTGCATCATGTCCGACCCCGTGGCGGTAGAGAGATTAACTTCATGTTTTTGCTGTGTATAACTTTTACCCGACCTCGCGGTGGTAGAGACATTAAATCAGCTTGTAAATTTTTCGTGTTTGATGTGTATAACTTTGCATTTAGAGAGAGACATCAGCGGTTAACAATGTCAGAGACATTAAAACTTATAGATTTACATCTTTATAACTTCATGTGTATACTATAACTTGTAATAAAAAATGTTTTATTTATGAATACATTTCTTCACTACTAACTCTGTGTCCCATAGTGACAAGAACACATACCCACAATCTTAGTATCTGTCTAGCGCAGCGATACATACAAGATTGAATTGCAGAGTCACCACTGCCAGACAGTTATGACAAAAAAATGTTGCATGTCGTGTCTGGCGAGTGAGAATTCACTGTCTGACGTGTACGCTATTTCATCTCCGCACAAGACGAATGCAATGGTGGTCGTGTGGTCAAGGCATCGGACTGGCAACCTTAGGGTAGCCGGAACGATCCCTAGTAATACCAACTCCTACACATTTATTCTCCATCAGCTTGAAAAAGTACTGCTCGAAGGCGTGGCAGCCTTGCGGTGTTCAGTTCGATGTATGGCTTCAGCCATGCCTTCGAGCAGGACTTTTTCGAGCTAATGAATAATGCTACGTACTACAGGCTGATGGAGAATAAACATGCAGAAGATGTTGCTAGGAATCGTTCCAGCTTCCCTTAGGTTACCAGTTCGATGCTTTGACCACACGGCCACCACTGCATTTATCAACTTACTATGCTCAGAGTGAACCACCACTGACCGCCATTGTCGTCGACGTACTGGCTGACCGCCCGCCACCTGCTAGGCAGTGAGAAGACCACTTGACAGAGCAGGTGGTGGCTGCAGCCTTCAGCTGCCTACACCATCGGTCGACCACCTGGCTACCTTTCGAGAGGCTGTTCACGATAAAATGAGCACTTTTGAAAGCCCCTTGCATGCACATTGTGTATTATTCTAACATATGTGAATTAACGCTGTCATGCATTGGTCAAGTATTATACTAATCTGCTCATTTTTTACACATCGATGCATTAAAAAAAAAAACAAATAATTTAAATTATCACAAATGTATACCTAGCGATTTTTTAAATTCAACATTAAGATATGAAACTATTTTCCATCCATCTTTACCTTGCGAGATGCGAGATGCTTGCACGTTTTGTGTTGTTTGGTAGCGTGGGCCTCTGTACTGTATCGGTTAGAGGGTGTACGTGGGAAAATCGTTTGCTATTCCGTCCAGCAGTTCATAACTCCGACGGATGCGTCAGATTTTACTAATCTGCTCATTAATTTTACACTTCGCAGTGAAGACATGTGTGTGGCTATCCTGGGCCAGCTATGTCGTAAACACTAACACTGTCAGAGTCGACATCTGAAGAGACATTACGGTCTGCAGGCATTACGGTATTAAAGTGTGGAAATACCATTTTTAGTACAAGGTGGTCCACAGTGTTTACTTGTGTTGATAACCTCTACACATAACAACAAGTGTCGTTCATCGGGAAGCGAGTGCAGCAAGACACCAGCTAACACACACATCAGTAGGTACATTTCTTAGACGTTAGGAAAAAAAACACATATTTTTTCATGAATAGCCTATACAATGTTTCATCAGCGTACTGCTCCCCCCCGGACGTGCGCCTGTCTACTTCCTGCCATGCAGTAGCATTTGGTAAAGTTTGCATTTTAATTAATTCCCTTATCCACAGCACTTGAAGCGTCTACGGCTAAAAATATTTAATATTATTTTTAAAAAAGTGTTCACTTTACCGTGCATAGCCTATACAATGTTTCGTCAGTGCATTCTCCAAGTTACATGCACACACACGCTATGTCCCCATGCCTGTGGCTAACATTTTGCTTTCCCTTCTTTCGGAGAAGGCAACCGCGTCGAGGGAGGGGGGTGTCCCTCATAACGAATGTGGGGATGCAGTGGGTTTGACTGCTTGTAAGTACGGAGACTGTAGGCTCGTGCACAGAGACAGTACATGCATTCAAGGTTCGGTACACGAGTGCCAGTTGGAGGAATAGTACGGCTGACTGTACGTTCAGGTTGGGTACGCGAGCACAGGGTGTGGAGACCTATAATTACAAAGGCTCGGTACACGAGTGTGGGTTGGTGATGGTAAATTGACAGTTACTATCTTCATGATGTTTGTCACTGGGGCTATTAGCAAATGACTTACTTGCACTCGCTTTCTGGTGAGCGACCAACATTGTTTTTTTTTTTTTCACCTCTTATGTTCATACACGATATCACTGCGGTAAATGGTATAATACGATTGACTCAAAGTCAATATGACGTCATAGGGCTTGCATACTATTATATTATAAGAAGTATGAGGGTCAGCCAGTTTGGCACAGCTACTGTGAAAGGCGTATCGTCTCAGTTTTGCATCTGCAATGCCTTCAGACAGTCCAAAGCTAATGGTAGTGCCATCGACTTCTTCGGAGCGGTACCAGCACTCCCATCGACTTCTTTGAGAAGAATTCGTATGGTAGCATAACCATCCACCTCTTCGGCTGTGCTGCCTACAGTAGCACTGCTGTCATCTGCTGTGGACATGATACCATCGACTTTGGGAATGTTTAGCACAGCGCCTGCAGAAGTGCCAACCAGTTCTTCAGCTGCGACACCTGCATTGTAAACTGGACCATCGACCTCTGTTCCAGCAACAACTGTATCGTCAACTACCTCTGCTGAACCATTTCGACATTATAAGTGTCGTTTCTGTGAAATGAACTTCACCAGAAATAGCAGTGTTCGTCGACATGAGAGGCATGGCTGTACAAAGACCACCAACCGAATAAGGTACAAGTGTTTGAAAAGCAGTGTGTCGATTTCACGGATGGATGGTCTAAGAGTCCATATAAATATGTGCAAGGGGCTTCCTCCAAGTAACATAGTGGATGAGCCTTCACAACTGACGTCATATGTTGACCATCCCGATTTTATCAAACACTAACGTGCCGTAATAAATCTCCGCAATAATGACACCCAATGTTTCAAGTGGTCAGTATTGGCTGGATTTGTTAAGTCTTCGAGACCTCATCGTGTGGACAAACGTTATGCTGAGGTGGAAGGATTGTTTGATTTTAGCGGACTTGATTTTCCGACTCCTCTGCGACAAATAAGGGTCTTTGAGAACAACAACCCTAGAGAATCTGTAAATGTGTACTCGCTGAATGAAAGGGGAAAGGTGGTACCAATACATGTGACGAAGTATGGGAAGCCTGGATATATTGATCTTCTAATGGTTATGCCAGAAATTTCGTATATTCACCATTACTATTAGATACGCAACTTTTCACGTCTAATTAATTCTCAGATTACATCGTGTAGGTACAAAGTTCATGTCTGCAAACAGTGTTTTAAGCATTATACTACTCGAAAATCAGGAATCACTGGGGAACCGTACCTTGCAATTCACAAACGAAAGCACAAGGGTCCTTGAAAATAACACCGCTGGAGTGAATGTACTCGTTGAATGCTAGGGGAAAAGTGGTAGCAATACATGTGACGGAGAACGAGAAACCTAATCTTCTGATGGCGAAGGATATAAATATGGATATTTCACATTATTGTTACATATCCTTTTCAAGAATGCTGGTATCACAGATTATTTCGAATAGCTACAAATTTAATGACAGTAAGCTGTTATCACAAACTACTTCGAATAGCTTCAAAGTTAATGTCTGTAAACAGTATATATAAGCATTATAGCGATTATCCATGGAAATCAGAGATCACTGGGGAACAGTCCCTTCCAATACACGAAGTGTAGAAGACAAATATTTTAATGTGTGTATATGTTTTCTCGTAATGTGCTTTACTAAATAATTTTGTATAAAAAATTGTATTGCATTTAATTAAATTTTTAATAAACCTTAGTAAACCTAGTTGAAGTACGTGTGTGTGTAATTAATTGATTTTTGGGTATTTTTGCATATCCACGATTAACATTGCATGCGATTTTAGAATTTAAATATGGACGATAAACGAAATTACACAATATTCTAAGGTGGGTTAAGGTATGTGGGCCTGAGTTCGAGACTTGAAACTAAACAAAACATATTAATTCTCTTTCGATTCAGACAATATCCGATAATATTTTTTCCCTAGTGATGTGGAAGTGTTTCAGGGAGGTGAAATTAATGCCAGAGCAGGTTCATTAACATGCTCTTTTGTAGAACATTTCCGGCTGTGAGCATAAAAATGCTACTTATTCATGTATGCAGCACTACAGTTAACACATTGGTAAGTCTTGTAGGTGATTGCAAATGGTCAGTTACTATATTCATAACATTTCGCACTGGTACTGTTAGCGAATGTCTTACTTGCACTCGCTTTCTGGTAAATGACAAACATTGACTTTGCAATGGCAACTTTCATGATGGCATGCATTACCACAGTAGTAACATTGGTAGCAGAGAGGTTTGTTATCAAATAAATATACTGCAACATATTTAACGTATATTTTTTATTTATAAACAAACAGTTCTCTCATTCTCAACATACATAGATGAACTGATCGAACGTGCGCCTGTATCTGCCTTTATGTAGCAGACAGTCCTTAATGATAGTCAAATATCCCTATTTCTCTTTCCAGCACAAGGTACACATATATTTGAAATCTGATAGCACCATGTCTATAATGAAATGATCGTTGTAAACGTGTCGCAAATTCATATCGTCCATGCGAAACAGTAACAACATGTTTGCATTGTCGCAAAGAATTTGTTTGGGAACGCGTGAATAAGTCTTGCCGAGGTACATACAGTCCACATTTGCATGTCGTCCCATGCTAAAATATCGGTGCATTGTCAACTTTTATTTCACGTGCAACATCGTAGAAAGAAACACTAATTTATGGAGATCTTCACTTGGTTATACGATTTTTTCATTGCCATTACATGGAAAATAGTGTAGGCCATCCACTGCTTGAAGTATTTGCGTTAGCCGCCAGTACTTTGACTGCTGTAGCGATTTCGAGTAGAGGTAGACATTCGCAAACCGAAGACCATTCTCTTCTTCCAGCAGACTCAGTAGGACGCATATTTCCCCACAATTTGATAGTCCTGCGATGATGCACCTCACTGTATTCGGAAATAGGTTTCCATGACGTGATCCGTGGGAAACATCTTCACCTTCGTCATAGATGTGTATGGTTAGAGTAACAGCTTGCTTGATAATATGTATGATACCACCACTATCTTGCACCATTGATTGTGGTGCTGATTGGTGTGCTGATTGTTATGGTGCGTGTGATGATGATTGTAGTGGCAGAGAACCATTACTACACGTTTTAGAATGTCTTCAAAATATCACTCCATGTACACTCTCTCTGTCAGAAATCGCACTGAAATGATATTCTTGGTGTTTTCAACCTGTAGGTCGTTATTTCATGTCGCCGCACGCTGCGCAGAGCAATGAATTATTTACCGTAGAAGCGACAAAGCAGATGCATCATTGGTAATTTTATGTCCATACTGTTTCAAGTCTGGAATTATACTGAAACGAATCTGTATAACAAGAGTGTATTTATTTGGTGGAGACTTGATAGTAAAATCGGCTCTGGCGACAACTGGTTAGTTGGCTGATTGCAGTGCTAACTGTGGTGCGTGGGGTGCTAACTGCAGTGTTAACTTCAGTCTAACTGTAGTGCTAATTGTGGTGCTAACTGTGGTACATGCGTTTCTAACTGTGGTGCTAACTGTGGTGTGTGCGGTACTACACTGGACGCTATATAGTGCTACTTCCAAGATGACAGACCGAAGTTCTCTGGCGACTGGCCGACACCTGCCGCCGGTACACACACTGCCGGGTGGTGCTTTGTCTTAGGGACACAGGCAATATTTTGCTAGTCATCGACATTGGCCGGGGGTAGAATGATAGAGCGGGATGTTTTCCCGACAACATGGCCGCCGGTGGGTATTCGTCATAGGGATACACACCATTGGATGAGGCTTCATCTTAGGGAGACAGCCGCCAGTCAGTGACTGGTATGATTGGCAGAACATACTTGTGGAGCGGAACGTTTCCCCGACATACTGACCGACAACATGGCCACCGATGGGGCTTCGTCATAGGCCGTCGAGTGGTGCTCTGTCTTAGGGAGACAGTCGCCAGTCAGCGGCATTGGGGCCCCATCTTAGGTAGACGTCCATTTTACCATGGCAAAACAGAATGATAAAGCAGGAGGCTTCCAGACATTTCCCCATCGTACTAGCCAGCAACATTGCCGCCTGCCGCCATCATGGTCGCCATCTAGTGCGATTCCAAGATGGCCGACCAGAGAGCAGGAAGTTTGCTGCGACTGGCCGACACCTACTGCTGCTGGCAGCCATATTGCCAGTCAGTGCATCTAGATTGACAGAGCAGGAAGTTATCTGATGGCTGCGACTGGCCGACAACATGGCTGCCTACTGCTGCCACCATGGAAACCATATTGTCAATCAGTACGACTTCCAAGATGGCCGACAGATTAGGAAGTTCTCGTCTAAGAAGGCAGGACTCCTTGGTGTACTGGCTGCCATCTTGTCAGACAGTGATAATATGACTGCTGCTACTGACATGGCCACCGCTATCTTGTCAGTCAGTGTCCGACCGGATTGAATGAGCAGGCTGCTGCTGCCAGCAAGTGCTAAGATGGCCGGTGTCGTGTGCCTGCCATTGCCATTTTGTCAGCCAGTGGCAAGATGGCTGACCTGAGCAGGCATGGCCGCTGCTCAAGTTCTAGGTGGACACCACCAGGAAGTGAGCTGGCCGTCATATTGCCAGATAGTGCAGTGCTACGTTCTGGTCGTTACAATGACTGCCACCGGCCAACGTGGCCACCGGTGGTGACATCCCTCATAAGTCATGTGAGTAGGACATCCTGTGGTGGTGCCAATATAGGGACACAGCCGCCATATTGCCAGTCAGCATCACCATAGGGACACAGTCAGTGTGTGGCGCAACATGGTGGCGAACAGGATTGACAGAGCAGCAAAATTCTCGTCCAAGATGTCAGACAGAGCAGGAAGTTCTCGTCCAAGATGGCGGAAAGGATTGAGAGAGCAGGAAATTATCGTCACCATAGGGGCACAGGTGGTGCCAACATAGGGACACAAGCTGACATAGGGACATGCTGTGTGGTATCGATGTAGGGGCATGCTGGTGTGGCGCCGACATAGGGATACAATCGCCAGATTGCCAGCCAGCATCACCATAGGGACACATCTGCCATATTGCTAGCCAGTGTCACTGTAGTGTGGCGCCGACTTAGGGACACATGCTGGGTGGCGCCGATATAGGGATATGCTGTGGTGCCACTGTCATAGGGACCGCCATCTTGCTAGCCAGTACAGAGACACAGCCGCCATTTTGTTGGTCAGCATCCCGAAGCTTCGAGACCGTTCCTGTCGCCTGTCGGCCAGTGCTGGCAGCATGCCATGGGAACCCCTGCACTGGAATGAAAGAGCAGGAGATTCTGGTCCAAGGTGGTCGCCAGGAGTGGTTGCACAATATTTGCACACATCATTGTGCAAACTGTCAGCCATATTTCTAGCCAGTGCTAAGCATGGCCGCAATTTTGATAGCCAGTGTCAGGCCATCATCTTGCTAGTAAGTGTCAGGATTGATAGAGCAGGAAATTCTGCTTCAAGATGGCTGGACATCCCCCATCTCATATGAGTCAAAAACCACAATGTGGCATCATTGAGAAATTTGCATCCACATTCCGCAATTTTGCAAAAGAACATTATTGTTTCGTGAAGTTTTGCTGGTTTTTGGCCGTTTTAACTGTTTTCTGTGAAAAAATTTTTTTTGCACGAAAGCCAATATGGTGGCCGACTCCTGACTCCTGTGCCAGGCGCCAGTGTTCCAGAATGCCCTTTTACTAACTACTTTCCTCAAAACATGCCTAAAAACAACCCTGAAAAAATTCCTCAGCAATGTTACTCAAAATGGTCGTCGAAAACAATCCTAAAACATTTCTCAAGAAATATTTCTCAAAAAGATTCCTCAAAACTATTCCTTAAAATTATTCCTCAAAAACATCCCCCAAAAACACCCCTCAAAAACCACCCCTCAAAAACCACCCCTCAAAAACCACCCCTCAAAAACACCCCTCAAGAAACACCCCTTAAAAACATTTCTCAAAGTAAATTCCTCAAAAAACAACACTATAAAGTATTTCTTTAAAAAACCTCCAAACATACTTCAAGAAATATTCCTCAAAACTACACATCAAGAGATAAACCTCCAAACAATACCTCAAGAAACATACATAAAAAAGCATAACTTATTAACCATATCTCAAAAACATAGCTAAAAATATACCAAAAAATCTATTTGCACTTCGCCATCGGTGACCGAGTCTTCATCTGGTATTTTATATTTTCTCTTTCTCATCATTTTATTACAGCTCATTACATACCTCCTCTGACTCTTTTCGGTACTAAGGACCACACCTATTAGGCATAACCCCAAATCTCTGCAATGCCGAAACTACAATATATAAAATTGCACATTTCTGTTGTTCCTTTTTAATTCATTTTTCCACCGGTAAATATTGTTTTTTCACTTATTCTACAAGAATAAAAAGAATTTATTTCAGAGATACAATTGGTAGGCTCTTCGAGCCCGAATGTAGGAAAAACGCCAACGTAGGACATGGTATAAACTGTTCTAATGTATTCTCGCGACACATGGCAACAATGTCCTGAGTGTAATTAGTGGGTTACTGACTGGAATGCATTATGTAAAAAAATTGTCTCTAAACAGCGACTCATGAACTCAAGAGATATATCGATCCCCAAAATAGCCAGCGAAATAAAATCTGGCTGGTTAGTTCTGTATGGTCGCTATGTTTATCATGACTGATACGGACGAAATGGATAGTACGACTGATATGAGCAGTATGGTATGGTCGTAGAGGTCGGTATGATCGACGTGATCAGCATGTCTGATGTGCATACAGAACATTGCTTGCTACAGTTAACCTACCCCTTTATTTTAAAGAATTTGGATACTTCATTCACCATTGGTTGCAAACAGGTCTGTGATTACTACGAGTACAGAAGTTTCTCATCTTGGCTCCTCGTTCTTCAACAGAAATAATGTAAATCTGGTTACCAAAATAATGTAACTGCAACAAGTGTAAGCCCTCATACCCCTTGCTTACATACTTGCGAACTCTCCTCTGTAAACCACTATGTCCAGCAATCCAGATAAATTTTTGAAATGTCGTTAATATTTCCTGAGACGAAACATGAAAAGAAGGTATCGTACTTCCAATTGGACTTTTCACTCTTCTGCCAGTCAGATACGAAGAGGTTAGGCTGCCTTGCAATATGATTACATTACACAGCAGCTACCTGGTAGCCGAGCACACATGGTACATTCAATACAAGGGACCTGGTGGCACTGTGGTTGAAGTGCTCAAGACGAACCGAGTTCGATTCTTGTAGGAGTCACCCCGATTTTCACCTGTGGGAGTCTTGGTGGACGTTCACAACGGTCAGTAGGTTCTCTCGATATGCTCCTGTGTCCCTCCCTCCCTCCCTCATCACTGTATTTCATCACTGCGTCATACCCAGTCCACCTCATCCTAATCGACACCTACGAATTTAGCTGTTAAACGCCGCCAAAATCTCTTTCAGTTTGGCGATCCAATCACATGTCCAACCCAAAAAAATGCATTGGAGTGGGTAGATGATCACCGCGATATTTTCGTGCCTTCAAGAATCGATCGACACCGCCATCTTAACAAGAGGAGTAATCAAAATGCGAAAATATATTTCCCCTGTTTTTTGTTAACATTCTGCACTTCCGTATCACTCAATTCAGTTAAATGGCAGGAGTAAGGTGGTATTGAGAGAAAAAAAAGCAGCAAATAAAGGCAAGTCTCACAATTCAGCAAATAGCTGTGGCGACACAGTTGTTATAGCATTCACTGCCTCCCCCCCCCCCCCCCATTATTGCTATTATGGCTCGATTCCCAACGGGGATTTTCACATGTAGGAATCGTGCTAAAGGATACCTCTGGCCACCGGGGGATTTTTTCTCGGGGAACTCACATTAACACTTGCCCTTACATTCTGGTAATGCTCCTGGCACCTCCCTTCGCCACTCATTACTCTACCTGGCAGGGAGTTCTAGGCATGTCTCTCAGGTAGGTCATCCAGCTTCACTTGGATACCAAACCTCCCGTCATCGCATCTGCAGACCCCGCCTTGAACTACGAGGGAGATTTTCATTTTCTCAAGTCAGCAGTTGAAAATGCAACAACACAAAACACTTTTTCTAGTAGAGGAGATCGTGAATCTAGGAATGTATTGGTCAAGTATCAGTATGTTTATCACACAGAATGGATGAGTGACTGCCCACAGGAAAGATGTTAACTCTTTAAATCAGTGAGAAGATACAAATATCGTATAAAAGTCATAGATAGAAATGAAAATAGGCGAAGAGCAAACATGGGAGCACTCTACGAAAACTCTCATACTCCGTTCGCACCAAAAGGGGTCCAGAAAAAAAGATAAAACTTGCAGATACCATATCATGTATATAAGTGTGTAAATTATAAATAAAAACATAGAAATATCTAATAGAAATATAGTAAATGAAGGACTCACAGCCCTAAGGTATTCGTATATCGGTGGATTATTGTATCATGAAAAATATGTTCGCGATATGACTCAAAATTATGCGAACGACAATCTGTATTCTGCACATGGTCAATTCGTTTGTGTTTTCGAGCACATTGGGCGAATGCAAACGATGCATTACAGTAGTGGCACAGGTACTGTGGTATCGCCTTTGCAAATGATATTAATGGTGGATATATGTAAAAGTTTAAAAATAAATACTGACGTCATGTGGGGGCTTGGTGAAGGGTGGTTTTGAGGGGCGGCAAAGGTTGAGGTAAGGAACCTTGTGGAAAATAACACTACCCGATAGGCGCCAGACACCATCAGCGCGGTGTCAATGTTGTTGGAAAGCTGGAGACTCGAAGTTCTCAGAAACTGAGGGGCCGATCACGCGGACCCAATTTTTCTGCAGTGATATTTCCCCTCACATTTTATATAAACTGATATGTTTACTAAACAGTAGGTCTTTTCAAGACTGACCCACACACCTGACACAGATTGAAGAAATTACTGCAGTGATTTAACTCACAAAGACACTAAATAGAGGTGATGAAATATTGGCAGGCTTCTAAGGGTCCCATTCCCTGACATGCCCGAAGGCCTTACAAATAAAAACACACGTGGCTGCTGATCCAACGTAGTTTTACTTGTTGAAAACACTTCATTTTCCTGTTGGGAGACACTTTATATTTGCTTGCCAGGCTTAGCGCCCCACTATCTTCTGACACACTTTGCATAAACCTTTTTAAAAACATGCACACTTGTAAAACAATGATACCATACATTAATTTGAATTAGAAACAAACAAAACATGATCCTTTGACAACTTGCGTAAATGAGGTGAGCATGGAACATGTGAATGACAAAACACAACACTTGCAATAAACATAAAAACAATCAAACAACTGTCAATAATAATTCATAGGGGTGTCTCTCCAGTTCCCTGGTTAAGGGGTTAAGCGACGCGAGCCATTAAACCCGTTTATGAGCACCCTACTTTACACGACGCACTACTCTACACCTCGTTGCACTAGCTTGCACTGTACTACAAACATACACTAAAGCACTGCGGAGCGAAAATACTGCAGAGTGCTGCTGCTTGCTGCGGCGTACAGCGGTACTCGGTGGGAAAAAAATGGTCTGGGGGACAGGAAAGTGGCATGCGGTCCCCTTGCGAGACCGTTTGCAGCCGTGCGCCGTCAAGTACAGCAGGGACATACATCTCCTTGTCCCCTGCTGCCTCGGCGTAAAGCATAGGGACTCCTCGCCTGCCCCCTACGCTGCTGGAAAGGATGCTGCTGCTGTTCCGGGCTACCTGACTCGGTGTGGGGACAATGTGGTGCTCCCGCACGTCAGTCATACCCGCGGCGGCTGTGGCCGCCGATGTGATCAGAGGAGGCAGAGCAAGCCAGCCGACTTGCTGCCCTCGCTGCCGCTGTCAATACTGCTGCTTCTGCTCTTGCTGTCACATCGCTAGCCGTGCTGCCGCCAGGAGCGACTTAGGCAGGTGGCGACCGGTAGTTGGAGACCATTCTGCAGTGCCTCCCCGGTTGACTTCGATGCTCTTGCTGCTGGCCAGGTGGTAGAGGCCTCCCCTATTGTTTATGGCACCACGACGATGGCGTCGTCCCCATGAGTGCCGGTGCCAGTTGCGGCGCGGGTGATCGAACGACGGCACTGGTAGGTACCACGCTGTCCAACACCTCGGGGCTGACCGTCGGACGTGCCCTGCCGGGCAACAGTGTGCCAGGCGACGTCGTGCCGTCTGCTCCTGCTGGTGGCTCTCCTGGGGGAGGTCCCGGCGCAACTTCCTCCACTGCACCTCTCCGGGATGCTCGACAGCGATGTCGCCGTCGTGGGTTATCGGTGGTGCAGTACCTGTTGATTGCTGTTGTGTACTTGGGGTGGTCTCTGACGTCGGAACGACGACACCTGGGGTCGCCGCGCCATTCCCGACACCTGGACCAGCTTCGCGACGACCTCTGGGGGATGTGGATGCGTCCAGCATCGGCGACACATGGGTCGTCAGTGAGGACCCTCCCGAAGGAGATACTGATGCACCCTCCTCCTGTGTAGCTGGTTTCTGGAGCTCGGCAGCTGGATTTCCGTCTAGTGTGTCAAGGCACCTGGTGCGATCTCGTCGGCGACATCACCTGGCGAGAGTCGGGTGTCATCCCGGTGTGCTTTGATACATTTTTTCCCACTCGGACTAGGCAAGTGGATGCTCCGATACTCCTCACCACCTCGTGCGGCCCACACCACTTGGCCACCACACATGCGCAGAAGTTTTAGTGGGTGGCAGACTGCAGGTGCGCACGGAGGTACACGTCCTGCACTGCGTGGAGTGCTGATGGTTACCAGTGCCGTCATTGAGTAAAGATGAACACTAGAGTGGCCATGGGATAGCAAAACGTCTGACGAGTTTTCTGTGTTCGTTCTGCTAATGATCCAGAGGAGCGCTAGTGTTCTCGTCGACGTCATCCGCGCGGTGTTGCCAGTTCCGCAGCCGGTAAAAGTATGTCATGACCCTGACAGCGGCTCACCCACGTGTTCGTTCGAGTTCTGCCAAAGGCGAGCCTGTCACACGTGAGTAAAATATATTCACGATAAAGTGAGCACTTTTGAAATCAACCTTAGAAAAAGTCACTGCCCCTACCTGCATATACTTCAACGGGTGCACTGAGTGAAATGCGCCTGGTACAGTTGGTAACGGCAGAGGGAAACTAGTTCCAATCTTAATGTCGAATGAAAAATGTTAGGTAACCATTTGTGATAATTTAAATTATTCATTTCGCTTTCTGTTGTTATTAATGCACCAGTGTGTAAAGATTAGCAGATCTATAAAATGTTTACTTTTCTAATAATTTCACAGTTTCACTTGATCGATGCATGAGTAAAGTGACGAGGCCCATGGCAGTGTTAATTTTACATAAGGCGGAAGAATACACAACGTGCATACTCGTAGATCTTAAGCAGGGCTTTCAAAAGTGCTCATTTTTTCGTGAACAGACTATACCAGGATTCATTACAACTGTGAATACCCAATTCATGATTTGCTATTGGCGGCCATGGCATATGTTTCGTCTATGTCGTAAAATTATGTGTTTGCGAAAATTTTCAGTGATATCAACTACTATTTGGTTTTATTTACTTCTGCGAAAATGAATTATCATAAGTATATAACGGTCATTGTTTTTAATTATAGTCTATTATTTCACTATAGTTTAGGTGTTCATGATAAAATACGAGTACTGTTGGACTTAAAATTACAAACTTCATATTAATCATGAATGATGTCGTACATCATAGTAAATTTTTCATTCCGTTCTCATGTGAAAGGAAATGGACAGGAAATAATTTATCAATAGTGGAAAAATATATGTTAGACGCACGATCGTCTACAATTGAACGCATTGTTTATAGTTGGGGTTGTGCTCTACTACAAGGTGACTGTTAGTACAATTAATCAGTACTTTTAATGTGTCGATTAAGTGTCATTAAGACTGTGTTCGAACATAGGAATGCACTTATGTATATAAGCATACTCCACTCGGCTCGATACGTAATACATTCCGACAGGAATGCTTATTTGCATCCCTTGCAGCAACTAATTAGCTAAAAGATTCTGAACAAGCATTTAGACGGAAAACACATACTGAATATGTGCTGGAACGTAGGCGCATGGACTTAGAATTATCAACCCATTAGGAGCTGTAGCTGGAAAGCGCATGACAATGAAAGTGTTCCTATTGACCAATTATAGACATTTCTACAAGAAAGGAATGAATATATATTTGAGTCAGTAAACACAGTTGTCGATAATTTATCATTAAAACTGGTAAAAACTGGAGGTAAATTTAATTTGAACACTAATATTGGTATGAATAAAAATTAAATGTCGGATTTTGATATAACGTTTTCACTCATCCAAGCCTTGCATTGTAAAAACATTGGCAGTGTTCTCACTGCTCTGCATATTAACTATAAATTCAGTGCCACGCCCGATTTATAACAAATTACAAAGAAAACTTGTTATATTTATTCTGGCTCTTCTAGACCATTAAAAGTTAAAGAACTTTGTTCAGTGGCGTTTGTCGAAAGTTAATGCCTGCATTCCACGTTTTATATAGAAAATAGGAATAACAATTATGTACTACATATAAATCAATTTTTAAAATAGTAGCCCGTGGGCTGTAAGGGCGCGAGACGTACACACAATCGTTTTCCCGTGTACGTGCGTATGTCATTTCCCGAGACACGTAAAACATTTACATACGTAGACGAATGGGAACGCTGTAAGAGCGCGCATCTCATTAAGAAGAAAATCTTATGCATACTGCAGGAAAAGGAAATTAAATGTTTTATGGCTACAATACAACTGTCGTCTCTGTAAGATCCACGTTTATAATAATGATGTGCATTAGTGGATATTGTCTGAAAAGTTGGCTGCTGTGTGTGTTTACATTCACACGAGTGTAACACAGTACACCATTGTAAAGAATGTTCCAAAAGTCCCATAACCCCCCCCCCCCCCGCATGGATGGGTTACAGACTTCCAATATGTTATTTTACCAAGACGTATATGATAAATAAGATATGTGGCCACCAAATACTCCAGAGGATCTGTGTGCACACCCCCGTGTTCATGGCATAGAATTATTTTCCTCCAAGAATGATGTGAAATCCTATGTAACATGGCAGGTGTGATGGTAGCAAATGCATGTCGAACTGCTTGTTTAAGTTCCTAAGTTGTCTCGTACCGCGTTTTGCCAACAAGCTGTTTGATATGCCCCCATAATGCATTATCGCAGGGTGTCAGATCTAGACTGCGGGGTGGCCATTTCAGAGGCGCTAGTAAAGTTGGTGCTCCTCGTCCAATCCATTTGTCAGGGAACACATCATTCAGGTATTCTCTTACACGTATCGCGAAATGCGCTGGTGCCCCATCCTGTTAGAACCATATGTCACCAAGAAGTTCCTAACGTTCCAATTGTGGTACAAACCAGTCTTGTAACATGGAGAGATACGTAACTTGATTGGCCGCCTCCGTCGCACGAGTCGCTGGATCTTCGAAAAAGTATGGACCAACCAGATGCCTAGCAGAGAGTGCCACCCAAACCATCACATGAGATGGTTTCATTTCCACCTTTTCAAAGAAATGTGGATTCTGCTTACTTCAGAGATAAATGTTCCTATTTTTTGTGCTTCGGCAGATGCCACATGCGTCTGAGAACATCACTGTTCCACGCTTAGGAAGTGTATCGAAAACCTCCAGTAATCGCGCACACGCGTCACGTCGGCTCTCCAAGTCATTATCACTTAACTCGTTTATGAAACTGGGTCTGTATGCTTTTCATGTTAAATCATCAGTCATATGTCGTCTCAATGTCGTTAGTGGGGGGCAGAGAGATTTCGTATTTCTATTTTTGAACAAAATACAAAACCTGTACTATTAAAAATGTACAGTTACATTTTTATTTATAATCAATGGGTTCATATACAGCTATGGAACAACAACATTCTATAAACGTTCTTCATGTTCAAGGAAGATCATATATATCCCTTGAATTAAAATAAAATACAACTTCTAATTTTGTTTTCAACTTTTATCTTCATTTCGGTGGGGGGATATGTCCCAATGTATCACCCCCCCCCCCTTTTTTTCTCGGCTACGCCCCTGTTTTTAAATGCATATTTTTAATTGGCATAGTAATCAATCTTGTGTTCTCCATAATTATCCACGCTTTTAAGGTTATACGGCTAAAAGAAGCAGAACTGTTACAATATTAAACTTAAGGCTTTCATGTGTGCCTGTTAACATTACTGACGCTATACTGCTCAAATCACCTACTTTAGAAACCAATCGATATGATTAGCACAACCACTGCTCGTTGATTGTACTGCGCTGTTATTTGCGTATTATTACTTTTAGACAAAGATATTCTGGAAATAAACATTTTTAACAATAAAATAAGTTCTAAATAGCCATAATGTCTCACATAAATAAACTCGTTACACGTCAGAGATTTGAACTCTAAAACCTACGATTATGTGGCACAGACCTGTGCACTAATTCACTAAGCTACACAAACAACTTACAGTACATACGTGTGATGAGGTATATATAGAACATAAATGCACAGTTATCGCGTATTTTATAATGTGGTGTTAATTCTTTTATTATGATCATGTGAGTAATATGCAACGTTTACCATTACTTATGCGTACATTAAATTTCATTTTGTACACACATATGTTTTACAGAACTTGTAATATTTTCATAGACGGGCATATACGGCTTGAGTTAGGAACTCGGGTGTCCGCCATCTTGTCTGCACCAGCTTGACTACCACCTCACTAAAGGGGCCACGGTGGCTGAGCGGTTAGCCTGCTCGTCTCTCGAAAAGGCGAACCGGGTTCAATCCGCGGCCGGGTCACTCCCAGATTTTCGCATGTGGGTACCGTGCCAGACGATGTCGCTGGTCGGCAGGTTTTCTCGGGGTTCTCCGGTTCCCCGTCCTTTCATTCCGGATTGCTTCATACTCACCTCAATCACCCTCATCGGCTCTCGAGTCTTCGCTCAAATCTCTTCACTCACTCACTAAAAACGTCCCTACAGAAAGCCGAAGAAAGGTATATTATCGGGTTGGAGATAGGGTTGTCAACTTTGTCAGATTTGCCATAAGGGTCACTTCGGATAACTCGACACACCTCCGATACCAATGAAATTAACTAGGAAAATTATTAATCAGAAAATGTTTTTAATACTATCTGTATTCGCAAAAAATCAGTAGTTTCCTATAAATATATCAATCAAAATTTGCATTGGACAATACAAACAGCAAATTATTAGTTGCATAAACCTAAAATTCATATCTTGCCAGTTATGTGGCATGAAGTAGTGATTTTACATAATTGTGTATTCTTATAATATATTCTGGCCATGGGTTAGATCAGCATCATAACTGTATGTGCCTGTAATCGCGAATGTGGTGAACTGCTGACACTATGTTTATTAATATTCAGTTTTTTTTTTTGAACAATTCTGAGATACGGGAGTATGAAGTCCCGTTCTATGTCCACGCGGGATCATTTTTCCAGCCTCAGTATATGGGAATTCCATTACAATACGGGTCAGTTGTCAACCCAAGTTGTGTCGGGGAAGGGGAAAAAAAAGGGAGGGCGTGTTTCCCTTGTTCCGACCTGCTAAAGACTGCTATGGACGACTCGTAACGTAGCTGGCCACACAATGAAAGACCAGCAATTAGCAAGGCAGGGAGTAGCAGGAGGTTGAGCCAGTCGTTCTAAACACTGCCGACTCTCACATCAGCCGTAGCTTGCGTTAACTACCGGTAACAAGTAGCGTCATTGTCACCTGGCTTGGCAGCACACCTCAGCCGGATAACACCTCGCCAAACCAGGCCAGCAGCGTCTTATGCAGAATGATTCAAAACAACTCCGACAACGTTTACTATGTTGGGCGGCCGGCAAACCGATCAATTTTCTTGAGGGAATCCATATCTGGAAAAGTATGTTTTCGGCACTGTAGAGCCGGTTTCATGGCCACCACGTGACCACGGTCGCCAGATCTGACACCTCACAACTATTTTCTATGAGTTACTATGAAGGGCATGACGTATGAGACTCGTGTACCATCATAGGAGGACTTTATCACACGAATCCACGCGACGACTAAACTACTGTGCACACAACCACATGTGTGTCAAGCCCTGCACCACCTATGTAGGCTCTATAATGAAGTAGTGGGTCGACAATTCAAACCGCTTTTGTAATTTCCTGCACGATGTGATGTTCTTGTTGGGTTGGTGGTGGTTTCTTGATGCAATGTGGAACATACACCCACCACCATATCCCAAGTGTTGACAAAATTGACGCCCTATAGCACCAAAAGCATGATTTGCCGCACATGTGTCCTCTCCTTGAAAATGATCGGTTTACCGTCTCGCACAACATACTGAACATTGTCGGTGTTGTTTCGAATCATCCGGTATTGTACATTCTCTATGAATTTCAACTTTTCTCAAGTCCTGCTTTCAAGCTTTCCTTCCCCTCTTGCTCAGCTTCTTAGCTCATTCAAGAGCCAAACATTTTTTATACTTTTTGAGAACATTTTATGACTTGGTGGCGCGATATCAAAAATAACTAAAAAAGAATACCAAATATTATAAAAAGTTACATTCATCAAGTTTTTTTCAATGAATATGAGACTTTTATTGTAAGAGTTTTGGTAACCAAAAAAATTGTCATCAATGCTGTCTTCATGGTCATCTTCATCTCCTGCTATGTATTATACATTAAATTTACTTTTCTATGTAGCAGGAGTTGTATGATCATCAGTATCAAGAGCTGATGGCTGTTTTTTTTATGTTCGTCAATTTCACACAAAAAACTTACAAGTATATATTACTTGCGAACCGATTGTACTGCACTCATTAGGTCTTTAGAATTTACTGTTTCATAATAATCGCCTGTGGAATCAGTACCCATCGATGCAGCAAGAGATATTGGCGACAACTATTGCTGCCTCTCAACAGACGAATCCTTGCCGTTCTTGATCTGCTTATTCAATTTACTTCAGATACCTACGTATTAGTTTATATGCTTGTATGAAGGTTATGGTAGACAAATGAGTAATTGTCCCTGTGTGAATGCAGTCCCTGTTGAAGACGGGGTCTTTGATAGACAAGTGAGGAATCTGTCCTTCTGTAGAATCAGTCCCACCTGCCGATCGTGGTTTCAGTAGACAAGTGAGTAATCTGTCCTGTATTGAGTTGGCCCCTGCTGAAGATAGACTCTTCAGTAGACATGTGGATAATGTGTCCCTGTGTAGAGTAGGTCCCTCCTAAATTCTGTGGCTTCAGTAGAAAATCGTAGAATCTGTCCCTCTTTTGTTTTTCATCTAAAAATATTCTTTAAGTGGCAGAAATGTCATGTTGGCCATTTCTTTGAAGACAGGCACTTGGTTCGCCTGCGAGATTGGTTTGAATTTTAACTCCTTTAACTTTAAATGATGTTTGCAGAAAATTTCCCATATATATATTTTTTTCTTTACGCCACCCTTGGTCTTCGCAAATGTGATCACATTATCAAGTCTTGTAGAATGTTTTAAAAGTTTCTTATTCACCATTTCAGATACATCCGTGCCTGCTGTTTCGTAGCGACCAGAGGTATACAGTCAGTGCTATCCTTATGGTGTTTCTAAATAATGTCTAGCATTGTTGAGTCACAAATGTCGGATGGTAATGGTTTTGTTGTCGTGCAAAAGACGTCTTGCGCAATTAGATTCTTTGCACAGCTGGCTCAACATGGGTACGACACCGCACAAAGCTGACTGCACAAATATGACTCCACATGGGACAGACTCAGCATTATGCTGATTCCACACAAGGAGTATCGACAACTGGACTGACTTCGCACAACAACACTATCTCTGCACAGTGCTGATTCTCCGTGGTGCTAAATCCACACAAAATTGACTCTGAACAATGCTGATGCCACAGAGCGCTGATTTCACAGATTCCACATGGTCCTGAATCTGCACAGTGCTGACTTTACAAAATGCTGAAACTGCACAACATAGAATCTGCGCATTAATGACTCCACACAGTACTGACTATACAATGACTATGTATATTGACTCTGCACAGTAATGATTCTGAGCAATACTTACATGACATTGTTAACAACTGAGCTATTATTGGGAAATGCAGCTTTAGTTCCCAGAGTGATGAATTCTTATAAGGTTTACGTAATACGTAAACCTTACAAGTGGAATAAACACCCATTTTATTTCAGTTTAAGATGATATAGGCCTATCATATTCTTTAAAATAGTTTATTCTTCTTTGCATATCTTGTCTATACTACCAGTAATACTACCTTCTGTTTGTTGCTAATATAAAATCATAGGTTTTAAGTGCTTTCCTTTTATGCTAATCGTCATGCATCTCTGGTGTATAGTGTAGTTGTATTCCAACCTAATATTGTATTTATTAGAGCTTCATGCCAAAGAGGACTAACAGCCTTTTTTAAAATGCATTTTTACTATAACAGCACAAATGTCCTTTTGAAGAAGTAAGTAAATTCCAACTTCGATAGTCGGTAGTCACCTTGCCACCATATTACGGGCTTGATGCGTGATAATCACCAAACTGGCATAACTTGCTGGATATATTCAAGTTAAATTTTTGAACGAACTGCTTGCCACACTTATCGCATAAAAATACTTCTTGATGCAAAATTTTTCAACAATTGATGTATTTATGCAGCTTGAATGGTGGCGAATCTGTAGGTACGAAGCCATCGTCACTGCTGGTGCAAATATTGTAGTGGACGTAATCTCCACACCCGCTGATGTATCTTCTTCACTAGTCTGTGGTGTGGTAATCTCATCAGTCCTTGTTGGTCGGCAGTCGATAGATCCATGTGTTTACAGGTCTTGGCGTGTCTATTCAAGCTTTCGTTTCGGGTAAACAGCTCCCACACTTGACTCGAGGTTCTTGCAACAGACAAATTTCTCATGTTTTCGTGCCCGGTGCCAGACCGTGAATCAAATGCTTAGTCCAATGGCGATAGTAAAGGCTGTATCTTGCATTTGGCAGCAACCCTCCAAAAACAGGCGACGATAGTCGTATCTCCGTCGCAGTCGATGGCTCGCAAGTTGGGGCGTTGACGTCATCTTGCAAGTCTTGTCATGCCTTCTCCTTGTAAACTTCCCCACACAGCTCACATATACAAAAACCACACAAGTCAGGCGGTTTGCAGGCACCGATGTTCGTGTACACTAGCATTATATTCTCTTGTGAATTCCTTGTTGCAGTAGCAGCATTGTTTCCTTGGCGCTGGTGCTAAAGCTGCTCGGGGATCTCCCGTTTCCCGCGCCCCTTCATTTCGGTACTGCTCCTCGCCTCTGAAGACCTCGAGGGTTAAGAGCCGCCCAAATCTCTTCACTGCACTCTCCACAACATTACTGCTCACAAGTATGATATGATTCTACCTTAACCGTACAAGACTAATTTTGCAAAGACTTGCATAAGGTGCTAAAAATATTGACGATGGGACAGTAAAAACGATATTATCTTGTAGTTAACAATAACCGGTTACTGCATACGACTGCCAAAATAACTGTGCATACAGTAAGAGAAGTTGGAGGGGGAAGGGGGGTTCATCATGTACAGTCTAAAACTTAAACAGTGAGAACTAAGCAAAATCAGTGAAAACCAGTGGAAACCGAGCTACTGACATTGAGTGCCAGATTACTAATTAATACGATGATTAAATACACTGGTTTATTTGTGATTCCCACATTGTTAAAAAAATATTTCCTTCATTTTACGGAAAAGAGCTAGTAAAATTCTTCCAGGGGTTTCCGTAAACTCTCCGTAAAATTACGGACACATTGATTTCAAATACATACTTTCTGTAAAATTCGCGGAACCTCTCCGTTAATTCCCTAGATAGTTTTCCTTACATTTAATTTAAATAATTTTTAATATCTATTTTATCTTCATTTTTATTATGTGGGTGTTCTACTGTGTATAAAAATATATTTAAAAAAAAAGTTAAAATATTTTATACTTAAGCAAAATTTTGATCCGAGTCAAAAAGTTTCAAGTTCACGACCCTAACCACTTACCTACAACTCTCACATGGTGAATGTGGTATAAGATTTAAATTTCTATATTAGTCGCATAAGTAACTTTTTTAGTTTCTATTGAAGTTTGTGTATTTTAAGTGCTGTTAAGTATCGGAGACGCCTATTGCTACTTTTTAACGTTTGAAAGAACAAGTCTTAGTGACATGCATAACCTAACCTGCCGCAGAAACGATAATTTTCTTGTTACAGTAGCGAAGTAAGCTTCGAACAGACTCGCCATTGTTCGTGCCCGAAACCCGAAGTTATAGGAAATACGGAGATTTTCCGTATTTTGTATTTAGGCACCTAACTCCATTTTTCGTCATTACGGATTGTGTTTCCATATATGTAGCGTGCATTTTTCGTGAGAATTTCCGTAAATGTACGGAAAATTTTAACAGTGCACTGAATATCGACAATTCCACTGCCATAAGTAACTTGTCCCCAGTTCACTTCCTTGATTCGCCAGTCAGCAGTAGCTTATCAGCTGACTTTACGTGAATGTTATTCCACTGATTGCTATCGCTGATGCGGGCTTAGAGTGTAACATGCCAAGACTCGGCCCATATCCTCTTCCACAGCACTGCAGGCCGACTCCAGGGCGAGAACTCTGCGCTAGGCGTGACTGTAGCTTGTGTCGATCGGTGGGTAGATCCCTACACCTAACACACGAAGGTTCTGAATTGCTATTAACAAATGCGACCTTAGTCATTTTCTGCATTTTTAATACGTTGCACACTTTCTCGTTGTGGTAAGAAATAGTCTGGAATGAAGTATGACTTTGATGGAAAACTATTTCTCTAAGACGAATTAAAATAGCTCAATGGATATTAAATTCGTATCTTTCTTCGCACAAATCCCAAAATTAAACAAATTTAAAACATTATGTTACAGGTCAAAATAATCCTCCATGTCACCAGAATTTCATACAAATATGCGTATATACGTATACATAATTTTTTTTTTAACTTTGCTATGTGGTTTGCCTGTATTTCAATTTTAACTTTTGAGATAAAATACAAAGTTAAATTAGTTTGAAGTCAAAGCCTTATATCAGGAGAACCAAGTGTAAGATTCCAAAGAAATTCCAACAAACATCTGTAACTTCTAGAAACACTCAAGCCGAAGCAAAATGCGTGTTATAATAATTTTTTTTCATTTTGTCTGAACCAAGATTTTAAGTTAAAATCTCCGTATTTTACGCTAAAAAAAAATATATTCATTTTTATCTTACAAATCATTTGGCAGTTTTGGGAAATTACTGTTGCTATCATGTCACAAAACCACAAGATATAGTAAAAACATAGAAAATAATTGGCTCTTGAATACCCTTAAAGTTGGTTTCAACCAGGAGATCACACATCTTCATTACTTAGTATGTGCTGTCCTCTAATTGATACGGAGGTGTTGGTCAACATCCAAAAAATAGAAACATTGAAACAATGAGTACCAGCGATGTTTGTATGCCAGTTACCAACCCTGAATGTTTGGAATTACGGTTCTGCAAATAATAAGTAGACTAATGCCCGGTTGCACCATCGTGGTTTAAAACACGATCCGAGATCGGATCTAAGATCGACACAGAAAGCTGTTGCACCATTCGAGTTCAGAGCTGGACTGGAGATCAAGATTAAGTCATTTCGAACGGCCGAAATTGGCGGTTCGAAATCACGATACGAGATCAGCAGCCATAGTCGACAAATGTAGCTTGAAAATACGCCAATAGATAGAACTATGTTCGATTGTTTTCTTGGGAAATTAAAACAACATTATACGCACTTGAATATTACTCAGTAAAATCCGTACAACAATAACTCACTTAAAACAGATCAAACATCGCACATATAGTTCTATCTTAAGTGAAAAATACGCCTACTTCCATTAAGTCGTATATTACGAACCAATAGCAAAATTTGTCGCATACTTAATATCGATCTTTCACTTTCGCAGGTCCAGAATCATGAAATTTCGTTTTACATTGGAACTAAGATCAAACTGGATCTAGTTTCGGAACTAGGATCATTCGATCTTGGATCGGGGAAGATGTTGGTGCAACCGGGCATTCGCATGGTGTTAGGTGTTGACACTCCGCACGTGACAGTCAAAGGAACGGTTATTGGCTGCAGACTGGAAAATTCCGTGAGTTCATTGGCCAGTCGGCTGTCTCTCGCGATTCAGTAACCGTCATTCTTTGGCAAGTTTCGCACTTGATTGACGGAGCGTGTTAGGTTGTACGGTGGAGAGTTGGAAGGTGTTGAGCTTGATGGCAACCTGGTCTGGCTTACACGACGCTTGACGGGCTACACTCGTACTTATTACAAAGTTTGCCTTGCTGAGCAAGCTAGTCATATCATGTCTGGTTCAAGCTTCATTCAAGCATAATTTCGCATGACTGGCATATACTTTCTAATGGCAAGCTTGCACATGGTTTAAATTATACTCTTTGCTTGCCAAGGTAACGTTATCAAAATGTGTAACTAATCAAGCGTGGTACAACCTCGAGAGCCACAAATTCATCAATTTGACTAAAGATTGATTCCACCTTACTAGAAGTTTACAAGCTTGTCACGGATAGCTTGATTCAAACTTCAGGGAAGCTTATTTTGCTGCTACGGCCTTGCTCCCAAGGACATTTCAAAAATGTCCAGCAAAAATACAAACACCTATGTGAAGAAAAACCTCGTTATACAAGGCGCTGGTAAAGAAAGATATATATGATAGGAATACTCTCACAGAAACACATGAATCAAGATTATGTTCATACATTTTTTTTCCACTTTTGTTTGTTTAAATATCATATATACATTCCAAAATATTTACTATGATAATATATGTGGAAAAGACACCAGATGAAAAATATAAGTGTAAGTAATTTTTCTCATTTTGCATCAATTAAACTGGGATTCAGTTTACCATTTTCCAACTTTCAGGTACAATAGTTTAGGACAATTTAATCCTTAAATTAAAAACTTGCAAAACCCTTTTAATACAATGCAAGATGAAATTCATCCATAATACTTTATCTCTATCATCAATATTAGTTTTCTAAGAGGACAGATTATTAACCGTTTTAAATTTCTTAAAAGAGAAAATTTTTACATATTTTCCCCATCAGGAAAAATGTTTTCATCACATTTAATTTCACTGGCCATGTGAAACAAGACAAATTGTAGTTTTCATAATTTCCTTGCTATTTAAAAGATTATTTTTCTTAAACTCAGGAATAACCCCCTTATACAGTTCATTCTTGTAACACCATGGAGGTCTAAAATATACGTTTAATATCTCTGTAGTACTTTAAGAGTGTACTGTGTTGCTCGATCCCCAGCTGGAGACCCGCGTGCATGGTTGCTTTAGCAGCTATGTGGGTGGTACAGTGGAAGGGCGACGCCGAAAATTATACCGGTTCCAGACCGAAGAATGGAAGAATGACCGGCACAAGAAAAATAAATTTCTCTAATGAAAAAAATTATATTTAAGTTAAATAAAAAGCGATTAATAACAAAAAGTAATAAAATGTATTTGACGTCTAAGGTACATCTTTTCATGATCTTTTAAAAAAGAAATTAGTGTTGCGCGCATGATTTCTCGCCTCACGCTCGAAGTTTCGTTACGCGCAGGCCGGCGCTGTGGGAAGGCCGATCATCACCCCCGCCCCTGATCTTTCCACCAGGTGGTCAGTCATCGCGTTGCCCATCTCCTGCATATTGTCACAGACATCCCCCTCCTGAGGAAGCCCGGGAATGATAGCGGCGAGGCCTGGCTGGCATCACAGCCCCCCCCCCCCTTCCCTGCTGAGGAGCCGACAAACCTAGAGCAGGTGCAAGAATATTCTGGGAATTAGTACATTCGGCGAAACTCGGAATTTAGCGAAACTTCTGGGTGATAGCTACGTCCCTATAAATACTGCAGCGGTCCAGCAGTGAGTAGTCTTTGGCGAAGCCATCTAGCTGAGTGCAGGCGAAAGAGATGTTCGTGGTGTGAGTGAACGCGAGGGCGTGGAACCCGACTAGTGAAGCGTACTGTGCGCGAGGGCACTCGGAGATTTATATAACATTGCGGATTGGCGGGATATGGGCTAAACTGAGGTGGGACTGAATGGACATGTAATAAAAATTTTACTGTAAATATTGGAACTATCAAATATGAACACATAATTTATAAAATAATTGAATGTGTTTTTAAACACTGTCTATTGGGACTGATTTTTTATCGTTTAATTTAATTGATTATTTTGAGATAATTATAAATTGTATTAACTGAAGTCATTAATTGTAAACAGTAAGTGATATCAATTTGTTGTCAGATGTTTAGTCGAGAGAATTCTGTTTGTAGTTATTGTAATTAAAATTAGGAGATTATAATTAACTTTTTTATTTAAGTAAGACCCACATCCCTTAACAAACTTGGTTTAGCCCACTGAGTTTTGATAGAGAAAGTGTAACATTGTTGTCAGAAGTAGGATATAGGCATTTTATAAAAAGAAAATAATAAAATAATTGTAATTAGTGTTTGTAAATATCACAATATTTGTAGCAATAGGCCGAGGAACTGTCTTGAAACTATTTTATGTTAATTAGAGAAATCTTGGCAGACATGGAAGCACTCAGCTCTTTAATAGAGAGTTTGAATGGTCAAATAATGGCAAAATAGATAATATAAATAGTCAAATTAGTTATGTAAATGAAAATGTAAATAGTGAAATAGATAGTGTTAGCGAATCTGTACATACACAAATTATTAGTGTTAAGTAAATTAGTAGACAAGAAAATAGACAGTGTAAACAAAAATTAAGATAGAAAAATAGACAGTTATGAATGAGAATGTAGACAGAAAGATAGAAGGTGTAAGCGAGTTAGTGAACAATAAAATAGACTGTGTGGACAAGAAGATCGTGAGAGCGAGAGAATGGACAGTGTGAATGAAAGCGTAAACGATGAGAATGAAAGGATGGACAGTGTTGAGCAAGAAATGAAACAGGAATTGAGCACCTTCAAGAAGAAATGGTAGGAATTCTTGCAGCAGCAAGGGAAACGACATTCAGGGGCGGAAGAGGAGTCGAGTTTGATCACCACCGAGCCGACGAGTGCGGGCAGCGGAAAGAAGGTAGAGGTCGCCGCCAGTGCAGCCAACGCTGCGGAGGCGCAGCAGTTCTGCGGTATGGGTATGCCTCACCAAGGGGCGGGTAAAGGCATCACAATTAAAACCGCCCTCTACGATGGACAGACTCCTTGGCGCGAATACCGGCACCAGTTCGAGATTGTTGCCGCCCTGAATGGCTGAACTGAAGAGCAATGGACGTACTACCTGGGGACTGTACTGAGGGGACCTGCATTGAGCATACTGCGGTCACTGCCAGAATGGCATAGACTAGAATACTTCACATTGGTGTCAGCATTGGAGCTGCGATTTGGCGACTGATACCTGCGACATGCTCACCATGCCCAACTGCGAAGCCACATCCAGCGACTAGGAGAAACCCTGCAGGAGCTCTGGTAGGACATCGTAAGGCTGTCACACTGTGGAGGGATGCTCTGAAGAGGCCCGAGATGCCATTGCAGTCAGCTTCTTCATCGACGCTATCGCTGACACCGAAGTTCGGTAAACTGTGCAGTTGGCTGCACCTCTCACCATGCAAGATGCCTTGGCCCGAGCACTTGAGGTGGAGACAGCATGGCAGGCATCTTCCAGTACGGGCGGTAATGCTAGATGGAGAGGAGGACGACAGCATCAAGGGAATGCTGAAGGACTTGCAGACGGAGAGACTTGCATGAGAGACGTAGCCTCCAGGGTGAGCACTATGGAGACTCGCCGTACCCCACCCAAACAGCCAGAATGTTGGTCGTATGGACAGTCAGGGCACCTGAGAGCCAACTGTCCTCAGTAGCAACAGCAGCAGCACACGCAGCAGCCAGGGAGCAGGCACCAAGGGGCAGGTGATCATGAAACGTCTTCGGGAAACTTTTAAACACCGGTCTTCAGGGACAAAGGTCGGTGATTGCTGGAGGGAAGGCCCCATTGTTTTTGCAGGTCCGTTCAATGAAACAGGACTTGGATGCTCTATTGGTGGAGGGGAACCAAGATAAGGCCTTTTGCAAGATGGTCGTTGACACAGGGGCGACTATAACAGTGGTAAGACGACCGGACATTCTCGCCCCCCCCCCAGAGCGATCATCCCATAAGAACATGGATCACTGCTATTTAAATACCATAATGGACCAGACCACGCCAGTCAAAGGCAACAGAATGGCAATCTTACAGCTCGGTAATCTTAACATAGAGCATGATATATACATAGCATAGATATATCACGAATTCATTTTGGGTTTTGATGTATTAGGCAAGCTGGAATGTTGTATCGATATTCGACTGGGGATGTTACGGATAGATAATACCAAGTTCGTAGTGTCAACACAGCGAGATATATCTTCGCCAATGAGCTGCCCAGTAGTGTGTAATAATTCGACTGTGCTCCCTGCTTCTAGGGAAGTTGTTATTCCAGGCAGATGCTGGAGAAAATTTGTTAGATGGTTGGGCATAATCTTACCAGCACAGAAAGGTGGCACTTTACCAGATGTGTCATTGTAACAAGGACATTAATTGCTTCAAAATCGGAGAGTTTGCCTGTTAGGGTGATAATTTATCTGACTGTGGTATCCATTTTGAGAGGGGAGGGGCACAATAGGGGTTAGCAAGTAGGTCTCACAGGTACTTCCAAATGTTCCAGAAATTTCACAGCCACAACATACTGAATGTCTTCTTCGAGATGCTCTGGAGGAACTGCTGACAAGAACAAGAGAAAACCTCAACTTGCGAAAAGAGAGGGCAGTTGCAGAATTGCTATAGCTTATTGAGGTGCTTTCTTCTGCGAGCACAATGACTTTGGCAGAAATAATGTTGCATGCCACTACATCGATACAGGGGAGGCCAGATCCATAAAGAAGTCACCAAGACGACTACCACTAGCTTCATATGAGATGGTTGGTGGTATTCTAAAAGAGATGAGATTTTGTGTTGATTACTGCCAACTTAATAATGTAACTCACTCTCTAGGATAGACGACACACTGAATAGCCTAGCAGGTTCACAGCAGTTTTCTACTCTAGACAGGAAGAGCGGATATTGGCTTTGCGATGTGGCCCTGGAAGAAAAGGAATATACTGCATTTCGTGTCCAAGGGAAAGGAACCCAGTCATTCTTCATTATGTCCTTTAGGCTATGCAATGCCCATGCCACATTCGAATGACTAATGGAGGAAGTTCTGCCCTTAGACATTTGTCAGGTATACCTTGACAACATTGTGGTATCGGGAATAACATTTGAATAACATCTGACATGCTTCGATTCTGTGTTTCAGAAAGTGGCTGCAGCCAACCTGAAATAAGTTTCCAAGAAACGCCACCTTTTACAAAATAAAATTAATTTCTTAGGCCATGTTGTGTCGACCAGTGGGATTGAAACGGGCCCTGAAAAAAAAACAGAGTAATATGAGACTGGCCTCTACTAAAGGCTAAAATGGAAACGCGAAGTTTCCTGGACTTATGTGCTTACTACCGTCGATTTGTGCCCGGTCCGCCACGATCGCCAAGCCTCTGCATGAATTGACTGACACAAAAAGAATATATTATTGGACCCCGGAGTGTAAAATTCCTTTTAATAGACTAAATGATATTCTGATATAACCCACAGTACTGGGCTTCCTGAATAGAGAGGGTGAATTCATTCTGGATACTGATGCTAGTGATGCTGGTATCGTGTCTGTGTTATCTCAGATTCAGGATGGAAAAAAGAGGCCATTAGACTACTTAAGTAAGGTGCTACACAAGCCCAAGAGGAATTACTGTGTAGTACGCAGGGAGCTTCTGGCAGTGGTGAAGGCAATTGCACAATTTCACTCATACCATTATGAAAGACACTTCATCCTAAGAACTGATCATGCTTCATTCTGTTGGCTGCTAAATGTCAAGAACTCCGAACATTATATAGCCCGGTGGACACAGCGCCTACAAGAATGTGACTTATGGATTACCAACAGGGTACGAAAAGGACATAAGAAATAATCAGCTAAGTGACCCCCACCTTGCGTCCAATATTGGAGTGGATGGAAACTGGGCGATGACCAAGATGGGAGGATATACCCAGCCTAAGCATGACAGACAAGACATACTGGGCACAGCGGAATTTCCTTGTTACAAATAATGGTGTGCTTTACAGGAACTGGGAAAGTAATGATGGGAAACAAAGTCATTTACAATTGGTCCTACCCGAGTGCCGAATCCCAGAAGTGCTAGAGAACTGCACAACACAGCAGCAGGTGGTCACTTCGGTGTAAATAAGACTTGACAGAGTCCGAATGAGATTCTACTGGCTGCATTGTTGGTAGGATGTTGAGAAGTGGTGCTGTCTCTGTGTGATGCATATACCGCGAGGAAGGGTCCAAGGGTTAAGGGACGAGGTCTCCTTCAGAAGTACAATTTTGGGGCTCCATTCGAGAGGATGTCAGTGGTCATTCTTGGACCACTACCAATCACTGAGAGGGGGAATATGTACCTTCTGGTAGTGCAAGACTACTTCAAAAAGTGGTCCGAGGTCATACCTGTTGCAAACCAAGAGGCTGGCACAGTAGCTGATGCACTTGTAAAGCACATTCTCTCCAGGTTTGGAGTGCCACTTGAGCTTCATTCTGTTCAAGAACGAAATTTAGAGGGAATGAGGATTTTAGGAATGAAGAAAACCAGTAACACATAATTACACCATTAGTCGGATGGGATGGTTGAGAAGCTAAATCTTGCCTTGGAACATTATCTGACGATCTACGTAGAAGATAATCAGAAAGATTGTGGCTCCAAGGTACCCTTATTTCTCTTGGCATATCGCTCGGTGTTCCACGACTCTACAAGAGTAACACCTTCAAGGATCCTATTTGGGAGAGAGCTCCGCCTCCCTGGTGACGTGCTGCTTGGTCTTACAGTGGAAGAAGAATCACCCACCCCAGAATATGCCATTAAACTAGATCAAAATTTAACCAACGTTCACGAGTTTACCTGGAGCCACCTTAAAATTAATAGTAACAGAATGACAACATATGACTGAACAATGCCTGAGGATACTTTTTAAGGAGGACAGCTGGTGTGCTTGTAAAACCCTCAAATGAAGAAGGGATATTACCCGAAGATACAGAAATCTTGGAAAGGCCTGTACAGGATCCTTAAGCAGATAAATTATGTAGTCTACCGAATTTATCCACAGAGATCTCGGGCGAAGCCTAAGGTAGTCCACATCGACCGACTGGCACTGTATGAAGGTCCTGATGCTGGAGAGTCGGCTCGGGATGAACAGGCTTAAGGAGGGGGCAGTGTTACACGCGTGATTTCTCACCTCGTGCTCGAAGTTCCGTTATGCGCAGTCTGGTGCTGTGGGAGGCCTGATCCCCTTCGTCCCTCATCATGCCAACAGGTGGTCAGCTGTCGTACTGCCCGTCTCCTGGCTGGTTTCCTCCCTACTGGGCAAGCCTGGAAATGATTGACAGCGGCGAGGACTGGCTGTCGTCTCAGCCCCCTCCCCCACCCCCCTGTTGAGGAGTCGACAAACTTAGAGCAGGTGTGAAGCCTACTGTGCGTGAGGGCGCTCGGAGAACTCTAGCACATTGCGGACTGATGGGAGATGGACTAAACTTAGGGGGGACTGAATGGATATGTAATACGGATTTTATTGTAAATACTGGAACTGTCAAATGTGGATACATAATTTATAAAATATTGAATAAGTTTTAAAACTGTCTATTGGGACTGACTTGTAATTATTTAATTTCATTGATGCCTTTTAAATAATTGTAAATTGTATTAATTGAAGTCATTAATTGTAAACGGTAAGTGTTATCAATTCGTTGGGTGTGAGCTGTTGAGTCGAGAGAATTATGTTTATAGTTATTGTAAATAAAATTAGGAAATTATAAATAACTATTGTATTTAATTAAGACCTCCATCCCTTAACGAATTTGGTTTAACCCACCGAATGTTGAGAGAGTATGTGTAAAAATATATAATTAAAACGTAAATATATATTTAAAAAAATATCATGACTACATAAAAAAAAATTCTTATTGTATGTCTATGACTATACAGAAAAAAACTTATTGTGTGTCTATGTAAATCTGGGATAGTGAAAAATACTTATATAAAAATTATTACCGTGCATTGGATTAACACGACATATTATTTAATCGTCCCTCGCACACACACACAGTGTTATATATATTAAACCTTTCCCACAGCACATGTTCCAATAGCTAAGTGGTCTAAGATGTCCGGATGCTGACCCTAAGTTCGGCAGTTCGATCCCGCCTCCCTCCAGGCGATATTTTGAACTATGCTAAAACTAAATAAAAAGCAGCGCCCCTAATGACCATCTCTAAAATCAACATGGCAGATACACACCAGCGCCCCTAGCAATCAACTCTAGAACCAACATAGCGTACATGCGAAAGCGACACCAGCGTCTCTAGAAGGCGATGAAGGAACTACTGGAAACAAGATGGTGGATGTTGGTTGTGATGCCTAACAATATGGCGGCCGAAAACAATATGGCGGAAGTGACGTCATCCAAGTTGGCGGGTCCAATATGGCGACCGAGACACAGTGCCACAGCCCTTGCCTTGGAATTGGCCAAACCTATCTAGTATGCTAAAGTTCTACTTCCTGGATATTCCTCCGCCTCATGCGAACTAAGCTTATCATGTCTAGAAATAAACACCAAATAACAACGCACCGAATTCGTGCGCACTCATTTGTAATAATATTTTGCATGAGAACTATTTCTTACTAGTTGCTATAACCACACAGGTATTCACACTGTTTATATATATATATATATATATATATATATATATATATATATATATATATATATATATATATATATATATATTTATATAGGTAAAACTTCTGTTAAACCAAAACGTAAGATACTTTTATGTGTTAACAGAGATATAACGCTTGTGATACTTGGCATATTTAGAAAATAACTGTACACGATATGCATTGGGTTGTCCAAAGGTTTGATTCAAAAAGCGTGAAGAACGCGCGGATAGCTTATAGTGATGACCTCTTCTGCCACTACACGCCGAGACGAGAGCAGCTCCTTCACCACACTGCACTTGTCATTAGCGTCGCCGCTTTCTAAAGCAGTGACGACGATGGTGATAATGATTCGTTGTTGCTTTCATTACGAAGCTATTCAGGACCTCGATTAGCGAGCGACTATGTGAGGAAATCCATTTCCAGGCTGGCTGGGTCTTCGCGGTAAACTCTGCACTTTTAAAATGAACATTTGAACTATCCCACCGCCCCTATAGGCTGTTCACCCAAAAGTGAGTCCTTCTGAAAGCCACGCTCATTATCTACTTGCATGCACACTGTGTATTTACCGCCTTATGTAAAATTAGCATTGCCATGGGCCTCGACACTTTATTCATGCATCGATCAAGTGAAACTGTGAAATTATTAGGAAAGTAAATATTCTATAAATCTGCTCGTTTGTGCACTTCGATGCATTAAAAAAAAAAAAAAAAAAAAAAAACAAAGTGAGAGAAATAATTTAGGTAATCACAATTGGTTACCTAACACTTTTTATTCGACGATAATATATGGAACTACTTTCCATCCATCGTTACCAACTTTACTGAGCCCAAGTCACTCAGTGCGCCGATTAAAATATATGCAGGTAGGAGCAGTAAATTTTTCTAAGGTTGATGTTGCATATATGTTAATGGGCACACTGAGTGTCATACAGCCAGTAATGTTAGTAACGGCGGAGGAGTGAGTGAGTGAATGAAGAGGTTCGGGCTGCTCGTACAATCGAGGTCTTGAGAGCCGACGAGGATGACGCAAGGTCGGAATGAAGGAACGGAGAAATGGGAGACCCCCGAGAAACCCAGCCGACCAGTGGCATCGTCCGGCACGATTACCACATGCGAAAATACGGGGGCAGCTCCGCCGGGAATCGAACCTGGTTCGCTTAGGTGGGAGGCGATTAGTCTAACCACTACACCGTTGCACCAACGAAGGAGGAAAAGTAGTTCCAAGTCTTGACGTTGAAGAATGCGCAATGTGCGTATTACGTAATACGTAATACGTATTGCGTAATACGCAATAACGATATAAGAATACGCAATGTGCATTACTATTTAAGCTTCATGCAAGAGACTGCAGTAAGCTAGTCTTTATCTCAGCTCAGGTTGTGCCAGGCAGTACCAAGTAAATTTCTGTTCGAACCAAGTCTTAGCCTGACACACACACACACACACACACACACACACACACACACACACACACACACACACACGCACGCACGCACACACACACACACACACACACACACACACACACACACACACACACACACACACACACAAAATACGTCAACTTTTTTCCTGCCACTAGCTGTAATGAATAAAATTAACTGTTTTTTCCTTCAGGAAACTTAATTTGGTAGCCGCTTTGGCGCCAGAGTGCGGACAACATCCGCGCGGGGCCGCTGCGGCACCGCAGATGCGTTACACGAAGGCTTGGCTTATATGTATAGACTATTCACGGTAAAATGACACTTCCGAAAGCCCTGATTAAGATCTACTTGTATGCATATTGTGTATTCTTCCACCTTATGTAAGATTAACATTGTCATGGGCCTCATCACTTTATTCATGCGTCGGTCAAGTGAAACTGTAAAATTATTAGAAGAGTAAATATTTTACAAATCTCCTTATTTTTACATTTCGACAGATTTAATAAACTGAAAGCGAAATAAATAACATAAATTATCAGAAATAGTTACCTAACACTTTTTATTCGACGTTAAGATACGGAACTACTTTTCATCCATCGTTACCAACTTTACTGGGCGCATGTCATTCAGCGCGCCCGTTAAAATATATGCAGGCAGGGGCAGTGGCTTTTTTCTTACGTTCGTTTAAAAAGTGTTCACTTTATCGCGAACAGCCGTTATTAATGCACACGTGCGGTAGCTTGCCGCAGCAGCGACATGGCGGGAGCTGAGTGTGGAGACGTGTTGGAAGTAGAACTGGTTGTCGCAGAGGTGCGAGAACATCCAGAAGTTTGGAATGTTACTGCAGAACAATTCCACGACCATACTAGAAAACGAAGTGCGTGGATTTATATCTGCCAACAATTTAGTGAAGGCGTCGATGAATAGGAGGACAATGAAAAAAACTAAAGTTGAAAAAATTTTATAAGTGCGTAATATGAATGGCATGAACAAGAATTTAATGTATGAATATATTATAAAGTGACGTGAATAATGAGCAAGCAAAGTTAATGACAACAATATAGGTGTAGACCACACATTGTACAACAATACACAAAACAGTACAGTTTATTTACCTGAATGTAAATATATTTTTATTAACAATGTTTATATTGATACCAACATGTAACATTGCAATAAACATAAAATACATACAAGTATACGCAAATTATGCGACAATTGTCTTTCCGCAAGTGACACAAAGGCCGGGTTACAATTTGCATTTTTATATAGTTAAGTAAATAGCCACGTGACGAAGTTTTATGCACTGAGATGTTGTATGTGGTTAGTATTGACTATTTAGCACGTTCAATTAAGAAGTGACAACTAAACACTAAATACAAATTCTAGTATACACGAGAACAAGTAATATGCAAATATAAGCGAGGTTTTGCGCACGTAAGTGATTAAAACTGCAGTTTAGTAGAGCGTTATATACAATTATAGTTACTATTACATAGCTTTAAAATAGCAGCTTGGATATAGCAATGTTCATACAGTTGTAGTGAATCCACGAGATTTGTGTGATTGTTCACATATAATATGTATATAAATATTGTAATGCCTTCAATATAGTTTGCAAGTACTTACTTACAAAGTGCTTCTGTGAGTGATGGACAAATGAATTACATGATTACAGTTGAAACATACTAAATGGCTAATTACGAAAGTACCACTTGCAACACAGCCTCAAAGTAGACAGTCCTAAGTACACAATGTTATACTCAACTATAATTAAATATTGTTTAAAATAAATATTTATTTTCATACAGCATCGATTAAACATAAAGATCCAAAATAATATGTTGCAAATAAATTAGCAAACAGAAAACACTCATATTATTTCTCTTTGTACACGCACAAAGCAATTAAAGGTGAATAAATTAAATTTAACATAACTGTTACAAGATATTCGTATATATAAATAAGTATGAGCTACTGACACTGCAAACAAGCAATTTACATACAATTTTTTGTGCCAGAGAATACTACCAATCTCACAATAAAAATAATCAGAACAGTGATTACTTATTTGGCTGCATTGAACGGGTCCTCTACAGGAACCTACGTTATTATATGTGACTTCAGTCAATCCTTGCACACTCAATGCAACATGGTTGTTATATCCTTCTCGAAGTCGTACAGACTTGTGGAGAATGCGACACGTTTTAATAATCATATTAGCGGAATACAAATACACATTTATGGCCTTGTGAAAAACTTGCAATTTGTTTGAGAGAATGCCAAACGTACTCTCCACATACCTGCGAGCCGGTGATAATCTATAATTATGTTTTTTTTTTTTGTCAGACACAATTGTACCGTTATACGGTCATATTTCATTACTTGAAAGGGAAAATGCTTCATCGCCAACAAACACGTAAGGCATGTTCTGACCTTCTGTTCCTGGAAGAGGTTAACTGCTGGTAATATTTAGTGATGTACTTTGAAGCTTTCTGTAAAAGGAAGACTGTATTCTTTGATTTGACCTTGTCACTAAGTCTTCCTAACAGCTCATGAGATGACTTGACACTCATGCGGAAGTAATTGAAAGATTTGTCTGCATTTTCCTGTAGATCTGACCAACTTCGTGCAAATCTGCCTTTCAAAAGTCGTGCATAAGTGAAAGGATGCACCCAATGTCGTCTGTGGGTCTCCAAAAAACATTTGTACACTAGGTACGTAAATAGTGTGCGTTTTCGTCTATATACACCAATCTCCTTGGCCGGGTTCGTTCAGACTGCGCGGTATTTATACGCAACGTGTGAATGTGTTTCTGCGGTGCCGCAGCGGTCTAAGGCAGTGTAAGAATTCATGTATATACTTGCGTACTTGCATCTTTTCGCACTTATCTTACCCTTGGCACCAAATATGTAGTTTTGTTGGCTTCGTTATCTTTTATTAGCCATCTAACCACATGTATTCAGACTAATAATTTGATAATTTCCGGACATTTTAGAGGTTAAATCAAGTTTAAACATAGATAAAGATGAAGTAGACCGCTTATTCGTCTTCTGCGCATGTACCCAACATTGACCTACCCCAAAGTAACACAACTGTCAAAGTCACATGGTCAACTGTGATGAACGTGTTTGTTTACACCTTAATTTTTAAATGACAAGCGCTATTATATGAATCAAATATTTTTACCAGTTTCAATTTGATCAAACTACATTACAAATTGATTAGACGAATTAATCATACATCTCAAATCATTTGTCTACAAATCAGCTTTCTAACCTAAAATCCAAACAATGCCGATTTCGATAGACGCGTTGTCAAAAAAAGCAGTTCAATGTTGGGACATAGAGATTGGCCGTGCGCAGCCAGCGAGATCGGTCTACCTCGCCTTTAGTCTATGGTATTAAATAATATTTCAGTAAGTGCAATTTGGATTGCTTTTTCTATTTTAGCTTCTGTAGGTTAGGAACACAGGCCTAACACGAATTTGTTGTTTAGACTATCTTTTAAAGTTAACCTTGCGATAATTATTTACTTAGTTCAAAATTATATGTCTACGAAGTAGTAATGTTGCTCTATCACACTTTAAATAAAACTATTATGTTGAAAATCAATTGTAACCTACAAATTGCTTCTCGAAATGGCGGCACATATTCCGCAAGTACGCCAGAAGTTTACATCTCTGTTTACTTGTACACTTGCATACTTCACTTGCAATTCGGACAGTACTTCAGACGTCACTTCCGGGTACAGGTACGCACAAGTATGTACTTCAGGCGAATTCGGACACAGTCTATGTCCACACGTGTACATAGGGCCGTAAACGTCTCCGCGTATAAGAAATCGCGACTAAACACGGCGGGAAGAATTTAATTATACCCTGTGGATTGCTCGTGTCCTGAGAAACATAGCTGGAGGACAATGTATGTAACAATAGTTTCATCGGTTTTGAGGGGGCAACAACAAGAAAACTTGTCTGCTAGTAAGCCTTATCAGAAATCTCTTCGACGTTTTTCAGTATTATGCTGGAATCACATAGCCCCGACCAACACAGCACGACACGACCAAAAATGCAACCACCACACATTTCAATGTGACTACTTGAATTTACAGCACGACCGACACTGCGCTCTCAGCATTTAACCTAACTATTTAGAAGGCGCCGATAAGCTTCGTTAGTTTCAAAGGCGGTGAACAAGAGGGAAATTTCTAATACATCATGGTACCAATTGGTATCGATAATGCATACAAAGGTAAAATTATTATTTTTAGGAGTTAGATACGGTAATTTTCAATTAATTTTTCTTTTATATGCGTATTTATCGTTGTAGAGACATTTTGCAATACAATTTAATTTTGCACAGTTGTACATTCTGTGCGTCGTGTCGCACGACACAACGAAGAATAGAAATCATTTCTAATCCAAAATTGCTGCTCGGACGACAAAATCGGTCGGGCTTACGACGATCTATCTTGTATGTCATTGGCTGTTGGCCGTCGTGTCGTGCGCGTCGGGGCTATGTGATTCCGGCATTAGTATTTACAGGGACAATGTTAATTATTGACAAGTTTTCCCTTTAAAGGAAAGTATTCTCCTTATCAGAAACAGAGTGGTATGATGTAGCAATTATATTTACATCTGCAAATTGATTGAAACATTGGAAAAATTCGTCGTTACCTCACCGCAACTGTGTACGTTTGATAATATCGAGATGAGGCCATCTAACTACTGCCCCTGAATTAACATTCTTCGGGGTCGCCGGTTTTTTTTAAATTTGGCTCTTAAAGGCATACATTTTCTCTGCGTCGCGTTAACAGGAACTGCCACCTGTCGTATGAGCTGGGTCAATAAATGTACAGTCCCTAGTGTATCTTTGCACAGCCAGTTAGGGCTAACACAGTATGAAATGAGGGCAAATATTTGTAATGAGGTCAAATAATCGCACAATGTGTCAACTAACTATGTAATAATTAGAGATGATGGTTTATCGCGGTTAAAGTTGACTATTTGCTAGGATTCAACATACTGTACGCACGTCCTACAGTTGTCTTTCCTTATTGGCTGTCATGCATGTATGAAGCTACTACCCTATTTTACTGGCCCAATGAGAATTTTGATACTGTAAGGCAGAACGTTCGTGATCGGTCTGCAAACAACATAGTTGAGTCAAAAACTTGTTCATCCAATCATAAAAGAGTAAACTAGTTATTGTTTTCTAAAATATAGGTTCGCTCAAAATATTTTCGCAATTTTCCATCATCTCTAGTAATAATTTATATTGAAACCTTTATAACACTCTGGAAAATGATTTTTAAAATGTGTAGAAATGTATACCTGTTTACTTACTGACTCGTACGTCAGTAAAAGCTCTCAATGCAGCAAAGGTTATGAGTAAGCTCAAGTAAACTGTTCATTTCACAAGAATTTCAGTTAAATGTTGGTATCTTATCAGCTTTTCATATCAGTGTTGTAATTCTAAGCCCATGAATTCCATTGCCAGGCAAGCCTAACTCGAGTCGCGTAAAGTACACTTCCGCTTTCTAACATAAAGTTTTCATGACCTCTGAAAATATATAATTACCTATCTGTACGCAAAGTTCCGCATGACGGAAACTTTTTTAGACCATAAGGAAGGAACAGATTATACAAAATATTTTAGGAACCTTTGGCGCACAGTAACAAGTTATCGATAATCTATGAAAACCACTTTTACTTAAAACAAAATATCTCATTAGTGTAATATTTTGAAAACGTTTACATTATTAGACTCAGCAAGAACTATCTAAAATTTATAACTAGAATGGCGTGTTATTAATAGATATGTCAATTACAAAATTGTCAAGCACTTGCCTTGAAAATTTCAAAAAATTAAATTAAGTTAACCGTCACAACCTGGAAATTTGAAAGCTGAAAGCATAAACAGCAATTGCATAAAATTTCTAATGAGAATCGTCTAAATGGCAATGTAAAATTCACTTTATGTTAATTTAATTTAAAGGGGTGGTTTGTTTTAGGGACTGTCATACATCATATTCATTTCATGTTTCGTTTCATAAAGTCACGCTTCAAAATACAGCATCATATTAATTTTTAAACTGTAAGGAAATGATGAGTTGGGCACAACGGCGTCTGGCACAGGAGCTAGGCACCAGCTGGCCGCCATGTTAGAATTTCCCTTTTCCCCCTCAAAATGTCCCTTCCTTCCCTCAAAATCGACTAATGTTTGCTAAAAATGTCCTTATTTTTCTTAAAAATTCACATTTTCCCTTAAAAATTTTCCCAAAAATTACTAAAAATTATTTTTTAAATACTTAAATTTCTGGAAGTCAACCCCACCCATACCCATTCCGGTATCATGGAAGGCGACGACCATCTTGGTAGACATCACACATCTGCCATATTGGATACAGGTGACCTCAACCTTGACCCCATGACCTTGAATGAATTTGAAAACAATAACTCGAGAAAATACATAAAAGTCAGCATGCACATGACATTACTGACTACTACCAACATATTGCATGCTGGTAACCTCTACCGTGACCTTATGACCTCGAATGACAGTAGTATAAAACGAGCGACTCCAGCGCATGTTGTTACTGGCTGAGAACTCGTAGTACCCGGTCGCCATCTAGAATAACGCCACCGAGGGAAAATTCGCGTTTGCGCGATTTTCCCGCAAAAATTTTGACGTTTTCCTTTGCGCTCGCGGCATCCATCTTGGAAGCCAATCTCCTGCTTTGTCATTCCAGTACAGGAGGTTCCCTTCGCGTGCTGCTTTGTGGAACACCCCACTGATCCGCAATATGATGGCCAATGCACAATCTGGCAGGGATGACCCATCAATGTGGTGTTTGACTCATGAGGGATGAGGGATTTTACCACAGCACTATGAGCTCACGCTTTCCGCATGGAGGGGGAGACCACACTTCAAGGCACCCTGCCAGCCTCAGGTTAAGTATGACCTATGCTTACAAATAAACATAGTTGGCTGTAATTTTCGAACTGTGTGAGATACAATTGCCAAAATCATAACATAGGCATAACAACCGACTACAAAAAGAAATGCAGGGCCAAATATGACCTATGGCTACTTATATGAATAGTTGGCTGTAATTTCCGCACCATTGAAGATATAGTCGCCAAAATCATAACATAGATATCACCCCGACAAAGCAAAGGACTGAAGGGTCAGGCATAACCTATTCCTATTTATAAGCAAAGTTAGTAGTAGGGGCATAGGGGTTTCATTTCACTTTTGATTAAGTGAAAGGTTACAATGATATCAAAGGGTTAATTAAATAGATCGAAAGGGTTCACAAAAATGGTTAAATTTAATGAAAAGGTTCAATAAATAGAAAAGGTTAAATCCAAATTGAAAGGGTTAATCAAAAAAGGGTTAACTTTTAATCGGATTAATAATTTCCATGATTTTCTTTGTTTCTTTCTTTTTATGGGCAAGAGTTCTGTATGATAGTGACTGTGTAATGTCCTGGAGGTGACTGACCATAGTGGTGGGCTGCAATGTCTTATATATGTGTAGAGGTTTGTGCAAGAGTGTGCTAAAGCTAAAGTTTTCTCATTTTTCTAATTTTGAGGTGTTCATGGGGATGTTGGTAATAGATAGTCGATTTTTGTGAATATATTTAACACACAAGAGAAATTCAGAGTGTTTATACAATTTTTAAGAGTGGCCTAAGTGTAAATTTTGTTTTTTTTTTTTTCAGGGGATATTCATTGTAGATGGTAGATAGACGACTTTAAAAGATGCTATTTACATGTTAAACGATCTGTTTTCAGAATGCAATTAAACATTAGAGAATTTCAGAGTGTTCTATGTATGAATAAATTACATGCATCGAATCGGAAATTCCAAACAACTACGTGAATAATAAGTGGAATTACATGAGTCTTAAATGTAATGTAAGTCTCGAGCTTAGAAATATAATTTACATGAGAGACAAGTATAACAAACAACTACTGTCTCTAAACGAAGTCCACCTAGTCAGTATGAATAAATAAAGATTTACAAACTTGCATTTGAATTACACGATTTAAATTTTCAATAGACGCAATAGCGTAATAGAAATACACGTACTCTACTTAACGCATCTCGCACATAACCTGAATATTTTTAAAAATGCATCCATTTGATGTGGAATCCAGCGTAACAATTACATCGTCTTATAAGCTGTGTGTGTGTGTGTGTGTGTGTGTGTGGAGAGCCTGATTATATACGTGTAGCGAAGCTGGCATCTTGAAGGCAAATGAGTTGAAATTTATTAGAAAAACTCTGGATTCGCCCTACAACAGACAACAAAAATATAATCTTTTAACTTAAGTTCCATTACTTTCAGAAAAATTCACTTTTAACACTAATTATTTCCATCGAAGCCTAGGGATACTCGGATTATGTGAAGAAGTACTTAAGCCTGCAAAGCGTAACCGAGCAACACTTTATAGAGATGTACTACAAATTTCTGTTAAATATGTGAAATTAACGTCACTTGGTAACAAAAAAAAAACGCGAGTTGAAAATGCTATGTGGTTTCATCTACCAAACACAGAAATTGGAAATCTCATTGCAATATTGACTAACACATGAAAAATAGTTTCCCAAAAAAATGGTTTTTATATTAAAATGTTAATCGTGGGTATCACTATAGAGATGATGGTAGGTGCGATGGTCCCCAGTGCATAGTTTGAGCTACATTCGAGGGTGGCCTTGTCGGCCACCAAGTGTCTAGAAGAGCAGTGTTTAGCTAGTTCAGAGTAGCTGATGACTAGCACATCTGTCTCCCAGAAACATTGATAAACGACTAAATATGGAGTCGACTGCCTACAGAGTTGTAGGTCACGTCCTGGCTGCCTGCACCCCCTTTCCCCTCCCTATTAGGCTGTGTCTGCGGGACCCTGAGGGCAAGAAACCAGCTTGTACACCCTCTCCCCTCCCTTCCCCTCGTCAATGCACACTGCCCCAAGCTGCCTATGATCATTTAAATGTTATCTGTAATTTCTCAATATGGCGACAATTGCCTACTTGCATTCATATCAGCAGAACCCATTCGTCCGCCCCTCACATCCCAAAAACCCACCCTTACCCAGCACCTTCGCCTTCAGAGCTTGTCCAACTACACAATGTCAACCACCCCTATGCACCCTACCACCCCTTGCTAGAGTGCGAGGTTGTGGGGTTATTCACCTGTCTGTCCTCGATTGTCAATTTTCTCCACTGATCCAATATGTTATAAACTTTCTATTTGCATTCACATCAGGAGCTGGCTGTTCGTAGCTACTCTAACCTCCACCCCTCAACCTCAGAACCAGCCCTTGTCCATAGGGATGTGACCCTCCCATCCCTACTACCCCTACTTCGAAAGGCGACTTTTCTGAGGATGTCCACTTTCGATCGAGCCTGGAGTTCGCAAGAACCAGTTTTAGGTGCCCCAGCATCAGTCCTGAGAATGCTTTTATGTGTGTTTTCATGAGTTGGCATTCCTGCAGTAGCTGTTTCAAGAAAATGATTCCTCCCCGCTAGAGTATTCAAAACATGTTCTTTCTACTGTTGATTACCCTGCTTCGACTTGCCAGCCCTTCACCTCCAGAGTGCTGCTTAGGTTATGAATGAAGTTTGCTTCAAGGCCAAAATGATGGTATCCCTAGGGACAGCAGAGGATTTTGAATTGACCTGGACTACTTCCCCTCCTCCCAACAAACTCTTATTTTCGCTTGGACACTGAAGCTTTCTTGTAATTTTGGAAGGCAAGAACCTAGTGCATTCTCAGCGAATTAAAATATTTCACATATCCTGCTGATAAAACTTTACTTTTCCTCATCACTAAGAAAAACATTCCAAATGTTCTTAACATGCAATAAATACAATAAAAATATAAACAGTCTTCCAGGAAACTTTTTCCCCCATTTTGCAGCAAACTTAATACCGTTTTCCAACAATCTTAGAAGACATTCCAAAGTTTATTCCTGTTTTACAACTATGAGACATGATATTTTAAAGTAATGACAAACACACATTTTTATTCGATTTTTAACTATTACAATGTAAGCAAATATTGAAGTTAAACTTTACTTTTCAAATATTTAAAATGTTCATTAAACAAGCATGATGGAGAAGTTATTTTAGTTTCAATACAATATATATTTATTCATCTAGCAGACAAAAATATTTATTTCACGTATAGATTTTCCTAGCCCAGAATTTTTAGAGAGTATTATCATATAGGAAAATATAATCAAATCTCTCTAAACTCTATTTGGGAAAGCTAGTCAACTACAGCGATGTGTTTTTAAAAAATATATGTGGACCAGTCATTCTACAAACCTTGTGAGACTACCTGCTAACGGATAATCGAGAATTGAGTGTATGCGAGGGGGGGGCAACATTTAGGTCTTGAGAGCTGATGAGGGGGAAATGAGGTGAGTATGGAACAGTATAAGACGTGGGCAGGTTGGTGTTTGGCTCGTGTGTGGTTGGGTCGAGCGGGAGATGTGCATGGCGTGGAGTAAATGAGGGAATGAGAGAATGATTTCAGAAAGGTGCCGCAGCTCACGCAGTGCACCACTATAGTTACCCAGCCGCTTTCATCCGCCCGACAACTTTCTCTTCACGCACAGAGCATAGTGGCGCACCAGCAGGAGAATTTCCCCGCCTACTCCGCTTCAACAACAAACTTCACTGCACGACACGGTTTCCCGGCCTGCAGATCTCCTACACTAAACACCGCACTTCGCAGCCTGTCTGGCCTCGCCTTTCTTTCAAAAGTTTTAAAGCAAGTGGACTGCGCTTACAACATTGTATTGAATTTTAAGCCCAGTATTAAAAACTTTAAATATTAAATACACATTCTAAAAAAAAAGTGAGTAACTTAACACCATATAAAATTACATCCTAGGGAACACAGTCAAAAAGTTTTTAGCATAGGGAATATTATTTTGCTCTGTTAAAACTCATCAACTTCCAAGAACTGTATCGATACAAGGGAAGAAATATAACCTAGCTCAAACAATTGTTAAACCCAGGAAATTATTCCAATAAACTAATGATGATTTACGTTACAATTAAATAAAAAACACAAAACTACATATAAATCTAATTTGAGAAACGAGTGCCAGGGAACATTATCCACCTTCTAAGAAATATATCATGTTACCAATACATTCTAAACAACATTAAAATGGAATAACATCCCAAATGTTTTTAATTCGACAACTTCAGCGGGAAAAAAAAATTAAGTCCAGGAAATTACAACACATTAAACAAACCACGTCTTGAATGTCTTTAATCTGTAAAATTGCACAAAATTTTATCCCAATTCCAAGAAATGTAACATCAAAAACAATCGAATACGTTGCATTTAAAAGGAATTTAATACAATGGATTAACACCCAAACACAATGAATTACAATATGTACCAAAAGCAACAAATAAACAACTAAATGCAAACTAAATTCCAATCTATCACAGTTACCAATTGAATTGCATATCAAATGTAAAGCATTGTCACCTAAATGTGAATGACATCACAATGTCATCGCTCAAATGTTAATCCAATGAGATGATAATCCAATCAGAAAGGGATTGATTACATAATAAATTGTACATTCAATCCCCATCAAGAGGTGTATTAAATCAAACAACACATAGATATAATAAAAAATATTTTATTTAATATAAAAACTAATTACAAATAATTGTAATTACAGTCTTTTAAGATCTCGATTCTTAACCCTGGAGTGGTGTGCTTCCTTTTAATTATTTTATCAACCAAATATTCATTTGGAGAACTTATTTTTTGTAAGTCATATTTGTAAAATCCACCTTTTATTCGTTCTCCGTCATATCTTTCTATGTAATATGGGAATTGTTTGTCTAATTGAAATAATTTTAAATATTTCAAAAGACCAATTCACAGTGAATTTTTTCTCAAAAAATCCTTTCTGCTTCGAGATACGTATAAATTCCCCAACTATGAACTTTGGTCTCCTTTCGTCGATGACTAACATTATTGTAAATAGTTTTCACTAAATAATTCTATGATATCTGGAATTATAATATTTAACTCTTTCAGGCAAAATGTCAATCCATTCTAAGTCCCCCTATGATGTGAAGTGTTTACATATTATTTGCTTAATCGATTTGTTGTAACATTTTACAACACTGGCTTTAAGCTCTGAATACGTTAGGTAGTGATTATACCATGTTCAGTCATTAGTTTCCGGAATGGTGCAAAAAAAATTCAGATCCTCTGTTGGTTTGTAGCTAATTGAGGGTTCTCTCTAACAAAACTATCGTCATTGCATCGATAGCCTGTTTCCCAGTTTTGTTTTTCAAAGGTATACACCAACTATATTTCGAATAAACATATATTATGGTTAAAATATTTTTGTATCCCTTATTGTATTTCAAAAGCAATGTAATTTCACACAAATTGGCTTGAAAAATATCATTTAAACCACGAGTTATTACTCTTCTTCTAGGATATGTTATCCTTGCAGGAGCGTGAACCTCTTGAGAAATCTTCCTAAACTTAATTTGTACTATAAACATCTTCTGTTAACTCTTTAATAATAGAAACACTTTCGTTCATATGTGAATTATTCTCAGACTCTCTCAAAGCAATGAGAAATTTTAATCTATGGATCAATTCATTAGGATTGTCTCAATATACATGTGAAAAGCTGTCGCCAAATTCAACTTTATATATTCCAATTCCGATTATATCTCCTATTACATGTATTTTGGGGTGGTTTTCATCTCCTGAACGAATATTAACATTCGTTCGACGACTAAGTTCTTTATATTTCTGCAAATCGGTGTCAGAATATCCATTTGGAACATTTTAAAACAATAATACATATAATACTTCTTTGACATCAGTTACACAATCACCTATTTTGATTTTATTCTCAAGCAAAAATTTGATTAACGAATCTCCCAGGAACAAGTTGTTTTCATGACGATAAACACCAAGTGTCGTAGCGCACAGAGGTGAAGAATGTTGTAAAGATAAATAACTACGAGTTAATTGAGCATGGAGTTGCTTTTTATTTGTTAAACCTGCTTTTTCCATTTTAATTTTCTAAGCTATTTCATTGGGTTTATTCAACACAGAATGCAATGTATCCATTCTACTCATAACAGGTTTAAATATTTCTTCATTTAAAACATCCCGTTCCATATGGGCACAGAATGCAATGTACCCATTCTACTCATAACAGGTTTAAATATTTCTTAATTTAAATCATCCCATTCCATATGGGCTTGTTTGACTTGTAAATATTTCTCTTTCACAGCATACATAATGTTATGTAATTCTGAAGGAAAGACAGACATGCTTTGATTAAAATACATTAAATTCAATCTATTTATATATGAATTAAGTCGTTTCTTTTCTAATTAATGTAGTAGATCGATTACTTTGTGCTTTTTTTCAATCTTATCCACTTTACATAAAACTGTGTCTAATTTTGTTAAGGTGTCAGCTTTCAAATCATTTATAAAATCATTGATTCGTGTTTCCAAATCAGTATTTTGTTTTCTCAAATCTGTTTGCATAACTAAACCAACATTTTTATTATTCAATTCATCTCTTATGTATTGCGTTATTTGTTCCATTCGTGTTTCAAGTTGTTTTGTAATAGTAATGTTTACCACTTCATTAATTACAACTCTAAAATTTTCTTGCATTTCTGTAAGTTGTGTTGTAAGAACTATGTTTGTCATATCGTTAATATCCTAACTAAATCCATATAAACTTTCTTCTATTCTAAATTCATTGTTCTTCAAATCAGTGCTAATATTGCTTAAAATGTTTGCAAATACACTCATGTTTTTATAAACATTATCATTCAAATAAAAAAATGTTATTAATATCTCTTGAATATCGTTTGATTGCGATTTAAACACGTTTAGCGTAATAGTGTTTAAGTCTTCCATGTAACATTTATTCACCGCATCACTATCTTTCACAGCCATACATATATTACGCAGTATATGTCCATTAAACTCACAATTCCCATCGCGATTTTTGGTAAAATAGCAAGTGTAATGATTGCGTTTTATACCGCGATGTCCAAACTTTGAAATACTCATTGTTCTTCGCCTGGAAGTAAAAGACTGTCAAAACCAGATCTATATATGCATTTATATAGGAGAAGTGTTGGTATAATCACCAAAAAATTGTATTTTTCTTTTCATCAGTAAAAATACATATCTTTAAACTTTGTAAATGTCATATCACCTAAAACATGACCATTGTAAATATGTTGCAGATTCATATTATCCATTTTTAATACTATTGCCATATTTTCATTATAGCATAAATTATGTTTTGTATTCGTGCGTAACCTTGCGATAGATAAAAACAATCAACTTTTGAATTTCGAACAAAACTGAAATATTGCTGTGTTTCACCGTGTGGTTTCACATCAAACATCAACAAAAATAAATACTGAACTGTGCAATGCTTCATTCGGAGGCACTATATTTTCTTTATTTGTAAAAGGGAAATATCGCATTCCTTCAATTAACGACAAAATGCTCGCTAACCATTGATATTTCTCTTGTTGTATTGTTTTAGAAAACACATATACGTTTTCAAATTTAAGTCCATTCGGATGCTCCAACAGCGACATAATAACACAAAATTCTCCACACGAAGAAGGACCGCTTATTATATATACAACATATATTTGATGGTAAAAGAATGCCATATTTCTGTTCAGTTACGTTTTCTTCCATATTTCCAATTACCGGCAGATGTACATTTTGTTTTATAACCTTAACTTCTACACAAATAGAGAGAATATTGTAATGTACTAACATAATGTTAATAACATATTGTAACACACCAATGTAACATTAGTAACATATCATAATGTACCAATGTAATGTTAGTAACATATTGTAAAGTATCAATGTAATGTATTTAATGTAATATAATGTACTAACATTACATATAGTAACATATTGGAACATATTGCAATGTAATATAACACACTAACATAATATATTTCAATGTAATATAATGTAATAATGTATAGTATTGCAATGTATTGTAATGTATTGATGTTACATAGTAATGTAAGCTAACGTAACATACTAACATAAAACTATAAATGTAGGCCTTTATATAGGTTAGCGTTCAGTTGAAAACAACGGCTCATACTAAACATATCACAAAAGGACGTGGTGTATTGAATACATTAATAAATTGCCATTTGAATTACATTTACCGAAATACATTTATTGCTGACCAGATACTAACCTTGCAACTATCAAGGAATAAACACTTTAGATAAAGCGTGTAAAGAACACAATTTAGTTTACGATCGAACAAACAATTTGAATGAAAGACACATATTGCAGATACAATTCTAGTCGATAAAGCAGCAAATATAAGGAAGAATACATCTACATCTACAGGTAAAAAGCTAGGTTCTTGGGTTGTTGATAAAGTTATGCGCTCGAAGGTGAAGAGAGGCATGGGCTTAAAATGCAACACCAAACGAAAAACAAAGAAAGGAGGAATCATTCCATTCATATTTCCAGCATTAACAGCTCTTGGAGCAATCCTCGCAGGGGTTTGGGCAATTAGTAGAGCAGATAAATCAAAAGGTAAAGGAATGTATTTGAAACCCTATAAATTGGACAAGGATGAAAAACTCCAAACGTGGAAAAAAAATGCAGAAAGTCCTAAATAGTCTTCCAAAATGTGCATTAATAAAATAATATATTAATGTATTTGTAAAGAAACTGGACATTCCCTATTTCCGAGGTGTGTATATGATAGATGCTTACCAAAGAAACCATATCTTCGTGAATGTATGATTGTTAATTTAGATTCGAAACAAAATGAGCGCATTGGGTTGTATTAATTAAAAACATAAATCAATCATTGTAATACGACAGTTTCCAACTGAAATACGCAATTATTAAAAACACACACTTAAGATATAATTACAAAATGGAGCAATTACAAAAATCAATCAAATGCAGACATTTATGTTAAGTTTTTTTGGCTATAAATAGAGTATATAAGTAATTGTAAAACTTATTAGTATTATGTCAATTACATTGATATTAATTGGTAATTCATCTCAATTGCATGCTGTATATTTCCTTGCTTGGAGTTAGATGGAGAATGGCAAATAAGTCTGATAGAAATCGTTACTTACAACAGCATACCAAACATTGATATACATGACGAATCATTTATAGCTAATATTGGTGAAAGAACATACAAAATTGTGATACCAGTAGCATCTTAAGAATTGGATGACCTTGAAACATTCATCAAAACGATATTACCTGAAGATCTACATTTCCGATTACTTGGCTATCCAAATGCGTTAACTAGTGCGATGTATAGTAACAATATCGATTTCTCGGAAGACAATTCAATGGCAAATATACCAGGTTACGAAGAGAGACTGTATCCTGCTAATGAATTGCATGCATCATCAAAACAGGTTAATATATTTTCGGTACATGTATATTGTATAAATGTTAATATTGTAGGCGGTTCATATTTGAATGGAAAACCGACAAATACACTATGAATTCATGTGTCCTGTGGCTCCAGAGTATAAAATAATTGAAAAACCGAATACATGGATATATCTTCCAGTAATAGTTAATCGTGCTGATGAAATAGTTGTTACAATTGTCGATCAAGACGGTAAACTTATTAACTTTAGAAATGAAGAAATTTCCGTTAATTTACATTTTAAAAAAGCTATATAAACAGTTGCACTCCATTGCGCATTACAATCATAATGAGTATTGTGTATAATAGTACATTCCCATGTAAAGTAGGCAGTTCTTTTAAGAAATATGCCACTAAAGAACGTATTTCGAAGAAAAAACGTATAAAAAGACGTAAATGTAAGCATAAAACATTCACTTCAAATAAGATATCCGTGAAGTTAACACGAGGTAACGAATTGTATTTAAAGTAATTAGGATATACTGTTTATAGAAATGGAAGACATACTTAATGTTGAAGAACCTATCACTTATGAAAATACAATCACCAATATCACGATATTTACACATTACCGTTGAAATCAAGTTTAAGGTTTAGAGGAACTATTAAAAAGACAGCTGACACAAGAAATCCAGCAACTACAGGAATAATAAGAAATGGTATACTACATTTAATCGACAGAATTTCATATCTGCTCAATGGAGTGGAAATCGATCAAACACAAGATGTTGGAATTAGATCCACGATTAAGCACTAACTCTCAGGAACTGTAAACGATCTTTATACAGGGATTATGGCTGGGTGGAGCAATGCTAATGATTACTCACTACAAATAAATCTAGGTGGAAAATACGAAGTTGTTATACTGTTAAGTATGGTTTTGGGTCTTGTTGAAGACTACAAACATGTCATATTAAATGCTGAAGAAGAATTAGAAATACACATTTGAATGCCATATACGATTCGGCTAATAACGAGGAAGGTGTAACATTTGAATTAAGCAGCATGGAATGGTTAATGCCACATATTTAAATTAACACTCGTGAACGTGTAAAGTTTTTTAAAATATGTCGAAAAAGGGAAGAATCTAGATAATGCCTTCATATTGTGGGCTTTAGAGGTTTTTCCAACTCTGCCGATATCACAAAAAGTCATTTGGAATGTGAAATCAATTTTTCACTGGAAAAACCGAGATATGTCGTCATTGGTTTTCAACCAAATCGACAAAACAATTTAAAAGCTGATAGGTCAGTATTTGATAATTGTGATATGAAAAATATTAAACTATATATAAACAGTCAAGCTTATCCCTATATGGATTTAAATATGAACTTTGAAAATGGGGAATTTCTTATTTGCTACAATATGTATTCAAAGATTCAGTAAATGTATTATAACAAAATCAGTTCACCGATCCTAGAACCCGAAACATTTAAAACCAGAGGCACGTTATTTGTATTTAATGTGAGCAGCAAAACAACGTGATTACAAATAGCGTGATTGATTCATGAATTGAAATTATTGCAAATGCACCAATTCCAGCAAATACGCAAGCTTATGAACTGATAATTTATGATGGATTAGTGAGTTACACTGTAAGAGATAAGTTGGTAAAAATAATTAATCGAGTCAGTAGGCGACGAACCATGGCTATAACGAGATGTTTTGCAATGTGCAAGGATTTCAGTCTGCAGAAAGAAAGTTATCATTAAAGAATTAGCTATCACTGATATGGAAGAACATACAACTGTATTCAGCTTCAAATCACCATTTGTCTGGAAATATCTAACTCCCAAATACAATAAAACAAATAAATTGTTTACTAACCATCACCATGGTTTAAAATGGGAAAGTAGATGTATAGAGTATGAGAATATTGAAGCTATTTGCAAACATCACATAAATAATTGTGAAATATATGTAGCTGGAGTTGAGCAAAAACGTATTTTGGAAATGTGTATAACGGGTAAATAATAGATATTAAAAAAAAAAAACAATTGTCTCTCATTCTAACAATCACGTAAAACATACGGATGTAATTCAAAATTCTTCTCTGCAGAGGAAAACTCGAAATCAATTATAAAATGGTCATTGATGCCTGAAAGGGGTGAAACAGACTATGATGATTCTCCCCCCTGACTCACCAGTGGATATTATTTAGGATGAGTGAAATCTAATATATAACGTATTTGATTGTATGCCACCCACTACTTCGTAAAGACAGATCAACAAGACAGCGAAATCACATGCTCATGCATACAGAAATCCAAATTAAGCTGAATATTAGCAAGTTATTAGCACGTTGGAGCAAACCATTTCGACTTTGTTTTGGAAAGAATTAATTTTAGTATCTTTGTGAGTTCCTACTGTAAACATGACTTTCTTCCACTGCTATTTACATGTTTGTCGCCCCTGGAAACTCAAGTGTGAATTACTCTTGTTTGTTTGACGGAATAATACGTCAAGTTGGAGAGATATATGCGATGGGCTGTTTCATTTTAAAAATATCAAATGTCCATTAGAGGGTAAAAAAATATAATAAGTTAATATCTTGTCCAGATCTGAAAAAATATCCTGTATACCATATGTGTCCGAATACAAGTCTACCAGCAAGCATCGAAGAAGTGTATTCGCACTTTTATGAAACTTCTCCTGATTTGCCAGAATGTATAATATTACACGCACCTGAATACACAAAAAATTATAACAATCAAACAAATGAAAATACTACAAATATTGTCAAAGGGAAGATATGATGTAAAAAAATGTTTTATTGAACACATTGATGAGAAAATTTATTCTGTAAGCAAATGTAACGAAATTAATGGTTTGAAACTATTTTTTCTGTTTTACTGACTTTATGAATGAATAAATTTTAATATTCCCATAGTCTGCCAATTAAATATTACGTAAACTTTGTGTGCATGTAACATTAAAATCTAAATGTGTTTGCATATAAAGGTTTGTGTGCAGAATAATGATTAAATAAACCTTTAGTAATTTGAAAGCGATTTAATACATAAAACTCTTTAAATATACATTCTAGGATTCAGACGTTTTATATTTAAAAATGTATGTTCATCACCTTCTAGAATTCAGATGTATTGTGTTTAAAACGAATAATGTGATAGAATTGCTTCCTGGATTTACCTATAACTACCTATAAAAGGTGAACACTTTGCAGTTTCATTCTTATCTTTGAATAGTATGGAAGATATGATGGCTTATTGTGTAGCTTCTGCGGAAAACAATTTACAGCTTTGTGGAACTTACGACATGGAAGAAGTAGCTGTGAAATGAAATCTTTTTAAAAAATCAGTTTCTGTGTGAATTCTGCAAGAAACAATTTTCTTGGTGGGATAATTTGAATAGACATTATAAGTTTTGCAACACTGGTTCTCCTCCTCCTACTCCGCCCATAGCTTCACAGAGTTCACAACCAGCACCACAAACACCATCACAGTTAGCTCCGCACTTAACATTCCCAGCTGCAGCTACTGCAAAGCACTTAACATTTCCAGCTCCACCCACTGAATTACCTCCAAATAGTCGATATGTTAATTCAGGGATGAAAAGTAATTTGACTTCCAACTCTTCAGCTTCAGTGAAAAGTTATTCATCCACTCTCAGATACAAGATACTGGCTAGCACGTTCGCTGGCAGGTTAACTGACGCGGAGATAGTTAATGATGGGCTTGACAGTGATACGGACTTTTCTCGTTTTTTTCACTAGGTGTAAAGTCCCTTTATTAAGCTTAATAGTGGTATCACCCCGGCATATTATATTATCCTTTTCTGTAACTGGCAAGTATTTGAAATCCCTCACTGCGGAGGAAGACGTAGCACAAACCTTTTATTTTCAAAGTAATTCCCTCCCTGTCCGCGATTCATCCGATGTTGGTGAACTTTATGACAATAACATAGTCCCTTACTTAAAAACCAGATTTGAGGAGTTCAGTGTGTGTGGGAGCAAGTGGACTTTACAACTGATATTACAAATGGATGTACATGTGAGTCAATACCGGCCGTTCACCACTTGTGGTAAATTATACAAGTTTATTAGCGATAAGAAGACTTGTAATCCAATGCTGATTCATTACTCGCCTCGCTTCGCCCTCATCGACTCTCAAGACCGCCGTTTTCGACAGCCACTCTAATCTCGTCACTCGCTCCGATGGACAGATAAAAAAAATTTTGCTACAAGGTTTTAATACAATTGGAAATCCATACATTTTTCCTGTTCCACAAAACCCAGAATGTGTGTAGAGCTTCTGAACTGCGAGCCTTGCTTCACGGCAGTACAATGTGTATGTCAAATATGCTCCGCAAACTTTACACTTCTTGTATTTCAGCACTTCATTCAGTCGACTGGTGTATCCTTGTGTGATATTATGGAATTCCTGTCTACATTTTTTTGCAACACTGCACCCAATACCATGATAAATTCAGCCCTGCAATGCCGCCAATGGGGTATTTAAACGACATAGTAGCATCTACGAGTCAATTAAACTGTCAACTGTATCAAGAGTGAACCAATCAACTGACAGATAGTGTCTTAAAATAACTAATCTGAAATTCTAACAATCAACGCCTCATTTAGAATCCACTGTGAATAACAACTTCTCACAGATTTAAGAGCAACGAGTTTGTCTTTCTGCAACATCAACCAAATGTTATCAACCTCATTCCCAGAAAAGAATATTGAGTGTTTTTTCTGTATATAAATTAATATTTTTAAGAAGAATGTGATTTTTTTTGTATATGAAAATAAATATTGTGTTTGTTGGAAAAATGGGATGTATAACAATGTATTTCAAAGTGAATGTGTGTTTGATTTATCTCCAAACTGTAGGTCTGGAAATTTATAAAACATATATCTTAGAGAAATAAGTGAGTCAATGTTTTCGCAAAAATATATTTTATTACTTTATACACCATGGGTAATAGCTTTGTTTGTGTGAAGAACATTTATTTATTCGTGGGTCTTACCTTTTTTTACACGTATATCTTAAAAATGGTATTTCAACATAACAAAACCAAAATTACCTGATTAATTTACCAGTTCTAAGTGAGCAGAAATATTTGGATGTGAAATGAATACGTGCTTTTTCCTTTGGTCGGCTTAACGACTGTGTTCGCAATAGCTGACGAATCACTTTGTCGGAGCGCTTTCCATAACAGTGAACAATACTGTATCGCTGTGAAATAAGTTTGCGTGAATACCACCTAAAATGGCGAAATCCTTGATATTTAACACAGTAAAGAATATGGAGATTCGCAATGAGTTAATGATTTTGCGTCTTAACAGAAAACAAGACAAAATAAATAATTTACTTATAGTATACAAGTTTTAAAGACAAAGTAAAATGTAGTTAATATGTTTAACAAACAATGATGCTTTTCACAGGTTATTTAAAACACCTAGAAATGTCATTTACTCAATATCTACCTTTATTGTGTAAATCAGTTAATTTAGTGTTTATTCAGAAAGTAAATGTATATGACACTTCCCATGAAGCTTGTAGGATTCCTATAGCTGGGACGTGTTCAGGACATGTATAAAGCATTGCTAGCAGTCCTTGTCTTGAGCGAGAGTTCTGCTGGTTGTTTGAAGATAGTTCACTAGGGTGTTGCATTCCCCATTGACAAAGGAAGGAAATAGTCTCTCATTGGCTAGCGCTCTGTTACAGGATAGAAAAAAAAAAGACTAACAAAGTCATGTCGGACTAAAGCAGTGACCCATCCTGTTTACGAACTCACAATAACACCATGATTCGCCTAGCTGCTCCCAACCTGCAACGCTTGCTAGGGGATATCATCTATCTAATCGGGGTTCATACCTCGCTCACAGTCTTCGTAACAGTATTTTTTCGAAATATTTCCGTTTTTCGCGTATTTAACCTTGGTAACATAGAATGTGATAGGTGTTAGAATATTTTTACGTGTGTTAATATATATATATATATATATATATATATATTTTAATAATCGTTGATTAACGTTTGAATTCAGTTTCTCTACTGGTGTTAATTACAGGTGTCACTAAGATTTTATTTCGATAATCTTTCCTAGATTTATTCATTTTGTGACAAATTTATACGGATTATTCATTCGCCCAAGATCGGGATTAGGTTGTATTTGTAAATTTTCACACAAATTATTTGCAATAATTAAAATAGTAGTAGTTGTTAACATATATTTGTTTGTAGCAATTGTTCAAACTCTTCAGAGTCTAAATGCGAGAATTTTTCAACATCTCCTGCACACAAAGCTTTTAAGACTCTTGACCAGCTCCAGTTATGGCGAGTTGTGTGAAGGGGGTGACAGGGGAATAAGTCACAGAACAGGACAGGGCAGATTTTCAGGAGAGTCCACTTATAATGGGTAAAGCGTAGTTTTTGCAAACAGGTCTCCACTTTGGAATAGTCCAACTTGTTGTCTTGAGGGGTGTCTGACAGTTGGAGTGTCCCCGAAGTTGTCGGACAAAAGATGTTTTCTGACCTGATAGCTTGAGTGGGAGGGGCGTGAAGGGTAGTTGGCCTCATGAAGTTAGTCCGGTTCTGAGGGTTGCAGGGTAGGAGTGGGTGGTTGGGGTGCGAGGTGGCAGACAAGCCTCCTCCGATGTGAATACAACTAGGCAGTTGAGGCCATCTTACCTTAGTGCTGAAAAAATTGACAGCCGCAGGCAGCCCAGAGTAGCAGTCTAGCAAGGAGTGGGGTGGTAGGGGCGGGAGGGGGTGTATGAAGCTCTGGGTTGAAGTGACCTCAGCTATCCCAGTCGCCTTCATTTTCAGTCGCTCATAAACGCTTGTGGGAGACAGACATACTACTCGTCAGCTCCTATGAATCAGCTAAACACCGCACCTCTAGACACTTGGCGGTCGATGAGGCCACCCTCGGGGGTAGCTCAAACTATGCACTGGCGACTATCGTACCTACATTCATCTCTATTTAATATAAAAACTATTTTTTCGGGAAACTTTGTTTCGTGAGTTAAGTCGATATTGCGATAAGAATTTCGATTTCTGTGTTTGGTAGATGAAACCACATAGCATTTTCAACTCGCGTTTTTTTTTTTGTTACCAAGTGACGTGAATTTCACATATTTAACAGAAATTTGTAGTACATCTCTATAAAGTGTTGCTCGGTTACGCTTTGCAGGCTTAAGTACTTCTTCACATAATCCGAGTATCCCTAGGCTTCGATGGAAATAATTAGTGTTAAAAGTGAATTTTTCTGAAAGTAATGGAACTTAAGTTAAAAGATTATATTTTTGTTGTCTGTTTTAGGGCGAATCCAGAGTTTTTCTAATAAATTTCAACTCATTTGCCTTCAAGATGCCGGCTTCGCTACACGTATATAATCAGGCTCCGCACACGCGCACACGCACGCACACGCACACGCACACGCACACACACGCACACGCACACACACACAGCTTATAAGACGATGTAATTGTTACGCTGGATTCCACATCAAATGGATGCATTTTTAAAAATATTCAGGTTATGTGCGAGATGCGTTAAGTAGAGTACGTGTATTTCTATTACGCTATTGTGTCTATTGAAAATTTAAATCGTGTAATTCAAATGCAAGTTTGTAAATCTTTATTTATTCATACTGACTAGGTGGACTTCGTTTAGAGACAGTAGTTGTTTGTTATACTTGTCTCTCATGTAAATTATATTTCTAAGCTCGAGACTTACATTACATTTAAGACTCACGTAATTCCACTTATTATTCACGTAGTTGTTTGGAATTTCCGATTCGATGCATGTAATTTATTCATACATAGAACACTCTGAAATTCTCTAATGTTTAATTGCATTCTGAAAACAGATCGTTTAACATGTAAATAGCATCTTTTAAAGTCGTCTATCTACCATCTACAATGAATATCCCCTGAAAAAAAAAACAAAATTTACACTTAGGCCACTCTTAAAAATTGTATAAACACTCTGAATTTCTCTTGTGTGTTAAATATATCCACAAAAATCGACTATCTACCACCAACATCCCCATGAACACCTCAAAATTAGAAAAATTAGAAAACATTAGCCTTAGCACACTCTTGCACCAGCACCTATATAAGACATTGCAAATCGTCACACTGGTCGTCGCCTCCAGGACATCACACCATCAACATCGTACAGAGCTCCTGCTACCCGCACCCAAAACCAAAGAAAGAAATAAAATCAAGGGAAAAAAATTGATCAGATTAAAACTAACTGTTTTCGATTAACCCCTTCAATTAAATTTAACCCTTCCAATTAAGTTAACCCTTTTTGACCAACCCATTGGATTAAATTTAACTCTTTCAACCCATTTGACCATTTCATTCAATCTAACCATTTTTGATTAACCCTTTCAATCAATTTAATTAACCCTTTATATCAATTTAACTCTTTCAATTTAACTAAAATGAAACCCCTACGCCCCTTTTACTCCTATAGTTGGCTGTAAATTCCGTACCCTGTGAGATACCACTACCAAAATCATAACATAGACATTGCCAATGACAAGGAAAAGGACTGAAGCATCAAAACCGACTTCAGGGTGCTTAAAAGCATAGTTGACTGTAACTTCCGAACCGTAAGAGATACAAAAACGACAATCATGACATAGGCATCACTTTAGATAACAGAAAGTACCAAAGGGTCAAAATTGACCAAAGCATGCTATTAAGTGTAATTGACTGTAACTTCCGAACCATATGAGTTACAACTACCAAAATCGTAACACAGGCATCACTCCAGGCAACGAAAAGTACCGAAGTGTCAAAATTGACATAAGCATACTTATAAGCATAGTCGGCTATAATTTCCGAACCATTTGAGATACAATTACCAAAATCATAACATAGGCATCACTCCAGACGACAAAAAGTACCAAAGTGTCAAGTATGACCTAAGTGCACACATAAGCATAGCTGGCTACAATTTCCAAACCATATATGAGATACAACTACCAAAATCATAACATAGGCATCACTCCAAACAATGAAAAGTATTGAAGGATCAAGTATGACATAAGTGCACATATAATCATAGTCGGCTTCCGAACCATTCAGATACACCTACCATAATCATACTGTAGGCATCACCACATGCAAAGAAAAAACTTAGGTCAAGCATGACCAAAGCTCAGCTTAGTTGGCTGTTATTGCCGAACTGTTTGAGATACAACAACCAAAATCATAATGTAGACTTCGCCCAAGAGAATGAAAGGAAAGAGGGTTAAGTTTGACCTAAGAGCACATATAAACATAGTTGGCTGTAATTTCCAGCCCATTTGAAATACAATTAGCGAAATCATAACATAATAACATAGATACCACATGAGCCTACACACTCATCAGAGAAGAAACTTTTCTCCTTCTGGACCTGCCAAAGCCAATGTTTTCCTCGACAGACATTGCGCGGTTAGTAGAAGTAAATACTCGCATGGGCACACTTATCAGACAAGAAATGTGTCATCACGAGCCAACAAGGTTTTCTCATTCCGGACACGCCTAAGTCAATGATGTCCTCGATAGACATCACATGTGAGGAGAAGATCGCATGGGCCTACACACTCGCAAAAAATGCAGGAGGATGTGCGGGGATCGTTCCGGCTTCTCTTGAGTTACCAGTCCATTGCCTTGACCACACGATCACCATTGCATGAGACATGTGAGGAGATGCAATAGCATATGCATATCGGCCTACACAGCTGACATATATTGTATGGTTAAAATACCTGCATTGGCTTACACACTCGCCAGATGTGTCATCACGAACCTTCGAAACTCATCTATGATGTTGGATAGTCGCACAGACCTATGCGAAACAGCAAGGTTTGTTGTTCTTCTGCCTAAGTCGATACTAAATTCGACAGGCGGGAAAGATATGGGCAACACACACCGACATAAACAAAAAAAATGTACAACAAAATATAGTACTTACATACATACTTATCAACCAACACAAGTGCAGGGAAGCTGTACGATGATAGACCAGATCGGCACAACAGAACGACCTCATTGCGTACCGAAATCAACACTCGCGACACTAGTAGCAGCCAACCGTTGTTGTTTGATCCATAAGACAGCCCAAACAGTCAACTGGCAAGTCGAAGAGAAGGCACTAGCCGAGAGGGAAAGAGATGTGTCAGGGATCCAGACCACAGATTCGCACACACGTGCCAACCAGCATCGGGTGCTGCGACATGACCTGGCTGTCCTTGCGAACCGACTGAAACGAAACCAAGAGAGAGATGTCACCAATACCCACCGCTAAAAACACCATTTATAGATCAATGCGCAAGCATCGAGCACTAAGGCGAGAAATAGTATCATTTGTGAAGAGTGGGAATGGGAAGGCCAACCCTGCTATACACCGATGTAAAGGAAAAATTGTTATAAGGACTTACCAACCAACACAAGCACAGGGTGCTGTACGATACTAGACAAGACCAGACCACCCTGGTCAGAAGGACCTCCTTACGAACGAAACATCACATGCACTCGTGTACCAAACCTTCAATTCTCGGGCAGTCATACCCTGTCTCCGGCCTGCACTCGTGTACCGAACTTTCAGTGCACATACCTAAAGACAATCATACTCTGTCTCCATCCTACACTCGTGTACTGAAACTTCAATGATCACAACCAGTCTGTACCTGCCACCACGGGGCCACCGGTCCTTAGTGGTGGCACGTTCGGACATGACTGGCCTCTCGAGAAACTCGTGGTTCGCCCTGTACCGAGACCTCAGTACATGTAATGAAGGAATTTAATACTCTATCTCACATACATTCGCACTGCCATCGCCGATGCAAGACATGACCATACTGTCTTGGACAGAACGCATTCCGTACGAACCGAGTGGAACGAAACCAGCCAACACTAGCAGCAGAACGCGTCCGACCTGCCACACGAGTAACATGAGAATCTGTAAGGCCGTGGTCGACCGACAGCGCAGGCAAATCGAAGGATGGTACTAGCCGAGAAATGCCAGTCGAGTGAATGTCCCTTTACGATAGGAATTCAGTACCTAGTGCTAGAACAATAAGCACATACGAAAATAAAATGCACCATTAGTTGTGCGAGATAGAGAGAGAGAGACAATGCCACAGCAGTAAATAGTACATGTATTTATTACGAAACGAATTACTCATGACAAGTACTCTGCTCTTAGAAGACACAGAGCAAAGGTTTTGCCTGAACTAGTGAAGCTTTTTCAGAAAACCTGCAGGTCGCGAGCACATCTCCTCGTCGTGAACTCATTGGAAGCAATGACATTCCTGCATTTCCGTACTGGCTATACATTACCAACAGAGAAAGTAACTCGACACTTGCAAGTACTGCATCACCACCCCTTGACAAAACATACTTAATTGTTACATATGCTATTGAAAAGAAGATATCGCTGGTTAGTAGTATGGGCTGGATGGTTCTACTTCACTTTTGATCTATCGGATGAACCCTTTGATATCAAATTAATTGAAATGGTTAATCAAAAAAGGGTTAAATTTAAATCTACTTTTAATCAGATCAAAGAATTCCTAATCCGATCTTAATCCGATTAAAATTTCTTAATCCTATCTTAATTCCATCAATTTTTTTTTCTAGATTTGTGTTTGGTGCAAGAATGGCATAAGTATCAAATTTATTATTTTCTCTCTTTATTATTGGGAAGGAAGAGCTCTGAACGATGTTGACGGTGTGTTGTACTGGAGGTGATTGGTCAGCGTGGTGGGTTGCAATGTGTTAAATAGGTGTTGAGTGCAAGAGTGGTGTAAGTGTAAATTTTATGTTTTTTGGGGGATATTGCTCGTAGAGGGTGGTGGGAGATAGGTGACTTTGAAATATGAGATTTACGTGTTAGAAATGACAAACGATCGATGACTGTTTTCCGAATGCAATTAAACATTAGAGAATTTCAGTGTGTTTAAGTATGAATAAATTATATGCATCGAATCGCAAATTTCAAACAACTACATGAATAATAAGTGCAATAACTCAAGTATGGATTTAAATGTAATGTGAGTCTCGAGCTTAGAAATATAATTTACACAAGAGAGAAGTATAACACAATTACGTGAGTATGGAATTGACTATCTACAAAAAAAGTCCCTATAAATTAAACGAACAAGATATATATATGATGCCTCTCACATATCTTACACATCTGTCTGCCTGTGAAACTGGCGAGGAGGAATTTAAGAAACATAATCCACATGAAAAAATTAATTACGTGACTCTCCTAAATTAATTAATAAACGAAAAAAAATGTCCCTGTAAATCACTTTAATTAAAAGACAGTCATCCTAAACACATTAACAAACTTACACATACAAATTACATGTACTCTACCCGATAAAGCCTGGTGAATGATATCTTACAGCAAAAAAGTAAACTCTGAATACAATTTAAACTGTACACAATCACGAACTTAAAATGATATTAAAATAAGTCAGTTCGATGTATGAATGAGTAGCACATGCATCGATCTGTGAGTAGATATGTGTAACATGTCCGATAGGCAACTGTGTTTAAATTATGGTAAAAACTCGTAAATGAAGGGAAAAAAATGTTTAATGTTTATGAAATTCACTGCACTTGTTAACACAAACTGTATTTCTAAACTGCTAGGAATTTCCATAGACCAATTTTGTACACATGTACTGATAGTGAAATTAGTATAGAGGTTATTTTGAAAGGTCGAGAATGGCAACACCAGTGTACAAAGGTTTGTTGAACCCAAAATAACTCTTTGACATCTCGATGAGGACCTAGTTTTCATCGATAATCTGCTGCGCCTGTAATGTCGGACGTCCTAACAGCTCTGCAGCCACATATATTGTGTCATACCTCGAAATGACTCTAATTTCCCTTTCTCGGAGGACATTCTGCAGGGTTTTTCAATAAATGGAATTATTCATTATCTTGAAAAACGATTTTTCGAATTCGTTTCCAGCCTGAGCATGTTTCTCAATGTTAAACTCGATGTATAGAGCCATCCATGCCTTCTGCTCAAAGCGCAAAACGTGAACAGAGTCAAGTTTGGCCCCATATATCAATTACTGCCTCAGTGTTTTCCCATGTATAACATATTTATTTTGCTTTGCCAGTGTTAAAAGAAGTTTTTCATGCAAGCTATTCAGAATGTATGCCATTTTCTGGGGCCAAGAGCAGATCAGATAGTTTATCATGACACTCCCCAGAAAAGATAGATCAACTTCTGCAAAAAAATAAGTGTCACCATCATTCATCATGTTTGCCAAATCCCATGAAGAGAACACAACAGTCTCAATCCACTCGAAATTACCAATCGGAAACGTGGACTGCATTGTATGACTGTACAGCCCATTGACGTCGAAATAGCATATATATTTCGATGCCACACTGGGGTCGCAGCCCTCACCCATGTAAAAATTGTTGTCTTCTGCACGTCTTTATGAAACCTTGGTAATGCCACCCCTTACCCTTTGTTCTACACAAAGATATATGTCAGGATCAGTCAACAGCTCTAGACATGCACGGGTCATTGACAATAAAGCGTCCCATGAAAGAGACGGAGAAGTGATGTACATGGCGGGGCCAAGACCATAATGAACCAAACATACGGTCCTGAAATTCTCATACACATCAGCCATCATACTGCAGCAAGTTTATGCAGTTGAACGCATCACATGCTGCTTGGGCATGAATATAATCCTCATCGTTAATACCTTTGCCTCTCATCACATAGTGAAATGCATCCTTTGGTGGCAGTGACTTGCACAGCTGACTATCTGGCGACCTAACAAAGTCGCAAGGAAAAACTCCCTTCCATTTTGCCAATTAGAACTGGATGGTGTCTAAAAACATCGAGCACGTAATACTCAATTGCGCAGGTAGTAAATTACCTGCGAAAGATTCCAGAGAGGCGTTCATAATTTGGAATGAATCAATTAAAATTACTTGAAATAGTGCGCCTTTCCATTGCAATCAGAAACATTGGGAATCTGTTTTGTTATACATTTGTATTCTTGAAGGGTCATTCTATCACTTGAATTTTTCCAGGATTTTCTATTACCTCGGTTCCGTCGTGTAATGTTATGTGACATTCAGCCAAGAGCTTTATAAGAAAGTGCATCATAATTCTGCAGGTTATGGAAAACATCGACGAGTTGTCTTTTTCCTGTCTGACATTCAAGTTGCACTTGTTATGTGCGCGACCTCTGATTTCGCCCATCAGATGGTCATGGTCGACCACAATATCATCTAATCCGAGCAGTTCTTTACAAATGTCACAACTTTTCTGAGCTGTCGACTTAGCTTCATCACCAGGGGTTTTTGGCATAATTGTAAAAATGACCCTGTAAATTCGTGCAACCCACTTTGTAAGTTCAACTAATTTATCAACTAATTTGTACATACAATCAGCACCCACAAACTCGCAATACTGAGATAAAGCCAGATTTTATGAACAAACCAACAAAATGCTACCCGCAATCGAATATGTTGGTTGATGGTAGTTGTATTACTCGTTTCATCATTAGGCAAGTAAGTGGACGTGGGTTTCAGGCAACTTTCAACATCGCAATAGGCGGCGAAACCCAATCTCTGCTGTTTGCAGTAATATTTAAATTCCAGGTACTTATCATTCCCACTGGGGAAAGTACTGCGAACCGCCATTTGTTGCTCTGTTTTAACAAGTGAATAAAATCAGTCTTGTTTTTCTGTATTTTTTTTTATTTATATGTTTCCTGGATTATAGTTAGAAATTGATATTTGAATAAAAAAATACTGGGGTTTATATTGGAAACTTGATTTCTGGGACTGGTAATTTTTTTGTTATTTCGCTGCTCACATAGTCAATCTGTTGGGTAAGGTTGATATGACAATGAGTCAGGCGAAATCTCTTGGGGTATGCATTCAGAGGGCTACGGTCCAGTGAGCCGAAGCAGGGAAGCCAACAATAGAAAAACATGTTCTGAATATTGTAGTGGGGGAGGGGTGCATTGTCGGGAAACAGATACTGCAGGGGCACCAACTCACGAAAAATACGAAAAAGCTTTCTCAGCGCTGAAGCTGGGGTGTGTAGAACAGGTTTTGCGAACACCATGCTGGATCGATAGCGGAGCTCTTCAGAAAACTAGAATTTCATGACAAGTCACCTTCTTGACTAGGGGAGGCAGGGGTTCTTGACCCCCAGGACCTTGCAGACATGGCTAGGTGGGAAGGGGTGTAGGGAGTGGCTGGGATCCTGGACTCTGGTCAGCTCTAAGAGCGAGGGGTGAATGGTAGGTGCAGGAGGTTGGGGCAAGAGGGGGCAGCTACAAGTAGGTAGGGCTTGTGATCTAAACACAACTAGGCAGTTGATGCCATCTTGCTAAATTGCCGAAAAATTGACACTCGCAGGCAGTCTGTTGTAGCAGTCTAACAAGGGGTGAAGGTTGGAGGGGTGGCTACAAATAGGCAGGCCCCCCCGATCTGAAGCTCTCTGGACACTCGGCGCCATCTTCAGTTGGTCATCAATGCTTGGACTAGACGGATCTATACCTCACCAGCTCACTCTCATCTTCACTGCACCTCTAGAAACTTGGCAGATGACGAGGTTACGATCGCGGGTTACCACAACTACAGACTGGCGACCATCGCATCTACCTTCATCTCTAGTGCTAGCCGTGATCAACATTTTAATATAAATGTATTTTACCGGGAGCCTTTATTTCGTTTGTTAAGTCAATATTGTGACAAGATTTTCAAATCATGTTTCTAAGCTCGGTCTACGAAAATTCCTAGCAGTTTAAAAATACAGTGTGTGTTACCAAGTGCAGTGAATTACATAAACATTTAACATTTTTTTCCTTCATTCACGAGTTTTTACCTTAATTTAAACACAGCTACACATAACATGGACACGCTACACATAACTGCTCACAGTTCGATGTAAGTGTTACTCATTCATACATCGATCTGACTTATTTTTATATAATTTCAGGTACGTGATTGCGTCTGATTTTAAATCTTATTCAGAGTTTTTTTGCTGTAAGATATCATTCACCAGGCTGAATTGTGTAAGGCACATGTAATTTGTACGTTTAAACTTGTTAATGTGTTTAGGAAGACTGTCATTTAATTAAAGTAATTTATGGGGACATTTTTGCTTTGTTAATTACTTCATTTAGGAGAGTCACATAATTGTGTATACTTCTCTCTCGTGTTATTTATTCATACTGACTAGCTGGATTTCATTAAAGACAGTAAAATGTAGTTGTTCGTTATACTTGACTCTCGTGTTATTTATTCATACATTAAACTCGTTTGAAATATATTTCGTTTAAAGACTCTGCCTTGTGTAATTTCATACTGTCCAGCTGTATTTAGTTTAGTGATAGTGACTTACTTGTGTGTTCGTTCATTTATTATGCTGTTATCATTTAATACTGTACGTACAAGATGTATCTTTCACAATCGCCTATCTACAACCGTCTATGACCAATATCCATACAAACACATCAAAATTTGAAGAAAAAAAGAGCTTTAGCACACTTTTACACTAAACTCTACACCTATACAACACAGTGCAACTCACCACTCTGGTCAGTCGCCTCCAGGACACCACACCATCAACATCATATGGAGTACCTGCAACCCCCTCCCCCACACAAAAAGAAAGGAAGAAAATAAAGTATACCCATACACAAAATTAAAAAAAATCATCAAATACATTTGATCAAACTTTTTCATCAAAGAAATTAGATCAAATTTATTTGATAAAAACACGCATGATTTAATCAGATTAAGATTAAGGATTAATAATTTTTTGATCGGATTAAAATCGGATTAAGGGATAACCCTTTTGGTGTCAATTTGATATCAAATGACTAATCCGATTAATCAAAAGGGAAGTATAACTGGCCCGCCCATACTACTCAGATTCAGTTCCCATAGAGAGTGGTAATGCGCACTTGTTATATATGCTATTGAAAAGTTATAGGAACTAATGCATGTACCCTGGCGGCTGTGGAAATCGTGTACCATCTTTGAAAATTAGTTATCGAAGCTTCAATTCCTGTAGAAAGTGGTAATACATGCTCACATTACATGTTCGCCAGCGGTGAATAGACAATCGTTCGTCGGGGAAAACCAGACCCCACTTCCAAACGTCACAAAGAGCCATCATGTAAAATGATCTAACCATACGGTGCGGGCGAAATAAAAGTATACACAAAGCAGGGAGTGTTCGTATGAATACTAAGATGATCGTGTGCTAGTGTAAAGAAGTTGAAAGGCCATCTTCACAGCCAGCAGTTGAGACAACGCAAACTAGCATAGTGTGTCCGTAATTATAGCCATACTCTGTCTCCGACCTGCACTCATGTACCAAGCCTTTGTAATTACAGTCATACTCTGTCTTCATGACCCTACCTGCGCTCTAACCTTCAGTGCATGTACTTAGTTTCCGTCCAGCAACCATGTAGATGTATGCACCACGTAGCCAGCATTGCATGTTTAGCCCAGCCCCATTCCACTGTCATAACTACGGAGCTGTGTTTACCTGTAGTGATAACCTGTATATTGTGGTAAGTCTCGAACTCGGGTCCCTACAGACAACTGATTGCTCTCACCAGCCAGGTTTCTCCAGTCGCCCTCTAGAGTGCATGAAAAGAAAATAGTTATAAACAAAATGGCTGTGTGTTATAAAATTATTTTCGCACGTGATCATACCCATCATCACAAATACTTGCAGCCTGCCAGTCATAGGCACAAGCAGGCCACACACTGTGTCAACCCGAGACACGCACCGTTATCATGTAATCCATCTCACCTGTCTGACCGAGGGTCACAGATCCGCCTCTCCTGCTCTAGGAAAAACGGGAATTTTTCAGGGAAAATTTTAGGGGGAAATTGACATTTTGAGGGAAATTTAGTCAACTTTAAGGAAAAATTAAAATTTTGAGGGGGAAAATGGCGAAAAATAGGAAATTCCAACATTGCAGCTGGCTGGCGCCCGGCTCCTGTGCCAGACGCCGTCATACCCAACTAATAATTTCCCTACTACTTTTAACCATAAATAATCTCAGTTTACTATGTAATGTGAGATACTAAGAGGCAAACCCGAATCTATCCTCTTGTTATATTGTCATTTTCTCCATAGATGTGTTCTTTAAAAAAACCCTTTCTGCTATCACGACAAGTATTTCTATTTTCTTGTTTGATTTGTTGAGAGTTGTTTCGCAGAATATAATATTTTTGCCCCGAAACGACGTTTGTTTCGCCCTGTTTTATAATACCTACATCTACTTTCATTTTAAATGTTAGAGATATTTGAAATTTAAAAATCGATAACAGGAGACAAACTGTGTTGTTTGAACAACAGTTTTACTATATTACTAGCTGATCCCGGCGAACGTTGTTCGGCCTGCTGTGTGCTGTGTGGTTCTAGATGTTGTGTTCATGCCTCTTCAGCTTGTGCAGCGCTTGTTCACGTTCTATTTTGCCTTCTCAGTACGTCCCCTCTATTACGTCGGGTACGTCGACCGATGTTTGACCGTGGTATCGCTGGCATTTTTCTCTTTTAGATCAACATACATTTCCTGCAAGTATCACCAAAATCGGCACATAAATGTAGAAGTTAGACTCCAGCGCCACCTATTGGAACCTAACCTATCAAATGTAAAACACAATAAAACAATTTATTTTAGATCAACAAACATTTCCTGCAAGTATGAGGAAAATCGGCCCATAAATATAGAAGTTAGACTCCTGCGCCACCTATTGGAACCTAACGTACCGAATGCAAAGCACAATAACACAATTTATTTTGTATCAACAAACATTTCCTTCAAGTATGAGCAACATCGGCCCCCCATAAATATATAAGTTAGACTCCAGCGCCACCTATAGGAATGAAACACAATTAAAAACCTTACTCGCCACCTCAATAATATATGGTGTGAATATGGTCTCAATAGGTCCAGTAGTTTGTCATTGATGATGCGGTTTAGTCACGCACAAAGGATTTTATATATAAAGATTGTGTTTTAGAGAAATCGGAAATTCGCTTTAGGTAACATCCGTGGTTGACGTCGCAAAAGCGTTATCTTCAGACCGAGTTCCGGGTTCAGATCCCAGTAACCATGGATGGTTGTAATCCCGGTTAACCATGACTGTCTGTGCTGTGTTTACCATATAACTTGGGTTGTTTTAATACACCCGTCCTAAAAATAATTAGCTTTGTGGTATAAAGGCGGGAATGATAATAAACACTATAAGTATAAATTAAAGTTCATTTTAGAATGTATTAAAAGAAATCGCAGCGTTAAATTTCTATTAGCAAAAGAAAATATCTTTTTTCGTTTACTTCTGATATGCGATCGTTTATATTGAATATTTTCTCTTCACTTTTGCCGAAAATCTAATCAGATATATTTGTCCTATTCTAAACGTACTTCAATATAATTTTTTTCTCCAAGCAGCAATTAAAGAATGTTCTTACTCTGAGATTTTAGGTATTGTAATTTAAGAATTAGTATGAAATTTGCTTTCACTAAACTTTAGTATGTGCTTGTGCATTTGTTTCAGAATGAACTAGCGGATATAAACAATTCATTTTAAAGGAAAGACGACACAGTAGATACCAAAATTATATTTTACACTGCCCAATGTCGTTCAAACACTTTCTTTCCTTCAGCAATATCACTTCAACCCATGCAATTCAAAATTTAATTTAATCATTAATTCAAGTCTTACATCTTCAACTAAAATACATAATTCATCCCACTTAGTTTGTGTTTTGTGTTTATAAGTATTGGAGAAATTTAGAAACAGGGATGAACAGGTCACATCCATAATTTGGTATTGATTAGGCCGAAGCAGTCGAAACAAAAAGTACGCCTGTTCTCTGTATATTAATACATATTTATAAAAAAAAAATACATGACAATATAATACTCCGAAAAAAAACTGAGAAAGTTTTTGACAGGAATCACTCTCTGTTTTTCAGAATTTGTTTTGCCTCAGCCGACATGGCAATACTGTAATCGCAGCGTGCAGACCTGTCTAGTCTAGTGTATTTTATCCTATTTTTATGTTATCTGTTTTAAAGTGAGCAAGTAATAGGAAACATATTTGTATATTTGGCTCTTAAATGAGTGAGTGAAGTGGTTTGGGCGGCTCTTAACATCGACGTCTTGAGAGCCGATGAGGGTGAAGCGAGGCGAGTTTGGAATAGTGTCGGAATGAAAGGGCGGGGGAAACTGGAGATCCCCGAGAAAACCCGCCGATCAGCGGAATCGTTCGGCACAATTCCCACATGCGAGAATCCGGGAGTGACCCGGCCGGGGATTGAACCCGGTTCGCCTTGGTGGGAGGCGAGCATGCTAACCGCTCTGCCACTGTGGTCCCTGTCTTTTAAATGTTCAATAATGTCGAATCAGTGGTGGTCATTTCTATCGCGTTATGTTCCTATGGCATGGAGATCGAAGCAGTAACGATTCGAGAAGTACATTCGAGTTGGTACATGCATGCGTGTATGTGACGTAAAACTAAATACATAACTATTAGCTCTGCAGTTTCTTTTGTTACAATAAATAACACCGACCGACAACCTGCTGTGGCAGGTATGTCAGACATAAGCGTGCACAGCTTTCATATTTAGGATGTGCCACGAAGTTGGCCACCTATACAGCAGCGGTTCCGGGGTCTTCCCCTAGCGAAATGTTTCATCATAAGGTTTAAAATAATTATTTATATATTTGCAAACTTTGTGCCAAAATATGATGATATTATAAGACGACATTTCGCAAACATTTCGTAGAAATGTATATTTACCATCTCGCTCTGTGAAACAGAATTACGGTTGCACACGTGTGAACATATATTGTCCATTTATGGTGACTTCCAACTTGTCTAAAGTCCTGCTTTAGTTCTACTCTCGGGCCATTCCTCTGTTTCGTAACAAACAAACCTTAACAAAGTCGAGAAAATACATCAAAAGGACAACCCACCGCATTCGTGGGCACTAAGTTTATTAGTATTTTGCAGGAGAACTTTTCCTACTTGGTATTAACAACAAACCAATTTTCTCTCTGGTATTAATTCATATTAATTATTAATGAAATATTTACAGATGAAATCAAGTAAAAGTTGAACTTAATCAAAAATATGATACTTTTATGTTGGCAGAGGTACAAAATGCTTGTGACACGTACCATATTTAGAATACAGCCAAACACACCATATGCGTTTGATCCAAAAAGTGTGAAGATGGTGTCGTGAGTATACTATACTGACCATCATGCTCTTAGGCGTGCTGTAATTTTAAAATAATAAATAAATCTCAAAGTCCACAATTTTAAACGAATGTATTTAACAGTCGTTATGGTGTGCCTATCTCGCCCGGCACACTCCGTTCGTACGTCTATCTATATTGAAGGAAAAAAACCAAAGCTAGGTGTTTTGGAGTTAAAGAAATCACCCATTTGTTGCAAACTTTACAGCCACTATTAATGTTAGTACATACTGTTATGCGTTGCAACTCGCACGAACTGCGAACTTCCGTTACACGTGGTCCGGCTCTATGGGTAGTGACCCACCTCGCTCTTCCCTCCCACCCGGAACGACACGCTCGCTGCCTTGTTGCCTCCGTTCTTCTGCGAAGCCCGTGGATGATCGACAGCGGCGAGGCCTGGCTAGCGTCGCTGCACCTCCTCCTCCTCCCCTCGCTAAAAAAACCCGACAAACGTACAGGAGGCGCAGGAATATTCTAGGAATTAGGACACTAAGCGGAACTAGGGAATTAGCAAAATTTCTGAATGACGGCCTACGACTGTATAAATACCTCAGCGGTTCAGTGGCCAGCAGTCTTGGCGGAAGCCATCTGGCCGAGTGCGGGAGCGAAGTTATATGCGGGCTGCAAGACGACGCCAGCGGACAAAGTGTTCGTTGTGTGAATGGGCGAAAGGACGTGAAACCCGTCAAGTGATGTCTACTGTGCGTAAGTGCGCTCGGAGAAGTCTAGAACATTGCGGACAGGCGGAACATGGACTAAACTGAGGTGGGACTGAATGAATATGTATTATAGACTTTATTGTAAATATTGCAACTGTCTAATATGGGCATATAATTCATAAAATAATTTAATAGGCTTTGATACGATGTTTATTGGGACTGATTATTATTTATTTTATTTTATTGATTTTTGAGGTACTTAAGAATTTTGTTAATTGAAGTCATTAGTTGTAAACATTAAAGTGATATCATTTCATTGTCGAGAGAATATTGTCTGTTGTTATTGTAAATAATATTAGGAAATTATAATTAACTTTTTATTTAATTAATACCTCCTTCCCTTAACGAACTTGGTGTAGCCCACTGACTTAAGAAAGGAAATGGTATATGTACTGTGTTAGGAACCAAACAAAGGTCTGGAACCAGTGCCAAAGCTATTGTTTTCATGACTTTTTTTTACGGATATTTTAACGTTCGACTCCGCCCTTTTTGCTGAAATTCTTCGTTTTTGCTTCACAATTTCGGATGCATAGTAATTACTGACAATGCACGATTACAGAATATTTTAATCTTAAATGTGGTTTACTATTTTCATGCGTAATCATGCGTAATTTTAATTGTGATTTATATGCTTTTTGTAAAAATTCGAGAACTTATTATCAAAATATAAATATTTTCTGGACTTCTTACAACAAGCAGATTTCAGAAAATCCAATTTCCGCACTAAAATATTAAACAAATTGTATAATGTAAATTTTCTGTAACCGTTCATTGTCAGTAACGACTATGAATCCGAAATCATGAGGCGAACACGAAGAATGTATGCTGGAGGGGTGGAGTCGAGCCTTGTTAAGCTCATCACCCTCGATTTAGTTAATTTTCGTATAGCAAAAGCATAAATGATTCTTAGTAAATTAATTATCAAGAGGCACTTAAAATTTTACGAGATGAATCAATAAGTGGTGTAATGTCTTCAGGCAGATAGGTGTACACGCTAGGACCTGCAGTGTCGTGAAACAGGTGTAGTTACACCCACAAAGAACCTCAAAGTAGTGCAAGCGATCAACTCTGGGCTAACCCTGCTCAACAGCAGGGTAACTTGGCTCTAGCAGACTATACACGTGAAATGGCGCGTAAATATGTAAATATTGTAGCAAGGAAATCAAACAAGTAAACAAAAATTAAGTTTTGAAATCTGGAAACGATCAAAATATGTAAAATCATTAATGTTTAGATGCTTTGGCCAGTCATTGTAGCGCAGATATTTAATTTTATACTTAACTGCCACCGAATACAAATGTATTGTATTGTAGCAGTACTGCTTAATGCAATTTTTTTTTTAACGTTGTTTGTCCATTAAAATAATTTAACAAAAACTTTTCATAGTCGTCATCATCATCATCGTCATCTAGTACAGTTATTTTATAACTGCACTAAATCTTCTTTGCGTTTCCGCCATCTCAAAATCAGAGTTACTCTAAAACGTTCAGAACAACCTGGTTAACCGCAAGTGATCGAGTAAACATGTTCACATGTATCTGTTAACCCAGTTAACTTTACCAGGTTACTTTTCGTAAGCGCCTCTGGTGTCGGACGCGTTAAGGCCCGTCTACAATCGCGTTGACACAAAACATTAAACGCCAAACGTTGCCATTAGTAAACTGACATGTCTACAATCGACGCTAACAGGAATAAAAATAAAAATAATGTATATGTATATATACAATATTTTATATTTACATTATTTATTATATATGTATATGTGTGTATTTGTTTTTTGGTTGTTTTTTGAAATTTAAAAAGAATCCTTTGTAACAAAAAGAGAGATTCCGCATAGTTAATAGTTACATTCAATTTTTTAAAAATGCATTTTGGGTTATTTGTATATTGATTTCGTATAGCATTACCAAATTAAATACGTACGGCGATAGTGGTGCTATATGTTACCAATAGTCTGTAACGTTTGTGTACACTTGTTTGTGACGTCTAGTATTCTGATTGGCTGGCGCAAAACGCAAAGACGTGGAAGTTGAACAAATTTCTACCGCGTTGCGTTTTACGTTTAGCGTCATGGCAACATTTAACGTCGGTTGTAGGCAGAACGTATAGGATTCAGGGAATCATGACTTATTGTAACGCGTTATTGTAGCGTCAACGCGTCGTCTTTATCAGTGACAGCCGTCACTGAGTGTGCGAGGGCAGGCACTAATGACTGAGCGTGTGCACTCGAGTGTGCTCTGAATCATGTGCGGGAGGGAGCATGTAGGCGTCGCGACGCCAGTGACTCACCAAGGTCGACACGCGCAAGTGACGACACGTACCCAACCCACACGACACGACTCTGCAATAGTCACGTGTCATCGTTCTACCGGCGAATGGCTGACTGCTGCATTCCTCTGCAAGCTTCCACGAGACCCTCCCTCCTTTGCAAATATAAAGTACATTTCAATTTATAGACTGTTCACGGTGAAATGAGCACTGTTGGAAGCCCCATTACAGATCTACTTGTATGCGTATTGTGCATCCTTCCGCCTTAAGGTAAAATTAACGTTACCATGGACCTCATCGATTTATTCATGCGTCGATCAAGTGAAAAGGTGACATTATTAACAAAGTAAATATTGTAAAAATCTGCTAAATGTTAGACTTCGATGTATTAAAGAATACAGAAAACGAGAGAAATAATTTAAGTTATCACAAATGGTTACCTAACACTTTTTGTTCGACGTTAATATTTGGAACTACTTTCCCCTTCATCGTTACCAACTTTACTGGACATATGCCACTCATTACTCCCGTTAAAATATATGCAGGTAGGGGCAGTGATTTTTTGTTAGGTACATTTCAAAAGTGCTCACTTTATCGTGAATAGCCTCTAACAAAAAAATGTTACTTTTATGAACACAAGTATAAAATGCTTCAGTTACATGGCATATTTTGGCAATAACTTAACATATCATACATGGCGTGATTTTTCGAAGGCTGGATTCGAAAAGTGCGAAGAAACCGCGGATAGACTATATCGGGAGACCATTTAGGGAAGCCAAGGGCCAATCAGCGGTCTCGCTGGCTGAACATTCGTCCAGCGATGGCGGAAGGCGTTCGTACACTTCTTGCGTATTTCGCATGTCTTTTAAACTTAAATTTAAACTATAAAATACCTTAATATCCCAGAAAAATTCTTACCAACATGTTTAGGATTAAGGCTTACTCAAAACATACACAAATGCATACACTGCACGTTTATTTTTATTTTAACACTAGCAACCCGGCATCACTTCGCTCAGGTTTTATGGAGTTATTAAAATGCATACCTATAAATTTGTGACTACCTGCGACAAACTGCGATTACCTGCGACTACTTGCGACTACGTGCGACTAGCTGCGACAACTTGCGAATGTATAATATTAAGATAATATTAAGTTACACTGAGCCACTGCGGCCCACTTGATATATTTTTATCTACTAAGCCACTGCGTCTCCATTTGTGATCGTTCTAGCCACTGTGTCAATGTGACCTCACTTCATATATGCCAATGTCCATTTGGAGAAATGTAGCTTCATTTTCTAACATTGAAAGAATCATAAGATTCGGCCCTGTAGTTTTGGCAGAGCATGCTTAGAAAGCAGCTAAGTAGCTAATTTTTCTCCGAATTGGTTTACAAATATTTGAATTTCTCAAGGAGTTTTTATTTATTTTTGAATTTAACATAGCCTATAACCATCTGGAAAAATGTAGCTTTCTAATAGTGAAAGAATTATAAGAATCAGCCATATAGTTTCCGAGATTGCCCGAGACATGTAAACAAATATTGGCCTAGCTCCATGCACGCTGCATGCATTCAACGTGAGGAAAAGTGCATTGCTATTGGCAAAGCAAACCTCTATCACCTGTTATGATGTTCCGGCGTTTTGTAAGCTGATGCTGTATGCCGTGCTTAACGTGAAATAAAGTAATTTTATCTACTTTGATGTCGTTTTTCTCATAAACTAAGGGCCTTGCGCTTTTTACCAAAGAATACTGTTCTACTTAGTTTTGATCAGAAATTCGTGTGGTGCAATCCGTATCCGCGACATTATGTACAGCGGAAATAAGCAGTCAGACAGGAGCGCGCACTCACAGTGCAGTTTTACCAGTTGCTGCCAACTGCGGGTCTATTATTCCTTCTGAGACTCTGACCCTAACAGCAGATTATTAGGGGGCCCTAGACACGCACTCCCATACCCCTCCCACAAATGTTCTTCAGCAGTGCCAACCAGCGGCCAGTCACTATACAGGCCTTTCGTTGCTCTTATCGAGCACTAACAATTCCGTTTGTACCAACATCGAAAAGTCATTAAATTGTAAAATAATTTATTCATCGGATTATCGTTCAAGCAGAGTTATCCTTTTCTACGTTTAAGATCAAACCAACTTTACTCATATACATGTTAAGCACTAAGCAAACAATTTAATAATTTTTTTCAATTGTCTATGTTGTAGTTATTCCATAAAGTTGGCTTTCTTGACCAAGTTGTTTACAAGCTTCGTAATGTGAATTGAATTTAATTCCAATTTTGGAATGGAGAAAATTAAAAAGAAATGTGTAACAATATGTTGGGTTCCTCACTGTGAAAATTCGAAGCTAAACACACTTATGAAATTCTTCACCTTCCCTAGCAATCCAGAAAAGTAAGTTTCTAAACTTTTTTTTATTTTTTTTATTATTATTATTATTAAAAACTGGTATCTAGGTTTCGGCTGTTTATATGGTGTTACGAACTTTCAATTATTTCCTATAATAATCCATACTTTGCCCATATAGTTGGTTCTTTTATTGAAATATTACAGTTAACTGTCAAAACAAACAAAATTGTTTTTGAAACTTAACTTTTTGGATTGCTGGAAATCTCAGATATAGGTACCGCCCTACCGAGCAAAAAAAATACAAACTAATTTAATTACATTAGTTTGGTAATTATTAAGGCTAAACAACCTTACCATGTCCTCTAAAAAGGATATCTTATCAATCTCAATGTTATAAAATAGCCGCGACAAAATAATGATTTCTTTTTATGTTGGTCACAAGAGAAGTGTTAGTGGCCCGATAGTAGAGAGGTAATAATCAAAGAGGTTCAGCCTGGAAGTGAAATCTCTTTTTCCCTTCCATACTCTTTGGTGCCAACTGTAGAAATAAATGTCCTTTATGTCGAGCCTTCCTCTAAGCCGAACCTGTTGTCATGTCATTAGTATAGATGCGTTTTCATTGACAAGATGATTAATTGGTTAAAGTTATAGTGAGGACATTTAATTCAAGTGAAAATAACATAATGCTAACACATCCTTATTTTCTTCGCGTCCTTGGCAGAATAGTTTTTTCTGGTTGCGTTATCGTTTACCACCGCCATTTTTCGGTCGTCTGCTATTGCTGAGATGGCCTGTCCTGCATATGACGTCAGGAAGTGTAGCCTAGCCTCCAACCCAGACATTCAATACGCATCTCGCCAGAGATTCCTCAAACTCAGAACGCCTTGTACAGCGAGATGGCGTGTAACCGACCACATAACGGTAGTAGAATTCCGAGCATCAGCTTCGGTTGTAATCAGTCCTAAGTTTCGGAAGCCTGGGTTCACCAGCCTTATATTTACAGCAACATCATTTTTAAAACCGGTGCGTAAGTTTACATGGCCCACCTTAGCAATAACTGTGTGCAGAATTCGACGCAAATATGTTGCCTGGTTTCCGGAATATGGCATAAAAGCTTTACTTTCTTTTTTGATGTTGTTAATCAAAAAGGCCTAAAAACTAAGCTCTGTTAATGCATATTTGATTCTCATTATTTATACTATCAGCAAAAAAAAAAAAAGGTAGAACGTTGTCATATTACTTAATATACATGATATACTGACCTATACGATTTATATCGTCGCCATTTAGAAAAATCTGACCAACTTAAATTATGTAAGTTTACATTATCTACTTTAGTACTACTTGTTAGCAGAATTCGGTGGGAATTTGTTGATTCGTTTTCTGCATATGGCATAAAAGTTCTAGTTCCTCATGTGGTTCTATCTTCATTAATTGATAACAAAAAAGTTATATATTGGCACATTCTATGTTTTTCATAGATACTGCTCCAGATTTAGATTGTTTGAAATTGTTCGTGATATATAGCATACTAACATAAAATACTCAGATAGCTGTTATTTTGAAAAATCATGTTAACCTCCTCAAGTCATATACATTTAGATGGACTACTGTCGTATGAAGTTGGTGGGTACCAGTAATTGTTTCCCGAGATAGGACAAAATAGCTTAGTTTTTCATGTAGTACTATCTTCCAACATGGCATACAAAGTTAAGTTGAAATTGGCTACATTGTTTCGAAGCTATAGTATACTGTGCTTTAATGTTTATATGACCGCAATTTTAAAAATAAGTGCCTGGGCCACTTAAAACATTACATTTCACTTCACATGTGTACAACACAGTACTACTTTTTTCTCAAATAAGGTAGGATCGGTTGATAGTATTCCGAGATGTGACCAAATATAATTTATTCACACTACCCTAAAAAATAATGGACAAAATAGGTTCTGGGTAGACGTAATTAATGGTCGTGTATTATATTATGTTAATTATAAAGTTATGTTAGTAGTTAGAAAAAGAGGGTTGTAGGAAGAGTGGCTGCTGGCTGGGGACCCGGGGACCCCCGGCCTCCATCCTGGATTTCCCCGCAGAGCGAAAAAAATTCGCGTCTATACGCATTTTAGCCGCAAAAATGTGAAGTTTTTCCTTATGACCACGTAAGCCATCATCGAAATTCCCCTGTTTTCCTTCGAAATTTCCCATTTTTTCCTTCGGACCACCATATGTTTGCACAATCGGTCGGAATTTGTACAATCCGGCAGGATGACCCGTAAATGTGGTGTTTGACTCAATGAGGAGGAGGAGGAGAGATTTCACCACAGCACTTCATGCTCTTGCATTCCGGTCGGTGTTCTCTGGGTGCTCCCAACAGAGTTTTCAGTCGTACCTAATGAGTGCACTTCCTGCTCCCGCATTCTATGTAGAGGGGGAGACCTCATTCCAAGGCATCGTGTCATCCTCACGTCAAGTATAGTTGGCTGTAATTTACGAACCGTTTGGAATACAACTGTCAAAATTGTAACATAGACATCGCCCCGACAACGAATTATAAGATCCAAATTGGTTACCTAAAATGGCGTAAAATTCGCCGTAGCTAATGCCCATATTACTGTATACAATAACCAGGGCACATTAAGGCTTGCCTGTAATATTAAATATTAATTTCCTCGTATTTGACATACACTGTGATTCCAATATCATATATTCACCTCTACTAGGAGAAAATAACCATTTAAACTCACGTCGTTTGGGCTCGTAAAATTACCCATTGCAAGAAAAAAACCTCGCGTGAATACGGCCTTCGTTTAAAGTGCAAAGTAGATCGCACCTCGAGTGTGATACCGAGATTTACTGTTCCCCAGTTTACCAGCAACATATGCTCAACATTAACCTTGGCCAAATAATCACATAAACAGCTGAGAATTCAAAACTGAGCAAAAGCCTGACAAGAATTATTATGTACGTGTCACACTCGTGTAACGAAGTACAAAACGTGTTCTGGGCTAGAGAGTACTTTCTTAGCAAAACTTTCCAACATAACGTAGTGGCTACAGTTCGACATTAAAAAAATTTAACACCACAACATACCATATGCTCCAAAAGGTGGCGGCGTGTAAAACACCTTTAGATTAAAATACACATTAAAAATTCTCACTAAACATGCGTAATCGATGTAGGGGCAACTGAAACATACGTCAGCCCACTAAGGCCCTAAATCGTATTAATAAAAGAAAACGGTGACGAGCTGAAGACGACGCAACGAACTCAAACGCACAGCTCACTTGAACAAGACAAATTAGGCAGCCAACACACGCTCACTAAATCATAAGGACAAACAACTTAAAACCAGAAATGAATACAAATATTAAGCAGCGTCCAGAAGGGACAGTAAAGGGTAGCCACACAATACGGAAATCTAGGAAAGTCAAAACTTAGGCAACTGAAAATATTAAACAACACATTTAAGGGCCTATTCTGTAAACAACAATGCGTCCTCAACTCACCGCACTTTTCTGAACTCGCACTCTCTCTTCAGCTATTATTCATCTTAACAAGTTACCAAGAAGGGATATTACAATTTATCGACACCAAGTAGTCGTATATTCCATGAGCCAAACTCGCCACTACATCACGTCAAGCCCCATGTTGCCGGTAGAATGTCCTCCACAATCTCAGGTGATAGACCACGAGAGCCCGGAGCAACAAGCGTACAAGTACCAGAGACGTCACTCAAGGCAAAGCATTGGAACGCTTATCTTTATGCCCAGTGCAAATGTGTCAATGTCTAACCAAAACACATTGTGTTCACGGGTTGGCACCACTACGCATGAACAGTTTTCTGTATAACATTCCAATCGTCTAATTCCACCAATTTTAATAAAAATGTGTTCAATACTCACATTAAAAATATGTAGAACTACATCTAAAAATAAACAGCCGTTATGAGCTGTCAAGTGTCGGTACACAACGCCAAATCGTTGCTAAAACACTTAACTAGCTCACATCATCGACAATGCACGGCCATACGACATGACGCTCACATCACCACCAACATCGTAAAAAGAAATGTGGATTTATATAAATCATTGTACTTCAGTCGCTACAATTGAGTCAATATAACTCTTTTTTTTATTTTCAATTCCGTAGAAAAATATTCATAAAACTATAAACAGTTCATTTATATTATATCAATAAATTCAAATGATTTTCCGCTTTTATATTGCCGATATTGCACTGGGAAAATAAACAAAATCGAATCGGAAATAAATTAAGTGATTTGTTTACTCCTATCCAGTGCGTAGGGGTTGGCCCGGAGCAGAATGCCGGTATAAAACTTACCTACAATTACACCAAATTAAAGTGTGACGCATGAAGGTCGTGGGGTTGGGGAGGGGGGGGGGGCGACAGGAGGAAGGAGGGGAGTTGAAGATGTTCATAGAGGTCGGGCATGAGTGCAGTGGGCGGCGGCGAACAATGATACTACTGGGAGCGATGGTGCAGAGTGGTAAAGAATAGTACTATTCAGGCCGTTAGTAACGCACTGGCGTCACCAAAACACATATTTTCTACCTGTCTTTATTCATATCAGTTACAAATGAAATATTGTAATTTTTCGATAAACTATATGTAAAAATATTTATTTAACTAGAAATATATTAAATTCTTACAACATATGTATCACGCTTGTGATTATTGAATACTTATTAAACACCGAGACACGTCATAAATGGGGAGATCTTCCAAAGGTTTGATTCAAAAAGTGTGAGGAAACCGCGAATAGACAATATCCCTGATAATGGCTGTTCACAATAAAGTGAGCACATTCGAAATCGACCTTATAAAAATCACTACCCCTGTCTGCATATATTTTAACGGGCACCCTGTGTGACATGCGTCCAGTAAAGTTGGTAACGATGGATGGGAATTAGTTCCATATAATAACCTCAAATAAGAAGTGTTAGGTAATAATTTCTGATGATTTAAATAATTTATTTCGTTTTCGGTTATTCTTAAATGCACCGAAATGTAGAAATTAGCAGATTGGTAAAATATTTACTTTTTCTAATAATTTCAGAGTTTCACTTGACCGACACATGAATAAAATGATGATGCCCATGACAATGTTAATCTCACATAAGGCGGAAGAATACACAAAGTGCATACAATTAGATCTTAAGCAGGGTTTTCAAAAGAGCTCATTTTATCGTGGATAGCCCATATCAGTATGTCACATAAATGCTATATTGGGTAAATGTTTCCCTTGTAACAGTAGTGAACGTGAACCCGATAGCAAGGTGCCGTCCCCTGCTGGGGTCTCTGGTCACCATCAAGGAAGACTACAGACGATCACACAGCGGCTCCACCGCAACTGAGGTCCGTGACCTTACACTACACAACAATACTGCTGTCAGTTGGAGACAGCCACGTACATCACGCCGTATGTCACTAGTCCTACTTCATGTGGCGCTCGCTATCTTACAAAATGGCGAGCAAAAGTGCCTACGTGTTGGCATGTGTGATACTTATAATAGAAACTTTCAGTATACAAAATTTGGTCAAAGTTGTTCAAACAGTATGGCATATATACCAAATAAACTTCAAACATTCCTATAGCCACCGTTTTGGTTTTGTGTTTAAGGTTGCGGGATGTAAATGAAGAATATAAAAGGGGGGGAAAAAAGGGGGGGGGGGGGATTATATTCCGTGTGATGGCAAACTGAAGTTTTCGTCTCTCCGTGAATTTTAATTTCGAAATAATATTTTTTCCCCCCATTTGATGTTATTAATTCTCACATTTGTTTTCTAGTACAGAAAAATATTTAATTCCAACTTCTCAATAATGAAAGTCGTAACTAAAGCCTATCATTTGCAATAATACAACATATGTATTGCAAATTTTACAAGAAATCTGTTTGTAGTTCAGCAAAGGATTTTCTTGGAAACCGGTTTAACGAGGATTTTTTTTTTTTTTGCAAAAGTCCAAAAACAATTTTCAGTATAAAGAAGAATCCCACTTCATGCCTTCAGCTGGTACTACACGCAGCCCACTCCTTGCCTTCAGCTGGTACTACATGCAGCCCACTCCATGCCTTCAGCTGGTACTACACACAGACCACTCCTTACCTTCAACAAGGTACTACATGCAACCCACTCCTTGTCTTCAGCTAGTACTACACGCAGCCCATTCCTTGCCTTCAGCTGGTACTACATGCAGCCCACTCCTTACCTTTAGATGGTACTACACGCAGCCCACTCCTTGCCTTCAGCTGGTACTTCATACCGCCCACTCCTTGCCTTCAGGTGGTACTACACGCAGCCCACTTGCCTTCAGCTGGTACTACTCGCAGCCCACTCCTTGCCTTCAGCTGGTACTTCATGCCCCCCACTCCTTGCCTTCAGCTGGTACTACATGCAGCCCACTCCTTACCTTTAGATGGTACTACACGCAGCCCACTCCTTGCCTTCAGCTGGTACTACATGCAGCCCACTACTTGCCTTCAGCTGGTACTACACACAGACCACTCCTTACCTTCAACTGATACTACATGCAACCCACTCCTTGACTTCAGCTGGTACTACACGCAGCCCACTCCTTGCCTTCAGCTGGTACTGCATGCAGCCCACTCCTTACCTTTAGATGGTACTGCACGCAGCCCACTCCTTGCCTTCAGCTGGTACTTCATGCCGTCCACTTCTTGCCTTCAGCTGGTACTACTCGTAGCCCACTACTTACCTTCAGATGGTACTACATGCAGCCCGATGCTTACATTCATCTAGTAGTACATGCAACCCACGCCTTCGTAACTCGAGTAGGGAAAACCGAAGTCGAGGTTCTATAGTATTACAGCTCCGGCATTAAAAAAAAGAGTATTGCATATAAAACAAATTATCTGTACTAATATTATAAAGCGGTACTGTGTGTTTGTTTGTTTATACATAACACCTAATCTCGGAAACTACACAGTCGATACTTATAATTCTTTTACTGTTACAGAGCTACAGTCCTCCAGACGGACATATGTTATGAATTATTTTTTAAAAAATCCTTGAGAAATTAAAAAAATTGTGCACCAAGTCGGAAAAACCTGAGCAACTTGACTGAATTATAAGCATATTCTACTAACACTATAGAACCGATTCTTATAATTATTTCACTGTTAGAAAGCTAGATTCTTCCACATGGACATAAGCTAGTTTAAAGTAAAAAAATTAATTCTTGAGAAATTTCTACATTTTTAAACCAAGTAGGAGTAAATGAATTACTTGACTGCTTTCTAAGCATGCTCTACTAAACCATTAAATATAAATTCAGAAAATGTTAGAAGAAATTTTGTATCTTAATATAAGGAAATTCACAAGTAGTCGCAGGTAGTCTCAAGTAGTCACAGGTAGTCGCTGGTAGTCGCAGGTAGTCACAGGTTGTCGCATGTAGTCGCAAGTTGTCGCAAGTAGTTGCACATAGTCGCAGGTAATCGTAGGTACTCACAAGTAGTTGCAGGTAGTCTCAAGTTTTCCCAAGTAGTCGCATGTAGTTGCAAGTAGTCGCAGGATCATAGGCAATCGTAGGTAGTCGCGAGTTGTCACAAGTATCCCAGGTAATCACGGGTAGTCGCAAGTTCCCACAAGTTGTCGCAAGTATTCTCAAGTAGTCACGAGTAATCGCAAGTTGACACAAGTAGTCTCAGGTAGTCGCAAGTAGCCGCGGGAGTCACGGGTAGTCGTAGGTAGAACCAAGTAGTCGCAGGTAGTACCAAGTAGTCGCAGGTAATACCAAGTAGTCGCAGGTAGCCGTGGGTAATCGCAGGTTGTCCGAAGTGGTCGCAGTAGTAGCAAGTAGTCGCGGGTAATCGCAAGTAGCCCGCAGGTATTTCGCAAGTAGTTGCACGTAGTCACGCGTAGTCGCAGATAGACGTGGGTAGTCGCAGGTAGTTCGCATGTTATTTGAGTAGTCGCAAGTAGTCGCTGTAAGTCACAAGTAGTCGCTGATAATCGTGGGTAGTCGCGGGTAGTCGCAGTAGTCCCAGGTATCATGGTAATCGCGAGTAGTCACGGCTAACGTGGGTAGTAGTAGATGTCGCAAGTGGTCGCAAGTAGTCGCAAGTAGATGCGGGTAGTCACAAGAAGTCGCAGGTAGTCGCAAGTAGTCACAGGTAGTCGCAGGTTCTCGCAAATAATCACGGGTAGTCATGGGTAGTCGCAGGTAGTAATGGTAGTCACAGTTAGTCACAGCTAGTCGTAGGTAATCGCAGATAGTCACAAGTACTCGTAAGTAGGCCCAGATAAACTCAGGTCGTCAGAGGGTGTCACAAGTTGTCGGAAGTGGCGGTAAGTAGCCTCGGGTAGCCGCAGGTTATCACAGGTTGTCACGAGTAGTCGCGGTTAAATGCAGGTATTTGTAGGATGTCGCAAGTTGTCGCAGATAGTCGCAAGTAGTCGCGGGTATTCACAATAACTCGCCGTTAGTCGCGAATAGTCACAGGTAGTCGCAGGTATTTTTGGAAGTTGTCGCAGGAAGTCGCAGGTAGTCACAGGTTGTCAAGGGTAGTCGCAGATAGTCATGTGTAGTCGCTTATAGTCGCATGTAGTCGTAGGAAGTCACAGGTAGTCGCAGGTTGTTGCAGGTAATCATGGGTAGTCATAGTTAGTCGTAGGTAGTAATGGATAGTCACGGGTAGTCATGGGTAGTCGCAGGTAGTTATGGGTGGTCGCAGATAGTCATGGGTAATCGCAGGTAGCCATGAGTAGTCATGGTAAGTCGCAGGTAATCACGGGTAGTCTCAGGTAGTCACAGGTATTCGGAAGTAGGCACTAGGAGTCGCAGGTAGTCGCATGTAGTCACAGATAGCCCTTTTTAGTCGCAGGTAGTTGCGATTAGTCGCAGGTAATCACAGGTAGTAGCAATTTGTGGAAAATAATCATGGTTAATCGTTGGTAATCGCAGGTAGTAATGGGTAGTTACAGGTAGTCATGTGTAGTTGCAGGTAGTTAGTGCTATTCACGGTTTGTCAGAGGTAGTCAAGGGAAGTCACAGACAGTCCGTACTCGCAAGTTGTTGTAAGTAGTCGCAGGTAGTCGCAAGTAGTCGCAGGTAGTCCCAAGTAGTCGCAGGTAGTCGTGGGTAATCGGAGGTCGTCCCACGTGGTCGCAGGTAGTCGCAAGTAATCGAAGGTAGTCACAAGTAGTCGCGGGTAGTCGCAAGTAGTCGCGATTGGTTACAAGTAGTTGTAGGTAGACGCAGGTAGTCGTGGGTATTCGCAGGTTTTCGCAAGCTGTCACAGGTATGGTATTCACAAGTGGTCGCAGGTAGTCGCAAGTAGTCTCGAATAGTCGCAAGTAGTTACAGGTAAGCACATGTAGTCGCAGGTTGTCGCAAGTAGTCAAGACTAGACATGAGTAGTCGCAGGTAGTCATGGGTAACAGCAAGCAGTCGCAGGTAGTCATAGGTAGTCGCAGGATGTCGCAGATAATCACTGGTAATCATGGTTAGTCCTGGTAGTCAGGGGATTTCGCAGGTTGTCATGGGTAGTCACGGTTAGTAGACGGTAGTCATGGATAATTGCAGGTAGTCATGGGTAGTTGGAAGTAGGCACGGATAGTCTCAGGTAGTCACAGGTTGTCGCAAGTAGCTGCAAGTAGTGTCGTGTATTCGTAGGTAGTCGCAGGTATTTACATGTAGTCACAGTTAGCCACAAGTAGTCGCGGGTAGATGCAGGTAGTCGTTGGTTGTCGCAAATTGCCGCAGATGGTTGCAAATAGTCCCGGGTAGTCACAAGTTGTCGCAGATAATCACAAGTAATAATGGGAAGTTCCCTGTTTTCATGGGTAGTCACAGGTACTCATGGGTAGTCACGATTAGTCGCAGGTATTCATGGGAAATAGCAGGTAGTCACAGGTATTTGGAAGTAGGCACGATTAGTCTCAGGTAGTCACGGGTTGATGCAAGTTGTCGCAAGTAACCACAAGTAGTCTCGGGTAGCCACAGTTAGTCACAGGTAGCCATGGGTAGTTACGGATTGTTGCGGGTAGACGTGGGTAGTCGTAGGTTGTCGCAGGTAGTCGCAATTAGTCGCGGGTAGTCACAAGTAGTCGCAGGTAAATGCCGTTCACGTTAAAGTGAGCACTTTAGAAATCAACCTTTGAAAAAAAAAACCACCGCCCGCAACTGCGTATGTATAACCATGTGTGTCACCACTCAGGCTGGGGATGAACACACCCAGTTATGTTGGCAGTGAAATGTGAGAAGTAGTTCTAAGAAATAACGCGGTATTGCAAGTGTAATGTTTAAATTTATGGCTACCTAAGCTGTTTGAAGTTTATTTGATACACTTTAAAGTAATTATTGGCGTAAAGATAATGTATTTACCGTAACTCATAACTATATCGTGTCACGTGATCGGCGCAACGGTCAAAACCAACGGTCCGTTGTTGTGGTTCCTTCATGCTTGTTGCTTGACTTTGCTTGTGAGGCAAACTACAAATTTGGAAACTGGAAGTTATTGTGTTTTAATATTTCTCATTTATTTTTCAGCTTATCTGCAGTCAGCATTGTTTTATTATAGGTCGTATAGTGCTTAATTGTGTTGTAATGATTTTGTGTAAAGTTATGAGTTCCAGCAATCTGCGTACAAATATTCAGCGTCATGAGGACATTATAAATCTCGCCGAAAGTATTTATTCTTTAATTCGTCGAGGAGAGATGAAGCCGTGCAAGGTGATCGAACGAGTTGCAGAAATGATGAAAATTTCAACTGCAACTGTCCGGAGGTAAATATAAATGTGTTTTTACGACGTGTTTTCGCCGCTTATCCCCAGTAAAAAAAAGTGAAAAAGAACAAGTATAAATTGACAGTTAAAAACGTGATATTATAAACGGAAAGTTGAATAACAATTATAAAATACATGAACGGCAGCAGAAACGCGACATTAATATATTCATGTGAGTTTGCGAAGTACATGTTATATCCTAAGTTTGACAAATAATATTAAAAGTTATCTGTACCTATCTACCTACGCCGTCTGTTTAACCTTTCTTTCAAATCTGTCATTATAATAAGTGCAAATTTGGCAGTAAATAATTATACGTTAATTTTACACGTTTTTATATCACTGTGTAGTTTTGTAATGTAGGCCTAACCTCAAATACATCTGTACGTATCTATTTACGCCCAGATATCTAACCAAACTTAAATCCGCTTTGATAACAAATGCAAATGTGTCTGTCAATAATTATACATTCATTTGACACGTTTTGAAATCACTGTGTTATTTTGTAATGTAGGCCTAACCTCAAACTTATGTTCATGTAGTTATTCATCCCAAGTTACAATGTTAAGTTTTACTATTGTTAACATAACATAAACGCCACAGTCTGATGCTACACCAAAGGTCTTCCAACATATAAACGATAAAATCTTGAAGCTGGTTTTGTTAACTGTAGACCTATAGCTGTGCTTGTTGACGACATTAGTTCTTGATGCAAGTGTAGGCCTAATTGTTTTATTTGGTAATGTTTGTCGTAATAAGAATTAGAAAGTATTTATAATAAATGTCAACAGTTATAGAATAATTCCATGTTTAAATTTCGAAATGGATGATCGACAAGACAACTTGCTACCTTTTGAGAAATATCAACTAAGATAGTATGCATTCTTGAGTAGTCATAATTGTTTGTTATATCTGCCACTTGGGCTGCAAAATTATTGTAGTTATTGAAATTTAATGTAACTGTAATTTACACTGCATAGTCAACATCCCAGACTCCCAGAGCTCCTGTTTACTTGTGAATGCATGTTTTGTAAAGGTTAGATTACATTACGCAGTGTATGTGTTAAATTAAGTATAGTATTTCTAAAGAAGCTGTACGAGCTAGCTTTCAATAAGGGCTGGGCTACAATTGACATACCAAACACATTCACAGTTATAGCGATAAGCGCATTCAAAAAACTAAAGCACAGGAGCCTGGCTACAATTGATATAACGATAATAATATAATTAATTATTGTACCGAAGAAATTATGGTCTATACATAGAGTTGGAAGTGTTTTTTTTTTTTTTTTTTTTCAAAAATAAATATATTCAATTGATTTGAGAAATGGTAAATTATTTACATTTCAATTTTTACTTTAAGCATTATCTAAAAGCGTTAAAAAAACTTCCGTGGTTGTGATTATCCAGAAATAAACAAAATAAAATATCTTCCCGAGGAATGAAGTCAATATACACACTTTCTTGATTTGTAAATAAGTCTTTCAATTGATAACATAGTATAAGTGTCGGGGCTTCTGATTGGCTGTTTATTGACGCACAGTTATAGTAACAAGTAAAGTTAAACCAAGTGCTTAGCGCTATGTACAGTAACTTACCTGTAAGTATTACGTTTGTTCTTTACATTATCATTTTGCTGTCATTTGTGGATATGTATTGCTTTTACATTAATAATATGACATTTATTTCAGCTTTGTGTGTGCACGCATGAACCATTCTTATAAGTATAGTAATTTTCTTTCAATACTTTTCTCATTTAAGTTTTCAGTTTTGCTGCAGTCATTACAATGAAGGAATCACAACAATGATGAGAGTCCATGCACTTTGCCCGTAAAATTGGTTTCTTGAGATCTGTGTGGGTTTGACAAAAAGGAAATGTCGCTCCCATTTGGGCCACAAGAGACACCGGAAATGTGGCCATCACCGAATCGGAATTTCACTTAGCTATAAATAAGATACATTATTTTTATAATTATTTTGTACAAATGAAAGTGGTGCAAGTTACAAGCCTGGTATACCCTTCTTTTACCACTTCAATTCACAGTATAAATGTTCAGTTCTTTTTTGGAGGGTCTCGGAAGGGTACGAACATAGAGTAACGGTGTAAAAAAAAAACTATATGTACATATACACAATTGCATTTGTTGATATGTTTATACTTTCAGTGTAAATTATTTTTATGTTATATATACATTATAGGCCTATATTGAAATATATTTATCTCCATTTATAAAGGTGCATATAAAACTATACTTAAAATGTACATATACATGCACATATTTTGTATATTTTACTTTTTATATATGACATATTTTTATATACTGCCACATTTGTGCTGTCGCGTTAAGTTTATTAGCACCATCTACTTCTGTGGAGTGGTGTACTCTTTGCTTGGCTCAGATCCCCTCGTCTTTCCTTGCATCCTTGTTTTCCCCTTTCCCCTTCGTGCGTCATTATTTTTTGATTTGTCATTTTTTATTTAAGTCCTTGCACGGCCTCGCTCTGTCTACTTTATATGCTTCCGGCATCTGCCACGTTACGCCGCTACCTTATGCCTGCCGAATGCATGTTTTTTCCTGATGGCTTAGTTGCACCTAACCTCAGTCAGCTGAGGTCAAACACAGTTACCATGTTTTAGAGCTGACGTTTTACTTGTCACGTTACAGAGCGATGGGGCACTTAGAAAACGGTGAGTCATGGGAAATGTTAAGTTTGCGGTACAGTTTTTAAATGCTTGGTAATTTGTGTGACAAGTGGTGTTGTACCTTGTGTGTGCAGTAGTGCTAGTCTATTTCAAAATCTGGATTTGGCTGCCCTTCCACATTATTTTTCGGCTTAACTAATATGTGTCCTTTCTTAACGTATCGTGTTGGTCTTTGTTCACCACCAAAGTTTATTGTTTGCTTTTTCACAGTTTCCACGACTTCATCGCTAGGGCGTTCATTTTTCGATTGTTTGTTGTGTAAAGTTTTTGTCTATCGGAGCTGTGAGATGACCCAAACAATTATATATTTTATGTACTTTATATATATTGTATATTTCACATTTATATATACATATATATGCATATATATATTACATATCATGTGTTATATAAATCATATATGTTATGTGTTTTATATATAATATACGTGTTACATTTAGCAGTCCTAAAATGTAAGCACTGAGTTTATTAACATGTGGCAATCACATGGCAGTCACATGGCAATGTTTGTTTACATGTAGTGGAATAATAGGCAAAAAAGTAGAATTCTAGCAGGGCTTTCAAAAGTGCTCACTTTATCGTGAACGGCCTATAGTCGCAAGTACTTATGGGTAATCGCAAGCAGTCGCACGTAGTCACAGGTAATCGCAGGTTATCGCAGATAATCTCGGGTAATCATGGGTAGTCCCCGGTAGCCATGGGTATCACGGTTAGTAGCAGGTAGTCAAGGGTAATCGCAGGTAGTCATGGGTAGTCGAAAGTAGGCACTGGTAAACTCAGGTAGTCAGAGGTTATCGCAAGGTGTCGCATGTAGCCGCAAGTAGGCTCGGGTAGCTGCAGGTAGTCTCAGGTAGTCACGGGTAGTCCCGAGTAGTCGCGGGTAGATGCGAGTTGTAAGTTTTCGCAAGTTATCGCAAGTAGTCGCGGGTAGTCACAAGTAGTTGCAAGTAGTCGCAAGTAGTTACAGTTAGTCGCAGGTTTTTTTCTCAAATTGTCGCAGGAAGCTGCAGGTAGTCAGGGGTAGTCGCAGATAGTCATGGGTTGTCGCAAGTAGTCGCTGGTAATTACAGATAATCGCAGGTTGCCGCAGGTAATCACAAGTAGTCTTGGGTAGTCGCAGGAGGGTTAGTCGCAGGTAGTTATGGGTATTCTGAAGTAGTCACCGGTAGTCGCATGTAGTCACAGGTCGCTACGGGTAGTCGCAGATAGTCATGAGTAGTCGTGGGTAGTCGCGGGTAGTCGCAAGTAGTCGCAGGAACCGAGATAAACGATAGGAGGAGTCTGGACGACAGACAGAAGAAAATTGCGGATAAGCCTCATGGAATTCCGAAGAACGCCGAAGAACGGATTCCGGAACGACGAATGAAGACAATATTGAACAGAAACACACATCAGGACGACGTTCGCCAAGGATAAGGGAGGAAAGGACGGACACGAGTCCGTGAATTGCACATTCCTCGCGGAAACCAGAATAGGCCTACCAAGGAGAAGTCGCGCAAAGGTACTTCAAAAACCAAACGCCGCTAGACCCGAGGTCACAGTCGTATGCACGGATGTCTCAACCTCCACCTGCGCAGAACACCGACATCCTGGCTAACGGTTACTCGCAAAACCGTTACTGTCGGTTAAACTACTAGAGGCGTTATCAGGTCGGCGATCTCTAGTATTTGTCATGAAATTACCACCTCCGCCCGATACCAAATCAACAGAAGACGAAGAAGTCACCGAAGAAAGGAAGAGAGAAATGTTGGAATTCACAAGAAGAATATAATGTCAGCCGCTGAACGAAGAAACAAGTACGCGAAGAAGTCGCGGAAGAAGGATTTAGCCTTCGGACAGTTTGTTTTGGTTCGAGCTCATTGCATTTCCAAAACTTGGGAACATGTTTCCAAGAAATTGATGTCACTGTATGTTGGACCAGTGCGAATTTCGATTATCTGTAATCGTAATTGTTACGAAGTAGTTTGTCCTGAGACAGGGAAGTGATAGGCAAGTACAACATCATAGCTCTAAGAGAGTACTAACAGCCAATTACGCCAGTTTAGGAAATATGTTGGGAATGTAAATGAGTATACTTTAGCTGCCAAATTATAAATGTGGAATTTTGAGATGTGACAATCGAGAATTATTTATGTGTAATGTGGAATTCTGTTGTAATTAAGGTTTGGCGTTTGAGTTTATGTGCATGATGTGTAACGAATAATAAGGTAAAGATAGATGCCGCCAGGTGATAATAAGGATTTGTTCCACGTCAAATAATATTTTATCTTGCCCTGAATGCGTGCCACATTGACGATGTCTTGTAATGAATTGATAATTTAGTAATAGATTTCGCAGCATAGTACTTTAAATTTCCGACCAATATGAAGGTGTAAATGTGTGATATAATGAAATGCTTGGCCTAGTTCAGAGTCCGATCGCAGGCCATGTAATCTGCCTAAACAGGACAAACTAAACCAGCAAAGAGAACACAGAGTCTAAGAGGTACAACTGTGCTGTCGGCAATGACAATGAAATGAATTAAGTTATGATATTTCGTCTTGGCTAATGTGAATTTACTGTCTAACCGTGCGACGCCCTAAGCTAAGGACGTAGCAGGGCCGGATTTGCAACAATATATAGCAAAACCCACAGAACACCAAATGGCAAAAACCATACAAAAAAAAACATTTTTTTTGTTCAGTGTGAGAGTTAGTTGACTGAAAACGACTGATAACAGAAACAAGGAAGTGTGGTAATTATTTGTATTTTGTCTTTTCATTTGTTTTCAATATTACACGAGGAAAAGCTAACACAACTTTCCTACTCCTCAATTTTCCAGAATTAATTAAAATATATATAAAAAACCAAGTTGCAATAAAAAAGTGAAATGCAAATATTCCTCTGGTACAAAAATTTGGTTGTTACCCAACTAGTACTTTGAATTTTCACACTAAAATATGGGTAGTATTTACGCAAATAACTGGTCATTTAATAATGCAGAAGGCCATCACAAAATACATTGCGCAAACTACCCCAAAAAATACAATCATGCAAAATGGCTTTAAATTCTGTTGTACCTGTCGTACCGACATTTTTACTCTGAACTTTAGAGAAATATATTTATTCCTACACGAGGGAAAACCACATTGAACTTAACTTGTCATGGATAAACATTACGTGGATACTGTAACCTCAAAAATTGTACACAGTATTTTTTCTATATACAACATCTGCTCGCGTTCCCAAGTGGATAGAAGCAACTGCTGAACAATTCCCAGCCTTAACTCCCGCGAGCAAATACTATTTGTTTTTAAAGAGTTTCCGAAACTTCGTAAAGTTGTGACACGAGGACAAATGTCTCTTACGTTTACACACGTTTTCCGTTACCCCAGGTCTTCAAGTGTCTTTTTTAAGGTAACGTGAATATGGCGAGAACGTTACAGGTTAGAAATGCAATAGTATTAAAGCAATATTTAGAGGTTTTAACACCAAAACATCGTGTTAAACGTTCATATCAGTAGGTACATTGTGCCGTGAAAATGTCAAGTAACCAAACACACAGACATTTTCGAGTGGGTGATTATGACGACGTGGTCTAGCCCGCTAATTAAATAGTTTATTATCAGTGTTAATTCGAGGGCGATTGGCGACGTGGTCCAGCCCGTCACAACAGTAATGACACAAATTCTTTCGTGGGTAGGGTCTTCTGAAGTTACTTGTTTAGAGGGTCGACAGTCTTACTTATCCCTATTCATATATCTAATTGATGCTGTGGTTGATTTCTTTCTTGTTCTCCGTATGTGATATACTAATAACCTATGATTTATTTATGAGATTAAATATTAGGACCACGAGATACTTCCTCTGTTCTGAAATACTGAAAACTGACAAGTTCGATCACTTTAGTAACTATTGGTATTAAAAACATATAATGTTAGATATTTTTGATGCCATAAATAAACAATTCACTAATCACTTACCTATCAAACCACAGTGGGCATTCGTAGGTGAATTTGGGACCCTGTTTATTTGCCAAGGTTACCCCCAGTACTTAGTGCAATGTGAGAAAGGATGGTGAGTGTGAACTGTGATTAAGACATTGCGAATGGACGTAATCTGAGAACAAAACATATGCACTAATGATTGTAATAAACACTCACTAGTGTTTAATTGGGCCACATGTTACGTCACACCAAGTAAACTTTTGTTTCCCAAAGGAGAAAAAAACATTACGGACTCCTACGTGATAAGACAGGAGTTATCAATAAAAACAGTTGGTTTGTTGAATGTGTTAAACTGCTCCACACAGATATTCACAAGGGTTGCAGAGGAAGTGCTACGCAAAAGCAAAGGCGCAGCAGTACTCCAGTGCTACGATGTCAACAGCAGTGTCATTATGCGGCTTTATCACCCGACGAAGTGACAGACAGTAACGTCTACTGTGTCATTATCGCTAGTGGGTAACATACTTATTATTTTAAAGAATCGAAACTTCTTGATTGTAACTATCAAAAAGGAAAAAAATTCTGAGAGAAACTTAAAGACTCACCCAAGCCATTGTAAAGGCTACATTGTTAACTGTGTTTGTTTTCTTCATTCATTTTATGTGTAGTGTAAACATTGTATGTTCATGATTTGGAGCTCCTTGGAAATTTTATTTGTAAAATAATCGATATTTATGTAGCATATAAGATAAATAGCATATAAGATAAAATAAATAAATAAAATGTGTTACAAGTATTAATTAAAAATTTTCCCAGATAAAATGTTAGTCCTTAGTAAAAATTTTGGCGGACAGTATGTAACACCTGGATTTTTTTCTAACTCACTTCTTCCTAACTTGGTGAATAACATCAACGTAATATGAATATGACAAGTTGTGCATATGTAGGCTATAAAGTTAGGCAGGCTCAAGAGGTAAAATAGGTGTGTAAATATTTAAACAGATTTCTTAGTTATAAGTTTGTGATATTCGACCCTGTATTTATCCATGATAATATTTGGTTTCGCAAACTGCTTCTCTTTAAAACATAAATAATACTGGTTGGTAAGGACAACAAGGTTTTCTGTTAGAAAATCTTTTTTGGAACGTTTAGAAGGATCGAAAAGATATTGTGATATGTGAAACTGGAAGAAACATAAGGCTCTAATTGAATGCATTTTAATGATGTTAATTAAACTCTAGGAATCAAATCCATTTTAAAGAATGCAACTATTTAAGTATTTGCAGAATAGATATAGTTACATTTTGTTTTTCATCATGTATGGAAAACCTAAGGGACCAAGGAGTATCCATTCTGTTATTCATTCCAATCTTTTTTATATTTTTCATAATAAACACTATCAAAGGGTTGCTTAAGTTATGGTAAAAAATTTTTTTTTTTAGTATTCTTTTCTTCCTTTGTCTAATATGCAAACTTCAATTATTATTCATAATTTGATGTAATAGTGACGTATGCACTTCACCTTGATGAGTCTCATAGCCGAGGCAAGTGAATAATGAGTGATTATCTTTCATGCTGTGTATATTAAGTTGTAAATACCATCATACTTCTTTATATGTAAACTATGAGCAACACACGTTTTGCTTGATAGCTTCATATTTTGCATATTTGGCCTATCAAAGATTGGGCTATATTTAATGTAACAGTTCAGGTTTGCAGCACTAATTGTTGCAGAATATTTATTTTAAGTATATTTTTAAGCTTTAAATATTTATTTTTAGATTATTTACATTTAAATAACAATTTTTTTTCACATAGGCATAATTATTTAATAACATTTTTTGTCTACCCTAACCTTATTATAATTACATTTTTGTATACATATAATATTTTTTTGACGATCCTATACTTATATAGACCAGCAATAGGTATTTTTATTACATTTGTATTATATTTTTTACTTTCATACAGTCATAATTATATTTTACGAATTTTTTTCATACACATAGTGATAATAATTTACTAAGTCTTATTTTAAATGTTATGAAAATGTGTACCTCAGAAATAAAACAGCATACTTTTTACACAAAATTCATTGTACATATAGTAAAATATACGTTATCGGCAAAAAATCAATAATTTTTATTAATCTTCTTCGAGTCGGATTATTTCATGTCTAGTCGAAGGCAGCAGATTTAGGGTCCAAGGACAAGGCACACCGTTTGTGTCGAAGCTGTGCGTTCGTCCATGAATGCGTCCAGTCACGTTCTGATGTGTCACAGACGTGTTGGTGCATGGTTGTCGTAAAGTTTCGCCAGTTTGCGCAGCGAAGTACTGTCATACTAGCACTGCACATCGATGATTTCAACTTCGTTTTTGCTCAAATAGCTAAGCCATCTCTTCTGCTCAGAACCTGCCCCGTAAACCAGTTCTTGTGGATACTGCATCAGCAAGTCGCGCAAACACGTTTCCCACTCGGTGGTAAGGAATCTTGCTTTCGTCCCAATCTAGTCAGTGGTGGTACTTGATCAGCCAGTCGTTCGTCTTCTTGGTTTTATCGTCCTAGAGTTTCCACGAATATGGGGTGTGGAAGGAGCGCTGCGCATCTTGCCATCATCGTCGTAGGACACTGCGAGCTCCTTGAGCACGCAGCCACTCTGGCTTTGGAAGCCTTGCAGATAACAGTACATCTTGCTGCTGTATAAGTTCGAAGTCGACTAAACAGTTCTAGCGTGTCAGTATTTATACTTATATATATTCTCAGCTGTGCTCAAGACAGTGACGGTCTTGTCACGGCGATTGTACAATACAAGCCGGTGGTGAAGTATCAAGCAAAATGCATACATGTTGACAGGAATATTTCCATGTGTAGTGAATTCGCTCCTGCATTCGATTACATTGGGGGTATCATGCTAGTCCTGTTTTCTCACATCAAATACCACGAGCGGGGCAAATCTTCTGAAAGTATCAGGGCTCAATGTAGGGGATTGGGTGCGTCCGTAACATGATGATTGGAATTGAGCATACAATTACTATGCTAGCAGGTAGTGTCCATTTTTAAATTTCATGTTCAAATCCACTTACGGGTAGCTTTCACTATTCAAAAATATTTTCACATTTTCTATTTGACATATGTCGAACTGCGAGTGACTCACTCTTAAACTGTGCTGTCTTCCAGTATGAAGCCCAGCGATGATGTATCTCGGTTATTCAGAAGGAAAGTTGGACTTCACCATCCAGTTTATACACTGACTTACTGGCTATCTGGGGTATGTCTCGAGACTCCACGACCTGAAAGCCTCATTGATATTTTTGCCATTTTCCCCGTTCTTCAACATTTGTATGTGTTTTGCAGTGCTCAACTGCATATGAGGCAGCATCCATCCGATAGAATATAATTCCAGTTCCACTGCCTCTAGGTTTTCTCCCATTCCCACGATGGTCTTTACATGCCTATTGGCTAGGAGCAGCACTAGTTCCTATTTCGAATGGAAGATAATTGGTTTGTAGTCTTTGGCGAATCCCAACAGAGTGGAAAGCGAAACGCACACTTTAAACTTGCCTCCAGGGTATATAGGAACACTGTAGTCTTCTTCGATTACCCTGCCTGCCAACTTGGCTGCAGACAGCTCATTCGACATGAGCGAAAGGTAATTTTTGATTGGTGAGCTTATGTCCGCATCTCACGACTGGTCCACCTCGACATCGTTGAGAAAATACATGATGCAATCCATCAGGTGAAGAATTACACTGCTCGTAATTTTCGTTGATGTCGGGCTTGACCCATCTACTTACGTTACAGTCCCCCTTATTTGCAGGAAAGACTGGCAAGGAATAGTGCAGATATTCTGATGTTGGACTGCTATCTGTACTTCCGATGGTAGTGTATATGGTCCAATCAGGAAATGCTGGTATGCATGAAGTTCCAACTTCGTTACACTTTCTTCAAAAATGACTGGCTCTTCGATGTTTAGGAAATCTTCTATGACGATCCATCTTGTAGCCGAGACTGCACAAGAAAGTCTTGCTGTCACATGTTAACTCCTTGGAGACCTGTGGCATATTGATTGTCGGTTTGATGTGCTGCTTCGTTTTATAGCTTCTGGTTGGCGTAAATCGTATTCCCATCTTTTCAAATGCAGGCATAGTGTAGTTTCTTCGTTTCGAAAGTTCACCATCTCTCCACGCTGGTCGACGACTGTCAGTACCACCTCGTGTGCTCTCTTCACGACAACTGGAACATAAATGATGCTTTGTGATGCCACGACCAGTTTATAACCTGCCTTCCATTGAGGTATGTGCCACTCGCCAAATTGCAGTTATTTGGTATCACACTAACAGATAAGATGTTTACAAGTCGTGACGATTCGTGGATTTTTCCAGCTTTATATATGTATGGCTCGAACCCCAGCATCAGACCATTGGAATTCGGTTTCGAAAAGTCGATATCTTCGCTTGACGTCATGATGCTCTTCAGAGTATTGCAATTTCTACGTAGTTTGAATTCTGTGTATCGAGACAGCGAATCTTTGACGTAGTACCCTGCAATGTCGTCTAATTTGTAACAGCCTATGGGCAGTGACTCCTCATAGGAAACATTACCACATTTCACTAGATACATCCTGCAGTTTTTTTCATCAATGTTCGGTATCGCATTGTAGGTTTGAAAAGCGACCAAACTTATGCACCATTCCCTTTGAAATTAGATATCTTAAATTTGCATGCAAACATTTTTAAATCAACGTTCGTGTGTGGTCGTTTGGGTAGAGATTTCATTATCACCTCCGCCTGCTGTGTCACTTTTGCACACTTCCTCCTCCTACTGGGCATAGCCTGAGGTAGAGACCTTGGCCGTTTTTTACCGATAACGATAGCTTCCATATTTGCATTATGTCTTTGGGCCTTGGGCAATTGCTTCCGTTTGTTCGATACTGTGTTGACGGCTCGGACTATGCCACTCGTGGCTCTGATTAAGAGCCCGAGGACTCCGAGTGCAGGCAAAAGCAATGAAAAAATCCGCTGCTAGATGTTTTCTTGGACTTGGATGCTTTTCTTCCCCTTTTCACCACTTTTTGTTTTAATAGCACCTTATGCATACTCTTTGCACACTTGCCCATCGTCACTTTGCCATCATTATATTGGAAACTCCCCATGCTGCTATTTTTAATCCAAGCCCAGTATCTAATGATTTTCTTATCGTGTCGGCCTTCTGTGCAAGTATCTTGTCTGCCTGATTATGGGTTTCCAGATCCTTGTGCTTGAAATAGACAATGTCGTCTTGCTTGCACGCCTCGTCCAGCATGTGGATGCCCACATCGCCGTCTGCCAACCTTTCAGCTAGCTTGGTTCTCGGGCTGCAGAACTTGTATCCAGGAATGTGCAGTTCGAATGGTAGACCGTTGATCAGCATATCGATGAACCCACTTTCAGATATGATCATAATTCTTCAAGACACCACAGCGAACTGACCTAAAAACTTATAAAATATGCTCATTTTATACATTTTCTTTTCAGTATCATCCTAGACTTGGAACGGTACGGATGTATTACATATTCAAATATGTCATTTCAGTGCAAACTCTACCAGAATCAGTTTACTCAGAGTGATAATTTGAAGAGACATTCTAAAATGTGTTTAAGGCCATCAAGAAGCTTATTAATGCTACCTCCTCTTCCTCCTCCTCCTCCTCATCGTCCTCCTCCTCCAATGTATGATATAAACCAAGCAGAATAAAACAGTTTACAGATCGTCAAGCAAGATGTTACTCTACCCATATGCATTCATGCTGAAGATGAAGCTATCTCCCACGAATCGCGACATGGTAGCATATTTCCGAATACAGTGCACTGCCTCATCACAGGACCATCGAATTGTGGGGAAACATGTGTCCTACTGAGCCTACTGTGAAGAAGAGAACGGCCTTTGGTTCGAGAATGTTTACCTGTACTCCAAATCACTCCAGCAACTAAAATACTAATGACTGGCACAAGTTCTGCAATCTGTGAAAGGTGTGGGTTATTTCCCCTGCAGTTATTATGAGAAGGTAGTGCCTCCAAACGTAGCTCTTCCAAACTCGGTATTTGTCTTTGATGACATTGTCTGCGAGAGACAGATTTGTATTCAAGAGTAATTTAGCATGGGCTGGCACTCGAACCTAGACTGTGTGTAACTTGGCCAGACTCATTTGTGCACACCCAAAAAACTGCATCGCGATATGATAATGTTTTTCTACTGTTTTGCATGAACGATATGAATTTGTGGCATGTGTACGACGACCACATCAATATGGAGATGGCGCTATAAGATTTCAAGAGTCTGTGTGCCTTATGCTGGAAAGACAAGTTCAGATTTTTGACTATCGTAAAAGACTGGCCTCTATATAATAGCAGGTATCGATGTGTATTCGATCAGTTCATCGTCGACTGTCGATAATGAGTTACAGCATATCGAAATTCGGGCAGAGTAGCCTCAAGCTGTGGCTTGGCAAAGATCAAGATGGATGTTGTCTCGTGCCAATTAACGATGTAACTTGTGATGTTCGTAGAAGAATAATTCGAAACGGCGTACTCGAACGATATGAAGATCCTGCTACTAAACATTTTGTCCTCAAAACTGGTAATGGCTTCATTTCGGAATTACACAATGTGTTGGCCGATCAGAACAAATTATTTCACACTTACTTGTTCGAGCTCAGGATGGAGACGGTTTAAATAAGTCTGGGGTAATCCAAAAATATTACATGTAAAAAAACAATGAAGAGAAGTTTGAAAAAAAATCAATAAATAAATCAATAAATAATTATGCCTATCACAAAAACCATTGACATGTAAATAAAAAATACAGAGAAAATAAATATTTAAAACTAAAAATATACTTAAAATAAATATTTAAAATGCGAAACATAAAAATAAATGTCTTTAATGCAAAATAAAAACCACAACATATTTATTCGTCCATATACATAATCTATATATGCCTTTTAAAACCCTTGTCAAAGCGAAGGTCCCGATAGCCGAGCGGTCTAAGGCATCAGAATGGCGACCCAAAGTTCGGTGGTTCGATTCCGCACGCTTCCAGATGGTATTTTGAATTCCAAAAAAAATGACCCTAGCAGCCAACTCCAAAACCAGCATGGCAGTGGAGCGACACAAGCACTCCTAGCAACAACTGATGTAAACAAATATAGCAGTGGATCGAAAGTGACTAATGGGTCGAATAATAACGACACCAGCGTCCCTAGCAGACAACTATATAAACAAGATGGCAGTTGGAAACAAACGAAAAACCAAGTTGGCATCCTCCCGCAATGTCTAAAAAAATGAGAAACGAAAAAACAAGAGAGAAAGGAAAGAAAGTGAGGAAGACAGAGAAGGATATATAGGAAGAGAGGATATAATGAGAAAGAGATTGAATGAAAGGAAAAAATAGGAGCAATTGGAGAAAACCCTCAGAATGAAAGAGTGGCAACATGGAATGTTAGAACATTAATAATTTCATGCTGGCTACAAATATTGTGGTATACTGGCTGCAAAGATGGCAGAATCCAAGATGGCATTTGCATGATCAGATTGACAGAGCGGGAAGTCGGAATCCAAGACGACGGCCGTCCGACTTGCGCCTGTCTTGTATCCCCTTGTCTGTTTATTTTCTGTCACTTGTATTTTCACGAATATAGTCATTAAACTAGTTCTAAAGTAGTATTTCACCTTCGTAGTTACAGTTTACATTCACTCAAACGTAATTGTGATATGAAGTAACTGTGAATAAGCGACGCTTTAACAATATTGTCCAGAAAACATATGCTAATCACAGCAAAACAAAAAACAGCTGACGAGATCTCCGCATTGCCACCAACATAACAAAGTGAGAATATATAGTTTACTTTATGTTTTAAAGTTGGCTATGGTGGAAAGAAACTACTTCGGTCGTAGAGAGAACGGGGGTGAAGGAGGAGTGATCTTGCTGGCTGTGCAGAACTACATAGAGTCCATATTCCAACATTGGACTGCTCACCTGCCAATATAACTACCATATGGTTTGAGGTTAGAAAACTATTCACATAAACAAACGCTTTCAGATGTTTCTATACTTTCTTTGGCTAATTTTTGACGCAAGATGTTTAAATTAAAATTGGAAAAAATATTTTACTCTTATAAAAGGGCTGTTTTTGAAAATTAAGTTAAACACAGTCATCACTGCTGACCGTCAATGCTGACCACATAGGACAGGGGCATTGCAGGAATTTATATGAAAGCTATAATACTAAAAGCTGTTAAGCAATGTAAAAAAATATATTTACAACTAATGAGCTAAAATAAAGAGAATGGAACAACAAAATGATATAGATATAAACATACTTCGTGTAAATTTATAATTCAATTTTTTATATTATTTTTTGAATATTTAAATTCGTTTTCTTGGGGAGGGGAGAGATAGATCCCGACGATACACCCTCACCCCCTTCCCGCCCTTTTTCACAAATACCTACGCACCTGACATGCGCAGAAGACGAATACTCGGTCTACCTCATCTTTATTCCATGATGTCGGCTTGCTTCGGCAAACAAACTAAATGGATAAGGTTATCTCATTATATAGTTGAGTAACGGCTGTCATGCTTCGTGGTACAGGCCAGCAGCAATAGCAGCGTCTCTCCTTGTGTGTAGGTACTCGCTGCATGTTATCTCCTCGGTCAAGACATGGAACTAACTCGCTGCCCACGTAACTGCCACCTTGCACGCCGGTCTACGTATATGTGGTGTGGTTTAGTGTTTACGCGGTTTGTTCACAATTTTTTAATAAAACATTTGAAAAATCATCCCACGTATCACAAGCGTTATATACTTCTGTCAACACAAAAGTAACTTATTTTTGGTAAACCTGAACACGTATTTATTCATCTTTCATTTAGAATATTTCATTTATAATTAATATGAATACAAGCAGTGAGAATATAGACGTATTAGTTATGTCTAGTAAGAAATAGTTCTTATGAAAAATATCATTACACTGAATGCGCATAAACGCGGTGCGCTGTCCCTTTGACTTATGGTTGAAGTATGCTTATGAAGCACTATGCAAAGTGAAGAACTCATAATAGAGTAGTACAGACACCATACAAATTGTTACATAAGTGCAATTTTTGCTGTACATGAAAGGAGGATATATATATATATATATATAATATTTTACTAAAATATACTTTTTAAATGTAAAAAATATTCGATTAAAATAGACTGTATTTTTAACAAAATTTAAGTGTATTTCCATTATGAATGCTACAGAAAGCATAATTTCCAAGAACATCTTCGTCATAGAATATCGTCATAATGTTTACTATGATTGTGTGTAAGAAAATTGTAATAATAATGTAGGAAATAATTCTTATAGTTATTTTTATGTGCGCGTCCATTGGTTACAAACTTTTATGGCTGAAACTGACGTAAATAAAGTTAATTGTAAATTTGATATTAATCATTATTACTATGATTTCATATACACATGATCACAATAAATATTATGACGATCTTTCTTGAAGAAGATTTTCTTGCAAATTCTGCTTTCCGAAGCATCCAGAATGAAAATTCGCTTAAATTTCGTAAAAAAAAAAGAAAGAAAAGAAAAAAAACCTATTATAATCTATTACTATTTTACATTTAAAAAGTATATTTTCGTAAAATATTTTATAATTTTGTAAAATATATACATTCTTCTTTCATATATAGCCTAAATTGTACTTTTCTGAAAAATTTTATGGTGTCTGTTTTACTTTTATATGAGTTCACGTTGTATAGTCGGGTGCAGTGCTCCATAGGCAGTTAATTTACTTCAACCGTAATTTTCTAGACTCAGCTAAGCTTCGCTTGCATGAGGCGGAGGAAAATCCTGGAAGCAGAACTTTAGCAGTTAGTAGTTCAAAAAGGTGGAAGTAAGTGTGAATGGGCTAGGTATAGAGTACAGTCTTTGTAGATGTAGAGAATGTTTTTATTTCAGACGTGCTTACTTTAAATATGACATCGTTAAGGTTGCTTTTGCTGCAGGTTGGCCAGACTAATGTTAGAAGTTTGACAAAGGAAAAATTACCATCACTATGTAAGCGCTAAGGTCGCATGTGTACCAGATTTTCTCTATTTTCTAAATTAAACAATATGATAGTTGTAATTATCATAAATATAATATAAAACAACTTCGTTACTAAGGGAATTCTTTGTATTTTACTATGCACATAGTTTATAATTATATATCAATTAAAAAGTAACCTTTAGGAAAACTGTGAACCTAAAGGCTGTTCACAATAAAGTAAGCACTTTTGAAATCAACCTTATAAAATGACACTGCCCATGCCTGCATATATTTCAACGGGCGCACTAAGTGACATTCGCCCGGTTAAGTTGGTTAACGATAGATGGAATGTAGTTCCATATATTAACATCGAATAAAAAGTGTTAGGTAATCATTTGCGATAATTCAAATGATTAATTTCGCTTTCTGTTTTTCTTGATGCATCTGTGTGTAAAAATTAGCAGATTTATAAAATGATTACTTTCCTAATAATTTCACAGTTTCACTTGACCGACGCATTAATAAGGTGATGAGTCCCATGGCAATATTCATTTTAAATAAGGCGGAATAATACACAAGGTGCATACAAGTAGATCTTAAGCAGGACTTTCAAAAGTGTTCATTTGAACGTGAACAGCGTACAGCAGCGGCTTGTCCATATGCCAAACTCTCCTATAAGGAAGCATGTTTTGTTGCTAACTTGAGCAGACTAGACCTTGGCCTGGTATAAAGCGCGGTCTGGCTGCAGAGCTTCGCAAGCCGCACAGATGACGATGCGAGTCTAACCCACGTCGCGCCTCAGCCAAGCTTCACTTCTCAGTAATACTTGCTCGGCCGCAGATAACACCCTGCAAGGCGACTGCATGCATGCATGTGTGTGTGTGTGTGTGTTCTCTTCCTCGAGCAGCGCCCACTTTTCCTACCATCTTCACTCACACTACACAGCGCGCACGTTACAGCAGTTTTCAAAACCGAGTGCAGCTCACAATAAACGCCTAGTAACACATGTGCCAAGCATCAGATTGTTTTCGTTCACGCTGAAAATTAAAGTAAATTATATTCTTTAGAATATTGCACAAGTTGCAACCATAAAGGCTATTCCCGGTAAACTGATTACTTTTGAAAGTCCCGCTAATGAATTGCTTGCGTGTACTTACGTCATGAGTAAAATTAACACTGACATGCACCTGATCGCATTATTTATACGACGGTCAAGTAAAACGGTGAAATTATTAGAAAAGTAAATATTTTACTATATTGCTAATTCTTACACTAAAATGTATTAAAAATGGTGAAAATAAAACTAATAATTTCAGTACCCTCGGAAGTTAACGTCCAAGGCTAAAATAAAATATATTTATTGATTATTATTCCAAACGAGAGGACTTTAAAAAACGCTCACTTTACAGTGAATAACCTATGCTTTCTCCCCGTAGCGTCGTTGCCAACTTTTCAGCGCGCACTATGGTCAGTGCGCCCATTAAAATATGTGCAGGTAGGGGCAGTGACATTTTTCAAAGGCTGATTTCAAAAGTGCTTGTTATACCGTGAACAACCTTTAACCGTGGTCGTCTGGTGGTTGATAATCTTCTGAAATACTTTATTCCGCCAGACGCCGTTAGTCGCAGAGAACCGCAGTCGCATGGTGTACGCGGCAACAGGCAGCAGTCCTGGAGGAGCTCTACACCATACACTATGAAGATGAGGTAGATTGATTACAGTCTATGTTGCACGTACCCAACATTCACACACACAACACCAATACAACTGGTAAAGTCACATTATCAACACTGGCGATTGTTTCTTTGTATCTTCATTCTTTAAACAACAAGACCTTTATAGGTATACATTTAATATTCACCAATTTAAATTATATTTAATTCCAATGAATATTGGAATTATACGTAAAATACCTGGTCCACTATAAACTACAGAATTCTGGAAACTAAGGAGTATTGATGAAATATATCGCAACATGGAAAACACAACAGAAACAATACGGAAGAGACGATTGCTATTTTTTGGACATTTATATAGAATGGATGGCAACAGGTTAACCAAACGGATATTCAAATATCTTTGGAACAAGAACTCAACAACCACCTGGATTCATAGAGTTGAGAAAGAGAAAAATATAAGTGAAGAAGAAGCAACATAGAGAGAAATTTTAAGAAAAATGTGTTAAAAATAGAAGGATTCCAAGGCAGGAAGGAAAAGAAAACAGGCTCGAAATGGCCCGAGGAGAGGAAAAAAATACATAGTGAGAAGATGAAGGAGTACTGGAGGGAGAAGAAGGAACAACAAAGGACGAAGCATTGAAATTGGCTCGTGGTCCCTAGACGACCCTAACGGAAAAAGAAGTAGTTTGGTTAGAGGAGAGCTGTCTAATCTTGGGACACAAAGAGTGGCCAGAGTATTCCTGGACAGAGTATTTGAAATTTATTTCTTGGGATTTTGAATATTGCACAATCACACATATTGGTTCACAAGTGAGTAGGAGTGGAAGGGGAAATGTATTTACTTGTGCTGCTTCATCGATGTTACCTCGTCGGTGTTGCTCCATCGACTGATGCGACAGATACACTCGTTGCCTCGACTGTAGTTCAGCTGATGAGGGAAGGGAAAAAATGTGGGACGTAGTCATATGATGTAACCATGCAAGTACGCACATATATGTGTTCGATTCGTGGGTAGATCACTTAATTTTTTTTGTGGATTTTGGGAAATTTTGGTTTTGAGTTCGATTCTCAGACAGGGTAGTTTTGGAAAAGGGTTAATAATTTTTGAAAAAAAAAAAAAAAAAAAAAAAAAAAAAAAAAAAAAAAAAAAAAAAAAAAATAGATTACCAGGTTCAAATCCTGGACAGGACACTAAATATTATTATTATTTTTTTGGGAATTTTTGAGTGTACTGGGTTCTATTCCTGGACAAAATAATTTTAGAGTATTTTTAATATATATATTTTAAATATTGAGAATATCGGGTTTGATTCCCGGACAGAGTAATTGAAACTTATTTCTTGGGATTTTGAATATTGCGCAATCAGACATGTTGGTTCACAAGTTAGGTGGAGAGGAGGGGGAAATGCATTTACTTACACGTACTGCTCCATCGATGTTACCTCATTGGTGTTTCTTCGTCGACTGATGCGACTGATACAATTGTTGCCTCTAGTTCGGGTAATGATGGGAAGGGGGAGAAAATACGGAATGCAAATTGCATTACATAACCATGCAAGTATGCATGTACACACTTGTGTAATCGTGCAATGAATATTTACCAAGTATGCACTTTTATTGCATGTCTATGACTACATGAAAAAAATACTTAGGTCTAGGATAGTAAAAAAAATATATATATTTCAACTTAAAAATATAATTAAAAAGTAAATATTTAAAATGTAAAACTTACAAAAAAGCTTAAAATAAATACTTAAATTTTAAACTTAAAAAATTACAAAGAAACCATGACAAGACATGTATTCGTCCACATACACAAGCTATATACTTATTATAAACCCTTGTTTCAGCGAATGTCCCTATTGCCGAGCGGTCTAATGCATCAGTATGGCGACCCAGGTTCGGCAATTTGTCCCGCACTCTTCCAGATGTTCTAAAACAAAACGGCATGCCCATAGCACCCAACTCCAGAACCAATATGGTGGTAGAGCAACACCAGTGTCCCTAGCAATAGCTGATGTAAAAAAAGATGGTGGTCGAACGAAAGTGGCACCAGCACCCCTAGCAGCCAACTCTAAAATCAAGATGGTAGGCGATCGAGTGTGACTAATCGACCGAACGAGAGCGATACCAGCGACCCTAGTAACAGTTGATGTAAACAAGTATGGCAGTCGAATGACGGCGTGAGACGAATGACAAACGAAAAAACCAAGATGACATCCTCCAGCAATACATAAACAAATGACAAACAAATGTGGGATACAAGAGAGAAAGCGTGAACAGAAATAAAGAGAAAGAGAGAAAAGGAAAGAGAGAAAGAAAGGAAGGGAAAGAGTGAAAGAAAGGAAGGGAAAGAAAGAAATGGAATGAGAGAAAGGAAAAATGGGAGAACTTGAATAAAACCATCGGAATGCAGGAGAGGAAATGCGGAATGATAGAGCATGAAGTGCAAAACAAAAATGGAGGTACCAAGATGGCGATGTAATGGCTATAAATATGGCGGTGTATTGGCTACCCACATGGTGCAATCCAAGATGGCGGTCGCATGACCAGAATGACAGGGCCTCCAGCTCCAGCCCTTGCACCATAGGCCCCATATGCCTACTAATTATATTATTTGAAAATTTTGCGGTTGTTACATTCCTAGAACATTCATCCTACATATTCCAAATTGGTATTGGAACATCAATCCAAAAAATCTCGAACTCTTTTTTTTCTCAAATGTTTTGTTTTTTTCTTTTGATCAGTTTTAAACGAATGCACTTAAAAATATATATGTGCTTCCTGTAACATTTTACTTCAAATTTCCACTTACGTTTTCACTTTCGTATTTTATATAGCGATATATGTACTCTTTACACCTCTTGACCTTGCACCAGTTTTCTCCCTTACACATTGCCACATGTAGGCCTTTGCCTAAATATTAAAAAACTATTACACTTCGTACATAGTTTATTCACGTACCTTCCTCTCCTTATTTTATTCAAGTTCAGTTAATTATTTTTACTTCTTTTCTACCTTAAAACCACCCCCCCCCCGACTGTTATTCCATTATAAATTAATATTTTTTAATTACTTTGAATGTGCTCTACCATTCTCTTCGCCGTTTCCATTTCCATAGCAGACAAATCCCCTCCCACTTTTGGAACCCCCTTCCAACCTTGTCATTGATATATTTTACATGTTCCTTTACCATTCCCTACCTTGTGACTCTATGGGCGTCATACTTGGCATGTTCCCACACTACTTGTACGACTCTACACCTTCCTCCCTAAGTATGTTCTATTTCTGTGCACCTTTGTGACAAGTGTTGTTGTCGTAACTGGAATTGTTAAGGGGGTAGTCAACTTAATTATTTTTCTCATAATTGAAGGTTTCTGCTTATTAGCTTGACTAAATTTAAAATTACTTGATAGTTGAAGGTTAAAAATTGAAATTATCACCTCTTAAATTAATTTTTTATTGGTTCACAAAAAAAATTATGCCGAATTTTTAAAACTTAAACATGAATTTAATACATGTTTTCTCGTGAATTTTTGTTTTCTACAAACTGCGAAACTACGTTATTTGCCGTATTTCAGGCATTTTTAAAAATCTCGTCAAGAATACTTCAATTATTTGATATTTCCATACCCCTTGAATCGTAGTGTTTGTCACTTTTGTAAAATTAGCGGCTGCAAAGTAATGGAAAAAGATTACAAAGAAACAAAGCTACAGTAATATGGGAAAAATCTTGTGCATTTCGTAACATATTTTATCACTGAGCTCAAATAACATATAACGGGAATACTACTGAGAAACTGTTAATTGGCAAATAGTTCCTAAGAAGTGGCGCACTCCTCACTAGTGTGGCTCGTCGTGGAACTATGTGGACTCGCTGAGAACGACCTCGTGGGGGGGGGGGGGGGGGGCTGAAGTGTAGTGGGTAGGGACCAAAGTGCCTAAAGGTAGGCCACCTGCGAAATTCAGAGCCAGGTAGCTTGCTTGTGTGAAAGTGATGGGGAAACTGCTACCTTCCTACCAGACAGTTCTCGGAACCGGCCATTGCTCCAAATATTCACTGTGTTTTGAGCATTTAGTGAACGTTGTCTCCATAATTCGAATTTTTTGAAAGCCACTGTACCTTGAAAACACTAAATACTCTTTTCAGATTTCCAAATGAATTTCACTATACCCTTAGACCAGTTAAACTAATGATAGCATTTGGAGTAGTGTTTTTATCTTTATTACAAGCCATAATCTTGTGTTTTCTTTTCCCAAGATAATTCGAATAATTGTTAGATGAGTGTTCAGCGCGTAAATAAAAAAAAAATATTTTAAACCGATGTGCTTTTTAGCTATCATATCAAACAAAACTGTTGACACAGACATCTAAATGCAAGTTACAAAATTAATGAAATGTTTTTATTACTGTGCTGAATCTCAATTAACAGACAAAACTAAGTTTTATAAGTCGTCTATAGTAACTGATACTTTTTATTTTGTTTACAAATTCAGTATACAAAACGAAAAAATAAAAAAAACCTTAAGCCTAAAAAAAATTTCATATCAGAAAATGTGTGATAAAGTAGTCTAGTTTGCGCACATTTCAGCAGACATTTTCTTTTGTTTTCGAATCAAAGCACGTTTGTGAAATGTGGTATATAATAATACCTTAGTTTGAGAACATTGTTACAATATTACTATAACAAAATACAACGAATACAACAATTTCGATCACAGAGGTAAAAAACAATGTATCGAATTTGTGTCTACATACACATTCATTCAATGATAAAGACATCAGGAAAGTACCTGTACGATTTCACTATCGCTTAAATGAACCTTTCTTGTGTAAAGGCGGACGTAGTTCAAGTGACATGGTCTGCCACACTACTAATGCATATTTTGATAATATGTTGTGTGCCTATTCGCGAAGCAGCAAAGTCTAAGAAACTCTTTATTGAAGAGAAAATAGGAAACTACAATTTAAAAAACCGCACGAGTATTTGTACCAAATACAGGGGCAGTTTCACATAGCAGAGAGGAACTCGTGTTATATAGTAATATATTGTGATAGTGGGACCCAAATAATAAATATTAAAAGATAGAGAAAATATGTCCTCCAAGCTGCGTAGATTTTAATTAGAATGTTTGTTACCGGAACAGTCGAATAAGCAGAGGAATGCGTGTAGGGCAGCCACCGTACATACTGGAGGCACAAGAAACAGCCAAAGAAAAGAAACAAGTAGGAAATAAAAATGTTACATTGTAAAACTTTTTATTAGGTCGCCTAGCTTATAAATGCAATTAATACCATACCCTGAAAAAAATTGGTATTTCTGTAAATAAAAATCATCTTAGTCATTCGTTAAAATTATATTTTCCATAATTAGTGTTTTTGTAGGTAATGTCAAATATAGAAATATTTATTTGGCATTAAAATTAGTTAAGGAACGATATAACTACATTGTTTGATATGTATGTTTTTTAAATTGTGGTATCTGATATAAGGCATTTACATGTGTTTCGTATGAAGCAATAAATTATGGCTTTGGATGTTATTCAAATAAAGCATCTCATATCTTATGGAATTACAAATAACATGCAAGTTCCTTTCTTGAAACAAAAACAAAGTGGGTAGAAAATTATTCATTGCAGTAGTAATGATAAATGGTGTGTGACCGGAAAGAAGAAAAAATTTTCTTTGCTTACAACATTTTACAAATGGTACGCAATTGGCTAAACGATTTTGGTAGCTCTGCTCTATTATATTTCAAGCCCCACTGTGCAGACTTCCATACCAAAGGTAACAATTAACGTTGCCGTGTACCTAATAGGCCTACCTAGAAGGCATCAACAAGCATAAATGAAAGAGTCACGAAAACATTTTTAGAAACATAAATATGTTTATAGTATGCGAATTCTTTCTTCTAATCTGTTATATACATACAGATACACCAACACACACGCACGCGCGCGCGCACGCACGCACACACACCAACACACACAAGAAACAAAGTGATGTGATTTGCCACTAATTTAAATATCACTATTTTAAAAACAAAACAGAGTCTGTCCGCCTCACTATTCATACAAAAAATAGTACTGAATAATTAAATAATTGGAATGGTTTGGTAATGAACTTGGTGTCTCGAAGGCTGACACCTGACCGCCTAACCATTCTTGAGCACCATGAAGGTGAGTGGCCAGCGAGGTAAGCAATACTTCACGAATAGATTTAGCGAAAGTGGTTCACCTGAGAGTATTTCGACAACACGGCCTATTTAGGTTTGTTACGATGTGCTGATTATTAGGTCATGCCAACAAATCGTTTACAGCTTACTGCTTATATATTTCGTGCAAAAACTGTGTTGCAACCCCTATTTTCATGATGGGTGATATTACCAACCCCATTTTCATAGGTGTGAGATCTCCGTTTTAAAATTGACCAATTTGTCGCTTAATTGCGAGTAATTCCTGATATTTTTTACTCAATTATTTCACAGCCATGATTTTTAAGGGTGCGTAGCTCCCTTAATAATCACATTAGGGTAAACGTGGTACTGATATTTTCACCTTATTTTTTAAATCAAGAATAACGTGCCGAAGTTTGTCGGTGTTGTTCGGAAACACGTATATCAAACGTCTCGAATATTTTTATTTGCTAATTTCAAGAAAAATAATATCATAAAAAGTTTTGTATCGAAACATAAGTTTTTTTTCTGAATTTCTTGGATTTTTTATTTAATACTTCATGTTTTGCCTTATACAGAAAACTAGCAGCCCTACCTAGCTTCGCTCAGGTTTTATGGAGTTATTAAAATACATACCAATATATTTGCGACTACCCTTGACTACTTGCGACTACCCGTGACTACCTGTGACTACTTGTGACTACCTGCAACAACTTGGAACTACTTGCGAATGTGAAATATTTATATCATATTAATATCCACTGTGCCACTGCGGCCCCGCTTGGCATTACTTTACCCACAAACGAAAAGTTAACGAGTTAACTAACGAGTTATGAAACTGTTGTAAATTAAAATTACGTATTTCCCAATTACATATTACAACCTATATTATTTAAAAGTCGTCATTAAAATCTAAATTATTTAATAGTGGCAAACGGTATATTTTCATAATTTAATATTTTTGTACGTAATCTTAGATAATAATCAGACAACGTTATGAAACACAAACAATCCAGGCAGACCAATCGTTCAATTTTAATTACAGTCTCTATCACCTTTGCAGTATATGCAGAATGGTATGTTGATCATAATCAATTCCTTATTCTGATCAAACAACAAAAATTACACATTTTAGCCAGTATAGAGCATGTGAAAAAAAAAAAATTTTACTTGCTGATTTCATATAGCATAATTATTTTAATGCGAGAGATCCATGGAGCAAGCGTTTATGCTGAATAATGATCAAAGTAAATATCAATGTCAGATATCATTTTTATTTTTCACTTTGTAGGCCTACAACCCCCATAAAATATCGTCGACTGAAATCGAATATAACATTTAGGGCCTACTTCAATGTTTTAAGTGTGCCACAAATAACGTTTGTGAGGTGTACTGTAATTTCTTTAGAATTTATTACTAAAAACTATTTCTGTGACAGTTCAGGAAGGAAGCAAATACATGCCCAAAGAATTCATGGGCAATCCCCGTTGTTTCCTGTAGCTACAGTTGCTGATAACTGGTAGGTGGAGAATTGGAAGAAATGCGAAGGTCATCGCCAACAAGCATTTCCTACGAACCATCGTGTTATGGGTTACTGTAGGAGGGTAAGCACTTTCCTCCACCCCCTCCCCCACCCGTTCGGTACTCTCATGCCACAGATTCCCTGTTGACGTCTAATTCAACGGACTGGTGTGTGTTTCTTAGAAGCGTAACCCGTGCCTTCCAATGTATGACGATTGAGTTTTGTTTCCAAAACATGTCGTTACTGTCGCCATCTCTCGTCATGAAATAACGGGCTGAAATAACAGGAGAATGTTCAAGCTTCGTCTCTGATGTCCGTCAACAGGTGCTACACTTGCCAAATTTCCCTGCCGGCCTCCAGGGAAACCAGCGCCTTAACAACCTTTGAAAAAAAATCCGTTGGAGTTCCATGGGCCCGCCACCGGATTTTTCTCTATATTTTGGGTGATCCAAAAATTGTAAAATTCATATTTTTGCATGTGAGTATGCAGTGTCTATGGCGGGATATAAACTGTATGTTAGTAATTTTGTATGTATACAAACATTCACATTTTTTTGAAATGGCATCGCGTGTAGTATGTACAAGTTGAGTAGTTTTTTTGGCACTAAGATATAATTTTGAATTTCCTGCACTACGGCATAGCTACATTCCGGTCGTCACTTTGGGGGAATACTCACAAAACGACTGTAGCCGCCCTCCAACTGGAGTACGACAGCAACACGCCGACGAGCAAGGACGAGTGAGATACGGTCAATCAGTGCGGACGTGCATTCAGATAATGACCAGTTGCAACATCGTTGTTCGAAACTTGATCTAAGATCGGATCTAAGATCGACAAAGAAAACTGTTGCACCATTCGAGTCCAGAGCTTGACTGAAGATCGAGATGTACGTCATTTCGATTTGCCGTATTTAGCTGTTCGAAAGCTCGATCCGAAATCAGAGAAGAGTACAAGTCTGTTGAATATAAGTTATGTGACTTTTAAAAGCACTTTTTAATGTATTTATTTGCTATAAATAAAGTTAGTAATATTTAAATAGTTTAAAAATGGATTCGGTTGTTGTTTACTGTTGAAAAAATATATAAATTGAGACATTTTACAAAGGTTTGAGTTCAAATGCGTTTATTTAATTGAAGATGTATTAATGTTTTGTAAAGAGAGAATAAAATTCATGCTTATCCCTCCGAACAAACACAACGTAAAACTGGAAAATCTATTCATGATATCAAAAAGTGTACTAATTTTCCGCATGAACTCTCACACCGAATTTTTCGATCACGAAAGAACAGCGACAAATTCAGTTTAAAAATACGCCAACCGATAGAATTAATTGCAATTATTGTCCTGGTAAATTAAAACACTATACGCTCTTTGAATATTATTCAGTAAAATTCGTACAACAATAATTCACTTAAAACAGATAAAACATCGCACACCTAGTTCTATGTACGCTACCTTCTTCAATAACATTGGTATTCAAAATAACGAGAAAAGTGTGTACATACCACGCCTACATTCATCATGACGTCATATGTTACGAACCAATAGCAAAATTTGTCTCATACATAATTTCGATCTCTCACTTTTCAACCAAGATCAACGAATCGGAGATCCAGAATCGTTCAATTTCGTTGGTGCAAAACTTTTACAATGGAACCAAGATCAAACTATATCCTGGTTGGGAACTAGGATCATTCGATCTCGGATCGGGGTAGATGTTAGTGCAACCGGGCATAAGACTCTAGTTGAAGGAAGCTGTGGTCCGTCCGAGTATACAGTATTGTCTGATAGAGGGAATCAAATTCTGGTACATTGCGCTATCAAATTATGGCATTTTCCATAAAATTCTGGTACTCTAATAAAAAAGGAGCCCAACCACCCCTTTTCCCCCCTTTCTTCATCACCATAGGTAAACAGGTGGAATTACATTACATTAACTTAATATCTCAAATATAATCTGCGTAATTTTAGAACAACTGTTATTTTATAATATTGGATTGTTATTGGTCAGATTTTACATATATTAATTTTTCACGATGCTCAGAGATTACTTACTATTGAAATTTTTTTATTTTCTTTAGATATATTTAGCCAAAACTAAAAAAAAAAAAAAAAAAAAAGAAAATAATTTTAAAATTATTTATGGCCATATAATTTAATTTTACACTCTGTATTGTACAAATACAAAATAACACAAAATAATCTTAAGCAGTTGCGATTTACAATTATGTTTATTTTAGTTTACAAAAGTATTTAAATTATGAGATACTTTTGCTTCATCAGTACATTTTTTTAGCAAATTATTATTACCAACAAAATTCTGGTATATATGCGTACCAGAATGAGAAAAACCCGGTTGGTACTAAGATGGAAAATATGAAATAAATACCAGAATTATGGTACGTCCGGTAACATCTGACAGTAGCCTGACGACGTCCACATAGTGATGGTCGCAGCGCTGTGCTTGGAAGGAAAGCGGGCTCGTGCAGCGAGTAGAACGTGCAGTGCCTTCCTTCTGTGACCGCAGTGCGCGCGGGGCGGTCGCCTGGAACGAGAAAGTACTTCACAGCGGGCATTGCTCTGGACTTCAGTGTGGTCGGCTGCCTATAGGCTGTTCACGGTAAAGTGAGCACTTTTGAAATCAACCTTAGAAAAAAGTCACTGTCCCCACCTGCGTATATTTTAACGGGCGCCCTGAGTGACATTCACCCACTAAAGTTGGTAACGATGGATGGGAAAGTAGTTCCGTAACTTAAGGTCGAATAAAAGTGTTAGGTAATAATTAGTGATAACTTAAATTATTTCTTTCGCGTCCTGTTTTTTTAATACATCGAAATATAAAAATGAACACATTTGTTAAATGTTTGCTTTTCTAATATATTCAAAGTTTCACTTGACAGACGGATGAGTAAAGTAATGAGGCTCATGACATATGGAGGAAGAATACACAACGTGCATACAAGTAGATCTTAAGCAAGGCTTTCAAAAGTGCTCATTTTACCGTGAATAGCCTATATAGACTATTCACGGTAAAGTGAGCACTTTTTTAAGGCCCTCACAACAGGCATTAACCACTAATGAATATATCTTATTGCAGCCTTAGGCATCAACTTTTGAGAGTGGTGGAATCTATACACTGTGTTTATTGGTCACATTGCAATGTTTATATTAAAATGCAGCAGGAAGATAGAAATTGGGCGAATGAAAAAATTTAGAAGGGCCTTAAACAGTGCTCACTTTACCGTGAACAGGCTATATATGCCTTCCTTCACCCCGCTACTAATTATAAAACTGATCTGCCCTCCAAACTTCAACAATTTACCCACTCGGTACTGTTCATAATATGATAATTAACATTCGAATTATTAATGTGAATATTTTACACTCATTTGCAAATTACGGAGGCATGCAATATATATTAGCTACCTCAAAAAAGAAATTCAAATCTTGTTCAGAAATAATGTAAACAAGTGAATATCACAGGGAGGAAACCTTACAAGTCACATTTTGCTAATCATACAGGAGAGAAATTTTAAATTTACCGCTTGTTATATGTTCTCCCACTGTATGCTAATATCAAAAAAGCCTGTATCTTCTGTATCATTACGTTCTTCTACACGACTGAGCACAGTAATTAGTTGGCACCATTTAAAAGCAAATGACATAAACATTCAGAAATCTAAAAATATGGACTAATAAGGTTTTTCGGAAGTGATGTTCATGTGTTTTTTACATAGATACAATGAAAACTTTCTTCCTGAGAAATAAATCGAGTAATGACAACCAGAAGGATAGTGGTACTTTACAGGAGAAAAAATAAAATGAATGAAATATACTATTACCTACATAAGTTACGAAAAAAAAAATCACTAAATTGAACTTTAATTTGTCTACAGCTTGATATTCGGGTACATAAATTATACTTATGCTGTTCATGGATAATTAAGCACTTTTAAAATAAACCTCTGAAAAATGTACCTGCATATATGATAACGGGCACTGTGACCAGCGAGCGCCCGGTAAAGTTGGCAACAATGGAGGCTAAGTGGTTCCAGGTTTCTACGCGTAAGTGAAAGAATTAGCAAATTTGTAAAATATTATTTTTTTTGTATAATTTCACAGTTTCACTTGATTGGAGCGTGAGTACAGTGATGAGACCCTTGGCAATGATAGTTCAACATATGGTGGACGAATATACTGTGCGCATACAAGTAGATCTTTCAAAATTGCTTGATATACCGTAAACATCATTTAGAATCTATAGGATTAATACACAACGTGTATGCACGTTGTGTATTAAACCGCCTTTCGTAAGAGTTATGGGCCTCAACACTTTAATCACACATCGGTCAAGTGATATTGCGAAATTATTAGAATAGTACATATTTAACAAATCTGCTCATTTTTACACTTATGCATAAAAAATTACAGAAAGCGAAAGAAATAATTTAAGTTATCAGAAATGGTTGTCTGACACTATTTATTGGACGTTAAAATACGGAACTACTTCCAATTCATCGTTACCAACATTACTAGCCACATGTTACTCGGCGCACCCGTTAAAATATATGCAGGTAGGGGCAGGGACTTTTTTCTAAGGTTGATTTTAAAAGTGCTCACTTGATCGCGAAAAAACCATCATATGACGTACAATGAGGCTACATGTAGCCGAATATTAGCTAGGGTTGGCAACAATTCTTAGCTACAGAGCACGAGTGCGTAGAGGCGACCGCTAGGCGTGGCGGTTCCTTTGATGAAGGGCCTACCCATTCTCTGGTTTGCTGTGCGATGTTCTGTTTGGCTACTACGCACTACATACTGGCTGGGCCACCGTGCCGCTACAATATTCCGGCGGTGACGTCATATTGGTGGCTGGAGTTGGTTGATACTTCACCTCTGTATAGATGAGTAGTCTGTAGCTTGGCGGAGGAGGCCAGCGCAGCTCATCACTGCCCTCGGCGGTGGTGCTCTACACATTAAACACATTTAGTTCTAAGTTTCCGTTTTCGATTCGAGAAACAGAGTTTTCGTGTACACGCATAGTGCTGCTATCTAGTATTTATTTCCACAAAAGGGAGCGACTAACGATGATTCGAACTCACAAACTACAACACGGACAGGGTACGCAGTCGTTCTGTTTGCGTTCTTCAGTCCTACATTTTTCCTTGTAAAGTGGATGAAAGTGTTCGGGAAAACGGGAGTTTTCTTATAATTTGTAATATGCTCTCTAAATAATATTCAGTTTAGTTTTTATTACATTTATTTCGTTTCCGTTTTTATAACAAATATTAGGTATTGTAAAAAGGAAAAAAAATAATTGTGGAGGGTAAGCAAAGTTGGAAATTGCGTTTCTTTGTAGAAATAGAAAATGGTACAACAGCCCCGCTTATATCAACTATTTATTGTATTTTAAAGTGTGTAATGTATCATATTTTAACTGCATTTAATTAAATACTATCTAAAACACTCAAGTATGTGGCGCTATTACATTGCTTACCCTGTAAAACAACTCAATACACGCCACTGGCCCGCGGGTATTGTCCCGCCTACCTGTAGGCTCTCGACTCGGGTGGCAGATTATAGCAACACACATGTTTCCCCCACGAAACTATTTAACGTGTGTGAAGTGTGCTGGACTAGGAAGAGAACACACACTTCGCACAAGCCCTGTTCAGAGCTTTCAAAACATCACGCACATTACAAACAACGTTTCACTTTCAAACCACTCCAGCATAGCTATACAAATGGCTTTTCCAAAACTCCGTGTCTCAGAATACACATGTCAGACATACGAAAATACTTAAGGATGTCGAATGGAACGTTGCTACAGATTTCTTACCAGTGAAATGATAGCTCCGCCGCCTAAAGCTCTGTGGGTACACACAGTCAGGCGAGAACACTGCACGCCAATTCAGACACTTGCTATGACGAGTGTCGCCCTTATAGCTCCTGAGCTTCTTGGCTACGACCACGGGAAATTCCTCCAGGTAGGCGGACCCCTTACGGGCACAGAGTCCCTGCCGTCTTGAATGTGTGTACACACACACACACACACACACATACATATATATATAAATAAACACAGAGTGTTGCAATATTACATATCAATACTTCGCGGAAACATTTCTCACATCTGGAGGATGAAAAAAGATTATATGAAGATACTTCCACAAACGCTTCGTTTCTTTACTAAATCTCGTAATACATATCGTCCAGTGTAAGGCCCGCGGGCTGGATCATGTTACTGTAGAATGCCATTGTATTGTTCGCTTGAATGATACACGGCACCTCACACCACGACACTACGCCTAGAACAGTAGGAACTACACAGGTATTAGTTACACATGTGTGAAGGCTTATCGTCGGCACTAAACGAATTGTTCAAAATGCCCTCCATTAGCACGAACACATGCATCAACCCGACGTTGCATGGACACCAGGATGCGTTGATGAATACTTTGAAAATTCGTGATTGTTTCGCAACCTACCACAATACGGTTACGGAGGGTGACCATATTGTCCACTGGTTAGCATACTCAATCCAATCCTCTAGTCATACACTCTACGTTATGTATTACGTGCTGTAGTGAAGAAACGAAGCTTTTGCGGACGTATGCTAATATAACATTTTTTCATCCTCCGGATGTAAGGAATGTTTACCAGAAGTATTGACAAAACTCGCATATTTCATAAGGAAAATATTCTTGTCTGTTGGAAACATTTGATAGCGACGCGCAACATGAGAGCCGTAGCTGCATGGCGCGTGGCTGCGCGCCGTGGTCCCATGTCGCGCTTTTTTGCTGGCATGACGAGTTGTTTGCCGTCGATGCGTGTGAGAGTCGGAAAACTGAGTCACTGCCAGCTCGCCAACAGGCGATGTTGCGTCGCTAAGATTTCATCAAACAAGTAACGCGAGCAGTGGCATGTAGTGAGTTTATTTTTAACAGGGTAAGCAATATAATAGACCGCATATTTGGTGTTTTAGATAACATTTGCTAGAGCCGCGCAGTAGTTGCATTTTCAATTTCTACTAACAAACGTAACTTCCAACTTTGCTTAGCCTCTACATATATTTACCGTTTTAAAATACCTAACCTTAGTTATAAAAACGGAAACGAACTGAATGTAATAATAATTAAATTGAATATTATTAAAAGAACATATTACAAATTATAAGAAAACTCCCGTTTTAACGAACACTTTCATCCACTTTCTAAGGCAATTAAGACTGGAGGATGCAAACAGAACGACTGCTTACCCTGCCGAAGTAACGCGGCAGGGTAACACTTGCGAGTTCGATTCATCACTAGTCACTACCGTTTGTGGAAATAAATACTAGAAAGCAGCACTATGCGTGTACAGTGCGGGAGTTATGAAAACTCTGTTTCTCGAATCGGAAATGGGAAACTCATAATTAAATGTGTTCAGATTTACAGTTAAGGCGAAAACTATGAAGGGTCAAACATTTCCCATATGTATAGGGTAAGCTTAGCTTACCTTGCGTCTATGGAATAAACACCTCTGAACGCGAGCCTGGGAGTCCAGAAGCCCGGCGCTAGCGTGCGTGATGACACTGCTGTGCTCATGGGATAACTGCACAGCGTGCATAATGACTCAAGCTGCCTGGAGTCTCGTTTCGCGGAGCTAACAATGCTGTGGTTACACGATTGCTGTTAAACACATTCAGCTATAGGCTGTTCACGATAAAGTGAGCACTTTTTAAGGCCCTCCCAACAGGCATTAACCGCTAATAAATATATCTTATTGCAGCCTCAGTCGTTAAATTTTGATGACGGTGAAATGTATACACTGTGTTTATTGGCCCCATTGTAATGTTTATACTAAAAAGCAGCAGGAAGATTGGAAATTGGATGAAAGGAAAAATTTATAAGGGCTTTAAAAAGTGTTCACTTTACCGTGAACAGCCTATAAATACATTCGGTAGCCATGTCTGAACAAGTTTAAAAACAGAACGTGTTATCGCGGTTACACATCCAAAGCAGAATGAAATCTATGGAAATTCTAACCTCAACAAACATGCAACTTAAAATGTATGATATTTAATTATAATAGTCTCCAACATTTATCACTAATGATCTTTTTAACTATTATGAAACCTACACTTTTACTGTAATGGCATAATGGGTGGGTATTAGTACATTTAACCTTAACAACAAGTGCAGGAATTCCCGCCAAATGCAGCAATATTTATTACGCTGCTAGTTTACTTGGGAGCAGCCAATAGGAGCGCAGCAGAGAAGAAAAGTCGTTCGAAACGACTTATGAAAACTGTTCACTTTGAAGGAGAAACGACTGCGATCGGAACTCGTTCGAATGTAATGTAACCTCTTCAATAGCAGAACTTATTTAAAGTGAAGTAGTTCTGCATGCCGTGTAACCGCGGCATAAGTATTGCACTGCGAAGGTGGCGTGATTCAGGTCCGTGGCACAGACGTGCATTGATGAGTCAGCGAATACGTCGCGCAAAACACGGAGCTGCCCTCCGGCTTGAAGTATTTCACGTGAACTAAATATTTCTGAATCCAACATGCACTTATAATAATTGCATCCATCACTAATGATGACATAAAATAGCCAAACGGCCCTCGGGAAGCCTCATAACCCGTAATCACCATGCTTAAAGTGTAGGGCGACACAGCGGTCCACCAAAAACCTACACTGAAAGACAAGTAACCTAGGTATAGGCTATTCACAGTAAAATGGGCACTTTTGAAAGCTCTGCTTAAGATCTACTTGTACGCTCTTTATGTATTCTTCTGCCATATGTAAAATTAACATTGATATGGGCCTCGTCACTTTATTCATGCGTCGGTCGAGTGAAACTTTGAAATTAATAGAAAAGTTAATATTTTACAAATCTGCAAATTTTTGTTCTTCGATGTATTAAAAAATACAGAAAGCGAGAGAAATAATACAAGTTATCACAAATGGTTACCTAACAGTTTTGTTCGACGGTAAGATTTGGAACTACTTTCCCCTCCATCGTTACCAATTTTACTGGACACATGTCACTCATTGCACCCGTTAAAAATACTTGCAAGTAGGAGCAGTGACTTTTTCTAAGGTTGATTTCAAAACAGCCTTTAGTATAGATGCCGTGAGAAAATAATATACAGCATTAAATTTAAAAAAAAATGCTTGAAATAATATTTACTCTAATAAGCATGCCATATTATAAGGCTCGGGAAATCTTAAAAATATTACGTTATAATAGTAATGAATGCGTTCAAATTACACTACAATATTGCTGCCGATGTCAAGGCCGTGAGCCGCTCCTAGAGAGATTCATTAAAGTATCATAAAGACAAACACCTGAATAGAATGTTCATAGTACCTGCCAATCACATACCAAAACTCCTGACCACGCGTCTAGTTAGCGTGAAGAAATTTTTTTTTTTTTTTTTAACTAAGGAACGGCTTAACACACTGTTTGCAGACATGAACTTTGTAAGCGATTTTCTGTCTCTTTAAATGCTACTAATTTATACATTTAAGCAATATTTATCATTTATGCATGGCATAGGGTCTCCAGTTCGAATACCGAAATAAGCATTGGGTCATTTTTAACTAACTTTTCACTTTTCTAAACTTTGTTTGCACGGAAGTAGAACTTTAGCAGGGTCATAGAATGGACTTAAATGACGCAGTATACAACTGCTAACAGATCGTAATATCCACGGTCAAAGATGGCAACATATGCATGCAACACAAATAATTAAAATGTTTTTAAGCTACCCAATGTGTATTTTAAAAATTACGTTTCATCATCTCGCGGAACGGCTTAGACAACGAATTTCATGTACTGACTCCAGTATTAAAAAAACACTGATTTTGTTGCAAAACTATATGTTCTAATTCTAGGCCGGAGAAGGCAAATTGTATTTTAATTACTTTTTTTCGCATTTCAGAAACATTCATAATCTATTCAGACTCAGTCTGTAATTATTTGCATAGACAGTGGCTACGAAATTAAGGGTTAGTAAAATCATTCATAATTGGAAAAAAAATATGTATGAAGAGGTTGGGCGGCTCTTAACGTATTATCCCGAGAAGATTTGTTCACGAATGGCGTGTTGCAGAATAATCATGATTGGTGCTGGAGGAGTGGGTATTTTCCCTGGATAATGATATTGGCTATTGCTGGCGCCAAGGACCTACAGAAACCGTTTCCACAGGCTCCAAAAAGTCAGTTGTTATAAAAACTCGTAAGTACAGTTCACGTCAAAATTTCCTCTTTTTTTTTGTAACAGCTGGTGCGAAAAATTAACATGTAAATTAACGAGGTCTTGAGAGCCGATGAATGTGGAGTATAACTGGATACGGGAGATAACCGAGAAAAACCTGTAAGAGGTTAACGAGGTCTTGAGAGCCGATGAGTATGAAGCAGTGCTGGAATCAAAGGAAAATGGGAGAAGAGGGATTAACGAGGTCTTGAGAGCCAATGAGGGTGAAGTGAGGATAGTATGAAGCACTGCTGGAATAAAAGGAACGGGAGAAGAGTGATGTAAATTTTGGCAGTTCTCGAAAAGAAGTGCGGTCATGATATATCCATCCGCCACAGCTGTTCTGCTGGCGAAGAAGAAAAACTAACTTGCGAATCCAATGTCGGCCACTGATGCGAGATAATTTACTTGCTGACTTATGCAATTAACAAAACACTTGAAACCAGCAAATTTAAACTTCACAACATAAATACCATTTCGCTAAAGCTTCGCAATGGTCGCAGAAAATGGGTGCTTACAACAAAAAAAAAGCACCTGACTTGAATAAATTACATTTTACTGCTGAACAGTTGAGGCTCAAATAGAATGCCTATGGACAGTTTTTGTTCCTTAAGAACAACGAGATAAAAAAAATTGGCAGTGCATTACTCCCGCCCTTTATTTCCGTACATATCAGTCACTATACTTTCCACATTCTCGATATTTCTAGCTAGCAGTTTACTCCATTACAGCTGTCAAACCTTGTTGTTTTAAATAAGGTGAGCTCGATGTTTACATTAATATGTCCTTTAAAAGAGTTATTCGTCTTGGCTCTTTGTATAAATAGTATGTACTCCACTCCCGCATTGCTCTCTCGGAAGAAGATTAAGTTTGACAATTGGGGTCAAATATAGTTTTATCGGAAGTTGGTCGGTACTACTGGAAATATGCATGAATTTGGCCATACCAAAATTATGTTTAATCCATACGTAATAAATAAATCTATATTGGTCGTTATATTTTTGTGGTTTTTAATTATTTTTTAAATAATTATAATTTTTTATAATATATTAACTTTAATAAGAGAGCTAATTACACAGACAGACATACATGCACACCACTGATTAACCCAGACCTCTGTGACAGTCGACAGTGATAGAAGCTCCCACAGGGAACTCACTAGGAGCATGCCACTCTTGTGGTGGCATACATACGTCATTAAACAGTTGATTTAAGATCCTACATGCAGGCAATAATCTTGATTTGGCCATTACTACTTAAAATAGACAGATTTAATTAGTATTTATATGAAATTAATTGGCACGTAACTAAGAAAAAATGTTACATTATGATTTTTAATGCTGAGTACTATTTTCTTCTACAATCATAGCACCAACAACCATCAGCTGACACAGTACTTTGCAAATGGTGGTGGAGAACATTATTTTGGTTTACAAGTTTTCCTAACCTAACAACACCGCTTCGCGTCCAGGGTTGTAAGTTACTGGGTAATAAGTTATTTTACGCTTTTTGCTGAAAACAAATAATTAAATTACAGCCACAGCACACCTTGAGGGTGTATTGCCCTTACGATTCCCCTTATAGGTGAATAAGTTTGTTGTCAGTGGTCACAGTTAGTAAGTGAATGAGTTATTTTTTATGTGTGTGTCACTATACCTTGGTTTGAAACTTTGGTAGGCCAATGATTATTGCGTCTGTAGTAGTAATTCTTAGAACATAAATAATTAACTCTAGAAAAAGACCATATATGGATAATAATTTCATAAAATATCTTTTTTTAAAGCTAGGAGATCACAGAGAAAACCTACTGCTTTTCCCTGCTCGGAAATCCGGGTGCGATCCCAGAACATATTATTGTTTATTCACTTAGATAAAAATGAAAGTAATAAAAAAAATTATAATAATGAGTGTCTTTTTACCATTAAGAATTAATTTACAAGAAAATAAAATTAATTACATTGTAACGAAATGACACAAGGGAAAAAAATAAATAAAACACTCAAATAAATTTTCATACACTATTTACTTAGTACACAGTAAATTAAAAAAAAAAACTTTTATAATTAAAAAATTAGTTCTTGTAGTTCTCTATTTTAGAAGATTGTCACATACAAGGCTGAGCAGTTCTCGAATGATTGTAAGCATTATCTCTTGCAAAGTAGTGCCATCTCTGGATCATTCGACGCTGTCGGTCCAGTTGACCATACACCTCATCATGCTGCACTGCAATTTTGCTCTCCTTAACAGTTTGTTCCACGGCTCTGCCGCCAATGTTGGACCACCGCCAACACAGTCCGGATACACAGCTCTAAGATTATGCACTCTGGACGTCGCCACGACGTGTAGGTGCGGGATCCCTCCCGAGAGGAGCAAAATGACTGTCCGCGTGGGGCCGGTACAGTCCCGGACGAGTGGCTGGAGTCAACACTGTACTCGGCGACGTCTGGTCGTCTGACGGGTAGCATTCTTCTTTTGGGGCCCAGGGTGCTGTGAAAGTTCGTTCACCGCCTGGGGCAGCTCCACGGCACAGTCTGGTGCGTGGATAGTAGCAGGCAGCTGGGCCGAGGTGATGATTTGGTCGGTGGTGCAGAGCAGCTGCGTCTGCGGCCTCATGTGGAACACGATGCAGGCCGACCGTCCCGGACAATCCAATTGAACTGCCTTGGTTTGTAGGCGACTAGGGAATGCGCGAAATGCCTATACTGCATGGCGCTACCATCGCAGGTCTCAATGTAGGTGTGCAGATAACAGTCTTCTGCAATAAAACTGTATTCAATACTGCCATAGTCAGGTTTGGCATTTTTATAACTGTTCGTAGGACAGAATGGAGTCATGGTGACGATCAGACCTCCAGGCGACGACTAAATGAGTGCATCGATTACTTCCGCTTATAGATAATACGGACGATGAACAGGTGTGCCACCACACAATAACTACAATTATTGCACATTTTGGGTGACTTTGTGTTAAGTTGTAACCTGCTGATTCACGACCCAAGGACGAGGCACACCATTTGTGCAGCAGCTGTGCGCTTCTCCACATGCACAGGTTCTGACCTGTCGCAGACATGTCGGTGCTGGTCATCGTACAGTTTTGCCAGCTTGCACAAGGGAAGGACAGCCATACTCTCACTGCACATCGATGATTTCAACTTCGTTTTTGCACAAGTTACTCAGCCATTTACTCTGCTCGGGCCCTGCCACATATACCAGACCTTGGGTATACTGCATCAGCAAGTTGTGCAGCACGTTTCCCACCTGATGACATGGAATCTTGTCTTGGTCCCACTCCAATCCGTGGAGGTACTTGTTGAGCCAGTCGTCCGTCTTATTGCTTTTATCGTCCAAGAGTTTCCGCGTATAAGGGGGACGGAAGGAACATGTGTGTGTTTGCCATCGTCGTCGTAGGTCACTGCGATCTCCTGTACCACATAGCCACTCTGGCTCTGGAAGCCTTGCAGTGAACAGTATATTCTGATACAAACTGAGGTGAGAAGCAGTGATCATCCCGTTTATTTATGCTTAGCTCACCATGTTCACTAGTCCCGAAAAGCAGTCATAGCTCACTGCACTGTAGTGCAAAATCAAACAGTAGGCAGCGGTGTTTGCAGGCATGTTTTCCTTGGAAATAATTTCTATATGACATTCCAACACACCGTTTCGAACTCGCTTGTTTTGTTTGGACGTGTCGAAGACCAGCAATGGTGCAATTCCATGGAACCTTTCTGGGCTCAGGACAGGGTAGGACTCGCGTCCATAGTAGGAGGCTTGAAACTGAGTATACAGATAATATGACACTGTAAATCCTTCTTGATCGAAAGAGGTGTTCAAATCCAAGTATGGATAGATTTCGCTATTGAAAAATATTTCTATGTTCTGGAATTTGCAGTGGTCGAAGGTCGATTTGTCTGGTGAGATGTTGTGTTGCTTGTTGTTTTGAAATGCCAGTATGACGTAATGTGGTTTTTCCGTGCTTGAATACGTCTTCACAGCACATTGGTTCCTAGTGGTAGATGACAGGACCAGATATGTAACCAAAATCCAACTCCTGACATAGTTCAGTAGCTTCAAGTGTTCGTGGGTGCTCGAAGTCACGTGGGGAACAAACCACTTCATATTTGTCAGTGTTACGACGATGGGCTACGGGTTTTTCTCTAGCTCGGAACACTGCATAGAGATGCGAGGTGGCTAGCATTATCACAATTTCTTGTTTGGTTCCTATTATTATCTTCCTATAATCCTCGGCGAAACAAAATAGCATGATAGTGGCACACTCACATCGAACTTACCTTCTGTGAAGATGGCTTTTGTAGTGGGATGAGTTGCGCCCTCTTTCATGAGCGTACCTCGGATGCGCAGGAATGATTGCAAAGGCAGGATGTAGATATGTATATCGAGCTCTATTGGATGCGGGTTTGGTACTGCGCTCGACTTTATGCACGGTACTTCTGGCAAAACTCAATCCCATTGTTTCAAGTGTATGTGCAAAGTGACTTCTTCATTTCTGAAGTCTATTTGTTTCCTGATCGACGATTGATACGACCACTTAGTGTGCGCTCTTCGCGATCATGTGAACATAAATTATACTTTTTGGAACTTCGACCCGTTTATAACCTTGTGGGGCAGGTCGGCAGAAACTCGTGGAGCGTATTGCTGGTTTTATCATTGACGTAGCAGCTGCTCGCCGAATTACAGTTTATGCGTATCACGCTCACTGCAAATATGTTAACTGGCTGAGACGATTCGTGCATTTTACCAGCTTTATAGATTCTCATCTTAAACCCCAACATTGGTCCGATGGTATCCGATTCGCTGAAATTGATATCTGTGCTGCAATAAAGCCCTACCTTCAGTGTGTTTGGGTTACAGTATAGTTCAAAAATCATGTTCGATGGTGTGGGTTTCTCGATGGAATTAGCGATGTCCTTCAGTTGATATGCGCCGGTGGGAATACTTATTTCTTTCACATCACCTGCCACTACATACTGAAATGCAGAATTCACATTTTCTTCTATTTTGGATATGAAATTGTAAGTTTGAAAATCCGTAAGTCCGACGACCCACTCACCTTCCAGCTCCAAGGGCGGGTAAAACATCGCACTCAGCTCGGATGTTTTACCACTTAGAATGATGGACACCGACATAATGACTGGAGAATATAGGTGCAAACACCTTTTATGTAAACAGTTAATGAATAATTATTCACTTACGATTTATTTTTATTCCACTGCACTAGAAAGCAAAGAGACAAATGTCCACAGTTTCACATGTTAGGCAGCTGCTCCGTTTCGTAATTGTATGTTGGTTTGGAATTTTTCAGGTACAGTCGCAGTTTGATTGGAGGACGCAATTTCCCGAAACTGTCATAATAGTCTGCAGGTTTACACTTTTTTACATATGCTACCCAGTGCAAGCCAGGCTCGGCTGTCATGGGCAGATTAATTATGGCACATTTATGTCTATTATGTTTAGCAGGCAAAGCATGTTGTATTAACACTCCTCTAAAATTTGCTATCTTAAATTTTCGTGCAAACATTTCCAAATCCACGTTCATGAGTGGTCGTTTCAGTAGTGATTTCATTAGTGCTTTCTCCAGCTGCGACCCTTTTTCTTTCGTACACCTCTTCTTCGGTAGGACCATCGTATCTAAAGTCTTTGGCCGTTTTTACACATGGTGATAGCTTCCAGTTTATGGTTGTGACGACGGTTTTCCTCCAATTGCTTACTTTCGTTCGAGGCTCGTTTCACCGCACTAACGATATTCGTTATGGCCCCGAAAATACCACCCAGGGTGCCAATTGCAAGTATCAAGGCAGGAAGGAATCCTCCCTTCTTTTTCTTCCCTCTCTTCTTGGAACTTCGTATTGCTTTCTTTGTTCCCATGCCCATCTTCACCTTTGCTTTCGTCGCATTGAAAACACACTATGCAGCTATTTTTCCACATAGTCCAGTATCTATGAGATTTTTATCTCATTGGCCTTCTGTGCAAGTATCTTGTCTGCCTGGTGCCTGATTTGCATATTCTTGTGCTAGGAATAGGCGATATTGTGCCACTTAAACGCCTCGTCCAGCACATTGATGACCGTATCGTTGTGTACCAACCTTTTGACTAGCTTTGTTCCTGGCCCACAGAACCTGTATCCGGTAATGTGCAGCTCAAATAGTAGAATGTTGATCAGCGTATCGATGGTACCTCGACCAGATTCCGATGTCTTTACCTTACGATACATTAAATTAAACTGACCTAAATCTTATAAATATGCACATTTTATACTTTTTCGTTTCAGTATCATTCTGGGACACACTTGGAACAGTATGGGAGTAAGATGCTAATAATACATCTGCTTTGTCGCGTCTGTGGTAAAACATTCACAGCTTTGCGCAGTGTGCATCGACATGAAGTAACGACCTGCAGAATGAAAGGTCGAAGAATGCCATTTCAGTGCGATTTCTGCCAAAGGCCGTTTACTCGGAAATATATTTTGAAGAGACCTGCTAAAACTTGTAGCACTGGCTCTCCACCTCCCTCTCCACCTGCTTCAATGTATGATATAAACCAAGCAGAAAATTGTAGATTTTAACATAAGTATCATCAAGCAAGATGTTACTTGAGTGAATGTGTATATATACCTGTGTAGTTGGATGTTTATTACATTCTATGAATTATGTTGGACCAAACCGAACTGATGACTGAGTTGCAGCAAACCATTGAAGCTGTTCGTGCGTAATATCTTCTCGCGAAATGTTACAAACTAGCCATCGAGACTCAAAAGGAGGAAGCTCTCAAACTTATTACCCTTTGGTGAGACTAAATTATAAATTAGAAAAAAACTGAGTGACGATGCTCGCGTTGATATCAAATGCGGAATAAATGTGGAAGAACCAACTCCCATGCATAAACAGAAAAGAAGTCCGGAACTGAAAGAATCGGAAGGTGCCATCACTAGTGACGAAGATAATTTGTCCCTGATAGATTTGCTGCATGCACGGGAAAGGAAACGAACCCAGGAGCGTGGACCCGAGGTGGGCAAGCTGGTCAGGTACTACATCGCTTCATACTCCGATCGGAACAGCGACAAGATATATGACCTGCAACACCGTGGCGAAAAATGGTTTCTCAGAATCAAAGAAATTATGTTTTTTTCTAGGAGACGTGATACAGATCATCACGCGCAAGGTGCAAATGAAACATGATATGTGCGAACTTTTATTTTGTAGGTATCCAGGACACTACATCGATTCATATTTGCACTAGTACTGTCGCCTGGTACAGTCCAGTCATGCTTAATTATGTGAACAATAACCCCTCAATGCACTGATTTAAGAACACAACCCATGCAAAATTCGGCATTATCGCAAGACTGTTTCCGCGATTGGAAGAATCTATTGGATCAGGTCTACTGCTGCAGAAGATCGATACCAAATTGTGAATTGGGACAATCCGAACGAACTTGTCGATAGACTATGGCTACTGATCGCTACGCAATCTGCTGGCAACTGGTAGCACACCAACGAAATTATATCCATCCTAGAATTCATCGAAGCTGGCTATGTCGTGCGATGAAAAAATATGCAGTTTCCGGCGAATTGCACAGGTCGGCTAGAAGGATTTACCATTGGAGAAAGTACGTCATGAAAGAGTTGGACGATACTTTCCAATCTGATCTGATCGAATGCAAGACTTTGCCTGAGTGAATATAGGCTACAGCCACATTTAGATCATAATAGACACATTTTACAAGTATGTATGAGCCAGGCCGCTCAAGTCGAAGAATACACATGACGTCACCAATGTCTTGGTGGATGTGTTGGGCGAAGGACACATACTGAAAATCTCCCCACTGATGTTGGCAAAGAATATTTTAATGCTACTTTCCATAAGCTGATAAAAATTGTATGGCATAAATCATTATTCCACGTACTGTGGACTCAAGAATAGCATCATCGAGAATTTAATTGAATTCTAAAAGCCAAATTGTGGAGACATTTCATGGCGAACGGAAACTACAAGTGGCTTGCACTACTGCCGAAACTCGTTCGAGAGTATAATTCTTATGTTCATTCTATCACTGACACGAAGCCCGAAGATGTCGAGGACGAATCCCTGCTTTGGTCCGTTTATGTTATTCCGACGGTGAGGGACCAGCAATGGCCTAAAGCCAAGATCGGTGACCTGGTGCCCATCTCCAAACAGCGGGGCATTTTCCACAAAGGTTTCTGTCACAACTGGTCGGCAGAATTGTACAAGGTGGTTCACATACGACAGTGGTACCCGTGCATGTATTACTTGGAGGACCTACGAGGCGAACCCATCGTCGGAGGCTTTTACACAGGGGAGATCCAGCCTATGAAGTTTTCAGAAATGTATTTGGTGGAAAAGGTGCTGAAACTACATAATGGATGTGTGTACATGAGGTGGCTCGAACACTCGAAGCGTGACGACTCCTGGGTCGATGAGAAGGAAATTCTGAAGGGGGACTTAGCAATGTTTTTTTTTAAAGTGGTGATATGTATACAGAATTTTAAAACAAAAAAAAAGTGTGTTTTTACTTTACTTTGCGTTCATTCTATTCTTTCCTGTCCTTACACACAATATTGGGCTGGAGATAGCTGGCTCTGAAAAACTGATTAATTTGGTGGTGTTGTGAAAGTATGTTTTAATACGTCATGAGAAGTGCGGTAATGACCTTGTGTTTATCAGCACTTACATTTTTTTATATTAATAAGAAAACTTTCGATATTGCTAACTAGTTAAACTTGTAACACTTTTGGGAGTATACCAGTTTAGAATATACTTATGGCACATGGGTCATTAATAAAAAAATGTTTTTACATGCATACATTTATTCACATTTTTTACAAAAAACTTAATACATAAGTTAAATGAATTTTTTATTAATTTTTTTTCATACACACATGAAGTCGAAATATCAGAGGTTATTGATATTTTAAAGGTAGCACCATCATATTCTGTGTAGATAAACATGGAATGTTCACAGGGTGGAACTACTGCTAGTGTAGTCACTTGAAGTGGAGTCACTGGTTTCTTCTGTTATAGTGTCACTGAAGGATGAGTCACCAATGTTGCTAGTATATCCTCTGCTGCTGTAGCATGTAAGCTATGATTCATGAACAAACGTATCTGTATTCATTATATAGTCCAACCTGAATTGATATGAATGTTTTGGGGAAAATTTAGCTTCTCTAAGTAGTTTTTGCCTATATATGGAGAACAAAGTTGATGCACAAGGTATATCCATTGTCGGTAAACGACCAAGTATGTCTTTCTAAATACTTCTATAATGTTGTTTACCATTGCATGATTCTCCGGATTTGATGTCCTTGGGGTCCCCAGGCATCACATAAGAAGGTGCTAGCTTCGGAGCAGAGGAATGAATGGCGCAATTACTATCTTTGCAAAAAAGCTGGTTACTTCCCTAGATGTTTTGTACAGTGAAAATTCATTCCACTTTAGATGGAAATGTACATTCTCACTACACATTTCAAAGTAAATCGAGCTGTAAATATCACCACACCCATCTTTAAAAGTAATACCATACTGAACACAACATAAGCCTTCACGCACGTAGTCGTAGCAAGTGCTGGGGTTGTACAATATGCATAGTGCCAACTCGGTGCTAGTGGGATCAGGCAACAGGAACACATCTTCATCTTCCTCGCAGTCTTCAGAATATTGTTGAACAATGTATTCAGGGTCAATGGTGGCTGGGCTGGCTAACTGGTTGACTGTAGACTAGGCAGAAGAAAACTGGTTGCAGACCGATGCTCAGACAATGAATGCAGTGTACACATTACAGGTTAGTGGGGTGCACATAGTCTCCCAAGTCGTTCTACCATGGTTAAACATTGCAGTGCTTGCACTACCAGGTAATCTTGTAGCTGTCTGGTCTTCTGAGTTGGAATACAATTGTGATATTATGCCAAATTTGATGTTGCCATTCTTCTTTTGCTTGACTTATCAACTCGCTGGTAGTACAGGGTAGCTTTGAGTCTGACTGGAGGTGGTACGCTGGGCAGATAATAAAGCTGCATGGTACTGGAATGAAGCTGTAAAAACCACCTTCTTCATTCATGCTGACCCAATGTTCAAATCTGTTGCAGGCTCGTACTTGTTCTGGCATACTAGGTATTTCGATATGAACACAGCTTGACTTCTAGTAAGGGGCATGAGTGTATTTAGTCTGATAATGGTTGGTAGAGTAGATGGTGTGGGTGTTAGGTAATGGGTTGGTCTGGACTATAAAATTTGCTTGGTAAGCTTGGGTTAACATGGATGGGATGTTAAATGATGTTTTCAAATATATCTGTCTTGTGATTATTGGTGTCTGTCGAATGGTGTGGACAGTGTGTGTGTGTGTGTCAGTGAGCACTGTAACTCTAAGGCATGCTTGAGTTAACAGTGTTTAGAATGGGTGGTCAGTGTATTTTGACTTGTTTCAGTCGGCTTGGTGGATGGTTTTGGAACATGGCGTCGAGAGCCCGGCCGAGCCTTTCACCTGTCTCTGATCCCTGTGCTCCTGAAGGAACATTATAGATTTATTGACGACATCTGAAGTGAACCAACCACACGGGGCGATTCCACAGTATTTCAGTTTTGGGAGACATTCCAATTTAAATTGTTTTTATCTATAACAGAGTTATGCTAGAATTCCCAAACATAATTTATGGGAAGGGTGTAAATATAATAATTGCTTTCAACATGAATAATCTAAATCTACAACATATTTATAACAACAATATTTTAGGTGATAGAACATTTATAATGTATAAGACATATGTTTTTATTCTTGGAAAGAGAAGTATGGTTTTCATGTGATCATTCCTGAACTTTCCCTATATATAGAAAGATATCGGTGCAGATTTGACAGTTTTATAATAAGAGGTGAAGAATGAGTACTTCAAAATTCGGACATAGGGGAATAAGACAGAGTCATAACAACACTTGTTTAACCAGAACTCATGAAGGGAATTGCGATTTTAATGGCCATATTTTCAGTAATGTCGGTGCACAAGTGAAAAGCACCAATGTGGCGAATAAATAGTTTGTTGTTCAATTAAACAGTATTATGTCAGATGTATTTAAATTGCAATTAGCTGAAATATGAGAAAAATTAATGAAGTTAAGTGATAGGAATGAAAATGCATATAAGAACACGACTTTAATTTCGGAAATTATAGTGAATATTTTGAATGTGCTGCAAACTATTGAAACTAGATTACACCAACATCTAGATTGATTAACATGTGAATTTAACATTGCATCTTATAGAAATAATGCAAGGGTGAACACATTTTTTAAGTGGTAAAATTATTAATAAAGTAACATCTTGAGTTACTTGTACACACAAAAGCAAAGTGAGTGTCTGAATACATGGTCAATTGTTGTACTTAATGATTTGCGAATGTGAATCGGAATTAAATTGCATGTTTTAAGCAAAGTTTATAAATTATAAATAGCGCACACTAGTAGTGGATGGACCAATGTTCTGACTAAAAAACCAACTCAATAGGTTATAGATAAATATGCGGCATATATGTGAAATAATATAAAATATGCCTGATGATAATTCAGAATTACACACTGTTATATAAGTGCAGTGAAAGAAAAATATTTGCAAGCCAAACGTGCAAAATAGAGCGAGATGTTTAAATTGAGGATGCATTTAGTCCTGTTGTAAGTAGAATTGATGCTTTGCGTGAAACAATAGGCGGTTCTAATGATAGATAACCCGAATTTAAGATTGAGGTGCCTTGCAGAAAAAACCTGTAATTGGCAGACTTTCTAAATTAACTCCTAAATATTTAACTTTAAAAATTATTTGGCCTACTCGCCACAAGACATTTGGTGTATACAGAGAGGCTATATTATGGTGTCTGGGATATTCAATAATTACATTTTTTCTTCTGAAAATAAACTTCAAGTATGTGTATATGTAACTGTCACCAAACTCAAGGTATATTTGAATTATGATCTCAAAAGTTTCCAAATGGATATTCCGATTCTGATTTGGACAACTATGAGGATCTTGTTGTACGTACATATGCACATATTTGCAGTTGTGAAACAGGAAGTAATGATGAACACCCGAAATTATATTTATTGAGGTAAATTGTTGGCAGTCTCACATTTAAAGACGACATATATCGTATATATATTGGATCATATATATATATATATATGATACAAAAGAGCTAGTGTCTAGATTAAAACAGCTTATTGTTTAAAAACACGAATATAAACGAAATATGTATGGGTTATAGCATAACAAAATAAAACTGGGAAACAAGTTGCAATGTGCAATGATGAGTGTTTTAAAACAGATAGTGTGTTGGAATCTTCACACCGACAAATGGACCAAATTCTTCAACGTTCAATTCAAGAAACTAATGATAGAGTATGGAATAAACCATTACATAACTTATTCTGAAATTACGGTGGCTGTGAATGAACAATTCAATAAATCTATTAAACTGCTAATATGTAGATATTTCACTTCATGCGGGAGTTACAAAATGGCAAAAATTCTGCCGAAATGTTGAAAATATATAGTTCATGATATCACAGAACTATCAAAATGGCACCTTTAGAAGTGAAAAATTATAAATTATTAAATACTGTATAGAGGGACATCACAGTGTATGATGAAAGAAAATCGAAATTTAAAATTGGCAAATATATACGCACATAAAATTAAAATACTTTTTTGAAAAAAGTATACAATTAACTGGTCATATGAAATAGTTACAAATATTTTTATCAGGCAATTGTTTCCTAGAGTATATTACTTGGAAACATATGCTGGTGAACTGATCAGGAGTGCCTTTTATATATTTTAATTGCAAATCGTCAGTCAACCAAATAAATATTGAATTGAAAACATTATTAAAGGGAAAAGCATAGTTCCTTACTTCGTCGGAAGGGGTTTTCACAGTCTTATGACAGATGGGTATCCAACAAAGTAATTAAGAGTTTGAAATAGTGCAGTTGTATTCTGTGGAGTTTAAAGAAATATGGAATGGCTATTGTGTGTTAGACAGTGAAACAACTAAGATATAAAAATGTAAGTGGCCGCCCAGCTTCACTACAAAAGACCAATTATCCATCCACAAGTCAGTGAAATGTAAAAAGGATAATTGTAATGGTTATTGTGTGAATATGCAGAAAAACATTTAAGCTATATCGATGTGGATTGCCACCCTGCTTTCACTACAAAGGACTAATTTACCACTTGCGAGTCAGCGAAATGCAAAGTGAATAATTGGAATGGATATTTTGTGAACTGGCAGACAAACAGCTGACATACATAACGATGTAGGTGGTCACTCTGCTTTCAGTACAAAGGACTAATTTACCACTTGCGAGTCAGCAAAACGTAAAAAGAATAATTGAATGGCTAGTTTGTGCTAGGCCAGCAAACAACTAAGATCTGGTGCTGTGGGTGAGGGCTTCAGTTGGGTAACTATTTCAGGTTTGCTACAAAGGAAAAATTTGTTGTCCCAGTTTTATTGTACTCTTTGGGAAGGTGCCTAGCAGGAAATATTTTTAAAATCTTATTTTTTCAGAAGGTAGCGGCTCCTTCCGTCTACTTACTTCTGGTATTCGGGCATGTGTGGTATACACTGCCACAGGTTTCTGAAAAAGTGTGAGAGGATTGGGTGGATTTTGAACAGTATTTTAATAATATATCTACACAAGCTATTGAAGAGCAGATAATGCGGTGGGAAGATTAGGTGCAAAGTGGGTTACTACCGCCTGCTCGTACAGCACCATGACAACACGAGGAACCAGGAACCGGAGCTGAGACCTGCTGCCCTGGGAATCGTCGACCCGAGGCCCTCCAGCACGGGGGAGGAAGAAGGAGCTGGCAGTGTTAAACTTTCTCCTGTGAAGGATAGCAACCTTACACAGGATCTTCAAGAGATTTTGTGTTTTAGTGAATCAGGAATGACGGGTATATGGAGCAATTTAAATTCATCTACTCTGTCTCTCTCTCCGGCAATGAGCTGATCTCCAACTGAATTGAGGGCGACCATCCCGTCGCCCCCACCATTCTGACACAGAAATAGTTTGTTTCACGCTTTGCCAGAGGAATAAATGGTCGATGTGCATATTTATTAGTGTAGTAGAAGGAGGAGAAGATTTTTTTCCATATGTTAAATAGTACAGCTAATGTAAATTTTTTTTCCAATTATTAATTTTAAATCTTAAAATGTTTATTGCATATTTTCTGTTTGAAATCTTTTCTACAAAATTTAGAGTAAAATACATTAAGAATTTTTTTTCCCCCAAAATCTTCAACTGTAAAGTAATGTTAAATGTAAAATGCTTTCTTTTTTAAATTCACGATAACATGTCCACATATCCATTCATTCGGTGTAAATACCTCATTTTATTTTGGTACTTAAAATAGTGCATCGAAAAACAAGATTGTATATTATAGAAGAATGAGTTTTATATATCTGTAAAGTATGTTTATGAGAAAGTGTGCCTATGAGTGTATACATTTTAAAAATAAAAACAGGGATTTACAAGGAAACATATTGGGTGAGTTTTTATTTAATGTAAACCCACATTATTTTGAAAATATTTTTATTGAAATAATATGTGGTGATTGCTCTTATAGTTACATTCCATATTTACAAAACAGTGACTTTTTTTTTGTACTTAAATTATTTTCTCATAACATATAAATTCAAGAATTATTTACATTAATAAATTTCTTATATTTAAATATTAGCTCATAATATATACATTATATTTTCAAGAATGGAGTTTTCTTAAAATTAAATTACTTGATCATAACATATATTATATAATTTTTTTTTTATTATTTTTTATTATATTTATTATTATTTTTATTATAATTTTCTTTAACTAACGGCTTTGCTTACGTGAAATTTATGTCTTAAATAACTTTTGGGTTCTCTACCACTGGGCTACTGCGGCACCCTTATTGGGTTCTCTAGCCACTGAGATTCTGCGGCCTCCTTATTTGGTGCTCTAGCCACTGAGCTACTGCGGCCCCACGTGATTATATCCATAGACAAAGAATAATGAAGAAATGACGATTTTTTTAAACAATGTTTTTTAATGTAGTAATCAATTCTAAGAAAAGCTTAATCCAGTACTTATTTAAAATGAAAAAAATTTCTGAAGGAATGAGATATTTTCTCGGGATAAAAAGTAGCTTATATCACTCTCTGGATCTCCAACTATCTCTGTGCAAAAAATCACGCCGCTCCATTGCTCCATTTTGACGCGAAAGAAGGACAAACAAATACACTTTCGGATTTATATAGTAGTAAGGATTTATAACACTGGATTATTCTTTCAATAATTTATTACATTTTTGCTATTTCTAAAAATATATACTTGAGTACAACACATAATGTTCTTGCTGCTTTCAGACATATGAAGGGTTAGTATACATGCATTCTCTTAAAGCTTCACTTTTACATTGCCAACAAAACATTGGTTTAGAACATACGAGTATATTAAACTATTATATTAATGAATTAACATTTGGTCATTCATAAATTCTTCTAATGTTGTTAACTTCTGCATTTGTGAGGGACTTAAGAATTTTCATTTGAGTCATACCTAAAAATTAGTAGTGAGAGGGGGCACTCCTGCGATATAATTTATTCAAAATGTTGGTGATGCACCTGCACTTCCCTCTCCCCATCCACCTGCTGCACATGCACAAGTATTCTACAATTACATCATTTATACATTAGATCCTGGCATCGTATTGTATGCTGCCAGCTTCCCACATTAAGTTATAAACTTCATATGTCTGGAGGCAATACATACTTTTCAACTATAGTCAAATAATTTCATGGAAAATGTGGATTGATTGCTAAGACCGTTGTTTCATTATCATCATCTGGAAATGTTAATGAAACCTCTTTTACAATAAATTAATTATTGTAATAATTTTCGAAACCTCGCATGCAGCAGAACATTAGTAATAATTTGAGTGATTACACAAACCAATAGTAATGCATATAGTGAATGCATATACAAAGAATACTTACAATATTTTAAAATAATACTTACAGCCACTTATATTATTTTTGCAAACACAACAAAATATTTACATTCTTTACGCACTTACATTATAATATTTCAGTCGGTGATTCTGAGGCAACAGATTGATTGTTCACCTCATCATAACCTTGGGTGGCATGTATAATTTGGTGGAATTTAATGCATTATACGCTCTCTCCTAATATGTACCTGGCTATCGAAAATGTAATTAGTTAAGGCTGGTGTACCAAGTGGGCAATCTTCACAGTAGAGGTAAGAAATAGTGCCCTCTTCTGCTCTCAAGTTTTTAGGTAGGGACAGTTATACAAGTTTAATTTCATGGGATACAAAGTAAATTATAAACTCCTTGGGTAGGTACGCTAGTTCGATGTCAATATCTAATCTTAATAGGGATGTACTTTTCCCATATGCTGAAATGGCAAAATACACACGGGAACACTTCACATTACACACTTCACAACAGTGTGCATGATTCATTTTCACCTTAAAATTCCGTTGTCCTAGTCCTGAGTTCCAGGAGGGTCGCCACAAATCCCCACAAAGACGTGATAGTTGAAAGCAGTGAAGGTCAGGGTAGAATGTTGCACTCTGCCCACTTGACATGCTGTTCGCCACTATCTTTTTGCGCAAAGCTTCATGTTCGTCCCTTTAACCTGAACAGTATGGGTTAGCCACTCACTTGATATACTATCAAAGTAATAGAATATCATAGTTAATGACATTTATATACATGCACGATGTATCACAATCAGCTCCGCGATCTGAAGCCAATTACTTCCAAAATTATACTAAGGAATTTTTTTTAAGATTTCTCTCCTTACATAGCAACGCATTCCGATATGGCGGTCGGCCGACATCGGATTTTCCCTAGCACGCCTCAAATGGGGAATTGCATTCCATTATGGCATCAGGGGTAACATATAAGGATATTACCAATCGGAGCTCAGTCGACAGTAGGCAGTCCTAGAGAGAGAACATGTAATTAGATAGAGTTTGTACTCGGTAATTATTCATTGCGTGTAATAAGTAATTGTGGTAATTATGCAAGTGCATAATTAGCCATTGCATGATTACATAAACATTGCACTATTAAATAATCTAATTATTCATTGTATGATTAAATAATCTAATTACTTATTACACGCATTCACCCTAGACGGATATCAAATCAAACACCTTAAACCTTCCAACATCGTAAGTTGAGCTCCGGCAGCCGAAAGACGAATATGTGTACTTACTCTCATTATATGTAATTACCGTACACGGGGCTCGAACCAAGCACTAGCTCACTCCGTGCACTGGTCGCTACAGATTCCAGTTTGGCGGCACTCCATCCCACGACGCCCCACCCATAACAGCTCTTCAATTCTCCTGAAGTCCCACAGGGGGAGGAGGTGGGGGGCAGAGGTTGGGATAAGTGCAAGTGCAATTGCACATGCAAATGTACATGTAATTGCATATGCATGTGCGGGGTCGGGAGGGGGTGGGGGACGAGCAGGTGCGTTGCGGCCATTTTGAGTACATTATATCGCAGGAGTGTCCCCCCTTTCACTGCTCATAGAGTGTTATTGTTGTGAAGTGTTGTAACGATACAGCTGATGTAAACTTGCACAAATGGTGATTACATTTATCGTATTCTCGGATTACAGATTAATGAGGCACGCACACAGTAGTTATGTTGTCCCCAAGAACTCACAGATGGTGTCAATATATTCAAGTTAACTGTTATGAAACTCTATATAATACCGAGGATGTCGGATACGTCAACAATAATGTTTACTCAGTGAAAAGAAAACTCAGATGCGATTGCAACCCACCCTCTCCACTTATGTCAGGATTAGAAACTGAATCAGTGTTAATACATTGGCTTGGGTGTTCTGGAAGGATGTTACTATACTGAGTGTTAGGAGATTCAGTGCCCTGACTCCAGACATAATTTCTTTGGACTAATTGTAGTACGGAATCACCATACACTTATACCTGGAGAATTATTTTAATAAAATTTAATTGTATTCAAATTTGCGGATTACAACATCTGCAGAACAACGCGTGTGGCAAATAGCATAGGAAGTACACGTGATAGTACACCTCTTTGTTCCACGCACGTTGTACGTCGCAAATTTGAATACATTTGAATTACATAAAAATATTTTTCTAGGTTTAAGTGTATAGCGATTTTGTAATACAATTGGTCCAAAGAAACTATGTCTGGAGATTGGGCAGTAAGTTCTGGAACACTCTGTAGAGGCTTGTTGCACGCACGAGTTCCAACAACGGAATGAAAAGATAGGAAAATGAGAGAGGGTGAGAAAAGCGATTGGGGGGAGGGGGGACAGAACGAGTTGTGACCATTCCGAACAAAGCGGAAATGCCATAGGAATCCCAGGACGCTATGTGCTTTCTTCCATCACATTCATGTAGCGATTCGGTGATCATGTTGTTCGGAGCTCGTAATGACTTCGCACTTGAACCTTTCTATGCATAATCACTTGTACACAGCACGGCGAGATAATTGTCATAGAATAATGGAGACATTTGTACTATCCGCCAGGCGACGAGAGGTTTCTTTGAATGGCTGCCACATATTGATACGTATGTGTTACTAAATAATATCATAGGCTGAACAAAATGTGATGAACAACGAAGCTGAGATCTACGTCGAATTGAGTTGAGTAAACATTATTTTAAGAACATTAAATCCTGACTTGAAAAAAAATACAGATAAACTTTCTTAAGAAGTTTATGAAGGTATAGAAACTTTTAGGATTATTAACTAGGGAAACTTATTAAGAGGATAAAATTACTTTAGTGTTTGTATGTAAACCAGGTGTAAATTTATGTAAGCTTACTGAACAGGAAAACCTTACAAAATGAAACTTCCTGAAAGTACTACTGTATTTGATTGGAAATCCACTATTGTTTGGTTTGAACTACTGTAACTAAGTGGGTGTGAATAAAAATTATTTTCGGTTGAAGGGAGGGAGGGGAGGGGAGATTTTTTTTATTTGTTGAACTTGAGACTTTTGTATATTCGTGTTTACAGCAAAGTGGCAAATATCTGGTGCCGGAAATAGATACTACTTTACAAGTTATAAACAAACCGTAGTGTTATTACATGTCTCCAGTTTGTGCCTGGTGTGAAAGTAATCAACACGAAATTTGGCGCTACTTCGATAACTTGGGATTTAAAAGTCAGTATATGTTAGTCGTCTGTGGTCTCGTGTAATTTACATTCAGTACTTTCTATGTGAAGTAAGCATCGAGCTTCCTTTATAATGTGTACGTGTGAACTCTCAGTCTCGCCAATCATCATGCAGTATTACTATTCAGGGAGAGGAATCACTTTCGCTGGTAGCGAAATAGTTTTCCTCTTACGAGACAGGAAAAAAAGTTTATGAAAGAGAGAACTCTGTGGCATCTTCCCCCCCCCCCCCCCAACCACACACAAAAAAATTTATTTGCACACTGGTATATGCTATTCACGATAACAGGAGCACTTCTGAAAGCCCTGCTTAAGATCTACTATTATGCATTTTGCGTATTCTTCCGCCTTGTGTAAAATTAACATTGCTATGGGCCTCATCACTTTATTCCTGCGTCGCTCAGGAAAAAGTGTGAAATTATTACAAAAATAAATATGTTACAAATCTGGTCAATATTTACACATAGATGGATTAAAAAACAAAATTAAAGGAATCATTAAAATTATTATAGCCTAAATGGTTACCTTACACTTTTTATTCGACGCGAAGGTATGGAACTACTTTCCCTTCCGTCGTTACCAACTTTCTGGACGCATGTCATTCGGTGCGCCCGTTAAAATATATGAACGTAGGAGTAGTGACTTTTTTCTAAGGTTGATTTCAAAAGTGCTCATTTTATCGTGAACAGTCTATAGCAAGATGCTTTGTGTTATTTCTGTATTTAATTGCAGGCAACGGTGTGGTGAAACTGATTTAAATTTTTGATTGGATCTCCATTGCCTACAATGACTACGAAAAATGTAACCAAAAAACGAAGAAAACAATATAGGTATAGATGAAAAAAACAAATGCAATACAATTTTTATAAATATGCGCTTATATGGAACGAGGGATAACGATCTGATTAAATAACGAGTGACACAGAAACAACGGGTTCAGCACGCTTATGACAATACTTCCCGCAGCGTGTGTTTCAGTTGCACTATAAAAAATAATGTTAAAATTACCTGACAAGTGTGAGGGTAATATTCGCAAACTTGTGCGGAAACATAGTTCTCCTTACGGGTAAGTTAAAATTACCGCACTCTGGAGCAAAATTCACGTACATAGTAGTGGAAAATACCATACATGGATGGGAAAATTACGTTACGAGGCGTGCACCTCTTCAGCATTGTCTCAACAGCAAAGTGTGGTCACGGGGGGGGGGGGGGGGGGAGCATATTCACCAATGTTTTCATGCTGTCGTGGTGTAATGGATAGCGCATCGGCCTCACGTGATGAAGTACCGTTATTCGCGCCCATGCACTGGCAAGTGTCGAGGATTTTAAAGTTGAGTATTCGGTTACTAACAATACAGAATATCAAGGTAACAAAAAAAAAACAGTACTAATAATCCGGGGATATTTTTTAATATAATTTTATTATACAATATCATTAATATTCCCTTACTTGTATCGAATTTCCCTTACTTGTATGGGATTTTCCTCCACCTTTGCCATGTACTTTTTCCGTACGACTAAGGAATAGTACTTTACATGTTATGTAAATTTGATCTACATTTAAGAGGTAATTTACCTTACATGTAGAGGTAAATAGCTTCCCTTACATGTAAGGGAATTTTACCACACATTTTTTTACAATGTGGTTTTGCTGTTTTCGAACAGTTATAGTTGTACTATCCTGGTTCGTTGCCCCTTGTACCATATACGTGGTTATGTATATGGTTACATTTTTACTGTGGGGCCTGGCTGGTGTAGTGGTTAGACTACTCGCGTCCCACCTAGGCCAACCGGGCTCGATTCCCGGCGGGGTCGCTCCCGGGCTTTAGCATGTGGCGATCGTGCTGGACGATGCCGCTGGTCGGCGGGTTTTATCGGCGATCTCCCATTCACCCCGCCCCTTCATTCCGGCGCTGCTCCATTTTCACCTCGCTTCACCATTAACGGCTCTCAAGACCTCGATGTTAAGCGCCACCCAAATCTCTACACTCCACATTTTTTATTGCATTTATGTTTCTCGTCCATACACTGTATTCTTCGTCTCTTGGTTTACTTTTTCCGTTTTGATTGAAGGCAGATTTTATTCCACAGGCCATTATTTCATGTCGTGGTAAATTCTGCAAATCTGTAAATGATTTACCGCAGAAGCGACACAGCCGATGCATCATTGACATTTTACGTCCGTATTTTTCCAAGTCTAGAATGATACTAAAACGAAAATGTATAAAAGGAGCATAAATTCGGTAGAAACTCGGTCGGTACTGGCAGCAAGCAGTTAGCGATGATGCTGGTTATGGCTCCATGATCGTCGAGGTCAAAAGCAGGCCTCTGCATAATTCATCTTCGCGGTATGGAGCACTCAGAGAAAATCCAAATACTCTTTAGCCCCAGAAGAACACACGCAGGTACAATCATATATATATATATATATATATATATATATATACAAGATAGGAATATACATAATTATGCATGAATGTAAATATACATATGACAGGAATATACTTAATTTTGCATAGAATATATGTTTATATAAGATGGGAATACACATAATTGTGTATAAAATAAATTCTATGCCTGCATGCGTTCTTCTCGAGTTTCTATTTTCAAGGTAATTCAAAGTAATTGGGTCAAGGTCGAGGTTACCAGCATCCAATATGGCGGCAGTAGTCTGTAATGTAATATGCTTGCTTACTTCAATGGATTTTATCAATTTTTTGTTTTCAAGGTCATTCAATGTCACGCGATCAAGGGCATGGTCACCTGCATCCAATATGGGGGCAATAATCTGTAAAGTGATATTCTTTTTGACTTGTGTATTTTTCTCTAGTTTTGGTTTTCAAGGTCATTCAAATTCATGGGGTTAAGGAAACCTGCATTCAATATGGTGATGATAGTATATAATGTAGTATGATTGCTTACTTTTATGTATTTCTCTAGAGTTTTGGTTTCCAAAGTTATCCAAGATCATGGGGTCAAGGTCACATAAATCCAAAATGGTGGTAGTAGTCTGTAATGTAATATGCTTGTTGAACTTCATGCATTTTTCGCGAGTTTTTGTTTCCAAGGTAATGGGGTTAAGGTCAAGGTCACTGCCTTCTAATATAGCTGCTACGATGACTGACCACACCAAAAAGGCTGACTTGGAATGGTCGAGGGGTTGGAGGGCTGCCAACTAATTTTTTGGAGAGAGGGTTTAAGGGGGACATCAGAAAATTAAATTTTTTAAATTCATTTTTAATAATTATTTAACAACATATACATACTTTTTTAATTTAAAATTTTTAAAAAATTATTTTGAATTTTTAGATCAATGGTCAAAGGACAATGTTAAAGGTCAAGGTACCTGACCCATGGTTACCTGGGTCGCTAATCCCGGCCACCTACTTCGGGGAAAATAGGACATTTCTGGGAGTCCTTTTAAAATAATTTGTTAATAACTTTTTATAATTCTAAAATAATACACTTTTTGGATTATTTTATATTTTTGGGGAGTTTTATTGTCAAAGGTTAATGTCAAAGTTCGATAGCCAACGGCCACTGGTTTCCAAGATGGCCGCCGGGACACCAGAATGACAGAGCAGGAGGTGCTCCGAGCTCCGGTGCCCCGTGCCCTTCCGCCAGAACTGGTTTTATCATTCTTCTTATATGCAAAAGTTCAGTTTAGAAAAAAAATACTTTTATGTTAACAGCGCCATAAAGGGCCTTACACCTGTGATATAGGACATATTATGGAGACAACCAAACCCATCATACATAGCGTGATTATTCAAAGGTTTGATTTAAAAAAAGTGTTAAGAAACAGTAAATAAGCTTGGGATTACTTTGTGCCTGATGGGTGAACCACTCAACGTTTTTATTTTGGTGCCATTTGGCAAAGAAAGAGAAAACTGTAGATAAGCAGTTAACATTTTCAATATTTTGTACCGGGATAATGTTTGCTAACCCTTCACAAAATACGTGGCTGAAAGACAAACATTCCGAGTCGCGCACAGTTACCCCAGCTGGAGCAATGTTTACGGTAGCTACGTAGCACAGCGTGTAGCATAGGTCTACGTCGCGAGTCGCGTATTGGCACGTAGTGCAGGGACACGCGCGCCCTACATTATCTCTCTCTCTCTCTCTCTCTCTCTAGTTTCCTGCCTGTGTCTCGAGTATTTACGCCTGCTTCTGTCATCAAGGCAGGTCATGATAAACTGATCAATTTCGAAAACCCTCCTTAAGTTCTGCCTGTATGTGCAAACATTACGTATTCTTCCACCATTTGTAACGTTTGCACAGCCATTGGCTTGATCATTTCATCCATGCGCCGGTCAAGTGGAACTACGGAGTTATTATAAAATTAAATATTTTACTAATTTCTTGACACACTTGCATACATGATAAAAACAGAACGCCATGTAAATTACTTCTATACTAATGCCCGGTAGCACCAACATCTTTCCCGATCCAAGATCGAATGATCTAGTTCTAAATCAGGATCCAGTTTGATCTTGGTTCCGTTGTAAAAGTATTGCACCAACGAAATTTCATGATTCTGGATCACCGATTCGTCGATCTTGGTTCCAAAGTGAGAGATCGAGATTCAGTATGAGACGCTATTGGTTCGTAACATATGGCGTAATGGAAGTAGGCGTATTTTACACTATAGATAGAACTAGATGTGCGATATGTTATCTGTTTTAAGTGAATTATTGTTGTACGAATTTTACTGAATAATATTCAAGTGCGTACAATGTTGTTGTTGTTGTTGGGTTTTTTTTTTTCCCCCAAGAAAACATTCGAACGTAGTTCTATCTGATGACGTATTTTCAAACTACATTTGTTGATGGCGGCTGCTGATCTCGGATCGAGATTTCGAACCGCCAATTTCGGTGTTTCGAAATGAACTTCATCTCGATCTCTAGTTCAGCTGTGAATTCGAATGGTGCAATAGTTTTCTGTGTCGATCTTAGATCCGATCTCGAACCACGATGGTGCAACCGGGCATAGGACGTGGAACAACGTTCCTTCTGTAGTTACCAACTTTACTGGACGCACACGTGTCAGTGTGCGTGTTACAATGCAAGCAAGCAAGACAGTGACATTTTTCAAAGGTTGATTTAAAAAGTGCTTAATTAATGGTGGGCAACCTATACTCAAATTTATTTCTAGTAAGGCAACAATATTCATTTTTCTTTCAATCTTGCATTTCATAGGTAACACGTTAGCACAATCTGCCCGTGAGCAGATCTCTTTCCCATATATTCACTACGACAAAATGCTTTTCTATTTATCCCCGGCCGGTTCACTCCAGATTTTCGCAAGTGGGAATCTTGCCGAACGATGCCGCTGGTCGGCGGATTTTCTCGCGGATCTCCCGTTTCCCCCGCCCTTTCATTCCGGCGCTGTTCCATACTCACCTTAATCGCCCTCATCGACTCTAAATACGCCGATGTTAAGAGCAGCCCAAATCTCTTCACTCGCCTTTCTACTACTACGTATATCATAAACTAGCCTCACATTTTCCATGCCCACATGCGAATGTGCGTAGTAGTGGTGAACTGTTCTGTAAACTGCATGCGACCCAGATACGTGGTCCCAGTGTGCACTCAGCCCATCACGTACCAGACATATGCACAAGTTGGAATTTAATTTTGGACATTACAATGTCGAGTTTTTTGAGGGGAGGGACCGAGGGAGAAGATTATAAGAAGATGGAGAAGAGGAGAAAGGTAGAAGACAGAGAAAAAAGATGGAGATATATGAGTTCAACCGGGAGTCAAGGGAATGGTCTGTGTTTTATGGTCTCTGGTTACTGATGTAAGCAAGCTACCGAAGAACCAATTCAAATAATTCAAATTTTCTTAAATAAGAAGAAAATATGCTGCTCAGCAAATTAATTTTTTCTTATTTCCTACATTTTCATAGCCACTGAGATGAAATCTGTATAAATAAAATAAATACACCAACGTAACTATGAAAAGTTCGTTTGTTGAAATAGCTGCACCTATGTTCCGAATAAAATGTAACCACTACTTGGGGATCACATGTAAACAACTACGTATATATACCAACAGTTTTCAATTTTCAATCATTGTCCTGCACTAACTCTATATATATATATATATATATATATATATATATATATATATATATAAAATATATAATGATTATTTTACGGCATTATAGTCAAAACACAAAGATTTGTTATCTTTAATTGTTGTAATTAAGCGTGGCTATACATATTATATGCTATGACTTGTATACTATATTAAACATAATATGCATTTTAAAAATAAAACGATATATGATAATTGTCAAAATTCTCTGAAAATATTCCATTCGTTTGAAGCTTTAACATTATCCCGAAATTATTAGTGGTACAATTTATTTTTAATTTTTCATATCTAGGTGCGCAAGCCACCATAACTTTTGTCCAGCTGAAATCAATCGGAGATACACTAATTGTATGTGCTGTAAGTTTTGCGGCCGAGTTCACTGTGGAATAGCGATCCTAATTTTTGTCTCTGAACAAATAACTTATTGCATTAGAGTTAAATTTACGACTTATGAAAATCAACCGCAGAGATTTCGAGGCATTACAGCGAATTACTTGACAGCCATGACCAGGGTTCAAACATACATAATCTATACAAAGTTTCCAGACTGTTGAAAAAATAGGTCAATCTGAAGCTCGAGCAGGAAAAATTTCACTTTTTAAGTGGAGGGAGACAGAAAATAAGACAGCTGTTTGGATTTTTTTTAGAAGGTGAGGTGTAGCAAATTATTGTTACTTTACTAAACAATGGCTGCGATTTTAAGAAGTTCAATAAGCTAAAGCTAAATAACTCGTTAAATGGTTTATTTCAATAGTGATTACCACATTTTTTAACTTTCGAAAACAGCATCAGGGTACCTTGATTTCTCACATTGCACTGTGGCACTTCTTTTGAAGTTTAAGCAGTTTAGCAACGAAATTTCGGTAGAGCTACAGGTTGGGTTCGAAGTCACGCTAGTGCGAGTAGGCAAGGTGCTAGTGATAAGTTTGTCGCTCATGTCGGAAGCAATTCACAGCGAACAAGCCGCGCACAAGAATTGCAGAGGAGATGGCGAAGTGTGGGACGAAGGAGGGGGCAAGCTTTGCGCGGGATCGCAGGCAAGTCCGAGCACACGATCGATGGATCGCTGCGGTGTTGCGGGGTGCGGACAGCCGAGCCGTGCCGAGCAACGCCGTCACTGCGGCGGACCGGACCGTGCCGAGCCGGGAAGCCAGTCAAGCAACGCGGCAAACTCCGCTGGCTGGGTGGTGCGGCCTTAATCCGCTCACGGCCTGCCTGCGTCATGACTGCCAAGTAGTTCCTTTACGATCACACACGTCGCTCTTCATTTTCTCTTCCTGGCTTGGCTTCTCGGCTGCTTTCTCAACTACTCAAGCACGCCGATTAAGTTAGTTATTACACTGTAATTATTTTGGGATCAAACACACCCACCGTTTAGGTACCGTACTCAGTTAACAAAAAAACACTAATTCTTGTACATATAATTATGAGCTGTTAAGTGTTAAGAGGCAGGCGGGCTAAGATTTATCACCTTTTACATCAAACATAGTCTTTCTTTAACCAACATTTACGTTACGTTAAAAAATATCGGTAGTTAGATAAATGACCCTCAATCCCGATTACAGTTTTTAAAAAATCTTTGACTTGGTTAAGGTGTTACGACACCTCATGCTCTTCGTGACAGACGCCGCAGGAAAGTTTCACTCGTGAGAAGTATACCGGCTACTTGTTGCTGATACACGACACTCGCCTTGAATATACTGTTCTTTCTCTGCAGCCTTCGTCGTTTCACTTGCACAACTTTGCCGCCCGCGATCCCACCTGTGTTTGTGTTGCTTCTTTAATAGTCACTGGGGCCCCGGTGGTCAAGCGGTTAGTCCGCTCCCCTCCCACCGAGGCACCCCGAGTTCTATCCCCGGCCGGTCACTTCGGATTTTTACATGTGGGAATCGTGCCGGACGATGACGTTGATCGGCGGGTTTACTGGGGGATCTCCCGTCTACCCCGCTTTTTCATTTCGGTGCCACTCCATACTCACATCAATAACCCTTATCGGCTCTCAAGACCTCGATGTTAAGAGCCGCCCAAATATCTTCACTCACTTTAATAGTCACTGCTATATTCGCAAAAAAAAAGAAAAAAAAAATCTACGGAAGTCATTTCATACCATGGTATTTGAACATCTGGAGAATGGTGAAACGGAAATGCTAGATATTCTGAGGCCTCCTATTAATTTTTGTGATGTCAATCCAGGAGTAGCTTGTGCGAACAATTGACCTAAGAAGGCACTAACGTCCGGTACTCGAACCCCTGACCACGCGATCAGAACGAAGCGTGTTGCTATGACACAAGTTTGCCCAATATCTGCAGCAGCACATCGCGTCAAAAAAAAAAAAACAGTCAAGGTGAAATGTGTTCAGATTAGTTTTTTCGTCTTCGTGTTTTTTTCGGCATGTTAAAATTCTGATACTGAAGTGAGTCCCTTGTTTAACACACATGGCATCTCACTAGTGGATGACTGGGTAAATTATTTACATGTGTAGAAGCCAATGTTTATTAACAGACACGATTTTGGGTTTAGTAATACAATAAATGTCCTGGATGTTACAATATTACAAAATACCTGCAGTACAAATATTTTGCATCAAAGTAATAATTATGATTAATATAAAGGAACTTGCACTGTTACTTATGTTTTTAAAGAAAAATTTCTGGGGTACATATTTCTTTCATTTCAGACACAGTGGTATATATATATTTGCGTAAATTATAACCAATATTACAGCGACTCGTCATTTTTTGTTTAGTAACATTTTTTAAGATTAGTTAGGTAAATAGAGATCGCCAATTACGTAATATGCAAGAAAACACGGGCAGATGCGGGTATAGCGGAATTTATTTTGTGAGTGGCTGTAGCTCTACTTCCGAACTGGCACGGTAAGAAATAACCATGAATTAAAAAAGGTAAAATGTAATTTATTTTCAAGTGGAAATTCGCAATTGTTTGTTTCAATTTCCAATACGCAGTTTCCAGTTCATTTTCCAAAATTTGTTTATGTATTTTTTTGGGAGTGGCTGGAACACCTTAATGTCCTACCGAGGCTACGGCCCTGCATGTGGGGCATGTGTAGCAAACTCGGGAGGTTGTACGGCGAGCTGTGATTGGCTGAGTTAGTAGCGGGTGGAGGGAGGGTCCCGGTAGGCGATGCACGCATGCGCAGGTCGGACTGCGGCGTGACCTACCACACCTCGCTGTACTCACATGAACTATGTAATAGCGAGCGTCATATTGCTAGCACCTATCTCCCTCCACAACACGCACGCTATAGTTTATCCGCTGTGTCTCCGAACCCTCTGATGCCCGCTTGCACCAACATCTTCCCCGATCCGAGATCGAATGATTCTAGTTCCGAACCAGGATCCGGTTTGATCTTGGTTCCAATGTAAAAGTGTGGCACAAACGAAATTTCATAATTTTGGATCTCCGATTCGTCGATCTTGGTTCCAAAGTGTGAGATCTAAATTAAGACTGTGTCCTAATTCGCCTGAAGTACATACTTGTGCGTACCTGTCCCCGGAAGTGACGTCGTAAGTGCTGTCCGAACTAAGTGAAGTATGCAAGTATACAAGTAAACGAAGTGGTATACTTCTCGCATACTTGCGGAATAAGTGCCGCCATTTTGAGAAGTAATTTGTACGTTACAATTGATTTCCGGTAAAATTATTTGATTTTAAATTTAATGGGGCAACATTACTACTTCGTAGAAATAAAATTTTGAACTGAGTAAATAATTATCCCAAGTTCCACCTTAAAATAAGGTCTAAGATATAAATTCGTGTTAGGCCTGTGTTCCTAACATACAGAAGCTAAGATAAAAAAAAAAGCGATCCAAACTGCGCTTACATACAATAATGCAAGACAAATGATAATGTAAATTATATTTAAGTATAATTTAATACTTTAATTAACTCCCAAAACCCTCATCAATTAAAATTCTTAGTCGGATTACATGTACATTAAAAGTGGTTAGCTGGCTAATAACTGTTACCGAAGCCAACAAGACTGCCTGTCTGAATTTAAACCACGATGGTGCAACCGGACATGAGTGAGTATGCTGTAGCGCCGTGTTGCGGGGGTGGGGGGGGGGGGGGGGTAGGCTCGCCGAGTGAACCCGCCAACCAACGACATCGTCCGCCACGATTCCCACATGCGAAAACCTGGAGGTGACCCCGCCGGGAACCGCCTTGGTGGGAGACTAGTAGTCTACCCACTAAACCACCGCGGCCCCCAAACCCTTAGAAAATAACCCCATGTATAACGTGTTTTGTTGTTTCCTAAATATGTCACAAGCGTTTTATACTTTTGATAACAAAAGCATCTCATTTTCGAATAAACTGAACTTAATATTTTGTCTATAAATGATATTAAATCTTTTATAATTATTATGATTGAAACCGAAGAGAAAATAGGTGGGTTGGTAATGCCTAGTAAGAAATAGTTTCCATGCATAAAATATTACTAAAGGCTATTCACTATTATGTGAGCACTTTTGAAATCAACCTTAGAAAAATATCACTGCCTCTTCCTGCATATATTTTAGCGGGCGAACTGAGTGATATGCACGTAGTAAAGTTGGTAACGTTGGGATGGAAAGTAGTTCCACAACTTAAAGTCGAATAAAAAGTGTTAGGTAACCATTTCTGAAAACTGAAATTATTTCTTTCGTTTTCTGTTTTTTTTTTTTTTTTTTTTTTTTTTTTTCCCCCCCAATGCATCGAGGTGCAAAAATCATGAGATTTGTAAGATATTTACTTTCCTTATAACTTCACAGTCTCACTTGACCGACGCGTGAAGAAAGTGATGAGGCCGATGGCAATGTTAATATTACATAAGGCGGAAGAATACACAACGTGCATACAAGTAGATCTTAAGCAGGGCTTTCAAAAGTGTTCAGTTTACCGTGAACAGCCTATAAACTGAGTACGCACGAAAGCGGTACGTTGTCTCTTTGTCGTAATTTAGTAGACTTGCTAAGCTTTGATTGCACAAGGCGGCGCGCGGAGGGAATAAATAGAATGAAAGTACAACTGGAGCAGTTGGAGGCAAGTACCCATGGGTGCACTATATTTCGAGCAACATTGGGCCAGTATTTTTGCATTTGTGTTTTCCTAACAAAACAAGCGTATTGTAAAAACTTACAAAGTGTTCGTCCGCTTGGGTCGTCTAGAGGATTTTTTGCGCGTATTCGTATACAAGGTCTTGTCTTTGTAACTCGTTAGTTTGTTTCTCGTCTTGTTTTGTTTCGCGTAGTTTGGTATGACTCTTCACGGAATTCTTGTGGATTATTTTTCTTTTAAATAGGCTGTCTGTTGAGAACAGTTATTGTTAGCATTTTCTCTTCTATATTTTTAATGCCATCTTCTGGTTTTTTCTTTTGACATTGCTGTGAAATAGTGTATGAACAAAGACATTTTTTAATCTCACCACTTGTTCCAATTGCAAATATCGTTTAAAAAACATATACATCTTCCTTGCTGAAACTCAGAAATACCCGCCTATTCCTTCACATACGTATATTGTAAAACAATAATGGTAAGATTACGTAACAAGTGTAAGGTGATATTCGCAAAATTGTGTGGAAAACATAGTTTTCCTTACAGTAAGGTAACATTACAGCACTCTGGAGTTAAATTCACATACATGGTAGTGAAGAATCCCATACATGGATGGGGAAATTACCCTACGACGTGTGGATCTCCTAGTCGATTTGTAACTATTGGATAATCGAATAATATATAGCTATTTTCTACCTTAAAATTAATTTTTATTGTCTAGTCATACAAGCTGTCCAACATCGCTCTCTATATGTAAAGTATAATTACCGCACTCTGCGGTAAAATTCACGTACATAGCGGTGGAATATCCTATAAATTACGACCCGTGAATCACGTCAGCATTATATCAACAGCTAAGTGGGAGGATGGGCGGGGAAAACAATACTTCAACACACTAATATGCTCTTGTAATTTTATGTTGTCGTCGTGGTGTAATGGATAACGCATCGGCTTATCGTAATAGAGGCCTATGGTTCGCGCCTATCCATCAGCAAGTGTCGAGGATTATAGAGTTGAGGTTTCGCTTACTCTTCGTCAGAGGATACAGGTAATAAAAAAATTAACAGTACTCTTACCCCGGGTAATTTTAAATATAAATTGATTATACAATATAGTTAATAATGCCTTACTTGAATGGGATTTCCCCCTCCCCCCACTTTTGTCAGATACTTTTTCCGTACTTTTAGGGAATAGTAGTTTACTTGTTATGTAAATTTACTCCACATTTCACAGGTAATTTTACCTTATATTTAGAGGTTCCCTTACATGTAAGGAAATTTTACCTCAAAATTTCTTCACAGTGTAAAGTTACTGAACGTAGTTTAAAGTTTAGAATTTCCATCTGCACGCAGTTACCATAGTGTTCACAGATCCTCGAAATTTTACTAAAATTCGCGATGCTTTTGAATTTTCAATCTTCTTGATAACTTCTTGATACGGAATGCTTCTCTCATAAAACCAACTATAGACTGTTCACGGTACAATGAGCACTTTTGGAAGCCCCGCTTAAGATATGCTTCTATGAACGTTGTGTATTCTTCCACCTTATGTAAAATTAACATTGCCATGGGCCTCATCTCTTTATTCATGCGTCGGTCGAATTAAACTGTGAAATTTTAAGAACGTAAATACTTAGCAATCTGCTCATTTTTACACTTCGATGCATTAAAAATAAAACAGAAAATGAAAGAAATAATTTTAAGTTGCCACAGATTGTAACATAACACTTTTTATCTGACGTTAAGATGTGGAACTACTTTCCATCCATCGTTACCAACTTTACTGGGCGAATATCACACAGTGCGCCCATTAAAATATATGCATGGAGGGGCAGTGCATTTGTTGTAAGGTTCATTTGTAAAGTGCTCACTTTATCGTGAACAGCCTTTACGAGAGATTTGTCTTGGGTTCCACAGCGCCACCTCGCTTTACAAACAACCATGCTCCTCACAAACTATTGCCAGTCACCTTTCTCTCACGTAAATACATACATCACCAGAAACATCCATGAGTCACATTCTGTGGCACGGAAGTGAGTTTGCCCGCCGTAAATTAACTTCCTCGTGTTACGCCGGCGGATATTACACTATACGTGAGCTTGTGTCTTGAAATGATAGTCTCATCCATGCTTTGACCGGGATTCGAACCCAGAAGCTCTCACGTATTAAGTTATGATCAAGTTAATTACGCCACGGAGGTTGGTGATTTGCGATAAAGGTTAAGCAATACGCTCGCTTCTATTTGAGGGAGTCCACACTCTGATATATATATATATTCGTTACAGCTGACAAAACAGAATTAGTTTCCCCAACGAAGTATCTGTTGAGTAAACAAAACTTGAAAAGCAACACAATGAACTTTGTTAATCTTACAAATAGAAATGCTTGAATGAACGAAACCTCTTTGTTGTGCCAAAGAAATAGGCTGTTAACAAAATATTTCGTTGAATCAGCTGTATATGCTTGTTTAGTTACTCATTTGATTGTCTTCGTCCGAAAATACAGTTCGAGAGTTTGTCTGTAATTATTGTGACAATTAGGATAGTAACATTGTTTGTTAGTGCATTTGTTGATGCTTAATTATGGTGTGGACATGGTAATAAAACAAGATCAACAAAACACTTAAAAGCAAAGCTTAAAACTTGTAATATTTATTTACCTACGTTGTCCAGTATTCGTACCTGTATCAGCTTAAAAACACTAAAATGCTAAATTCGGGCAAAGATCTCTGTCGTTTTTTTTTTGTGGTAGTATTTCCAACTAAAAAATTTTTGTTAGAGAACGAACGCATCTAGTTTTGTAAACCTTCACAATTTTAATTTTTTAAATTTTAAATGCACCTTTTTTTATTAAATTGCTCCGTTTTATAAATAATAAAAAAGTGAATTTAAAATTCAAAAATTGAAATTAAAACGGTTTACAAATCTAGAGGCGTTTAATCTCTAACGAATAATCTTTAGTTGAAAATACTAACACAAAAAACGACTGTGAGTTCCGTGTCCGAATTTAGCATTTAATTCCCTATACGTATATACATGGTGAAGCCTGGCCGTACGCAGAGTCAAGCAAATATTTAGTTGCGCCGGCCAAATCTTAGATTAGAGCGACTAAATAAAAACAACAAAATAATTAGGTTTCAACAACAAAATATTTCATAGAGACATTTCATTTTGTTGCGCCAAACAAACTCTGAAAAAAAAAAAAAAAAAAAAAAAAAAAAAAACTTGTTCTCAGTGCAAATACCTTTGACTCGGCTCTTTATAGTTCAACAGCAATGTTTATGACGGTAGAGCGAGAGTAGAAAGGTTGTGTATATTTGCTAAAGGCTGTTCACAATAAAGTGAGCACTTTTGAGAGCAGCCTTAGAAAAAAGTCACCGTTCCTACTTGCATGCATTTTAAAAGGCGCACTAAGTGACTTGCACCCTGTAAAGTTGATAACGCGGAGAGTAAGTAGTTCCATATCTTGACTTCGAATAAAAAGTGTCACGTCACAATTTGTGGTAATTTGAATTAATTATTTCGCTTTCTTTGTGTTTAATGCATCGAAGTGGAGGAATGAGCAGATTTGTGAAATATTTGCTTTTTCTAGTAATTCCACAGTTTCACTCGACCGACGCATGAATAAAGTGATGAGGCACATGGCAGTGTTAATTTTACATTATAGGCTGTTCACCGTAAAGTGAGCACTTTTTAAGGTTCTTCTAAATTTTTATTTTCACTTAATTTAAATCTTCCTGCTTCTTTTTAATATTAACCTTGCAATGGGGCAAATACACACAGTGTATACATTTCACCACTCTCAAGATTGGACACCTAAGGCTGCAATAATACATATTTATTAATTGTTAATGCCGGTCGGTTCGGTCTTAAAGAATGATCACTTTACCATGAACAGCCTATATGCAGAAGAATACCCAACGTGCATACAAGTAGATCGTAAGAAGCGCTGAGATGACCGTGAATGGCCTATAGAGAGTAGTGTAGAAGCCGCGCACGCACGTAGCTGTGTCGTCCGCATTGCAGCTCGGACATGCGCGCTGGAGCCGCCCGTCGTCCTCACTAGGTCACTGCACTCGCCCTCACCCGCTCACCCGCTCACTATACCACGTCCACACTTACTACACACTTCCCCTGCTCGCGTTATACTCCGCCCTCACGCAAACAAGGTTTGGCCAAGTGTGTGCGCCAGGGCGACAACCCCCCGCGTTCGTGCGCACATTGCCAAAAAAAAAATGTAACGTAAGATCTATTACTTATAGGGTGTTCACGGTAAAATGAGCACTTTTGAAAGCCCTGCTTAACATATACTTGTATGCACGTTGTGTATTCTTCCGCCTTATGTAAATTTAACATTGCCATTGACCTCATCACGTTATTCATGTGTCGGTCGAGAGAAAATGTGGAATTTTTCCAAAAGTATACAGTATACAAACCTGCTAGTTTTTACACTTCGATGCATTAAAAAATACAGAAAGCGAAAGAATTCATTAAACTTATCACATATGGTTGCCTAACACATTTTATTTGACCTTAAGATACGGAACTACTTTCCACTCATCGTTACCAACTTTACCGGGCGCATGGAACTCAGTGCGCCCGTTAAAGAATATGCAGACAGGGGCAGTGAATTTTTTTTAAGGTTGATTTCCAAAGTGCTCACTTTATCGTGAACTGCCTTTACTAGGCATTAAAGGCTGTTCACAATGAAGTGGGCACTTTTCTAATCAACCTTAGAAAAAGTCACTGTCCCTACCTCCGTATGTATTAACGGGCGCACTGAATTATATGCGGCCTGTAAAGTTAGTAACGATGGATGGAAAGTAGTTTCGTATCTTAACGTCAAATAAAAAGTGTTAGGCAACCATTTCTGATAACTTAAAATTATTTCTTTCGCTTTCTGTGTTTTTTTAGTGCATCAAAGTGTAAAAATGAGCAGGTTTGTTGAATATTTACTTTTATAATAATTTCACAATTTCACTTGACTGACGCATAAATAAAGTGATGAGGCCCATGACAATGCTTATTTTAGATAAGGCGGAAGAGGTAGATCTTAAGCAGGTCTTCAAAAGTGTTCAGTTTACCGTGAATAACCTATATTAACAAACTTATCTTATCCTTGTTTTTATTCACATTAATTATATACGAAACATAATGTATAGATAAAATGTAAGTAAAAGTTCAATTCAACTAACAATATCTTACTTTCATGTTAACACATGTATAAAACACTTGTGGTGCATGCCATGTTTATGAAACAATCAAGCATATAATACATGGGGTGATTTTTTAAATGTCTTATTCAAAGAGTGTAAAAAAAACCGCGAATAAACTATAGAATCCAGTCGTTAAGGGTACACTTCCCCCGCCATATTGGATTCTTGGTTTGTCCAGTTAGTTTGTCTATAAGCTCCACTATCTATTTCATTTATAATCAATATGAAACAGGGAGAAAATGAGTGTGTTGGAAATGCCTAGTAAGAAATGGTTTTTATGTACAATTTTATTACACTGAGTGAGCACGAACGCGGGTGTAATTTTCTAGACCCGATGAAACTTTGTTAGCGTCAGGCGGGGGAATATCCTGGACGTAGAACTTCAGCAGGGTTTCAGAAAAGTTGGGAGTAATTGTGAGTCTACTATAGCTATTGCCTTTAAACTGCAGCACAGACAAGACACGTGAACTAGCAACTCATAATTACGTCACAATATTAACTACGCCAAAAATTGGCAAAACTAATATTGTAACGTAAATAAGAGTTGGTAGTTGAGTCGCCATATCTCTGCTGCGGTGAGAGGTCAATAGCTAGTCTGGGTTTAGGAGTAGATATTTGAGGAATCTCACGTTCAGAACCATAAACAAGCTGGAAACCCAATAATCTAAAATGGCGGAATGAAGGTTCCCCTTAAGATGACTATGTATTGAAATATTGATTGTGAAAACGTAGATTGCTCGAATGCATGTATCTCTGTAAACAAAACAAATTTTTCTAACCAAGAAAGGTAAAAACCGATTTTCTAAGTCCGTGTTTTCTTACATTTAACATTCTGAGCATATACGAAGAGAAAAATAAAATAGTGGAAAAGGTTAAAAACAAAAATCGCATTTGTAGAGCTTGCCTCCGTAGTAAGCGGCAAGAGAAAAGTACAACTAGGTATACGGATGTAGTTTAATGTGAGGACTTTCATCGTTGTTAATTTGCACAGTAGAGCACAGCTACGGAAACATTGCGTGTAGGGGCGATGCGGCGCTAGGTTTGCGTGTTAGTGTCGCCCGTATCGCTCCCTCGCTCCGACATTAACTGTTAACGGGCCTGCCTACCAAACTGGCAGTTGCGAATTTCAAATGGTGAACATATGTTAAACGAAATTCCTTCTCATTGCGTCAATTTTAAAGATAACTATTTCAAACAAAACACTTTGACGGGATTTTCTCAGAGAATATAGCTAAATAAAATTGTTTTTGAAAAAAAAAAATATCTATCCATCTTTTTTTTAGTTAAATATTATAAAAAACATATCAAACAAAAAAAGGCAAAATATTTTAATGTAGCACCATTCCTTAAGAAATTTCACGCAGAACACTTTTTGTTTGAAATAGTAATCTTTAAAATTGCCGCAATAAAAAGGAATTTCGTTTAACATTGATTCCCCATTTGCAGTTCGCGGTTGCCGGCTTGGTAGGTAGGTTCGTTAACCGCGCCGACAGCGAAAATTCAGGGAGGTAATCAAACGTAAACAATTACTATCTATAGCGTGTCAAATTACATAAAAAAATAGGAATATTTATTTTTGCGTGCATTAAAATATTTTTGTACACGAGAAATAAACAAACAGGTAGACGATTGATTTTTCAACTGTCGCGATGACGTTGAAATAGTTTACATGAGTGGAGTCGAGATGTTTGTACGGCTCCGAGATGTTGACAGGCGATGAGGGTAGATAGAGGTGAGTATGGAGCCCACGGGAATGAAATGGCCATAGAGAACGGGATATCTTCGAGGAAACCCGCCGAGCAGTGGCATCGCCCGGCACGATTGCCACGCGCGAGATTTCGGGAACCCGGTTCGCCTAGGTAGGAGGTGAGTGCTGTATCCGGAGCTCCACCGCAGTCCAGTCACACCCCGAGCTCAGGTATGCTGCATGCGCGCAATGGATGCTAACGTAGTCGTATCTGGCCGCTATAGACTGTTCACGGTAAAGTGAGCACTTTTGAAAACCCGCTCATTTGGAATAACAGTCAATAAATATATTTTATTTTAGCCATAGACGTCGACTTCCGAGTGAGGTGGAATATACACACTGCGTTTGTTAATTACATGGCAATATTTATTTACAAAGGTGGTTAAAGGATAAAAAATTGACGAAAGGAAAAAGTAACTAGGGCCTCAAAAGTGCTCACTTTATAGTGAGCGGCCTATAGAAGGGGACACGCAGATACGCGGAGGTTGAGCAGCCGAGATAAGGGCTGTGATCGAATTCGCCAGCTAAAGGCCCTTATCTGGTTTCGTGCTCTTGAAAAGTGTATCCCGTCACATTGTCGCTGTCCGAATTCACAGCAAGGGACGTTAGAACCCTAGAATGTCCCCTTCGGCCAAGGGCACGAGCAACTTGTCCTTCTCGAGCTCTAACTAGTTTTCGATTCGCAATGGTTTGAAATATTAAATTTGTTTGTGTTTGTTTTGTGCTTAAAACTCTGCACGGCCGCAGAAAACACTTGCAAACGCCACAAAGATAAACGAAACTCTCATAGAGCGAAATTCGACAGAATAAAACTCGAGGTGGAAACGAACACAAGCGTCCGAATTCACTAACGTGTGTGTGTGTGTGTGTGTATATATATATATATATATATATATATATATATATATATTTATATATATTATATATATATATATATATATAATATATATATATATATATATATATATATATATATATATATGGAAGGAAACAAGGGCTCGCGAAACGGGAAGGGATCAAGGATAAGTGATCAAGGGCACATTGCGCCGAAATCGAACACAGCCACTGTGCTACCCAGGACTGAGCAACGACGTACAGTTACTCGCCATTATGTCAAGAAGCGCCTCAACAAAGCATGTAGTCCATTCACCGTTACTTCCAACTTTCTTGAAGCCCTGCTAAAGTTATACTTCCAGGATGTTCTTCCTCCTCGAGTAAACACAACTTAACCGAGTCGATAAAGTTACAGCACGCCGCATTCGTGCGCATTCGCTGTCATGATATTTTGCATAAGAACGATTTATTTCTAGTCATTACCAACACGCCTGTTTCATCACTGTATTCTTTCACATTATTTTTAAATTAAATATTGTAATTTATAAATAAAATGCGATTAAGGGTTCAATTTAAGCAAATATAAGGTGCTTCTATATTAACACAAGTACAGAACGCTTGTAAAATACAGAATATATTTAGAAAACAACCAAACACGTCATATATGGAGTGATTTTTCAAACGTTTGAATAAAATAAAACCTGAAGAAACCGCGAATATGCTATAACAGTATAACCAAGTACACACCTCTGGAACGTCAAAATTACACTTATTTTTGGAGAAGGGAAGCGGAGGAGAAATCCCAGTATCATTTATTAATTAAATCACAATTCTTATTATTAAAGGCTGTTCACGATAAAGTGAGAACATTAGAAATCAACCTTAAATAAAATGTCACTGCCCCTACTTGCATATATTTTAACGGACGCCCTGAGTGACATGCGGCCAGTACAGTTGGTAACGACGGATGGGAAGTAGTTCCGTATTTAAACGTCGAAAAAAAAAGTGTTAGGAAACCATTTATGATAATTTTAATATTTTCTTTCGCTTTCTGGATTTTATTTCAAAGCATGGAGTGTAAAAATGAGGAGATCGGTAAAATATATACTTTTCTAATAATTTTACCTATTCACTTGACCGACGCATGAATAAAGTTATGAAAGCCCATGGCGATGTTAATCTTACATAAGGCGGAAGAATACACAACGTGCATACAAGTAGATCTTAAGCAGGGCTTTCAAAAGTGCTTATTTTACAGTGAATAGCCGATATCAGCGTGCGAATAATTTTCGTTTTAAAAAAGGGAAAGGAGGGGGGGGGGGGGTATGACAGGGAGCTTCCCGTGTTACATAACTTTTTCCCTGGCTCATACACAGTGTCGTTCGTACAACGAAGGCGATACCAGGGGTAACAACTATTGCGAGCTCCTTCCCTTACAAACTAGATAACCTCGCCTTCCTTCCCACAGAGCACTCCCATTCACAACTACTGTATGTATATGCTCTGCTCTCGAGTACCAACAACTCACGCCTCTCGTTTTATAATAAACATGCTTTAATATATGAGAACTGCGTTATGTTCATTCTGTAGCGAAGTGCTTAAACACAAATCGCTATTATTTTCTAAAGAGTTAGAATGCAAACACGTCGGGAGGCAGTACAGCAGTAAGAATTAATGATATTTAGCATGACGAATACCTCCTCAAATTTCGTTCCGACTAACTATGTTCAGGTCGAGTGCAGAATATTTGATATAAAACTAGGCGTAGTTAGGTGCCAACGTCTCGTCGACAGCGAGGCGGAGCAGGTTTCTCAAGGAAGCAGGGAAGAGGTCCACCATGTCCTGCAGTGAGGAGCCAGCCATTCGTAGCGTTCCTCGCCGCCTGTAGAAAGACTTCGGGAAACAATGGGACATATATATATATATATATATAATATTTGCCGGATCGGGAATGGAACCCACGTCCTCCCGAGCGGGAGACTGTAGGTTTACCACTTGGCCACCTTGCTTGCTTACAAAAGAAGGACGTTCTAAATGTTATAACAAACACAGAGGATGCATCTACATGGTACCGACAAACTTCGGCTCTACGTTAACCAGGAAACAAGACGACGGTTGAAAAATACATACGACTTATGATATAAAGTGAATGCTAAGAGCGGTACTCACTTTTCAAGTAGCACCTGAAGCGCGAGTGTGTTACAAATACTGAGGATAGAACACTGAGCGTCAGGTGGATAATATGTCAAGTTAATTATGACATGCGGCTAAATTACCCTTCTTCTAAATCCAAAGTACGCTACAGCTTCATGGAGATTAAGTCGAAATTAAGTTAGTAACCGCGACTGTTTCCACGACATAATTGTATCGTATGATAACGACAGACAGCTGATATGTTTACAGATTTTTCTATCTGTTCCACATTATCCAGCCACCCATCGTCCCATCTTAAAATGTTTCTCCAATATTTGAAATAAACTGGTGTTTCATGTACAACTTCAAATATTTGTATCGTACTTACGGTACACTTTAGACCACAGGTCTTGTATATGTATGTTTTCACCTTTCTTTACAGTGAAGGGGCCGCGGTGGCTAAGCGGTTAGCCTGCTCGCCTCCCGCCGAGGCGAACCGGGTTCAATACCCGGCTGGGCCAGTTCCGGACTTTCGCAAGAGGGAATAGTGGCAGGAAAATGGGCATTAACGGCCAAGGACGTGGGGCGTCGAGCTGGAGCCGGCCGGCCGCCATACTGTTACGTCACCCATCCGCCTTCTTGGAAGTTATTAACCTTTGACCCTTGATCTTAACCTCTAAACCCCCACCCCCCCAAAAAAAACCAAAAAAATCAGAAAAAATTATTTAAATATTATGAAAAATTTATTTAAAAAATTTAAATAAAAATTATATAAAACATTATTACAAAATTAAATTAAAATCGATTAATAATTTATAAAAAAATATAATATAAATATTATTTAAAAATCTGTTTAAATTAATAAAATAATTAGTTAAAAATGTATAAAAATTGTTTTAAAATATATTTATTATTAAAAATAATAAAAAAATTAAAAAAATTGTTTCAAAATCGTGAAAAAATTTAGCTAAAAAAATTAAACTTTTCCAGGGATAAATAGTTGTGTCTGCTCCATCCGCAGCATATGACTGATGGCAATTGCTATTGGCTGTTTAGTCGGCGTGCCTCCATCCCCTCGCCCCCACCAATTAGTCGGCAGGCCTCCTCCCCCCTCTCTCCTATACTTATTCCGTCATCTTGATTTTATCGTTCATCATTTGTTTATCTATTGCTATCTCACTCAGCTTCGACCTATTAGTCGCCTGCACTCCACCTTCATGTTGGCAAGATCTCACTTACTTTCTGCCAATTGTACGCATGCGCTCCACCACCATCTTGGTACGCTCTCACATACGTTCAGTCAATATGTCACCTTCACTCCACTGCAATATTGATCGGTGCAACCAACGCCATATTAGTAAGCATAATTTGTTTACATCACCTAGTTAGTGCTAGTGTATTATGTTATTCACCATCTTGGTATGCTCTCGCTTATGTTCAACCAATTAGTCGTGTGCGCTTCACAGGCATATTTGTTTATTTGTGATACTCATTTGTTTGGAAGTTTGTCTCTGCCCTTCATTCGACGCCATGTTGGTAGGCTTCAATTATTCACCTTTGTTCGACGCTATATTGGTAAGCGCCATTTGTATTCAACAACTAGATGGTGCTTGTGTATTAGTTTAAGTATAGTTGGCGCTAATTAGTCGCGTTCGGCCAATTAGTCACGTTCGTTCCACACCCTCCATGTTGGATTCTATCTCCAAGACGCACAGGTAGTAGCGATTCACCCACAAGGTGAGGTGGCGACACTCATATTTATAGATTTTAAAAATTTAACTTTTTCATTCTTACTTTTCTAATTAATTGTTCATTCCAATCAACAGTTTACCTACATGCATTACTTATGAAATTTGTTTTTATTTAAAAATTTATAACCGACCATAAAGAAAGTTTTATTTTTTCATTTTTTTAAGGATATTCAAAGTAGGTCTACCATCGCAGTACTTGATAGTATAATTTAATTACTAAGCGTACTTTTTGTGTAATTTAAATTGTGAACTTATTTTATGGCAAACAAGGAATAAACTAAACTCTCAATTATGTATAAAACATATAATTTTTATTTGGTAAAATCTACTAGTACATTCACATCAACTGGTCCCAGGTATAACCGAAACCAAGCTGTCGTACACACGCAAACTTCATGGCGGCGCAGAAAGAGTTTCATTGCAAACTCAGCGCAGCAAAAACACTAAGGCACTGAGGAATACGTGGCACATGTAATCAAAAGACTACGAGGAACCATTGGTGCATGTAAAAAAATATTGTGTGGTGTAAAAAGACACGGAGATAAGGCTTTATATTCGTCAGCTAATCGGGACAATATTATTGTAATGTGTGTAGAGTCTTGTCCGCCTATAGGCCATTCAATTTAAAGTGAGCACTTTTGAAAGCCCTCTCACTTGGAATACTAGTCAGCAAATATAATTTATTTTCGCCTCGGACGTTAAATTCCTAGTGGAGTGGAATATATACACTGTGTTTATTACTTACATGGCAAAATTAGTTAAAAAGATGGTTATAGAATAAGAAATGGGTGAAAGAAAAAAGGTAACTAGGGCCTCAAAAGTGCACACTTTACAGTGAACAGTCTATATCGGTAATTAATTTTTTGTTATGAATTAAAAAAAACATGGTTGGTAAAAAGAGTATTTTAAAAAAGTTTTATACGGTGTTAATAAAACACGCAGTTAGTAAAGTTAGTTAGTGTAGGTACATTATAGACGTGTGAGTATATATATATATATATATATATATATATATATATATATATATATATATTACACATACACATATACACACACTCGAGGCCTATTGCGTTTGTATGTATATATGTGTATGTCGACAATAGTGTAATTCCAGCAGCACTAACATTTACGCTGAGACAAAACCCCATTATATACATGGGAGAAGACGCGGAAAATAAATTTAAGGAGACGATTGTAGACATAGGCAAAAAAGTAAAGGATATTTACGTTACATCTAAGCAAATGATACCGCTGACGCCAGCCGAACATGCCAGCTACTTATGGGCGACGAATTGCTGTTATTGCGAATCAGTGTTCACGAATGAAAATTATAATTTGAGGGACCAACGACCACGTTACCCGTTGCTACATAGAACCTGCATGCACCAGCTGCAATTTGCTGCACCGCTGTCTTAAAAAACTGCTCATAGTGTTCCATAACCTCTGCTACGACGAGAAGTTTATTATAAAACATCTGGGCTACAAGACAAAATACATGTTCATTATTCCACACACGAGATGAAAGATGATTACGTTTTCAAAACAGCTGGGTGATCGTTTGTGTATACAGTTTGTCGATACATTTCGTTTCATGGCCCGCAGTCTAGAATCCCTGGCCGAGTACCTTACACCTTCGAAATTTCCCACCACCACCAAGTTCTTCACCCACAACCACACCTCTCGCCACATGCAAAGGCGTTTTCCCATACAATTATATCAACTCGTATGGGGAGCTGAATAAGACGCAGCTGCCCCCTAACGACGCTTTATTTAACAAGCTGACGGACTCTAGAATCAGCGACGACGAACACGTTTACACCCAGACAGTATGTCAAGAGTTCGGCTGTAGCAGTCTTAAGGCTTATTCAGAACTAGATGACCCTGCGACTTCGTTCGCATGAAATTTAGGACTAGTTTCCTCTTTTTTTAAATATATATTTCGCTTCTGTTAAGTTTTTATGAAGTTATTAAAATAAAGCCCACCATCGTTTCACTACGGTTTTATGTTTAAAACAGTAATATTGCTTCTTTCAGGTTTAATGGAGTTATTAAATTACACCCTGCCATTGCTTCGCACATGTTTGATGTTGTTAATGAAGTAGATACCTATATACCTAGCCACTGGGGCCCCCACTAGATATAGTTCTATCCACTAAGCCACTGCGTCCTCACTTGGAATTGCTCTATCCACTGAGCTAGTAAGACCCCATTTGGAATCGCTCTAGCCACTGGGTCACTGCGGCCCCACTTTGAATAGCTCTAGCCACTAGACCACTGCGGTCCCGCTTGGGATCGCTCTAGCCACTGAGACACTGCGGCCCCACTTTATTTATTTCTATGCGCTAAGGCACGGCGGCCCCACTTTGAATAGCTCTAGCTACTGGGCCACTGCGGCCCCACTTAGGATCGCCCTAGCCACTGAGCCAATGTGGCCTCACTTGATATAGTTATATCCACTAAGCCACTACTGCTCCACTTGGAATAGCTCTAGCCACTGAGCCATTACGGCTCTTGGAAAGGAAAGGAGATAGCCCATAGACAAAAAAGAAAGGAAAAAATAATTAACTTTTTTTTAACGATGCTTTTTATATGCATCAATCTTAAGAAAAGGTTAATCCAGTACCTACATCCCTGATCACCTTCGTATTTTGTGGACCGTTTGAGATATCTCGACGAAACAAAGACTAAGTTAGTTAGGATGTTACAATTTATAGACTATGTAAATTACACGTCAATACGTTCAGTGGTTTTTTAGTTAAATCCGGTCGGACAGTCAGACAGACATACGTGAAAAAAAATAACATTAGAAATGGCTTAGTACCAATTATAGCATATGAGAAGATAGTTAAAAGTGGAAAATTCGAAAACCACAGACAGGCACTTATATTTTATTTATTTTAATAGATTGTATTTGAATACAGACGTGCTAATTCTATCAGATGTGTTTGAAAACTTTAGAAATTTGTGCTTGTCAACATACACGCTCGATTGTGGACACTACGCCAGCGCCCCGGGGTTCACTTTCGATGCCATGATTCGGATCACAGGGGTTAATTTGGAGCTTCTAACCGATGACAATATGCACATGTTTTTGGAAAACGGAATTCGAGGTGGTGTGGCCCAGTGCGTCAAATGACATGCAGCAGCTAATAACACATATGCGCCTGAAACATACGACCCCAGCTAGGCCACCAGGTTTTTGCAATACCTCGATGCAAACATTTTGTACTGCTGGGCCATGTTGCCATCGTTCCCAGTACGCAAATTTAGGTGGGTATCGATGTAATGTCCGTGCTGGATACTGGTGATGCCGGCTATATTCTGGAGATCGACATCGAGCAACCCGCGACCCTGCACGAGGAATATCGTGATTTGGCGTTTCTTCTTGTCAACCAGTGTCTCCCAGGCTCCAAACATGCGATATTAATAACAACATTAGAAAATAAGAACATTTTCATCGTACATCACCGTAACCTAAAACAGGCTCTCGAACGTGGATTGAAGTTTACGAAAATACATCGTGTACTTGAAATCAAACAAATAGTCTGGCTAAAACCTTATGCTTATATATTTAAATACTGCAAAATGTCAAGTTGCCCAGAACAATTTCGAAAAAGAATTCTTCAGATTGGCGAACAACGCAACGTTCGGAAAACTTATGGAAAATGAAAGAAAACGCAAAAAAAAATAGAGCTAGTGTGTAGTGAAAAGCGACTTAAAGAACTGGCGGAAAAACAGTCATTCTTAGACTGAACAATTTACGATGAAAATCTTTCCCTCCTCCATCTACAGCGCGAATTCATTCTCTTTGATAAGCCTACCTATTCTGGGTTCACTGTCCCCGAATTATCGAAAACTTTAACGTATAATTTCCCGCATGATGTAGTTAAGGCCTTGTACTGAGATGACCTTGAGATCTTACCGACACCGACTTGTTCCTGTTGCAGATTCGAACCCCAAACTTTTATTAAGATTTGGCCAGCGATCACAAAATTATAAACCAATTTGACAGGAGCACCTGCCCCCCACACACCCCTGCTACTAGGACACAAACAAGAAAGTTGTCGACAAGTTCCTGGACGAGTTTAGAAGGGGGGGGGGGGTGCGGGGCGGCGGAGCATAATGACAGAATTCGTGCGGCTACGGGCAAAACTGTACACGTACAAATGAGGGAGTAAAATCACGAAAAGAACGAAATGTATTATGTCATGAGTTGTGAAAACTAAAATTACATACCAAAATTTACTTTACGTCTCGTCGATAAGAATAGGAAAAGGAAGACCTGTGTACTGAATAATATCTGGTATGTACCCAAGCTTTCTGGAAATGTATTTTCTGAACTAGCAGAGAATGATTTAAATCCTGAAAGTATTTTTGAATTACCAGTTACAGAATTTATTTTCAAGGTTACGAGTAACATAGTGATGTGAAAGGCATTAGAGAACACGGAGGAATTCTGTTTAAGTCGAATATAGAAGCAATAGTTCCCCAACAGCCAGCTCAAGTAAATGCAGTGATTTCGAATGAATCGCTATCATACCGTGAGAGGTGGGGGTCACCAAAATAAACGACACATTAAACAGAAACTTGAACAAGAGTTGGGAGTGAAAGTCAAACTAGAGAGAAATATTTGTGAGTCTTGTGTTTATGGAAAATCGCCTCGTATGCCATTTGGTAGCAATGCGAATACATCAAGTCCAGGTGAATTAATATCGACTTATATCATTAATCTTTTTTGAAGAATCATTTCCAAAGAAACGCTATTTAGTAGTATTCAAAAATAGATATACTAAATTTCAATACAGCTATGTTATTGCAGAAATGTGAGGAGCAAGTGAGTGTCTTGTGCAGATGTTAATTCATGCTAGTAGAGCAGCGGCAGGTTCCTGGGACACATGCAGAATGATATATGAATAGAGCAGGTAATAGATTGTTCGATATATTCATTGATCGATATTTCGCATATTCGATTAGTTGCTAATCAAAAGTCGATTAATTATTGATTAATTAATCAAATAAATAAGTGCAATTAATCAAATTATTTACAGTATTCTTTAATAAAAAAAATGTTTGATATGAAATTTCTTTGATTTTAATTTTTGTAGAAAGGGTTAGTTGTCATAAGGATGATATTGGCATAGCAGGATCTGTGACTTGCTAGATTCGACTGAACAGAAGGATGGGTTGTAATTGCTTATATAGGAGTTGATGTTGCTGTAATAGTGGTAAAAGTAACATTTTTGTTTGTGGATGGAGCGAGACTATGCGTGTCACGTCTGGGACACTTAGTGAGTGAGGTATGGATGGAGCGAGACCATGTGTGCCACTTCTGGGACACTTAGCGAGTGAGGTATGGATGGAGCAATAACACACGGCGGGTTCCTGGGACTTAGGCGAGTAATGTGTGGATGGAGCCAGACCACGTGTGTCAATTCTGGGACACAAGACGAGTGAGGTGTGGATGGATGGAGAACATGCTGCAGGTTCCTGGGACACCTAGGCGAGTAAGGTGTGGATGGAGCGAGACCATGTTTGTCACTTCTGGGACACTAGGCGAGTGAGGAGTGGATAATCGATTGTTCGATTCATCGATTATGAGCAAGGGCACGCATGTCACTTCTGGGACACTAAGCAAGTGAGGTGTGGATGGAACAAGAGCACGCAGGTATGTTCTAGCCCAGTACGATTTATGTTCTAGTAACCAACTGAAATAATGAATTATTAAAAAGGTTACTTTAATCACGAGATTACCACATGCAACATTAAATCGAATAAATAACACAAAACAAATTAAATTAAACAAATGCCCAACTAATATAAAATTACAACTCACTTATCGCCCACGAAGTCAGGACATTACATCCCACAAATGAACAAAACACACTATTTAAAATAATAATTACAACCACAAGCCCAGAGAAGCTAAAAATTTCTCCCTAATTTAATGGCCTCCCACATTGATCCACGCAGCCCAAATCTCCAGGTGTCATAAAACAATTCCCCCTGACAAAAATCCCCTCCAAAACTGACACATTCAGAACATACACAAAGTCACAGATACTTCACCTTCATTGATTCTGAAAACACAGTTTAAGGAAAGTAAAAATGAATGATCACCCAAACTTCTGTTTTTAAAAACCTGTAAGGGTAATTATATCACAAATGCATCTTTCGCTAGCTCATACGACCGTCACAACACTCACACATACTTCGTTATATCGCATGTTAAAAACACACTACCGCAATCCTGTTCTTACAAAACGTTTTCCGATAGCCATGTAACTCTCAACAAATGCACAATTAAATGAAAACTGAAGTATTTATCCGAACAGGCCAGACTTTAATAAACGAATGAGAAGTGTTTTGGCTAGGAACGTTCAATGTTTTGCATTACCCAGCCAGGCAGACCAACGCCTTACTCTTGGAAATCAAAACATTTCTCCGCCCGCTTCATCTCTTCTTCTGCGCACATGACACAGTCAAAGAAATTATGGCAAGTTTTAACACAGTGCGAGACCACACATTTCGACATTTCACCCCAAATGTCTCCCCCATGCTGTAAGCAAGAACAAACTCAGACTCGCACACTTCCAAGAAGGCAATATACTATTCTGTCTCGAGCTAAGGACATCTTCCCTTCCCCCAGCATGGCTTTTTGCCTCCACATTTCCCACCCTCCATTCCCGCATGCCCGGCGAAGTTTCCGTGCAGAGTTCTACTGTGCATTCCTCTGCCACCCTTGACCAACTAACTCAATGATGCGCTAAGCAATACGAATGCTGTCGCTCGCCGAACTTGTCTCTTCTCACACCCTTCGCGAGCAGCCATTCATCTAGCCACCATGGTCAAAAATCTCTCACCACACCTCCTCTGACAAGTTTTCGACATAGTTTAAAAGAAAAATACTCCAAAATCTCACACCTTAGTTTGCTCGAAATCACACATATTTGTCGATAAACCCTATCTCCTGCAACACATCAGCAAGGACAAACTCAAGCTCTCATGCTGCCAAGAAAGCGACATATTATTCAACTTACTGCTTCGGATGGCGAACAAAGTCTAACCATTCACCAAGCCAACAACCTTCCCTTCCCCAAACTTTCATCCACACAGTCGTCAATGCTAATCGCACATGCCATTTTCCCCAACTGTACTCTTGTTCCAGCCCTCTCCACCAGGGCAGAGAAACCATTTCCAAATCACATTCATAATAATGAATGTAACTTTCTCTCACCCATCCTGCTGATGAGAAAAAATATCGCTAATTAGGAAACTCCCAGCACTGTATACTAATGTTCTGAGAGCGAAATGCTCAACAGTAAACCTTATTCTACAAAAAAAATAACTCTCTCACTCAAACATACCTAGAAAATATATCATAACTCCTACACATGCAACCTCAAAGAAATTATACTTCCGAAACGTGTCCATACTACATTCTAGTCAAAAATCAAATAACAATTTAACACAAAAATTGATGTTATAAGTTACGTGCCGTAATATTTTTTTTCATCGATTTACACATGAGATCAAATGATTACATGTTAGGAGTAGAATAATTTACATTCATTATCTCTAGAAAAAGAAAATTAACTCTGCTAATAACAACAGGAAAATATTAACAGAATACAAAGAATTACATCATAAATTAAATGCAATAGAATACTCCCCAAACAATAGGAATTATTGCACAATAAATTGTACATCCAGTCCCCATCAATATCGATAGATTAATTAGATGTATAACACATAAAATATTATTTAAAATATTTTTTATTTAGTGTAACAACAATTTACAAATCATTGTAATTCAATATTTTAAGATCTTGATTCTTCACCCACGATTGAAACCTCTCCATCGGACCAAGGATGTGCCTTTTTTCCTTTTAATTATTTTATCAATCAAATATTCCTTTGGCGAGTTGACTTTTTGCAATTCATGTTCATCAAAACTGCCTCTTATGAGCTGACCATCATTAGTTTCAAGGTAATACAATCTGCAAAATGAATCTCTAATTGAAATAATTTTAAATGTTTCATAAGACCAATTCACCATAAATTTTTTCTCAAATAATCCTTTCTGCTTAGTGATATGTATATTCCACAATTTTGAACATTACTTTTCTTTCGTCGATTATTTTAACATTATTGTGCACAGTTTTCATCAAACTATTGTCCATAACTTTTTTGGGTAGCATCTTCATAGTTCTATAATATCTGGAATTATAAAATTTAACTATTTCAGGCAAAACATTAACCCAATTATAGGTTCCTTTCGACTTGAAATGCTTGTATATTAATGGCTTAATTAATTTTTAAATCATTCTGCAACACTGGCTATAAGATCTGAATGTTGCATAGTGATTAATACCTTATTCTGTCATTAGTTTCCTGAACTGTGCACAAAAAAATTCAGATCCTCTGTCCATTTGGAGCGAATTTGGCCTTCTCTCACATAAAATGATCTTCATTCCATCACTAACCTATTTCCCTGTCTTGTTTTTCAAAGGTATGTCCCAACCATTTTTCGAATAAACATCTATTACAGTTAAAATATATTTGTATCCCTTATTGTAATTGGAAAGCAATATCATTTCACACAAATCGATATGAAAAAGATCATTTAAGGCTTTAGTAATAACTGTTCATCTAGGATATTTTATCCTTGCAGGGGCATCAAGCTCGTGAGCAATCTTACTGAATTTCATTGGTAATATAACCATCATCAGTCAATTCTTGAAAAATAGAAACAAATTTGATTGTATGTGAAATATTCGCAGACTCTCGAAGCGATGAGAAGTTATAAAATATTGAGCAATACATTAGGATTGTTCCAATATACAGGAGAATACTGATCACCAACCTCATCTTTATATGTTCCACTTCCAACAATATCGCTTAATAAATGTAGTTTCGAACGATTTTCATCATCAGCTGAACAATTTTTGCATTTGTTCGACGAATAGGTACTCTATATTTCCTCTAATCGATGTCGAGCTACCATTCATCGCATGTATAAATAATAATTCAAACAATCCTTCACAGACATCAGTTATGTAATCACCTACTTGAATTCTATTTTCAGGCAAAAACTTAATTACTGAATTTGCCAGAAACCATATATTTCCATGTCGATATACACCAAATAATGCATCGTGCGTAGACGAAGTTTGTTTTATAGCTAAATAATGTTGTATTAATTGAGTCAGCTTCTTCTTCTTAGATACTTCCGATTTAATATCCACTAATGTTTCATTAAATGTATTTATCATGGAATTTATTGTATCCATTCTATCTGTAACAGGTTTAAATATTTCTTCATTCAAAACATCCCATTTCATTCGAGCACGCTTAGCTTGTAAATATTTTGCCTTTACAGCAGATACAACTTGATGTAATTCTGAAGCAGTCAGAAATTTTTTTGATTACATTAATGATCCGGGATTTATATATGAATTAAGTCGTTGGTTTTCTTGCCAGTATATTAGGCCGATTAGTTTGTGCTTTATCAATCTTATCGACTTTACTCAATAGCATGTCTAAAATATTTTATTCTAGATTTAAAATCATCAATTTGCTCTTTCAATTCTGTTTGCATAGCTAAACCAGATCTGTTATTGATCAAATCAACATATATACATATATAGTGTCATTTTGTCCATCTGTGTATTAAAATATTTTGTAATTATAGCACTTACCATTTCATTAATTGCATTTTTTAAATGTTCCAAATGGTCGTTTGTTTTATTTTCTATATTTTGCAATCCAATCATCACATTTGCCAATATTTCCGAAATATAACTAATATTAGCAGGCACTTTTGCAATAGTTTCAATTATGTTTAGTAGTCTCTCTTGCATATCGGCCCATTGTGATTTAAATACATTTAGTGTAATGGTGTTTATGTCTTCCACTTAACATTTATTTACTGCATTTACTGCATCGGCATCTTTGGCAACTATACCCACATTATGTAATATATTTCCATTCAAGTCACGATTCCCATCGCGATTTCTCATTAAACAGGTATTGTAATGATCGTGTTTTATATCGCTATGTCCAAACTTTGAAATACTCATTATTCTTCTCTGGGAACTAAAAAACTGTGAAATCTGGACATATATCTCCCTTTATGTAGGGTAAGCATTGGCATAATTTCTAGAAAATCATATTTTTCTTTCCAATAGTAAAAACACATATCTATAAACTTTGTAAATGTTATATCGCCTAAAATGTGATAATTGTAAATATGTTCCAGATTCATACTGTCCATTTTCAACACAATTAACATATTTGCATTATTGTGCAAATTATGTAATGGTATATGTGTGTAACTTTGTGATAGATAAAAACGCTCGACATTTGAATGTCGAGCAAAACTAAAGTATTGCTGTATTTCACCCTGCAGTTCGCACCAAACATCGTCAAATATAAATACGGAATTGGGTTATGATTAATTAAGAGCTGTAATTTCTTTGTTATTTGTAAAAGGGGAATATCACATTTTTCAATTAATGAGAAAAATGTCGTAAATCGTTGATGTTTCTCTTGTTGTATTGTTTTAGAAAACACATATATGTTTTCAAATTTAACTCCATTTGGATGCTCCAACAGCGACATAATAACACAAGTTTTTCCACATGAAGAAGAACCCCTTAGTATACAATGTATATTTGGAGGTAAAAGAATACCATGTTTAGGTTCAATTACGTTTTCTTTCGTATTTATAATTACAGGCAGATGCAAATTTTGATTTATAACCTTCATTCCTACAGTATTATGTAACATACTAACATATAAACTATAAATATAGGTCTATATATTGGGTCACGCTCAGTTGAAAACAATGACCCATACTAAAAGTAACAAAAAAGGATGCAGAGTATTGAATACTTTGATTAATAAATTACCATTTGAATTGCATTTACCAAAGTAGAATTATAGCAGACCTGGAATTAAGCTTGCAAACCATCTGGCACAGAACTATCAAGGAATAAACGCTTTGGATAATGCTTGTAAAGAACACAATATAGTATACGATCAAAGAAACAATTTGAAAGAAAGACATATAGCAGATACAATTCTAGCCGATAAAGCAGCAAATATAAGGAAGAATCCGTCTACATCTACAGGTGAAAAACCTAGTCACCTGGGTTGTTGAAAAAGTTATGCGCGCAAAAGTAAAAGGAAGCATGGGTGTAAAACGCAAAACCATACTAAAAAAACCAAGAAAGGAGGCATATTGACATTTATATTTCCAGCATTATTAGCTCTTGGAGCTTTAATGGGCGGCATTTCAGATCTTGCTAAATCAAGTAAAATAAGTGACAAAGGAATGTATCTTAAACCGTATAAAGTCGATCAAGGACAAAAAACTCCAAACGTGGAAAGAAACACAGAAAGTCCTAAATATTCTTCCAAAAGGTGCATTAACAAACAGAGCCTTTAATGTATTTATAAAGAAACTGGATATTCCCTATTTTTGAGTTGTGTATATGATAGACGAATTACCAAAGAAACGAAACCTTCGCGAATATATGATTATTAATTTAGATTCGAAACAAAATGAAGGAACACATTGGGTTACATTAATTAAAAAATCATTAATTGTATTATGACAGTTTTGGCGATTTGCGTCCTCCAATTGAAATACGTAATTATTTGAAGAACATAATTAAGATACAATTACAAAATGGAACAATTACCAAATACAGTCAAATGTGGTATTTATGTTTATGTTTTTTGACCATAAATAGGATATATAAGTCAATGTAATAGTAAAACCGTTTAGTAATATGTCAAATACATTGATATATTGTGGAAATTTGTCGCAATTGCGGTCGGTATATTTCCCAACTTTGGAGTTAGATGGAGAATGGCAAATTATTTTTAAAATCATTAAAATCCAGAAACGTTTTAAGATGAGGATCATTTTCAATATCTATATTCCAATTTTATTTTGGAAAAATTTCATTTCTACCTTTTTTAACAAAAATATTTCTTACATTACAGTGATCAAACTTTGAAGTATGCACATATTGCTCGGCCCGATTTTTTCTATTAGTTTTAAAACCCACAATTATGTAATCAGGCATGTCAAATTGTAAATTATTCAACTGATCTCTTATATCAAAGTTAAAAACAGTTGTCCCAGCAGAAACTTATTTTTATAAAAGCTGTCAATACTTAAAACCAATATGAATTTTAGGATTTTTACATATTTTTCTTTAATTGCAATTGATATGCTTGCTTCGTATTCAACAATGGGCTGCATAATTTCAAATTTATCAGTAACAATTTTACCTGGATCAGCATAAGTTTTATCAACTGCACCTTTTGCATTTTTTGTTTCATAAACAAATAAACAGTTGTTATCAGACGAAATTCGGAAAAAAGCGATTTTATAACCACCCTTCCAGTAAACTTAATAATTATTAATGCGAATAAAACCAAGTGCATATCTTAATGAATACATTGTTTCATTTCCTTTATCACTACAAACAGATTTTACTTTATGTTTATTATCAACACCAGTAGACTCTAAATAATCATGTTCACCTGGTGATCTTAGCAATATATTCATTATTGTCGAAGTTATTCCTGGATTATCAACAGCCTCAATAATATGCCCATGTTTTGATATTTCTGCTCTAGAAAACCGAAATAGAAAAAAACTAGAACGAACATCTATGTTATCTAATTTTATCTCTTTTTAGTAGGCGATATTCTTCCAAAACATAAGCATAGTTTGGAAAAGAAAAGCCATCTCCTATAGGAATATCTAACTCGATTCTATCATTGTAAATATTCAAATACCCCCTCGTTTGATCAGTTGGGGGAAGTTTGTTTCTCAAAACTCTCAATACCTTTATAACTCGTTAATAAGTAAAAAAATTATATTAAATTGTAGAATCAAAACGAGTTCATCGAGTGAAATTACTCATCGAGAAGTATAAAAATTATAAAATGAACCATGATTTAGAACATGAAAAAAAAAACAAGAAAAAAGACCTATAATTAATTCGCGTATTATAAAATATTGGTAAAAAAAAGTAGAACAAGTAAGTGAAGACAATATAAATTTAATAACAGTACTAGTACCTGTTGATACAAAAAATTTAGATTATCCACCAATGCCAGAAGAAACATCATTTGTAAAAGAATTATTTTCAGAAGAAGAATCTCCTAATTTGGAAGAGCAAATGGGAATTGTACCAATGAAAAATTTACCACCTTTAGCACATGTTTCTACTATAAATCTTGGAAAATATATTTCAGAAAAAATTAATGTTATTAATGATAAATTTGGTTTACGCGGAGTTGGTCAAGATTTTGAAATTGGTGATACAAAAGTAAAAATAGATGGTGATTTTATATTTGTCAAAGATAAAAAATATGAATTAACAGAAGGTCTTATTTATTTGCTTACAAAAAAGTACCTATGTAGAACTGGAAGATAATTTCAATAATGTTGACCTTAAAAATTACAAAGTTATTATTTTAGCAACCAATGCTCTATTTAAAAAAATATATTCCTAATAAGAAAATGAATAATCCAAGTTCAAGTAGTAATACGAAGTATATTAAGCTAATTAGTCCAATTTATGATGAATATATAAAAAATTCACAGTCAAAATCATTGCCAAATACACCAGAAAGAATGGTTTCTCCAAGAACTACTAAATCTGTAGAAGGCATAAAAAAATATAATAATTTGTCCAAAGAATACACTTGGATGGATGATTTAAGAAAATTAATTGATAGATTGGTGAAGAAAATGCTGGATATAATAGTTTTTACAATGAAAAAAGTGATCATAATGAATGTTAAGCAATAAATTTTCCGTATTTGCTATAAATAATCCAAAAGGTATATAATATCTTATAAGAGATTTAAATGTTATTCCGCATTCATTTTGGTATTCAGAACATCATGGAAAAGGTGTGATAAACTGGGCATTAAACAATTAAAATTTTCCCAAGTTACATTTGCCCGGTTATAATTATTGTGGTCCATTTACAAAATTAAATGAAAGGCTGGAAAGAGGTGATAAAAACAGTAAATAAATTAGATGAAGCATGCAAATATCATGATATTGCTTATCGAGATCACAAAGACTTAGAATCTAGACATGAAGCAGATAAAATTTCACAAATAGAAGCAAAAGAAATTATGTTAGATAAAAATACTCCAATTGGTGAAAAAATTGCTTCTGCTGCTGTTGACTCAACTGTGTTTACAAACAGAAAATTAGGATGGGGCATTAAAATTTACTAAACTATTAATTTCTTTTTTACATATAAATGAAGATAACAAATATTACTTTCGATATACGTTACGAGGAATTAAAAAAATTTGGGTATAGGAAATTTTTTAACAGATGGTCAAATTAAAAAAAAATTGCAAGAAGGCAAAAATTGAAAATTAACTTTAAAAAAACCAACCATCTATAAAATGGCGATAGAAAACACTGACAATTGTTTACATCATGGAGGAATTATTTCCATTGTACTTCCCGCTTTAGGAGTGGCTGCTGCAATGTATACTGCTGTTGAACAAACTAGTAAAAATAAAAACAATTAGAAGAACAACATAGACATAATTTAGCAATGGAAAATAATTCAGAAAGTGGATTAAAACAAGGAAGGCCAAAAAAAAAATTGAATTTATCACCATTATCTAATGTCAATATTGAAAAGTATGTAAAAAATATGAAATATTAAAAGTGTCAGAAATGTTTATATGATTATCAAACTACCAAAAAAATATGATCAAAAATAAATGTGCTGTGGTAAATCTTGATATTTCAAAGCATCGAGGAACTCATTGGGTTTGTTATTTTAAAGAAAATGATGTTTATTATTTTGACTAATTTGGAGGAAATATTTCTAATAATTTATTTAATTATTTTAAAAAACAAAAACATTTATTATAATGATGACCAAATTCAGAATTTTAATTCAGTTGTATGTGGACATCTATGTTTAATTGTATTACATATATTCTTTCGAGCAAAATTAAGTTTAGCAATATAATTTCTATATTAACTGACAGATATATTTGGGAAACCATTAATCAAATGTTTAAATAAAAATTTTGACAATATTGCTGAAGATTTAAAAACATATGTAGATTCAAAATGTAATTTGAGTATTTTAATTTACAAAAAAAATTAACCACCTGTTTTGATTTTACAAAAAGTTATGTTTTTTTTTGGGCGTATAATTATTAATACATTTGACTCCATAGATGGAAAAGATGCAGTTAGTGAAAGATTTTTTGACATATATGTAGCAGATTATTTATTTAAAAAAAAATTTTGATTCAAAATATAAAACTATTGTTTCTGATTATGCTCTAAAAGAAGATATACATTTACAATTTAAGAACACTATTGCTGATTATATAAAACGAATAAATAATGCGAAACAGACATTAAAAAAAGATGTAGAATTAAAAAATAAATCTATTGTTGCTGATTATGCATTAAAACAATTTTGAATCAAAATACAACACTAGTGATTCTGATTTTAAAAAATACATAGATTCGAAATATAATATCATTATTTCTACTTTATGGGATCAAATAAGTAAAGTTTTTGTCTATACAACAGACTATGTTTACATTCAAAATCGCAGAATTAAAAATATGGCTGAATCAGAGATGGAAAAGATGCTTTCAACAAAAAAAAATTTTTGATAAAGAAATAGCTGATAAATTACAAAATTTAAACCAATCTTTTTAAAAAAATTATGAGACACATATTCACTTACAAATTGAAAAATGCAAGGAAGAAAAGTATCATATATATTATATTTAAGTGCAAAATGGAATAAAACTAGTAATATATCTCACATAGAAATAATTAAATTTTCTTTACTTTTTTGATGAATTGTAAATATTTATAAAATAATTACCGTTAATCTCAATTTATCTCATGATAACTGCGATACAAAGATAGATTATAGTAAACCATTTGATATTAACACATGTGATATTTTTACTTTTAAAATAAACCAAACTAAAAATATCTGAAAATGATGATGGCTTGATGACTACAAAGGGAAAAATAAGTTAATTTTTTTTTACTATTAAATGGATAACACTTGGTGTTTTAAGTGTATGCAAGGTCACTAAAAATAATAATATAAAAATCCAAATGCAAAAAATGGACGATTAGATTCAGAAAAATATATGCCCATTGTAAAATTATAAAAAATCAAGTTTGTAAAAAAAATTGTTCAATGAGAAAGAATGAATAATTAATGAATTATATAAACTTGTGCAAAAAAAATTTTTTCAAGAGTAAAAGAAATTTAATATGGAATTGATGATTTATTTCAAATTGATCTTGTAGAAATGAATACTGGTAATTAAAAAGGTATATTACACATAAACAATGCATACAAATATATTATGACAATTATTGAGGTTTTTTCAAAATTTGCATTAGCTATATCAATGAAAAATAAAACAGCTAAAAATATATCAAATGGTTTAGAATCTATATTAATTAAAAGAATGCCAAATAATATAAAAACTGATAATGGTTCAGAATTTTATAATAAAACATTTATTGTGCTTATGGAAAAATTTACTATCGAACATTAGTTTTTATTTTCTGAATTAATAGCTAGTGTTGTTGAAAGATTTAATCGAACTTTAAAAAAATATAATGTGAAAAAAATTTGCTTTAAATGGTAATTATTAATTAGATGATGTAGTGAAAGAATATAATAATTTGAAACATAGAGCTATTGAAATGAAGGCAATTGAAATTTAAAAAATGAAAAAAAAATTTATTGCAAACAAATTCTGTGTTTACTAAACCAAAATATGAAGTTGGAGATGTTGTCATGTGAGCAAACTGAATTTTTTTTTTTAAAACAGTTATACTGCTTATTGGCTGACAGAATTATTTAATATTAGAAAGTTTTAAATAACGATGCACCAACTTACAAACTAAAACATATTAATGGAGAATAAATAGTCAGTAGTTTTTTTACGAATATGAAGTAATGAAAACACACTATCCTGATGAATATTTGGTCGAAAAAGTTTTAAAAACTAGAGGTGAACAAGTTTTTGTAAAATGGTTAGATTTTGATAACTCGCATAACTCATAGATTAATGTTTTATTAATCCACAAGTTTATGCAGCCAAGTCTACTTTAGCTGATGTTTGATAAATTTTAAATATTTAAAAAATAATCACATTATTTAAAAAATGTAATATTGTAACATTAATTGTTTTTAACGACCATTTTACTGGTCGTTCGCCATTGTTGTTGTGTCATTGTCATTGTGCTATTGTCATTGTGTTGTTGTGTCATTATCATTGTGTTGTCATTTCTTTTAACATAAACATGTATTAAAAACATTTTTAATTTCATAAAGTCTTTAATTTTATTTATATACTTTCGAGTATTCATTTTTCGACTCAAATCTATTGTAATAAAGCCATAATCTTCATCCAAAGATTAAAAAAAAAAAAATTCTTAAAATTTCTCATAAGTCATATCACCTCCGACAAAACCATAAAAAATATGCTTTCAATTAGTTTAATCTTGTCTAAATATACACAAAAATGTGTATTATCTCTTACCAATTGTTTAGGTATTTTTGAATATGTCTGAGTTAAATAAAATACATCCATATTTTTGTCTCCCCCAAGTAAAATAATCGCGAACAATGTCTTGATTTTCTATAATATCATCATCATATATATCTAGTGAATCTTTTTTGCATTCATCTATAATAGGCATGTCATCAGTATTATTAAAAAAAAAAAGTTAACCATTTGTCTTTAATAATTTTTTAGTTTTTTTGACCACCACATCGATATAATTTTGTAACTGAATATATTTAGGTTGGTTTGAACTTTTTGAACAAACATACAGTTCATTAATATTTAACCAACCTGTTTTATAAAAAATTAATTACAAATTTTTTTTTTTTCACCACTTCTTGGGCCAACAATTATTACGCATATTTATCAGGCAATAATTAACACTTTTAAATTTATTTTTTTATAATTTTTGGAATTATAACTTTGGAAATTATAACACCAACACCCCCAGCAGGTTTTTTGCATCTATATGTTAATTTTTTTAAATGGATAATAAAATATTTAAGTTGACAAGCAATAGTTCTATTTCAAAGAAAAACTTCCTTATAATTAATACATAATGAAAAATCGATCGAATTTATCAGTTTTCATACAAAATTTTTAATGGCAAATATAAATAACAGTAGTATAACATCAATTGAAAAAATGAGTCCTGGTGATGATAAAAATGAAGTTATAACTATTCCAAGAGGACAATATGATTTTGAATTATTAAAAGCAACTATAAATTCAATTGATCCATTTTCAACAAATAATATTGAATTATTAGCAGATAATGTAAAAAATTGAATAACTATCGAATCTAAATTAGATATCAAACTTGGTGATTGATTACCTTATATTCTTGGTTTTGAATGAAGATTAACTATCGAAAAAGACAAAGTTATTGTAGACACTAAACTACCAAATTTTAATCCATTTAAAACAATAATATTCACTGCAATTTAGCATATGGTATTTTCATAAATTACAAAGAAACTTATAAATTAGAAACTGATGTAATTGGAAGTTTTCCACCAAAAACTATTTTTTTTTTTTTAGATATTATATAATTTATGAGCCTGCTTATACATTTTTTTTATAAAATTAATAATGAAAGGTTTAATCATATTGCTTTGGAAATTAGAGGTGAAAATACAAACTGATTGATTTTGACGGTGCTGATATTGACACTGTCTTAGAAACTAAAGAAGTTAAAAATATAATTTAGAGATATAATAATATAAAAATTAATTAAAAATTATTCTTTTTGTCCATATGGCAGTGTATCTATTATATTTTCTAATATAATTCTTTTGTTATCATAAGTATTCAATGTTATTTTATTAACTTCTACTGTATATACTTCATGTTTTTCACTCCTTATTAGATTCATTGTTTTATATTATATTTTCTCTTTAAACAAACTATTCTTATAGTCATCAAATGTAATTCGTTCATTAACTACACATGTTTTCATATCCTTAGTTTTTTATTTTCTCTATTACCAACCTTATAAGCATGCATTGTCTATAGTAAACCAACAAATTATTTCATTATTTTACCATTACATTAATTTTCATTTTTCCTAAAACCTTTTTTATTTATTTGAGGAATGTTATAAATATTGTAATTTGGATAATCACTTGTATCAAATTTTTCTACCATCGACTTCATATCTTCATAAATATCTTTTGTTTTTATGTTACAAATGTATGAATTGGTGTTGTGATAATATAATTCAATTTTATCACCACATTTTGGTTTATTACATTATAATTAATATAATGCATTAATTCTTTCGATGTGTCTAAAATTAACATACCTACCTAAACTGGTTTATTAAATTTTACATTTGTTTTTTCATATCTACAGCTACAAGATTTTCATTAAATATAGTACTTCTGGAATTTAATTTTGCTACTAATTTTCACATTTTTCAGAATTTGATACTAGTTTTATATCATCTCTGTTTCTAATATTTTCCATAGTTTTACCGAACACTGAATTATTCATCAGCTTAAAAAATATTTTTTTAAAATCATTTTTAGCATTAGTTCTCATTGTTGTGTTTAAATCTATATACCTTTTTTAACCAATCGGACTCATTAAACATTAATATTATATGTATTTGAGTAAGTTTTAATGCTTTATTTAGACACTGTTTTAAATTGCGATAGAGTATTACATACTTTTCTTTTTTCTGTCAAGTTGTTACTAATTTAGATCGATTTGTTTATGGAACTCTCTTATTTTCAGAACAAAAAAAGCTAGATTTTTATGTAAATTATGTCGTTTTTGTGGATATTCTATATCAACTTTTAATATATACACACATATTCAAAATCATTCTCCAAATCTAATATTATTTTACTCCAATAATCTAAATCATACAATGTAAAATATACCCAGTCGAAACCACCATATGTTAAATATTGTGACATTGCCCAAGTATATAAATTATTAGCATCAAAATATGCTAAATAATTTGATTTTTTATTAGCATTAAAATCATCTGAATATTTGTTATTAGCTTAAACATATTGCTTACAACATTGTGATATATCATCTCTAATTCATTTTTTAATCATTAAAATCATATGATAATTGTGTAATAAATCTAGTGGTCGTTTTGTCATTTATAACATTGCATCCACGAACTGCCAGAATTACTGTAAAATACCATGTAGAATCTAAATCATAAAATTTATATAAGTATTTCTAAAATATTCGAATATATCTGCTAACAATAATACATCACTTAAAAAATATAGAACATGGCTTTCGCCAAGATTTTTAATATTAAATTGGTTCATACATGTTTCGCATACTTAAAATCAGCGTCAGTTATAAGATTAATTTAATTTATTGTAAAATTCGCTCTTTGGTGTAATTTCGGTTTCTTCAAATTTTTTCCAAATACCCATATAATAATATGGATGAACACATTTTTTAATAACTAAGTCTACATGTTCTTTTGGAAAATGTTTTTGTGTGTGCTTCAGTTGATCTTTACATAAATTAGATGAACGTTTATCTAAACTACTGGCCATAAATTTAAATGTGTCTATAAAACACATTTTTAAATTTTCTGCTTGTTTCCCAAGCTAATAAAGTTTTCCTGGTTATTTGCAATTGATTCTATGTTTTATCACTATATACTTTCTCTTTAATAAATAAATGTGCATCATACCCAACTAAAATATGAAATAAATTGGGAATTTTAATTTTAGATTACAATGATTAAATACTGTATTAATGAATTTTCTACTTATGTGATCATGATGATGCACTTTTTTATTTTCCTCCATATATTCACATTCACATACAGTACATCATTTTGATTTCCTATATAATATTTTTTCTCCTTTTTTAGTAGATGCACTGGTTCAGTTTGTGAATAAATTTCCCCAATTTCTTCTACTTCCCATTTATTATTGTATAAAAACTTTATCAGCATTTGGACCTCGATATACTACTGGAGGTTTATAATCACCATAATTATATTCAACATAATAACATAAACCAGATGCTTTGCGTAATTGATATTTCATTGTGGATGAATCATAATTTAATTTTAAATCAATGATATTTATTTGTTCATTAGTAAGTTTGTATCTTTCTTTAATTGTTTCTTTGTAAAAACCATTATCAATATAGTTCTCTGTTAAAATAGGATATTAATGAATAAATTTAAATTGTTTTATTTCTCTTGGATTTGGCTTAACTGTTGATATTTTCTTTAATATTGATTCAAAATCTGCATATATTTTGAATGGAATCATCGTTGTATGTTTATAATTTTTTAATTTTAATTGCTCTCATTTTTCGAGCAATCTTCAGTACGTTAATTTAATTTTTCTTCAGAATAAAAGGATTGAAGACACATATCACATATATAAATTTTATGTTATTGATTTTTTTGTGCAGAAACCACCTTCGATAGTTCTTTTATCCAACAATATTGCGAATTTGTATCAATTTTGAAATAAAGTAAATTTATATGATTTTCCTTCTTATTTTTGTGAGTTTTAGTATATATAGCATAGGTTTTTCATCTTCAATAGAGTATACATTTATAGATGTATCAATTTGATTTTCAATTTTTGGTTTATCATCAATTTTAATAGGATATTCATATTTATCTATGACTTCATCAATTTTATATTTGGTTACTCTATCTGAATAACTGTGTGCTGGAAATAATGCAGATTTTATCGCCCAAAGAAAACATTTTTAATCATTATGCTTTACATTTGTGCATGCTTTTTTAATATCTTCTCTTAATGGATTATACTTATTTATTGTTAATTGTTTCCTAATTAATTTATCTAAAGCCCATCCAGAATTTCTTTTTTGTAATTCAGATAATTGTGTAAGTATTTCTTGTATTATTAGTTTATAAATGTTTTTAATATCTCCAGCATTTAGTACTGTATAATTAGGCGAATGAAAAGTGAAAAATTGTACTTTATTATTTTCTTACTTATAAAATTAGCATATAATTTAATACTGGTTTTCAGGCCTCTAAATATTTTAAGAATATTGTATATTATCTTAAATATCTTATTTTTTTCTGAAGTCAAAATGGAATGGGCTGTTCTAAAATAAAAGTATTTTCAATGTTATATGCTGATATTCTACCTTTAAAAGCTTTATTAACTAAGTAATTTTTGTTGCATCTTCTTCTATTTTTTTGTTAAAATAATTATTATAAAATGGAAATATTTCTGATAATTCTTTTTGATCTTTGGAATATAATTCATGGATATTTGTATCAGCCAAAGGTAAATATGTAAAATTATTCTTTGTTCTTTTTATCTGCTTTATTTTTTCTACCCGTTTATAACCAGTAGCATAAAATGGTATAAGAGTTCTAATTACATAATTTTTCCTTAGTCTAGCCATATATTCTATTTTAAAATATTTAGCAATACGTCTCAATATCTTCACCCCCTCACCATTCAACATGGTTGTTATGCAAATCTGTATTCTTATAGTTGTATTTATTAGAGAAAAAATTTATAAATAAAATGTAAAAACAGATATACCAAATAAATTAAAAAAGTGCTTAAATTTCTGGGAAACCATATTTGACTTCTTGTTAAGATGATAATTCTTCATATAATCACTAACATTTTTTTAACATGTGATTGAATATTTGTCAGTATTATTTTTATTAAAAGAAATTAATTTTATATATTTATTCTCATTGCACACTTTACATGTTTTTGTTGGATCATTATAATGATTTTCGTTTAAATTATCTAATTCAATATTGTGAAATGTACTATTTTTATGCCTTTTGAGAGATGTATTATAAACATATTTTCCACATTCGCACATTACTCTCTCTTTTTTTAAATTCATAACAACTACTAGCATATTAACTATAACATTTTTTACAGATGTTAAAATGTTTATCTTTTGTCTGTTTATGCAGAGCAAAACTTTCTATATTTAATACTTTGCCACACTTTTTTCATTGTTTGTTATTATTTTCCAATTGATTCATTAAGAAAAAATATTTTATAAAGAGAAAAAAAAATTTCATGTTCAAGTTTTTGCAGTCTTATTAAATTTGTTTCCTTTTAAATAAGACAAACCAAGATTCTTATGAATTGAATAAACTATGTGACTTCGAAATTGATAAATAGTATGAACCTATCGAATTTCAAATTTATGAATCTAAGTTTGTTAAAAAATTAATTGCATTCTAGATGGTAATTATAAAATCACTTTACCAGATCGTTATGCAAAGATAATTGAAGAAAATAGCTTAAAAATAATGAATGAGGGGCGAATTTTTATAGTGTCTAAAGGTTTAAAAGAAATGAAGAATGGAAAATCTTTACATGATATTGAGATTAATATTTAAATTCTATCAATTATCTTTTTTAATATTTAATCTGATTAGCTTGTTTTAGCCTTAAATTTCCTCGATATTTGCATAATTTTGCTTGTTGTGCCTGTGTAAAATCGTGTGAGCACATTTTTGAAAAACTACTAAAATTTTCTTGTTCTTTTTCTTAAAATTGCCCTTTTTTGAGAGCGCCTTTTTAAAAAGCGTTTAGAGCTTAAATTTAGCCCTCAAATAGCTTGATTTTGGCCTTTTTTTTTTACATGTTTTTCACTGTTTTTTCATCGAATTTCAGATTTAGAGTTTTTAATTTTTTTTGTTTCTTTTATACAAAATAACTCTATTTAGTGTGCTGCAATTTTTGTTGTAATTTTAGAAGGAATAACCCCAAATAATGGGGTGGTGCAGGATCGGAATTATGCATCTACTGCCTAGGTGTCCCAGGAACCCACCGCATGTTCTTGCTCCATCTACACCGCACTCGCTAAGTATCCCAGAAGTGACACGGGCGGTCTCGCTCTATCCACAAATAAAAATGTTACTTATACCACTCTTACATCAACATAAACTCCTATATAAGAAATTACAACCCATCCCTCATTTCAGTCGAATTCAGCGAGTCACAGAGGACACATCGATCCTGCTACGCCAATATAACACTTTTAACAAATAACCCTTTGTACAACAACGAAAATCAAAGACATTTCATATAAAAGAATATTTTTTATTAACGAATTCTTTAAATAATTAAACTAAATAATTTGATTAATTAATCAAAAATTAATCGACTAGTCGATAAGCAGCTAATAAAATATTAGAAATATCGAACAATCGATTATCCACTTCATCGACATGTCATTCTACACATGTCCCAGGAACCCGCCACTGTCTCTACTTATGCTAATCAACAAGGTCATTCAGTATAGTTTAACGGTATGTTTTAGACCTTGGTTCTGAATAAAAAATTTAAATTATTTTATATTTACATACTTAAATACCGACACATATACATATAGATTAAATTGAAATAGGTTTATAATTACACACATATATTTGTACCTATAAATATAATTGAATTGAAATAATTTAATATGTACATATTTATATACTTATACATATTTGTATAACTTTATATTTATATAACTACACAGAATTTTTATATTCCTATCTTATATAAATACATAATTATGTATAGTCGAACTATATATATATACATATATAATAGGCCCTTTTGTGTTTTCATCAGGGGCAAACGAGTACTTTTTGGTTTTCTCAGAGTGCTCCCATCTGCGAAGATGAATTTTGAATACTAAGGACTGCCCTTTGACCTCGACGATCATGGAGCTGTGAACCTGCATCATCGCTAATTAGTTGTCGCCAGTGACGATTTTGCGATCGAGTTTTCACCTATATTCAAAAAATGCATATCGGCACGAGAGGGCGGTCCATACGAAGAGTCCTTTTCATGCAATGACGATCAATTGGGAAGCGTGGTGGTGGCCTGTCGTGGTGCTGGGCACTTTTATTGCAAGTGTAAATACACTTTATCTAGGAACCGACGAAATATACCGAGGGACCGGGCCATAACATTTTTCAAGCATGTTTATTAAATAAAATATTCACATTTCAGCTTTTGGAGATAAGACGCTATAGTTTTATTTTAAAATACATGAAATTTTTTTCAATTGTGACCCACAAACACACACCGCACTTATCACTGTACATACAAGCACAATCATAATCAGCACTGGACTTGGCACCACACTTAGCACCGCAATCGCAATCAGCACCCCAATTAGCACCGCAGCACTACAGATAGCACCGCAGCACCACAGTGGTGTTGGTAGTGAAGGTGGAGGCCGTGGTGGTGTTGAGGGGGTTATTTTGGAGACGATATGAGTCCTTTGGAGTCAGAGACTGAATTCCTCACCCGATGTTTCAATATCTGCATGTGATTAGCCACCTGCAATCACGTGGCAACTCGGTGATTCGCTGGTAGGTGCCTGCGCAATGTATTAGTGATGCAGTACGTTTGGTTCAAAGTCAATATGATGCCATAAGTCTTGCACAATCGTGAATTATAAGCAGTAGGGAGGTAAGCTTAGAGGTTTAGTTTGACAGCAGCTGTGCGGAAGGTGTATCGTATTGGCTAGCTTTTACCTCTTCACATAGATTTTTTCTCGAGTTTTTGCTTTCAAGGTCGTTCAAGGTCATGAGGTCAACATCGAGTTAGTCTGCATCTAATATGGCCGTGATAGACTATAATGTATTATGCTTACTGACTTTTACGTATTTTTTCTCGAGTTATTGTTTTCAAGGTCATTCAAGGTCTCTGGGACCAAGGTGGTGGCAGTCTGCATATAATATGGTGGATGGGTGATGTCTACCAAGATGGTGGTTGCCTACCGAGATGGTGGTCGCCTACCAAGATAGTCGTCACCTACTAAGATGGTGGCCTCCAGTAATATATAAAAAAGTGATGAACGAAAAAATCAAGATGATGGAATGAGTATTGGTGAGGGGTGTGGGGGTGAGGGAGTCAGTTGTCTGTTGAAGTTGAACAGGGGTATGTAATTGCTGGAATTGTGGGGTTGCTGGGAATTTGGAGGAGGGGGGGGGGGGACTTCAGAAATGTAGGTTTAAAAAATTAATAATTTTGTAAATTATTATTTTCATAATTTTAATTTATTGATTTTTAATAATAATTTTTGATGATTTTTTTGTAAATTCTTTAATTTTATTTGGATTTTTGCATTCTCAAGGTCAAAGGTCAAAGGTCAATGGTCCTGAGTCCCACTTGCCCTGGCCCAATGTCACCTGGGTCGCTGATCCCTTTCACCTGTTCCGGGAAAATTTTTAATTTTCTGAGGATACTTTTTTTCGCAAATGGGAATAAGAGAAATTTTGAGGGAAAAAGGGAAATGTTCAGGGAAAAAGTAATACTTTTATGGTATTTTTGTCGACTTTGAGGGGAGAAGGGAAATTTTGAGGAAAAAAAGGAAAAAATGGCGGTTGTGTGACATTACAACATGGCAGTTCCTCAATCTTGCCATCCTTTGCCAGACGCCATTGCCCCAGACTTCTTATTTTACTACTACTGAAATCATTTTTTTCATTTGGTGCTATGTTCCAAAATAGCGGACTCACCACAACATATATTTAAAAATTGTATGCTTACACGATGTTCCGTCAGCGTACACAATTTGTTTTAAATTGGTTGAATGATTCCCAAGATATGACATCTCACTCTAAATATTTAAAAACTCGCCATTTCTAAAGTATATGCCTGAGGTGGTCGAAAACTGTGAATGTTAGCTGCCTTTACTCAGTACTATATGTGAACCGTGTTTGGTGAAATTCGGTTAACGCATTCAAAAATTACTTACACGCACACACACACAGACACACACCTACACACTCAGATACACAAATAGGAAAGTTGCATTTTTTCCTGTGGACAGTAGGATAAAATGTGTCTATCAGAAAATGATGTGGCAAACATGAATGTAATAATTCATTTGTCCTCACATAAGTATGAGGATAGTAAAGCAGCTTTGTAAATTAGTGCTATAACTAGAGAGTGTTTATATGTTCTCCTTAAATTTATGAAGAAGTAGTATTATGAGTTTCATTTCAATTGTAACCCCTCATATTTTAACTGATTATAACCTATCCGTATTCTCTACATTTTAATGTTATCACGTAATTATTTTTGGAAATATCGTCAGAGTTGTTTTTTTTTATATTGATAAGATAACCAGTAGTGTGCACTTTTAATAAAACATTGTTCCTCTTCACTTATTACGTCAGACCTTTCATTGACGAGATAGAGGGTTAAAACTTAGCTTGTATCTTGTTTTTTAAACATTCCTAACAGATCAAAGTTCAATTTCGTGGCATAATGACTTATTACCTAAAAAAAAGTCCAACGGCCTTTATTAATGAAAGTATTATGATATATTGTTATATTTAAATCATTTTTTAAATGTACTGTGTTTTGAAAATGTAATAAAAATATTGTTTTTAAAGTGATATTTTCACCTTCTCAATGCTTGGGGCGTGTATGCCAGCTGTGCTTCCTTGGTTTTTAATAGATCCTGCAAGAGTCAGAGTGCCCAAAATGTCATGCATGTATCCAAGTATGAACTGTCAAAATACTGACAGGGCGCACTACGTGGATGCTTGTGGAGGATTGTTATTGGTGCATCTTAGACGCAGACGATGTCTCAGAGCTACTCTCAGCTCCGTAGTGTAGGGCCTGGGCATGCCCATGGCTACTATGTGTGTTTGCAATACAATCCAGTTTTTCAAGCGTGAAAATTTATTAAAAATAATTAACACTTCTGACTGTTGACGTACGAAACAAAATGAACATATACATAAGATATTCGTCGTTTAGCGAATACTGAAAATATTCCGTTTGAATTCGATAGCGAGCATTATGAAGCCAAATAACACCAAACATATACAACGTTATAATTATTTAATAATAATGTTTGATTTTTATGACTACCCAAAGCAGTAGGAAGCAGTAGGTAGCGTTCCTAATTGTGTTCTATGAACACTGTAGTCGTACAGAACAGATGGTTTTTGCGTTACTCCATCAGCAGCACAATGAAACGCTGCAACGACCGTCTTCACTCACTTAATGTGCGGTGAGAGAGGTCGCGTGCTGTATCGCACAGACGGAATGTCATCTCCGTGGCTGGCTCTCCTCTGAAGAGACTTTCCCTCACAGAGCAGCACTCCCAGTTCAGCAGCTGTGGCGTGGGCTAGCTCTCGTACCTCCGTACAACTACACCAGTGTCCTTCAGTTAAGTACATTTAAGATATCAGAAAATATTTTATTAATGAAGTATCATAGTACATAAAGCATAGTACACATGAATCATGAGTTTATCTGCTAAAAATAAGCAGTGGAAAATATTAATTTACGATTTGTTTTTGCAAAAACGCACATTCAAAAATCTCCAAACACTGAACATCACTTTCCAAGCAGAATAAATGTGCCTATGTAGGGTTTGGTCACCCCTAACGGTTACGCACACAGCAAAACAACGTGAGATGCTATCAACGAGATGTTTCAAGAGCTCTGTTGGCAGTTGGTTCGATTCCTCGTGAAAAGCAGTGCGGAGGTCTGGAATAGGCCTTGGGGGATGCTGGAGGCTGCAACTAGTCTCCATAATGCATCTCAGGCACGTTCTTCGCGGAGAATATCTTCACTTTCAAGAAATTCATCCACCAGATTGCCTCGATGTCCACACGCATCTTCGTCCATGAAAATGAAGTGTGGGCCTATTGCGCCTCTGAAAAGTAGCACATGCTGTTGGAGTACCTCGTATCTCTACCTCTGGCCAGTTATTTATGTTTTTTATTTTCTTTATTACCAACCTTATAAGCATGCATTGTCTATTTGAGATCACAGAATAATAACTGCTAAAACAGATAATTCTACACATTCTTCCAACCAAAATATTCTAACTTGTAACTTGTAATACCTCAAATACCTGAACAGGACATAACATTACTCATTATTTACATTCCATTAGAGAATATTGGTTATATCATTCACTTTCATTCATACCAGCAAATACAACAAAACGTTCATATAAGCATTTCTATAGAATAATACCGAGAATTACTCAGATAAACCCATTTCATTAACATCATCATCATCTTCATATCATCGCCAAATCATTATCATATCACATTAACATATTATCACCATATCATCATCATAACATCATAGCATCAACAAAATCATATTATCTTCACAATATTATCATAAACATCACATCTTTACCATCAACATGTCATATAATGTCATCATATCATTCAGATATCAATCACATCATATCAAATTTTAACAAAATCCTGAGTGGTTCTCTGTTCATTATTGAGGTCAAGAGTGGGGCTGGAATGTGAAGGGTGCTTGGTAAATGATTGTTCATGTATGAAACAGGATTAATTGTAGGACCCATACATTAGGTTTACAAACACTTGTTTTTAATTTGTTTATAAATGCTAACTTTAGAAAAATCATAATATATGTGATTATGACAGAAGTAAACTTATTACTATTATATTACAAATCGCTATAAGTTGTGTCACATAAAAAGTATTTTTTATCTCATTATTTTCAGAAAGATTTGAATGTTAAAATTTTTGAAATGTAATCTTCACACTTTTAATACAACAAAAAAATTTAAGACCTGTATTCAACACTAACCCATAAGCTTTCAATATGCAGAAAGGATCGTGGGAGATCTTATAAGTTAATTAAAATGCAATGAATTAAATTTTCACACAGTCTATTGACTATATGCCAAAGTACATAACTTTACACATTTCAGTTTTGTTAATATTCTTGTGCCATATGTAAATTTTTTGACAAACAATTTGACTCACATTAAACAAGTAGACAGAATTTGGTAATAACTACTTGCACACATTGAGAGTACATTTTAACTACACAAGTAGACACACTTTTGGCAATTTAACAAGTGGAAGAAATGTTTTACACGCCAGAAATTACGCACAGAAGGTACATTTCACTTAAAAATACAGGAGGTATCACAATTAAATATTTAACAAATTACTTACACAAAAGCTACATGACATACATTTTACAACTTGACTTTTCCGCGCAAATTCATAAAAAATTAACTTCATCAGTATTTTCCTCTAGCACTTTAAACTACGTGCAAGAAAGGTTTGAGGGTGGATCCTCGCTCTTCTCAATAATCATTTTCTATGCACAAAACAATTACCTGACACACATCCACTGACCACTAAATACTCATTCACTGCTTTCAAAACATGAACATCCCCATCACAACATTCAAGGTAATACAATTGAAATATATGGTCTGGTCTATAAATAACATGCTTAAAGATATACTTTTTAGCACAATAATTAGTGAGAATGCGTTCATTCTTTCGTTTAACATTGCACCTTTTCTCAGACATGTACAGTCTACATTTATTTACATGACAATTCACACTGTTACAATCACTAACACATGATTTAAGTAACTTAGCTTTGTTACTTGTTAGAATGAAGCCGAATCACTACATACATTAGAAATGAACATTACCTTCACACATCTCCTTGTAGGTGTTAAATGAAAATGGTATCTCATACCTCACTGAATAGAGGCCGTGTTCGATGAGAGAGCATTTGGCGTTAGGTTGAAACTTCATTCTGGAAGAGAGTTGAAAACTTTACACGAGTAGGTGCTACACACTGATGGGAACGAGTGCTTCTCTTGTGGAAAAATGAAGGTGTGAATGTCATCTTCGCACACCTCCTTCCACCGGATGCTGACCCCTTGATGTGGACTATCAAGTCGATAGCTGACTTTCAACTTGTCCCATTCTTATTCAGCAATCACTTCACCATATGTAGCTGCAATTAAGTCCTGTAGCGTACATGGAAGGGAAATACCAGGTCTCAAATACCTCACTGCGCAACCTCCACAAGCAATGACTTTCCCAAATCTCACTCCACGATACGTATCAAAGTTATAATACCAATGTTCTAGATCGTTGCATACCTGGACTTGTATATCTCCTCTATGTGGCTTGACATGCACTCGCTGATAGCCCACAAGGACCAGCAGTTGCACCCAGATAAGTATATGTTCAAAAACGAAAATGGGCGACTAGAATCGAGTCCGAGTTTTATACTTATCTACAGTGAGCCTCAGAAGTATTGACGAGCCAGCAAAGAGCCTATGATGTTGATGAGGACATGTCTTTTTTACAGCAATACTTCCAACTGTAAGAAAACTGAATGCCACACAAAAATTTCAATTAAGGATGCAGGTTATGAGAAATTTACAAATGCGCATTCAATACAGGCTTATCAGTCCCCCCACCACCTGTTTTGTCTTCTTCACATTATTCTGCTGTTAATGCAACCCCATATTGGAAACCTACCCAACCTCGGCATGCCTTCAACAAATCTAATATAATATATTTACATCCGCATATCCAAAACTTTCAGGCTTTCCAACCACTTACCCGATTTCAACAAACCTCCATTCAACCACACCAACCACCAATTCTATCAAACCAGCCTCACATACAATTGCAAACACCGTTTGCTCAGTCTCATCAAAAATCCTTCAGGCACACTTGCCAAACATCACACGAATCTCAGACATACTCCCCAGGTACATCAGTGCAACATTTCTCGCCATCTGTATCCAGTGGAAGAAGATTTCAGTGGCGAAGAAACAAATGATTTACTGTACATAATTATAAAGTTAAGAAATCTTGTTTAATTCTTCATGTTTTTAGTGTGTTAATTCTGTATTTATATTAATGTTGTCATGTTTTGAACATGTATGTTAATAAAAAATTACAAGGAAAGTGATTATATCAATGTTGTTGCAGTATACTATTGATTGACAATACGACAATACTAAAATATAGGAAATCAATATATGCATGCATTACATTCTTACCTCAATGCTAAGCACACCCCGAGCTGAGGGGTTCATATTCAGAAACGTGTAAAACAAAAACAAGAAGCTAGACGGTTGGAGATAATTATGCCGTAGCCTTTTCATTGATTTCGACACAAAAGGAAAAGAATAAATAATTAAAATTGTTACATTAATCATTATATACACTAAAAGGATAAGTGTGTGATTCTCGGAAAGAAAGGTCCATATTTTTAAGAACAAAATACAGATTTAAAGAATGTATTATAATTCAATAAAAACAAACTTAGCACTCTCATATTGTATAGAAATTGTAGCTTGAACATGTACGTTTAATAATGCAGATTACACATAATAGGTTAGGATTTCAAAACACTAAATTTCAAGCATGGTCCTATCTTTAATACATTGAAAAATGTCCCATATTGTTCTCAAACAAACGTGCGCTTCGTCGCATTTGCTTCAAATTTGCACTATGTTATTTGAATGTGATGGGTTTTGTAGTCACTATTATCTACGGAGTTTAGTAACTATGATACAATGAATAGCTGGTTCATTATTATTTCGAATATATGTGTAGTCTGTAAATATTCTTACTTAAGTAGCATAGACTTGACGCAAATATAATGCAAGAAAATTGTACACATGTGTTATGTCATTAACAGCTTTTGCGGTTGTAACAGTATTTACTCGGCCCTTAATACATGGTTTCTGCATACATCAATGTTGCAAGTTACATTGCATTGCTGTTGGCCTGTATTGCCCCGATATTTTACCATTTCCACTGACGAAATAATCGGCAAATATATTTCAGGTCTCTGAATATTATACCGATTGCCATCATTGGCTATTTCTGAATTGGATGTATCTTCTAATCAAATAAAATTTAATATTTCTTCAACATGACAGCCATCACGATCATATACTGCAGCTTCAATACTCACTAGAGCAGCACCACATCTATTTTAAAGCGTGTCGATTTTCGTGCCCTTGTGACAAACTCTCTGAACGCTCGTTAGTTTTCACGCACATTGTTTTTTGTGCCTGTGTGACATTGGCCTTAAACCTATGCACCCTAGCACCTGTCTGCAGCCCAATGGGGCGGTGGAGTTAAAACCCTTTGATACTACCAATCTCAGGTCATTCGAGAGCTAGCACTCCTAGCAAGAGGACATGTACGGAGTTGGCGATTATGCAGTGTATAGATTAAATAATTACTGTTTTTGCACAAATGCATTGATTCTACAAATTTGTACTTAGTAAATATTCATTGTGTTTTTATATAATTCATTACATAATATACTGATACAATCTAATTACACATAAACATCCCTTATGCAACTGCATTTACGCCTCCCAATATCCTCACTTGCGATCCAGCAGCTCCACTCATTTCTCTCCAGCTACCGAAGAGTCAACACCTCTTGTTAGTTACGCAAGTGTGTAGCTTGCACAAGTGCGCGATTACATAATCTAATTACATGCAAACACTATTCCATTATGCAACTGCATTTTCCCTATGAAATTGCATTTTCCTTATGCAATTCCATTTCCCTTACCAAAATCGCCACTTGACCAGCTCCACAGGTCAGCTTTTCTTCAGCTACCGATAAGTCAATATGTGTTATGTAATTGCGCAAGTGCGCAAGTTATCTAAGTACCTTGTACGGGAATCGAACCCAGTAACTATCCTTCCACAAGTCGTCAGAGCTACACACTCTGGCGGCTCCCCAACCCACGACGCCCGCCAAAACAACTCCTCACATCTTCGGACAGGGCATTGGGTTGGACAGGGGGAGGGTGATCAAGGGGTGGCCGGATAGGAAAGGGGGAGGGGGAGTGCATGTGCAAGGTGCATGTGCAAGTTGCATGTGCAAGTTGCATGTGCAAGTCATGTCAATTGAGGCCATTCGCATCGTAGTACATACATGCACCTACTACTAACAATGTACAGTAAGCTGGACAGTTTAAAGAGCAACATTTGAAACATTTTCCTGGCAGCATCAATATTTTAACGTGCACAGCGAATAGGTACTCAATGTATTCAATAAAGTTGGGAGCTAATTATGAAACTGTGATGTGTGTCTTATAAATATTGTTTCACATCAGTGGCGTAGCTTTTATGGAAGCAGATACGAGTTACTGTTTTTTTTTAAATATAATAATTCATTTTTTTTTTATTTTAACTTTTGTCTCAAGTATACACATTCTCGTACGACAGATTTCAGAGTACAGTCTGTTCAAGGTTTCTTAATACGTTTTGAATATAATCTTTGAAGAAACACGCCATGTATGATGTATTTTGTTGATGCATAAATATGGCATGCATCACAAGTTTTTTATAATTGTGTTAAAATAGAAGAACATAAATGTACCTTATTTATGTAAGATATAAATTTTATAAATATGTTATTTATAAATTATAATATTTAATATTAAGTCAACATGTATAAAAACAGGGAGAAAATGTGTGTCTTGAAAATACCTAGTAGTACATATTTCTTTCGGAAAAAAAATATTACTCTGAGTGGGCATGAATGCGGTATATTTTCCCTATGGTGAAATTTTCTAAACTTGGTTAAACGTTGTTTTTCATAAGGTGGAGTGATATCCTTGAAATTGAACCTAAGCAGAGCTTCAGAGAAGATGGAAGTAACCATGAATGGACTATAGTTAAAATCATGGGCGATAGTTTGCGAGGTCAGAATCTAGCATCAGCCTTTCCCTGGGTGATACTTACTGCTGCATACACAACGATATTGTGTCATTGCTTGTTGCTTGTTGCAATGAACTTACTGAAACTCTTCTGGTACGTTCACCTGTTAATAATTCCTAAGCGCTTATGAAAGAAAAATTCCACTTTCTTGCAATACTTAAAACTAAACATTTATGGATCAATAACAAACGCAAACATTGTGTTGATTAAGCTTACGTGGCAAATTTATTTGAAAAAAAAATAGTGGAAATTTGTTGGCAAATATGCTCTAGTACAGGCCTGGCCTGTTATAACATTTAATTTGTGTAAATTCCCTCTCTCTAGTAAATATTTAGTGTTCGAATTTCTTAAAGAATTGTTTTACTACTTTTAGAGTGGCACGCGTTTAATTTATTGCTAACGTACCATCACAAAATATCGCAACATATTTAAAAAAAAACGAACATGGCACTGGTACTGAAAACTTAATATTCTTTAGCGGTAAAGTTATAATAAAGACTATAAACCACCCCGGCCCGTCTTATCATCCCACTACAGCGCTGTGTACGCCATTGTCAATATTGTCATGATATTCCAATCACAGCGAGTGCAATACTATTACTTATGCTCCTGAAGATGTCCGAGTGTCGCATGCTACAGGTCACTACACACCTGGCACACGTATACACACTCTTTTCATAGAAGAAACTTAGCAGCAGTGCCACGTATTTAATTACCCGCAGAGCAACTCTAACCAACATTTTTTCATGTTTTCTACTATTAAAATAAAATTTTAAATTGTAAATTTATTATAATTGTCGTAATTTGACATGTGCGATGAGTGATATCCATCTGCATGGTCATTTACATTGTAAATTTTCTTATCCACATAGTCAATTCTAGTACTCACTAACTTTTTGATGTCTTTTATTTTCCTATTTACATTTCCATTCCCTTGTGAATTTTCTTATCTACTAAATCATTTACATTAGTGCTATTTACATTCACATTTACACTATTTACATTCCTCTTTACACTATTTACAACAGAATTTACATTCTCATTCGCACTAGCTATTTTATTATTTACATCTTCTCTCAAGGTAATTAATTACACTTGCGCTCAGTTGGCTACCCAGCCTCTGCAGTACTTCTAGCTCGGAAGGCATTTTTCTCATCAACATTCACGGCAATGATTACACAAAAGTCTTAATATTTCGGCGTACAGCTGTAGCAATGAAATAATTTTTCTTAATATCAGTAATTATAAGCCTATTGCCTAACTTGATTTACAATGGAATAATATGTAATGCAATTGCCTCGATCTCACGGAAAATTTATTTTTCATACGATCTAGTACATTTTTATCTCTTTGTAGCTCTAATCTTTAGCGCTGCGCGGGATTCTTTCTATAATCTCGCAATACGAAAGCGGCCTTGCCAACGATGGTGACACACGAAACGATAATGATGTATAAAAAGAGGACAGAGCGGATAGGATGCGGATACGCAGTGCTCTGAAATTGTTATCAGAGATTAAGAGGCTACATTCCAGATAAAAGTATTCGTGTGACTGATATTGATATAGTGTATCGCCTACGATTGCCATCATGATATGTACATATTGTAAAGTCGGCAGGCTGCGTTGTTCATCACGCACCTCGTTGCTGTTTCATCACCACTAGACGTAATTCTCAAGTGACATGTTGCGTGACTGTAGAGCAGGCATGTCAAACACGTGGCCCTGGCTCGTATCTGAGAAGTAAACCAGCTCCACCGCGTGCCCGTAAACAGCTGTAGAAAATGTTGTTTGGTAAATTTATAACCATTCTCACTATAAATAAGCTGTAAGTCACTCTTTAGACAATTCACGGTTACTCCCAACATTTATATAGCCCTGATAAAATTATATTTCTAGGAAATTCCTCCACCTTATGCAACCAGAGCTTAACCGAGTATAGGAAATTACTCCGAAGGGACAATGCATCGCATACGTGCGTGCTCAGCGTAACAATATTTTGCATAATAACTATTTCTTAGTAGGCATTAGTTGTGAGAGCAGGGGGGTTCTGGATCAACACGTGCAAGAGGGACCTATGTGCCATTTAAAAAATCGAGGTTGTGTGGATTCTCCATCGCCCCCTTCCCCTCCCCAGTCTGTGTGTATCCCTTCCCTCCCTTCCATGAGGTGTGCTGTTATTGGCCAATGCGGGTTATGCCCTTTCCCCTTTCCTCCAGCCACCCCTTCTAACCCCTGTTTCTCCTACAAGGTCTGCTGTGAATGGCTGTTGGTGTTGCCCCTCCTGTTGGTGGTTGTGGATGGAGCTACCCCTCCTTCCCTTGGAGGTGTGTTAAGATTGGTCAGTTGGTTCTTGGAGCAAGAAAAGCACAAGGGACATTTGGGGAGAGTAGGTGTTACCTATTCTCAGGCTGGTGGACAATGAGCTCTGGAGGTCGGAAGCAGTTGAGAGTTGCCTGGTCGGAGCTGGCAGACGACTGAGGTCTGATGGTTGGCGAGGGGACGGATTGGGAACAGTATAGTGGTTGACTGTTTGGTGTCTGGCAGACGACTAAGCTCTGGAGGTCTGGAGCAGCAGAGGTGTTGCCTGTTCGGATGTAGAAGAGTGACTGAGGTCTAATGGTGATTGAGGGGAAGGGAGTCGGGAGCAGCATAGGGGTTACTTCATCAGAGTCTTAATTAAGACTATGCTCTGGGTAGTCAGAAGCAGCAACATAAGTGCTGATTGGTCAGAGGTCTATGATAAACTGAGGTTGGAATTGTGCAATTTAGAGAAATCACCTTTAAAAAGCTCAACAATAACTCATTAAATTTTGACCATTACAAATCTGGAAATTGAATAACTGGAAAATAACTGTCGCAAATCTAACATTTAACAAATTCAAAATCTCTACAAATCTAGGAAACGAACAATAGAATTATAGTACCATAAAATCTGTAATTACTAAGTACTCATAATGAATAATTAGCAATTGAATGATAACTGTAAGTACTGAGACATTGATTAAACAATTGTGCAAATATTGAGAGTAATTACACACTAAGTAAGCATACAGAGAGCCTAATTGTACACCCATGCCTGGCACACTTGACTGCAGACTGAACACAGTTTGTGTATATCAAGAGCATTTAACACACAGCCCAAAGATCTCAACACTTCTTTTTTTTTTTAAATGAAGTGCGTGAATATTCAGTAAAGTTCATTTTATTGTATAAAAAGTCTGTTTCAGTAATGTATTATTTGAATAAAGACTGCTTAAACATATTGTCCACCCAGTATTTGGAAACTCTGATTTGTAAGACTGTTTATTTTGCATCTTGTATAAGCAAAGTCCATTCCTTGTTGTAATTGTATATTATAGTGAATGGTATTTGTTTTCGAACTCATTTCAATTAAGTAGCAGTAAAATTTCTTGTTGAAAATAGAATGTTATGTATATATGTATGTAACATATAATTTAATTAAAAGAAAAGTCACTATTAAATATACATTTATTAAATGAAAACACATCCAATTTATTTCCTTTCATATTTTTAATTAATACATTGAGTAACACTTTACAAAAATTGTCTTGCGATTTTACAATTAGTTAAGATCTTGATTTATCACCCTTGATTTATCATTAGCTTTACTGAATCCTTTCCAGCAAACCAGTGACCCAACCATTTCCCTTCTAATAACTTGGACAACTAAATATTCACTTGTAGAATTAACCTTTTGCTATTCAAGGTCACAAAACTTCCTTTTATTGGTACGTTATCATAGCTTTCAAGGTAATAAACTCTAGGAAACAATTGTCTAATAGAATTCACTTTAAATAATCATACAATCAATCTACAGCATTATTCGTCTCAAAGACACCTTTGACTTTAGAGATACGTACATATTTTCTGACTTTAAACTTCTGTTTTCTCCCATCGATCACTTTAGGATTATTGTGTACAGTTTGGTTAAACATGTATTATAATGACTATGTCTTATACCACTATGTCCAAACTTTGAAATACTCACTATTCTCCATTTAGAAGTATAAAACTATCAAATCCACAATGATGCCATTCATTATATAGGAGAAGTGTAGAAATAATTACCAGAAAACCATATTTGTTATTCTCACAGCAAAAACAAATTTCTTTAAACTTTGTAAATAATATATCGATTTACATATTCAATATTATAAATATGTTGAAGATTATAATTGTCCATTTTAAAAACAATTAACATATTTGCATTATTAAGAAAATTATGTTTTGGAATATGAGTGTAACTATGCGATGGATAAAAACAGTCAACATTTTAATGTCTGCTGAAACTAAAATACTTGTGTATTTCTCCTTGAGGTTCACTCCATATAACATAAAATACTGAATTGAGTAATTCTTTATTTGGAGGTGTTATTTCATCTGTATTAATAAAAAGGAAATATTGGATTCTTTCAATTTATGTCAAAATGTACGTTAAACATTGATATTTTTCTTGATGTATTCTTTTGGAATACAAATATACATTTTAAAGCTTAAGTGAATATGGATGTTCTAAAATGACATAATAACAAAAGTTTTTCCACATGAAGAAGGACAGCTTATAATAGAAAGTATTTTCGATGGTAAAACAAGTCCATGTTTCTGCATGTATTCAGTTATGTTTTAAATCTTAGATACTATTACCAGAAGATGTACACTTTGTTTTACACCTCCATTCTCTGTTATATACTGAGGTAAAAAACTATAAATCAGAACCTACGTAAAGTATCACATTCAGTCGAAAACAATGTCTTATACTAGATGCATCTAAATGTTGTGGAGTATTAAAAACACATTGATTAATGAATTGCCAGTTGAACTGCATTTACCATCAAACATATACTGTGGTCCAGGTACAAAACTTTTAAAACATCTAGTCTGTATCAATCAAGGAATAAATGAATTATATAAAGCCTGCAGAGAGCATGATGTAATATATGCTCAAATAAATGATTTAAAACAAAGGCATATTGCAGATTCGATTCTAGCTGATAACGTGGAAGATTCCCGGTGGTTCAACTGGTGAAAAGCTCGGTGCTTGGGAGTAAAATGCAAGAACTTCATAAATGTATGATTGTTAATTTAGATTCAAAATAAAACAAACAAACACATTGGTTTGCATTAATTAAAAACAGAAATGAGTAATTGAATTATGATAGTTTTAGTGATTTAAAACCTCCAATTGAAAAAAAATAATTATTTAAAGAATTTGGAAATCAAATACAATTAAAAAACAAAAATTACCAAATAAATTCAATTGTGGACATTTGTGTTGAAGATTCCTGACTATAAATAAGATAGGAAGTTCCTAAAAAAATATTAATTATTTTGATATTAAGTGGAAACTCGTCACAAATGCATTCTGTTTACAGCTTTGAAGTTAGCTGGTGACTGGTAAATATGTTTAATCGAATTCATAATTTACAACAGCATACCAAATATTGATATACACAATCCATCATTACTCATTGGTGAAGAAAAATATAGGATTGTGATACCACTGGGGTCATATGAACACAAAGACTTGGAAACATTTACTAAGGCAGCATTGCCTAAAAATTTATATTTTCGATTACTTGAAGATCCAATAACCTTAACTAGCACAGTGCACAGTAATGTCAATATTGATTTCATGGAAATTGATTAAATTGCATCTATGTTAGGTTATAACAGGAAAGTGTATCCCACTAATCATTTACACAGATTATCATAACAAGTTAATATGTTGTCAGTTAATGTAAGATGTGTAAAAAAAATATTGTAGGAGGTTCGTATTTGAATGGAAAACCATCACATTACATGAATTCACTGGTGCAGTGGCTTCAGGGTATAAGATAATTGAAAAACCAAAAACTTTAATTTATCTTTCACTAATAGCTAACAGTGTTGACGAAATATTTGATACAATTGTCGACCAAAATGGTAAACATATTGATTTCAGAAACAAGAAAATGACTGTACGATCACATTTGAAGAAAAGTATATAACCACACAAAATGGGTATTGTGTATTGTACTGAATATGTTCCTAAAGCCGGTGGCTAAAAAAACAAGTAACCAAAAAAGGATGTAAATGTAATCATAAAGCACTCACTTAATTTCAGAACCCTGCGAGGTTAACATGGGGCAACAATTTGTTTTTAAGAGAACTAGGATATAAAGTTAATTGCAATAAAACATGTACTTAATGTCAAGCAATCCACAAGTTATGAAGATACAATCACCAATACTGAAATACATGTTTATGAACCATTCCGAGCAGGACTACAAATATTTCCGTCAAAAATAAAGATTCCTATACAGAACCATGGCATTTATACTTTACCATCAAAATGGACTTTGCGGTTCAGAGGAACAATTAGAAAGCCAACCGATGCAAGAAATCCAGTAACTACGGGAATAGTAAGAAACAGGATACTTTCTTTGATTTTATACAGTGTGGTTGTCTTGGTCGTTGTACTTTTGCTATTTTAATGCAGCACTCTTAGACATTCGGCCTTACCGTGCTTCAGCCTCCCAATAGGCGGGGAACCGGAATCACGTCCTCTCAACACAAGGAGGCCAAGATTAATGAGAACGTTGGCCAGATCCTAAGCCCAAACCTGGCACGTCCGAACATCCTCGCCTCCTCTACCACAGAGGTTCTAAGACCCTCGCTCTCAGAAACCAAGTGTGTGGTTTGTCTAGGGTTCTATCCATAACCCTAGTGCCTCTCCAGAGAACAACCGGAGCTGGTTGCCGCTCACTGCCGGGTCTGTAAAAGGGAGTGGGAATTTCTCTAGACCTCCTCCAACATACGAAGTCAACCACTACCAGCACGAGTCCAACCCTATGATCGGTCACCAGAGAGAACCTCATGGTAGGGCCAACTAATCGTCCCATTCTACCACTTAATTTCCATGGCACTTGTGGGTTATTAATGGCCGACATTATCCCCCAAATGGAGTGGCAAGAGGAAGTCCCTTTCACACAAGGTGGTTGAGAAGACCTCGCTGGGCATAGCCTTACACCCAATTAAGGGCCGGTCACACTCCACTCCATGGGAGCCACATCCTTAATGGCGGGGAATTACTGACCCAGAATGGCCACCACCCCAGCAGCCGGGCACAAGAGAGCAGTCGGGACACCTCCCCGGTGTCGCAGCTCACTGGGGATAACAGCCCTTGCTCTGAAATTGGAGAGTTCATATCAAATATCGTCTCCATGGTTTCATCACTGCAATTAATCCATTGCTCCCTCGACCACCGAGGTGTTACGTGACCAGTTCCCAGTTCGGGAAGGCGTCGGCCATACTCCATTCCATGTCATTGTACTTCTACTTTGAAGTACTAACCTTGGGCCCCAACAGCCTGAGTGCTATGTGGTCCAACACCCCACCAAGTGGTCGAGCCTAGATACCAGCTATTGATCCAACCATAATGGTAGATACCCCTAGCCAGTTGCGAGGACCCTGGCAACCCATAGGGAACGGGCGGCGTTGCCCAATCTGCTAAGCGATTATCAGGGGTGGCCCGAGAAGCCTTGGGTCGCCTTGAGTGGAGAGAGGCTGAAAGAGACGCTTCATCCACCCTGTGCATGTTGTGTGTGGTGCATACCTAGCTCGGCATACTATAACATGGTAATGCCACACCGCCTATCATGCCCGGGACTTTCCTCCTGTCTACTTCTCCCCATGGATATTTCCCGAAGAGTGCCTCACCCAGGGGTCACACAACCCTACCCCCCTTCATTTGATCGACAGAATGGCATATTTGCTTAGTTGTGTTGTGAGTAATTATAGATTGATTGGAATGTCTGAAGTATTCGCATATAGATGTGGGTGCCACAAGTATAGGTTGGATGAACTGTGGGGATAGGTGTTCAAGTGTAGAAGACTTATCCAAATAAAAATAACATTTTACCCTTTTGCAACTTTTTGCTTACCATAGGAAACTGAGGATTTCCAGAAAACTTAAAATGACATGCAAAGCACACTCATGCATACATTCACACCACTGCAAAGTAATAAAACATGTAAAACATTGAAAAGTAATTTATTACTGTAATGGACAATAATTAAAACCAGACCAAAATTCTTGCTAAAATCAGAAAAATGTACAATTAACTGTGAAATATTTTATAAACTTCAAATGCGGGTGTAATGAAAATTCCTTAACTCAAAAATAAAAAAAAATATATAAATACCAAAAATGAAGTACCACCATCCTAACAAAGAATAGTGTTAAATCAATTAAGGAAATTAAAATTTAAAAGATTGCAATAAAATATTACAATTTGTGATGCTCTAGTAATAAATAATTGAAATTAAATTAAAATTAATAGAGAATAGTTCTTAACCGGAAGTAGCTCTTCTTAATTCCTATCTGTTCAGAGAATCAAATTAAGCTCCCAAAATATGTAGTTGCAGTTGAATTCTCACAATCCAAACCTTACTTGAAAATGTTAATTTATTTTAATACGCCAGAAAATTCCACATCACTTTCAAACTAAATGTAGATTTCCGTCCAGAAGAAATCATACTGAGTTCAGAGCCATAAATTTTAGTATCCTTCGGTGTACTAGCTTAATAGGTAGAGTGGGACTACGGTTTTAACAATCCATATATATATATATATATGTAAGAAAAATGAAAAATTCCAAGTTAAACTCTTTAAAAATATATTACAAATACATAGAAATCAAATAACAGTGAAATTAATAGTAGATATTTGCATCCAAACTCACAAAATACATGGTGGTGTCACCTGGATATCACTGTAGTGCTAACATAGCAGACATGGCGCTTGGCGTCTCAGGATCAGCGTCCTCGGCATCTCTGCAAAACTCACTCATAAAATAACTAAATGCCTGCAATCAACTCTCTTCTTCAATAGGTTGATGCAGCAACCTAAACACTATTTCTGGTACCTATACCTAACCTATACTTAGGCTGGCACTAGGGATTCTCTAGGTAGATATTCCAGCGATATCTTAAATATCCTTCCATGTTAAAGGTCTCTCCCAGAAGCATCGTCTTCCGGTATCTCCACTACCAACTTGCCAATGACGTCCTACTTCCTGTTATACCTCATAAGATGAAATAAACCAAATATTAAATATTTTTCAAATTTAAAAAAAAATCAAGCATTAAAAATCATAAAATAAATTCAGTGAACAAAAAATAAACATGTAAACATAACATTAAAATATTAAAATAATAATATGCCAAATCTCAGAATAATGTGTGAAATATACCATAGAATACTGAAATTACCTGGATTGTTCATTTACATAAATCATACATTATGTTATTTTAAATGTGTTACAATTACATATGAGAAACATGTGAAAATTAATAATAAAATCCAAACAACATGTGAAATAAATAAATAATACAGTTCAAACACATCTGTAGCTGATTTGCATATCCTAGACATAACCTATATACACGTGTTCTGTCGAACAATGACAGAAAATTGCCCCTCATGGCAATTCTAATGTTCCTAAATGAAGAAATACAAGAATATAGGACACATTATTAATTTACAAAATAATTACTTCATTTTACCATAAAATAAAAGAAAACAACATGTTCATAACCTTACATGACATGTAAACATCAACAATACACAACAGAATAAATAAAACAAACATACACTTTGTCACTTACCAACTGTAGCAACAGTAAGAAAACATTTCTCAACACACATAAAATAACATTTAAACATTCTCTGTATAGCGTCATTACTTATAAAAATCAGCAAAATAATATTTTATTCACTCATAATATAGTTACAATCTTCAATACAGATGTAAACTTTGTGAAATTCAATAGTACATCACAATTTACTTCCTTTTTTGAAGTGCCTTTCGCCATTCTCCTGTGGCGAAACAGGACGCTTGACGGCCAAGCAGCAGGGCTCGGGTTGGTGGCGCAGAGCTATCATGTGTCACTTGCCATCAATACCCACTGCTCTTTCGACGCAATTCGTCGTCTTCAACTGTAGCACCTGTAGTACGTTAATGGCTCCTGTGCACGTTCGAGCACGGTAGAAGTCCCATTAAAACATGTAATTTCCACTTAGGAAATTTAATTATTGTGTTTTCAGTGGCATCAAATCGTAGCACACATATGGAGCTTTAAAATACGTGAGGAGTTACTACTTCTGTCGTTACGATAGTCCATGAAACGACATGGCAACTCAACGACGTCAAAAGTGGTGGATAAAAACAGCCATTACGACTTCAAGCAATGTTAATAACGTGCACATCGCATCACTTTGCATGTGTAACTAAACACTACATAGGTTTACACTTTAAATGTTATTATCATTCTGTTTTCTCATTACTCTAGTTCACTAACTTAAATTTCCCACCTATTAACACCAGATAAATTGTTTATTCTGAACTAGTATTGATAACCAATACTTAACTCACATATTTATCGATCATGATAAATTAATAATCTGAGGCGTGTTTTTATTCAGTTCATATTTCGAAATTATTTTCATATCATCATTATCTCCCTATTCACTAGCAGTAAAAATAAATAAAACACATAATATTTACACAATACATAAACATAAAAAAACACAAGGAATGGTGGTATTCATTTAACTAACATTCACTTATCAATCATATCAATGTGTAATGTATACATAATGTTCTGGTCTGCCCTGACTACAGGATCGGGCAGACAAAAAATATTACCATGGGGTAACATAGTCTACATGGAGAGAAAGATCCGAAATAGACCTCAACAACCCGTATCTTTATTGCACAAATATCTTTACATTAAATTGTCAGGAAGTAAACAAGCTAGAGATGCTACTGCATTACAAACTCTAACCTGTGCCTTTCACGTTACACTTAGAACATCAGTTAGCTCAATAGGCTAGAAGCCATACTTTACAAGACTACTTTAATTTAATGCTCGATAGCAAGTCTTCGAAATTACTCCTACTGTGACGGTCCCCTCTGTGCCTACTCAGTCTTTGCTTACCACTGATTTAGTTGACGCAGACGATCTGCTGTAACTCGAACGACATAGACCATGCCGACCTCGCAGCATCGTCGTGTTACCTCAGTTGGTGTCGATCGCAGCTCTCGGTGACCTGCACACCATCACTGGAGGTTTGGGGGGGGGGGGGGGGGGGGAGTTACATGTGGCCTCCTCATATATCATGGGGCGTCCCTGGCCCCCATTCTTCGTGCCACCCTGTTTTCCAAACAACTCTGCACCTGCCCCGATGCTCAGCTGCCTCTGGACACTGTGCTGGCCAACACTCACTGCGTCCAAACCTTGTTCACGACGATACATTAATAGGTCTGCATGGATTTTCCTAATCTCAGGAATATAAAAACATGAAATCTCAACGATTTTTTACAATATTGTTTCAAATTTCAGGTTAAGCATACCCTCTTCCTATCCCTGTACATTGACTAAACAACATCCAAAAAAACATTTGGAGAGTTGTTAGATAGGTAACTCTCAATCCCTAAGCATCCAGTCAACTTTAAGAAGACGACAACGAAGACCTATCTACAAATTTGAGGTAAGTTTCTGCAGGTGAGTGACAATATAGTGCAGTGTTTTCATGTGTTTGTTCAGAGATAGGGTGTGCATGTTACCTTTCCTTTCCTTATTGACGATATCCTTTAAATTATTTCACCATTATTCTTGTGTTCTTTTCAAGCGATATAAATTTCGTTTCTTTAAACAAAACTTTGCCCATCATCTAGTAAGACGTGTTTTGTATCCTTCGAGTCAGCTAGGTACAGTTGTTAGGATGTTCATTCACAACAATGTATGCACAAAGTTTAAGGCGTAGGCCTACAAAGTGTGTGATGATGCATCCAGCGCTTCCATCCTTCATAACTCCAGTACTGCATTGGTTCACTATTTTGAACTTTTGCAGATTATCTAGTGCGAAGTTGGAAGTATCAAATCGTGCATCCAAATCTGGGGTTATGCTATTGTACAAATCATATCAGTGAACTTCGTAAATGATACTATATGTATCGCAATATAGAAGATGCAACACTTGCTGAGTACATTTTTGGGACATGTACTTATAATGAAAGTTGTAGAGGTACTACAAATTTGACAAATCGAGAATTGTAACCCCCAGTGTATAAAGGCTTGTTGAAAGTAACAGAGGCCTGTTCCATTTCGATCAGGACTAGATTTTCATCAAGGGTTTGTCTTGTATTGAATGTAGGTCACCCAATAAATTCTGCTGCCCCGAATATAGTGCCACACTCCGAGACGACACGTATGTCCCTCTCCCGGCGGATATTCTGCAAAGTCTTTCCACAGATTGAGTTGTTCATCAACTTAAAAAACGATTTCTCGAAAGCATTAGCCGCCTGAGCACGTTTCTCAATATTGAAATCATTGCAAGTATCCATCCACGCCTTCCTCTCAATGTGTAGAACTCGATGAAGAGTCGAGAATGGCTCTGTATATCAAGTAGTGCTTCAGTGTTTCACCATGTACAAAATATTCCTTCCATGGCACAAGTGTTAACAGTAATCTCTCAGTTTTGCCATTCATAAATATGGTAGATACTGGGGCAAGGGGGAGATCAAATAGAACATCATGACATTTTTACAAAAATGACAAATCCATTTTCCCGAAAAATGATGTATCCCTATCATTGTCTGTGTTGGCGAATTTCTACATTGAAAACACGTCTGATGCCACCCACTCAAAATTCCTAATAGGCAGCTTGCGTTTCATGGTATGACTGTAAAGACCATTTACGTCAAAATAACAAATTTACTTCTCTGTCACATTGGGATTGTACTCTTCGCCCATGTAAATGCTGTTGGCTACCACATTCCTTTTTGAAATGTGGGTAATATCAACCCTAACCCCACCTTCCACAAAAAGGTATATGTCTGGGTCGTGATCATTTCCAGCCGCACATCTGTTTTAAAGAATAGAGCATCCCATGAGAGAGAGCAGGGGGGGGGGGAGCAGTCATGTACTTGGCAGGGTCAAGACCATATCCTGCCAAACATACAGTTCTGAAATTCTCAAATATATCAGCCAACAAACATGTGTCCATATGTAAATACTGAATTGCGTGCTCTAGCAAATTCTGACAATGGAATGCATTCCATGCTGATTGATCACGAGCATAATCTGCATCGCTAATGCCATCGCCTTTAATCTTTATATATTCTTCTGTGTGTGTGTGTATTTCACTGAACTCCTCCTAAACGGCTGGACCGATTTTGATGAAATTTTTTGTGTGTGTTCAAGTGGATTCGAGAATGGTTTAGATTCACAATTCGGTAAAGAGAGGGGTTGAGAGAGGGGGAGAAGGAGGGAGAGAGAGGGGGGAAAGAGAGGGGGAGAGATTTAAGACATATGTACAGGACGTATGTCGGGTCCGCTAGTTACATTATGAAATGCATGCTTGGGTGGGAGTGAGGTATGGTTCAAACAGTCAATATACTTAACAAAGACATAAGGAATAACTCCCTTTTTGTGCCAAATCAAATTGGGTGTTATCTGGAAAATGTGAGCAGGTCATGCTCATCTGTGCAAGATCAAAATTCCTGCCATGTTTCCAGAGATGTGCTCATAAAATTTAAAGAGTCAATGAAGTGCAATTGCACACTTTGCATACCTCCTTGCGAACGTCTCCCATGGGGAGGTGCTTGGTAATGGATTTATACTTTTCCAAGGTGGTTCCAATCACCTTGATATTACCTGGATTTTGGATTACCATGGTTCCATCAGGTCGCAAGTTGTGTCTTGGTGCCAAGGGCTGCATAAGGACTGGGCATCATAATTCTGCATATTATGAAATACAGCAACAAGTTGGTTGTTTTTCAGTCTGAACAACAAATTGCACTGATTACGTGCGCAACCTCTGACTTCGCCCATCAAATAGTCATGGTCAACCACAAAAATTTTGCCAAGCTCTTTACGACAGATATGACACTCTTTTTGAGCTGCCAATCTAATTTTCTTTGCTATTGTCGACGGCTTCATTGGACTGGTTTTGCTGTATATGTCTTCAACCCACTTTGTGAATTCAACCAATTTATCAATCATCTTATACATGTAATCTTTATCCACAAACTCGTGGTACAGTGGCAAATTAGGATTATAAGAGCACACGAGCAGAATGCTACAAGCATGTGGTACATGTTGGTTGATTGTTGTTGTGCTGCTACTGTCATTGTGTGGAAAGCAAATGAACATGGGTCTTAGGTAAGCTTCCGTATCACGGTATGCAATAAAACACAATAAAACCCGTTCTTTGCTGTTTATAAATATTTCTGAATTTCAAGTATTTGTTTTCCTCAGTTGGGAAAATACACCTCACAGCATCGTGTTGTTGGCACAAGCAATTATGTTTTGTTATTTTTTCTCGGTTCTATATTGCTAAAGACATCACATGCAAACAAATCTATTGTGTCCATCCTTACTCTGATGACTACTAAGCAGACATGATAAACTTTTGATCATTGCAAAATGCAAGTGGGCAGTACTACCACTAGCATGAATGGCCACCATGTTTATATGGTGATCGTATTGCACAGGATAAATGTGGATGGGTATGATAATACCCTACTTAGCATTGTCAAACCATTTGTGGACAATGTCACCATTTTTGTCTACTACAAATTAAACATTAGTGGAAATATCATTGAACTTATCAGATTTTTGGATCTCATGTAACATTACAGGAGTAGAAAATCCCTTGTTACTCAGAACCCGGAGAAATGTTTATGATATGAACCAGATTGACTGACATGGTGTGTGGCAGGAAATAAATTCGCAGTAGCAACTTACAGGAAGCATTGATTCTACAAACACTGCACATTAATACCAGCTTTCCTATCGGCAATGAATTTAGGAAGCTTTGTATGAGAAACACCTATGGTGAATGATCTGTATTGCAAAATGTGAACATCCATTTGCAATATTAGTTACATCCCCCAGCCGTTACATCTTGCACAAAACTTGCTAATATTTATTGTGAAAGGAGGGACAACATTTTCCACGTAAATCTCATCGATATCTGACGAATGGAGGATAGGAGTAGCTTTACATGAAAAATGGAATGTCTCTGTAAAGTTTTCCTCAGTGGGAGTGTTTTTGAAAAATTAGATCGTTACAGAGACATAAATTTTGAAAGTGAGGAGTGCTGTGGAAGTTTTATTCGAAATGGATGCCTTGCATCTTTGAAATAAAATATCAATTTCTGCATCTGTCTCTAATTTATCGTTACATATTTTCCATTATTCTATGTCGAAATGTCATATCCAAAAGGACATATGCAAGTCTTGGACCAAATATATGTCGGATGATGAGGAATCAGTATCTGAATAGGATTCCATTCCAGTTGCATCAGAATACCTTTCTGAAATTGATGAATCCCAAATGAGAAGCACCTTCTGTTCCCGAGACAATGCACCTACACTTCTTAAAGGGAGAACCTCATATCCTGAATGTGAGTACACTCATGAGTACCAGAAACCAATCTACTGGGTAAACTCAGGATATGTTACAATAAAGAAAAAAATTATAGCTATATAAAAGAACAAACTGATTCCTGGGGAAAATAATTATAGTTATTTACAACAGAGGGAATCACCTGAAAAAAATCTATGTTATTTACCTAAAAACACAACAAGTTTGTATGTGTGTGTGAAGCTAACACATTAAGCGAGCTACAGATTTACCACAGAACCCCATTAAACATGTCTATTGAATTAACGCATAACCACCTTTGGAACAGTACAAACTTTGTAAAACCCTGTATCCAACCAACTTTTACCCTTCAAGGTATGCTTCATAACCAAGACCCTAAACAACTGCACTATCTAAGTGCCCCCAATATGAGACTGTATAAATAATATATTTGAAACAAGTTACGACCACTCACAAGTTAAAACAAGTATTTCCTTACATTTAAAATCCTTTGTGCAGTGATTGTAATGTCCGATTCTGGCAGACAGTTGTAGTTTGAAGGACTGGTAAACCAAACTCGCAACAACCACTAGTAATGTGAATACATACTCAGAGACTGTGAAATTGATGCTATGATGAACAGAGACAGACTGAGCTCTAACTAAGCATTTTCAAGCTTGGAACCCAATCTTCCAGCTCAGTGGTTCGAGGCAGACTGACAAAGGGTGGGATAGGACAGCCTCCTTTTATACCCTCAACCTGACCTCATTTCAGAAAAGGTGTGTATCTGCCCCCAGACTTCGCACATTACAATACAGTTACTTGTTTGCCGCACAAGTAGCCCAGGATCAGGAAACCATTTCCATTGGACCAAACTCTTATATTTTCCACAACTAATAATTTTATCAACCATGTTTATATGCTGCGAATGTACTTTCTGTAATTCATGTTCGTAGAACCCAGCAGTGATTGGTTTGCCATCATATCTTTCAAGGTAATAAACTCTTGGGTAGAAATGTCTAAATGAAATGATTTTAAATATTTCATACCAACAATTTACAATATATTTCTTTTCAAATGCATTTGCCTTTAGAAATGCTGACATATTATCGAAACTTTGAATTTCAGTTTCCTCTTGTTAATGACTTTAAGGTTTTCATATACTGTCTTTAATAAATAATTATTTTTCACATCGACAGGCACCATCTTGAATATTCTGTGAAACTTATCATTGTAAAATCTTATCACCTTTGGTAAAATACCCAGCCAATTAGAACTACCATGATATGTAAAATACTTAAGGGTTATATGTTTTAAACTTTTATTGAAATACTCAACTATAGCATATTTTATTCCAGAATAAGTGACATAATGGCTGATGCCACAAGTTGTCATTAACTTTGATCTGTGTGGAGGTAAAGAGTTGCCCTTTCCTTTAAAACAGTAGCAATAGTGCCAGCAACTTGTTTCCCACTTCTATTCGTTACTGTTACACCCCTAGCATATTTTGAATATACTAAAATTGCAGTTAGAATGTACTTGTGTCCTTGGTTGTGTTAAGAAATTACAGTCATATCTCACAAGTCAACTTCAAAAAGGTAATTTAAACGAGACACACAGCCTTGGTCAACTCTTCTATAATTGAGACAATATATATACACCCAGCCTCAGTCAACTCGTCTATAATAGAGACAATTAATTAGTATGCAAGTTATTGCCAGCCTATTTTGAGGCAATAAGTAATTTCAAACAAACTACTATTTCATTTGGGTTTCTCAAAATATGTGACAAGTACTATCGTCAATTTCATTTTTAAATATCCCACTACCAACAATTTCCCTTTGTAAATGTAGTTTCAGGTTATCTTTGTCAATATTGTTTAAGGAAGAATGAGCATTAGAATGTTTGATAATCTTCATATATTTACCTAAATCAGACTCAGAATACCCAGTTGAGAATTTTTAAAACAATAATTCCAACATTCCTTCACTGACATCAAATACATTATAGCCTATTTGAATCATGTCTTCAGGAAAAACTATAATTATGAAAGCCCCAAGAAATCATACTTTTCCATGACAATATACTTCTAATGTTGTGTTGCGAGCTGCCGAAGTACTATTCAAAGCTAAATATTTACGAGTTAATTGTGAAAGTTTAACATCTTCACGCCATTTAGTCTTCAAAGTTGGTTAGTTTGAATTTCAGGCCGTGTGTCTTTATGTAGCATTTCCTGTAATACATCCAATTTAATTGTAACAGTAGTGGGACTTAGATATTCTAACCACAGGATGCATGCATCGCGACTTTGCTGGTTTTGGGAAATATGGTTATGGTTGGGGTTATTATTGCATTACATGTTAATTTGTATAACCTTAATTTAATTTCGTTGAAAAGGTGGTAGTGAAAAGGGGAGAGGGGGGTCGGAAATGACATGCACACTGTAAAACCAATCGACAGATAACAATTGTAAAAATGGCATGCAATTCTTGATGTAGGATAAAGGTCGAACTAGATCAGATTATGGGAAATTTCCATATTCTTTAATGTGTTTAAAACACTAGAAGAGAAAAGTTTTGGAGAGGGGAGAGATGGCTTGCAAATTGTCTTGATGGTTGAGAAGAATGTGCTGTGGATGCTGGTGGCGAAGTTTGCTGCATTCATTCGATGTCTCGACTTGAAGTGATTACGCTGGGATGTTGTCGAAGTGCTGGAAATGCCTTGGAATTCCAGGCTGGTGGCTAGCGGTCTGGTAGAGGTGGAGTTGACCAGTCATTTTTTTCAGCTGTTATATTCGTTGTTGTATTTTGGGGCCGCTCTCTGAGTCACCCTTGTGTTCTCCTCCACAGTTGAGGTATGTCTATTGGCAGGGCTGGGCCATATTTCTAATACATATATTTTAAAAACCAATTTCAAATAATACTTGCAGAATTTTGTATTTCATCTTAATCTTTAAAGTTTTTTAGTATTTTGTTTTAAAAAGACTTTTGAAATGTATTTTATATTGTAAATTAATTTTCAAATACATTATATTTTTGAGGATGAAAGAGGTGATTAATCTGTTGTATACTGCTACATCATTTGAGATGTTTTACACTCTTATTAAATCTTCTTACTTGCAGTGTGATTTATTCATGCTATTCAAGGTAGAATTTACCTAATGATTCAATATACAGTAAATCAAACACAAAAATATGTTGCCTGAAGTTATTCAGGATTTAGGATTGACCTGTCAGGTCCAGTAATCTGAAATAGAATGTATGTAGGAGTATGGTGAAGTGACCATAGACAGTGATTGTAGACAGTCAAGTGACTGTCTACAATCTGGTTTTTATGGTCATTTGCTTCCAACATTATTTTCACTGAAATATAAGCTTCAGTATGTTGCAGAGAAAAATCTGTGTTACTGTGCTCCGATTTACTAAACATAACAGAAGCGCTGGTTGTAAGATTTAGTGATTTTTAATTGTATTTATACGAATAAATAGAGCATATTATTTTCATGTTTTCATCCATTGTTCACCATTAAATGGTTTCCCCAAGACTTAAACGACCAGGAGAGGAAAATTATGCAGTAATTGTCCATACATGCTGCTGAATAACAACAGTTTGCATTCATTGAAGTTCATACAAATATGCGAGTGGATAAAGCAATGCTTACCCTATATATATTTGAAATGTTTTATCCTTTATAGTTTTCACCTTAACTTTAAACACATTTAAATCTTAGTTTCCCGTTTCCGATTCGAGAAAGAGTTTTTTCGTATCTCCCGTACTGTACACACATAGTGCTGCTATCTAGTATTTATTTCTACAAATGGGAGCGACTAGAGCTGAATCGAACTCGCAAGCAACAACACGCCACAAGCTCGACCGTGTTCCTTCGGCAGGGTAAGCAGTCAGTCTGTTTGCGTCCTCCAGTCCTACATTTTTCCTTGGAAAGTGGATGAAATAGTGTTCGGGAAAACGGGAGTTTTCTTATAATTTGCAATATGCTCTCTAAATAATAATCAGTTTTTAATTATTATTACATTCATTTCGATTCTGTGTTATAACTAATGTTAGATACTATAAAATGGTAAATACATGTGGAGGGTAAGCAAAGTTGGAAGTTGCGTTTGTTAGTAGAAATTTCTTACCTTGTAATAAACTCACTACACGCCACTGCTACTCGCAGAATGAAGCTAATGGTATAGTGGAAAACTTATGCATCTTTTCCAGTGAAGTTGAATAGCATTCTATCATTGAATTGGAAATCGAAGCTTACGTTTATTAAGTCAACATCTGTGATGAGTCGTAATCATTAACAGATAAAGGAGAAGCTTCTCATAAGTCGTAACACTAGCCTGTGTTTGTCAGCAACTGTTGTAATGGTTAATAGTGAGTAAGAATTTTTTTGTTTGTTGCAAGGGAACATTCTTTTTTAGTATTTAGATGTTTTGGCAGTGTTAAAATGTGTGTTTGCCATTACATTATTATTTTTTTTATGAAGTAGTAGTTTGAATATGCGTTGGTAATCAGTGATAAAGGCTGTTAAGATGTTCGTTGGCGTGCTTTCTTTTCTTTTCGAGTATGTTATGGAAACACAGTTGGTTATTTTTTCGGCGTAGGTTGACAGCACTGAAAAAGGTGTTTCAATTCATATCGACAGTTAATGGTATCTATAATTTCCCGTACTCTGTGTTGTTCTTCCTTTATGCTTGAACTTTTCTCATGCTTCTACCAAGCGAGTGAACCGAGCTGAGATTCATTTATCTCTAGTTTCGGACATGTGAAACATTACTCTGTTGAAAGACACGTTTTCATTAGTTGGTTTCATCCTCATAGTAAAGTGTTGTGACCGCTCGATAATATTATTGAACAATTGGTTTTATCAGAAGGTAATTATAAATTTAAGCAGACGTGCAAAAAGTGTGCGATGCTTATGATTGTATTCTATATGTGTGGTTGTGCGAGTGTTTTATTGACGGAACGTAAAAAAAAAAAATATGTTAAGAACTTTCGCGAAACTGAAACTAAGACGAAAACTTATTTAATCAGAGCTCCATCTTGATGAAAGTGTAACAAATTTCGTAACATATTAGCAAGCTATTTATTAATAACCAATTCGTTTAAAAATCATACCAAAAAAATTAGAATATGAAGTATTTACTACAGTGGTACTTACATACATTTTAGTTCCCATTTAATGCAGTTATTTCAGTAATACAATAATGGAAACAATCAAGATAATTTACAGAAAAAATCTCCTTTTCTGGTCCATTAAATGAACACTAATTTTCTGAATATTAAATAAAATCCGTAGTTTTTGTTTCATTTCAACTTACTGCTAATAAATTTCTAAGTGAAACCAAAATGAAAATTGTCATTTTTTTTTTGGCATACCGAATATTTTCACAAACCTACTACTAAATTTACGTAACTGATTTTAAACACATAGGCCTATACTTTACAGTTTAGTGTGAAATACGTAGTAAAATTATTCAATTACTATTATGAAAATTTAATATATTACTGGAGACACTTTTGTAAAAAAATTGTTAGTATTTAGTATTTTATTGTATTTGAAATACGGTTTAGTATTTACTATTTGAAATACTGTTCCTGGCGTATTTTTTATTTTACATACTTTTGGCAAATTATTTCGAATTTTGTATTTCAATTACACTTTATTAGTATTTATCCCAGCCCTCCCATTGGTCGTCCCAAGTCGATGTTCCACCACTGTACAATTTCGGCATTAAATAATATAGTTACATTTATATATAATATTTACTACTAAATGCTGTCCACGATAAAGTGAGCACTTTCGAAATTAACCTTAATAAAAAGTCACTGCTCCTAACTTCATATATTGTAACGGGCGCTCTGAGTGACATACGCCCATTAAAAATGGTAACGATGGATGTAAAGTAGTTCCATATCTTAACGTTGAATTAAAATTGTTACATAACCACATTTGATAACTTTATTTCTTTCGATTTGTTATTTTTATGCATCTAAGTGTAAAAATGAGCAGATTCGTATAGTATTTACCTACCTATTAATTTCACCGTTTTACTTGATCGACGCATGTATAAGGCGATGAGGCCCAAGGAATGTTATATTTACATAAGGCGAGAAAATACTAGTAGATGTGAAGCAGGGCTTTCAAAAGTGCTCATTTTACCGTGAACAGTCTATTTTCGACCAAGTCAGTTTGCAGTCTGGGAGAAGTGAGACTTGAGCACTGGTGTAGCTGTTGAGAGAGGAAGAACAGCAACAAGTGCGGGAAGTTACAATATATATACCGTTAGCTGTCTGCGCGATAAGTACACATGTCGATATAAATTGAAGCTACTTTTTCAAGAACCTGGTTTTCAAAGGTTTCGTTTGACCAGGAAAAAAAAATTATATATTTTCTTTTAAACTGTTCGAATATTTCTTAGCAGTCGGAACTTCTTTTTCTAACAGTATAAAATTTCTGTATTTTGCATCGAATCACACCCAGATCAAATTATCTATAAAACTTGAGTCCACAGGACAACATGAACACGGCAATGCAAGTGTTGCAACACAGTGCGCTGCAATTGACGGCCACTCTACCACGCTCATAACCGAGCGCTTTAAAAGGGAGGGAGGATTACAAATTTATATTTTTGGAAAAAAAAAATGAAAGCTTCAATATTAAAACATATTAGTTAAAAAATTATTTCCAACTAATGGTCTAATATACAGAGACGGAACTATAAAATGCTCTAAACCTCCTTCGTGTTCAAGGGCCGGGTGATTGTAAATTTCTCATGTGTGAAAAAATTTAAGACATTCGTTTACTTACATTTAGTTCAAAAATGATTTACAATCAGTGAGGTAATAGACAGAGATGGAACCGCAAACGCCACAAACATTCCTCAAGTTCAAGAGAGCCCACATATTTCTTATATTTAAAATATTAAAAATAGTATTTTTTTTCGAGTATTTTATTTTCCTTCCCCGGCCCGGGGGGGGGGGGGGGCTATGGCCCAACCCCCTCCCCTTATTGGCTACGTTCCTGTCTAAATTCCCTTATTCGACACTACTGAAATAAGGCTGGTTACGCAAACACAATCTACATTTTCCCACAGCAAAATAGTTCGCAGGCTTTCGCGACCATTGTGGTCAATATATAGGCTTCTGGTTTTGAGCTGCGTCGTGGATTTATTCTCCAACGTTTTGACAGTCGTTGCAGCTGCCATCATCAGGAAACAATACCTGACCAATTGAGGACACTCGAAGGAAGAGTTCTTATATATTCTGATATCTGGAGGACTGGTTCCTGATTGGCTGAGTATCGTTCCCTGATGATGGCAGCTGCATCGACTGCCGACACGTTGGAGAAGAAATCCACGACGTGGCTCAAACCCAGAAGCCTATAAATTAACCACAATAAAGACCAACTTGTTTTCCGGGTGGGATGTGTGTGGAGGGCTGAGTGTGCTGTGGGAAGATCGCGGGGGGAGATATCGTCGTCTTTGCTGACTGATACGGCGACCCTGGCCACTGACGTCATACCGCCTGCTAGAGCTGCCAGCACATGTGAGAGTGACGTAAACCTGCGGGACCTCCAGCCTTGCTTGAGACACTAACCGCCGCTCACTTCCTTCTTCCTGCTCCGCTGGACGTCTTGCCAACTTAGCCACTTTGTCGCTGCTAATAACGATTTTTAAATATATTTTTCTAACACAAATAGTTGAATAAAGGCTGTTCACGATAAAGTGAGCACTTTTGAAATCAACGTTAGGAAAAAGTCACCGCTCCTGTCTGTATAAGTTTTAACGGGCGCACTGAGCGACATGCGCACAGTAAAGTTGGCAACAAAGGGTGGAAAGTAGTTCCATATCTTAACGTCGAATAAAAAAGTCAAGTAACGATTTGTGATAACTTAAATTATTCATTTCACTTTACGTCTTTTTAAATATATCGAACTGTAAAAATGAGCATACTTGTACAATATTTAATCTTCTAATTATGTCACATTTTCACTTGACCGACGCATGAATAAAGCGATGAGGCGCGTGGCAATGTTAATTTTACACAAAGCGGAAGAAGACACAACGTGTTTACAAGTAGATCTTAAGCAGGGCTTTCAAAAGTGTTAATTTTACCGTTAACAGCCTCTAACACTTTATAGACCATGCTCGAGTGTAGCTCGAGCAAAGCTAAATTGAAAATTTCTTTGCTATCCAGAACAAAACTCGCATGGATGTGCAGTCTTTGTCACAAGAACACGACAGCGCAGTAACAATGTTATCGCTAAAGATAGAATGTCATATTTTATAGCCACTCGAAGGGATATGATTGATTGTAAATCATTTTATACGATAAAGAACATTTGGTTGGGTCAATATCACATCGGTTAACCTATGGTTGATGACCGGTGAGTTCTAACACAGACACCAACAGAACCGGTGTTCTTGCAGGAGTGGCTATAGGTAACATTTATAATTTGTCTTAAGTGCAGTAAATGTGTGCATACCTCAATGTGTTAAATAGGGATTTAGAGAATGTTTTTAATTTCGTACTAGTGACAGATAAAAGTGTTTCTTTCTCTATTGTAAAGGATGCAATCGAACAAATGATAATAAACATCGAGCGGGGTAGATGAGCACAAATGGCGCATATATGATCCAGGAACAAACTGTATGACATCCATAGTTAACCCGTTGATTGCTGTGGCAATGTGCAGGCATTTCTGTGAAGGGACTTGGCATATTAAGGAAGGATCCACTTCAACAATCCAGCAGAAGTTCTTCGTTTTCACGTCGTAATTTCGGATTCATAGTAATTACTGACAACGACCGATTATAGAAAATTTACTTTTTACAAATTTTTTAATAATTATGAGTGTAATTTTAATTTTCTGTTATCAGCTTGTTTTAAAAAAAATCGAGAAAAATATTTGTATTTTATCAATTAGTTCCTGCCTTTTTTGAAAGCAGGAAAACTACACAGTAAAAATTAGATACAAATTACAAAATATTATTGAATTCTATTGTATTGTAAAGGTCTTTGTAAAGTCGCCCGGTTTTACACTTGAAAGCTTAGCAGAGGACGGCTTACAGACTATCTTATAACATAATTTAAATTAACACCCATACCTTACCCGGGATTTGAACCCAGAGCCTCCCGCGCCCCATATCGGTGGCGCACCAACCGACTGAGTCACGGAGGGTCGGCATAAAAACATTAAACAACTACTAAATTGTAAATTTTCTTTAAACAAATATTTCCAATAATACCTCTAAAACTGAAATTATGACACGAGAACGACGAATCTCTGAAAACGAGTAAAGCTGACCATTCACCGGAATGTACAGGTGTGCTAACACCAGCCAGTACTCAGTATTCCATCTGGCATCACTTAACTTGTGGCTGTAGGGCCACATCAACTTGATGGTGTATGCCACGCCACTTGACACGAGGGATGAGCTCATCACGCGGATACAGAGAGCAGTTGGCACCATCAATGCCACACCGGAAAACTTGGCACATCTGCGTCGCAACATGCTTCAACGCTGCACTGCCTCTGTGGCGAATGGTGGCCGACAATATGGGGGAAAAAAAAAAGTCCCACAACCCCATGCCTTTTGCCCAAATGTGTTAATTAAATTGTCATTTCAATGCATTACCTGCAGCCAATTTGTTGTGGATGCATATCGCCCGGGGATCGAGCCCGGTTCGCCTTGGTGGGAGACGAGCGTGCTAATCGCTCAGCCACCGTGGCCCCATGGACGTTAGACATTAAGTTCCTGGATGAAATATGCTCCATTTGTTACAGTACACCCCACTCTGGTGCTTATTATCGTTTATTCAGTTACATTCTGTATAGGAATCTATCGAATTTTGAAGTTTCCTTAGCGATATTTGTTCAATATCAGTTGGCAATGCTGCGAAGACTGGTAAAAGGGTCCACGACGGCGCAGTGGTTATAGCCCTCGCCTCGCACTGATGATGCAACATCCGAATTCCCACCATGTACACACATTTCCCTGCTAGGCCATGCCTGTGACATCACCGGAGTATTAGGGAAATGTTCCTTTGGGCGCAAGGGCATAGGGAATCGGAGCCGGTGCCAGGGGAGCCGCCATGTTGTTACGTCACCCGAACGCCATCTTGGATGTCATTGATCTTTTACCCCTTACCCATGACCTTTGACCAGTGACTTTGACCCTGATTATATTTGACACGAAAAATCCTTATTAAAAAAAAAACCTTAAATATAAAAAAAAAAAAAAAAAATCCTCAAAAATCCCAAAAAAAATCTTTCAAAATTCCCGAATATATTTATTACTCAAAATTATAAAAAAAATTATTAAAATGACATAAAAAATATTGAAAGGATCTTCAGGAATGACCCATTTTCCCCGGAGCAGGCGAGAGGGACTTGTTACTCCCAGTCAGAAGAGCTGGTCTGTCAGCAGGTCCTTGTATCGTTTGTCGGCGAGGGACGATGGCACATGTACCATATCACGTGAACAGTCCCCATTCAAGGATACCACCTCCACTTGCCAGAACTGACACGAGCCATCCATCGCCTCGTGTGCTAGGCTGCCCTATCATCAGCGTGTCCCGATGTGTACCTCGACTCATACGTCCCAGGTGACCTTTCTCCATACTTCGAGGCGATGTTCCAGCACACATGCTGAATACTCAGCCTTATAACATGCGGTGAACAGAGGCAACCCAGTGGGATGATGGCTTCTGTGCCCCACAGCAAGGAGATAGTTCTGGATGGCGTGGCTGCAAACAGGTCGTTGTGACCCAATACTGAATTGGCGAGTCATCCACTGCACTGTGGCCTGTATATCTGCTGTTACCAACCGAGCTAGTCAACTGCAATCTCTGTCATCGATACGTTGTATGCCACGGCAGTTGTTCCCGGTGGTGATGGTTTTACCCGACTCTATGAACTCACGGTGCACGCTTGACATGGGGGCCCGCAGTGCCTGCACAACTTCGGCGATAGAGTGCCCAAAACGTCTGGCACCAACGATCAGGCCACGATCAAAAGAGCTGAGATCTTGTTTCTTCCCCATTCTGTGCTGAACTGTTTCTATGTTGGCCTGACGACATCCCATTCGTCTATGGCTGGGCATTACATTCGACGGGACTAGCATGGCACCATTACTGCAACAGGCAGGTGTCTCTAATTCAAATGGCTCCTGAGTGTAATCTATTGCGAATACTGTTTAGTATTATCGGGACCTGTGAACTAGGACGCGAGTCGGTAGGTTAGGCTTATTTTACGGGAGTAAATAAAAAAACGAAACTAAAAATATCCTTGCGTTACTAAACTCCTTTAGTTTTTCAAGACGGCGTACGTGTGATTGTGGCAGTGCCAGAAAATAAGTGTGTGTGTGTGTGCGTGTGTGTGTGTGTGTGCAGGCCTATCCTCCTCGAATCGTAACATGCAACAATCTTGACGAGAAAAGAATTCACCAATTTTTTTTAATGGAATGGAATTATTCGGAATAGATAGGAAAATAGTTTCTTAATTTGTCGCATTACATTCTACAGTAAAATGTATCCTGCAACAATATCCACTGACTAACTTGTAGAGATTATGTTGTGCGTAATACAATTATAAACTCTAAAACAATTTTGTTGGTTACAACTATAAAAACTATTCTTTAAGTTAATATGAGTGTTTGTTAATGGGGATTGTACCCTTTATATATATAAAAAGGCTTGTATCTGCAATGCTGCTGATACGATAAAATATTTTTATAAAGATACAATTGTGAGTCGTGCGGTGTGAAAACAACATCAACATTAAAACCATTTTAAGTTGCGCATAATTTAGTGATAACAATGCCGACTATACAATAGAGCGTTATCAATATATTTTTGTGGAAATAACTGGTTCAGATAACATACGTACGAGGATTAAACTCAGTCGGAACACGCTTATTGAACTATGTTATTTGTTATATTTAACTACTGTAAAATAAACTTTATTGTAAATGCTAAAAATCCAAGCGTTAAAATCCGCATAGTACGTTAGTTATATATTATAAGACATACTAATCAGTTGTCCTAGATTCACGTGATGTTATTTGAATTAACTAAAGCAAAGTCAAGAAAGGAGAAAATCTTACACAAATACTTCACTGTCCTTAGAGACGAAAGCTGAGACACCGAGACGATGCAGTCATGTAAAAGACTCACGTTGCTAATTCCTGCTTTTTATAACTGGTGCGATGTTAAATGGCGTTTTTAAAATCAGCCATTGAAAAAGTTCGCTAACACTATGGTTTATTGAGTTGTTAGAAATAGTATTGCAATGGAGGTGAATGATTAGGCGAAATATTTTGAACATACTCCATTGCTACACTATGTCGTCACAGAAAACCAAGTGTGAGAAATTTCCGTCATCGTTTCATGCCTCAGACTTGGTTTCCTGTGACGACATAGTGTAGCAATGGAGTATGTTCAAAATATTTCACCTAACTGTAGTTTATCCACGGTACCTTCCAACTTTCCTGCAACCCTGCTGAAGTAGAAACTTCTAATCTTCCTCCCCCCCCCCCCCTCATGCGACGCATTCTTGCGCACTCGGTTAAAATATTTTACATGAGAACAATTTCTTACTAGTCATTACCAACACTTATATTTTCTCTCTATTCTATAATCTTTAATAATCATAGATTGAAAATACCTATCAATAGATCAAATATACAAAGTAAAATTAAGATAATTTTATGTTGACTGGTGATACATGACATTCCGAAAGCAACCAATCACATTATACCGAAGGAAAGATGTGGGCGGGGGGGGGGGGGTCCCTCTAAGGTTTCATTCCAAAAGCGTCTTGACACCTCAAATAGAGTATAATTCTACATACACTATCGACCACAAAGTAATTAGGCACCCGTGAAGATAGTTAATTCAGTACGTCAGTTGACTTGTGTGGCCACCATACGCTGCAGGTTGGTGCAGAACCAATTGACAAGGAGATGGCACGAGGTACAGAGCTATCGGACTTCGATAAGGGCGTGATTGTGGACTGCCACCTCAGTGTGTAATGTAGCTGGGCAATTGCACGGAAGGTAAACAAGCCCAAATCAATGGTCGCATTCGTCCTGCGTAAGTGGAAGGTCGATGGGCATTGTGCCAATGCTGCACGTTCTGGGCGACCTCCAATCTTCATCGACAGAAATCGCAGAACCCTGAAACGTAAAATTGTCAAAAATAGGGCACAATCCATGGCTACCATCCGACAGGAGTTTCATGCAGCAACAGGAGAATCGGTTTCCATTGGAACATTGCGTACATAGGCCCACCGACTTGGATATTTCGGAAGAGCAGCTGCACATATGCCCCATATCACGACAAGCAATAAAACTCCGCGAATCATGTGGTGTTTGGACCGTCGCAACTAGACACTGGAGCAGTGGAAATCGGTTCTGTGGAGCGATGAGTCGAGGTTTACATTATTCCGGTCCGGTGGACGTGTATGAGTGTGGCGTCTACCCGGGGAACGGCTTCTGCCGGAGTGTATTGTGCCAACTAGGAAATTCGGTGGTAGTGGAGTGATGGTGTGTGGCTATTTCACGGCCTTCGGCGTAGGACCGCTGATGTTTGTCCGTGGTATCATGAACACAGAGGCCTATTGTAACATTGTGGATGATGAAATGCTCCTAATATTGTGGCATTTTTACGGAATCGACCCATATTACTTCCAGGATGACAATGCCAGGTGCCATGTTTGAAGGGCTACTATACAGTGATACGCCGACAACAATGTTCGCCGATTGGACTGGCCCGCCCAGAGCCCCGACCTCAACCCTATAGGACATCTTTGGGATAAATTGGATCGCCGAGTAAGGGCTCGTCAGGCGCGGCCAAAATCCATTACTCAACTCATGGTATGGTTGCAAGAGGAATGGCGACGAATCCCCGTTGATGACCTGCAAACACTCGTAGAGAGCATACCTGACAGGGTGGCTGCTGTTATAGCCGCAAGAGGTGGCCCTACGGGATTCTAACGGGGTGACAACCACCGAGCAAACATTGTGGACAGGTGACCAATTACTTTTTTGGTCGATAGTGTATTTCAATGGACACACTGGCACGCTCCTAACAAAGACGGCAGCGTGCGGGAAAATTAATTCCATTATTTTAATGTCGCATTAGAAATAATAGGTTTAACATTGCGGCCTCAGAATTTAGTTTATTTGGTTATTACTAAGGGCGGCGCAGAGACAAGCGAGATAGTGTGCGTCTATGTAGAGTTTCAGACGTGCTGTGCTGAAAGCAAGTGGAACAACTTATTTACTGAGTGATCAACATTTGGATGGTGTAAATATCTCCTAATGGGGATTTTGATTAGATTTTTTTTAATTAGTGAGCGAGTCTAAGTAGCCTCTGGTGGTGGCCAATCGTTTTTGAAGATGTGCCACATCATTTAGAATGTTTGGTTTAAGTGTGCCACCAAATATATATTGTTATTCTAAGAATAAATAATGACTGGAAATGTTGTACATATAATATATTTTATTAGTGCTTAACAGCATTAAAGATTTGAATGTATAATTTTTAAATATCCCACTAAAAATTATACCAAAATTACTTTAATGTATTCTTATTAAAATATAATAAAGTGTTACCTACTCCGAGCATTGGTCACCTCTGCTGTAGGTAATAGTTATCAGGATTCAAAGTTATAATTTAATAAACCACAAAAATAGGAAAACATATTATGTGTAAACAGCGGGGATAGATATCAGTATTTTATGAATAAAATGTAAGGCCTATATTATGTTTTTACTTTGCAGATAGTAGTAGGATTTAGGGAAGTTGGGCATAAGGGCGTGGGGTACAGGAGCCGGCCGGCCGCCATGTTGTTACATCACCGTCCGTCATCTTGGACGTCATTGATCTGACCATGACCTTTGACCCGTGACCTTGACCTTTTGACCCCCTGTGACCTCCTCTAACCACAAAAAACGCAAAATATTGCGAGAAAATTCTAAAGAACTTATGAAAAATTTATTACAAACAATTTTATTAAGAAATCATTAAAAACTAAAAAATCGTAAAAAATATATTAACATTTTTAATTTAAAAGATCGTTTTAAAATTTATTTTTTACAAAATTTTACTAAAACATTTATTATTAAAAAGTCTTTTCCCCCGGTGGCTATTTTCCCTTAAAATTTCGCTTAAAAATTTTAATTAAAAAATTATTTGGAAAATTTATAAAAATTTGTCTTAAAAACTTACATTCCCAAAGGTCTTCCCCCCCAACCCCCCGGCACCTACCCCAGCGGATGACTAACTCCCTCGCCACAACTCCCCTCACCTTATACTCATTCCGCCATCTTGATTTTTCGTTAGTTGTTTACATGTTTTAGGAGGCAACCATCTTTGTTTAAATGTTACTAGGGTGTATGTTCAAAACACATACTTACACAGGGTACTATATAATGCATTGTATTCTGTTTACATATATAACCACGTGTGTGTGTTTTTGTCCAGCGTCGAGCTACAGTTTTTAGTGTGATCCGCTGAGCTCGAGAACCCCACGTGTGCCATCATCACGGCGAGCCATTTTCATAGAGGTCATACTCCATACTACATATCTCGTTTGCAGAAATATACACGAGTTCTTCCAACGATGTTTGTCCTTTCCCGTTCAGAGGTTTTCTAATGCACATTGTTCCTTTGTTGTCCAGTCATCAAACCCGTGAGCTCGAGCATCTGCCAACCTGTCGGCGAGTCTTCTTCCCATCACAGCTAGTTTCGCCAGTTCAGTTGGCGAGTACCGATTCATTTGTTACGTCAGTTTTCAGTCACCCCGAACTGCTCATTATGTTGTTTTTTGTAGCTGAACTTTTTTTACTGACACATACTGTACAGAATTTTTTTAAAGGATAAAAAAATATTATCATGCTTTAGACGTAAATGCAATAATCAATTACAAAAAAAATTATTTACACGTGCAGGATGTCATAAGACTGAGCATGTAATTAAAAAAAAAGGAATTTTTTTCCAATTTTGTTTGTACTTGACGAATACGATGGAAATGTAAGTGTGTACAGTGAAACAAAGCCCTTCAACCCTCTATTTCGAATGACGTAATTCATGTTTCAACATGTATATATTGTCATAAAAAATATCCAACGTTTCAAAATTTCTGTCGGATCTAACATAATTCTTTCAATGAGATGCGATTGTGTGCATGTATGTACGTGTATGTGTGTGTACGTGTGTGTGTAGGATTGTGCAACATTCTCAGAGTACATTAAGCCCCGCCACCCTGCCATTGTCACGCGCATAGGACTAGCGGGAGATAATAGGTCCAAGTGCGGTGGCACACCGGTGCATTGTGGTGGCGGCTTGTCACTATGGCACTTCTCGGTTCGATTCCCGACCATTGTCACCGTTCATTGTCTGCCCCATTTTTCAAACAATACAGTTTCAGTTGTAACAAAAAAAAAGTATGTAGGGTATATTATATACATTTAAAGAGAGTTAATGTGCACTGTTAGAAATTTCCGTATATTTACGGAATGTTTTACGGAAATGTACAGTGTATATATGGAAAGGCAATCCGTAAGGACGAAAAACGGAGCTAAGTCCGTAAATACAAAATATGGAAAGTCTCCGTATTCCCTTTGGTTTCGAGTTACTGGGACGAACAATGCCGATTCTACACGAAGCTTTCTTCGCCACTGTAACAAGAAAATTATCGTTTCTGCGGCAGTTAAGGTTATCCACGCGACTATGACCTATTCTTTCAAACATTAAAAAATAGCATCAGGCGTCTGTAACATTTGGCAACCACAAAATTACACAAAATTTAATAGAAACTGAATTTTTGCTTTTGTCTTTTGAATATAAATATAGAAATTATAAAACAAATTTCAGGTAATAATTGGAGGGAACTGGAGGCCCTGTCTTCATAGCTCAGGGGTAGGGTGGCCGACCTATAGTCGGAGGGTCGCGGGCTCGCGCCCCAGCACCCCCGGCGAGGCGGATGCTCAGCTCGACCGTCGCACTGGGAATTCGCCAACAAGTCGGTCCCCCTAGAGCTTCGTCGACGTCAAAAATGTCACAACAACGTCAAATGAAGGTTAAAAAAATAGTCAGAGTCGTGGACAGGTAGTTTTTTGACTCGTGTGCTTAAACCTCGGTTAAGTACAGATTTTAACTTTTTTAATATAATTTTTTATACATGGGAGAACACCCACATAACAAAAATTAGAGACATTTTCATTATCTCTTTTTGTTTTCAACGGAAAGTACAGAAAACAACTTGGATATTAACGGAGAGATTCCGTGAAATATACGGAAAGTCCGTTTCTGAAAATAAATGTGTCCATAATTTTACGGAGAGTTAGCGGACACTTCTGGATAAATTTTTACCAGCACTTTTCCGTAAAATGAAGGAAATTTTTTTCACAGTGTGGGATATATACTAAAGACGATATATATTTTTACCAAATAAATGGTTTCCTTGCATGAAATGTCACTGGATATTATTTGTTTTGAATAAAAAAACAACTAATGCATCTGTATTCGTGTTGCAGTTTCTACTCGAGTGAGGCGAACCATGGCCGACCGACGTCCTGCATTTGTCGTTCCTGCATCTGTCGTATTATCTCCTGCCGGTGTAGGGACGGTGTTGCCTCCATTATTGTTTGCATGCGGGTTTTGTGGGAGGAACTTTACTCTCAGCAAAAGCGGGCTCCGACACGAGGCTAGTTGTATACACAATCCGTTCAGGGCCGAATCCCAAAAATGCGACCGGCGCGGTATCACTGTCCACCGAAAGGATAAAGCGGGTAAACACATACGGAGCTGTACAGGAGAAATATGACAAGGGGAAACACAAAATTGTAAATTCTGTAATGCCATATTTAAGTGAACCACCGAGGCACGTCAACACGAAAGTAGTTGTCATTTTAATGCAGGCAAACGAACATATAATTGCGACGAATGCGGAAAAGAGTTTACGAGGGCGGATAAATAAGAAGAGCACATGGCAAAGTGCAATGGCTCAGTCCCTACTCCCGCCAAACGCCCGCGACTCGGCGTAGCTCCACAGCAGCAGCATGCAGCCCTGGGCCCCGCTCGCCCTTCACGACCTCATATCGCAGTCGGGTTCGTTTAGGCAGAACGGCATTTAGGGTGAAGATTAAGACGCACATAACCGAAAATATAAGTGATTCGACAAAAGATATTTGCACATTTCTGACATCAATGTACAAGAACATAGTTGGATAACTCAGCGACGAAGTACGAGAGCAGGACCCGATTAAATTTAATATTTGGCTAGAATACATTTACACAAAGCCGAACCGTTTGACGAAGGAACCAACAAGAGGGCATTCAAAACGAAAAACGCAGTGATATTCGAGGCGAGCGGCATTGAGAAGGCGGTGCGCAACAGTTTCAAGAAAATATACGAAGAGGAAGAAATATACAAAGAGCGTGGTTTGGGGTGGACACTATCATCAGTCAATCACTTGCAGCTCCGCATAAACACCATGGACCCCTCCGTGCTTCATCGTATATTCATTGGCTTGTCCGCTTCCATAAAGAACAGGTATGCTATAATAAACCCACGCAACACAAACGACCACATGTGCTCTAAATGGACAGTTATAGCACGTTTTGGAGAAAGAAGAAACTGTCAGCAAATCGACCACCGCTATCACGAACTGGAAACGAAATTCGACTTTTCCGGACTCGAGTTCCCTACACCATCGCGGCAAATAAAAGTTTTCGAAAAGAACAATTCGTCAGTATCTGTAAACATTTATGGCCTAGACGAGAACCTGGAAATTTATCCCGTGTGTGTGGACGACGAAAGAAAAACCCAACATATCGACCTTCTTCTCCTCACCCCCGCCGATGGGAACGCCCATTACTGTTGTATTAAAAATGTCGAGCGTTGGTGAGATCGCAGTTGATAGCCTGCCATGGTGAAATCCATATTTGCAAGCGCTGCTTCTCGTATTACAATGACCAGCTGAGAGTATCTGGGCTGACGGGAGAGCAGTGCTTAGAACAACACAAAAAATTCTGTAAAGGAAATGCTCCACTGCGTGCCGAAATGCCACAGCCAGGGAAGGATGGTAGGCCGCCAATTTAAAAGTTTAAAAATTGCTATTACAGCGATAATTACCAATAGTCGTCTACGCTGACTTTGAGGCAATACTTATGCCTATTCCGACATGCGGACCGCACCCCAGCTGTGCCTACACGTAGTACGCCTATCAAAAGCATGAAGCCTATAGTTTTGCGTATACGTGCAAGTCGAGAATAGTGTAATTCCGGCAGCACTAACATCCGCGCTGAAACAGGGCCCTCTCATATACACGGGAGAAGACGCGGAAAGTATATTTATGAAACGATCGTAGACATTGGCAAACAAGTTGGCGTGTGGCTATGGGGGTGACTATCCAAGAAGATAGGACGTTAACGTTGATTGCCCTACCAAGTCCAGCTTAGCCTACCACGACAAATACTATACCTTCAAGTAGCCTTAGGAGGTGTTAGGGGTCTTGATACAGCAGTTAGTCGCTTGGGGGCAGGCTTACCATGGGCTGGAGGGGAATCAAACCCCAAAGTGATTAGGATAGAGGTGGCTTCCCACCCAGAGAGAGCAATCATTCTCACAATCAGGGTCGCCAATATACGCAGGATGCCAGCGATCCTAATGGGGTGTAATGGTGAGGTATTTAATATAGAGTGATGATGGGGCTGCGTGGGCTAGCAGACGAAACTCTAGTTGGTCGAGTGGGATGGCAGGCACAATCACCAAACGAGCGAAAGATATCTAGTCATGTGTAGTAAAAAATAAAGTTATATTCCAACATTATCTTTCTGTTCTGGAGCAGCACTATACGATGCGACTTAATTTCCGCACTATACGATCACAAAAACACAAATTATTTTCAGAATGTATAAATAAATTGGCCCTGACATGGATGGATGACAAGCGACGGATACAGGACGATGGCATACATACTATATCGTACGGGTACAATGCGACATAAAAAAAATCTATTAGAACATGTTTTTAACTCACATCTGCGTATAGCGATACACCAGGTCCAATGATTGGTTGCCTTGCTATGTAACTACTGCTCGATCAACCATACACAACGATGATGTAGTTAGAAAGGGGGCCAAGATTCTATAAAATACGTTTTGGTTCCTGGGAGAGGGTGAATGAGTTTGGGATGCAAGGGCAGTTCCTCACCTCGGGGGTGCAAATTCTGAAGCGATTTCACTTCCCCTTCTTCTCCAACGAAATAAATACGTTCATCATAACGGGCTGATGTGAGGTGCTACAATGCGAGATGTGCTTACCATTTTTTTTGCTTTCGCAATTTCATATTTGCAATCACGCACATACACGGGGGTTCTGCATCACTGATCGACCCACCTGTCGGAACTTTGAGGTGCAAAAACTGGTGGCTATATCGTACCCGCGAAAAATGTCTGGAGGTGACACTACATACTTATAACTTGTTTTTTTGTGCTTCTGCAGCAGGCGATTTACTTTCCATTTCCTCCATGGCTGTTTTTCTGTGGTTTTTATATATTTATTCCTTATTTTACTACTTGGGGTAATAGTTTTTTTTTTCCATGCTGGTTCTTCGACCCAACTGTCTAGGGGAGCGATTTCTTCGCTGTTGATATCTGTATGTTTCTCGATTTCTATGTTTACTTAGGTTTCCTCGATGGCACCTGTATAGTACTGTGCAGGCATTTTTTCTGTATTAATATATTTTTTCGTCGTTGATCATGCGATTGTTTTTCTTTGGTGAGCTGCATACCTGTGTGGAGATATTTTGTCTGTGTGTTAATTTTTTTCAGCATTGGTCCTGAAATACTGGTATCTTTTTTTTTGGGCTATGTACTTCTGTACCTGTGCGGAGCATGCCTAGATGACTGAGGAGGAAGAGGAGTAGGGGAAGAGGAGTAGGGGAAGAGGAGGATGAGGAGGGGAGGTGGGGAGGTGGTACATATGGCCAATTTCTTTCTGTGCCTGTACAGAGCAGTTTCTTCTGTGTGTTAATATTTTTCAGCATTGATCCTGGAATGTTTGCATCTTGTTTGAGCTACGTACTTCTGTAACTGTGCGGTGTGTGAGGAGGCGGAGGCGGAGGTGGAGGTGGAGCTATGGAGTGATGGAGCAATGGAGCAAGTAAAGCACGTAGAGCAATGGAGCAAGTGGAGCAAGTGGAGGAAGTGGAGCTGTGTTTTGTCTGTGTGCTCATATTTTTCAGCATTGGTCCTTGTTAGGTGCTTTGGAGAATAATTTTTTTTCCTTATTAGGGGTTTCGAACGAAACATTTTTTCATTAGTGTCTGTATGGTTCTGTGCCATTGTGTGATCATTTCTTTCTGTATTTATTAATATTTGTCTTGGCGTTGCTGGTTCTGCCAGCACTGGCGGGCTTTATACTTCTGTGTCGTCTATCATTTTTCTGCATTTGTTCGCCATTAGCTTTGACATTTTTTCATCGTTGGTGGGCTATGTTCTTTTGAACCTGTGCAGAGAGTGCCTTTTTTGTATGTGCTAATATTTTTCGTCATTGGTTCTACAATTTTTCGTCATTGGCCTTGACATTTTCTTATCATTGGTGAGCTGCGTAGTTCTGTGTTTATTCATATGGTTCGTCATTGGTGCTACAAGTTTTCGTCGGTGGTGTGTATAGTTCTGCATCTTCTAGCATTTTTTCATGGGTGCCTGTATAGTTATGCACGAGCAGTTCTTTTTTTGTATTTTTTCGTCAATGGTTGTAGATTTTTCGTCAATGGTTCAACATTTTTCGTGGTTATCCTGCATTTTTTCATTGTTAGTTGGCTGCGTACTTCTGTATTTAATCATGTTGTTCGTTATTGATGCTACAATTTTTCTTCGGTATTGTGTGTTTAGTTCTGCATCTTCTGGCATTTTTTTCATCGGTTCCTGTATGGTTCTGCATGGACATTTTTTTTCTGTTCTCTGCATCTTTTTAGTCGTTGGTCCTGCAACTTGTTCATCGTTGGTGGGGATGTATATTTCTGCTGCTTATGACATTTTTTTCTCTATTTTTTCATCGCTGGTTCTAACGTTTGTGCTTCCTTGATGGGACATATACTTCTGTGCCCGTTGCACGTGCGTTTGTTTCTTTATTTATTCATATTGTTCGTTGTTGGTTCTACGATTTTTCTTTGTTGATGGGGTGGCTATTTCTGCGAATGTTGGAATTATACTTCTCATTTCAATTGGGATGTGACGAGGCTGTGGCACTTTTTTTTTTTTTTACATCTTTTAGTATGCCTGGAATTATTATTATTTTTTTTCATTAGTTCATCATTGAGGACTCTACCTGCTTTTTGTTATCGGTGTCAATGAGGTATGATGCATTTGACATGTTTTGTTACACTGAGGTTTTTAAAGTTGGAAATTTACCATCCTCTTAAGCAGCTGTCACAAACGATGCGTGCAAAAAAATAATCATCTTCTTGAGGGCCTGCGTCGTATAAAGTTTAAAGAATTTCTTTATAAAAAATTTCGTAATATGTAGTCCTCGGTTCCAATGTCCGAGGAACCGCTCACATGGACTGATTACAGCCATTGGGCGGTAAGCGGAAGGGAGACAATGCATGTGCACGAAAAGTTTCTTAAATACCTTTTTAAAAAATTTTTAAATAGGAAATTTTAAAAATAAAACGAGAGCTTACCAATATGGCAGTGGAACGTGCCTACCAAAATGGCGGTGGAGCGCGCATGTTGGAGGCTTGCCGACTAACTAATCGATCGAAGTAAAGTTAGAGCTTACCAATATGGCGTCGAACGCGACTAATTGGACGAGTCGCCTACCAAGATGGCAGCCTCCAGTAACATTTAGACAAATATGGCGGCCTCTAGTAATGTATAAAAAATGACGAACGAGAAAACCAAGATGGTTGCCTTCAGTAACATGTAAACAGATGAACGAAAAATCAAGATGGCGGAATGAGTATAGGTGAGGGGATTGGAGGTGCGGGAGTCAGTCATTTCCTGGGGATGATACTGGACCGGGGGGGGGGGGGGGGTGGTGGTCTACCTTTGGAAATGCAAGTTTTTAAAATAAATGTTAATAAATGTTTAACCCATATTTTAATGAAATTTTTTAGGGAAATTTTAAGGGAATAAAGGGAAATTGTTAAGGAAAATTGCCACCGGGGAAAATACTTTTTAATAATATGTTTTTAAAATAAAACTTTGTGAAATAATTTTTAAACAATTTTTTAAATTATATTTTAACAATGATTTATTATAATTTTTTTTTGTGATTTTGTAATTTTTTAAAATTTTTTAATAAATTTTTTCTTTATAAATTTTTATACAAATTTTTAGAATTTTTTTCGCAACTTTTTAGGTTTTTTGGGTCAGAGGTCACCGGGGTCAATGTCAAGTTCACGGTCAGGATCATTGACATCCAAGATGGCGGACGGTGACGTAACAACATGGCGGCCAGCCGGCTCCTGCGCCTCACGCCCTTATGCCCAACTTCCCTATATCCTACTACTCAGATATATAAGGAAAATTTATTATATTTTTTTAAGAAGGTTTAATTCATTATTTACAAACATGGATGTGCGGCAGGCAATGTGTTACAAACACAAGTTACTAAGAAGGGCATATCGATGCGCCTATCGATTTTACAGTCGAAAATGGATTCACGCATTAATAGTCATCAGTCATACGATTGAAGGCTACCAAATTGACAAGAGAGTATATCCTAAGGCAAGCACTTGAAATATGTTGCTGAGTGTTTGAAATATGCGTATTTTGACGAAACTATTGAACGTCCTCTAATATATTTACATACGAAAACAAAGCACATTCCAAACGACGACGGAACGGTACTTTCAAGACATCACATACCTTGGAAGTATTATTTTCACGCTCCCAAAAATTGCTAAAAACGGTTTTTCCATACTACTGTTGTCTCTCAAAATATATGAACTGGATACATGCTAAACTACAACAGAGGCATTCATTGTACTTTCCTACAGAGTCCTGTTCTATGATAGGTTCACAGCTGAAATAGCGGGAATGCTACGATGACAAGGAATCGACAGCTAGTGTGTTAGATGAGTGGCTTGCTCGCTGAGGCGACATCCGGGCTTTATTCTCACTTTATGAACCAAAACTTTGAAAAAACGCTTCATGTATGACATGTTTGGTTGTTTACTAAACATAGCCCGCCTGCCCGCCTGCCTGTGTGCGTGCGTGCGTGTATTACTAAGAGTTTCATACTTCTGTTAACACCGAAATAGTTTATTTCTTTTTACAGTTAAGTTTTACTTATATTTTTATCTATGATTTAAAATATTTAATTTATAACTAATATGAAGAAAGATAGAGAAAAATAGGTTTGATGGTATAAGCCGTTCACGTTAAAGTGAGCACTTTTTGAAACTGTTTCATCGGACGTAATAACAAATAAATACACTTCATTGTGGCCTGTGACTTTTGGATTTGGGTATGGTGAATGCATACACTGTGTTTGTTACTCACATGGAAGGGTTTACATTAACATGTGGTGGAAGGATATAAATTGGTTGAAAGAAAAAAGTAACTAGGCCTTCAAAAGCGCTCACTTTACCGTGAACAGCCTTTAAAGGCTATTCACGATAAATCAACCTTTGAAAAAATCAACCTTTGGAAAAAGTCACTCCTCCTACTTGTATATATTTTAAGGGACGCACTGAGTGACATGCACCCAGTGAAGTTGGTAACGGTGGAGGGAATGTAGTTCCATATTTTAACTTCGAACAAGAAGTGATAGACAACCATTTGAGATAACTTAAATTATTTCTATCTATTTCTGTTTTTTTTTTTAAGCATCGAAGTAGCTGATTTGTAAAAAAAAAAATAATTTTCACGGTCTCATTTGACCAGCGCATTAATAAAGTGATGAGGCATATAGCAATGCTAATTTTACATAAGGCAGAAGAATACACAACGTACATACAAGTAGATCTTAGGTAGGACCTTCAAAAGCGCTCAATTTATCGTGAATAGACTATAACGCCATGTACGACATAGTTATTATGCAAAATATTATTACACTGTGGACCTCTGGTGTTATTTTCTAAGCTTTGTTTGTAAAAGAGGCGGAGGAATATCCTGGATATAGATCTTAAGCAGGCCAGTATTCAGAGATGTAGGAAATAACTGTGAATGGAGTATACCACTTTGCATACGCCGGTCGGTGTCGTTCGTAATGCTTCATCGATTTTTACCTCACCTAAACATTCTCCTCACTATGCGACCGCATGAAACAAGGTTTCAAGAGGTGCTTAAAGTATTGCGAACAGCCCATGCCAGTTATTTACAGTGAATTCGGTTCTTCAAGGCCGCTGACTGCTAATACATCTCAGTGAATCACCGAATCAGGAGATGCAAAGGGGTTGCATTTACGTGACTCGAAAGTCTCTCATTCAAAAAATTACTTTACACTTTAGACCAGGGGTTACCAAACTTTAGTTTATAACGCCTCCCTTCTGCAAAAAAAAACTATCCCCCCCAACCCCTTCCGCCGTGTTGAAAACTGCCCCCTACTTTGAAAATCAATGCTTTAGACTGCTAGCATAATAGTAGCGATTGTTTACTGCGTGGAGAAAGTGTGGGAAATAATTGCCGCCTGTAGAAGATTGGCGCGCCGTTCAGTAGGTAATGCGCATCTTGAGAGGCAACTTCCGTGTGCAGGATGGGTGGTGTGCTAGCTGGTGGCGCGGGACAAAGCAGGCTTGGTAATGAAGCAACTGGCGAGACAATGGCAGGAAGTGTTTGAGGCCGCAGCCCTGGCATCTCACGCCCAACTAACACTACCTTTCATTGGCGGAGCACCGCGATTGTCAGGCAACGAGACGAGGCAGCCAGTCCTTGTTTACAGTGTCCCGTTCTGTCCTACTGGATCATACTGACGTCGCCTCATGCCGGAATCACATAGGTCCGACAAGCAAGACACCGCAAGCACGACACGACACTTAAAACTAAACAACCAATGAAATACAATATATATCTCATATAAGCCCGATAATTCTGTCGTACCACCAGCAGTTTTGGATTAGAAATTATTTATATTCTTCGTCGTGTCGTGCGTCACTACGCACAGAGTTTACAACCCTCTAAAATGAGATTGTATGATAAGCTTTCCCTACAATGGGACATACGCAGCTTAAAAGAAAACCAATTATAAAAATGATTGTATTTAACTCTTATAAAGAATAATTTTACCTTTGTATGCATTAGCTCTAAAACTTTGTCGCCATCATGTATTCCAAATTTCTCGTCTCCCCACCGCCTTTGAAACTAGCGTAGTTAATCAGCGTCTTCTCAATAGATCCCAAATATTCTACTCGTGTCGCGTCAGTAAACTGTCGGGCTGTAAATTCGAGTAGTCGCTTTGAAAATGGTAGTGGTTGCAGTTTTTGTCGTGTTGTACTGTGCTCGTCAGGGCTATGTGATTCTGGCATCACGGCTGCTCTACAACAGAATGTGCTGTTGTAGAGCAGCATAATTTTTGAAAAATCGCCTCCATGTATGACGTGTTCTTAAATATGCCACGTATTACAAGAGTTTTATACATCTCTTAACATAAATCTGTTTTGTTTTTGGTGTAATCAGATGTTTACATTTTTAATGTCTATTAATTTAAATATTTCATTTATAATTTACATAAAATTAAACATTAAAATTTACAGTTGTTTTGATTATGCCTAGTAATAAATAGTTCTCATATAAAACTGACAGCGCAAAGTTGCTGTGCGTTGCCTCTTTGTTGTAATTCTCTAGATATAGTTAGGCCTTTTTACCGTGAGGCGGAGGAATATCCTGGAAGTAGAACTTCGGTAGGTAGCGGTTCAGAAAAGTTTGGAGTTATCGTGAATTGACTGCTCATGTTGTTCAAAAGCAAATAATCATACATATTTCTTATTATTTAGTATAAATAGGAACATTTTTACTTACAATTATTGTTTCGTAAAACAATAAAAAAACGTTATTTTAGCACAATACTAGATTTCAGTAATGTGTTTATTAAATCACAGCAGTAGCACTTTGCACTTTATTTTTAATCCGACAGTTGGTTCACCTGCCATAAGGGTCACACAACTGGCTTTCTTGACGTTTGGAGCGACCAGCGCTTCAACTTTCCAACACGTGATTTTTCGTGGCGTTCTAATTACATTAACGATTGTAAAACTAAATTAAAATGTCTGAATCACAAGCACAAACGACGTTCGAATAATACATTATTTTTTAATTCCTCAATGACTTGGCTCTATATGTACCTCTACCGGAAGGTTTTTTCCAGTGAACATAAGCATAGGGTTGGGTCGTCCAGTCATTCCTGGTTTATTGTTGACCAAAACCTACGCTTCATATGGACCAGATTTGAAAACGTTCACTCACAGGAATGCCAGGAACTAAACTCAGTAACAGCCTTCTTGTACCGTGTAAATACATTTCGTAAAACAGTTAATTTTCTACCACTCTGGTCATTTGTTACATCCTTGTTGAGAAAGAGACTCGTCTGTGGTACGTGCCATCAGCTGTTTTATTTACCTTCCAAATTCATCTGAAGAATGGTCGTAGTTCTTTGACAAATCAGTAGCTTCGTCTCTTTTTATATTCAGTTCAAACATATATCCAACCGCTACTTTTGTCCGAGTTTTATTTTTCTCCGTTTTTAGGAAATGTTCGTTTTGCCAGTTTTTATTCCTATGACGAGATAACTATCTTTATTTGATGAAGGAATTCCAATTACTTTTCATTCGCAATTTTTCAGACTATATTGGATGTTTAATTGAAATTCATATAATGAGAACGCATATCTTGTAACGGTGAACTTAAATTGCGCGCCAATCCAGTGGTAATCAAAATGTCTAACTTGAGTTCTTGAAGTAGCGTACTTTAACTTTATAATTTCTAGAATAAGATACATGAACTCATTGCCTACAAATAACTCAACATTTTTCATGTGCTTCCCTTTATCCTCACTTCTGGGAAGGTGGTAGTTTCGACAACTTGAATAATAGTTTTCGCTATAGCTGTGGCATCTTGATGTACTGTAGTGATTGCTCTGGATCTATAGGGTTATCTAGCTGTTGAAAGAGATTACAATGTTCTCAGTGTTGTTTAAACAATTATTTAGATTTTATAGGAAATTGCATGGCGAGTAGATATGCCTATTATAAAGCTGTACTGTTACTGAACTGGTCCAAATAAGTAAAACCAAACAATTTTCTTCATATCTTGCTTAACACGAAGAAACTAGTATTAAAGTCAAGCATTATACACAACAGTAAACATTCAGTATTTTGTTGCTGATGTCTTTAAATCTATAATGAACACTTGTAATACTAATGCCATCACTGGAGGCCATCAAAACATACATATAGTATACATTTCCAGCTCCAATTCAATTTAACGTGCTGGAAATGGCTTGTGAACCTATGATAGACAATCGCTGAAAATACAGAAAAGATGCAACTGCTCTATCTTTGGTTGGAAGCAAAATATTATATAAAATTAGCTATTTGTTCATGGTGATCGCATTCAGTTGTTGTATCTGCAGTAAGTGACATATTGTTATCCTGAACTGTTTTGCAAATTAACTGCGGAATAAAGATGTGTAGTGATTTAATCAAATAATTCCATATTTTGTTACTTAAATTTGTACTATTCTTTGGTCCTGCCTCTAAATGATGCTTCTAGGTTTATACTTTATAAGAAATTTCAATATTATCAAAAGAAAATCCGTTTTCTGCACTGCCGAGTTATTCATCTTCCTCTTTCATCAAATTTGTTACTTCTATCAAACATTTCATAATTTTCCTATTGTGAGTGAACTTATTTTCACTGCATTTTAGTGCTTTTCTGTTCTGAACATCAAATAAAGCACCGACATGTGTAGCAGATAAAAAAATATATCCAAAATAACACATTTTCAATGTGACGTTTCGACTTCTCATGAAGTGGGAGACAGTCATTACAATTCTTCCAGTATCTTCTCGCATAACAAACGATGAATCGTTTGTTATGCGGGTGACGCAGTGTCAAGCGGGTGATTCAGTGTTAAGAGAGTTATGTGTTGGTGTCTGTTTTGTATCGTTTCGGTTTACAGGACGTGACAGATAACACCGGTAGCAGGCGCCTGGAGATGAGTTTCCCCCGCCGGTCTTCTGCTAAAGAAATAAACTTGATGTTCGTTATAATGAAGGAATTTGCTGTTCATGAATGCGTGCTGAAACTGGCGCGATGTTATCACTATCTCTCACACCCCTGTAATACATTCTCGTAAAAAAGTTCAATTTAAGCTAGGGGATGAAATATGGTCGTTTCGTATACTATTGGTGTTACTGGTGGTGTGCGTATTTTAGGTCACTCACAGTTCACGTGTAATGCACAGTTCCAACTTACCGGTCCATCACTGAAGTAAACAAACATCGCAGAAGAAACACTGATTCATTTTTTCGAGGCTACACGATCAGTCAACACAAACTGTCTGGCTATTCCACTCTGCTGAGAACGAAGACGTTGTATCTAATGACAATGGGGAAGTCTGGACTTTACAACGTAGCCTCAGTCATCTACGAAATTCGCAGTTGAACCTCGTCTCTACATCTATCGTCAGGTGCAGCGGAGACTGAGCGGTTAGCCTGCTGGCCTCTCACTGATGCGAGCTGGGTTCGATCCCCGGCTGGGACACTCCCGGACTTTCGCGTGTGGGAATCGTGCCAGACGATGCTGCTTGTCGGCGGGTTTTCTCCGGGAACATCCATTTCCGACGTTTCCGGTCATGTCCTATACTCACCTCGATCACCGTCATCGGCTCTCAAGACCTCGCTGTTAAGGTTGAAGTGAAGTAACTGCCTATAGAGCACTGCACCCGACTATACTATGTCAAGAACTCATAGAAGGTAGTACACACACCATAACAATTATCAGAAAAGTGCGATTTAAGCTGTATATGAAAGAAGTCTGTATATATTTTGCAACATTATAAAATATTATACTAAAGTATACTTTTTAAATTAAAAAAAAATTGATTATAATAGTTTCTATTTTTCACAATATTTAAGCGCATTTCCATGCTGTATGCTTTGGAAAGCAGAATTTGCAAGAAAGTCTTCTCCAAAAAATCTTGTCATTATATTTACTGTGATAATGTGTAGTAAAATTATAGTAACTACGTATCGTATCAATTTTATAATTAACTTTATTTACGTTAGTTTCAGCCATAAATGAGTGTGACAAATGGTCGCACATAAAAATAATTATAAAAATTATTTCTTATACTGTTACTACAATTTTCTTACACGCGATCATAGTAAACATTATGAAGATATTTCATGTCGAAGATTTGCTTGCAAATTCTGCTTTCTGAAGTATCCAGAATGGAAATATGCTTAAAATTTGTTAAAAATACGGACTATTTAAATAGATTTTTTTAAATTTAAAAAGTATATTTTAGTAAAAAATTTTATAATGTTGAAAAATATGTACATTCTTTTTCATATACAGCATAAATCGCACTTTTCTGACAATTGCTATGGTGTCTGTACTATTTTTTTATGAGTTCTTCACATAGTATAGCCTGGTGCAGTGCTCCATAGACAGTTGCTTTACTTCAACCTTAAGAGGGCACGGGACATAAATTAATGATATTGAGGTTTATCGCATTTTACAAATGTTATGGAAGCCAATAAAGAAAACAAAGAAAGGGCAACCATACAGAATAGCTTTTACTAACTATGAGAGCAAATATTTTACCCGAGTGACGTTATTCTGCCAAGATATTTCTGACACCGTCAATTTTAGTGTGTTTTCGTGGCGCAAGATATTATTCGAAATTGATACAGTAATACTGCAAAATACTTGGTCGCTAAGTTGTCAAAACCTATTATCTAGGATTGCCATTTTCACTTTTTTCTATGTTGGCTTTCAAAAACCAGTAAATATTAATTTACGTATTTGGTGTTGATTTATGTCCCACGCCCCCTTAAGAGACATCCAAATCTCTTCACATCGTCCTTGCTGGTGTAAACAGAGGTTATAGCGTAGGTGAGTTTTGCCTGTCTGGGGTGGGCGAAAACTAAAGAGACAAGAGAAGTAACTTTATTGTTATTGCCAAGTGCTTTTGCAACAGTTCGCGTATATCCTTGCCCAGAGTTTGGTTGCACTTGTTTATAACTGCGATACTTGAACGATTATAAAAGTATTGGCGAAATGGCAATATTGAATGGCTGCTTTAGGGGGGAGGGGGATAGCATGTCAAATCTGATTCATATTGTCGACACGCCTATAGGCATACATGCAATTCAATAGAAAATAGTTTTTTGGATGACCAGGAAATTGTTTTCCTACCCAAAATGTAATTCAATTTGATGATGAGGTTGTTCATGCGAGTCCAGGACTATAGTACTTATGTTCGCGGTTTATTAGCAATTTTTTAATCGAGCCTTTTAAAAAACACCCCATGTATGACATGCTTGTTTTTTTACTAATTATGTCTGCATGTACCACAAGCGTTTTATACTCCTTTTTTTTTACATTGGAGAAACTTGGTTTTTTGTTGAATTGAACTTTTACTTACTAATTACAATATTTCATTTATAACTAATAAAAATAGAGACAGAGAGAACATATCTGTGTTGACATTGCCTAGTAATAAATATATCTTATGCAAAATATTATTACACTGAGTGCGCGCGAATTTTGTGCGTTCGCACTGTTGTAATTTTCTAAGCTTTGTTTGTCAGAGGCGGAGGAATATACCAAAAATATAACATAAGCAGGGCTTCAGAAATGTTGGAAGCAACATGAATTAACTATATATGAATTACTCTTTAAATCCGAACCTGGGAAATATTCACGCAGTTTATTTAGGCAGCATAAATAACAGCTAGAGCGTACGAGTACATATGTGAACGGTAATGACCATAAGGTTAATACACATTGTTACAATTTCCCTCTCAAAAGTCAGTGGGCTGAATCAGGTTCGTTACAGGATAGAGGTCTTAATTAAATAAAAGAGTTAATTATAATATCCTAATTTTATTTGAAATAAAGACAAAAAATTTCTCCACTCAACTGATATCACTTGCAGTTTACAATTAATGACTTAAATCAATAAAATATGCAATTATCTCAAGGTAATTGACACAATTAAACAACTAAAAAACAGTCCCAATGGACAGTGTATTCAATAATTTTTAAAAATTATATGTCCATTTTGACGGACCCAATATTTACAATTAAGTACTTATCACATGTCCCTTTGTCCCACCTCAGTTTAGTCCATGTCCCGCCAGTCCGCAATGTTCTAGAGTTCTCTGAGCGCCCTCACGCATAGTAGCATTCATTCGTCGCCCTCTCGCCCATTCACACCACGAACACCTCGTCCGCCGTCGCCTCGTGATCTACCGTCATCGTCCGTCCCTCACCGTACTTACTTTCACCCCCGCACTAGGCCAGATGGCCTCCGCCAAAGACTGCTGGCCGTTGGACCGCTGCAATATTTACAGGGTCGTAGGTTATCACCCAGAAATTTCTCTAAATCCCGCATCGCATCGAGGGTCCTAATTCCCAGAATATTATCGTGCATCCACCACACTTGTCGGCTACTCCAGCAGGGGGAGGAGGGTCTGTGACGCCAACCAGGTCTCGCTGCTGTCAATAATTCTCTGACTGCCCCGGAAGGGGAGGTGATAAGGCAGCAAGCGCGTCTGCCTGGGGGATGGTAGGATCGAAGTGTGTCACCCCCCAAAGTGCTAGATCACACATAATGGGAGCTCGCGGCCAATGCGAGCTACACCGCGGAACACTGCCTCCCTACGTAAGACTTCTTCGTCCCAAACAGACTCTCTAACATCTGGACATTTGTAGAGTGCCAGTTGGTCAAGGTGTACAATTTTAGACTTTTCTTTCAAGGAGACTCGGCGACCGATCTGGAGGGAAGTGTTACTTACTCATTTCAAAATTGGCAAGAGCCTTTCCAACATCCTTGACAGAGAGATATGTTACGCCGAAGGTGTTTCCTTTCATACAGCCACACTAGCCGTCCTTCCTTGAATGCATAGTTGGTAACTCTCGGACAACATCGAATGTTACTATTGATACCACTAGACACTGGAATATGCTTGTCTTCTGCCCCCTGGCTGTCTTTCTTCTTCCAAATATACATTTTTGCAGCTTCATCTGTAAGCTAGACTTCTCTTTTTTCCTCTCCTGCATTAACTGTGGAGTGACTTTTTACCCTGTTCGACTCCAGTATCCTTCTTCTTCTTACCACCACATAGCGATCTTTCTCCGTTCCCTCAGATAGGATGTTACTAGTTGTTTCGATGGGACTGTTTAATTGGATAGTTTTTACTGTGGCTGTCAGTTCCACTTATTCGTGCAGCTGTTCCTTGTCCGGTTCCTCGATGACTAGTCTCAGTTGGCACCCCTGGATACCAGGCTCTCAAGTGTCCCTCCTTTCATCAGTTCCAGTATTCTCGGCACCTCCGTCGACGAGGGCCAGGTGTCGGTCTCTACAGAATACAAAAGTTCCCTTACCGCCGTCTTCTTAATAAGCTCTCAGTCGTACTCACGTCTGAATGCCGAGTCCTGCAGTTTCTCTGCAGACACTGATTTCTCAAGTGTCCTGTTTGGCCACACTTCCAACATTCCCGACGCTTAGGTGGAGAAAAACTTGGTGTTATAGCACAGCCACTGACAGCAATGTCTTTCATTGTGGTCTCCAACTTCCTCAATACGTCCAGGATGCTATCTCCAACGTCGTCTTTGCACGGGGTAGCTGCCTACACTGCATGCCGGAACATCGGCTCCTACTTTGCAGACTCTACCTCCAATTCTCGAGCCAGGGCATCCCACATGATGTGTGGGGATGCTAGGTATACAGCTTGGCGCACATCTGTACCAGTAAGAGCATCTACGAAAAGTCGACTACGATGACGTCTCGTGTCTGCTCAGAGCACTCCCCCAGAGAAAAGTGTGACAGCCTCAATATATCATGCCATAGATCCTGTAGTGATTTCCCTGGTCGCTGGATGCAGCTTCGCAGTTGGGCAAGGTGGGCGTGTCGCAGGTGCCGGTCGCCGAATCGTAGCTCGAAAGCCGACACCAATGTGAGGTATTCTAGACGATGTCGTTCTGGCAGCGACTACAGTATGCTCAATGCAGGTCTTCTCAAACAGCCGCCAGGTAGTACGCCCGCTGCTCTTCCGTCCAGCCATTCTGGGAGGCCGCAATCTCGAACTGGTGTTAGTATTCGCGCCAAGGAGTCTGTCCATCTAAGGGGGTGGACTTTAATGTGGTACCTTTACCGACCTCTGGCAGAGGCGTACCCACACTGCAGAAAGGCTGGTCCTCTCTTACGATGTCTGTATTAGCGGCGACCTCTATTTTCTCCTCACTGCCCGCACTTGTTAACTCGTTGGAGGTCGATCTCAGCTCCTCTTTAGCGGCGGTATGTTTTCTCGCCTGCTGCTGCAGGAATTCCTGCCATTCCTTCTTGAAGGCGCTCACTTCCTGTTTCATTTCTTGCTCAACACTTTCAATTTTCTTGTCTACACACACTATTTTATTATTTACTAATTCGTTAGTACCCTCTATTTTTCAGTCCACATTTTTGTTTACGCTGTCTATTTTTCTATCCACATTTTCGTTCAATCTGTCTATTTTCTTATCCACATTTTCGTTCAAACTGTCTATTTTCCTATCCACTTTTTCGTTTACACTGTTTATTATATTATCCACATTTTCGTTCACACTGTTAATTGTACTATCCAGTTTGTCGACTACTTCGGCAACACTGGCTAGTTTCTTGTCTACCTGTTCACTAACTCCACTAGCAGATTCACTAAAACTATCGTTTTGCTATTTACATTTTCATTTGCACTATCTATTTTACTATTTACATTCTCGTTAACATTATGTACATTATTTACTATGCTATTTATGTTACTTATTTGGCTACTAAATCCCTCGGTCAAGGCTCAAAATGCTGCCATGTCTGCCGACAATTTCCTCGTTAGCATTTACACATTTATATGGAATTACTTGGCCTATTACTACGAACACAAACATATTTACAAATTGTATCCTGCTCTTACTCTAATCTTATTTGCGATGTTTTTTTTTTTCAACGCCTCTGTTCCACTTCTGACAACAGTGTTATAATTTCTCTCTCAAAAGTCAGCGGGCTAAACCAGGTTCGCTACGGGATGGATGTCTTGATTAAATAAAAAAGTTAATTATAATTTCATAATTTTATTCACAATAACAAGAAACAAAATTCTCTCCACACAATGCCTCACAATTATTTGATATCACATGATGTTTACAATTAATAACTTCAGTCAATATAATTTTCAATTATCTCTAAGAAATTAACATAGTTAATTACCTAAACATCAGTTTCAAAAGACAGATCCAATATTTATAAAAAAGTCCGTATCACATGTTATTCAGCCCCACCTCAGTTTAGTCTACGTCCCACCAGTCCGCAATGTTATAGAGTTCTCCGAGTGCCCTCACGCTCAGTAACCACACCACGAACACCTTGTCCACCGTCGCAGTCTGCCGTCGTCGTCCGTCCCTCAGCGTACCTAGCATTGCCTCCGCACTCAGCCAGAAGGCCTCTGCCAAAGACTGCTGGCCACTGGACGACTGCAATATTTACAGGGTCGTAGGCCATCGCCGAGGGTCCTAATTCCCAAAATATTATTGCGCATCCTTTACTCTTGTCGGCTTCTCCGGCAGGAGAAGGGGCTGTGACGCCAGCCAGGTCTCACTGCTGTCTATCATTCCCCGGTTGCCCCGGGGGGGGGGGGGACGAGGCAGCCAGTGCGTCTGTCTGGGGGAGGGGAGAGTCGAGGTTGTCACCCCCATACAGCCTGACTACGCATAACGGGAGCTCGCGGCTTGTGCGAGCTACAGCACATAACAATATGAAAAGGCGAAGACCATTCGACATTGTAGATCATTTAACGCAGGTTCCCGAACGTGGGTGGTGTGAGCGGTAGTAGATTGTAGAATTAAAGTTAAACAGTGGGTATCGTCCAGAATAGGTGTTTTGGGATGAAGTGAATGAGCTTGTAGACAGGTTATGTCTTCTCCATGCTTCCCAAAGAGATGTTAGTAATTTTCATCTATATGAAACATCTTCTATTATATAATAATGACGTACTAATAATCACCTATCTTAGGTTTGAAAGGCTATTTTACTTACATCTCAAAGTTTAACTGTTTGGAAAGAGATTTGTACCAGGCTGACTTCAGTGGAACTGTTTCTATTTGCGAGAGAAAATGAAGGTTTTATTAATATTCTGACGCTCAATTCGCTGCCACGACTGTGCAAACGTGTCTGGTATCTCCAAGCCGTTCTTCCGTGCTGCCAGTCCACGCTGATTTCCGGCCCCGACGAGACTTGCCTACTATAATCGAGGTTGTCTGATAGATGCAGTAGAAAGACAGGTCGCCATCTCTATTTACATTCCTATGCTACCATTTGCTCTTTGTTTTGATATTTCTTCATTGTAGGTTATATTGATAGTCACTGATATCATAAAAATGCTCTTATCCGCACTGCTACACTTGGTGTACTGTCCATCGCTTCAATTCGAATTAACTAAACGAATCTATTAGCCATTGAAAATGTTTGGTAAGAATCATACCTTTTCGCACGCTTTCTCTCTTCTGTGTATTAACAAAGCATCTCATAGGTTTCGGAGCCGTTGACGTCAGGTGCTGATGATGCAGTGAGCTCTGTTTAACTGACCTCGAAGGATGAAGTTTGGCCATCTCGTTAGGCGTTACCACGAGGTTCCAGATTCGAATTTCGAGTAAGATATTGATGTGAGCACCGTTGCGAAATGTATGTTTCTATTAGTTAAGTCGCAGCATAAACACTAAAATTAATAAGCAACAGGAACATTTTTGAATTTGACATTGATCATATTAAGAAATAATATTAGCGAAATATATTTCGTATCTCGTAACACCACTAATATGATCATTCCTCCCCTCCTCATCACAATTATTTCAGAACAACCTCAATATCATTAAACAGTGTAAAAATTAGTTGTCTAAGAAAAAGTAACCCAAGTTACTTAATGCTGTCAGCAATTTTCCCAATAAATGAGAAAAACCGTCGAAAGCTAACTGAAATGAGCAAAAATCAAAATTAATGGCAACAGATTTTTTTACAAATTGTAATTACAGTAAAACCATTAAAGCTACCGAAGGGAAAATTGTATTGGATCAAAATTGTGTGTAGTTTTATTTTCCTTCTTTACATTTTAATTTTATAGAGCGCATAATAGGATTTAATAGGTACACTCATTATAGACTGTCCATTGTAAAGTGGGCATTTTTGAGGCCTTAGTTACGTTTTCCCTATCAGCCATTTTTTATCTTTCACCAATTTTTAAAATAAATATTGCCATGTAAGTAATAAACACAGTGTGTGTGTGTGTGCGCGCGCGTATGTGTGTGCGTGTGTGTGTATATACACACATACATACACACATATATATTCACCGGACTCGAAAGTTAACGTCTAAGGCTACAATTATATATATTTATTGACCATTATTCCAAATGAGAGGGCCTCAAATGTTATCAATTTACCGTGAATAGCCTATAGGTAGTCTTGGCGGTCACAGCTGTCTCTGTCACGAGGCATGTCTCCTGCAAGAGTGCGTACATACTAGGCTAAGCACTTAGATCCCCTCCTTACCCCGAACCGACACTCGTATAGTCTATTCGCTGTTTCTTCATACTTTTTGAATCAAACCTTTGAAAAATGACACCATGCATGACGTGTTTGACGGTTTCCTAAATTCGTTATTTATCACAATCGTTTTATACTTATGTTAACATTAAAGTGCCTACTTTTTAGTCAAGTTGAAATTTACTATTATTTATTTATAAATATAATATTTAATTTTTCATTAATACGAATAATATCAGCTAGAAAATAGGAGTGCTAGTAATGCCTCGTAAGAAATAGTTCTTATAAAAATAAAAGTACACAGAGTGCGCACAAATGTGGTGCGTTGTCCGCCTGGTGTAATTTCCTAGACTTTCCTAACCTTTGATGGCCTGAGGCGGAGGAATATCCTCGACGTATAACTCTAGCAGGGCTTCAGAAAACCCAGAAGTAACCGTGAATGTATTATAACACAATAATATGGGTTTAGGTTAAGGAAATGAGGAGGAGAGTGCAGATGTGTGGGGCTAGTTGCTTACTCCCAGCTTGCAGCCGCCACAAGGTTATCTTATCTGGCGCTGTGGGCAAGTGGCAGTATTATCACATCGCTATCGGCTATCTTATCTGCGACCTCAGTGTCGCCATGTAATGGCTGTTGTATACCGGCCTCACACTCGCCAAACCTCGCTTTCACCGGCTCACTGGAGAACTACAGTGCCGCCATTATAGTCGCTGACTGCAATTAACGCCGTACCACACATACACAGTATGTTTCAATATTACATGCCAATACTTCGGAGAAACATTCCTCACATCAGGAGGAAGAAAAAATGTTAATGAACATAGGTCAGCAAACACTTCGTTTCTTCTCTACAGCCCGTAATACATAACGAACAGTGTATGGCCCGTTATGTATTACGGGCTGTAGAGAAGAAACGAAGCATTTGCGGACCTATGTCCATATAACATTTTTTCATCCTCCAGATGTCAGGAATGTATCCCCGAAATATTGACACGCAATATTCAACCACCTGTGTATGTGCTCCTTAATATATTTCCCGTACACGCTTGTGTACGGAATGCCGCAGAGAAAGTACAATGATGATCTGATGTTTACATTGAGCCCAGCACCAACAGTATCAGTTCACATGAACGCTGTTCGCTGCTGCTTGCATACCTAAGATTTATAATTGGCTACTGCATGTACAGTAGGCCAACAGAGGACTCTTTCCATTCGTTACATTCTCTCAGTCGTAACACTTCGAGTTAAAAAAAATCGATGTTTAAGTTAATTGATTAACTATATAGTGGTTATTCGTATTTACAATTTGACAGAAGCGAACACAAACACGAAAAAAGGGCCATTGTACAGAATCGTTTTTGCTGACTACGAGAGAAAATATGTGCACAGTGATGTATTTCCATCTAGGCATTTCTGATACAGTAAATTTACATATGTTATCGCGGCAAAATATATTATGCAAAATAAGTTCACAAATATTGCAAAATAGTTTCTCCAGTGTTGGCAAAAACAATTATCTAGGATTGGCTTGTAGAGTTTTTTTTTATATTTGCTTCCAAATATAGACTATAATCGACGTATTGGGAGTTATTTTGTAGAATTTCCAGCGTCCTCTTTGACCGTGATTGTACTGCATTGTAGAGTGTTTGAAATACACGTCTTTTGACGAAACTAGTAAACGTGTCTTCGATATATCGCTGTATGAAAAGAGCACACACTTCAGACGACGTGGCAGATTGGCAGTTTCAAGTCATTACGCCATATCAAAGGCGTAGGCTTAGCTGAAAAGTATCTTTTAAGGCGGTTTTCTTTCAGAATATATCAACCAAATTCTTACGAAAATGTTATAGGCCTATTACGCTGCTACAAAGTGATAGGGTCGCAGCTCATAGAGGCGAGAATACTGCATGCCAGATCAGTACTGTGAACCTGGTGACTAGGGTTACTCCTCAAGAATACTGTTGCCTACATGTTATCGTACAATGGGTATCGATACGTAAAATGTATCGACTTGAGTGTACACGATACTGTTCAACATCGAGTACTTTTAGTGTTCACAATCGGAATCGAGTACTCAATTATTGGGTATCGAGACTCAAAGTGTCAATACCTATTCGTTATCAGCGTTGCCAACCCGTACGGTAATTGTGGGGGCATACGGTAATTTAGGTACTTGTACGGTGTACGCTAATGCATGTACGGTAATACATTAATTCTCACGTTTTTGATCAAGACTGTGTTTACGTTATTTATTTAATAGTAATTGTCCTTTTACGACTTTTATTTTAATAGATTTGTTTAAAATTACGGAGGTAGTAGTACCATCATTATGGTGTAACTGCTTAAAATATTAGACTTATTTTGAAAGTTAAAACTAATGTTACAGTTCTTTAGCGATTCCTGGTTTATTTATTTGCTACGTTAGTTGTTCATTTAACATTCGGTTAACCATGCAGGGATGTGTTCAAAATTTTTGGTTAGGTTTGGACAAGACAATCAGGAGTAATATCAGTAGTATTACACTTTTAACGATTTCTCAAAGCAGTGGTACGTAAAGACTTATGCATAATTTGTGTATTTAATTTATTTTCGGCATGTGTTAAGCAATTAAAATCATTATTTGAATGGAATGCCGAGCACTTTTTTACTGGATGGTAAGTGAAAATAATTAAGATTTGTGGAAGTGTACCGTAATTGAACAGTAATTTTGATGCCAACGCCCCACAATTTTTATCTCAATGGTTAGCAACCCTGTTCGTTATCGATATACTTCGAACTGTAGTGGAGGTGATGGGCCACTGACACACATCGACAGGCGGCAGTTACGTGCAAGAATGCTACTGCTGTAGCAGCGGATATAGACTTTCATAATGTTGAGTTGTTTTATTTTTGTGAGGGGGTAGGGGGACTGCTCCCGTTCTCATTTCGCTTTGCTTTTATTTCCCTTTTCAAAAGTCATTTGCTACTGTCGTCTCTACTGTTATTGTGTACACTGTAAACATTTAACATTATTTCGTTTTAAATTAATATATATATATTATATATATATATTATATAATATATATATATATACATACTGGTTATATATACTTTTCACGGTAAAATGAGCACTTTTGAAAGCCCTGCTTAAGATCTGCTTGTATACACGTCGTATGTTCTTCCGTCTTATGAAAAATTAACACTGCCATTGGCGTCATCACTTTCTTCATGCGTCAGTCAAGTGAAACTGTAAAATTATTAGAAAAGTAAATATTGTAAAAATCTGCTTATTTCTACACGTCGGTGCATTAAAAAAATAGAAAGTGAGAGATATAAGTTAATTGATCAGAAATGGTTTCCTAGCACTTTAGTGACTTTTTCTAAGGCTGATTTCAAAAATGCTCACTTTATCGTTAAGAGCCTTTAGTAACATTTCGAAATTTTATTTGCATGCTCACTGAGTAGCTTTTCCAGCGCCATGTGCTCATTTTTAACATTCATACTATATATAGAATACCGGAATTCCCTAGATCTGTTGCCTTACTAGTGCGTATAAGTTTAGTTTCAACATGTTAGTTGTAACGCTTCCATTATCGTTCTGTACTTATAGATAAATTTTCTTATGCGTTATATTAAACACCCTTCAGTTTAGTGTCATGTTATACAACGTTTGATCTTAAAATTGCAGTTCCTAAGATAAAATTTTTGCAGCAAGGATCTCGGTAAGCCATTTTTCGCACCTGTCACATCACTGTCGTGATAATTTCTCATCAACTGCTAGTATTTCCACATCACTTCATGATTAAAAATGAAACCATTGTTGAAAGTGAACAATTTTATAAAATATCACTCCACGATTTATTTAGCACACGCAATTAAATGAATTTTTCTGCAATGCGTATTGTTTTAGAGGTTAAACATTATTAATGCGCTCTTGAGTAAAACCTAGTTTTACAGTTGATGTAGATATACTTTAGTTTTCTGCAATGTAGTTGTAGCACACGCAAATTCTGTCGTTGATAAATATTTAATTTAACTTATTTGCATTTTTAACACGTAATGTAAATTTTACCCTGTCTATAGTTGTATTCTACAATTTATTTTTACTTTGTGAGACGGCAATATAATTTTTCATTTTATTTTTATATATGAGACGCGTTGGGATTTTATTATTAAAGTTTTCAGTATTTTTCTCTGGTCCCACATATTCGTGATACTTTCAGGTTATTTGCATTGTTAATTAGGTGTTTATAAACTCATGATTCCATGTTTTTAGGACGTTGGTGTTTTAGATCGAATTTGAATTGTGAGCCCTATGATTGGTTTGAAGGTTTAGAACCTTCTTAAGCGAGGGATAGCGTTAGGAGGTTCGTTCACTTAGCTTCAGCATCTAGAGCCGGCAGGTCGACGTTAGGCCACACGCCCGTGTGGGCGATTACGTGAAGAATTTTAACTTAGTATAAAGATAGGGGAGTCCAGTTCCGTCCTGAGTATTTGAATAGTGATGAGAAGAAACGTTACGCGAGGTGCTAAATGCAGTAAGTCGGCCAGAGAGCGCCCCCTTCGCCGAAGTATTCAAGAGCTGGGTAACTTGTTCAAATCAGATCGTTGGTCCTTATGCCGTGCGGTTACGTTTGCATCTCCAGACCTCACCTTAAGCTATCCTTCACTTGGGAGAGGCCCGCCTACATCATGGTTCAATAAGAAACTTATTTTGTACAAGTCTAAGTCACCAAAGCTAAAGAAATATTTTGATTTTATCAATGAAGTAACTGTGACACGTAAAAACATTGTTTGTAACATTCCAGAATGTTTTACTTAGCCGGCATTTTGCTAAGTTTCAGAGTACGAAATATTCCCAGCAGTTATTACAGCTAACCCGATGAGTTTCTTTGTGTCATCACTAGCCAGAGCAAATACATTTTAATACACGTAATTTGAGAGAAGTAATATTTTGAAGAGTTTGAAATCTTAAGATTTGAACACTTGAAGAAAATTTATGGAAACCAATCATTAGGGCGTAGTATTTTTTTTGTACAACCACTACCCCAACTGTCATTTTGAGTTTTAAAGCTGATTTTCATTTTTGAATGGCCATCCAAGGAACAACATTTATTTTACTGGAGAATTAATCATTCTTATTTTCAAACTAAACGCTAGGATATTTCACACCATTTTCAAGCATTTGCCGACCTCCCGTGGCGCAGTCGGTTGGTACGCCACCAATCTGGAGTGTGGGAGGCTCTAGGTTCGAATCCCGGGCAAGGCATGGGCGCTCACTTAAGTTAGGTTATAAGTTAGTCTGTAAGCAGCCCCCTGCTAAGCTTTCAAGTATATAACTGGGGGACGTTAAAGAGCCCTTTACAGTACAATACAATTGTCATTAAGTAGTAATATGTGATGTTCTCCTGATTATCCTAAGCATTGCTGAGTTCTGCTTCTCTGAATGAGTTGTGTAGATGGCGTACGTACATTTAACCTGTGCTGTGTTGTAAGAGAAATTTGAGAGTGTGATTAAGTGCAGTACAGCTGTATACCGTCAAACTAAATATTAACTTTACTGAAGTACTTTCATTATTTCACTATTCAATTTGCATAATAAAGGCGGAGAAGGGAGGCAAAGAATTAATTTTGGCCAATACACGAAGTCTAAAACAATTTTGGGAAAATGTACTGCGCAGCTAGGGTATGCGCTCAACCCAACTCTCAACTAAGTTACTTTATGATGATATTTCTCAATTAATTCGCTAAAAGAAGTGTGCCCTTTACTCTGGCCAGTGCAAACAAAGCTTATTTTGCATTTTTCACCTTTACATCACATGGTTGCCATCATCAGTTCTTATGTTCAGGTGAAATCATATACACACTACACACGCATATTGTTACATTTTTGGCGCACCAATACGGGGCCGGAGTGTAAAGAAATTCAGAGACGAATTGGCTAATTAATGAACAGGATACATCGCACTCCGTATTACTTGAGGGCAACTACTCCTATCAACTACAGAATGTGGGAATAAGTAACTGAAATGGAGGAGACGAGTTACGTAGGTGTTGGCGAACACGAGACAGGAAAGAGACTCACAGAGAACAACAGCCTGTACCAATATGCATCCAGGCACACAAGTTACCAAAGCTTGGGCCACCTGTACCTACTCATGCACTATCAAAACATTAAAACCTTTACTAGCCCTATTATGTAACATTTTAATCCAAACATTAAAGTTGAATCCATGCGTGCTGAACTGTGACATAGTACAATTAATTCACTGACAATAACAAAAAATTTAATAACTCTTGTTAGTGAAATTTGTATCTATGCCGAGGATCTGCGATTAAATAAAATACACAAGGCAGTTAAGGAATTGGTGACGTTAGTATGTATTCTTTTTTTTCATCAAATACAACAAAGTTATATTTCATTAAAACATCTTATCCTTAGATATTTTATAGTAAAAGATAGACCACGAAAATTATAAAGAAGGCAAAACTACTGAAAAAGATTTAGATAAAGAAAATAACATTATTGATATCGAATTACTGCCTTCATAATTTTATGATGTAAAATTATAATATCGTGGAAACAGTTCTTTGGTGACAACTGAATCTTCTAATTTGCACAATTTTATATACAACAGAAACTTAAATACAATATATATATATATATATATATATATATATATATATATATATATAATTTTGGTCATCTCGGCATTATTTGTTCGGTCCTTAAGCCCAGACCTCAAATTACGCCACAGCGAAAGCTATGCTGTCAGCCGACACAACAATCCGCCTGCTGTCATGTTCTGCGCTGACAGAGGAGACATGTATTCTCAAAAGACAGCGAACTACACTGAACGATGATGGGGTTGAAAGATGAGGACGGCTGAACGCGGAAAGTTTTAGTACACTACACATCAAAATGTTCAAATGACGAGGAAAAAAAAAAAAAAAAAACAACAAAAACAACAACTTCTGCGAACAAAAAAAGGACGCACACAAAATTACTAAACGGTCATAACCAATGCGTAAAACGATTTAAAAAATGAGTCTAACTTACCCAACTGGAGGTTTATAAAGATAGCTAGGCTACATACTTCCTTACTCCGCCGATTGGTGAGTCAATCACCAAAAAATAGAAGTAAAAATCAAATTTCCCTATTTGTGCTACTCTAAATCTTGCAAACAAAAAAAATAACTACCTCTTAGTTAGAACTGAAGTGAAAACGGACTACATCTCTTCATTATGAGTGTGAAAGTTACAGCCACACATAGCATGGATTCTTCACCTGATGTGCTCTCAAGAATGTCGCACAAGGACAGCGTCGGTCGCAGCGTTGTGCACAAGAGCTAGCGCTCCTGCGCCAGATGGAGATAAACCAAACTAAAGTAATTTGTTTACCGTGCGCGGCTAGGTGGTGCTGGCATGCTCCAAACACACTTTCAGGCGGTAGTTAAGATGCTCTTCAATCGAGTCTCGACCTGAGAACATACCCGTCAGCACGAGTTTATCGCGTAGGAGGGCGAATGCTGCCAAGCTAAGACAGTGTTGAAATAACACACGATTTCATAACTGAAAGAGTGGATCACAACATCTGTACTCTAATAACACATGTGAGGACGGCGCCAACACGTCTCATGTGACAGCCATCTTGCCAGGTCTGCTATACTGGTGAAGCTGGACTATGGACGGCTAACTCAACTGGCAAAGTCCGAAAGATAATTAATTTTGAAAGGCCTCCGATAAATCTAACATGTCATTTATTACCAATTCAATAAGAAAACCCAAAGGGAAACTAATTAAATCACTTCAACCTAAGACTAATCAAACAAAAAAAATTGAATTGCCCGCAAAAAATTTTTCAGTAAGTACCTTTATAAAATGGCACAGACTCCCCCCTTTAAAGCCGACACTAGGCTTATTCCTTCAAATAAAACTCTCATTATATGGATGTCATATAATCTACACACAACTGGTACCTACATGCAATTGACCTAGGCTAGGAGGAACTAAACTAATAATTATTACCATAGTCGTTATTCCTTGAAACCCTCAAACAACAATAGAGTACAACCACAATACATACAATGGAACATCATCACACAATGAACTTCGAAACACAGGCAAAGTATATTACACTGTACAGACAATGAAACATTCTGCTACCAAGATTGTATTCTCAAGCTAAGGATAACCTTTTAATATTATACAACATAGGTACCCGTACAACAGCAAAATTATGCGCACATTAACTTAGAACTAGCACCATGGATTTCCCATATAAGCAGATGCTAAAGTTCCAGTTTCCAAAAGGGGAATTAGTCGTTTTACTTTTATAGGTTTACCTCTAAAATTTGTGCTTGTTGTTGCGGGGCATAAGTGAGAGGAGAGCTGTCCACGAGGTTGAAGCCTGCCCATGGTCGACGGCGATACCGCATAGGAATGGCGACCAGGGGACAGCGGGGTAGGTGCTGATGCTGAACTGACCGGTAAACCACGGACATTAATACGACTGAACCCCCCCCCCCCCGCACTCTTGGAGATTCGTAACCTGGCGCGACTCGGAGGTTCGTCGTCCAGCAAGACAGGAGTGATCCCCGATCAGCGAGTCTGCCGATGCTGGAGCAGTGTCGGGAGGAGCCAGAGCAGCAGTGCTCCAGGAGCTGGGTCGTGACCAAGCTTGGGCAAGCCGTCATTCAGTGCCACATCTCCACTACACGAGCCGGCGGAGGAGCTCCGGTCGATTCGAGGCTGTCAGTGGTAGATGATTTCGAGTAGAGTGCAAGGGCGAGCAGAGGTCGATACGAGTCGGAAAGAGCAACAAATGTAAACATAAAGTAACCATCGAATCAGAGAATAATTTAACATAATTATTATAGTATTTATAGAGTAAGATAGTTGAGGGGAACTGAATTGAAACTAAGAGTAGAGGGAGTCAAGAAGAGTACCATTTATTGTAACAGAGTAAATTGTGTTTGAGGATATTATTGGTATTGTAACAAAGTTCTGTATTGATAAAGTAAATGGACGGTAGTGATTTAGAAGAGTTAATAAAATTGATCGTGGTATATAGTAGGGGGCCTTCAGCCAGTGAGTAGATAGAGCATTTTGCAAGGATATAGATAGGACGCACTCCTGGCTAGGCACTACAGCATTGTGGCAAGCGAGAAAACTGTACAGGGGGTGATCAGTCCGCCTGAACCATGCTGACACTATATGCCTTTAACTGGGCCACCAACACTAACATTTATGAGGTTAGGAACACACTTGTTGAGTTGTGAAACGTGGGCCCTTGTAACAAATTGACCATTCGCTGGTTTACTAAGTGCCACAGTCATAGGAGTAAGAAATCTCTGGACCATCTAAAGCCCTTTCCACCGATAACTGAGCATGGCCACCCTTTTGTCAACAACCTTGCTCATGGTGCGTGATTTATACAAAAAAAGTCTCCCACTTTAAATGGATTGACTCTGCAGTCCTTATCATTTCTGACTTGTTATGTGCCAAGTTTAAGTTATCCTTAGCTCGTTTCCAGATCTCCCTGATGTCGGTAGGATATCAGGTAGGAGGTCGGCAAGCGATCAGAGATTGGGGAGTGGGGTGTTAGGTTTGTAAGTGAACTTGAGCTCAAATGGAGTGGACTTATGTCCCTCATGGTGCGCATAGTTGAATGTCATCTGTAATCACTCAACATTCTGATCCTATCTATACTGGCTGTTCCCATTGAAAGCAATAAAAGCTGAGCGAAGATTCCTATTGAATCTCTCCGCATGGGAATATTTTGGGTAATATGGCATGGTGGTAACATGCTGAATGCCATGGCTGAAACACATGTTCCTGAATGACCTGGACTTAAACTGCGTATCATTGTCTGACACAATAGCATAAGGAACCCCTGAAATTCTTAAAAATTAATTTTTTTAAACTTCTGTTGTAGTATCTGAAGTAACCTTATGTAGAGGAACTAACCACGCGAATATCGTGAAGGCATCTATGCATACCAACAGCACCAAATTACCTAATTTAGAGTGAGGAAAAGTCCAACGAAATTCACAAAAAACTATCTTTAAAGGACACTCAGCCACGTCGGAAGAAAGTGGTCCTAAAATGGTATCCTGCGCAGGCTTGCTCAAGGCACAAACTTTTCAAATTTTTACTCTTTCCGAAATATCTTGGTACATACCTTTCCAAATAAATGTATACCTTATTGCATTAATAGTTTTATAAATTCCTAAATGGGCTCCTACTGGGGATGAGTGGAAGTAATGAAATGCCATGTCGGGTAGGTTCTGAGGCAAAACAATTTTATACTTGTTGGACGAACGAGATTTGCAATGCAAAACACCCTTAAACCGTTTACAATATTTTGGGGCAGTACCCTTCTGAAATTCATCAATAATCTCACTGATAAAAGAGTCTACCTTCTGATTGGTCTCAATATCCTGAGAAGCTAAAGGAAGGTCTGTAAGTAAACACTACAAACGTTCAGAAGAGGTTTCCTCAGGACAGTCCTCGAACATACGAGACAAAGCATCCGCAAAAATGTTTGGTCTTCCTAGGATATGTTGAATTTTGGAATTTAATAGAAGAAATTTTGACTCAGTTTTCCTAACTGTTTGAGATGAGCTAATAACCATGAGAGTGCCTGGTTATCGGTTTCGAGAAAAAATTCCTGGTGTTTCAAAAACTGCCTAAACTCATGGATTCCAAATACAACAGCCGAACACTCTAATTCGTATACAGATGAAGCTTTTCTCCCCTGATGGGTTCAGGTACAGGAAGCAAAAACAATGGGCTGCCTCTGTCCATCTATTTACTGCGATGACACAGCTCCTAATGCCATTCTGGAAGCATCTGTTTGCAGGATAAGAGTCTTTGAAAAGCCAGCTGTAATTCGTACAGGGGGACTAACAAATGCTTCTTTAAGAAACTCAAATGCTTCTTGCTGTTCTTTACCCCAATTAAATTTTGCTCCCTTCTTTCTGAGAGAATTCAATGGTGCGGCACGTTCCGCTAATTTAGGGATAAATTTTTAATATGTAAGTTTACTATGCCTATGAAACGTGAAATTGCATTTGCGTCTTTGGGTGGTGGGGAATTTCTGATCGATTTAGTCTTGTCTGGACCTATATACACACCCTTCTCGTAAACTAAATGTCCAGAAAAGAAATTTCTTTGGCTGCAAATGTTACTTTTTTGAGATTGGCCGTGAGACCTGCCTTGTGAAGTCTTACCAAGACTTCCTTCAAATGAGCAATATGTTGATCAAAGTTTTCAGAATACACGATTAAATGATACAAATAGATAAAAACATATTTAAACCTGACGTCTCCGAAAACCTGATCAAGAAGACATGTGAGTACTTGGGCTCCTGTAGCTAAACCAAACAATACAACATTGCACTGGAACAAATTCCATGGTACATAGAATCCAATGACTTGTTTTGATTTCTTAGTTAAAGGAATTTGGTGTTAAGCAGAACTTATATATAAGACACTGAAATACTTAGCTTTACTACATTAATGGAATGCTGAATTAAGATTCGGCAAAGGAACACTTTCTATATCTATTTGTTTGTTTAGGGGATGTTAATCCACCACTTAACGATGGTCATTTCCTTTTGGTAGCAAAAGGGCTGGAAAACAAAAGAAGATTTGTATGGTTCAATGATCTTATTGTCGAACAATTCCTGAATTTTGTTTCTCATGATTTCCATTTTTGGCAGTGCTAAATAATAAGGGTGGTGCTTTAAAGTTTTGGGTCCAGTAGTTTATTATATTCAATTAAATTAATATTGTCCAACTTTGGGGTCAAGACCACTGGGATGTCAGCACGCAATTCTCTTATGACCTTTTGTTTCTCTTTGTCGAGATGACTCAGTACAAGATAAAAATTATTCTTGTTAAATTCAGATATTCGCATTCTTTCCTTGGGTTGACTAGAATTAACAGATGGCATGGTAACATGATTATTAAATACAAATTTAATAGACCTAGCTTGTATGTCAATTAGCATATCAATTTTTGAAATGAAATCTGATCCCATAATGAGGTCAGTGGAAATTGAGTAACATACTAAAAATGGAAGAACCCATGAAAACCAGTCAATTTTAATGTTTCCAAGACATCAATACTGACTAGTAAAGGTTGGTCTGAAGCTGTAACCCATTTTATGTTTACTGGTTGTGTACTTTTAACATAACTCTTGTCATCTAATTCCTAAAAGAGTGAAGCAGAAATGAATCTACATACAGAATCTGTATCAACAAGACCGTCAATCTAAAAGGGACTTAACTGTGTGATAAGAAATAGTAAAAATGGTTTGCTGACTGATAATATGTTGTAACAATTTCTTTTTAGATACCCATTTCTCTTACATGTTTTACAATTTATATTACTAAAACTGCCACTTATTTCCTAAATTATCTTCAACAACATTTTTTCACAATACGTGTTTGTGTACTTTTGTATTAAATGTCTTTTTATATATTTGTAGGTTTTTGATTTTTGGGTGGCCTAGACCTCTTGTGTTGTAGACCACCGCCCTACTTGTTTATTGACTCATTTTCTGCTTTCTTTGTTTCCAGAAATTCTAGAAATTTGCTACAATTCTTCTTAAAATGGCCTGGTTACTTACAAAAGAAACATAATTTATCTGATTTCTTCCTAGTATCCACCTTTTCCTTAGACTTATCTTTGATACTCGTGCTAGTGGAATTCTTAACTTTTCCCCTGTCTTTTTCATCTTGTTTTCTTCTTTGAAATAAGGCGGGAGGTCTCCTGAAATGAAAGGATGCACTTTCTATTCTTTTATCAGCAAATTCAGTATTCGTTTAGTTAATGCAGAATCTGTACAGATCTGCAAACGTATATGGTCTGTAGGAAAATAAAGTGCGGGAGTGCTTAATGGGGTTCAATCCATCGGCAATGGTTGAGACTACTTCTGCCTCTGATACTGGCAAACATAACACTATAGCTGCCTCTTTGATATTTGCTATATAGTTAGCCAAGAGCTCAGAAGGTGGCTGCAAGTGGTTGAACCTGATGTTTACTAACATCCTGGCTGGAATAAAATAGTTCATAATGTCCTGATGGTACTGTAGCCATTCGTAATGGCTAGGTTGGTACTATCGCTCAAAGGTGAACATGTGAAAAGAAAATAATATTTCTAAATGTTGGTTATCGGTTATACTACCCTTCTGCTTAATCCGAACCAGTTCAGTTAAAAACTTAAGCATTTTATGTATATTAAAACCATTGGTTTCCGGGGAAACTGTCAAAACCCTTTCAAGTGTGTGGGAAAGCTTCCTATAGGCAGAATATGAGAATGACGTGTGATGGGTGGAAGTAGGGTGTATTTGTGCCTATTGGAATGGTAGGGGTGGAAGGTGGTGAGATTGGGTGAGTGGTGTAATCCAGCTGTGGTTTGGATGCCAAAAGTTCTTCTATGTGGGTTCGATTGGAGTTCTGCTATGTGATTGGGGATGAAGGGTGTGGGGGGTATGATCGTAGGGGTGTATGAGGGTGAGAACGGTGTAAAAGTGTGGCAACAGGTTGTGATGTTACTGCGAGCTGTTGTTGAGTGTGTACTTGAGATGTTCAACTCATGTGATAGGGAAGGGGTTCGTATTGTGGCTTGTGGGGTTGAAAGGAGGTAAGGGGTGGTTGGGTGATTGTTGGAATGTGATCAGGTTGTGAAACATTTGAAACATGATTTTGGATTTCTTCAACCAAAAACATTTGTTGAGAGCTGAGTAGAATGGAATGTGATTAAGGGTTGGAAGGAGGTAATGGGTGGGGGTGGTATGTCGGAAGTGACGTCTAGTGTGTTCAGATTGGTGAGAACTACCACCACAGAGGTTAAGTTCTCTTCATTAGCTTATATCCCGGCCTGATCTGTTTCACAGGTCAAACACACTCATGAGGTGGGGATGAGGTCGACTGATGAGAGGGCATGATGTGGGGGCGTCTGTGATGAATGGCGAGATGAGTGCGATGGGTGTGAGTGGGGATGAAGAGGCAGGCGTCACAAATTCTTGCAACCGCAATGTGGTCACTAAGCCCCTGTTCTGGTTGCCTTGAAATTGACAAGCCAAACAGTGCCTTCCTGGCTCTGCTACTTCCCGGATTACCATCTGTAGTTAATAGTGTTGTTCCTGTCAGCAGTTGCAACTGCTGAGCCATACTTGGATAGTCTGTGTTAACAGACTCTAAAAATGTATTTATCTGAGTTAAATAGGCTATATGCATCTGACCCTGACCTAGTAATTGATGTATTCCTAATCGGTGAATGATATGATTCAAACTTTTCACGCACCTTTGTAAGTCTGCTTGACTTAAGCTATTGTGTAAATAAATGGTTATTCGGTTAAGCTCGTAAACCTTTCTCGCACAGGTGGCAAAGTCGTCCATGACATCTATATATTTTAGAGGTTCTATTTATGAGTGAATTTGATCCTTCAGTGCTACTTGTAACTTTTTCCGCAACTGTTTCGTGTCAACAGAATAATCTACATTCCAAGATTTCAACTCATATATGAGCTAATACTTGAGCATGTGTTCTGGGATGATACAACGTTCAATGATTGCAAAAGCTTAAGTCTTAATCTATAAACCAGGGCACGGTATCATAAAGCAGCTAACTATATAAAATACAAATATTTTATTTATTTATTTCGCAAACTGCACCAAAATTCTCTCCCAGGCCAAGTGCATGTTGGCTGCTAAAATAATCAGCAAAAATTATTCAAAAACTTGGAAAACTATTTTAAACAAAGTCCAAGTATAACCCAAAATACACTAGAAGTATTTTCAAAACATTGGGCCAAAACTAAATTCCACTAGGATGGCTGGTAAACAAACTAGTGGGGACTAGTGAAAGTGTCACTATGCAGTTGGCACCACTACATCGACAAAACAGCATCGTCATAATGGCTAAGTAGGGTGCCGAAGATGCAGTTCACTGATGTAAACAAGACACTGCGATAATTAACGGACAACAAACTTACATTTCAAGTAACTGAACAGCATATAAACTCAAATTTCCCATACTGAAATACTTAAAACAGGAAATTCATTACTGCGACTTAAATAAACATTGAATATGGTATAGTTTTTGTTAGCAAAATGTATACCTAAATTTTATAGGCCACCTACATGTCTACCTTGGAACATTATAAAACAATTATTTTTCCACACCACCAAAACTATACACCGGGCCAAGCAAGTCGGCTGTACACATCGGACGATAAAAACGAGCAGAAAATTCCATCGCAAACAAAACCAAGTCATTATGTGGCATACTTAAAATAGACACAGCAACGGTACTTACATAAATCACCCAAAAATTAAAAAAAAATTACCTTAATTGTTGCCGATGCAGACCCTGGGAAAACGGACCGATTACTACAGATATGACTTTACCAAAACTGTCGCACGAACTAAAATACATAACTACATGTGTGACTTGTGTGACGCTAAATTACAGATATACCACCAATTCGTTAACTGTGCCTCGTAAAAACACCTAACTATAATCACGCGGAAGCTACCATTATGGTCACATGCCACCATCAAAACATTAAAATCCTTTTTACACCTTTAATTTAATATTTAAATCCAAAACCTAAAGTAGAATCCAAGCTTGCTGAACTGTGGCACAGTACAAGTAATGCACCGACAATAGTAAAACAATAATAGCTATTGCCAATTAAATTCATATTTATGCCGATGATCTGCGATTAAATAAAGTATACAATGCAGTTTAGGAATTGGTGATGTTAGTTTGTATTCTTTTCTGTTCCTTAAAAACAACAAAGTTATATTTCATAAAAACATGTTATCCTTAGATATTTTATAATAAAAGTAAGACGAGAAAATTATGAAGAATGTAATTTACTGAAAAAGTGGCACCCCACACATAAATATTTATATTAAAAAACCAACATTATTGGTACTGAATTAGAAACATCATAATTTTATGTTGTAAAATTATAATATCATGAAAACAGTTTGTTGGCGAGAATTTAATTTTCTAAACATTTGCACAATTTTATAAACAACAGAAACTTAAAAAAAATATTATTTTGGTCATATCTGCATTATTTGTTCTGTCCTTAAGTCCAGGCCTTAAATTAGGTCACAGTGACAGTTATGCTGCCAGCCGACACAGCATCCGGCTGATGTCATGTCCGCGTTGACAGAGGACACATGTATGTATTCTCTCAGGACAGTGAACTACGCTGACCTGTTACGGGGTTAAAAGATGAGGACGGCTGAACCCAGAAAGATGTAGGTTACTAAAGACGAAAATTCCCAAATGACGAAATAAACCGAAAAGGCAAAAAAGCCCCCCCTGCAAACAAAAAAAGGACACCTCCAAAAATCACTAAATGGAAGGGGTCAATTGGTCAATTGGCAGTGGGTCAATGGATCAATCGGTCAATGGATCATTACTCATGGGTCATGGATCATGGGTCGTTGGTCATAGATCGTAGGTCATGTGTCATTGATTTATGGGTCATTGTTTTATGGATATTTGGGTTATGGGTCATCGGGTAATTAGGTCAATGGGTTAATGGGTAATGGGTCTTCGGTCTTGGCCCACGGGGCATGGGTCTTGGGCCTTAGGTCGTGAGTCTTGAGTTTTGGGTCAAGTGTTATGGGTGTTTTGGGAATTTGTTGGAATTTTTCGGACAATTTTTGAGAATATCTAGAATGTTTTGCTTCAAGATCATCCAAGGTCAAAGGTGAAGGTCACGGTTTAGGACATCTGAATCCAAAATAGTGGACGGAAACAATATGGCGGCCGAACCTCCGAACCTCAGCCCCCAGTCACTGCCTTCGGACCTATCAGACTTATCTATTTAAGACTTCTCGTATATGTTTAGTTATCAAAGACATCTCGTCCTTGTGTGCTTATCTCGTCTGTGATAACATAAGAGACACGAGCTACGTGCTTGAGTTTCCTCTTTTTTTATTGGATTGGAAACTCGTTTGTTTGCTTTAGTATTTGTTCTTGTTAAGACCGTTCTTTTCCCGAAATAAACTAATTCACAGTAATAACGAGAGTAGTTTCCCTCCCCCCCCCACCCCGTATTAAACAGTTAAATGTAGTCACGGATAAATGTCAACATGTTATAATATGCGTAATGTGCTATAAAGGGGAATGAAGCAAATATATTGGTAATATATAAAATAATTAGGAATAAAACCATAATCAATACAGACACTTTTAAAAACCAAACAGCTGACCTAAATATGGTAAAAAATAGTTACCCATAATATTTTGTGCTCTCTGAAATACACCAATATTGTTTAGGCAGCTGAAGTATGTCAACAAAGTATTTGGCAGTTGAAATGCATATACGCCATATAGTGAGGTTTTTGTTTTCATATAGTGGAAGGACAGGTAACGGGTACCTGAAGGAGAACTTGAGCGAGGCTTCAGAAGTGTGCAAACTTACCGCGAATTGACTACAGCGAAATTCTCAGAATTTTGGCATTGATATCTGGTTCACACGTACGTACGTGAACCACGAGCAACAGATATAGCGGAGAACTACAACAGCCAATCATAAGCCGTCCTTGTTATCCGCGCGAGTCAGTGATGAAAGTCGAGTTCACGCTGATATTTCCGTTCGCGCAAATAGCAAACTTCGCCGATATTTCCCACAAGTTAGTTGGTTCGCGATAGTTTGATACTAAGTATAGTCATCTTGTATTAATGCAAATGTAAAGAATAATTGTTCACTGTATTTATCTGTAATGAATTACATGAACAGATACGTTCGATTTATTCAACATTTGTATTAAATAAATGCAGTTTGAAAATGAGCCGATAGGGAGCAGTGAAACTGTAGGGTGTATTCGGATATAAAAATTACATTACAGTCGCTCAAAAATCATTTAGTAAAATTTCGTGTCACAATGGAATTTATAAAATAAAGTAGATAACTGACAATGTCTAATTTGTTGTTCATTATTGTTTTGGAATCTTGGTTAAAAAATCACAAATGCATCAGCGTGGTCGTAAAATAACTGCAAACAAGGAACCAAAATGGCGATGCAGAAAATCTGCCTACATGTGACCAACTATAGGTTTTGTTCGCTGCATCTTTTTGGCGTGGTCGGTGTAAGCCTAAGTGTGAATCAAGCTTAAGAGATGGCGGAAGGTAGACGCGGGGTAGAATTAGAGCATGGGTCACGCTCGATGAAGGAACCTGCGCTTGTTCATTAAGCAGAACTAACGCGTGCCTGTCGTCAGTAAAGCTCCGGCTGCGATGCGTGTCTCTTGGCAGTTAGCGTTCTCTCTGACGTCACCAACATACGCAAACCATTACGCAGTGAAGCAGTTGCAGCCCCCGCTATGCCGCAGTCTGTATGCGTCTCTAGAGAAGGTTGCCACAAGACCATCTGCACATGCTACACTTTTATGTTTAAAATTAATCAAATTTTCTATATTATATTTGTTGAAGCATTTAACGTTGCATGATGCGTATTTAATACATTAAACAATTTATTACCGTTCATTATTTGGCCCACTACAGGTACAAAGGTGTAGTAATTAAAATATTATTTGTTTGGAGCTAACTAAGTGCTAGGTTGTAGCAATTATTTAAACTATGATTAAAGTAATTTTTTAATGTATTTAAGAAATTGAAATAATATAAATTTGGTTAACTGTTGTTTCAAATAATTGGCTTATTCTTTGATAAGTGTTTAAAAATGATGTTAAAGAAAAATCTTTACAGAAGTTGGTCAACCTATTAAATGGTGTGTTCACTTTCGTTAAAATGTAGTTTGTGATGTGATATAAAACATGATTTCTGCAATGTAGGCTATGCTACGACAGTGTGCATAATCTTGTAGTCTCCTCGACTCAATGTAGGCTACTGGAACTGATCTCCTGACCTCCGCGCACACTGTCTGTGCTCTGAGAGGCATCTTTTTACTCACGTGATTATAGGCTGTTTACGGTAAAGTGAGCACTTTTTAAGGCCCTTCTAAATTTTTTCCTTTCATTCAATTTCCATCTTCCTGCTGCTTTTTAATATAAGCATTGCAATGTGTCCAATACACACAGTGTATAAATTTCACCACCCTCAAAAATTTAATGCGTGAGGCTGCAATAAGATGTATTTATTAGTGGCCAATGCCTGTTGGGAGGGCCTTACAAGTGCTCATCGTGAACAGCCTATACCAACTGTGATCATGTTCACCGCCCACTAAAGTTTCTGAGGCCAGACCACCTGTGGAGGTAATCCTCTATGGACGCTGGCCGCGACAAAATGTGTTATGTAATATATTTGTTCCACACAGCCACTGTTCAACACTGAGAAATTATTATTAGTGATTACTCTTTCCACGCAAAAAAAATTAAGTACAGTTTTCGCATAAATTCATGTATAAACCACAATTTTATGGTTTTAGAAATGTACAAAAGTGAAAACCATCTTATGTAAAGAATTTAGATAATTCACACTGAAAGAAGATGCCAAGAGCTACTTCAAGACGTCTATAAAATTGTACATTTTAAATTCGAATTAGTGGAAGTAGTAGGATAAAGGGGAGTCTGGCAGAAGGAAAGGGGGACAGGAGCGCAGGAGTCGGCTGGCCGCCATTTTGTGACTTCACTATCTGTCATCTTGAAAACCATTGTGTTTTGGCCCTTGACCTTTGACCTTTGACCCTTAACCCAAAAAATTCCAAAGAGTTTAAAAAAATTCCCAAAAAATTATTATTAAAATGTAATATGTAACTTATAAAAACACCTTAATAATTGTAATATTAAAATTGCTAAAAAACTATCAAACAAAAATTTTAAAATTTATTTCAAAAATCTAGGCATTACAATCACCAACTTGCGGCTATCTTGGTAAGCTCTCACCTCGTTCGACCAATTAGTTGTATTTGCTCCACCGTCATATTGGTCGGTGCAACCGACCACCATCTTGGTAGGTACGTTCAGCCACCATCTTGGTAAGTTCTCATATTCGTTCAACCAATTAATACCTAGTGTTCGCTCCACCGCCATATTAGTAAGCTGTTTCTCATATGCATTCGATGCCATCCTGGAAGGTGTCCGCCAAATTGGTAAGCATCATTTGTTTATATGTTACTGGAGTTTGTCTCTCACCTTAGTTCGACTGCCATGTTGATTTTTGTAGTTCAATTTTTTTTTAGAATTTGCCTCTCTCCTTCGACTGCCAGCAGATGACTAACCCCCACCACTTGCTAATAGCTAATTACTCATGTTATTTCGACTGTTGACGGGCCGCCATACCCCTTCCTCTCCCTCCAATAATTAAAAACGTTCTTTCAGCCAATCAGATGCGTTTGCACCATCCCCACCAATGATTCTCATTCGCTCTTTACTACCATTGGCCAATTACCCATGTGACAACCCTCCAAATCGGCTAATTTTCTCGGGTGTCTTCTGAAACCTTAATTCCGACTAATCAGATGCCTCTGCTCGGACTACACCACCAATCAGAGGCGTTCGCTGGAACTCTACCACCAATTAGTCACTTCGTTCGACTATTGCCAATGCTTCTCATTGGCTAATTATGCAACTTCTTTCCGACCAATCGGTCACCTACCACTATAATCGGGGAGACTATGTCATCCTCCCTACACTCTGTCTTTATCATATGCAGCCTGAGGCACTCAGGAAAGTCGTAAATTTTCGCTATTGTAAGAGGAGAGCCCGGTGGTCATTTAGAATCTTTTAAGTTTTCAATCCCCTGTTGTATTTATGGAGACCATGTCGTCAAGGGTAGAAGAAACCATCAGCAATGCAGAAGACACTGGAGATAATATTATTCTGCTCATCTGAACGATATTGGCATAAGGAGCAACACCAGCAGGCAACTCGCTACCATCAGGCAACCTGCTACCACCAGGCAAACGTCATCCATCATTCGACTCGTACTAACCCCCGTTTTCGGCCTACAGTGTATTCTCGTCCAGCTTCGCAGAGAGCCCCCATCAGACCCGACTTCGAAGACAGTGACAATGAAGAAGAAAAGGTAGTGACCATCGCCGAATTTTCTCCATTTATGTTAGAAGATGTGAGCAAGTACAGAGAACTGAATTGGGAGGGGGGAGGGGGTAACGACGTGTAAGTTTTCGAGATGCTAGAGGCATATTGTAAATTCAATTTTGTGATGGCACAATCCACTGGGATGCTGCTATGATGAGTTCGAAGTTTGTTACATATGGGACGAATCAATAGGCGAATATAAATACTTTTATGTGTAAAATTTATGCCCCGTCTCTATGCTAAACTGTTTGCTGGTAAGTTGGTAAAACAAAATTTCAATGTCCATGTAAGAAAGGCAAGAATGTAAAAAAAGTGTAGTGTACAACTGTCTCGAAATTTAAAAATAATTACGTTTGCAAATGTCAGGAGAAATGCGATGGATACAACCACATCGTGAAAAGGCAAGGATTCCCGCACTGGACCCCCACCTTTACGCCTTTTACATGCGAAGTGCAGATAGGCTTGAGGCCGAGACCATCCACCAAGTTGTTGTGGACACACCCTGAGCAGCAAAGTCGAGGAGGGCAGGCTCGTGTGCCAGAGAGAGCAGACTACGTGCTGCATGCGATTATTGGATTGATAATGTAAACCGGGGGTCGGCAGGAATAAAGGAGACTAGTGGGTGTGCGAGTATAAAAAGAGGGCATTGCAAGGACATGTCTTATACCCCCCTTCCCTAAGGTTCCCAAGACACAGTGGAGACGAGGCCTATAGCCTCCAATATCACAGCTATGCAAACAATGATCACAAAAAATATATACTATAAAAAGTGATAATCATAAAACACAAAAATAATTATATCTGACACATGAATAGTTGAATAAATAATCTGAAATTATGCAAATTAATAAATTCACATCAAACTAGACCATAAACCATGGTAAATACATTATCAAATAATCTGTATCTGAATTAGTATGTGAACCTATCAAGTCTTTCTGCGCATAAATTAAGTGGCAAAATTCCAGCCATTAGAGGGAAAATGCATTTTTTTAAATAATATAATTTATATACACTAGAAAGAATAAGTATTTAATTAATGGAATGTAAAATTACGAAGTAAACATGTTAAAATAGCCAAAGAAACTGCAATGTATTACAGAAGCAATGTAAATAATGTAAATATGAAATATTCAGACATATCATATAGATTATAAGCTAATAATAATATAATACAACATGTTAAATGATTGTTCTGGCATGTTGCGACATAATGTGCACAAATAAACCCATAAAAAATCCATATTCCCAGTGATCGGCACCAGAAAATTTTTGGGGGTCAAATGGTGCCGGCCACATTCCTCCATCCATGTGACAACACAAAGCAACAATGCTAGATTGTATTGAAATCAAAGGAAACACAAACGATTGTATGTCCATCGAAGCTAATATAGTAAAAATAAGGAAAGAATATATATAAATACAAACATTGTAAAAGAACATACCAGTATAATATCTACAAATACTACTAATATTGCTAAAGTACATAGTTTTCAATCAAATAAGGGACACATACATGTACATACATGCGTAAATTAGGAAAAACTGTAAACACCTAAAGGGAGATTAGTACGTATAAATAAGTAAAAAGCTATGTACACTTTTAATATTTCATTTCAAGCATCGAGTTAAGGGCATTAAAATCTAAATATTTATAATATTACATTAACGGCAATAAATAAGAGTACATAAGATAATGTTACAGAGAAGAAATATCAAAGTAGCAAAGTAGGAGAAGTTTTAGATTCCATTAGAATAAAGGAATAGTAATGCAATTAGTGAAATAAATAATGAATGGCCTGAAAATAATAGACAGATGCATCTCTTACTTATAGGGTATTAAGTGAATAAGTGTGCAAGGACACTACTATAGACTTTTTATCACCACTGGAACATAACATGTGGCTACCGTGAGAGCGTGGAAGAAGGGCTCCGCCTAATGCATCCATGGAGGGTAGTCCACACTCGCGCCCATTGGTGCCTGCTATTATGATGCCAACCCCTACAGTTACATCCAAACTGCACCGCCCTTCCATGGCGATTGAGGATGATCGCATTACCAAATAAGGGGGGGGGGGGAGGCTTGTTATGGACACACCCTGGGCAGTGGAGCTTAGGAGAGCAGGATCGTGTGCCCGAGTTAGCAGACCGGGTGCGCATGCGAAGTTTGGATTGTTAATGTAAACCGAAGGTCGGCATGAAGAAAGGAGGCCAGCAGGTGTGCGAGTATAAATTGAGGGTATTGCGATGACAACCACCCCCCGAAGTTTTTAAGATGCAGAGGCATTGAGGCGCGGCCTGAGATCATCACAGTTTGATGGGGCCCAGATGTCCACTGAACGAATCACCATCACCATAGCTTACACATTGGTAAGTGTAACCCTTTGTAAGCAATAGGCAGGGCTCTCTTCTATATCAGTATGCTGCGATGAGTATTGTTAATTGATCTGTAATTAACTATTTTGCCTTCTAAGCAATAACTTCAGTTAGTACTAGCTTGTTCAGGCATTTAGCTGTATGCGAGGATATTGTACTAACATAATTTGTTTCATGTATATTAATTTGTGAATAAAATTGTGGGTCAATTGTTGAGTAATTCATAGCTTATTATTAGTGTTTATCAACCCCTACTTCTAGTTAGAAATATGGAGTTATTTAACACTGTGGTACCCCATAGGATACCACAACAATATGCATCCCAATACAAGCAACTTTGTTGCAGGTTATAGTCTTTTATGCATTTACCTGTTATCACTGGTGTTGTCCTTGTACGAAAATATTTTGACATTTATTTCACCAACACACTGTGCAGGGTGGGTGTACGCAACTACAATTTTGAGGACATGTACTACAGTCACAAGAGACCTGCATCCAGAAAACCTGGTACCAGGTTTCTGATGAGAAATTCACTTAACTTTTACATGTCTTTGCATGCCTAAGTAAATTGTCACTATGACTGAACTGCTTACCACACCTGTCGCACAAATACAACTTGCAACAAGGATTTATGGCACGATTAAAGGGCTGATGTCACCATACATTGTGGCCGACATTAAAAATCTTATCACAAAAGTGACACTGATGATGGTGTAATGGTTCAGGCAAAGACTCGGATGGACCTGTTGGAGATATATCTGCTGGAGCTAAAGAAGCAGGTAATGCCGACATTGGTGTTCTAGGTACCTCAGCCAAAGAGGTCGACGGCACTGTTGGCACACTCCCGAAGAAGTCGATGGCACTATACCAATCTGGAATAGAAGTTATTCACTGGTGGAAGTAGATTCTGATAGTGATGTAGGTGTCTCAGCGGAAGAAGTCGATGACAACACTACTGTAGGCAGGTCATCCAAAGAAGTTGATGGCAATACTGCTGTGGGCAGCTCATCTGAAGAATTCGATGGCACTGCACTGGTGGAAGTAGATACAATTAGTGATTTAGCCATCACAGCTGAAGTAGTCGATGATGAGAAACCATTGGTGCACAATTACCACTCCATGTTAATGTAACTAGCCATGGATTACATGATGTAGAAGCTAGCTGAGAATATGTATATTTCATGGCTGCCATTGTCAAACTAACCATCTCAGCTGACCTCCCTTATGCTTATAATATATGCGTATGCAAGTCCTATGATGTCATATTGACTTTGAACCAATCATATTACACCATTAAAACATTGTTCAGGCACTGAAAAGCCAATCACTGAGTTGCGATGTGACTGCAGCTGGTCAATAGCATGCCGGCATTGAGACATCACACACAGGCAGGGAAGCTGACCTTGTCAAAGTTTAAAACAATGGCAAAGGCAGTGTTAATATTTTCACAGGCCTACACAAGAACTGTGTCAGATAACTGGAGTCTGCAGGTTTACATGCTTCCATGTTGTTTTTACAATCTATGTGGTGTCAGATAGCCTCAGGCAGAATGTGCATGGGAAGAACTGTGTTAGCATTTTCACAAGCCTGAAGCTGCGTGGTGTCTGATAATTGGAGTCTGCATGCACACGTGCTTCCAAATAATTTTCAAAATTCGAATAGTGTCGGATAACAATGAAGTCTGGCCATAGCAATGTTAGCAGGTCTGCACCTACACAAAGCTAGCTATCTCCAACTCAGTATTGTGTATAAGGGTAGGTAAGAATAAATTGAATGCAAAGTAAGGTAAAGAGACATTTCTTAAAAAAATTTCCATGTACATATCACCACTTAAGAAAATCATTAGTAAGTCCAATTTCAGAATGTCCTCATTGACCCAGGAATTGTAGCGGGCAGGGAAACCCCACCATTTAACATAGGCCCTTCCATTATGCAGTTTAAGTACCTTTTCCACCAAGTACTGTACATGTTTGGAAACTTCGTCGGCTGGTTCCCCTCAGTGTAGAAGCCGTCATAGATGGGAATATTGTTCATGTCTTCGAGGTAGTAGGTCTTTGGAATGTAGTTGCACATACAACGCACAGCCAATTTTTCATGAACCCTTTCTCGACGATGCCCTTCTGTTTGGAGATGCGAACAAGGTCGCAAACTTTAGCTTCAGGCTTGTGCTGGTCCCTCCTCTTCGGAATAACATACACAGTCCGAACCAGGGAGTCCTCCTTGACACCTTCGGGCTTCATGCGAGTGGTTGAGTGCACTGTAGAATTATACTCCCGGACAAGTTTCGGCAGCAGCTTAAGTTTCTTGAAGCTTCCATTCGCTGCGAAATGCTTCCACATTTTTCCCTTCAGAGTCCTGTTGAATCTCTCGATGATATAATCTTTGAGATTACTGTACATGGAATAATGACTTATATTATGTTTCTTCATCAGAGCCTTGAACTTTGCATTGTAAAATTCCTTGCCCTGGTCGGTTTTCAAACTGTTCAGGATGCAACCTTCATGCAATACATCTGCCATGGCCTCAGTGAAGTCACGTGCATTTTTGACTTGACCAGCCTGGCCCAGGTGAAATTGCTATAGGCATAACAATATGAATTTGAAGCTCTTGATGATGCGAGTATACAGTATCATCTCGACAATGTCGGCTTAAAACAGGTATTTCAACCAACAAATCATGACTTTGCAATAATGGTAGTTTGCGCCTGGTGGCCACATACAGTTCGTAGGCGAATCTCATCCGACTCATCGTATGTAGCCTCCCTGCTTCAGTTCTTCAACAATGGATATAATCTCGTTGGTGTGCGAGTAATTCCCAACCCTTTGCGAAGTGGCCAGTAGTCAGTCTTTCCACCAGTTCGTTCGGGTTGTCCCAAAACATGTAGTCGATTATCTTGTCATTATCTATCTTCTCCAGACCATCCCCAATTTTCAGTGGTAGGCCACTGAAGGATTCTGCAAGAATGTCAGTTTTTCCTAATCTTCGTCCATTATAAGCACCAGTCTCGGGCTTGTTATCTTGGTAAAGCGTGTGCATGAGTTCGAGCAACATCTTGTATTTCAGCAGGTAAACTCTCTGGGTTCCTTGCAAAATAGTGTTTCTTAAAGGCCAGGTGTTGATGTGTCTTGTAATCGCTTACTCGGATGATCTCACCTGGTAGAAACTCTCTTTCGAAAGTACAGAGGAACCATTTATCATTATGCCTGTATACACCATACATTGTATCATTATTATGAGATGTGTACGATTGTAGGTACCATCAAGCCAAAGCGTTAGATTTCAAGGCTGTTTTCCATTACTTTTCTTGTGTGCCAAATCCGCATCAGATCAATTGTCCTGATCTTCCTGTACATCATTACGTTTTTGATTTTTCATAGGCTCAGCAGTATCATCGACTTTGGTCTTAATGGCTACAAGGTGCTTCATTGCTCTCCCTGAGTACATCGAGATGGCGAGTAATAGGCTTAACAATTTCTTTATTTATAAGTTCGCGTGTAATTTTGACTCTCTTGTCGAGCAAATACTTTGAGCGAACATACCATATTGCTCAATGTAAGTCGCTGGCAATGTCCGACATCTTACTGAATACAAATGGTTACTATTACTCTCTTTTATAGGTTTAGTCGTGAGTATCTACCAAAATACCTTCAATCTTGCCCAGGTGTTCGCTGCAGACATCCAATATGTGTCTGTTGTAATTTTGAATATCCGTTTTCGTTGCGAGATGGGAAATCGAGGTATCGAATGTATGATCTATGAAATCTTTAAACACTTTTAGTTTCTCTTCATTTTGTGCCGATGCCACATTCAGTCTGTCTGCAATTTGCCTTTGACTCATCCATGGCCACCATATCACGAACTATCTCGGCCTTCACACAACCCATCTTCACCCCAAGCTCGGACAAATAAGTGATAAAAAACTTGCTTTTATTGGACAACACATTGCCTAATTCCGAGATGAAGCCATTGCTAGTTTCGAGGACGAAATATTTAGTAACAGCATCTTCAAATCGTTTGGGTTCGCCTACATTTCATATTATTCTTCTACCAGTATCACAAGTTCTGTCGTTTATTGGTATGAGACAACCTCCTTCTTTGTCTTTGTCAACCTGCAGTTTGAGGCTACTCTGCCCGAATTTCGATATGCTGTAACTCATTATCGATGGTTGGCGATGAACTGATCGAATCCACATCGGTACCTGCCATTACATAAAGGCCAGTCTTTTACAATCGTCAAAAATCTGTCTTTCCAGCAAGAGGCACACAAATACTTTAAATGCGATAGCGCCATGTCTTTATTGATATGGCCATCGTGCACATGCTACAAAGTCATAGTGTCCATGCGAAACAGAACTAACACATTAGTATGATCATGGGGCAGTTATTTGTGTATGCACGAATAAGTCTGGCCGAGGTACACACAGTCCACATTCACATGGGACCCCATGCTATAGTACTCTTGAATACAAGCCTGTTACACACAGGCAATGTCATCAAATACAAATATCGAGTTTGGAAGAGTTTCACTCGGTGGCAAGGTAGCTTTGTTATCACTGCAGGAGAAATAACCCATGACTTCCACAGCTTGCAGTAATCATCCCAGTCGTTGGTATTTCGGTTGTTGGAGCGATTTGAAGTAAAGGTACACATTCTCGAACTGAAGGCCATTTTATTTTCTCAGCAAACTCAGTAGCATACATGTTTTACCACAGTTTGATGGTCCTGTAATGATGCAGCACACTGTATTCGGAAATAGGCTTCCATGTCGCAATTTGTGGGAGATATATTCATCTTTAGCATGAATGCATGTAAGTAGAGTAACATCTTGCTAGACACTATGCATAGGTGGTGTGGTGGTTGTTGCATAGAATCAGTTCTATAAGTTTTAGAGTGTCTCTTTAAAGCATCCCTCCAAAGAATTGCTTCTGGCAGCATTCACAATAAAATGACATATTGGGATATGTGATATTCCCATACTGTTCCAAGTCTAGAATTATACTGAAGCGAAAATGTATAAAAGGCGCGTATTTATAACTTTTTTCGTCAGTTTCCTGTGATGTTTCGAAGAGGTAAGACCATATCTGTAAGTGAGATCAGCGATACACTGATGAACAGTCTACCGTTGGAGCTGTACATTACTGAATACAAGTTCTGCAAGCCGTGAACCAAGCTAGCTGAAAGGCTGGCACATGGAGATACGAGCATCAGGGCACTGGACAAGGCATGCAAGAAACATTTCATTGCCTAACCCAGTGCAAGGATATGGAAACCCGACATCAGGCAGACATGATACTTGCACAGAAGGCCGACGAAAAATAACAGTGTGGGGAGTTTACAACGGGGTGAAGGCCAAAGTGAAGATGGGCATGAGTGCAACGAGCAAGCGAAAGTTGCAAGCGAAATTCAAAGCTGTGAAAAAAAAGAATTAAGCATGCAAGTCCAAGATAATATCTACTGGCGAATTTTTCCATTGCTTTTGCTTGCACTCTGAGCCTTCAGGGGTCTCATCAGAGCCACAAGAGGTATCGTACGAGCTGTCAACACGGCATCTAATGAATGGAAGTAGTTGTGCGAGGCCTAAAGACATAATTCAAAAATGGAAGCTATCGCTATGGGTAAAAAAAATTGCGAAGGCATCAACCTTAGGCCATGTACAGTAGGAGGTGGAAGTGTGCGAATTTGATACAGTAGGGGGAAGCACTAATGAAACTGAAACGACCACTCAAAAACTTGGATTTGGATTTGTTTGCGTGCAAATTAAAGATAACTATTTTTAGGGGAGTGTTAATGCAACATGTTTTTCTCCATAAACCAAAATGTAGGAGTGCGCCATATTTAATCTGGATATGGCAGCCAGGCCTAGTACATACTGGGTAACTTTAGTCAAACATGGCAAATATGCAGACTATTACAAAAGTTTTGGGAAATTACATCCTCCACACAAACTGCGACTGTACCTGAAAAATTGCAAACTGACCTACAACTACAAGATGTGCAGTTACCGAACACATGGAACTGTGGGAGGTTGTGTCTTCGCTTCTTGGTTTGCTCATACAAGTAATTTTATAAAATAGCTATACATTGACTGGAAACTATCAGTCATGTCAATAACGCTTACCTTGATGGGCCGCAGCTTCAATCTACATGCTGTTCATTTTCCTCCTCTCTACCTTGGGGGGGGGGAATAGTGCATAGATTTGGTCGATTTTTAAACCTACAATGCGATACCGAACATTGATGAAAAAACTGCAAGATGTATCTCTGGAAAAGTGGTAATATTTCCCATTAGGTGTCCCTGCCCATATGCTCTTACGAATAAGACGATATTTCAAGGTACATCGAAGATTCGCTGTCTCCCAACACAAATTTCGAACTATGTGGAAATTCCAATACTCTGAAGAGTGTCATTAGATGCGGCAAATATATCGACTTTAGAAAATCGGATACCATCGGACCGATGTTGGGGTTCAAGCCACGCATATACGAAGCTGGAAAAATCTGCTAATCGTCACGACCCATAAACCTATTGCCTGTTAATATGCTGCGAATAAACTGCAATTTGACGAGAGGTACATTAAGCTGCACGAGTTTTCGCCGATGGTCCTTCCAGGTTATAAACTGGTTGTGGCACCACAAATTATCACTTACATTCCTGTTTTTGCGAAGAGAGTACAAGGAAGTAGTGGTAGTTGTCGACCAGCGTGGAGAGTAGGCGAACTTTCGAAATGAAGAAATCACTTTGGGCCTGCATTTGAGGAGATGGGAATAAGATCTACATCTACCAGAAGCTATAAAACAAAGCAGCACATCAGACCGGTAGTCAGTACATCATAGGTCTCCATGGTGTTAACATGTGACGAGATTTTTCTCTGCAGTCTCGGCTACATGGTCGATCGTCATGGAAGATTTTCGAAACATTGAATGAGCCAGCCATTTTCGAAGATAGCGTAACAATAGTGGAACTTCATGAATTCCAGCCTTTCCCGATCGGTCCTTACAAACTATCATCAGAAGTTCGGATTGCAGTGCAAAACCATGATATCTGCATTATTTGTTGCCAGTCTTTACTGCGAATTATGGGGACTCTAATGAAAGAGGATGTATACAACCCAACATCCACGAAAATATTGAGCAATGGTTTTCTCCACCTGATCGATCGCCTCACATATTTGCTCAACTGCACTGAGGAGGACAAGTGGCGAGATGCGGGCATTAGATAAATGATAAAAATTTACCATTCGCTCATACCGAATGAGCAGTCTGCAGCCAAGATGTGAGGCTGGTAAATCGAAGACGACTACAGTGGTACTATATAACATGGAGACAAGTTCAAAGAGTGTGTTCTGCTCTTCATGCTATTGGGATTCGCCAAATACTACAAATGAATTGTCTTCAAATCGAAGCAGGAACTGGTATTGCTCCTAGCCAATATGCATGCAGAAACCATCGTCGTTAAGGGAAAAACCCTGAAGACAGTGGAACTGAAACTACACTCTATAAAATGGATGCTGCCTCATGTCAGTTGAGCACTACAGAACACATAAACATGTTGAAGATTTTGGAAAATGGCAAAAACATCGTTGTGGCTTTCTGTTCGTGGAGTCTCGAGACATACCCCGAATTGCTGGCAAGTCAGGGCATAAACTGGATGGTGAAGTCCAGCTTTACTTGTGAGAAACATAGGTAAATCATTGTTGGGCTACAGACTGAAAGACAGCACAATGTGAGAGTGAACTGTTCGCAGTTCAACACATGTAAAATAGAAGAAGTGGAAATATTTTTGAATAGTGAAAGCTACCTGTATGTGGATTTGAACATGAACTTTGAATTTGGACCGTACCTGATGGCGCATCAGATGTGTGCTCAATTACAATCATCATATTATGGACATACCCTGATACTTTCAAGAGATTGGCCATGCTCATGGTATTCGATTTGAGTAAACATGATTACCGTATTACCTCCAATATAATTGTCTGCAGGATCTAATTCAATACACATGGAAATATTCCTGCCAACATGGGCACATTCTGCCTGACACTTCACGACCGGCTTGTATCGTATAATTGCCGAGACAAGACCATCCAAATACTGCCGTGAGTACAGCTGAGATTATGCAAATATAACTGCTCCCACACTAGAACTGTTTAGTCTATTTCGAGCATAGACAGCAGCAAGATGTACTGTAATTTACAAGGCTTCCACAGCCAGAGGAGCTACATGCTCTAGAAGATCGCAATGTTCTACGACAACGATGGCAAGATGCATACGCGCTCCTTCCGGCCCCTTTATTCGTGGAAAAACTTGGATGAGAAAAGCAAGAAGACGAACGACTGGCTGAGCAAGTACCACCACGAACTGGAGTGGGATGAAGGCAAGATTCTGTAACATCAGGTGGGAAACGTACTGCGTGACTTACTGATACAGTATCCACAAGGACTTGTTTATGTGGCGAGGATTGATCAGAATAAATGGCTTTGCGACTTATGCAAAAACGAAGTTGAAATCATCGATGTACAGTGCGAGTATGGCTGTCCTTCGCTGTGCAAGCTGGCGAAACTTGACGACGACCAGCACCGACACATCTGCGACAGGTCAGGACCTGTCTGGACATGGGCGAGGAGGAGCGCACAGCTGCTGCACAAATGGTGTAAACTTACATCGTCCTTGGACCATAAATCGGCTGCCTTCGACGAGACACGAAATCGACCGACTCAAAGAAGATTGATAAAAATAATTATCTTTTTTGCTGAATATGTATATTTTGCTCTATGTAAATAAAAAAATGTATTACGAAAAATGTGTTTTATTTCTGAGGTACACCTTTGCATAATATTAAAAAAAAAGTGAGAATACACTTAATATTTTTAAAACGAAAAAATATTCAAAGTTCTTACTTGGTCTGGCGATGACTAGAGTGATGTGATAAGGTTATGTGAATTGGGTGTACAGTAAAGATGTGAAATTAGTTACTAAATGAAACAAATATTCAGAGTACTAAACATGTGTTGTGTAGTGCATACGACAAAAAGGGACAGTGAAGTGACTACATGGTGGATAATTTATGTTATGTGAGGTTGTGGTTTTTCCTAACTGATATGTATGGTATGGTGATCGGGAAAATAATTTTCAAGTCCTGACATTAGATTACATATGGGGAGTAAAATTTCTTCTAAATTCAGTGTGAGTAAAAAGTCCCTATATGAAAATAAAAATATACTGAAAATTAGTCTGGGATATTAAAATAAATAAATAATTATGCCCTTAAAAAATCTTACTATATGTAAAACTTACGAAATATATGTACTTAAAAAAATAGCTTAAAAAATTATTGGAGTGATAGAAAAAAAAACATATGTAAATAAAAATATAATGAAAATAAATACTTAAAATGTAATACTGAAAATAAGTACCTAAATAGCAAAACTTAGAAACGTCTTTAATGTAATAATAACCACAATAATACATTTATTCGTTCACATACACAAAGTATATACTTCTAATAAACCGTTGTCCAGCGAATGTCCCTATAGCCAAGAGGTTTAAAGAGTTGGTATGGCGACTCAAGTTTCGACAGTTCGATCCCGCACTCTTGCAGATGGTATTTTGAGTTCTAAAAAAGAAACACCCCTAGCAGACAATACCAGAACCAACATGGTGGTCGGGCGACACCAGCGCACCTAGCAGCAGCCGATGTAATTAAATGCTACTAATTGTACGAGAGTGACACTAGCGCCCGTAGCAACAGCCGATATAATCAAAGATGGCTGTCGGAAAAAAATGACGAATGAAAGAAAAGCCAAGTTGAGATCCTCCAGTGATATATATTAACAAATGATAAACGAATGTGAGTAATTGGGAAACAAGCGAAAAAGAGAGAAATAGAAAGAAGGAAACATGGTATCAGAGAAAGGAAAAAATGGGACTACTCGGAGCAAACACTCGGAATGATTCAATATGGCGGCCAGATCTTCTATCCTCTACCCGTGTACATGGATGTGGTGTAGATTTGTGTTTCTTCGATTGGTTGTAATATATTTGAAATGCTGTGGCGTTGAAGAGTGTGCGTTCACTGTGGACCGACTGCAGTGGAGCCAACTTCCCTATAGCTGTCTCCAAGGCCGTGCAGGCCAGTAACCTCATCACTCAGTACTCGTCCCATTAGGGGCTGATTTCATCAACAAGGAATAAACTAGGTTCTAGCAAAGCGATGCTTAAGCTTAAGTGGCTCTTAAGGATGTCGAGGTGTTTCACCACTATAAAACTCAGTTTTATAAACGCGTCTTAGCTGGGCGTTGCTTAAAGAAACAAGTTGCAAATATTCTCATGTTGGTAGTAGCGCATCGTGGTCATGTGACTAAACTAACCAATGAGAATTTAAACGAAAGGAAAAAAAAAAAAATTTTATCGGAACCAAATATTTGTTTTATAATAAACGATTAAAGCTTTATCGTTTGCCTGACGAATAATAAGAATCAATTAAAACAAATGTCACTGCCGATACGAAAAAGATATGCGTCCTCGATTTGTTCAACTAACTACGCGTACCGAAATTTGTTTATTTTAAAATTACGTTCGTGAATAGATAAGTTTTTAATTTTCCGAGGGAGATTTACTATCGTGGAAGTGTTGTGTTGCAATTCTGTGATGTCTTATGATCGTTTTTTTTTTTTTTTAATTCCCAGTGCCAAGAAGCGTGATTTTTCGCAGCAAAAGTTACGACCTGTATTAGGGCTGGGCTGTTTTTTACTGGTCAGAATGTTAATTGTTTTATATTTTATCCACTCGGGTAATGTTTTAGACTCGTCACATATATTTACGTAGCATTCGTCAAGCATTTATATATTCAATGCTTCATAAAAATAATACGTTAAGTTAATGATGATTTTTTAAAATGAAACTGTTGTCTTATTTAGGCACTGATTAAATATTCCCTAAACGTAATGTATATTCCTTGTAAAAATCATATTGCCCTCAAAAAACAACACTGGGCCTACATTTACTACAGTCTACAAGGCCATCACGAATTTTTCTACTTTAATATAACTGTTTTATGTTTTACGTACGACATTACTGCTATGTTTTACGTACGACATTATTGCTATGTTTTAAAGATTCGGTTTGGCTTTCATCACTAACCAGAAGTGAACTTTCTGAAATTGTGAAAGTTTGTTGATAATAACATTGACGATATTCGTGTGCAATTTAGAAACGTCCAATGCCCGAATTTGAATTAACATGATTATCACGTTACACCTGTATGGCAGCTTCCGTTACCTTTCCTAATTCAAAACAAAGTCGAATGTGTGCTTAACTTGTACTGCAAATTTATCATGTGTAGCAAAACGTAGGTGTAAATGCATTGTATTATGTCGAGTCTCAAATTCTATCAAAGTAATCATTTATTTTTATGCCTACATATCGTACATGCATGCAGTGTAGTGAAGGCAAATATTTTTTTTATATATTTCAAATGGGTACTTCCGTAGCTTTTGCGTACTCAATAAAATCGTATTCTATCAAACAACTATAGGTCGTTCACGGTAAAGTGAGCACTTTTTAAGCCCCTTCCAACATGCTTTAACCACTAATAAATATATCTTATTGCAGCTTGAGGCATTAAACTTTGAAGGTGGTGAAATGTATACACTGTGTTTATTCGTCACAAAGCAATGTTTATATTAAAAAGCAGCAGGAAGAAGGAAATAGGATGAAAGGAAAAATTCAGAAGGACCTTAAAAAAGTGCTCACTTTACCGCGAGCAGCCTATACCTGCCTTTACACTCAATTTCCTATGTATATATTGGGCTTGCCTCTTGAAAATACGTGCAAAATGTACATAAACAAATATAAGCCTGCCACGAGCTTTTTTTTCGGCCATCGTCATAGGTTATTTCAACAAATAAAGACTTGCACCCAGACTCAATAACTCTGATACACAATTTTTTTTTTTTAATTTATAAAAAATTTAATTTATAAAACTAAATACTTTATAACATATTTGGGGTTATTAACACACTCCATTTTCAGTAGTGGCAATTCTCTTTTAATTTGTTTGCAATGATTTAAGCAGAGGTTAAAGAGATGGGCACAGATTTCAGCTGCCTAAACTAAGAGATGCTTAAAACATTTTAAGAAGAGCTTAAAAGTTGGTGAAACGGTGCAAGGTGCTAGGCACAGCTTATTCAGTGTTTAAGCAGTGCTTTAATTTTAAGATGTGTTGGCAAAACCGGCCCTAAGGGTCCTATGTACTGAAACGTTTTCTGTGAAATCGTTGTTTGCGCGTAAACGCGTCTTTCGGTAAATAAAAGTTCTGGAAATATGAATTTTTGTCGAAAATGATAAAAAAAACTATTATCTATGGCCCTCTTTTTTTTTTTTTTTTTTTAATTTGTCATATTAAATGTATTCAGAGAGAAAAAAAAGTGATGGTCAAATATATCATTTTTAAAGATTGCCTATGCAGTTTCCTTAAGCGGCAAGAGAAAAGTACAAAGATACGGACGTAGTTTAATCTGTGAGATTTCATCGAGTGTAATAAAACCCCTATGTTACAGATCTAATTTGCACAGTACAGCGTTACGACAGAAATACTGTACGCCTTGCGCGTAGGAGCGATGAGGTACTAGACGTGCGTGTAACTGTCGCCCGTATCGCTCACTCGCTTCTTGAGCTTGGACGCGCAGCTACATAGTCCCCTTAAGTACGATAAGTATTAGTCTCCGAACGCGATCAAGATGTTACGGATATTATTTTATTTGTAAAACATAAACGTCTAATCTGCATTCTAATATTAATTTATATTTCAGCTGTCGTCACAGCCATAACAATTATCCCTTAAAGGGATGCATATCAACAAATGTTTTATCATTTTCTCTGAGCTTGCAACAAAAGTTTAATAGTGTTCCAAGGCGAAGAAGCCAAATAATAAGTTTATATTTCATGCGATTTCGTTCACACGTAAATCAGCAAGTATGTATCCAGAGAATATCACATCTTGCCACGAAAGATTAAAAAATATATATTTACACCAGTATATATTTTTTTAATTCAACCCCTTCGAGGGCGAAAAGATGTAAATTGTGTTTCCAAAGACGTGGCAACATTTCAGTGACCCGATAAGGTAGCGTCGTACACATCACTTCGAAACACATGACGTAGAATTTTCTAAGTAATGCCAGTTCTAAGTTACGTGGTTCTAGATTTGTGAACTTTCTATCTTGTGTGTTTTTAACTTGTCGCAGTTCTAAGTTGTGTGATTCTGCTATAAGATTGCTTTAAGTTGTGTATTTCTAAGTTAAAATTGTTCCAAGTCATGCTTATCTAACTTACGGCGTTCCTAAGTTATGAAATTCTGCGTTATGGGTATCTAAGCTGTGGTTTGTCTATTGTACGACGGTTTTCAAGCTGCGTCTTTCTACGTTATAACTCCATAAGTTACAACTGTCCTAAGTTATGTTTTCATAACTTACGACGGTTCTAAGTTACGGTACTTGTAGCTTACGTGGAAGTTTTCAAGGATACTGCGTTATGACTGTACTAAGTTGTAACTTGCTATTTTCTGTATGGATCCCGCTAAGCCTCGAAAGCGGAAAAAGACTCTCCGGCCCGTGTAATGCTATGGCCAAGCTTCACCATGCAAGGGCATATAGGGAATCAAGGCTAAATTCGGACAAAAATCTCTCAGACTTTTTTGTGATAGTATTTTCAACTAAAGATTTTTTATTAGAGATTGAACTGATCTAAAATTGTTAACCTTCCAAATTTTAATATTTTTAATTTTAAATGTACGTTTTAATTATCTATAAAATTGTGACATTTTAATGAATAATTAAAAAGTGCCTTTAAAATTAAAATTTTTTAATTTTAATGGTTTACAGATGTAGATGCGTTCAATCTAAAAAAAAAAAAAAAAAAACCTTGGTTGAAAATTCTATCAGAAAAAAATGACGAAGATCTTTGTCCGAATTTAGGCGTTGATGCCCTATAAGCCCATGCATGGCGAAGCCTGGCCTTAAGACGCGAACGTGGCAGAGTCTACCTGTACTAAGAATGAAAGCTGTGGCTTGTCAGTCGCAGCCAGGCCAGAGGTCGGACGAGAAGACCCCAGCAGTAATACGGTGCCTATACCACTAGCAGTGGGGATCTCTCGACGTCTGCATTAAGCCTGCGACTGAGGACAACTGTTCGACGTGGTTTATCATACATCTCCGGTACGCAAGTCAGCTTGTTGGAGGAGCTTCATCGACTCCAACAGAAGGAATCTATTTAGCACGAGGACCTGATCTGCCGTTATATAAGGCTTCCCTCAGACACCCATAGTGTGGCTTCTCACTCTCTCCCCGAGAACATACTCCGCACTTCATTATAGTCTCTCTCTCTCTCACTCTCAGCTTCCTGTATTCTTTCTGCAGCTTACACGCACTCTTGTTTCGTCATAACATACTTGGCTCCATCCAATTACATATATGTTCATTCCACTTGCAGTTAACGTTTCTAGGCATCCAAGGTCGAGAAGCGAGGGAGCGATACGGGCGACACTAACACGCACGCCTAGCGCCTTATCAATTATAATTTTATAGTATAAAACAAGGTTGGTTGCTATCACCACGTCATCTCCTAATTATTCCTATCTCTATGGTTGTTATGGTGCAATTCCATAGACACAATGATTGAGTGAAATATTCCGCGGTTCCTTCTCACAAGTACAGTCGTTTTCTCAAGTCCCAACCAGTTTCCTAAATACTACTTTACAGATGACGGTTTTGTAAAGAAATGTTTCTATGCAAGTGTTCCTCGGTACACACGTTATTATAAAGGAAACTGGTGATGACGTTCCCTGCGGGACAATTTGCATGCTGGTGGTCATTGTAAGAAATGTATACACACACACACACAATTTTAATATCCTGGCCCATTTCACTGGCATGTTAGTTTAAATGTGTATACCCTTTCTTGGTTTCTTGAGCTATGTATTAAGCCTGTGCTGTTCATTAGTTTGCAAACGTTGATTAAGCTGCGCAAATAAATCTGAATTTTAAAATGCTCATTAGTTCCGTAAACCGGAGTTACTGGTGTCACGGTTCGACAGAACACGTATACGGAGGTAATGTTTATGACATGTTGAATCAGCTACAGAAGTATTTTGGAACTCTAATATTAATTTATTTCACATGTTATTTTGAACTAAATATAAGTTTTCACACTTTTGATATATCTATCTGTAACACATTAAAATCTCGTAATTTTAATTTTTGTAAACCACCAATCCAGGTAATTTTCAGTATTCTATGGTATTTTCACGCCTTATTCCGAGATCTTGCATATTTTTATTTTAATATACTAATATTATGTTTACGTGTTAATTTTTGTTCTCAGATATTATTTCGTGAATTTTAAAGCTTTATTTCCTTCTTTTATTTGCAAGTAACTTAAAATTTGATTAATTTTATTTCATGAGGGATTACCGGAAGTAGATCGTGATTGGCTAGTTGGAGAGGGAGATGCCGGAAGACGATGCTTCTGCAAGGGTCCTTCCAGATTGACAGATAGTTTCATTTATTGCTGGGATTTCTATAAAGGGGAAACTCGGTAACAGCCTAAAGACAAAGTTAGGCATAGGTTCCAAAAGTTAAGTGCAGGTTGCTGCATCAACCAGCTTAAGAAGAGGGCTGATGCCAGGCGTCTAGATAGATTTGGAGTGAGTTTTGTAGAGACGCGGAGAACACCTATTCTCTAGGCGCCAGGCGCCATGTCTGCGCAATGGTAACACCGCAGAGAAACCCAGGTGACGCCATTCATTTAGTAAGTCTGATGGCTTACATCTACGCTTATCGTCACTAACATTTGAATTCTACGAACTTTCAGTATTTGAAGAGTGTTAATTTTAGAACTTAGCAAATATTACGATCTATACAGAGTATTAAACCAGTGGTCCAGTTCTACATGCTGAGCTAGTACGCCGAAGATAATTACTAATTGATATTTCAGAACTCAGTATGATTTTTCTTGAACAGGGATTTAAAATTATGTTGGAAGAGAGATGGATTTTTCTAAAGTATTAAGACAGATTAACATTTTCATGGCAAGGTCGGATTGTGAGGACTTAAAAGGCAACTGCAGTATTTACGGAGCTTAATTAGTTTTTCTGAAGTCATAGGATTTATCGAGAACTACTTTCGGCAAAGAACTATTTTCTTTTGGTGTTGTTTTCAAATCATTTATTAATTTTAAAACAGCATAAAATGTACTATTTTAATTCAATCTTTAAATTGTTAATTTTCTTTAATCAATTTAACGCTATTCTTTGTAAGGATGGTGGTATTTCATTTCTGGTGATTACACAAAACTTTATTTTTGGTTAAAGGAATTTTTAATTACGCCTACTTTTAAAATTAATAAATATTTCACTATTTATTTGACATATTCTGATTTTGAATATCTTTGGTATGGTGTTATTTATTCTCATTTCAGTAATAAAATATTTTAGAGTTTATTACATGTTTTATTCCATATAGTGCTGTGATGAAATGCATGAGTGTCCTATGCATGCATTTTCAGTGTTCCGGAGTTATTCAGTTGTCTATGGCAAGCCGAGAGTTGCAGAAAGGTAAAATGTGTATTTTCCACGTGTGTGTCTACACTTTAACACCTATCCTACTCACAATTCATCTAACCTATACTTGTGGCGCCCATACAAATACTTCAGACATTCTAATTGCAACAAACTTCACACTGTGCATGTGCTGGGATAAATTTTTACCATTCAAAATTTTGGTTTTGGTGCCATTCGGCAAAGAAACAAAATCTTGTAGCTAGGTATTTTAAAATTTCTAATGTAATACATGTACCTAGATAATGTTTGCTAGCCAGGCATTCACTGCACCAACTGGAACCAAAACCAACATTTTGAGTGGTGCAAAGTTACCCCAGAAGGTGCGAAGTATTGTACTTTAATGTAACTATTCTACAAATTACTTTTTCATTGAATAATAACTTATATAAATATCTTGCCTAGCAATGTGTACACCTAAAAAGGTCAGATTTTGTGTTTTTTATTTTTTTAACACACGTGCTAGGAGAAAGAAATAAAATATCACTTAATTTTTATTACCAAAAAAAAAAAAAACGAAGCAAACATTTTTTTTAGGAGAGGAAATATTTGAAGTATTTATCACAACATTATCACTCATGTTTTTCACAACGCAGTGTAATATTCTGTATAAAGTTCGTCTATGTTGGCTTGTCTTAGAAAGAAGTTGCTCTGTGGAGACTGATTGGATGTTGATGATCCCCTCACGGACAACTTCCTGTACAAAAACAGTGTCTAAAGCTTATATATTTCATACAACTGATAAAATCAGGATTTTTTGGTAAATTAATTTGGTGACTGTTTCATTGTCCACAAGTATATTTGGAATATCCTTGACGACGAAGGTCTCAATGCTAGAGGCCAGAGCCAGCCACACCACTCCACAGGCTGCCTCACCTGCAGCAACGAAGTCGGCTTCAGTCGTAGAGATGGTTACGCTTGTCTGTCTTCGACTAGTGCATGAAATAGGGCATAGAGCAAATCTGCAGACCATCCCAGTAGTTCATCTTCCTGTATCAATGTCGCCGCCTAAATCCGCGTCCTTGAATCCTTCTAGAATAACGCTTTCACCCCGTTTGTGATACCAAGTTCTTTATTCTCTTTGAAATAGAGATATATTATTTTGACCTTTACAACATCCTCAGGGGGTGGATTTTATAATGACCGTGATACAACCCCGACTGAATGTGCTATGCTTGGTCTAGCAAACCCCATCAAGTACACAAGTGCGTCGATAACTAGCAGTACAGTATACATATGTGGATATGTCTTTTCCTGACTGAAATGCCTTTAGAGTTGGAGAGCTGGTAATAGGTGTACAGAAAGATTGACAGTTACTTACTTCATACTTATATGGAATCTTTCTGGTGTATTTTTCTCTGTTCTACTCTTATTGTTCCGTCTTCTTGTTGGCGAATTTACTGACCTTAGAAATAATTAACTTCTACGCTATTAACTTTGAGATATTTTATTTGTTGAAGTAAATTATTCAAGTGTGCCATATTTGCCGATGCAAACAGACCATTATCAACCTTCAACACAGTTATGGCTATATAATGCCCTTCCTCATTTACAATTAAACAAGACTTTTAGTTCTCACAATTGAACAATAAGGCTTTTGCTTCATCTCGAGAATTCGCTTACAAGGTAAGCCCTTCTGTTATATTTTTTTTTTAGCCACATTGGAGGCCTGGTTTAATTTTTTTCTGGAGCTGCTATTTTATTTTTCAAAGCCTTTACTCCAGTGATCTGCAAATATTGAATTTATGGCTTCTCCAAATGATTCTATAGTGTCCAGATAGTCTGTCCTAACACTGGATAAATACGTTCAGATTTGATGAATGCTCTTCTGAATTTTCAAATTCGTTTCTCTAGGAATTTATTAATATGGAAATCAATGGAAGTCTTCTGTGGCAACGTCTTCTTTGCTTCTCTTTGATCCGTCTCAACTTTTACATTCCTCGGAAAAAGTAAGACGCTTCTTCATTTTTTATCTTTACTTGAAAAAAATCATCATACAGAATGTTTCACTCCAAACCGAAACCAGATTTTTGTTAATAACAGTAACAATAATGAATATATTGTAACGAAATTTTCAACGAACCTACTTTGCTTTCTGTGAAATGTGATGAAACCCGCATCCAAAAAACACTGAACTCAATGCATATGTTTAACGTTTTCTAAAATATGTATGAACTTTTAATTGATTACTACATATACATCAAGTAGAATCCCTTGGCATTAAACTATGCTAACTTAGTTATTAATGGTTATTACAGCTTCAAGAAATCAGAAAAAGGTGGTATTTGACACTAAATATTTAAAGTGTAAACATTTTTTGTTCGAAAAAAATGTTATTAAATAAAATGTGTACCAGTTAAATAATCTTTGGTGCAAAAAGTTATTAATTTTGTGGTACCAAATGCCCTTACTGTTAAAAATGTTGCACATAAACAAAAAATCAATTTCATGAAGAGTAACAAGTTCTTCACAACCCTTCTTTAGCGTACTATATCATATCGGAAAAAATTAGCAGCCATAAGTGTGATACGGTGACATAGAAGCTGCCATTACTGTATTACCAAGAAACAAAATTAATGAATTAATTTACACGACACTGAGAAAATTTATGGAGGTCTATGTTATGTTAAACATATTTGAGATATTCATAGAAATGTAACTATAATTTATAGACAGGGACTTAACACAGCTAAGTAAAGGTTATAAATAATTGGTTTAAATAATGCGATTTACTTATTGATGTACATAAATATACAGCACATAATAACCTTCATCGAGATTGCATTCTCATTTGTTATAGACATGAAATATAGACTTAGGTGTTGGAAATAAAAAAACTCTACAATTTTGTAAATCAGTACGTAGACCTGTCCTTCTTATTTACATATATTAAAATTGTGTGTTATGTGTTTTTGTAGATCCAATAAAAATATTCATTTATAATTTACTATACATATACAATAAAGTAATTGTCTCAAAAACATTACTGGGCCAGAATAAAGATGTTGCCAGCTTACCGAAAAGACAAAGTTACTGTATCGGAATTGGTCTAGAATATTCTTTGAGATATTGGCAATAGGTTGGCTGTGAGATATAATTCCAACATAATTTCGGCGATATACATCCGTTATCCTAAATAATACAGTGAGCCGTTGTCTTTATCCTAATGGCTAACACTCTGTCTAAAAAAAAAAGACATCATGCCAATAACAGCTAGCTAACTTTTCGCCTATTCAAAACACCTATCAACTGTTTTCCGGAAAAAAATACATAATGTAGATATCTTAATTATGATAAAGAGCCTTGTCACGAAAATCGTACTGGGCCAGAATCAATAAGATGCTTGCAATTTTACTGACAAAACAAAGATACTGTATCAGAATCGGATCAGAATCTTTTTTAGATGTTTGCTGTGAGATATCATGCCGACATAATTTCGTTGATATCCATCTGTTATAAATCATACACCGGGCCTTTGTCATTATCGTGACGGCTAGCACTCTGTCTCATAAAAGACATCATGCCATTGTCAGATGGCGATAATCTTGCATATAAACGACAGTTGCTGACAATGACGGTATCGGGCTCTCACTTTGCCGACAGGCTGTGTTTGCTGGGTAAGCTCCCGAAAAGACCGACCTTCGCCAGATTGGCCAGTGTCCATATTGTCAGCCATGTCGGATGTAAGTGACCTTGACATTGACTTAACTGGCATTTAACATTAAACATAAAGTTTTCCAAAAAATTAAAAAAATTCCCCATTTATTTAAAATTAAAAATATATTCAAATTTTATAAAAATTTACTTGAAAATTAATTTTTAAAAATATAGAAATTAAAATTTGAAATGTTTATGCTTAGAGAGGTCGGGGGACTAGACCCGAACAGTCATCATGTTATGACATTAACAACCACTATATTATATACAAGTGACCTTCAATTTGACCTTTGACCTTGACCACATGAACGTGACATAAAACCAAACAAAAATACAAAATTCTCCAAACTATTTAAATAATTTTAAGTTTAAAAAATGTATAAAATATTATTAAAAATTAAGTTAACAATTTATAACATAAAACATAATTTAAAACTTATATTACCGGAGGTTCCCTCAGCAACACGTCCAGCAGATGACTAACCCAATCCAGTGAATCATATTACATTGATATCCCCACCCCTACCACCTCAAAAATGCTCATTCTTTCGAATGCACCCCAAACACCATATTAATTTTTTTTATTTGCCATTTGGTTAATTTTTTTTTACTGCTAGGGGACGTTAGTGCATTAATTATCGATTTTGCCACCAGAGCAGCTGTCGAATTAACCACCATGTCGGATGTCAACCTTGGCCTTGACCCCAATGACATTGATCTCGAAAAAACGAGAAAAATCATAGTCCAAACAATTGTCAATTACTAGATGGTCACAACAAGCGAACATACCGACTAACGATATTACCCAAATACTGACTGCGCCCAAGACCGACTCCACCCAAGACCGACTCCACCCAAGACTAACTCCACCCAAGACTAACTCCACTCAAGGCAAACTTCCACCCAAGACTGTTTCTTGGCAAGACTGTCTAGTTCAAGTCGAGCTCCTGACAAGACCATCTCCCGAAAAACTTGCTATACCAACCGATAACTCCAACCTTTCATACCACCCACTTATACAAAGAAACAATGATGGACAATTTAAGAAAAAGTCTCCTAATAAGTGTTCAAAGGGTCAAACTAACTTACCAAGCCAACATACCAGGCCAACTGAGCAAGTCAACCAACTAGTTGCGAAACATTCCTCAAAAATTTCCCCCCTCGTTTCATTCATTCGCCATATAGAACTCAGTCGATTCTAAACAACTCGAGTAAGACAATACTTCAGATCGAACTATAGCCCTCCTCCTGAGTGTACCACATAAATTTGATCTAAAATTAACTCTCTCGATCGATTGTATACACCACTCACCACTGAATTAGTAAGATTTTCAAAGAAGCAGAAAGGACTCTATAATAAATCCAACACACATTACTATGCATACAGAAATTTAATTAATTTATTTATTATCTACATTCTATTTATCTAATTATTTTGTAAATTATACATTTACATTTCTCAGACGTTTGCAGTTCATGTATAGTAGCCAACGGTCCCATCTGATATAACCCCGATGGTTCAGTTTATCAATGATTAAAGATATCTCAAGAATGCATGAGACATCCTCGCGTTTTTGCAAGTCACTCAAATATCTGAATATATCAACAAGAAAATTCGGGTCTTCAGGAAGTATGTGACGAGCGTTCTTGATACTTTCTGCCTTCTTTATGCCCCTTGTCGAAGTAAACTCGTTGGTGAAATATGTGGTAACATAGAGAGAATAATCATCCTCATCAGATACTTCCTCAACACTGTCTTCATAATCACTATCATCAATGATGTCTTGATGCTCATTTTCACTTCCTGTTTCACCCTGAATATCAAGTTTAATTTACTGTGTAGCAGTATTTAGAGCCGACGAACATTTATTTTGAAGTTGGTTGAGTTCATGCGAAGATCTTGTAAGTGAACATTCCCTTCAAGCCAACTTTACCATGCCTCTTATATGTCTCATTCCGTCATTAGCATTAACTGTATCATCATAATCGTATGTGGAATCAGAACCCATCAATGAAGCAGGGGGTATTGAAGGCATCCCTTGCTGGCTCTCTTAACACGAATCCTTGCATTTATTTGATGTGGTTCCTCAACGCATCACCTTGCATTAACTGCATGTGGCTATTTCCGTAATATTTCATCATGCGAATCCTCTCGTCATCCATTTGCGTACATTTTATATAGTGTATTAATAGGAAGTTACAAAACCAAAACATGCTGTTTATTAATGAGTATAATAACACTACATTTGTCGGTCTAAATATGTTTATTTAAGTTATCACGTCGAGTGAAATGTCTGGAACATTTACAGTAGCTAATAAAAGCATGAGATGTGTTCTACAAACAATCACTCTTCTCGTTTCGCCACACATTGCAACATTAATCGAAGGTCTTGGCACAGCAACACCATTGCTTCAAATGTAAGTTTTGACCAGTCGTTGAAGATATGTATGTAAACATACACAACACCTACCGACTGACTCCAGTCACTTGACTCCTACCGACTGTTACCTGCCGACTTACCCCTGCAGACTGACTCTTGGCGACTGACTTATGTCAACTGACTCCTGTCCACGGACTCCTATCGACTGTCATCTGACGATTTGCACCTATCGACTGACTCCTGCCGACTGACTTCTGTCAACTGACTCCCGCCGACTAACTCGTGTCAATGGATTCCTGCTGACTATCACCTGCCGACTTACCTTTGTCGACTGACTTCTGCCGACTGACTTCTGTCAACTGACTCCATGTCGACTGACTTCTGTAAACTGACTCCTGCCGACTGTCACCTGCCGACTTACCCCTGTCAACTGACTCCAGCCAACTGACTCCTGTCAACGGACTCCTGCCAACTTACTTCTGCCGATTGAGTCCTGCCAAGATATAAATGAATTGCTCGTTGAATAACAACTAACTTCTGAGACTTGAATATATTATTTTATATATTAATTTTATTCATTGCGCTTATTGAATTTCATGAAGGTTGTCAGCCATTTGTCATATGGCGCATGGCAGATGTTGCTTTACAAGCTATTGCCCGACGAGTTCTCGAGCTAAACAAACCGATCTGGATAACACATCTCCTATACAGCTCACTCGCGAGCATGTGCAAGACGGTCGATGTATCACCATCTGATTGAGTCTCGAACTGACGACACATTCGCCATCATCTTCGATGTCCAGAAGAAAGTCGCCCTGTTTGAGATATGCTGACTCACTCCTCCATAGGAGTCAGTGACTCACTCCTTTCGCAAGAGTCAGTAACTCACTCCTTTCGCAAGGGTCTGTGACTAACCGCAGCGGAAGGAGTCAGTCGACAGGGGCAAGTCTCTGACTCCTGCGGAAGGAGTAAGTCACTGACTTCTATGAAAAGAGTGAGTCAGCATTTCTCAAACAGGACGACTTTCTTCTGGTAATCGAATATGATGGTGAATATGTCGCTAGTTCGAGTTCGGACAGATGGTGCTATATCGATGGTCGTGCACATGCTCACGAGTGAGCGGTATCGTTGGTGAGTTACTCACCAACCATTCATTTAGCTCGAGAATTCATCGGGCAATAGCTTGTAAAACAAGATCGCCCATGTGCGATTTGGCAAACGACTGATACCCGACACGACATTCAATGAACACGATTAATTAACTGTATATATAAATTAATATATTCATGTCCTATAGGTTATTATTAAACTAAACCGGAAATTCACTTATATCTTGGCAGTATTCAATCTGCAGGAGTCAGTCGTCAGGAGCCTGCCGATAGGAATCAGTCAGCAGGAGTAAATCTTATGAATTCAAGTATGCTTGAAGACGATGGATGCCACTGACGATGTGAAATAGAGTATGGCATATGTCACTACATACTGGCACTTCTACTAATGGCAAAAAATTACATGGAAAACAATGTTGTTACTGCGACAAGACCCCCTGTAAAAATTGAAATGCGCGGTGATTTTAGAAGAGTGATTGTTCGAAGAGCATATCTCATACTTTTCTTAACTGCTATAAATGTTCCAGAAATTTCACTCGACGTGATAACTTAACCAAATACATCAAGGCCGACATATTTAGTGTTCTTACACCCGCTGATATACAGCATGTTTTGACTTCATTACGCCGTGTTAATACACAGCATAAAACGTTCGTAGACGCCGAGGGAACTCGCATTATGAAGTTTTACGACAATGGCCACATGCAATTTATGCAAGGTGATATATTGAAGAACCGCACCAACAACTGTAAGGATTCGCCTTTAGAGAGCCAGCAAGTGCGCCCATGGGTAATGATTTCACATACGATTATGGTAAGACAGTTATTGTAATTGATGGATTGAGAGATCTATGAGACCTGGTAAAGTTAGACTGTGTGCAATGTTCACTTATAAGATGTTTGTGTGAAGTCAACTAACTTCAAAATAAACTGTCGTCGGCTCTAAATACTGATGATGACAATGCGACTGCTACAAAGAAAAGTAAACCTGATATTCAGGATGAAACAGGAAGTGAAAACAATCATCAAGATAGCATTTATGAAAATGATTATGAAGACAGTGTTGATGAAGTATATGATGAGGATGATGACTCTCTCGACGTTCCCACACATTTCACTAACGAGTTTCTTTTGACAAGTGGTGTAAAGAAGACAGAAGGCGATCAAAAACGCTCGTCACATATTTCCTGAAGACCCGAATGAACTGGTTGATAGACTCAGATATTTGACTGACCTGCAAAAACGCGGGGATATCTCACCCATTGTTAAGATATCTTCAATCATCGATGAACTGAAGGATCGGGGTTATATCAGATGGGACTGTTGGATGCTATCCATGATATGCAAACATCTGAGTAATATAAATATCGAATTTACAAAATAATTAGAGAAATAGAATGTTCATAATAAATAAATAAATTAAATTTATGTGTACATAGAAATGTGTGTTTAATTTATAATACAATCCCTCTGCTTCTCTGAAAAACTCATTAATTCAGTGGTGCAAACAATCAGTTGAGAGAGTCAGATTTAGAAAAAAATTATGTGAGTGCGTGCAGGAGGAGGTCTATAGTTCGATATAAAGTATTATGCCTTACACGGGTCGTTTAAAATCGACTGAGTTCTATATGGCGAACGAATGAATCCAGGGGAATATTTCGCAACATTTTGTTTGGGTTGATAAGTTGGATTGGTTATTAGTATGACTCTCTGATATGGTCAGCTCTGGTAGAAATTTCTTGCGAAAATATGGGAAGATTTCCTATGAATATCTTAGCTACTAGACTCTTATTAGGAGACTTTTTTCGAGATGGTCCATAATTGTTTGTTTATATAGGTGGGTGTTATGGCAGGTTGGTGTTTTCGGTTTGTCTAGCAAGTTTTGCAGAAAATCGTCTCGTCAGGAGCTAGACTTGAACTTAGTCATTCTCGCCACGAACCTGTCTTGGGGGAAGTCTGTCTTGGGGGGAGTCGGTATTGCACTGTAAAAAAATGGTGTAATTTTACACGAATGTACGTGGCAGCACAGTCTCCACACATGTTCGTGTATTTTTACACTTACATGTGTACGTGTACTTTTACTATGTGCTTCACGTATATTTATAAATACACTATCGACCAAAAAGTAATTGGGCACCGTAAATATAGGTAATTCAGTACGTCAGTTGACTTGTGTGGCCGCCATACGCTGCAGGACGGTGTAGAACCAGTTGACAATAAGACGACACGAGGTACAGAGCTATCGGACTTTGATAAGGGCGTGATTACGGGTTGCCATCTCAATGGGCTCTCTAGCCGGACCATTGCACAGAAGGTAAGCAGGCCCAAATCAATGGTCGCATTCGTCCTGCATAAGTGGAAGGTCGATGGGCATTGTGCTAATGCTGCACGTTCTGGGCGACCTCCAATCTTGACCGACAGAAATCGCAGAACCCTGACACGTAAAATTGTCAAAAATAGGACACAACCCTTGGCTACCATCCGACAGGAGTTTCATGCAGCAACAGGAGTATCGGTTTCCGTTGGAACATTGCGTACATAGGCCCACCGACTTGGATATTTCGGAAGAGCAGCTGCACATAAGCCCTATATCACGACAAGCAATAAAACTATGCGAATCAGATGGTGTTTGGACCGTTACAACTGGACACTGGAGTAGTGGAAATCGGTTCTGTGGAGTGATGAGTAGAGGTTTACATTATTCCGGTCCGATGGACGTGTATGGGTGTGGCATCTACCCGGAAAACGGCTTCTGCCGGAGTGTATAGTGCCAAGTAAGAAATTCGGTGGTGGTGGAGTGATGGTGTGGGGCTCTTTCACGGCCTTCGGCGTAGGACCGCTGGTGTTTGTCAGTGGTATCATGAATACAGTGGCATATTGTAACATTGTGGATAGTGAAATACTCCCAACATTGTGGCGTTTTTACGGAATGGATCCGTGTTACTTCCAGGATGACAATGCCAGGTGCCATGTTTCAAGGGCTACTACACAGTGATATACCAACAATGTTCGCCGATTGGACTGGCCCGCCCAGAGCCCCGACCTCAACCCTATAGGACATCTTTGGGACGAATTGGATCGCCAGGTGAGGGCTTGTCAGGTGCGGCCAAAATTCATTGCTCAACTCATGGAATGGTTGCAAGAGGAATGGCGATGAATCCCCGTGGATGACCTGCAAACACTCGTAGAGAGCATGCCAGACAGGGTGGCTGCTGTTATAGCCGCAAGAGGTGGCCCTACGGGATTCTAACGGGGTGACAACCACCGAGCAAACATTGTGGACAGGTGCCCGGTTACTTTTCGTCGATAGTGTACAATGCCAGTTTAATTTTACTATACTTGTTATTATTTTTGCAAATCATTATGTTCTATTACATGTACTCTGTATGTGTCATTTTTCTTTTTTTTTTACCAATAGCAGTCCTCATAATGTAAATTTACACAAACTTTGTTAGTGTAATTTTATCATACCTGTCAGTTTCTTTTACTAATCATCACATTAAAAACACATGTACTCTGTGCATGTTATTTTACTATACTTGCTACTAATTTTCTACCACACATTGCAAATTAACACAATCAATGTTATGGTAATTTTACTACACCAGTCTGTTACTCTTTAATGTTCGTCATACGTAATTACATGTACAATGCAGGTGTAATATTACCATACCAGTTTGTAATTTGAACTTATTATGATGTTAAATAACATGTACTCTGTGCATGCATTTTGACTATGTAAATTATGGATTTCCTGCCACATGCTGTAAATTTACACAAACATCACAAGTGTTATTTCACCACTGTGTATGCGTATTTTCTCACTAACAAAAAAGTAAAATAGCTGATTCACTGCAATTATATTTACAAAATTTTTGTACATAAATAGAGTTATAAAAAGTTATCTCCAAAATGATGTTAACAATTGACTTCAGATATAGAATAGATAGTTATATACAAAAGCCAGCATATACCACAGTGTGAGTTAAGATTTATTTTTGAACACAAAAGGAGTTCCAAGTAGTTCTACTTCCTACCGCTAGATCCCATGTGTTTAGCAAATACTTGTAGTTATATTTAAATTCACAGGAACATTAGTGTAAAATTACAAATAGTGTACTCATTTTAGGAAATTACTCATAAAAATGTAGTTACCATAAATTTGTATGTATAAATATTCGCTCATATACTTTCGAAGTTGTAATTTTACACCCTTGTTAATGTCAGTATACCAGTGCAGTTGTGTTTTTTTTTTTTTACTGTAAGATGGTACTAAATTTTGAGTGCAATAGGAAAACATATACTTTTACACTAATGTACGCGTTTATACAAAATTTGCATGATTGTAAAAACACATAGACTCGGGGTTTAGTACCATGAATTAGTGTACTTTTACGCATTATTTCGCATTTGTAATTTCATGCCCATTTTAATGTCAATGTACCAGTACATTTGTGTTTTTTTTTACTGTAAGATTGTACTACCTAGTGAGTGAAAAAGACAAATATGTACTTTTACACTGATGAACGTGTTTTAATAACATTAGCGTGGTTATAAAAACACACAAGCTTAGAGTTTTAATGCCTTGCAATAGTGTATTTTACACATATTTTTGCATGGGTAATTTAACACTCTTTTAAATGTCAATATACCAGTACATTTATGTTTTTTGCAGTAAGATTGTACTACCTTTTGAATGAAATAGAACAATATGTACTTTAACACCGATGTACATGTTTCAATACAACATTGGCGTAGTTATAAACAATATACAGATTTGGGTTTCAATACCTCACGTTCCTGGATTTTTGCATGTACTTTTAAATTTGTAAATTTACACCCCTTCTTATTGTTAATATACCAATACATTTGTGTTTTTTTATAATATCAATGTACTCTGTTATGAAAAATGTTGTACATTGCTGTAAATTTACACGTACTCTAATTGTTTTTACAAACTACACGCAGAAAATGTAAAACTACCAAAAGGTTGTACGTAAATTTTTACATTTTTTTTTGCAGTGTGGATGGAGTCGGTCTTGGGTGCAGTCAGCGGTTGGCTAGTGTGGTTAGTCTGTGTGTTCCTTGTTGTGACCATCTAGTAATTGACAATTGTATGGACTATGATTTTTCTTTTTTTTTCGAAATCAATGTCCTTGGGGAACAGGTCAAGGTCGACAACCAATGTGGTGGTTAAATTGGCAGCTACTCTGGCCGTAAAATCGATAATTAACATACTAGTTGACGTCACCTAGGTGATAAAATGTAAACAAATGGTAAACGAAAGAAACGAATATGGTGGGTGGAGTGCATTCGACCTAATGAGCACCAGAGAGGAGGAATGGGAGAGGGATATTAAAATAATATAATACATTGAATGGGGTTAGTCGTCTGCTGAAGTAACCTCTGGAAATATAAGGCCGTGAAATAAAATGTTATAAATTAATGCAATTCTTAATACATTTTTTAATGTATTTTTTTTATAAATTTTTAATTTTTTTAATATTTTAGAGTCAAGGTCAAAGGTCGTGTTCAAGGTGACTTGGATTTAATATGGTGGTTGGGTGATGTCATAACATGGTGGCTGATCGGCTCAAATCCCCGCCCACTCTTAGCCCAAACATACAAAATTTAATTCTCATTTAAATAATTTTTATAGTAAAATTTCTAACTAAGTTTCTTTAATGTTAAAAATAATTTCGTAATGTTATAAATTCTAATATTGAAATTAACATTTAACAAAAACATGTTAATAAATATTTTTTTCCAAAGGATATTTCATATAAAATATAATCTGAGAAGGTCGCGTTAAATGATTTTGTTTGAAATAGTAACCTTAAAAACTGACTCAATGAGAAGTTTAGTCTAACATTGATTTCTCATTTGAAGTTCGTGGCTGTTGGTTTGGCAGGCAATGCCGTTAAGGAACAAGCCTTGCAGGTCATGATAAGTCTTCCAGAATGACTAATTAAAACAAATATCGACGCCACAGTTCGATCAGGGTATTAAGGCAGAGTTATTTTCGCCATGCCCCAGTTCTTGACTAAGGTGGTCGCCCAGTGAGCGGTATGTTTGTATACTTGTGAGGTAGAGGTGGATAAAAGGCTACGGGTGCCTGCCACCCGGCGTTTGTAAAGCCTCTAATGCCTCGTTGCACCAACATCTTCCCCGATCCGAGATCGAATGATCCTAGTTCATAACTAGGATACAGTTTGATCTTGGTTCTAATGTAATAGTGTTGCACCAACGAAATGTTATGATTCTGGATCTTCGATTCTTCGATCATGGTTCCAAAGTGAGAGACAAATTTTACTATTAGTTCGTAATATATGACGTCATGGAAGCAGGCGTATTTTTCACTATAGATGGAACTAGATGTACAATGTTTTATCTGTTTTAAGTGAATTATTGTTGTACGAATTTTACTGAATAATATTCAAGTGCGTATAATGTTGTTTTAATTTCCCAAGAAAACAATCGAATGTAGTTCTATCTATTGGCTATTTTCAAACTACATTTGTAGAAGATGGCTGCTGATCTCAGATCGAGATTTCGAACCGCCAATTTCGGCGGTTCGAAATGAACTTCATCTCGATCTCTAGTCCAGCTCTGAACTCGAATGGTGCAACAGTTTTCTGTGTCGATCTTAGATCCGATCTCCGATCTAGTTTCGAACGACGATGGTGCAACCCGGTCATAAGGGCGAGGCTCTCAACTGTATTGCAGTCGGCAACTGGCCTTGACGTTACTTGATCAGGTCACCTTGTTATTTTACTGTACGTAACTCTGTAGCAAAGTCCAATGCATGCCTTTATCGTAGTTTTGCATTTATCCAGTTCGTATGTCTTGAAGTATAGCGGTATGAAAAACTCGTTAGCTGTGTTGGAGGGAGTGAAAATTATGTTTCCAATGTGCGTAATATCTTGAAAGTACCACTCCATCACCAACTGGTAAATTATTATTTTTCGTAGCTAAACATATTTGGAAAAGGGGACCCGAGGGGGGGGGGGGTGGTTACTATTTTCGTCAACAAACTCATTTTCTGAACCGAACACACGTTGCAGCGTATTTCAAGCACTATGCACTATTTAGGCGACCTCATTAATGCGCCGCAGGCAGGTCTGATATAGGCTATTCACGGTAAAATGAACACTTTTGAAAGCCCTGCTTAAGATCTATTTATATGCTCATTGTGTGTTCTTCCGTCCTATGTAAGATTAGCATTTTCATGGGCCTCACCACTTTATTAATGCGCCGGTCAAGTGAAACTGTGAAATTATTAGAAAAGTAAATATTTTACAAATCCGCTCATTTTTACACTTCGGCGCAAAAAAACAAAAAACAGAAAGCGATAGAAATAATCCAATTTATCACAAATGGTTACCTAACACTTTTTATTAGACGTTAATATATGGAACTACTTTCCCCTCCATCGTTGCCAACTTTACTGGTTACATGTCACTCATTGCACCCGTTACAATATATGCAAATAGGGGCAGTGACTTTTCTGTAAGGTTGATTTCAAAAGTGCTCAGTTTATCGTGAACAGTCTTTAGCAGGAATATCGCGGAAGGCTTAGGCAGTGCTTCAGGAAAGTAGGAAGTAGCCGTGAATGGACAACACGAGTGCAGGTGTCACGCCGGGCAAGTTACGGGCCTGGCGGGTCACTGAATGAACGGCAGTGGAGCGGAACAACGCGCATGGCGGGTGGTATCGACCGGCCGGCAGGGGCAGGCACCCCAGCCCGGCCCGGGTATAAATAAACTGGGGCAGTGCTCCGCCGAGCTGTGGCCCACATGCTTGTAGGCTGTACTACACACTTGCCATAGCCCTCCTTAAGGGTTCTATGTACTAAAACGTTTTCTGTGAACTCGTCGTTTGCGCCTAAACGCGTGTCTCGACAAATAAATATTTTGGAAATATGAAGTTTTAACAGAAAGGATAAAAAAAACTATTGTATATATCGCTATCTTTTTACCTTTATAATATTAAGTGTTTTAACGAAGAAAGAAATCGTAAGAGTGGTCAAATATCGCATTTTTAAAGCTTGCCTATGAAGTTTCTTTAAGCGGTAAGAGAGAAGTACTATTATACACAGGTAGTTTGATCTGTGTACTTTCATTGCGTGTAATAAAACTCCACAATTACAGATCTAGTTTACACAGTACAGCGTTACCGCGGAAACACTGCACGCCATGCGCGTAGGAGCGATGAGGTGCTAGGCGTGCGTGTTAGTGTCGCCCGTATCGCTTCCTCGCTTCTTGACCTTGAACGCGCAGGTACATACGACCCTTAAGACTCTCGCCTACCTGCTGCTGGAACTACGTTGCACAGTAGAGTGTTTTAAATACTCGCTTTCCCACGAGACTTATAGTGCGTCCAATGTTCTGATCTACGAAAGGAACACACACTCCAGATGAGGGCTGTCGGGTGCTTTCAAAAAGTCACGCACGTTAGAAACACAATTTAATTTCAGAGTACTCCAAAATGGCGAAAATTGCTTATTCATAACACTACTTATCTCAAAATATATGCATGAAGCACACATAGAACTTCTAAAGGGCTCTGCACTGAAACTTTATACAGACTTTCGACCAATAAAATAATAGGTCTACAGCTTTAAGTCGCATAGGTGCCTGGAGGGCGACTAAAACACTGGACTGTGCCAGTGCAAAGACTTGCGCTTAGCGGCGATGGCGCACTTGATACGCGCGGCACTGTCGATCTTATCGCTCCCGCGCTTCTCTCCCTCAAACTTCAGATACATGTACTTGTATGTACATTGTATATTCTTACAATATATGTAGGACTAACATTACCATGGGCCTCTTTACTTTATTCGTGCATCGGTCAAGTGGAATTATGAAATAATTAGAAATTTGAATATGTTTCAAATTTACTCATTAAAAATCAATATAGCAAAATAAATAATTTCAGTATCTGCAAAAGTTTACCTCAACTTCAACCTCGCAGTTACCAACTTTAATGGGTGCTTGTCCCTCACTATGAGCATTAAAATATACGCAGGTGAAGGCAGTGACATTTGCCAGAGACTGATTTTCAAAGTGTGCAATTAACTGTGAACGAGCTATAGTTGTATGTAGTCCACTTTTAGTTGAGTTGGAGGAATTTGGGAGGCTCTTAACATAAAAGTGTTGAGAGCCGATGAGGATGTCATGAGGTATGAATGGAGCAGTGGCGGAATGAAAGGGCGGGAGAAACATGAGTTCCGCGAGAAAACCCGCTGACCAGTGGCATCGTCCAGCAAGATTCCCACTTGCGAATATCCGGGATTGGCCATCCTCGGGGACTGAATCCGTTTCGCCTAGGTGGGAGGCGAGCAGTCTAACCACCACACCACCGCAACCCGATGACTGCCGAAACAGAGGCTTGCCGCGGTTTGTATAGCTGAGGTGACCTGGCCCAGATGATCCTTCACACCTCGAGTCAACTTTACGACAACCACGCGTAACAGTAGGATAATAACTTGTCTTTAATTATATTATTTAATTTATTACATAGTTAGATAAATACTTTAAAAAGCTTGTGGGACAGTGTGTAATATTTCGAAGTAGGTTTTTGTGTAAAAATGGTTATAAGCACGAGTGTAAGTGATGCGGTTCTTGAAAGTTCTAGTGGTAAAACGCCGTTCAGTGGAGGCCCACGGAAACTGGTGCGCTTTCTCTTACCTCTGTTTTTCATTCCATGGACACTCCTCCTTGTTCACACTGCGAGGATATGTTGGTTGAGGAGATCAAACGCTTGTTGCTTCACACCAATACTATCCATTCACATTGCAGTTAATTCACAGTTACTTACAACTTTTCTGAAACACTGCCAAGTTCGACTTCCAAGGTATTCCTCCGCATCATGCAAACAAAGCTTAATCGCGTCTACAAAATTACACCAAAGGGACAACGCCCCGCATTTTAACGCACTCAATTCATTAACATTTTGCATAAGAACTATTTTTTACTGGGCACTGCCAGCACACCTATATTCTCCCTGTTTTCTAACATATTAATTACAGCGACGCCTTTCCTAAGGGCGTAACAGCCAGCTTATTAACAGTCCTAAAAATTCACTAGTAAAAACCCTAAGCTGAAAATATTCAAGCAGAACACGTTGCATTAAAGTTTTCTGCCTTTGAACAAACAACACACACATTAATTGCTTTGCAAATTATCGTTGTTTATTGATATCATGTATGTATTGAATTTCCAGAAAAATGAACAGATATTATATATATATATAATTATTTTGTATGAAATTCAAAACCTCTAACCACCTTTATGGCGCAATAAATGTTTAGAATAATAATGTGATATTCAAAATATAAGTTGCCATACAAAACATACAAGGTGCCCAAAATCTGATAAATATATGAAGGTCCACAAAAACATAAACGTCAGTTCTCTTATGTTGAGTTCTTCTGGCAAGTTCTTAATGATATTGACCATACTAGAATTTATGGAAACAGAAAATATATAGTTCCGTTATTTTGCATTTGATTGCATGACTAGCAATGACTTTACATTTTTTTCCTGCAATACTGGAAAATTTTCGTTACTTTCACGTATTTTTACTTGACTCCAAAAATGCGTATGCAATAGCATTTTGCAAAAAAAAAAAAAAAAAAAAAAGTCTTATTATGATTTGGACATTTTTATAAAAAGCCCACATGGCTCAAAATTAAGGCATTGCATTCTTTTAACACCACTAAATTTTTGTGTTTTTTGTATCTAGCTAAAATGACCCAGAATGTAATGTTCCTTGAGACTTGTCATAATAAAACATTAAAATACAAATCCTATTTCCTTGTGTTTGAAAATGCTACAAATTTTCAGCATGACTATTTACCAAAAATATATTGCTTAATTATATCAGCCGTATGTTTTATACGGGGAATATCCGTCAACAGTCGAGAAAAAATAGCAAGTCTGGAACTATCATGATGCATCAAAATGCCATCTTGTTAACTGGCCACAAGTGCCTTAGTATAGAAATATTAAGACAGCGTGTTAAATATTAATCTTCTGTATGGAGCGCTCAGGAAAACCAATCTCCCCCTAGGGACAAACTCCCGTGGCTTTTATATTTCACAATTAAATAGTTAAGCCCCCTTCCAAAAGGATGTCTTAAGCTATTGTCCAATCGTAAACCATGGAAAACTCCACGGCATTCTATCACATACGAAAATATAGTTGAACCATGTCTTCAGGCCGCTATGTTTCCTGCCACGAGTTCCAATATCCGGCCATGCATACGTCGCGTCTGCAGCGCCTCTGTGGCCATATGGCTATACCTTGTGCTTTCACCATCGAGTAGTCGAGCATGTGTTTGCGAGCTGGTTGGAGCTATGCCCGTGTGCATGGCGATCAGGAAAATATTCCGTGACGTCAGCTTACCAAGGTGGGCCAAATCACCACATACCATCACGTGTGTACACAAATAAGGTATGCAACGTAGTCACTTATAGGTTTAAGTTACATAGTCAGTTCATTTATAATAATTTTATCCATATACGGTGTTTGTAGACACAGGTAACACACATATTTTTCCATGCGGCGCCGGGCGTTCGAAGTGGGCAGGTGAAGTTGACAGCTGTGTTTGTGTAGTTTATGAGACAAAGGTGTCTTAATCAACTCTTCCGAAGCGGCGCTCTCAGCGAAGAACCGAAGAAAAAATCGGCATCTCCGTCGAGTTTGGTCAGAACTCGGCACTGGTCCCGGATCACCATCCTCATGAACAAGTTACCAAGGAGAGAGACTCTTCACCTCTATCAGCCTCCAACTCCAAGACCCGGAACAAACCAGCAAAACAAAGAGCAGCATTAGGGTGCTCCAAACAGATCCCCAATTCCACACAACAAAATCCCATTCTTCCTCAAGGGCACAGATCCATACACTCCTGGTAAACCCTAATTATAATTGTAAAGTAGATTTCCCACAATTCACAATCGCACAATAATATACACTCTTACTATCCAAATGAAAAAGAAACACAATGGAATAATGAGCATGAGATCACATTATACAAATTACACGAAGGTGAAACCCTTACGAAATGAGAATGGGATTACATCATACACACTAGATGAAAATGAAAATCCTAACGATGTCGCCAGAAACAAAGATAAAAAGTGTTCGCTTCCAGGCTCTGAAGCAATAATCCCCTCGAGTTGTGTAAGCCGTAAAGTGAGTTCGTAAGCGAGGTCACGGAACAGGGCAGATTTTTTTGCTTTGTCCCCAAAATACGCCGAGATAGAGTATGCCGAACAGAGGCAGTTCCGATTCCAAATGAAAACCCCGAGTCCTGTCGTGATAAATAGAAATTTCGTAATAAGTTGTGATAGATTGAGATGTAGTAATTTGAAGTATCGAGATAATTAGAAGTGTCATGATAATTTGAGATGTCTGAGTAATGTGAAAAGTAGTAGAAACAGAGAAGTTAACTTTGAAATACGCGCGTAAATGAAAAATCGGCACCGATGTCAGATTGTTCATGTAAATTGAGGATAAATGAGCCGAATTATGTACAGACTCCAGGTAGTCAGAGTTGTAAAACTCGCTCGGAAAATACGTATAAATCATCGAATGGAAAGAATAAAATACGAAATGTGCCAAATTGTTTAGTGCCTCAAGGTAGTCAGAGTTTTGAAACTCACACAGCAAATAGTAGTAAATCAGTAAAGCAGAAGGGTAAAAAGTTATCAGAACTGCTAAAAGGTGAATTTATGGAGGTAGAGTGATAAGGAGAAAACGAGTTTTGCTACATTCATGGGAAAATATGAATCTAATACACTTCCGTTTGGACTGTGTAATGCCCCAGCTACATGTGAGAGGTTAATGGAGAATTATGTTCTAACAAGTTTGTTAGGTGATCAGTGTTTAGAATATATTGATGACATTATAATATTTAGTAGTACTGTGAAAGAACATGCCGAGCGCATGAGTAAAGTTTTGGAAAGACTAGAAGAAGCTAATTTGCGAATTCAGCCTAGTAAGTGTTCATTTGTACAATATAGTATAGAATACTTAGGACATGTTGTAAGTTCAAAATGCGTAGAACCAAATCAGAAAAATGTACAAGCAATTAAATAACTCCCTAGACTTAAAAATGTCACAGAAGTTCGTTCAGTGGTAGGTTTGTTTCAGTATTATAGGAAATTTGTACCGAATTTCGCGGATATAGCGAGACCATTGACGAAAGATGAACCATTCATTTGGGAAGCAGAACAAGAGGAATCTTTTAAAATGTTAAGAGAAAAATTAATTTCATATCCGATTCATCTGTATACAGATTTTTCACAACCATTTATTGTGAGTACAGATGCTAGTAACTATGCCGTAGGCACTGCCCTGTCTTAGATGAGGAACGGACACGGGAAACCGATCACCTATACCAGTAGACAATTAAATTCAGCAGAAACGAATTACAGTACAACGGAAAAAGAATTTCGTGCTTTAGTTTTTGCCACAAACAGTTCAGAGCGTATTTGAACGGACGTAGATTTACCGTTATTACTGATCATGCTGCATTGAGATGGTTATTGAATTTGAAAGACCCTAGTTCGAGACTCACTCGTTTAGCAGAGTTTGATTTTGAAGTAGTCCATAAACCAGACAAGAAACACGCGAATGCAGATTGTTTGCCGCGAATGGTAAATGCGATAAATTCAGAAGATTTAACTAGAGAAATATTTAAGAAAGAACAGAGGGAAGACGAAACATGTCAAAATATAAATAACAAAATAGATAACGGAAATTTCTTTATTGATAGGGAAGGCATCCTATACAAACGCGAAGAGGACAAAATTTTGCTAGTTGTTCCAAAGTCGCTCATGACCAGAGTAATTAATCATCACCACGTCACTCCGTTTTCTGCTCACAAGGCGTGAAGCGAACTCAGGACCTCCTCAAATCATTGTACTGGTGGCCAACATTGAATAAAGATGTACATGAATACATTGTGAGGTACAATGATTATCTTAGGAGAATAAGTACGAAAATGACGAAAGCACCATTAGGTTCTTTATCACAAGTAAACTCCCCATTTCAGTTGGTATCTCTAGATATTTTAGGTCCCTTAACGATGAGTGAGAAAGGGAATAAATATATGTTGACATTTATTGATAATTTCACAAGGTACTGTGAAGCAATACCAATTCCCGATCAAACTGCAGAAACAGTAGCGAAGTATTTTATACAGCAGATTATTTTACGGCATGGTTGTCCTCAAAGCCTGCTGACAGATCAAGGGAGAAATTTTGTCTCTCGATTGATGTTAGAGACGTGTAAAGTGTTAAAAATTAAGAAGTTACGGACGACCCCTTTCATATCACAATGTAACGGACGTGTTGAGAGACTTCATCGAACCCTAGCGGACATGATATCTCATTACGTAGATAAATACGGTAGTAACTGGGAAGAATATTAGCCATATGCCGTGCACGCATATATGATGGTTCCACATTCAGTGACGGGTTATAGCCCACATTATTTGTTGTATGGGAAATAAGTTACGCTACCCCCTTTAGGTGAATTGAGTAGTCTGCCTAATGTGTTAGAAGGAGGTATGACAGCCAAAGAACATGTAGATATTTTGATTAACATGTTAAAATAAGCACATGAAGTAGCTAACGAAAGGAATAAAGTAACTTTTGAGAGACTAAAAGAGTATTATGATAAGGAATCAAAATCACCAGGTATTGAGGTAGGTGATTAGGTGTATCTACACACGCCAAGTGTTAAGAAAGGTAGAGTATCTAAGTTTCATAAGTTTTGGTCTGAACCTAATAAAGTTTTGAGGAAACGGAGCTCATTCACACTTGAAGTATTATTAGACAAGATAAAAGTTATTGTGCACAGTGCACAGTCTTAGAATTCTACAGAGCCAAGAAGCTCGTGTCCAGGCAAAGACACAACGTGTAGGGGAAATGCCCCGCAGGTTATTGATGAAGTAGAATCAATTTAGAAATTTTGCGATAGTGAAAGGGGTAAAGAATTAAGTGAGGAAAATATTGAAGAAAATATAGGCTCGAAGTCACGCCCAATTTTAGCAGACGTTACAGAGTTATCAGAAATAGGTGAAGTAGAGGAAATATGTGTTGAATGCCTTAGGGACGACATCACCCTCGATGATAGTGAATGTAGAAACTGTAGACGTTTGGGAACCATCGCGTTATTTAAAAAAGAAGATTCGAGAGAAAATAGATGAACCTAATGTCAGGTATAATTTACGTTCAAATGTAAGAAAACCCTCAGTGAAGGAGGAAGCAGAAATAAGTGATGAATAGCCTTAGAGTATAATGCAACCTAGAAGTGAATGATAATTACGAATTCAATGCGAAACACTAAATAAGAAGTATATTTGTTTTGCATTGCATATCACACCATAGGCGCTGGCGTGATTCTGGTCCAAGAAATGGACGTCGTATTAACAGATACAGATGGACAATAGTGCTAGACGTACCCATAAGAAAATTTGAGAGTATTACTAAGGAATTTAGGAACCAGCTGAACGTAATTCAAGGGATAAAACTTTCTGGAAACCAGGAGACTGAATTTGAAATACCACATACAGACCTAGCTGCTCTCTGTAAGTTAACTGCAGAATTAGAGGAGGAAGTAAATGAATTAACTTTGATATTGCCCAGGAAATCGTCTCGTGAAAAGAGAGGTCTGATAGACGTAGGTGGTAGTATTCTGAAATCTTTATTTGGTACCCTTACGAATGATGATTATGTCCGTTTTCACCAAGTCACTAGTGAGTTGGGGACGAGACAAGAAAAATTGATTCATATAGTAGAGAACCAGTTAACTTTCGTGAAAGGGATGAGTGCCAAGTAGAGAAAAATTCGATAGATGTAGACATTTTGGCAAAAGAGTTAGCGAAAACAATAAAAGCCATAAACGTGATGAGTACTTTAACATCCTCAACGATTGAAAGAAATAATCGATTAACTATTACAAATTTAGGGAGAGAGCTTAAATACAATTGCTTGTTACGAGAATTATAATTAACTGTTCAGGCGTATAAACAAGATGTAATAGAAATAAAACTGGCGTTGGATATCATAGCGACTGGTTATTGACTCCAGGAAATTTGTCAGAAATTATTCGAGGTATTGCTTTTAAATTTCCCACGGACAAGACTTCGATAGCAAGAACAACTGACTTAGATCAGGTTTACAGCTACTATGAAGTAACGACGGTACATGCACTTGCTACAATTGATAGTATACAGTTAATAATTGAGTTTCCTTTGAGATCCACAAATAGGTATTTCACAATTTATAGAGCTCACCCTTTTCCCGTGTTTGAGAGACATTTAGAGAGATACGTTCAGATAGTGCCAGAGGCACCTTATATCGCGCTGTCAGAGAACAGGCAGTTTTATGTGTTAATGTCTGAAACAGACATGAGAAAATGTAAAGGCGGGAATAATATAGTTTGTCCAGCTAACATCCCGAAGTTTTCCATAAAGGTTCTGAATTGTCTAGTGGATGTAATATTGTCACAACCTGGTAACGATTATAAAATGTGTAAGAGGGAAGTTCTAGGTAACTCTTTCGTACCAGTGTATATTAGATCAGTAGACGGTGATAGTTGGATTTATTCAGTACCGGGAAAGATGAAAGTTACTAAAATGTGTCCTTATGAAAAGAGCGAATCTCACGTGGAGGAGGAGTGGATCTCGGCGCAGGGAGTCATGTCCCAGGTAAGCAATTGTCTGATAATTAGTGAGCGAATGCAGTTGTTACCATACATTTACAAAGATCTCCTGACCTCGACCTCTTAGATTATTGTTTGTGGGGTTGGGTGAAGAGTGAGGTCTACAGAAGAAAAGTTAATACACGAGACGAATTGCTCGTTCGCATAATGCATACTTCTGCCGGCGTACGAGAACGCCATGACGATTTTCGACGAGCAACACCTCATTTCCTTCACAAATACTTTGAGGTCGACGGTTGTTGTTATTGCAACAAGGACACGAAATAACCTTATTTGTCCCCGTTTACATTTAAAAAGTCTATCAATGTTCATATGACCATTTCTGATCACATTTACCAGTGCTATCATCTCCCAGAATATTGTCCTTTCCTTCCGGGAGACACACATACGCACACACCTCTCTCTCTATATATATACATACATACACACACACACTTACACACACACTTACACACATACAATACACACATAGACATTTTTTCTTTTCTTTTAAGGCTTTTGCCCCCATACTTTAGCCAAAACCGTATTTGAATACCATTGCAGGCTGCCGTATTAAAATTGCTGCTGTATGCCGTGCACTACAAAACGACAAACGACAAGCAAGTATGGCACGAAAAATGCTAGCGTTTAACGTGAAGAGCCTCGTAGCTTTTATTGTAAAATATGTTGTCCGGTGTAGATAGACGCTTATCGTCCATCTAGAGAGAAAAACATTCCAGACAGAGTCCCTCACGTGCGCTTCCTCATTCCTACCAACTTTCCTAATAAATGGAATTGCTGTTTGGCACGAACATCCTGCCCACTCTACCGGGAGGGCTATAACTCCATTATCCCGAGCTAATTATCGATCACAGGATCACTGCAGTATCAAGTATTAAATCAGGTCACACGCAATCTTCCTTTATCGGCGATCCCTGCAGAGCCGCGGGCGACCAGACACTGCGCATGCTGTACAGCGGTGTAAGTGGAACTTGAGCTTGTTTCATAGCACCATGGCAAGTAGATAACAAATGACAAAGTGGCGCACAAGCCTCAAAATTTTCGATTCTCAATTTTGACATATATTTTAGGAGATTTGAACTCAGATTTTAGACCAAAATTAAAAAATAATAATAAATGAAACAACTATATCATTGTCATTCGACTGCAAGAAAAAAATAAAAGAAAATATAATATTTTAACCTATTCAAGGGAAATTATTTTTAACTGGGGTTTTAATGATACAAAAGTGCGTTTTTGTGTTAAAACGAACGTCAACAGCCGTTTGAAATAACTGTACTAGAATAGGTAATTACATCCCCCTTTTTTTCATAGTGTTGTAAAATGTGTAAACATAGAACGTAATGTACACACACAAAGAAACCATATTGAAACTTACCACAGATCTGTATCTCACTAAAGGTGTCTGTAGTTTAAAAACAATTACCACAGCCAGTCTCCGTAGGCTACGAAAAACACACACGAGGCACTAGGAAGAAATAAGAAACCAAAAACGATCACTAGCTACTCACCAAATAATTTCTCACAGAGAATTGAGTGTAAGTAAATTTGATTTAATTGAAAACTAAATATTTTGGTTGAAACATAATATACCAAAAGAATATATGTGCACATTAAAGTATAATGTAGCAGCTTGCTATTGGTTTCAAAATTCACTATGCTTTGTGTGGCCTTAATAGTGGGTGTAGCCCTGACATACATATTTCTTAATTGCAATTAAAATGTAGCTAAGTTTCTTCAGGTCCTTTGAATTAAATTAAATTAATAAGTAATTTTCTTACACCAGCTCAGTTGGGAGAACATGAAGCCTCAGTTCAGGGCTTCGTACGCATATAGGTAGAGTTAATTTAACCAAAATAATGATCCAAGATAGCGTAACGCAAGCCAGATTAGTTTCTCAAACATCGTTAATTATTTTACAGGCATAGTCTCTGTGTTGAAAAGTCAGAATACTTATCATGAAATAAATCTTGATCTCTGCAACTGTTCTTGATATCTTCTGTAGCTGGTTCCGCTGGTCGTGGGCCTTAGTCTTCCCTAACTAGGCTTTCGAGCCTTAGCTACATCAACAGAGTCTTTGCAGTGCCACACACAATCGCGGTAGGTCAAACTTGGCTATAAAAATACAATCCGCGTATGTAGCGTGTGCAGACTTAAATTATTCCTCTTCAGATGCTGCGCATCTTCGCCATATCAGCACTCTACATTCCTATATGGGACTCGGCCAATAAACTAGCAAAATAAATATATCTCAGGCTGACGACACACTAGGACATTGTCTACCTGGCCTAAAAACCAAGGTGGCTAAAAGCCTTAGAAACTGCATTCTTAGGCCCTAAACTATCCCTGTAAAAATCGCGCCAATCACGAGACGGCTACATCATACACAGTCGAACAACATTATTATGACCACCTTTTAGAAGTGCCATCTGCAGCGCTTGGACCATGGCGTATGGCCCATGCCGTGAGCTGGTGAAGTGGGTACATAATGCGACCGATAGACTGGATGTACACTGAATGCTTCCTGCTGTCATGGGTAAAGGAAGCGATTAAACTAAGTGGCAAAACGGGATGATAATCGGCTTTCGAGCCAGGGGGAAAGGATGAGGGGGGCATCATTTCGGAAACAGCAACTTTTGTAAAATGTTCGTTTGCGTTTGTAGTAAAGGTATAAATTGAGTGGACAATGGAACCATTGGGAATAACCGTTGTGGTAAATGGGGAGCTCCACGCATTAATGATGTCGGAGGTGAACGGCAACTACGATGGTGCGTGAAGGATAACCGACAATACAGTGGAACAACTCACTGTCCAAATGAACCAGAGGGCATCCATACACGTGTCTACCACAACATTTCAGCGAACCCTTATGAAAATTGGGCTCCGATGTAGACAGGGGGTGTGACTGCCCTCATGCTAACACATGTGCATCGACGAAAACGACTAGAATTTGCTCGACAGTATGGCGACTGGACCGCTGCTGATAGGCGATGGGTAGCCTCCTTCAACAAGTCACATTTTCAGTTGCATAGAACGGATGGATGTCAGCGTGTCCGGCGAGAAATGTTGTAGAATCAACATCCTACATCCATTGCTGGACGGACACAAGGCGGTGGGGGCAGTGCTATGGTCTGGAGAAGGTTCTCGTGGTATTCTCTAGGTCCCATAATCCGCGTGGAAGGCACTCTTGATCGATTTGGTTATGAATCCATCCTCAGCAATCACGTCGAATTGTACATGATGATTGTCTTTCCTTGAAAGGATGGGATCTTCCAGCACAATAATGCAACTTGCCACACTGATAGAAATGTCCGCACGTGGCTTGAAGAACACGCTCAAGAATTCAAAGTTCTTCCATGATCCCCAATAAGCCTCGATCTCAATCCAATTGAACATCTGTAGGACACCTCGATAGTTGTGTTCGCCGTCTGCCTCCTTCGCCACGCACCCTACAACAGTTGTGGGACGCACTGCAGATACAGTAGCATGACTCCAGATACCCGTGGAGACCTATCAGCACCTGACTGAGTCACTGCCAGCTCGTCTAGCTGCTGTCCGTGCTGCGTAGGGCGGTTACTCTGGGTACTGGCAGGTCGTCATGGTAATGAGATTCGACTGTGTATCTTACACATGCGTGTATCTTACACATGTGTATCTTACCATATCAACCAATCACCAAATTCCTTTATGTGAAGCAGTCCACATATAAAATAACTTTGTGAATGAAAACAGAAAGACTTAAAAACATAATTACATGGAAATATGTTATCTGAAGTTAAAACAACTTGCAGTTAATAATATTAATAAAAGTTAAGTCGAATAAATTACATCTGGCCAAACAAATAATAAATTTAAAAAATTATTTTTACGTTAGCATACACATTGCAAAAGTAAACTGAGATAAGTTTGACATTACTAAGTAGTGGTTATTTGACGCTTTACAGTGTCAATTCATTTTAAAAATGATTTTTTACAATTATTTTTATTTTTCTCTAAAAAGCTAGTTAAATCCCCTAAAATTGTATGTCAAAAGTGATGTTCAGAAATTTGGTGGTCTGTGCGCTACCTTCCTCATTTATTATATAGTACAGTAGTAACTCCTTATCTTAGCAGCCGGGAAACGAGGCTGGCCGGCAGTGGGTGAATTCCCATTCCCTCTCCACGCATATCTTTGCTGCCCCATCCCTACTTCACTAAGGCTGCCACAGGCGGAAACACCTCGTTGCTGAGCGGCCTCCAGATCCCTAGCCTGAGTTCAGCCTGGCGCTATAACACATGCCGTGACCGCACCGGCTGATAGTAAGTGCGACTTCGTGTTTTCGTTCAGGCAATTACTTTTAATTAACCCACCATCTTCAGTGTATCAAACATAATGGAAAAAAAAAAGTGGGATGTTGCTTGGACAAAGATTGATAAAATTTATTTTGTTTGAAAGCGATATCGTGAATTTTGGACGAGACAAGGTTACAGGCCGCAAAGCGAGGGAGTAATAAGGGCGATACTGCCACGCACACCAAGTGATCCATCGCCGCTAAGCGCAAGGTTCCGACCTGACATGCAGTGTTCTCATCACACTGCGCATATCTATGGGACTTTCAGCGGTGAACCTATTATTTATTTGGTGGAAAGTCTGTAGAAAGGTTCAGTTCAGGGGCCTTGGGTAGTTTTGTATGTACCTGACACTTATATTTTGAGATACAGCGCTTTGTAAAAGCCATATTAAGTTTTTTGGAGTTCTCTGATATGGTTTTCCTAATGTGCGTGACATCTCGACAGCAACATCCTTCCTTCGCCTGAAGTATTTGTTGTAACCCCTGTGGTTCAAGGACTTTATTATGCATTGCGCCATCTACGATGATTTATGCATTGTTACTAAACCTAATTCATTTTATTTGATTCGAATATCGTTTAGTATACGTAGTAATATCTATTTTCACGTCATGTTTAACAAAACAATTTATTTTACATATGTTTTATTACGTAACTATTAAAATTACACATATTTCGCTGTTATAAGTGTTTCTAGTTGTTGTGTGTTGATTTTCAGTCACGTGGCAGTAAGAATTAGCCGTTGTTGATGGCTGCCAGGGCAACCTCGTGACGCACTAGAGTAGCCGCACCACAATTGGAGAGTCGAATTAAGCTAGGCCTTATGAGGTAGCGTTAGAGGAAGACATTGGTTTTTGATACGTCAGGCGGGTTGCGATGGTGTCCCAGATCTGGCAGGATTTTTATTTAATTTGAGAAGCGAATGTCCGAGTTTCGTCGGGTAGGTGTAGCAGACAGCCTTCGGGTGAAGACGTGAGTAGTGAGAAGAAAAGAAAACGTCTGCACGGACTTCATACATCTAGAATAATCATTTATTTTCGACGCCTGCGATTTTGAGTGTTACTAAAGTTGGACTGTAATATCGGAGTACCAGGGTTCGATAACCCGAAAGTTAGAGAAGTTTTTTGGGGTTGCACCGAGAACCAGCGACATCGTAGAACTTAAGGACGACGCCCGGAGGAGGATCAGCGAGACGACTATGGAATTTGTAAGATCTAATCAATTTTTGGAAAAAATGGCCACGGATTAATGTTAATGGAGTGAGGCTACCCGGAAGCCATTTTGTGTAAACTATAGACGCTCAGTATTTTAAAGCTCAATACAACTCTGCAGATATTGAGTCTAAATAGATAATTGATTGAGCAACGACAAGTTTTACCAGGTTTACATAATTATTTCATTTCTACAATTTACGATACAATTCTATTTCAAACTGCCACATATTGGTTTTGCATCTACTCAGTTTTGAATTAAAATTAATTTATTCAATTTTATGGACATTGCGAATCATTACAAATCTTATTGTCTAAAGCAGATGTTAGATGATGATTTAATTTTTCTTAAAAATTTGAATAAAATTGAATCAGGTTTCTCATGGCCAGTATTTCATTTAGTAGCATTAGGAAATCGAGTTATGGTTTTCTATTAACTATGCTAAGGTGTTGATAAGTCTTCTAGAGCATTTCTATCTAAGGTAAGAGCGTGTTAAAAACATAACATCAGCACGAGTATTCTAGAGGAACGGAGTTCCTGGCCCAGAGAAGCCTACAGGGTTTGGGTAATTTGGTAATTAATCCTATACTGAAAGTTCCCCAGTCTTGTCATCTCACCTAACCTATACTTGCTATCTGAATACCGGGCATGTACACTAGTTTCGACCATACTAAATTACCTTGGTCCATTTTTTAATATCTATGTACAAGCTACGACACTGAAAATAATAAAGCTATTAACGTTGTGTAAAAGCCGTAGAGTGTTCTTTTCTTAGTTCAGCTCACTGGAAGCATGTCTAATACTTTCGAGGACAAACGTGTATTTCAAACACTCTGTAACGTAGTTACAGCGACTTGATGGCGTGAGCGTTGAGGGGGAAAGATCCCCGGAATATTGCATTTACGTACACTCCACCATCATTTAATGTCAAGATCCAGTATTTAAAAACCAGGCTTGCCAAAGCACAGGGAACATCTTAAAAGACAATTCTAAATATAACTTATTTTTGTCCCCTTACTCGTTTCACGTTTGTAACTGTAATCAAATATACCTTGTTATTTGATAATTTTAATTGAACATAGGAAAATACTGATATAATGCAAACTTCGAAAACTTAAAACAATTAAATTAAGTAGTCCTTAATGCCATACTATGCATTGATTTGTAATGTCCGAACCTAAAGGGTGATTACGAAGATTTAAAAAAGAAATGCAAGGTGTATGAAATGTGTGTGCACTGGGTCACATCAGTCTCGTGTCGGGGACATCTTGCGCACGAGTGATATTTATGATTGTTACTCTTCGTTGCAAGGTATCACTGCGCTGTGTATCAAGTCCCTTCCTTCTAAGTAATATAATTTGTGTAAGTTTATGCAGCTATAATTTATGAGTGGTTAATGCTAATAAAGGCTGTTCATGGTAAAGCGAGCACTTTTTAAATAAACTTTTGAAAAATGTCACTTTCCCTACCTGCGTATATTTTAACAGGCGCGCTGGTAACCATGTGCTTAGTGAATTTGGTAGAGACTGAGGGAAAGTAGCTGTATGTTTTTAACGTTCAATTAAAAGTGTTAGGTGTTGTAGTTCCCTTATTGTCCATATGAATAATAGTGCAGTATTTTGTCTTGAGAGTTAGTTGTAAACAGTAGAGAACTAGGGTATAACCTTTGTTTTGTGTTCTTGTGCATTAATATAATTGTTGTATGTGAATAAAGTATTATTACGTTATGGGTTTCAGTAAGTTTCCTATTTTGAGAACTCTGTGAAGACCTAGCTATATAAAGCTTTTAGATTATGGAAGGCACAAGATTCCAAATAGGTCTTTTGGAAGGCCAGTCTAACTGGAGAACATGGAAATACAAAGTGAGTGCTCTCTTTTTTGTGGAGCATATAGTTGCATGGACATTTTGGAAGGAACTTTACAAGAGCCGGAAGCATTAAAAATATATGCTACTTCAGTAAATGTAACATTATATAGTTAAAATGTAGAAAGCTTTGTGAAGGCTGAAAGTAATGCATTGCTTAACCTGAATACAAACATGACTGAAGACACAATGGAGAAGATCATAAGATTCTCAACAGTCCGTGAAGTAAGGATGGATCTTCACAGACTGTTTGAAAGGGGAAGTGAGGATAAAGTTTATAATGTGTGGATGGATTTTTTCAGCTTTATAAAGGACATTAATGATGATACTGGCACACATATTTCAAAATTGAAAACCCTATGGAGCATACTCACAAAATAACTATCTAAGGATAAATAATGTGGTTGTGAACTACAAAATTTGTTATTTATATGTAAGGCTTTTGGCATACTGCCTGAAGAATATTTTACGTTCAATTGTAGGTGGTTGCTGATGAATAAATCTGAAAGAACAATATTAAACCTCACAAGCCAGCTTTGCGCATTTGAAATGGCCTTAAAAGTAGGGCTGCTGATTAAGGACAGGAAACATTAATCACAACATCAAGGAAGGTATCGGATTAGTCGATAGGCAAAGAGGCAAAACACATCAACATCTCTTTGTTATTACTGTAAAAAAAAAACAGATCACATTGTCAGGAACTGCAAAAATGGGTTGAAGATGGTAAACCACCGCTTCCAAGAGGGAAGAGTGAAGGCTCGCAGTTAGAGGAGTCAGTTGGAGCAGTCGAGAGCCTCATGTCTGCTACTGCATCTCTGGAATCTGACGATCATGATAACGGCTGGTACGTAGACAATGGGGCTAGGAACCATGTAAGAAATCAGTGGAATATTTTTATCATATTTGACAAATTTAGTGCAACTCATTCGGTAAAGACAGTTAATGGAGAAGAAATTCAAGCAGTAGGTATGGGATCAGTTATGGTTGAAGCACAAGTTGGTGAGCGGTGGATACGGCTACAGCTTTGCTATGTGTAGTATGTTCCAAAACTCCGCAGAAACATATTTTCGATCTAAGCTATTCAAGACAAAAACCTGGGAAGTGAGTTTGCTTCGACCATGAATAAATGATTTTTTAATGTGGATGGAAAACTGAAATGGGAAGGTACTCGATGAAGGCATGGAGGGCTATATAAAACATTATTTAGAAATGTCAAATTAAATGTAATTGCTTCTTGGACACATGGAAACTCAATTCGGTTATGTCATGACTGATTAGGATATCAAAATAAAAGGCATGCCAAAAGAAAGAAACCAGAAGAATTTGGTATTTATTTGCAGTTATATAATTATTTTTGTGAATGATATATTTATGGGAAAACATATAGACTATATTTTGGCCAAAGAGAAAGAGCAACAAACCAGTGTGAACTGATTCATTCATATGTTTGTGGCCAGTTTTCACACTCCCTCTCAAATTACCAGTATTTTGTACTGTTTAAGGATGATTTCAGAGGGTTTCACTCCGTCTATTATATAAGGCACAAGTTTGAGGTAACAGAAAATTTGAGACTATTTTTGAAAGAGACTCGTGTTATAGGACATGTGATAAAATAATTTTTAAGTAATAATGGAGGGAAGTTTGACAACTGTGAAACTAGAGAATTATTAAGAGAAAGTGGAACAAAGCAAAGACTGACGATGCCTTACACTCCTGAACAGAACAGCTGCAGTGAAAGAGAGAACAGGACGTTGGTTGAGACAGCTCGTTCTATTATACAGCCCATGGAAATAAACCTCAGGCTCTCTGGGCAGAAATGGTGAATATGGCTTCTTACATCTTGAACCGAAAAGGACCCTCCACGTACATTGAAAATCTCTTTATGAATTATGCGTAAGTAAGACACCAAGCATCAAAAACTTGTTGATTATCGGCTCTACTTGCTGTTCACATATACCGAAGCAGCAGAGAAGAAAGATGGATAAGAAAGCATAGAAAGGAGTTCTAGTTGGATATGACGTAGATGATGGGTACAGAATTTGATGTGAACAGGATTATCGGGTAATAAAGTCTAAAGATGTCCCATTTAATGAAGCACAACTACTTAATTCTCATATAGTCAAACACAATTTAAAACATAAAGGTGAAGACCAATCCAGTCAAGGAAATGCAGAAGAATTAGAATGGAAAAGTAACTTTCAAGATAAAACTAATGAGGAAGAAGAAAATCACAATGAAGATCATGATTCTGTGCAACATGAGCTCGGAGGAGATGAGGAAGAGGAGTTCATTGAAGAACAAGAAGAAAATAATGCACAACACGAAAGAGAATTATGAAATCGAGCTGAGATCAGGCACCTGCAGAGGTTTGATGACTACATAATGTCAGCCATTTTGGATATCACGCAGCAGGAAAAACCAGGAAAGTATGAAGAAGCAGCATCTATTTTGAGAAGAAAAGACTGGATAGGAGCTATGGAGATTAAAGTGATTTCAGTGATGGAGAATGAGACCTGGACCTTAGAAAAATTGCCGCCTGGAATGAAAGGAATTCCTTGTAAGGGGGTGTATAAAATCAAAAGTAAGGCTGATGGAACTATAGAAATATTTAAAGCAAGGTTAGTGGTAAAGGGTTACTCACAGCGAAAATGAATTGATTATTCTAGGACATTCAGCCCGGTAGCTAAAGCAGGAACGATTAGTTATCTTTTCAGTGTCACCGCTAGTTGACGTTTGACACTGCAGCAGTTTGATATTTCTGCAGCATTTTTGTATGGTTATCTAACAGAAGAGATCTACGTACAGTAGCAATAGGGTTTTGATGGTGAATCGGGTTGGGTTCGCCGACTCAAACGAAGCCTATATACCTTATGCAGGCACCTCGCTGTTGCAACCAAAAGTTTGGAAAGTGTTTGACTAATCAAGACTTCAAAGCGACTGATGCGTCTTCCTGTTTACTCATTAGGATAAAAGGAAATAATAAAATATTGTTGGCTCTGTATTTGGACGATGGGCTGGTCGCTGCCAATGACACTCAGGAATTACATAACTGCATGAGAGACATGAAGACAGAATTCAAAACCAGAGAAACATCTACGACTAGCTTTTTAGGATTGGAAATAAATAGAAAAGAGGATGGGATGATAGGGGTTAGCCATAGTGGATATGCAAATAAAATACTGCATAGATCTGAAATGTTACAATGCAGGGGATTAACAACTCCCATCATCCAACAGAAATTCGAACCAGGGAAAGCTATCGAAGATGAAGCAAAATATGAGATAACATTTCCATACAGGCAGGTGGTTTGGGCCTTGATGTACCTCATGTCAGGGACTAAATCGGACATTGTTTATGGTGTGGGAGTAGCATCTAGGGCCTTGGAAAACCCAAGTAGAAAAGATGGCAACTTAGTCAAAAAAATATTTAGATATATCAAGATATATCTAGACTATGGGTTTGTTTATAAGCCAAACACTAAGAAAGGATCCCTTACGGGTTTCAGTGATGCTGACTTAGCAGGTGATGAGGTAATAGGAAGATCTACCACCGGAGTGATGTGTATGTATGTAGGTGGTGCTGTCTCCTGGCTGAGCCACAGATAGACTTCTGTGGCCTTGTCCACAACGGAAGCGAAGGTGGTAGCTGCCAGTGAGGCAGGAAGGGAACTGTTCTGGCTGAAGCAGATCTTCCAGGGAATGACTGACTTGACAAGTATTCCAGTCCTGAAGGTAGAGAATGAGCAGCGACCAGATTAGCCCAAACCCAGGATATCATAGAAAAAGAAACATATAAACATTCGCTCTTCATTGTGAGGGAACTTGTGACAGAAGGGGAGTTTGACATCAAAAAGGTGTTAACCGAGTTCCAACTTGCAGACCTCCTTACGAAGCCCATTCCAAAGCCAAGACTTCAACAGTTGTGCTCAAGAATGGGACTTAATACAGTATAGGAGTGTTGTGTTCAGCAATTATTTAAAGAGGGAAAGTGTTGTATTTCCCTTGTCCATGTGAACAATAGTGCAGTCTTTTGTCTTGAGATTTAGCTGTAAACAGTAGAGAACTAGGGTATAGACTTTATTTTGTATTCTTGTGCATTAATATACAGTTGTCTGTGAATAAAACTTTATTATTAGGTCCACATTAGTACATACTTAAGTGATTAATTTTTATTTCAAAAATTTTTGTATTTATAAGTGCAATAATGAGCAAATTTGTAAAATATAAGCATTACCAATAAATGTACACTTTCATTTTGATCTACACTAGAACGATTGTAATGATAATGTTACACATGGAGTAAAACCTAGTATACACAGGCATCTTTCTTGTACAAGAAAATGAATGTAAAGGTGATCAGGAAATTGAACACTAAAGTGCCTACTAGCTAGTATGCACGGAATCGTGTGATCCATACACGCAAAACTAGCGGGGAGAAAGAAGGATGGTTGATGTCAACTATGTATTATTTGGAAGCAGTTTTTGGGGTTGGCCGGGGGGGGGGGGGGAATTTGTGCATTATGAATAGCATCTGTCATAAAAAAGAATAAATGATTTGGTCCACTTAGACATATTTCAAGCACTAAATATGTACAAATGTAGAGAATTTAAAACCACTCACAGAAAACAAGCCATACCTCTATTTTTGTTTTATTCATACACAGAATAATTGATCATAGTGGGACTATTAAATATTTTATAGTATTAAAATCATTAACATATCTGCTTATTGCCAGCATTAACAAAATAAATGCTTTGTTTACATTTGCTTGTACTGTACAAGAAAGATGGCGAGAAATAGGATCGTCCCCATATGGCACTATCTAGTATAGAAGCTCTTGTGTGCTAGTAACTAGCATACTCGGCGGCCGTTCACAAGATGCAAGTCGCGGTGTACAAGAACGTGCTCACTTTCTTGTACAAGAAAGATGCCCATGTGTACTAGGCTTAAGAATACACAATGTGCATACAAGCAGATGTCAACCAGGGTTTTCAAAAGATCTCACTGTGACTAGCCTTCGGCAACGAGCACACACCATGATCTTCACGGGCTGCAGGAAGCAGGCTCGACATAACTACAGAGCGCACGAAGATATTACATTATCTCTGTTCCGTTACACGTGGTCCAGTGGCCGTAGTGGTGTAGTGGTTAGACTACCCATATCTCACCTAGGTGAACCAGGTTCGATTACCCAGCGGGGTCGCTCTCGGATTTTCGCATGGGGGAATCGTGCCGGACAATGTCGCTAGTCGGCAGGTTTTCACGGGGAATCTCCCGGTTTCCTCCGCCCTTGGATTCTGGCACTGATCCTACCTCACCTATTAAACATTCATCGGCTCTCAAGACCTCGAGGTTAAGAGCTTTCCGAACATCTCCACTCCCTTCTGTTCCTTTTTAAATATTTTCTTCAGTATATGTAATAAACTAACGCATCAGGTCAAACTTCAAAGACATGTACCGCGCTTATGATTCATTTTAGACCATGGTTGGTATGTATGTTTTCAAATTATTTTTAGGTATTGACATGTTGCTGAAGTTTGTCGGTGTAATTTATATATATATCCTTTATATTAGAATATTTATAAGTGTCAAAATGTTAAATCATGTTTGTACCGCAATTACAGTCTCTCTTCACGTAAACACATTAATATTCCGGCCGGTAGCTTGCACAAGTGCTGCGTGTTCCGAATGAAACAAACGATGACTTGTAGCAGTAAAACACTAGCGCTCCACACTTCTCGTAGCGAAGTGAACTCAACCGAATTCATAGTTTGGTATGACGTAGATTGTTGGTATTCGTCATTATAACGAAAGAAAGTTCTTTGATTGACCCACAAAACGAATCGACTCAAGTATGTGTTATGGTGCTAAAACAATACATTTTAAAATTAGCCAAATTTAAGTTAATATATATATATATATATATATATATTATATATTATATATATATATATATATATATATATATATATATATTTGAATTGGTCATCTTTAAAATTAATGCAATGAGAAGGCATTTCTTTAACACTGATTGCCCACTCTAACTCAATGGCTGCAGGGCCTGGTGGCCAGAGCACAATGCTGACTATAGTTGAGGATATACACGTGTATACGTCCTGTAACCCCGGCTTGACCTCGCCCATTGTACTCTTACATCTGCATTTTTACCTATACTTCTTGTTTCGGTTTTTCTATATATATATATATATATATATAGAAAAACCGAAACAAGAAGTATAGGTAAAAATGCAGATATATATATATATATATATATATATATATATATATATATATATATATATATATAGAAAAACCGAAACAAGAAGTATAGGTAAAAATGCAGATGTAAGAGTACAATGGGCGAGGTCAAGCCGGGGTTACAGGACGTATACACGTGTATATCCTCAACTATAGTCAGCATTGTGCTCTGGCCACCAGGCCCTGCAGCCATTGAGTTAGAGTGGGCAATCAGTGTTAAAGAAATGCCTTCTCATTGCATTAATTTTAAAGATGACCAATTCAAACAAAAATTATTCTACGTGACATTGCTTGTGTAATGCTGGCAAGTTAATAAATCTTGTAAATTGGTATGTTTATTATTTTTATTTTGAAAACAAAATTAAACTTTTACAAAAAAAATTATGAATGAATACAATTTGCTCAAAATTTCTCAAAATGAGAGTATTCACTTAGAAAGTTGCGGTAAGTATTTTTGTTTGAAACAGTTATATTTAAAATATATGCACTGAGAAGGAATTTATTTCACATGAGTTCCCCATTTAATTTCCGTGTCTACAGTATTGGTAGGGAAACCGAGTGCACAGCAGGTGGTAGCAATGCGGCAGTGCTCGGAATGTGGCGACTGAGTGGCCACACCCAGTCCAGCGACGACGCCGTGGGCGTGGTCGTAGGCGACTGTCGCCCTTAACGTCACCACACGGCATCACACCTATCAACTGAAGAAGAGACGCAGCGCTGTGGCAGACGACGACCGCGATAAAGTACACCACACACCGGCAATGTCTGCCATGTTTCGGGACTCCGGGTTTGCCAGCTGTCGAACCATTAACATCATTGGTGGGTCAATGAATTGAGCGAGTTGTAAGTACTGGCCAATCAGAGACGGAGCAAGTCGCTCAGATAACAAGGCGATGACTCGTAGTAAGGAATAAACCCAGCATTCAGGCGCCTGCCTCGATTGATCTCGGGCGACCAGTAGCCGGGCGCGATTCTTTCTAACTACCCTATAACTAAGTGTTAAGTGAAAGCCCGGTGGGTAGGGCGGAATCTTATTGCGTCTCAGGGTAACCCTTAACGCCTACAAGGAAAGGAAATCATGCAAGGAGACATGGATCGCGGCAGAGAGGGATTGGGCAGCATTGGCCAACGATTGGGGCCATGACTACCTCCCTAAGTGTATCTATAGTTAAGACTATAACTAAGAAGCGACTGGGAAAACCCGTCAGAGACAACCTAAAACCCAGTCGACAGGAAAGTTTTCAAAATAATTAATGCATTACACAGAAATTCTACGAGAGGCAGAGGTTGGAATTAATGCTTTATTAGTAAAGATGAAAGACTAGTAGAGAGAGGGCGCTGTTGTTGGAATTCTTTAAGTTGTGCTGGCTTCAACCAGGGTGATGCAAGTATCGTCGGGCGCAGTTATACCTGATCCGTGGACTGGACAGCCGAACGGAGCCAACTTGAACCGACTACAACCGAGTGAACACACTTCTCACGCAGCCTGCTGTGAGATAGAATGTTTAAAATGACGATGTACTAAAATATGGCATGTGAAATGGTCGTTTGCGCGAATACGTGAATCTCTTCAAACAAGTGTTCTGGTAATACGAACTTTTGTCAGAAAACGTATATATCCAATGTATAACCTCCCTCCCCCTTATCATGTCATGCGCATTCAAAGGAAAAATCGTGAAAAGATTTGAACAATTGCATTTTTTGAACTTGTTTGCGCAGTTTCCGCAACAAGCAGGAGAAAAGCACATCTTTACGGGCATAGATACATCTGTGAGCTTTCAAGGCGTGAAAGAAGTTGGAAACATGGTCGTGAGCCTCCTATTAAACGAACACTTCATCTACCTTGCAATAGCTCGCTGGTCCGAACTGGTTTTCTAAATTTTGGGCAGAGTTTTTACTTTTGTGGGGAAATGTATGTAAAATTTAATTACTTGCGCATTCTATAGTATCATGTAGAATTTTATAAAAGAGACGTAATCCTGCTCTACAATTCTTCTCCTTAACAGTCCTCGCCAATTCTCCTCTGCAGTCCTCCGCAATCCGCATTAATACGTATCAATCCTCAGTAATATTCCTACGCAATCCTCACAAATCCTCAGTAAACTGAGTGATCCTCCTCACCACTTCACAGCCGGCCATCCTTCTCTGAAATACTTTTGCGTAATCCTGCACAATAATTGACAATTATCACCAGTCATTCGATCAATCCCAATCGCTCAATCGACCCCTCGATCAATCCTTCAATAGGTCGTCTGTACCCACCCATACGTATAAAAATTACATTTATACACCAACTGTATTAAAATTTTACATGTCGACTTAATCAATTTTTTGCATATAGACAACTATATATGCATTCTTATAATTAAAGTATTCATTAATATTCTGCATTCGGATCGTAATTTAACAGTCGAGTGCTCATAGCACCGCTTTAGATTTATGAGGGATAAAACGATACGACAAAAAAGTTAAAACATAATTATTTTATTTTATATAATATTTTGCTAATATTACACTCTACAATATCGGACGAAAGAAGTATTCATTGTATCATACTATATAATCTCTGAGCTTCAATTGATTTATGATTGAAGTTGAAAATATCTCGTTAAAGTGCGAGAAATCTCCACCTCGCTGCAAAGCGATAAGATATTTGAGTCTATCAACAAGTTCATTCGGGTCTTCGGGAAATATGTAAGCAGTGTTCTTAGCGTCTTCTGTCTTCTTCATGCCGCTCGTTTCAGCAAATGTACTAGAGGGGTGTGTCAGAGCATCGAGAAAATCACCACCGTCTTCAGCACCATCACTGACTTCATAATCATTTTCATGAATACTTCCTTCGTTGTCATCTTCACTTCCTGTGTGCATTCTATATACAATCTACGTTTCTTTGTAGCAGGGGTTGTTTGGTGATCAGTGTTTAGAGCTTATGGCAATTTCTTTCGAAGTTCGTCGATTTCACGCGAAAGTCTTGCAAGTGCATATTTCTCGCGAACCGACTCTACTGCACAGCACAGGTGACTCATTCCGTCTTTAGCATTAAATGTCTCATCATCACTTGTGGAATCAGTTTCCATCGAAGCAGCAAGATATATTGGTGACAAAACTTGCTGGCTCTCAAAAGACGAATCCTTTCAGTTCTTCATTGTATCTCCTTGCATAAACAGCATGTAGATATTGGCGTAATGCTTCCTTACGAGAAAAAGGACTCTTTGCAGGTGGATCTCTCACGTTGCCGATCATTTTGAATAAAGGCGAAAACTCGATCGCAGAATCGGCACTGACAACAATCAAGCAGCGATAGTGCATGTGATGGCTCCATGTTTGTTGAGGTCAAAGGCAGGCCTTCGTATTCACATTGCATCTTCGTTGTATGATGAGACAGCGCTTCTTGATCAATGCCCGTGGTGTCAGAACGACACCTGCCATTTTGCTATATAAAAGCAACACATTTTACAGTAAAGTGCCTAGTTTGCGTCCACAGAAGGCCTACTGCAACATTTCTTAAAAATATAAAATAATATGGCATTTTTCTGAGAAAACCAACTTACTCGTCTGCATCAGTAGTCAAAGTTATTTGGAAAATACACGGATACTTACATTTAAAAAAAATATTTTTTTTAAAATATACTTGCAGGCATGTGTATTTACAGATATAGAACTGTCAAATTATTTTTAATTTATTAGTAGTATAAAATGACCGATTCTGGCACACCTGGCTGATAGCTGCGGACCTGAGGAGCGATAATTTTATTTTCTTTCCTTTTTCCGGCCCTAAATGCTCGATTTCGCATACAAAAACGCCATATTCCCCCTTTTACCCTCAAATTCTTCTAATTTCCCTCCCGCCACCGACGGCCATGTTGGCAGCTAGTGCCGACAATCATTTTTGTGCCCTAATTAGCATCAGCTGGCGGGTAACCACTGACGATGGCAAATGGCTCATGTGGGATGTGGGGTCTCACTCCCTCCTGCTGATAGTGGCCATTTTGACAGCCAGTGCTAATAATCATAATCTGGTTGGTTGCACAGTGTGGTGGTGGTTTGCACATTGGGGCGTAATCGGACGGAAATTGAGAAATTCCTGCCAAATTGAGAAGTCATTCCTGGCGGCCATCTTGGTATCGACAACCTTTGCCTACCCATGACAATTGGCGACCAGCTGTATGCCGACCATTTTGGCGGCCAGGACTCGCCGGCAGTGGTGGGGCATCAAGGTGTCGCGAAAGATCGAATCTCGCATAATACTGCCACCCATGGGGTCAAATATGCCCCATGTTAACTTATAACCATAGTTGGCTGTAATTTCCAAACAGTTTAAGTTATAATTGTCAAATTAATAACATAGACATCAAACACGACTAGGAGAAGGGCCGTGGCATCAAATATGTCCAATGTTAACTTATAAGCTTAGTTGCCTGTAATTTCCGAACCATTTAAGTTATAGTCATTAAATTCATAACATAGACGTCATCCTCGACTAGGAGAAGGGTCGTAGGGTCAAGTATGCCATATGTCAGCATATAAGCATAGGTGTTTGTAATTTCCGAACTGTTTGAGTTATAGTTGGCAAATTCATAACATAGACATCATCCACGACTAGGAGAGGGGTCGTGGGTTAAAGTATGCCCTATGTCAGTGTACAAGCATAATTGAGTGTAATTTCCGAACCACTAGAGTTATAGTCACCAAATTCATAACATAGACATCAACCACGACTATGATAGATGGCTATAAGTTACGAAGTGTTTGAGATACAAGTACCAAAAAAATAATACATGCATAACCTCCGACAACGAGAAGGGAAGTGCGGAAATTTGTCGGCATGCATGTCTCCCCATTCTTACTCACCTCTGTCTCTCCTGTCCCCTCAGTGCCACCTCCTGGCCACACACTCTCACATACACATTTCCTCGTGTGCTCTGCTCCTCGGCACCTCGACCAGCGACCTTCCACTTGTCCCACACTCTATCTCTATCCCTTGTCCTCCCCCTCCACCCACATACATCACCCCTGATCATACATCCTCGAGCACTCGCCACTGCCCGGCCAGTGAATCGTTGCGCGTCGACTCCTCAAGCACTCATGTTACAGCATACTTACTTCCAGACATTCGGTCAGTACCACCGGCCTTGCACCTGTGAGCCATGCACTGAGATATCAATGTATGTATGTACATATGTAATGAGATGTCACTCGCAATGAATACACAGTCCTCGCTGGACAGCCGAGCCCCCCCCCCCTGCACATACTACCACACATGCTATAATGATAAGCAGCCTCATACGAAAACGAATTATCCCCTACCTTAACTAGTGTAGCAGTGAATATTCATAGGCCATGAGCACATCTCACCACCGTCGTCATCATCGTTGTCTTCATCGACAATGTGACCTCGCTGGAAGCACAGACCACAATGACTGGCCCTCCCTTTCCGTGCATGATAGAACCCTCTCTCGCCTGTTCCCTTGGCAAGGCCCTACACACACACTTCCTCGAGCACTTTCTTTCCCTAGGAAACTCCGCCTGCCACAATTCCTCCCTCCACCCTCTGCCAGCACCTTCGCCCCTCATCATACTTCCTCATAATTTCCCAAAAAAATTTTTTTTTCCTTTTAGCGGAATGGTGGCCAAAGGTCAAGGTCAAGGGTGGCATTCAGAATTCTGGTTGCCCTGCCGCCAGCACCTGCCACCTCGAACCTTCTGACTGCCTGCCACCAGCTGCTGCCCGCCAATATGGTCGCCCACATTCAGATTCCTGGCCGCCCACCACTGGCAGTCACCACTGCCCGCACCATCATTGTGCAGATGTCTGTCGTCATTGTACTGGCCACCAACATGACCACTGGCCCTTCTGACTGCCCATGGCATTCAGAATTCTGATCATGCACTACCAGCACCTGCCATTTCGCAAATGACTTTCGTCATTGTACTGGCTGCCAACATGGCTGACAACCCTTCTGGCCACCCACCAATGGCAGTCAACATTTTGCACATGGCTGCTGGCTACCAACATGGCCGCCCACATTCAGACGTCTGGCTGCCCTCCACCGGTGGTCGCCAATGGTCGTCGCTGGTGCACTGGCTGACAAATAATCACCTGCCACCAGTCATCATTTTGTTAGACAGTGTGATGTTCAAGATTTGGCATTAATATGTTATCCATTAAACAATATGTCAGTCGTCGGTGTACTGGCTGCTGTCATTTGTCACCTGCCACCATCCGACATTTTGCATATGGAAGTCGTTGATGCACTGGCCACCATCATGGCTGCCCATCACCAACTTACAGGCAGTCATACTGTCTTCATGACCTATGTGCAATGACTGTAGCCAGTGCACTGGCCACCACCATGGGCGCCCACCACCAGCCACCATTTTATTTAGACAGTGCGACTTCCGAGATTTGTCATTCAGACTTCATCCTTACAACAAAAAAAATGTCAGTCGATGTGGGTGTAATGGCTGCTGCCATGGCCACTCGCCACCGGCCGTCATTTTGCAAATTGATGTGGTCGGTGCACTGGTCATCAACACGGCCGCCCACCACTATCCGCCATTTGCTAGACAGTGCGACTTCCAAGATGGAAGACCGAATTGACAGAGCAGGATATCTGGCTGCCAACATGGCCTCCGGACCTTCTGACCGCCCACCACCAGCAGTCACAGTTTTGCACATGGCTGCTGTTGGACACCAACATGGCCACCTGCATTCAGACTTCTGGCTGCCTGCCACCAGTGGTCGCCATTTTGCAAATGGCTAAGTTCGAAAAGCTTGTGACAGGTCTAGGTCAAGGTCATATGATGTCATCCAACATTAGGTTAAGGCCGACATTATGTAAATGGCGTCTGTCATTGTACTGGTCACCAACATGACCTCTGGCCCTTCTGGCCACCCACCATAGGCAGCAGTAATTTGATGAATAGCTGCTGGCCGCCAACATGGCCATGCACATTCAGACTTCTGACCGCCCACCACTGGTAGGTGTCATTTCTTCAAATGGCAGTCGTTGCTGTACTAGCCACCAACATGACCACCAGCCACCAGTCGACATGTCGCTAGAGAGTACAACTTCCAAGATGGTGGACCAGATTGACAGAGAAGGAAGTTCTGTTCTACGATGGCTCCAGACATTTCCAAAAATTGCCATCGTCGGTGCACTGGCCACCAACATGGCCGCCACCCCCACCTGGACCAGATCGACAGAGCAGGAAGTTCAGGTCCAAGATGGTGGCTGTGGCCTTCATCTTCCTACACCATTAGTCAACCACCTGGCTACCTTTCAGATTCACGAGTTGATAGTTGAACGCACTGGGTTGGCACATTCCACTGCTAGTGTAGTGAGTTTTGGCTGTAATCTGAATTTGATGGTTTCATTCTGACCGGTTCGTAAGGAAAGCATTTGCTATTCCACCGTACTAGCCAGGACTCTCTGGTTTTGATTAGCATGTGTAATATACATTGGACATGTATTTACAGGTGATCATCCTCTGTCCTCATGACCTATGTACACCTGGGTAAAAAGCCTACAGTTAGCAGTGGCCATACACCGAACTGCACCATTAATTCACATTCAGACTTAGACAAAATCTGGTAAAATTTTTCTAGTGATGGAGGTTGACCTAATATTAGCGGAATTTTGCTAGATGAATAAAATATGTATATTTTATACACTGTAACTTTATTTCACAGACATAACATAAGACAACATACTAATATGAGATACATGCTCTAGTTATTCTTCATTCGAGCATAAACATTAATGACGGCTGTTTTTCTTGTGCAGAACACTTCCTGCTGTGAGCATTCCAGGCACTCTTATTTGTATATTACACACAGTAGCTGTTAGCACATGGGCAGATCTTGTAGGCGGTGGCAAATGGACTTTCTTCATGACATCTGGCGCTGGTGTGCTTAGCGAATGTCTTGCCACAATACTTGCACTCACTTCCCAATGAACGACGAACATTTCCTTTGCACTTCTTCTTATGCCTATACAGATTTTCGCTGCGGGTAAACATACCATTACAGTTATCACAGTGGAATGCCTTGTATGCTGGACTGAACAAGCAAAGGCTACTTTCATGTCAGCGTGCAAGACAACTTTTACTAAATTAATTTCCACAGTAGTAACATTTTAAACGTAATGCCTGCAGCGACTCTTCAGGACCTCTTGCTGTTGACGATACTGGGGTTGTTACAGATGGCACGTTTTCAGCCATTGATTCCATCTTCATACTGTAGCAGAGTGTTCGATCGCAGTGGTAATATTGATACCTCACTGCTTGTAGCGACTCCTCAGGGCCTATTGTTAAAATGTGGCAGATGCAACAAACATTTGTTTTAATGTTATGTAAAGATAGTGCCATAGACTCTGTGTGTGATGATGTGTTCATTATACTGTTTACTCTTTGGCAAAGGTAATAAAAAGGAGTCTGGCTGAAAAAGTTGTTATGAATACATCCAATTTAACAGGTCATGGGCAGAGGCAAGCTAAAGGCCTCAGTATTTGAGATTTTTTTATGGTTAAGAAGAAGTGTGGTGATGGTAAAGTCAACATAAATGAAAGTGATTTGGGTGTAGCATGGTTTTGTTCTTAATTCGGCTGTAAAGTCAAGCCTACACATCTCAATGAACACTTCAAAAATGGATAGTTTGATCGGCGGTCAAGTCGACACAAAATTATCAGGTGAGGCAGATTGGGCAACATGGGAATTCAAGTTGACTGTATTGCTCAGGGCAACTAACCTACTTTGCATTATCGATAGCACCACCCCGCCTCCTTTAAAGGAAGAGAGTAAGTAAGATTATGAGAAACGGGCAGAAAAGGATGCTAAAGCTCAAAGTATAATTGTAACACGCTTTGGAAATCGTGTTCTTCAACAAATTATATCATGTAAAACAGCCTGTGACATCTGGAATAAACTTCATAAGTTTATGAACAAAAAAATTAATTGTCTGTACATTTAGCACAACAAAAAACTTTTGAAGTAATATACAAGAAAGACGAAGCAATGTCAGAGTAACTCGGGGAGAGTTGATGCAATCTTGGGCAACCTAAAGTCTCTTTGTGCTGATGTCAACTAGAGCATGGCGATCACAAATATCATCTCGTCTTCCAGGGCAGTATCAGCATTTTATATCAGCTTGGGAGTCTATGCCAGTGGAGCGGAGGAAGATGAACGAGCTGACATCTCGGTTGCTGGTTTAGGAGCAGCGATTCAAGGCAAGGGTAGAAGAAAAGGGCCATCATTGAGTTCCACAGCATTCCAGATAGGTAAAGGCAGGAAGAAAGTGCTTTATTTGGGGTAAAGTTGGACACTACCAATGAGAATGTAAGTCTAATATAAAGAAAAGTGAAAATGCAAATAACAATAAATTCCAAAGTAGGGTTAATAAGGGTGTCAAATCTGTCAACAGTGCAAAATGTAAGATCATAATTTGAATGAATGTTGGTTTAGAAATAAATCAAGTAGACCTATCACTAGTAATGCATTTCAGGTCTGTGTAATGCCTGCAATTAAAAGTGAGTGTGTCAGAGATGAAGGGGTAATAGATAGTGGTACATCAGAGCACATGTCACATGATAAACAGATCTTTATTAAGTATAAAGAATTAAAATGCTCAAAAGAGATCATATTGAGTGATGGAAATGCTATTCACACTGTTGGTATTGGTGACCTAAAGTTACAAGCCCATAATGGCCATAAATGGTTAGATAATACTTTGTACAATGTTTTGTATGTGCCAAATATAAAAGTAAATCTTTTATTTAGTTAGCACTGCCACAGATAAAGGTTATCAGATTCATATGAATAGTGAGTCATGTAGATTCCTAAAACAAGGAAGCAGTCTGATTTATGCTACTGCTTATCACAGAGATAAACTATATATATTGAACTCTTAAGTATACAGATACCCATGCTTGTGTTGGTAAAGTAAATACAAAATTAATTGAGTGGCATGAAAAGTTGGGACATCAGAACATAGAACAGGTAAAGTCGATTATAAAAAGAAGTCAAACAGAATGTATACTAGATGGTAAACAGTCAACATGTGTTCTTTGTGTGAAAGGGAAGTTGCACAAACAGCCATTTCCCTTATGTGAACCAACGGGTGAAAAATAAGGTAAAATATTACATATGGGTTTGTGTGGTCCAATGGATATCGATTCCTTAGGAGGTGCGCATTATTACTTAATAATTAAGGACGACTTAATAATTACTTAATAATTAATAATTAGTTTGTTTCTTAAGAACAAGGCTGAAACTATACTATTAAATTATTAGGTCATAAAGTGCAAATTATTAGGCCAGGCAATAGGACTGAATTTATCAACAAAGAGTTTCAGGCACTAACGGATAGTTTGGGAATAATACACCAGAAAAGTGTAGCATACACACCAGACCAGAATGGTAGAGCTGAACGAGAAATATGTACCATAAACGAGTCAGCTAGAATGATGTTATTGCCCAGCAGTTTAGAAAAGAATCTGTGGACTGAAGCAGGGATTTGTTAGTTGAATAAAATAGGTATATTTTATACACTTTAACTTTATTTTACAGTCATGACATAAGACAGCATACTAATATGAGAAATATGCTCAACTTATCCTTCATTTGAGCATAAACATTAATGACGACTGTTTTTTGTGCAAAACACTTCCTGCTGTGAGCATTCCAGGCACTCTTATTCGTATATAACTCACAGCAGCAGTCAGCACATGGGCAGATCTCGTAGGCAGTGGCAAATTGACAGTGACTTTCTTCATGACATCTGGCACTGGTGCGTTTAGCGAATGTCTTGCCGCAATACTTGCGCTCACTTCCCAATGAACGACGAACATTTCCTTTGCACTTCTTCTTATGCCTATACAGATTTTCGCTGCGGGTAAACATACCATCACAGTTATCACAGTGGAATGCCTTGTATGCTGGACTGAATAAACAATGGCTACTTTCATGTCAGTGTGCATGACAACTTTTACTAAATGTATTTCCACAGTAGTAACATTGATAACATAATGCCTGCAGCGACTCTTCAGGACCTCTTGGTGTTGACGATGCTGGGTGTGTTACAGATGGCACGTTTTCAGCCATTGATTCCATGATCATACTTAGCAGAATGTTGGATCGCAATGGTAACATTGATACCTCACTGCTTGTAGCAACTCTTCAGGGCCTATTGCTGTTTCTGATGCTGACGGTGTTACAGATGGCGAGTCTTCAACCAATAATGTCATCATATTGTACCAGAGTACACGATTGTACTAGATTAATGTAGTTGTAACGATCTGCTTGCCACCACCATGCTTGCTGGTGAAGTTACATATGTTTTACATGATGCTCACTTGTATAATATTTACACCACATGATAGTTTGCATCGCCTATCTCGGGTTGTCTTAGTAGGTGAGTGTATGGTTGCTGTTGGACTGAAAATATGTTACCTTGTCCAGTCGTTCTATGTATAGCCTGCGAAGTTGACAATTCGACCTCAACTTCTTTACTTTTGTTCATCTTACATGCACAACTTAGTCTTTATTCGAGCACTTCCTGCTATGAACATGCCGGCCACTCTGTTTCACATACATTGAAAAGCAGTTAACACATGGGTAGGTCTTGTAACTTGTAGCATATGGACAGTTACTCTCTTCATGACATCTGGCACCGGTGTTCTTAGCGAATGTCTTGCCACAATACTTGCACTCACTTCCCTATGAATGTCGAACATTTCCTTTACATGTTTTGGTATGTCTATATTGGTTATCGCTGCGAGTAAGCACTACATTGTACTTATCACAGTAAAATGCCTTGTATGCGGGACTGAACAGGCAATGGCTATTTTCATGTCGCCGTGCATTACACCTATGGCTAAAAGTATTTCCACAGTTGTAACATTAATAATGTAATGCTTGCGGCGACTCTTCAGGACCCATTGGTGATATCGATGCTGGTGATTTTATAGATGGTGAGTCTTAAACCATTGATTCCATAATCATATGGCAGCTGATTATGCGATCGCAGTGGTAACATGGATACTGTAATGCTTCTAGCGACTCTTCAGGGTCCCTTTCTGTTGCCGATGTTGGCCGTGTTAGAGGTGACAAGTCTCAACCATTGATTCCGTCTTCATGTTGTAGCAGAGTACACAATCATAGTAGATGAATGACGTTGTAATGATCTGCTTTCCACCACACTCGCCGCCGAACTGACGTCTTTTTACATTATATACACCTATAAACACTGTTCACATGGTATGCTAGTTTGCATTATCCATCTTGGGTTGTCTCAGTAGATGACTGCTGGCTGTGGGATGCATACTTCTACATGGTTGCTGGAATGAAATATGCTACCTTATCCGATCGTTTGCTGTCTAGCCTGCAAGGTTGGCAATTCGACCGCCTAATCTCTTTATGTCCATTCATATTACATGTTCAACTTAGTCTTCATTCGAGTAATTCCTGCTGTGAGCAATCAAGGCACACTTATTCGAATTTACAGCATTGCAACTAACACTCGTGTAGGTCTTGTAGTTTTTTTTTTTTGCAAATGAGCAGTTACTATTTTCATTATATTTGCCACTGGTGCCGTTAGCGAACATCTTGCTGAAATACATGCAGTCGCTTCCTGAAAAACGACGAATATGTTCTTTGCACTTCTTGTTATGTCTATACAGGTTATTACAATGGGTAAACACAGAATCATAGTTATCACAGTGGAATGCCTTGTATTTTGGGCTGAACAACCAATGGTAACTGTAATGTCGTCGTGTACATGCATATGTGCGATAGTCTTCTTTAGGCATGGTATCACTATGGGCGGACGTGATGTCGTATATTACGGTGTTTAATAAAGGTATTTATGGGGCTGTTAGGGAATGCCTTGCTTCAATACTTCCATTCGCTTCCTGATGAATGACATACATTGCCTATTCACTGCAGGCAAACATGCAATGACTAGTTTCATGTCGGTGAGCATTACCACCGATTTTAAATTTTATTTACCTGTGAAATGATTGGACTCAATGGGAATTGAACGTACCATACCTTATTTTCAAGGATAATGCAATGTCTCCACCGCCATCAGGGTACATGCGTTAGCCCCTTTCAATGGCACATGTAACAAGTAAAGTATGTTTTGTCAAGGGTGGTGATGATGTACTCATAGTACTTGCAGGCGTCGAGTTGCATTCGTGATCGATAATGTATACCATGTGCGGAAAGGCATAACGGTCATTGTTGTCTCTGCTTCCAGCGAGTTCACGACGACCGCTACGAGATGTGCTCGTGACATAGAGGTCTTCACTCCTACACCAGTTAGGGTAAACCTCTGCTCTTTATGTTTTTTTTTTGCATATTCTAAAAGCTGAGTACATACATAGTTGAAATGTGTGTGTTGTGCTACCTCCTTACTCATCATTAGAAGATTCGTACATTTTGTCTCGAGCAATTCGTGGGCAATCCTTTTTGTAATGAGCTCACAGTTCTAGCATTATAAATTGTTCAAATGCAAAATATGCGCATGTACTATTTGCAGTTCTTGCCCCAGTGTGTAGCGGTGATGTCTCTCATACATGACTAATGGTTTACATGTATGTGTATCATATGTAAATACGGTTCTTGCACTAGGTATTGTATAACTGAATTCCTTTCGTAAAAGTAAGGGGGGCATGTATGTGTGGCTCGACTGGTCTACCACTTTGGCATCTCTCTCTCACGACTCGTGTTATTTAACACCCTTCCACTTGCCTGCACGATGCTCGCACTGTCGATCGACTACTTGAGGTAGCCTTACAGATTCACACGTTGCTCGTGTGGGAGGTCAGACGTGTTCTGCTGTTAGTTTCGGCCGGTTTAGTTTCCCTCGGTTCGTACGGAATATGATCTCCTGACGATGGTCTGGTCATGAGTAGCATCGGTGATGGCTGCGCGAACGTATGTGAGATATAGTATGACTGTACTTCATTACATGTACTAAGGTCTCGGTACACGACGACGAACCGCGAGTGCTGTGGGTGCAGGCTGGTCCCCAGTGGTGGGGATATAGACTAACTGCGAGCCTTGAAGGAGCGAGTGTAGGTTGGAGTGAGAGTATGACTGTGAGTGCCGTGTATGACTATCTGTAAAGCAGGGATTTAAAAAAGTGCTTGGTGCACGGCATTTACCCAGGTTAATGGTGAAATATGAACTGTCTATAAAAGTTATTATGTCACGCAGATCGAAGGTCCAGCGGCTGACCTTTCCTCCGTGCCCCTCCCGCAAAGCACTGCGCTGATTTCTCAACACTGACACTGGTACACTGCTGGCACACTCAGTACAAAGGCAGGCATGGGAGAAATGCACGAGAGATTCTTGAACTATGCAGTGTGTTTGAAGTAGACGTTTTTACAATGAAACTGGTAAGACAGTCTACAGTATTTAACCCAAGTGTTAATTACTTAGACTATGATTAATGTAAACATATTTTATTTCACATCAAGTGCGATGCCCTTCTTTAGGCAGGCTATCACTGCAGGCGGCGTCATGCATTATTAAAAGTATTTCCACACCTGGTAACATTGATATTGTAATACCTGCCAGGGCTCCTTGCTCTTGACGATAGAGGCTGCAGCCATTTTTGTTTATAGCTATTTTTCCTTTCGTGCACTCTAGCAGACGACTGGGGAGAGCAAGCAGCTGCCTGTCGGGACCTGGGTTCGAGACTTGTCACAATGGGTAAACACAACATGTGTGTGAGAGTCTGTGATGGGCTTGGTACGCGATTGTAGGTCGGGGAATGACTTTCTGTAATTACTAACACCATTCTAGACAACATGTCAGCTTTTATGGGATAAATGGAAAAAAAATGGAAAATCTTGCTCCTGGGTTCCGCAGGCAGCAGCCAGGTGATATGCTAATGAGGGTCCGCGGTGTCCGCAGTAGTATAAACATGCCGATTGGAGCACAGCCTCCAGTTATCAGAAAAACAACAGCAAATTAAATGCTCGATCCATCAGAAAACCATCAGAAAAAACTACTCTTAATTTTCTGATCCAAAACATCAAATGACGATTCGGGCATAGCCGCAAAAAAGTGGCTCAAAAAGTTGCGTTTGGGAACAGTTGCAAAAAAGTGGCTCAAAAAGTTGCGTTTGGTCAGATCGTAGTCTTTAGAAGAAAGTTGCAATAAACTTTGCGTTTGAGTGCATCTGAAAAAATATGTATAAAAATTTGCGTTTTGGTGCAGTTGCAAAAAAAGTCGCTTAAAAAATTTGAAAACGTAAAAAATGAAATATTGTATATAATAAAGATGGATCAGTTGCTAAATGTATTAAACGGAACCAAACAATTTAAGAAACTTTCCGAACTTACAATTGGGCAGTCCTATCTCATAAACCATGCTGAAATAAATGATACACGAAATGGATACAAAGTGGTAATTACTTCTGGATTTTTTAAAGCAACCTTACCATACAGATATGTTCAGATTTTTAGTGAAAAAGTTTTAAATTATGTTAATCGTGGAGGTATAAGTTTTGTGTATGATGGAATGGTAGATTGTGGTGTTAAACAAATGCATTCTATTCGGTTTTTAAAGAGTAAATGAGCATCGTCGTATAATTAAACATCAGTTGGTTTTTATTTGTGTTAATATCTCTATAAAGTTTTAATGGTTATCCAATCATTAAAACACAATTATCGCTCTGACTTCGGCAATGTGCTACAACATAGTCTCATTAAAAATTTTGATACGCATCTCCAAATCCGACATATTAAAGTAGTCGAAACATTGAATTCTTTTAGGAAATCTTTCATTCCACTTTCTATAGAAATATATTATTCATCCTTATCACATGAAACTTTAATAGTTTTTAAACTATCAAAGTTATTATATATAGAATATGACTACTTCCAACCCAAAAAATATCTATGGTCTCATGTGTAATACCACTGTTCTTTCAGACAAATCAAAGTTAATTAACTTACCTTTTTCATCCTTAATTTCAACTAATATTTCGTTAACTTGATTTGTGTCGCCAAATCCAAATGTTGTTCTTGATTTAAAAGTGGCAATTATGTTAGTTTCTCTATGATTATATTCATCATGTTTTAATATCATACCATTTACTATATTACAGTGTATATTTATTGTTTCAAATGGAGCAAATTTTGGAATTGTATCACCACAATGGTCCACATTTGCTTTCAAAGTTTTATTTTCTACGAAACCCAAAATTTTTCCTATTGAACACTGTTTTCCAAGCTGTAATTTAAGCGTACATTTTACTTTTACTCTGTTTGTTATTTTGCCAAGCTCGAAAGATATGTAATTTTCTTTCCCATCCACTGAATTACACTAAATGAAAAAATCATTTTTATAGTTTTTTCAAGATCTTTTAAGCTATATTGGCCAACTGGAATTTCAACTGCTGATTCGATATCATTCTGGCCCACAAAATATATCTTATTTTTCCCAGAGATAATGTTATGTGTTAGATAAGTAGTATAGAACTGATCTAAAGCCAATGAGTGACCCTCTCTCTCTAAAGGGTAATGTAGTCTTTTCTTCAACACTGATTTGTTATCTGTTAGTTTGAATACTTTACTCATTTATTATATCATTAAAAAATCTATCAACAAATGAGCAAGAAAAACATGAAACATGTAGACTGGGATATTAAAATAAGAATACCAGACAAGACTGTATCGACAAAACATCATGGAGAATTATTACCTAACAATATTAGATGTTTGATAGTGGGTCTTAGTAACTGTGGAAAAAACTACACTTATGATAGATAATTTTATATATGCTTAGGGATGGTTGGACTTTGGTACTCTCTATGTGTGTTCAAAAAGTCTGGAACAACCAAAATATATCAATTTAAAGAAGGATATAGATGCATCAAAATTATTTAATGAACTGATAGCATACTTCTTTCCATCAAATGAAGAAACGGTTGATGTAAATGAATGCCATAAAGAGTCTGTAGTGGTTTTCGATGATATTATACTTGAAAATCAAAATATGGTAAGGGATTACTTTACTCACGGTAGACACAAAGATATTGATTGTTTCTATTTAGTCCAGACATACTCAAAAGTACCTAAGCAGATTATAAGAGACAATGCCAATTTTCTTTGCATAATCAGACAAGACGATACAAATCTTAAACATATTCATAGTGATTTTGTTGGTGGTGATATGTCGTTTGAGAAATTTAGGGGGACTTGTTCAAAATGTTGGAATAATGAATATGGTTTTGTTACGATAGATATGACTCTTAAGTTAAATAATGGCAAGTACCATAATAAAATTAAAGACTTTTTAAATTCTTAGATTATAAGTAAGTTTTGTTTTTAATAGAAGTGTTTCCATTAAAAACTAACATAATCTGATATTTTTAAATGTATTGATATACCATAGCTATTTCAATAAACACAATTGTATCTTCGGGTACATTGTGGGCTTCTGGTATTTTAAAAAATATCATATCATCAGGGTATACTTCAAAAGTTCTATACTCGTCAATTATTTTCCATTGATGGTATAAGTTGATAACAGTTCTACATTTTTCTGGTATTATTATTATTTCAACTATAGTTCCATCTCTCATAAAAAAATATTCTACTTGATTACTACACAAGTAGAATATTTTTTCTTTTGAACCGTATTTTCCAACTAAACGAATAATGTTAATTCTGTTTTTCTGATAGTACTCTAAATTGACTGCATCCATCGGTGCAATGGGATCTCCCACATGTCTTAGTCTTTTTTGTTCAAAATCTATATTATTATCTACTTCCAAGTAAGTAAGATAGGCTTTATCCAATGATCTTTTATTTCTCGTCAGTGTGGCTACAAAGTCATTGAACTGTGTGTAGGAAACAAAATCATTAGGATTGATCTTCTTAGTAGTTGTAACATTGTCCGCGTGTTCTTTAATTTGATCTTCAATCCAAGAGCTCATTAATGCATTTCCACATATATCCATTGTTTATTAACAGTGAAATATTTTTTGAAAATTTAAAATTGTGTGAAAAGTGATTTAGTACAATTACACACAAATGACCACAAGTTACTTGATTGAAATTTTGAATTCTATCATCGTTATAAAAAGTATTACTTCCGAGATATGCTATTAATTGTAGGGGTGGATTTCCACCAAATGAATCAAAATAATATTTGTTGTTTGCTTTTTCCAATAGCATACCCAGTGTGTACCAGAGTTTGTTGAAACATCTAGATTAACAATCCCACATTCATTATCGAGTGGCGTGTTAAGTAGCTCATCGATCATAAATACACCCCAAAAATGTTTAATGTTTAATTTTTAAACCATTTTATCAATATCAAAGTTACTGAGTGGAGTTACTTTTTTTTTTACATTCTTACCCCACTTAACTTTCTTGAATCCCTTGCCGTATTCCTCCATAGCTAAATTAAGTATGCATTGTTATTCCAATTCTTGGTTTTTCTTCTTAGTATTAATTATTGATGTGGCGATATGATGATGCACCACCAGCTAACTCTCCTAGAGCTCCCAATGCAGTGAAAATTAAGGGTAAAAATCCACCCTTGTGAAGTGTCAGACCATTTCCAGTTTTCATTTCTTTGGACATTTTCTTAAAATGTGGAACTGAAATTGTGACAGTCATCCCTTTGTCCTGCTTTAATTTTTTGTTTTTATGTTCCAGTTGGTCTTTTGTTAGGAAAGAATCAATATTCAAACCCTTCAACTCCTCATTAGGAACTTGAAATACAATGTTCTTTACTTTCATGTATTTATAACAAATATTTTATCATTTCATTTTAATTCCCCATCCAAGCTTACGTTTAATATGAATCGGAGATCCAGTAACACCAGCCCACAATCTCTCATTGAGATCAGCATCTGAACTTAACAATCTTTTGAACACTTTCTTTTCTAGTTCTTTGTGAGCTACATGCCTTTCAGCTAGATTTTTATGATGATGATAAGCTATATCATGTTCTATTGCAGCCGCATCTAGTGGAATAATGGGTTTATCACTACGCTCAATTCTCTCTTTTAGTCTGGTACCCCGACCTAAGTACTGATAACCGGGTACATGCAACTCAAAAGGTAGTAAATTTATTATGTCATTGAGTAACCCTTTTCCACGATGCTCCGACTCCCAAAAAGTATGTGTTATTGTGTTCAACACTCGTATCAGATATGATATACCTTTTGGATTATTAACAACAAAGTCACTAAACTTGCTGTTGAGCATGTTCATTATTCCAACTTTTTCACTGTAATAGTTAACATTTCCAGCATTCTCTTTGCCATAAATAACGAGAAGTCGATCAATAAGCATCCTAACATCACCCATTCATATGTATTCTCTGAGAGAGTATGTATATTTCTTTATGCCTTTCCCCTTTTTAGGTGAGGGATGTTTCTTTTTGATCGAATCGTAAAGAGGTTTAACAATAATTTTCCATTTAATCCCTTTACTCGATTTTGGCGGTCCCAAGTTTGGATCATTATTTTGAAAAACTGCATTTGTATCTGCTAGGATACAACTATAGTGTTCATAGTCGGTTGCAGTGTAGTCACTTTCTGTTACTTTCTTACTAGTTAGTAGTTTCATCAAACCATCAGTTCCAGTGTAAGTTCGGCCTTTTACAGTAAATTTGTCATTGTTGAATGTTACTGCGCTATCACCAATATACAATCTATCTTTATTAGCCTTTAGTCCAAAACATCGTCTCTGCAGTCAGTTAAGAAATAGGCCACTTTCTTATCAATAAATGTTGTTTTGTAGTTAGTTAACTGTGAGATATCAGTTTTCAAATGCCCCAACGCTTCGTCATAGTGTTCATCGTCATTTTCAATGCATTTAACACCATCGTCATAGTGTTCATCATCAAAGCATTCATCGTCATCGTCAATGTGTTTAATGCCATCATCATAGCATTCATTGATATCTGTTTCACCGAACAGTTTTCTTTCAAAAGATGTTTCTGTTGGTGTCTGTGGGTAGTCTAATTTCTTAACAGCAAATGGAACAAGTTCATTTATTAAGTTCTTATTCTTATTTGTTACATGTCCAATTTTTGTCCCAAATCTTCTGTCGCATCTATCAATGGTTGTTGGTGATTTTAATTTTTATCATATTTATCTTGGCGAAATTTTCTAAAAGTTTTAAACTTTTCAATTAGCTGCATTCTTCTCTCTGTATTAGTCTCTATATTGTTTACAATTTTTTTGTTGTCTCATTTATTATATAAATAAATAAAGTGAACAATGATAATTTAATGAATACTGTCTCAAATGTATGAAAAATAAACTAAGTGAAAAAATTTCATATGAAATTACAAATAATAACAAAGCAAGAATTAAATGTGTTTGTAGATGTTGTGTTACCAATAACTCGATATTCACTGGTGGGGGTATAAAAACGATATTGCAAATGAAATTCATAAACCAGTGTGAAAAAACTTTCCCAGAATAACTGTTCTATCTTTTGGCATCGATGATCTTTGGCAAGCTGATTTAGTTGAGATGAATTCTGGATCTTTAAAAGGTATACACAGAATTAACAAAGGGTTTAAATATATGTTAACCGTGATATATGTTTTTTCCAACTATGCATGGGCAATACCAATCAAAGATAAAACTTGCGAAAATGTTACGTTAGCATTTAAAACTATTTTGAATGATCGCAAACCTATGCATTTACAAACAGATGAAGGTAAAGTATTTTACAATAAGTCATTTAAGACAATAATTGCCAATAACAACATAACCTACTATTCAACATACAGTGAAAAGAAAGCTAGCATTGTAGAAAGAATTAATAGAACAGTGAAGAAGAAAATGTGGAAGATATTTACTGTGGAGAGAAGCTATAAATGGGTGGCTATATTACCTACATTAGTAAGTGAATACAATAACACTGTTCACAGTACAATAGGAATGAAACCCACCAACATAAGTGTAAAGAATGAAAGTTCTATCCTAATCAACATGTATGGAGGAGAAAGCAAAATGGATAAACCAAAGTTTGCAATAGGAGATAAAGTTTGTACACGTAAAAGTAAAAATTTGGTTGAAAAAGGATATACACCAAATTGGTTCTCTGAAGTATTTGAGGTGTGTGTGGGTATTGCACACAGACCCCACGACATACAGAATAAAGGATTTAAAAAACGAACTTATTGAAGGTATTTTTTATGAGCCAGAGCATCTTAAGACCAAATATGATAAAGACTACTTAGTGGAAAAAGTTTTGCAAAGAAAAGGAAATAAGCTGCTAATTAAATGGTTAGGTTTTGATAGTAGTTATAATTATTGGGTTGATAAGAAAAGTGTAGTTGTTTAAGAAATTTTTTTCTATATAATAAATCGATCAACAAAAAATTGAAAGTTATGAGCGTCAGTCGTTTCCGCCAAACAACCAAACAAAAAATAATTTGAATGAATACAACAAGCGCATTGAGTTTGATATTCCTATTGGCGATGCATTTTCACATCCGAATGAAGCTTATGTATACCAACAGTATAAGCTAACTAAAAGAGATACAACTGCAGATTATGAAAAACTTCAACTATTGATCTTTGTGAGAATTTCTTCCCATTCCAGTTCTCAAGATTAGAGATCTCTAAATATGGTTGTATAATCGAAAGTATTGACAACCATGGCATCACTTCAACAATGATGCATGCATTGCTATGTTCGGAATCAGAATCAGCATACTTCCAAATGTCGGGGATAAAACTATGTAAATATGTTAGGAGAGATAAGCATAACGAAATTACCTATCCATTAAGATATTTGTTTGGGTTTATGAGAGATTGTAATGAAATATTCTGGAAAGGTGGGTACAGGATAACATTCATTCGAAATTCTAATGATGATTTTTATTTTTACAGAAGACCCCCAAAGAAAGCAGATGGATTTGATGATGAAGATAATAGACTACTTGCTGGTAAAATTGTTACTGAGAAAATGGAAATTCTGTGGCCAATTATTAAATACGATCCTATTTATGGAGACGAAATTAGAGCAAAATTTTACAAACACCCAAAATTACAGTTGGTTTTAATTATTGGCAATGTCTTGAAAAACCAGTACTCATTTCAGTTTGATATAAAAGATCAGTTAAATTCAATCCAATTCGATATGCCAGACTTTGTCATTGTTGGTTTTCAGCAAAACAAAAAGGAGATCCTGGACAATTCACACGCGGTTCAATGTTTGACTCTTGTTTTGTCAAAAATATTTCTATTAAGAATGGACAGAATTAAGTGTTTCCCAAAGAGAATTGGAATTTAATCATTGATGATAAAATTTTTGATGAGATGTATATTGCTTACAATGATTTTAGAAATTCGAAGATTAAACTAGATACCCCTTATCGTAATAATGAATTGCGCTTCAACTCTGGGTCATTTATTGGGAGAAGACCATTGTATGTTATTAATTGTTCTTACAGAAAAAACGCTATTGTAAAATATCGAACTAATATGAAACTTACAGTTGATTTTAATAAGGCAATATTGGCTACAACTATTTGTAATGTGGTACTAGTAAGCCAAAGAAACCCAATTTATGATGTTAAAAGTGAAAGAATCACTGAAGTCCAATAGTGCGCAAACATGTATGGTTATTAGTTTTTAATGGATGGCTATCAATTAAAAACATTTACTATTATATCATATTTCATAGTATCATTCTTTTTCAATTTTGTAGTGCCCCCATGGTAGTGTATTAAATTCCATCTTTAAAAATAAATATTTTATCGTCTTTGGGACTTAATGCTTTTTTTCTCAACTCAATCGTATAGAGTTCATGTTTCTTATTTTAATAAGATTCATACTTTTTCACAACACTTTTTTACCAAACAAACACGTTTTGTAGTCACCAAAACTAATCTCATTTCTGACTACAGTGTTTTTCACACCCTTTGTTCTTATCTTCACACCACCTTCCACATTTATTGCATACATTTTCGATTTCAATCCAATAAATTCTTCCATAATTTTTCCATTACATTCATGTTTCATTTTGCCAATAATCTTTTTGTTAACTAAGGGTATACCATATGGGTTACCTTTTTTATAGTCAGAAGTATCAAAATGATCGACTATTTCTTTCATGTCACTGTAGAAGTCTGATGTTTTTATATAATAGATGTATGAATCAGTATCTTGGCAGCACAGTTCAATATTTTTCCCATACTTTGATTTCATTATATTATAGTGAAAATCGTACATTAAGACTTTCGATAGATCAAGTATGCTCATTCCAACATAAATGGGTTTGTTATAGCACAGTTTTGTTTTTTCATATGAACTGCAACCAAAGAGTTAGTAAAAATAGTTCTATCTTTAAAGTTTGCTTTAGCCACTAGTTTATACATTTGCTTAGAACTTGTGCACAACTGTATATCCACTCTGTTTCTAATATTTTCCATTGTTTTTCCAAAAACAGAATTGTTCATTAATTTGTAGAAATATCTTTCAAAGTAATTTGTAGACTTTGTTCGCATATTTGTGTTTAGATCAATATAGGACTTAAGCCATTCTGATTGATTAAACTTCACAACTCTATGGATCTTTTTCAACTTCATTCCAAGAGATGGATATTGTTTAAAATTTACGTAGTGTAATACATATTTTTCTTTATCATACAGAGTAGTCATGAGTTTGGGATTTTTTTTAACCTCCTGGTATTTTATTTTCTGATGCCAATGGCAGATCTTTGTGGTGATTGTGTAGTTAATGTGGGTATTCCTAATCAACTTCCAATATATAACCTTTTTAGAATCATCTCGTATTTTTGTTACATCTATATTTGTATTTCTTCACTTAAACCCACCACAGGGTAAATACTGGCTCATATCCCATCGATATAAGTTATTGGCGTCCAGATGTGTAAGATAAAAGATTTCCTTTGTACTATCATAAGCATTCATATATTTATTATTTGCTTTATCATATCACTTACAACATTGTGAAATTCCACCACGAACACTTTTTTCTATCATCAAAATCATGTCGTAATTTGTTGATAATTCTAGTTCTATTTTAGTATGTTTGAACATAGCATCCTACGCTAACCCTGGGGCCTTGAAATACCATGCTGGATCTAGCTTATATGTTTTGAAACATCCATCTCTAAAATTTTCCTTTATATAAAAAAATATCAATACATCAGATTTGTTAAAGAGTTCTGTGTACTCTATTAGAGATTTTATGTTGAATTTTTCCCATACCTTTCTCGCAAATTCATAATCTTCGTCTCTGTCACATTTATTGAGTTTGTTGTAAAATGCATCTTTGGATGGAAGTGATGTCTCACAAAATATTTCAACCTTATCCATGTAGTCATATGGATAAACACCTTTTCTTATAACAAAGTCAAGAAGTTCATTTGGAAAAATGCTTACACGTATCTCGGAATTGGCTTCTGGAAAGGATGCTAGTGAGTTTATCAATACCAACCCCTCACTAACTCATTGACCCATGACCAATTGACCCACTGACCCATGACCCATTGACCCAAAATGACCTCTGATTGCTATGCTGGCCTTTTATGACACCAAAACGACCCCTAAATCACCCATAAATTACCCCTGATTGTATAGGAGGAGGTGGATGTGGGGGTGGTGTATGTGGATGTGGAGGAGGATGTGGATGAGGATGTGGAATTGGATATGGATGTGGTGGTCAGGGGCAGAAATCGCACTGAAACTTTTTTTTAAGTTTTAATTCAGCAGGTATTCGTACAGACTGCCCTCTCAAGCCAATGGGTATATTGAACATAGGCGATAACCCGATCGCTGGATCGTCAATGGCGGCAACCAGTTCGCGATAATGCAGGTCTCGGTTTTTAATTTACGTTCAAATCAAAGGCAGACCTTCGTATTCACAATTTATCTTCGTGGTATGGGAGCACTCTGAGAAAACCGAAATACTTGTTCACCTCGGAAGAAAACACGCAGGTGCTACTATATATATGATAGGCCTATAAATTATTTTGTGTGGTGTTTATATACATATCTATAGGTATGTAAGTACGTAAATATAAAAATTATTTTCAATTTGATTTATATATATTTATGTACGCATAAGTATGTAAATATTAAATTATTTTCAATTTTATTTATATTTAAATTTATTTACATATAAGTATAAATATATATAATTATTTCCAATTTATTTTATATACAGTTATTAACGTATAAGTATGTAAATATATTATTATTTGCAATTTTCTTTATGTATAGTTATGTACACACAAGTCGGACTGTGTAAAAAAATAAGTAAAGGTAATTAAAAATTAAAAATAAAAAGTTATTTTTAATTTATTATATATATCCAAAAAGGAAACTTTTTCAGTTTAATTTATATATAGTTATGTACATGTAAGTATATAAATATATGATTATTTTCGATTTACTTTGTATATATAGTTATGTGCATATAACTATATACATGCATAGTTAATTAAAAATTAACTATTAAATTATCTTTAATAAAAATTTTTATAATTATGTACTTATAAATATGCAAATAGTAAATTAATTGCAGTTTAATTGATATATATTTATATTGATATGTATGTAAATATAAAATTATTTTCAGTTTAATTTATATATATATATAATTATGTACGTATAGATACACAAATATAAAATAATTTTCAATTTACTTTATTGTTATAGTTATGAACACACGAGTACGTAAATATTAAATTATTTTCAATTTAATTTATACATGTAAGTATAAATATGTATATAAGTATGCAAATATAAAATACATTTTTATTTGTATATGTATATAAATATGCCTACAAGTATATTTAAATAAAATATTGTCACATAAGTATCTGCGTGTTTTCTTCCGGGGGAGAACGAGTATTTAAGTTTTCTCGGAGTACTCCATTACCACAAAGATAAATTGTTAATACGAAGGCCGCCTTTGATCTCGACGATCATGAAAGTGCGACGTGCAGCATCGCTAACTGGTTGCAGCCATTGACGAATCAGCGATCGAGTTATCACCTATGTTCAAAATACCCTTTGGCTTAAAAGGGCAGACTGCACGATAACCTGCGGAATGAAAACTTCAAGAATGAAGTTTCAGTGCGATTTCTGCTCCCCCTCCCCCCACATCCACATCCACCTCCACCTCCACCTCCACATCCACATCCAACTCCACATCCACATCAACCTCCACATCCACATCCATCTTCCACATTCACGTCCACATACATGTCCATCTTCACATCTACGTCCTCCTCCGCTTCCTCAATCAGGGAACATTTTGAGGTCATAAGGGGTTATTTAGGGGTCATTAGGGGCTATTTAGTGGTCCATAAGGTGTCGTTTTGGGGTCATTAGGTGTCAGTACCGCAATCAGGGGTCACTATGGGTCAATGGATTAATGGGTCATGGGTCATTGATCATGGGTCAACCAGTCAATGGGTCAATTTTGTAAGGGGTCGGTCCGACAACAGAAGTCAGTTCTCCAATTTAAGTGGGAATGGGTATATGGAGGGGGTGGCGGTGGGGAAGTCAGTCGTCTGCTGGTTGTGGTGCTGTGGGACCTCCGGAAGTGTAATTTTTTAAAATAAATTTTTATAATTGGTTTAAGCTATTTTTATTACAATTTTAAATTGAAAAAAGGGAAATTGTGAGGGAAAAAAGGGAAATTTTACTGTATAAGGAAAATTGCAAGGAAAAATTGTCGTCGGGGGATGGAATTTTTAAATTAATTTTAGGTGATTTTTAAAATGTTGAAATAATTTTTAGTAATTTTATTTTGTGTGATTGATTTTTATACATTTCTTAATAATTATTTACTTATAAATTTTCTGAATTCTTTATGAATTTTTGGTGTTTAAAGTCAAGGTCAAAGTTCATATGGGCAAAAATGGTGGACGGGACACGGAATGACAGAGAATGATGTCGGGCGGCTGGTTACAGGCTTTTTTTTTATATAAATTCTTCATGATTTTCTAACAACTTTTATTAATAAATTTACTAAAATTTTTTATTAGATCTTAAAAAATTAATTTTTTATACATTTTTGATGATATTTAATACATTTTTAAAGAATTTTTTTCCCAATTTTTGGGGGTCATTGGTCACCGGTGTCAAGGTTAAGGTCACAGGTCAAATGTGGTCAGGGAAAATTACATCCAAGATAGCAGTCGGGTGACATCACAATATGGCGGCTACCCGGCTGCGGCTCGACTTCCATTCTTTCATGTGTCAATCCTCATTCCCGTACAACTGATTTCATGTAGCTTTCATTATTAATAAGTACCAACGTTATACAAAATATAGAAGAATACATGTTGTAAAAACAATTCAGATTAACTAATTTCTTAATTACATAGTACAAGTTTAAAGATTATGACATAAAACTTCGTGTTGGTTATGGAAAAAAAGAAAATGTAAAAAGAAGCACAAATATTAAAGGAAAATTTATTAACAATTCTAGTACTCGTACTTATCTTAAAAAAATAGAATATCCACCAACATAAACTGCAACACGATTTTAAAAAACCTATATATTTTTAACATATACCTAACTGATGAGAAAACTGAAGTTAAAAAAAAAGGAAAATTTATTAAAATATTACAATTTTTTGAAGAAACTAATTCAGTAAATCCACCACTGAAAATTTATAATGAACAATTAATCGTAGTAAGAAATTTCAGATAGAGATATTCTATAGATTTTCATTAGTCATAACAGCTTAGAGACAAATTGCAATTAACGTATCAATAAAAAGTGTTAACTCAAGAACTTTTAATACTGTTAACTAAAAATAAAAATAAAGATGTTGAAAATGAACATATTAATCACGATTATAAATATTACTACAAATTTTTGGAAGTTTGTGTTATGTAGGTATTAAAGAATGTGACGATAAGCGTTTAGTTAGAATTAAATATGCAATAATATTCTATTGACAATCGATTTATGAAAAATTAATAGAAATAATCTTCCATACTTAACTCTAATTCACAAAAAAAGGACAGAATCATTATAATATTATAGAATGAAGAATTATATCGATAGATAATGTAATAAAGAAAAGTTGGATGCAAAGCTTTGTATTTCCGTGTTTTTTTTTCATTGTTCGCCCATAAGATAATTTTAGATTATTTTTTAAAAACTTATATTAAACAAATACATTTTGGTTAACATTAATTTCCGAACAAATGTACAATTTGTAAAATTCAAATATACTATATTATAAATAAATTATTATGTTGTATTTACACAATTACTTAGACTCTAATAAAATATGGTAATAATTTCCCCATTTGTTTACAGCATACTATTCAGTACCTAAATAAGAGACACCATAATAAAACATTTGTCTTTTACTAAATATAAAACTGTATACAGTAGAGTAATAATATATATCACTCGAAATTGTCTCATCATCATTAAATACCTTCTTCATCAGCGTATCCTAGCGGGAAATGGAGGAAGCTACAGCAGTCGAGTGTGTACAATATACGTGAAGAGACTGTGTTGAGTGACGCAGTAAGGTTGCGAAGGGAGGTACTACAACACCCGAAGTTTTCAGTTTAATGGGCAACTCCTACAGAACTGATATTTTAGCTCCTGTAAAGAAGAGTAATGCAAGATTTTAATCAAAACGTAATTAAGTTGAAACGTACACACACACACACACATAATAAAAGAGATAATTCCTTTTGAAGCCATTCTGTGGGGAACAAGCTGCAAAACATGTGTTTCGAGGACAAAATTGCGAAAGTGCGCAAGGATTCAGTTCGAGGAATGTTTGTGCACTCTTACAAACACTTATAAAAGTGCCAGAGCGTGATGTATTGCACTGCTCTGACCGTGTTTCTGGTATCCTGGCAAGTTTCAAGGGCTTAACTCCATTACTTCGTGAACGATGACCCACTATATCTTGGTGGATGGTTGTAGGCCATGCTGTGCATATAACACGATTTGAGGCAGGGTGGGCTGTATTCTGTTGGTTTAGTCTTGCCAATATTACTTCAGCAAAAGCTGCATAACACAAATATACTAACACAGGTTTTCACAATAAACTTAAAATTATATATATTTTTTAATTCGGATGATCTTAATTTTTAATAGCAATAGCAAACAACCAAAGCTGCATCCACTGAAATGAAAATGATATGATAAAATATGATAGTTTTAATAGCAAAAGAAAACAATTTATGGAGTAGTTTATGCATATGTAAGCTCAGATTACTCTATTTCACTTAGCAGCGGGGCTTGCGTAAAATAAAAAAACGAAATTGATTAAAAATAGTTAAATTCATTAATATTAAAAATTAAAAAAAAAAAAGGTGAAGTTTTGAATGTGAACCGATTTAATGAGTTTTGAATAAGTTTCGGAGAGGATGCTAGTAAATATTTTCATGTAATAAATTTTGAAAAATGCAATAATTATATCACATGAAGATTTACACATAAGCTATCCTGTTGAAATAACACCTGAAAATGCAAATACAAATGAAAAATATTTTTTAATGTTTTTATAAATATGTGACATTTTTTTGAAGAAACACCTATGGAATTACTATATTCGAATTATAACTATAAATGTCATGTAAAATTACTGCTATATAAAAATCGTATCATTGGAATATAAAATACTTCTGTTTTATAGGGAAGGTAGGTCCAAGAAGGAAATAAAAAATGCCACATTTTTATGACTTTTAAATCTAAATCGGAAACAAAATGTAAATTAAATTAACATATGAATTATTATGTTAATGTAATATTTGACATTAGGTAATATGCATGAATAGTTTCAGAAGAAACTTAAAAAAGTAAATTTAATATGTTAATTTTTTGTTGAAATGATAGATTAAGAAATACATTTATATAAACATATTAATTTAAAAGGAGAGATTTTTTTCTGCAATTTGTTTTTTATGTTTTCGCATTTAATTTATATGAATTATTAACAGCGATACTGAGTTCTTTCATTAAATAATTTAATTTTATAATTGCGATAAGCTAAAATAGCGGAAGTTTTACATCGCAAATTGTTTACTAGTAGACACATAAAAGAATGAAAAATATATATTTTTAAACCAGATGTATAGAACAGATATTCGATTTGGCATAACCAATAACCATAAAAATATATGATCATCAGGTCACAGAAAGAACCATATATGTTGGTAATTGTAACGGTCGTAAGCGCTGACCACCTTCCGCCGGCAATGCCAGCGAGTCGAGCAAAAGTAGGTGTGTACTCAAGCCCGCCGACGCTTCTCAGATTCCAGCCAAAGCAGAAATCCTCCGAGCCATACAACCCGCATTAAAAAATATGCAGGGTCCTAATCACCACAAACATATCACGTGCCATATCTTGGCATTTCAATACCTCTTATTTCTTTCCATATATTCTTTTTAATTTAATTATTCATTACACTGTTTCATTAAAGGATCGTTATCTTCGCGTTTATTATCTTGTTTCCATTAATACAATTAGCAAATACGATTAGCACGCTCGTCTCCCACCAAGGCGAACTGGGTTCAATCCCCGGCCGGGTCACCTGATTTTCGTAAGTGGGAATCGTGCCATACAATGCCGTTGGTCGGGGGTTTTTCTCGGGGATCTCCCGTTTCCTCCGTCCCTTCATTCCGTCGCCGCTCCATATACACTTCAATCGCCTTCATCGGCTCTCAAACCTCGCTGTTAAGAGTCACCCAAATGTCTTCAGTCACTCACTCGAACGTACGGTGTACATCGGTGAATTTTCGAGTACGTGGTTTTCAAGGAAGTGTGGTGCGCATTCCCCGGCACAGCAGAACACAGCTTCTTCCCGCGTGAGTCTCTGGCTCTAGGCACTCTAGTCTCGTGCTGTGTTCTCCTGTCATCACAAACTTTCTGAACATCCATTTTGCATGTTGTTGTTTGTACCTGCTCTTTTTTCTTACAACAGGATAAACAACGAGTGAAGTGAATGAAGACGATACCTTGCAAAACTCAGAAGAGCAAGGAAAAAATAGAAAAAATAGATAATTAATACATAGAACAAGGAAGAACTTGCAAAAGAAATGTCATGAATAATTAATGCAAATTTAGATACTGAAGATTTCGTTTGTGAGGGAAAGGCCAGCCCCGTCCAGTGAAACACAAGGACAGAGAAATATCCAAACAAACATAGACAAATTGAATGCCTCGACCAAAGTGGTCGCCAGCATCTTCAATAACTTTGGTGAAATTCCTGCTCAGGAAAATTTTTAATTGGAAAGAAATAACCAGTTTTATATTGTATGAAATGTAAAAAATATATAAACAACTCAAGAAGTTATTTTTTTTCTCTCAATTCACCGTTCGTTAAGTAAATAAAAATTAAAGTTAGCATTGTATGAACACTCATAATTTTGTTTATTCGTCATCTTTTTTATTATTAGCAATACAGGTAGCCGGAGTTCGTACTCTGGAGGCATTTTTAAGACTGTAAATGTGCTAGTCCGAGAAACCAGTTTCATGACGATTTCATCTATATATTCTTGGGAAATCAGTTTTATAAAATTAGTTACCAGAAAAAATTATATTTCAAAGGTAGGCTTTATATTCATTTGTGCTTCTGTCTTTGGAACCAAGTAGAGTTGGCAAATTTAGTTTTTCATTTGAAATTCACGCATTGCATTTTAGGTAGTGAAATGTTCACTACCTGCCATATTTATGCTTAGGGCTTTAGTAATAAAAACACGTTTGAGATAGTATAACGAGACTTAATAAAAAAAAAGGAAATATTTTACGATTGTGTAAAAATTGAGGTATCTTACGTCAGTATTCTACAGCTGAGAATGGAAGTATACAGTCAGGCGAAAACAGATTGTTGCATCATATATGAAGTCGGTCTAATCGCAAGTGTTATTAGTGAATATTTCTTAATTGTATACTTTGTAATTTATTTGAGAATATGTCATTTGTTTTTAATTATTGCTGTCTCTAATTATTATCTATTATTTGTGTTCTATTATTATTTAGGGAATCTGTTACTATTATTTGTTATTGTCGTCATGTTATTGTACTCATTATTGTTTTGGGAATGTATTATTGTGCCGTTGAATGTGATTGCATCGGATGCGGCCAATTTCAATACGATCAAGCCTAACTATAGTGTTTCCGAGCCCTCTTGAGGTGCTGTCACGTTTATCAATCGGGAATGAATTTAATTTACTGTATCAAAATGCTTCTTTTCAAAACTATTTTTTTTGCAGTTCAGACTTGGCTACGCGATATTAGATGATTCAGCAGAGATTAATTCACTGTGACGTAGGTGAGGCCATTTCGTAATCAACTGGATGCAGTTTTATATTAAATTCATATGTGGTTGCGTTTTGTCTTCTTAGATTAGGAGGTTGAATGTAATAGAGAACAAGAACCAAAGGACCTAGATAGACTTGAAATCATCTGTAATTATTAGTGTGGTTTGGTTAAATATATAATATAGCTTTATGACGTATTTTCTATACGTAATAAGGGATTGTCTAAATAAATCGCTCATTGCAATGTATGCTATTTTAAACTGTACGTTTTCCGGCATAAATATTACATGAGACATAACCTGACTCTAACTCGGAGCTTAAATTCGAGTTATTTGTTATTGTCATAATGTTGTCAATATCTTTGTCCACGAGCTCAGTGTACTGAGTGAGTGTGATGAAACGGGAATTCAATGAACAATGCAGATGTACTGAATAGTGTGGAATGAAAGCTTGGAATATTTATTTCTGGGTCCGAAAATTAACAGGAATTTTCAAATCGTTTTGAGAAGGAGCAGAAAAAATAAGCAATAAAAATAGCAGTGAGTTACAGTGGAAAGAGAGAGGAACCTAATATAGTGGCTGTTGCTGAAGCTATGCGGTGTTAATTGATACACAAAAAGTAGACAGACCTTTCATATCGCCTGCAAATCTGATGATCATTTGTGAACATCCGAGTTTTTGGATCATAAGCATTGTGTTCCAGAGTACACGATTAGGCCAATGGAGCGCTAAACTGGCTCACTGTGGGGTTGACGTAGTATCAACAGTTTACATCCTCTCCGTGATTTATTGCACAGTCGGTTTGTGCATGTAGGGGAGGAAAGATGTAAATTACCTCCGAAAATAGTAATAGTAAATCGTCGCAAATCTACACAACCTACTCGTGGAAGCTGTGGTGCAAGACTCATATTTACTTACCTAAACTAGCAGGTCACTATTTTTGACAGGACAAAATGAAAGAATGTATTTAAGCTTAATTAAAGTATGCACTGAACCTTCAGCTGATTGTTCGAGATTTCAGTTTCTTTCAGAAATTTTCGAGCAAACTATATCGTTTGCTCATTTTTATTTACAGAGTACTTCAGAGAGTAATAGTGATAACATTTTCTTTCTTTGTAGAATTATGTTTTTCGATTATTCTGAGACAATGCCTACGCATATTAACTTAGTATAGTTTTGTGTGTTTCCAATAGTTAATTAAAAATATTTTAGACTCAAGAGAATAAGTATGAGTAGAAGGAGCATGTCACTGCTGGCCCACTTGTAGAATGACGTGTGGATGGAGCAGATAATCGATAGTTCGATATGTCGATATATCGAATATTCGATATATTGGTATGTCGATTAGTTGCTGATTGACTAGTCAATAAGTAGGTAATTAATAAAATTAATTAAATAATTATTTAATTTAAAAAATATTGTTGGATATGAAATTTCTTTGATTTTCATTGTTGTATAAAGGGTTAATTGTCATAAGGGTCATATTTGCTGAGCAGGTTCGGGGTGGACATTGTGAGGACCTGGGGACGACTGGCCAGAGAAGTGGGTTGCAATTCTTTATATAGTAGTTAATGTTGGTGTAAGAATGGCATAAGTAACATTTTTGTTTGTGGATGGAGCATGGGCATGCATGCCACTTCTGGCCCACTAGGCAAGTGAGGAGCAGATAATCTAAGAATCGATTATGAGTGAGGGCACGCATGTCACTTCTGGACCACTACGATTTACTTTCAATTAGCCAACTGAAATAAGTACGAATCATTAAAAAAAACTACTTTAATCATGCGATTACCAGAAACAACATTAAATCGAGTTAATAAAGACATGAGATATTAAAAATTACTTTAATCATGCGATACCACAAGAAAAATACATTAAAACGACTTACCCCGAGTAAGTCGCACATGACAGAACAGAACACAAAATTTATATTAATATCGTAACGAAATATATTATATTTCAAACACCTGAATAAATGACACAAAACAAAGTTAATCACATCAAACGAATTTCACACTTTCCAAATACGCAAAATGGTTAACGAGTCACATCACTTCTGGCCCACTTGTAGAATGACATGTGGATGGAGCAGATAATCGATTGTTCGATATATCAAATACTCGATATATTGATTAGTTGCTAATCGACTAGTCTATTAGTAGGTATTTAATTAGTGTAATTAGTCAAAGTAATTAAAGGATTTTTTAATTTTAAAAAATATCGTTGGATATGAAATTTCTTTGATTTTCGTTGTTGTAGAAAGGCTTGATTGTCATAAGGGTCATATTGGTGGAGCAGGTTCGGTGTGGACTTTATGAGGTTCTAGGGCTGACTGACCAGAGGAGCAGGTTGTAATTGTTTATATAGTAGTTATTGTTGGTGTATGAGTAGTATAAATAACATTTTTGTTTGTGGATAGTGCGATGGCACGCATATCAATTTTGGCCCACCAGGTGAGTGAGGTGTGGATGAAACTAGACCACGCATGTCACTTCTGGCCCACTATGTGAGTGAGGATCAGATAATCGATTAATCGATTATGAGCGAGGGTACATGTATCTCTTCTGGCCCAGTAGGCAAGTGAGGAGCAGATTATCTATTAATCGATGATGAGCGAGGGCACACATAACACGTCTGGCCCTGTAGGGAAGTGAGGAGTAGAGTATCTATTAATCGATGGTGAGCGAAGGCATGCATGTCACTTCTTGACCACTATGATTTAAATTCAATTAAGCAACTGAAATAAGTATGAATCATTAAAAAAATTACTTTTATCATGCGATAACCACAAGACAAATTCAATAAAATGACTTACCACGAGTATGTCGCACATGACAGAATTGAACACAAAATTTATATTAATATCGTAATGAAATATAGTATATTTGAAACACCTGAATAAATGACATGAAACAAAGTTAGTCACACCAACCGAATTTCGCACGTTCAAAATATGTAAAATTGTTAACAATTAAAAAGATCACACAAAATCCTACAACAAACTATTTAAATTTGAACACATGAAAAATGCATTTTACACTCACCCAGGAACGAAATAACCTTAGCACACTAAATGACTCACCCATGAATCCAGGATGTTACACTTCACAAATCAATAAAATCACATGATTTACCATCAAAATTACAACTACAAGCCCAGACAAGCAAAAATCTCCCTAATTTAATGGCCTCCCACAGTGATCCATTCAGTCCAAATCTTCAGATGTCATAAAAATTTCCCCCTGACAAAAATTCCCTGACATGCACATACACGAAGTCACATTCACACATACTTCACACTCATCGGATCTCCAAACATGCATAAAAATGATCACCCAAACGTCTGCTTTTAAATAACCTGTAAGTATAATAATTTCAAAAATGCATCTTTCGCTAGCTCATACGACCGTCACAATCGTTCGCCTATTGCGAAAGCCTACTGTGATAACCCAACGAATGAACATCATTATATCAAATGCTAAAAATGCACTACCGCGATCCTGTTGTTACAAAAGTGTACGTCAGCGGATCATCTCTGTTGCTCCGACACTCGCGTAATGCGAAAGCCTATGGCATGCATTTCTTGTAAATTAATAAGAAATATAATCTTTTCAATTAAATAAAAATCTAATAATTTTTCCGAAAATGCGACAGAAAAAAGTGGTGTTTTGTATATGAATCGGTTTCACTGCTCCAGGCCTTGCAGCCAGGTCGGCTATCTGCTTCTAACTAAAGTTTCCCTTACACCATGCAAATCACCCCTCCGATGCAGTCTCCCGAAAATGTCTAAGACACCGCTCCAATATTTCACTTCTCAAGACAGCTGGGGTATTGGTAGGGGTGAGGTGCAATCTCACGTGTTGAGAGGATCCTGCCTCGGTGAGTAATTTTCAAACGACTCATCCCAAGTTAAATGTAAAGGGAATTTACTTTCCAAAAAATTCAATGTTAATAAAACAATTCAACCCAAAATTATTTTCTGGATTTGAAAAATGGATCTCAACACTCCATTATCATATTTAATTAAGTGTAACCTACAAGCTATTTAATAAAAAAAGATATGAACTTATCTGACCTTCTTATAATGCTATATTATAAATATTGTTAAAGTATAGTTTCAAAAAATTATAAAGTATACATAATACAAATATATCTGTTTTCCTTACTTAAAATTTTACGGAGTCACAAACATTTCAAACCAAATTTCACAATTCAAACACGTATTTGTAAAACATACATTCTAAAAATTTCACTCCAAGAAGCATAGTAACAAATATTAGTTCCGTGCAGAACTGGATTTCATTTGTAAAATGTAGACATGTTTACAAAAATATGTAGGCATCTTTGTTTTATTTTAAATATTTTTATTATTTTAAACTTATATTTATAATACATTTCCAACAGCCAGAGTGTTCGGTGTTGGGGTTTCCCCCTTACCTGATATTCAACATATTTTTCACAAGATTTATGAATATTCTCCCATTTAATGTTATAACATTGACATTAGTTTACACCATAAAACTGTTTAAATGACTTCTTCCAAAGATTTGTTTCGAAATAGTTTAATTTATAAAATATTTGTGTTTTATTATCTGTAAAAAGTATGTTACTGCATTTCGTTGCACTATATACAGACTTTGCGTATACCACACATTTCAGCACATATTTGAAGAATAATATATTTTCACAGCAAATCAATGTGTTGATTCACAATCATGAAATTTATTTCTTTTTTATGTTTAAGTAAAAATCATAAGTTTGTGTTTCCTTGGAAACTTGTTAAAATTAAAATTTTGTTTGTTGTAAGACAAAGTCGTTGCCAGCTAGTAGGTCTCGCCATTCCTGAGCCTTGCTCAGCAAGTCAAGAGTCCATTTTCCTGAAGTTGTCCCATCCCACTTTTCCTTCTAACAACCTTGCCCCCTGTTCCACCATTGTGTGTTTTTCAAGTTCACATAACCTTTCAAACTCCCCCTCATTCCTTCTTTTAAATTTTCAGAATTGCTAGTATTAGTGTTAAAATCGTGTAAAAACATTGCAACTCACCCAAAAATTACCTAATCTCCAGTAATTCATTAAACATATTATAAACATGACAAAAGGAAATCAAACTACTAATTAACAACCAACACAATTTCGTTCACCACAATAAGTTTAGTTGAATAATTGTAAAAAAATCCTTAAAAATAAAAAATATCTACAAATATTTAGAAACTATACACTTTATACAACATTAAAACATTTCACATCTACTAAAAAACACTTCTTACATGTTCAAAATCTTTCATAGTTTTCTTTCAATTGTTTTTGTACTTACTTAAAGACAATCTCCTCCTTTTTGGGATGTGACGGCGAATAACAGGTAAAGGTGCGGGGGTTTGAGAGCAATAGGTGCTTCGATTGCAAGGAGGAGTGATAGGGCTGTAATATATTGGCAGTGGAGACGACATGAGAGCAGGGGGAGGTGGTGAATGAAAAACCTTAAGAAAATTTTTAAATTCTTAGAGTTCCACCATTAAATAAGGCTCACGAACGGGTGTCTTGCTACTACTACTACATATGTCCAATGTTTTAAAGCAACATTTCCAATGCTTCTCAGCATATTCTTCACCTTATGTATTCCTCACACGCAAATCGAGTGGTTCTTCATACCTGTTTGTACACGCCAGTGTCACTGTAGGCGGCATCACTGGAGCTAGAGACGCCATTGCAGCGATGTCGTTGGAGGCGCCAATGTAGTTGGAGGCAATATGTCGTTGGAGGTGGTATCACTGGACCTGGAGATGTCAACGCCGCTGGAGGTGGAGATCTCACTGTAGGCGATGACACTAGAGCTGTAAACGCCAATGTTGTTGGAGGTTGCAATGCTGCTGGAAGCGCCAATGCCATTGAAGGTGGCATCAATGTAGCTGGAGCCACTGCTAGTGTCATTGGAGGTGTCGTCACTGGACCTAGAGATGCCAGTGTCGCTGGAGGCGGCGATATCAGTGGAGCTGGCGTTATCACTCTCCAGGAACTGAGGATCAGCTTGCACCTACTCCTTTAACCTACTCGCTTGGCATTTAATATGCGAATGGGAACTCCGTGGCAACACCCCGCATCTCTAGAAATTGCTACTATGTGCTGGGACCTTATCACCGGATGTACTTCCGGGCCCCACCAAATCGCCACTTCTGGGCGATAAACAACTTCCGGTTACAACCAAGTGCAATGAACTATCGCAACTGATAACATCATGTTACATGCAACACACACAAGTGCAATCATGTTGGCCAATATAAACATTTGATCCACCACCTTATCAGACGTAATTACTCCTTTTGGGCATGTTAAAGGGATCACATCGAGTGGAAAAGAGGGGGGAATTAATTTACGTTTTCTTGCATGTCATTTGTCAGTCTAATGTTATTTATATAAATATTTCTGTATGCCATGTTGGACATTTCCCTAAGGAAGCTCCATAAATTTCGATATTAATATTAATAATATGATTTTGACCTTAGTACATTTCGTACCTACAAAGCATTTATTTCTAACAAATAAATTACACATAATTATGGAAAAATCCTAAAAAATACATAACACATAATCACGGATTGAAAAAAAATTTCACATGACCAAGAATATGCATGTCGCCAGTAGTACAAACTAATAATATCACAAGAAACACATCCGGTGATAAGGTCCCAGCACATAGTGGCAATGTATAGAGATATGGGGTGTTGCCATGGAGTCACCATTCGCATGTTAAATCCGACTGAGTAGGTTAAAGTAGTAGGTGTGGTCTGATCCTGGACTTTTCTGTTTTTGTTTTTTTATGTTCTTATCTAGTTTTGAGGCATGTATCTGTGTTGCATTAGTAGTTTAATTCCTTTTGCATATTATATTAATTTTTACGATTATTAACAGTATTGATTATGTGTTATTGTAGATTTCATCCTGAAATGAATCAGAGGCGAATTCGTTCTTCTGGTTATTACCCGAGGAAGGTTTATCGTAAAAAATATTATGTCTTTTACTAAGGATGTCAATAAAGATGGCAGTACTTGGAAAGTGAAGATCATTGATATAGAAGAGAGTTATATTTTGTTGTCTTTTTTGTACCATTTTGGTCTCCAAGGAATAACTTCTAAAGCTGGCTGTAGTTCGTTGGAAATGTGTTTCTTCAGAAGGTATGTTGAGAAGGAGCATGCACCAAAGGATATTAGTGAGACTGATCCGAACAGGATAATCTTTTGGAAGACTATTCCAGTTCACGAGGGCAAGGCAGACAATACTGCTGTAATTAGCATTTTTGGCAATGTGTTTATGTATTCACGTAAAAAGATGAAGATGGAACTTGGTGATCAGATTTGGTTGTATCGGAAATTAGTTGGTAGTACTGGTGACATGCATATTCTTGGTCACATTGAATTGTTTTTCAATCCGTGATTATCTATCAAATTCCAGAAGCTCTATCTCAAGAGCAAGGGCTTGTGTAGACAAACCCGCAAAATATTCCTGATAAAACTGAGACATTTTTGAAAAGATACAACTTCCATGAACACTAAAGTCAAACAGTGTAGGAGCGCAGAGGTTAAACCCCTATTTATAAGAATTTTCAAACTCCCAGTTAAACGCGCAACAAGTGAGACTTATCCCCTCCAACAGAATCCTCTCCTCAGAAAATGCACATCCCCTCCACACATTTACATTTATTGACTTGTATTGAAAAGTCCAGGGCAAGAAAGGCATACCATTTTTGTTAGGCCAGGTCAATGTGAAGGGGAAGGAGGGGAATGGGAACTTATGAAAAGTTACTGTCAGTGTTAGCCGCACATAAGGATTCCCATGCCGTCCTTAATAAAGCCTTGTCGCGACACTTTGTCGACATAGCGGGAAAGATAGTAGTGGCTTGGAACACTGCTTGCAGTAGACACAAAAAAATTCTTACTTCCCATCTCTACTTTTGGCTTGAAATACCGCTCTTTGAGTGTCTGCAATCTGGAGGTTTGAGGCAGTCTACAGGCAAAGAATCTTATATATCACCCATTGTTCATCCTCGAATTGTCTCTTTCGCACATTGTCTCGTTTCAAGACTCCTTTCAAACATTTCCATCAGCCTTGCTTCGACGCGAAAACCCCTCCCTCTCAGCGCCATACATTCACGCCTCGACAGTTTTTACTCCCTCCCTCATTGTCCACACTCCGGTTCCATTCTGTAGACATGTCCCGTTTTGTCATGGTTCAAAATGCTATGGGAAAATCTCTCTTGCGTAGAAGACGATTCTCTATGTAAACACAATTCATTACTGTGTTAAATATTAAAAAATATTGTTGTAAGTTATATTCACCTAAACTGATTTCACAGCAAAACAGTTTTGTTTGGTTGAACAAAATATTATGTCAGTCATTAGACTGAGTGAATGTAAATTACATATTTTGATCACGGAATACATGCCAAGTAAATTTTTTTATGTTTATATGCTTGTTCAAGATAAATTGTAAAATAAGGTTACACCCATGAACAATTACATCTTCCTCACACAAACGTTTTGTAAAGTTATGATTATAGTTTGAGATAGTAATATATTTTATGTAAATAATAATTCACTAACTTCGTTCAATTATATAGCCTGTTTGCTATTAAATGAAATTAAGTTTCAGTTTGAAATCCAATTTATTATATTCCACTTTTCAAACAAACTTAACATTTATTTACATATACAAAAAATCACATTTCTTCTCAAATATTTATTTACATATACAAGCAATCTTCTTTATTCATTTAAGCATTACACTTTGATGTACTGCAGTTCGTATACGGAGATGATGCTGATGTTAACATTTTAGATAATGATGCAGGGAGACGAACTCGGAATTCTCTCAAATATCTGACATGTTTTTATTCTAGATGAATCTGTGATTCGCTCACTGTTAGATAAGATGACTCGCACATCCTTGAGGCGGATCGAAGCTTGAGTCACTCGTTGAAGGTGGCTTAGCTGAACTTATTATGATATATAGATATTATATTATGATATATATATGTTGCAGAAAAAATATATTTTATCTATGTATTGGAGCAAGTGAAGAGAATTTGATACCTTGAGAGGTCTTGAGAGCTGATGAGGGTGAAGCGAGTGATGGAACAGCATTGGATTACATATCTTCTTAAGGGCACTAAGTTAGATTACTACCGACCAGTGGTGAACGTCCGGTATTGGGAGATGTGTATGTCAGTTTTTATTATTAGTTTTAAAGTACACCCACTTCCACAAGTACTAGATTCTTCAAGTCTTGATGTTAAGTGAGACACTATGATAGAGTTCTAAAGGTCACTAATATCTAATGTAGAATGGGGAGAGCTTGAGTTTGAAAACAGAAAGTTTCTGTAGAGGATTCCTCTGCTGTAATGGATTTCAGATATTTACAGGATATATTTACACAAAGAGATATGCTGAAGCTAAATCTAGCAGAGGCTTCCTACACCTTGAAAAAATCTTTGAAAGTCTATATCAATATCTGTTTGGTCGTTACATATCCTGGTGTTAGTCAGTCTACATGCAAAAGCTGTGCTTAATTTTTCATAATTGAGCTGGGGCAAAGCAGTAAGCAATTTACTTCCTAATCCTGTATAAATGTTGCAATGTTTTGAAGGCAATAAAGTGGGTAGAGCAGGAAATTTTAAATATGGTAATGTCTGTTGAACTGATTGCAGAGCCTGTGGAGCCAATTATTGTTGTATAGAATCAGGGTTGCAAACTTTACAATGCCTCTTTAAATTATCGGGTCGAGAAAACTGTCTCTGGCAGAAGTCGCACTGAAACAGTTTGCTTTAATTTTTCATTCCACAAGTCGTTGTTTTTTGTTGTCATATTTTTCCTCTGAGCTGTAAATGTTTTACCACAGAAACGACACAGCAAAGCCCTCATTGCATCCATACTCTTTCAAGTCCAGAATGAAATTGAAAGGTTTCAAACTTTTATTCGAAAAATTATAAATTCTAGGAAGCAAATCATTTTTGGTTAGAAATGTATATTTAAATATTAAATTGCTTTCAAATCACTGATGTGTTATATGCAAACACAATTGGATTGGATTTTAAATGCACATAACATTTTATTGTCACAATATGAGAATATTACAATTCATGCATTTGTAAAGTCAGTAAAACACAAAAATGTAGTTTCAAACCATTTATTTCGCCACATTTTTATAACAAAATGTTTACAAAAAACACACACACTTAGATCATTTCTTCCCTTTGACAATATTTGTAGTAATTCCATCTCTTTGATTGTCTTGCAGTAGTACTATACATTGTGGTAAAAGTGCGAATACATTTCTTCAATGGTAAACAGGATATTTCGTCAGATCTAGACAAAATATTAAATCAATACATTGGATATTTTTAAAATGAAACAAACAAGAGTTCCAGAGATGCAAATTGCACTTGAGTTGTTTACAAAAGCCAACAAAACTGTTACTTTACAAAACATTTTCTAAAAGGTTTTCTCAAATGTGCAATTCACTTGGTAATATTCAATGTACACTTTGATTTCTGTATGCACGAGCATGTGAACTCGTTCTTGTCATGATCCATCTTTACTGACTTGTACAAACCAAGTACTTTTATATACTAAATTCCACTCATCCCAGATTATGCCATATTACTCATATAATATCCACTGGTGACTCAAGGGAAGAATCATCATAATCTGTTTCACCCCAGTCAGACATCAATGATCATTTTAACATCAATTTAGAGTTTTTCTCTGCAGATAAGGATTTTGAATTAGATCCACATGTTTTATGCAATTGTTTAAACACAGGACAATTGTATTATTTTTGAATATCTATTACTTTCCCATTCCACACACTTTGCAAAATACATTTTTGCTCGACTCCACCTACATACATTTCACAATTATTTAAGTATTGTTTGCAAATATCCTCAATATTCTCATACTCCATACACCCACTTTCCCAGGTTAAACCATGGTGATGCCTAGTTACCCATCTATTTGTTTTCTTGTACTTAGGACTTAGATATTTCCAGTGTAATGGTGGTTTAAAGCTGAATACCGTTGTGTGTTGAGATGCTGAGCACCTCAAAATGGTAATTTATGTCTTCTGTTCCAGACCTACTACACAATCCCGGACAAATAAAAGTCCATGCGTGCTTTTGGAAGCACAAAATTTTGGCAGCCCGGAGTCAAGAATTCTGCTATCCATTGTATAATGCTATTCTACCTTGGCACCAAATCGCAATATCTAGGAACGATGGAATGTTTTGAACATAGCAAAATGTCGACTACATATTCTCGGTGGAAAAACATGCTGTGAATGTGTGGCATGGCCAAAAAGCAGTAACTGCATGCCAATGGCGATCCCACAGTGGGTCGTGATGTAGTTGTCGCCTGTCATGTGGCCAGTTAGCCAATTAGTGCCCCCACTTGCAGCTTCCTGGAAATTACCTCTGCAGTGTCGGCTGCCTGATTTCCGAGAATTTGCATCTGTATTGTGACGTCAGTAGCCAGTGTGCACTTGCACTCAGCTGTTGTTAAGAGGAAATAATTTTCTTGATGGACTGTGGTTGATTGATTCAAATAATTGTATTACTGGGTGAAATTATTGTGATAAAAAAAAATTATTTTTCCCCTTCCCTAGTAGTGTGGGGTTGGGAGTTCTGGAACGCCTGATCAGCCTTAGGTTTTCACCTCCCTCCTGGGGTGAAATTTTGACTGGGTATATATGCCTTGGAGTTTCCTGACTTGAGAGAAAAGGTGGCTCCAAGGTTCAGGAGACCCTCCCTACCATGATTTAAGTATAATAAAAAAAATAATAAACTACACAAGTCATTATGGTAGGCCATTTGCCAGGGCTTGAACTTTTCAAAGTCCTTTGAGGGTAAATTTAGCAAGTAGTTTCCTTGAAGGAAAAATGTAAGAGATGAGCGTGGTTTTCTCTGGCAACTTTTATAAAATTTTAGCCAATTTTAAAATTAAAGTAATAAATGATCTTGGTCTTGTTATGTGACCATGAGATTGATTACTGTGTAAAGTTGAAGTAATTTGTAAATTTATAAATATGGCCTTGGTAGGTTCTGAATAGCCTTATATTTTGTGATTAAGATAATAAAAACTTAGCCATTTTTACATAGAATAATTTCTCCAAATGGCTTTTGTAAATGTTGAAAGTAATACTATATTTATCCCTTCTCAAGGCCTAATAATTTTCATCAATTGGTTTTTGTAGTATGGTCAAAACCTTTGTGAGTAAATCATTTTTTCGCCCTAGTTTGTGAATACAGGCATATAATATTTAGCATAATTAATTATTTTCCAAGCCATTTCTTTTTTGACTTTTGTATTAAAGTAATAAATTTCTACATGGCAGTAAAATTTTCTCCATCTGGCGTTAATATTTTGAATTGCCATGAATGTTGTAACTAATCCATTTTTGGCTTGGGTACGAGAGAACAGCCAGTAATATATTCTCTTCTCGTTTATTTATATTGGTCAGTTAGTTAATCTGTTGGCCTTTGTTTGTGAATATGGCCATAAAATTAAAATTATCAATAATTGGCCTTATTTTCTTTGTATGTGACCATGGTAAAGTTTTTTAAGAGTGGTATATTGAAATACACTGATTTTATTAGAATGTTTTGTTCGCAGTTTTTAATAATTGTAATTGAGGTGATTTCGAGTTTATAGAAATGACGTATGGGCATAATAATGTATATTTTAAAGTGCTGTCTTTTCCACAATATACAAAAAACTAAATGTGACTTTTACTATAAACCAAAGAAAACAAAAATAGAAAAAGTAAATAAAAATAAAAATGCAATCCTCGTGTGGAACAAGTGGGATCAATATTGATGTTCAGCCCTCAGTTAATTGCAAAAAGGTAATTTTTGAACAATTTAGGGAGTTTGATGACTGATTATCTTATGGACAGTGGTTCTACTGCCTCTTTAATGTGCCTTTGTGAGAAGGGCATATCAGTGTTCTTCCATGTCAGTAATAGCCAATTCTCTAATTATAAATTTTTCTGAATATTTAAATCCTTGCACATTGCAAAACATGTTGTTAATACCATGTCTTGTAGTCTACTGACTCAATTCATTATCATCGTCAGCTTATCTCTCACATTATAGCTCGCCAATCTATCATGAATTATCAATGCATAAGTTTGTGTATTTGCCAGAATTGGTGTAATAACAATAACTTCAATTTGTGTATAAATTATGCTATTGGTAATCATGTCTTGTTGCTTACATCAAATACAAATAATGTTCCTCTGGTTTTAAATGATTCATGTGCTAGGATCGGTGAGCTCATTTTGTTATAATACATTTCCTGGAACTTTTAGTACATATCGTAGCAAATAATGAATTCCCCTTTTCCAAAGTTTGTATTTAAATCAGAATTGGGATAAGCTTGACTGTTTAGTTACAGTTTAATATATTCATATCACAATTATCGAATACTGATATATCATCTTTTAAATTGTTTTGCCAGTTTGTTTGAAAACAAATAATGACGAATTGTGGTTTCTCAGATGAAAAACTTGATTTCATATTCCATACTATTTTTGTACTGTCAGTAGGGCTGGAAATGTCTCCAAAGCCCACAACCTGAATGTAATATCTAGATTCTTCCTTTTATTGATATATTTTAAAAACTTTATACGTTTCACAAGTGCGAAATTTAATATGTGGCATTAGCCTTTCGAAACTTTCATTCAAATGATACACCTTCCTCATTATTAGCTATGTTGTATATAGCATTCAAATACGTGTTACCAAATAGAATAACTAAATCTTAATTAGCATTTAATATTACATGTCTATAGTCCTCAGCAAAGCCCAAAACCATTCTTAGCAGTATAACAACTTTGTATTTTCTGCCTGGGTTTATTTCTAGTGTGAAGTTATCAGCATTGCTCCACGCAGTCATTAGCCCTGTATAAAGATTGTTTACAGTCTCTGAGAGACAGCTCTTTATCGTGTAAGAAATTTCAACATCCCTTGATTGGTCGATCTCAACACAATTGAGCAGATGTAAAATTCTATCGATTAAATTGAGTATTCTGTTCCTCACTATTCCTATAGTTGTTATATTAGTTCCATCAGCTGTCTTTTTAATTGTTTCTCTAAACCTTAAACTTGATTTCGATGGTAATGTGTAAATATCGTGATTTTGTATAGAAATCCTTATTTCCGATGGAAACAAGTATGGATCTGCTCAGAACGGATCATATACATGTATTCCCATATTGGTGATTGCATCTTCATAACTCATTGGTTCTTCAACATTAAGTATGTCTTCCATTTCTATTAACTGTATATCCTAATTCCTTTAAATCAATTCATTACCCTGTGTTAACTTCAAGGGTATCTTGTTTAAATGATTGTTTTATGTTTCTGTTTGTCTATTTATAGCTACTTATTTCGAAATATGTTTTTTTAGAAATATAGTTTTTAAATGAGCACCTACTTTACATGTGTATTGACTATTATAGACAATACCAATTTTGATTGTAATAAACATGGAATGCACAATTTCGTATAGCTTTTTCAAAGGTAATTGAATGGTAATTTCTTCATTTCTAAAATTAATCAGTTTACTGTCTTGATTGACAGATGTAACAACTAATTCATCAACTCGATTAACTATTACTGGAAGATATATCAATGTATTCAGTTTTTCAATTATTTTGTAACCTGGAGCTACCGCAAATGTAAATTCATGTGTTGTATTTGACAGTTTTACATTCAAATATGATCTGCCTACAATATTAACATTTATACGACATACATTGCCCGGCAATATATTAACCTGTTTTGCAATTTATGTAATTGATTAGCTTGATATACTCTCCTATCATAAACTAACATATATTCAATTGAATTGTCTTCTATGAAAAAATATATTGACATTACTATACATCATACTAGTTAACATATTTGGATTTACATGTAATCGGAATTGTACATTTACAGGTAATATCGCTTAAATGAATGTTTCTAAGTTATCCAACTCATAAGATCCTACCTGCATCACAATCTTATATGTTTTTGCACTGTTGTTGAATGCAAATGATTGATTGTCTATATAAATGTTTGAGATGGTATTCTAAGTAACGAGTTCGATTATACTTATTTACCATTGTCACTCTAACTCCAAAGCTGGGAAACATACCGACCGCAATTGCGATGAATTTCCACTTAATGTCAATGTAATTGACTTATTACTAAACTGTTTTACTATTACAGTGACATATATCCTATTTATAGTGAAAAAACGTAAACATAAATGTCCACAATTGATTGTATTTGGTAATTGTACAATTTTGTAATTGTACCTTAACTGTGTGTTTTTCAAAGTATTACGTATTTCAATTGGAGGACATAAATCGCCAAAACTGTCATAATACAATGACTGATTTACTTTTTTAATTAATGCAAAGCAATATGTTACATCATTTTGTTTTGAATATAAAATAACAATAATATTTTAGCGAAGGTTTGGTTTTGTAGTGCCGTGTGCACTCCACAAGCTTTCCAGTTCAGAGAGAGAATATTTCAATGAAGTAGTTTCGCAACTTATCAGATTCTGCGGTGCCTGCGACAGGAAGCTGTATCCATCTAATACTGCCTGCGAATATTTCTGATTTCAGCACCGGGTGACTGCGATTGCTAACCACTTTTGACAGGCAATATGTCCTGTTTTTCATGATGTTTTCGTCCCATGACTCCTGGAATCATGCGCTGTATCACGCACTATTTCCCCCTCACATGATTTTGATACCACACTTTGGAGCCATGTGCAAAATTCCAGTTCACTGGCTAATGCCCTAACCCTGCTCTCTCATTGGTGGGTGACGCTTCTCACCCTGAATTCTCATTGGTGAGAGACTGCTCATGCGCGACTTCTTGGTGGGGAGAGACTTCTTCCCACTACTCTCATGTTGCTTTATTATGTCATGCTAGGCCTGAGGAAGAGAGACTTCAGCAGAGGATGCCAAAGAGTGCACATCACCACCTAGGATGACTCGCTTGAGTCATGCTGAAACTCCACTCTCCTTCATCACCGTGGCTATAGAATGAATTTGCTTCCATTGCATTATTAGTTTGTTTTTTATTAACAATTACCATGTCGTTTTTGGCCACAATGCCAAGTAAGTAAATGTACAATTAAAAGTGTAACATTTTCAGTGTTGGATTCGATTAAATGTGATAAATTGATTTAGAAAATTTCTTATTAAGTGTTTGTGCTCAGTCCTAGACCTCTCGGACATCACAAACTGGTGGCAGCGTTTTGGATAGTTACTCCAGATTGCTGTAACTAAACCCACTTCGAAGGTTTATAGGTTTTTAGGTTGTAGGTGATAGGTGTAACGTCATTGAAAACAGTGTTAGGTTTTCCTCCGACGATTAGAAATTCAGTTGTTTTATTTGCACATTGTGTTATGAATGCGAATAGTGAAGTTGTAATTGAGCTGAACAATGTTGCTGAGTGGGACTTTTTAATGTGTCCTGAAGCATTTCGGATCGTGCTCATTTCAGTTGAAGAATCTAGTATGATACTTAGTGAAAGAGATTTGCAGGATTATAACGAACATGTGTACTGTAGGAAATCATATCGTTTTAATACTGAGTATGTCCACGGACCTATGAATAACAGACTAAATGGTAATGTTGATTGTCGCGTAGATTGGGGAGATATAACACCACACACTTGGGTTAGAATTGAATATTGCAGAAATTATCTGGATTCAGCTCCACTTCTTTGCTGTATTTTGCAAAAGCACTAAAGCATTATGCTATGATGGTTATTTTCTTTCAGAGTCAAGAAGTGAAAGTAGTTGAGCTTACAGTTTTGACAATCTACATAGTTTTAACTAGTAGTACTGAGGCACTGAAGGGTTTAGAAGAATATTCATATAAATTGATACAGAAATTTTTTCAAAAGCACACATCTTTTGACTTGTCTCAAGTAGAGCCATTTCGTGCTAAGTCAAATGCAGTAACTGCAGGTTCAGGACTGGAAATAGCTTTCAAGGGAAAACCAAAGCAATCTTTTCCGATTCCTGCATATAACGTATATGAGTACGAAAATTCTTCTGGACAGGTAGTGTTGGAAATTGAAATTCTTATAGTGAAAAGGTTCATATCTCGAGAGCTTGTTTATCCAGAATTCGAGATAGAAATGCTTGACCTAGTTGTGAACACTTCGACTTCGCAAGACACGAACGTAAAACGTGAGAAAGCGTCTACTTGTTCTTCATGTTCGGAACATATTGCAGTTCCTAAGAGAGAAAATTTGAACACGATTCATGAAACTAAACCTACAAGTAGTAGTACTCATTACGATACTCCGAAGAAACAGACTCACGATTGTAAGACTTGGATTCCTCTTTCGAAATTGAATGAATAAATTTTAATAAGTTGTAGTAGTACCTTTCTAGTTGACGTGGAGGACGAAAGACGTCGTCAACTAGCCCACTCGATACCAGTACAAACTGAAGTACCAGTTCAAGTTAAATATTTGGTGGTTATTTCATTAGTAGAAAAATGGACTGGCGAAAAAGGTTCATTACCGGTAGAAGATTTTCTAGAAAGCATAGAAAGCGCAGCTAGCCTAGAAAATCTTTCAGATAAGGACAAAGTAAAATTAGCAAAAATGAAATTGAAAGGTTTAGCGTCGCGTTTTTTGGGACATGTCCTAGATTAAGAGGGTACATAACATTTAAAATGTTAAAAGATGGGTTGAACGACAGATTCAAGGAAAATCAGCCATTACAATTTCATTATTACATGCTGCACAATGTTAGGCAAAAACATAATGAGGATGTGCAGACATTTGTAGATAGATGTCGTAAATTATGTGAGAAAACAGTTCATCATTTAGATGAGCCTGAGAAACAGGAAATTTTGAATCAGGAAGCTGAAAAGAGGTTATTAGCAGCTTTCACTGACGGGTTACAAGGTAACGTAGGTCAGCAGTTAAGATATAAGATACCACAAACCATGGACGAAGCTGAATGCATGGCTATAGCATTAGAGGTAACAAAGGCACATCAGGAACGCAAAAGAAAATTTGATATTCCTCAGAGGAGGAGAAATGTGTATAACATAGTCTCCCAGCAAACAAGTGTGGCACGGGGTAACGCGAGAAGTGGCGAAAATACCTCCATTAACCGAGGTTTTGGAAGAAATTAAAACTCATGTTACAGTGGTTCGAATGATAGCAGTAACAGTAGAAAGAATTTATTGGAAGCAGGTGTTTCTCCCAAGAACATGAATTACAGACAAGAACAAGGTATTAACTGTAATATTAGATGTTTTAATTGCGGACGTTTTGTGCTCATTATCAGAGAATGCCGAAGTTTGGGAACCCCTCAACTAGCCCAAGTACCTAGGAACGCAGGGCACGGCATTAGAGAAACTAGCGAGAATGTAGATAATAATCACCCAAATGCGAGAAGCCGAGTGTCAGCCCCGGGCACCACATGGTGGTAATTACAGTTGTAGGGGGAAAAGAGACCACAGTATCAGTTCTTGTCGAGGGCCTGTTTCACTCGTTCTTAATTGACTCATGGTCCGATATATCTCTCATTCGACCTAAAATCAGCGGGAATATTATCGATGAATCTCAGTTAGGAGCGAAAGGTGTAACTGGACACTCTGTCCAGATTGCAGGTACTCAGTATGTAGAGTTATGGGTAAATGGTCAATGTTACCTTTATTGTTTCTTTGTGTGCATATCAAAGAATCCTTTCGAGTGAATACTTGGAACCGATTTTCTCTGCTATTATGATGCCAGAATCGACTTGAAAAAACAGACATTTTATTTCAAAAATACGTTTGATTAAGATACATATAATTCAATAACTTACATAATTGAGAAAGAGCAGTGGAAACAAGCTGAGAGCCTGGCGATCTCTGAACTTGTATCCGGATCTGTGAATGGTAATCAATACAATGAAGTGAAAATGTCACAGCTCACGATTCTGCCACCAAAATCGGAGACAGTAATAGAATTTACTTTGCACACGGCAGGTTGGAACACTGGCTCGATATTGCTTCTTATCGAACCGACATTGACGAATGTACCGGGCACCCGTGTGGCAAGGGCAATATGCCACTTAATTCTTACCTGTAAAAGCCTCCCAGAGAACGAGGTGTATTGTAGGAGTAGTACGGCTAGAAACTCTATAGGGACAGGTAATAGATTCAGTGAGACGAATCTGGAGGACGGGGTGAACGACTGTCAGGGTATCTGTGTAATTTAAAAGAAGGCACTTATGTGGGTGAGTGCCCAGTGTGTTATCCCCTTTGTTTTGGGTCAAAGGGATGCGTCCCAATGTTTCGTTCCTCATCTCGATTATGTCAAAGGCGGCAAGAGGACATGGTGTCCTAGCCGCGTGGAAGATGTCGGAGCGACATGTGAAGTAGGCGGCCATGTCGATAGGACTACTGACAGGGAAGGTCAAGTCGAGGGTACAAGGAAACCTCACGGTGTAGGTTCAAGGAAACTTCACACAGCGTTAGTAAAATTAGTAAGGGCTGTAACAAAAATCGTGAACATTACTAATGAGACGCTCGTCGTGCCAAAGCGTATGGTAATAGGATTTGCCACACTTGTCAATGACATTGCTGGAGTACTATGCGTAAATAGCATACCCCGAATATCCAAAAGAAGTTGTATAAGTCTTGGGTCGGAACAAAGTGATTTAGTGCTGTCACAAATAGAACCATGGGAGAAAATCCTCGCAGATGTCCCTAGAAACAAAGATAAAAGTGATCGCTTACAGGCTCCGAAGCAGTAATCCCCTCGAGTTGTGTTAGCCATAAAGTGAGTGAATTAGTTAGCGAGGTCACGGAACAGGACAGATTTCGTCGCTGTGTCCCCAAATCCGCCGAGATAGTGTATGCCGAGCAGAGGCAGTTCCGATTCCAAATGAAAACCCCGAGTCCTGTCGCAAAAGTTTGAATTGTCGTAGTAATAGCGGTAAAAGTTTGATATGTGATAGTAAAAAGTTGAAGTGTCGAGATAATTTGAGACGTCAGAGTAATGTAAAAAGTAGTAAAAACCGAGAAGTTAACTTTGAAAATACGTGCTTAAATGAAAAATCGGTACCGATGTTAGATTGTTGACATAAAATGAGAATAAATGATCCGAATTATGTACAGACTCATGGTAGTCAGAGTAGTGAAACTCGTGCGGAAAATACGTGTAAATCATCGATTAGAGAAAATAAAAAATTAAATTTGGCAAATTGTTTAGTGACCTAAGGTAGTCAGAGTTTTGAAACTCACATGGCTAATAGTAATAAATCAGTGAAGCAGAAAGGTAAAATGTTACCAGAAGTACCAATAGATGAATTTATAGATGTAGAGGAAATTGTTAGAGATAAACTGAAACATTTGAGTAAGAGTGACTCTAATATAATGTTCCCAGTGTTAATGAAGTTTGCATATATATTTCAAGTGGAAGATAGTTCGAATTTCGGGTGCACAGATTTATTGAAACATTAGATAGATACAGGAGAGGCCAGACCATTAAAGCAGAATCCATATAGAGTACCACATGCATAGAAACCAGTAATTGCAAAGCAAATAAATGACATGCTAGTTAAAAATATTATTTCAGAGAGTAAATCACCTTTACAGTTTCGCGTAGTAATGGTGAAACAGAAAAATAAAGACGGTTCTTTTAAAATGAGATTTTGTATAGATTTCTGTTAATTAAATAAAGTTACGAAGCAGGTTCCTTTTCCAATTCCAAATGTCAAGGAGACGTTAGATTCCTTGCACGGGTTGAAATATATTTCAACATTGGACTTAGCGAGTGGCTACTTTCAAATTGAGTTAGAAGAGAGTGATAGGGAGAGAACGAGTTTTGCTACATTCATGGGAATAGACTCCCGTTTGGACTCTGTAATACCCCAGCTACATTTGAGAGGTTAATGGTGAATTATGTTCTAACAGGTTTGTTAGGTGATCAGTGTTTAGTATACCTTGATGACATTATAATATTTAGTAGCAATGTGCTAGAACATGCCGAGCGCATGATGAAAAGTATTGTAAAGGGTTGAGGAAGCCAATTTGCGAATACAGCCTAGTAAGTGTTCATTTGTACAAGATAGTGTAGAATACTTAAGGCATGTTGTAAGTTCAAAAGGCGTAGAGCCAATTGAGAAAACTCTATAAAAATTAAAGAACTCCCCAAACCTAAAAATGTGACAGAAATTCGCTCAGTGGTAGGTTTATTTCAGTATTATAGGAAATTTGTACCGAATTTCGCAGGCATTGCGAGACCATTGATGTAGATGTATACGGTAGTAATTGGAAAGAATACCTGCCATATGCAGTGCACGCATATAGGACGGTTCCACATTCAGTGACGGGTTACAGCCCACATTATTTGTTATATGGGAAATAAGTTAGGCTACCACCTTTAGGTGAATTGAGTAGTCAGCCTAATGTGTTGAGGGAGGTATGACAGCCAAAGAACATGTAGATATTTTGCGTAACATGTTAAATAAGCACATGAAGTAGCTAACGAAAGGAATAAAGTAGCTTTTGAAAGACAAAAGAAGTATTATGGCAAGAAGTCAAAATCACCAGATATTGAGGGAGGTGATTACGTGCCAAATGTTAAGAAAGGCAGAGTATCTAATTTTCATAAGTTTTTGTCTGGACATCATAAAATTTTGAGAAAACTGAGATCAGTCACATTTGGAGTATTATTAGACAAGAGAAAAATTATTGTGGACAGTGCACAGTCTAAGAATTCTACAGAGCCAAGGAGCTCATGTCTAGGTAGAGACATAATGTGTAAGGAAAAAGCCCCGCAGATTATTGATGAAGTAGAATCAGTTGAGAAATTTTGCGATAGTGAAAGTGGTAAAGAATTAAGTGAGGAAAATATTGAAGAAAATATAGGCTCAAAGTAACGCCCAATTTTAGCAGATGTAATAGAGTCAGCAGAAATAGGTGAAATAGAGTAAATATGTGTTGAATGCCCTAGGGACGACAGCACCCTCGATGATAGTGAGTGTTATGTTAATGTATAAACTAATCGACGTTTGGGAACCATTGCGTTATTTAAAAGGGAAAACTCGTGAGAAAGTAGGTGAACCTAGTGTCAGGTATAAATTGCATTCAAATGTAAGAATACTCATATGAAAATTGGTGAGTATTAATAAGGAATTTAGGAACCAACTGAACATAATTAAAGTGATGAAGTTTTCTGGAAACCAAGAGATTTGAAAAACCAAGTTCAGAGATAGATGTTCTTGATAGACTAATTGCAGAATTAGAGGAGGAAGTAAATGAATTAACTTTGATACTACCCAGAACAACGTCTCGCGTTAAGAGAGGTTTGATCGATGCATTTCGTAGTATTCTGAAATTCTTATTTGGTACACTTACGAATGATGATTATGTCCGTATTCACCAAGTCACAAGTGAGGTGGGGACGAGACAAGAAAAATTGATTCATATAGTAGAGAAACAATTAACTTTCGTGAAAGGGATAAATGCCAGAGTAGAGAAAAACTCGAAGAATGTACGCATTTTAGCGAAAGTAATAAAAACTCTGAACCACACCACTGCTTGGAATACTTTAACAGCCTCAATTATTGAAATATGTCACAGATTAACGATTAGCAATCTAGGGGAATCACTTAAATACTGTAGTTTGCTTAGAGAATTATAATTAACTCTTCAGTCTAATAAACAAGAGGTAACGAAAATAAAAGTGGCATTTGATAACATAACGACTGGTAGTTTACTCACTTCGTTTTTTACTCCAGGAAATTTTTCACAAATTATTCGAGGTATTACTCTTAAATTACCCGAGGACAAGACTTTGATAGCAGGAACTTATTTAGAGCAAGTTTACAATTATTATGAGGTAACGACGGTACATGCACTTGCTACAATTTATAGTATACAGTTGATAATTGAGTTTCCTTTGAGATCCGTGTATAGGTATTTCACAATTTATAGAGGTCGCCCTTTTCACGTATTTGTGAGAAATTGAGAGAGATTCATTCAAATAGTGCCAGATGCACCTTATATCGCACTGTCAGAGAACAGGCAGTTCTATGTGTTAATGTCTGAAGCAGACATGAGTCAATGTAAAGGCGGGAATAATATAGCTTGTCCAGCTAATGTACCAACGTTTTCCATAAAGGTTCCGAATTGTCTAGTGAATGTAATATTCTAACAACCTGGTTAAGATTATAAAATGTGTAAGAGAGAAGTTCTAGGAAACTCGTTCGTACCAGTGTTTATTAGATCAGTAGATGGTGATAGTTGGATTTATTCAGTACCGAGAAATATGAAAGTTACTAAAATGTGTCCTTATGAAAAGAGTGAAGCTCGCATGGTTGAGGAGTGGATCTCGGCGCAGGGAATCATGTCCCAGGTAAGCAGTGCCTGATAATTAATGAGAGAATTCTGTTATTGCCACACAGTAACAAAGTAACACATATAAAATACAAAGTGAATGGCATCAAGTTCTCTCCAGTTCAGACCTTATTAACAAATAGTGAACAACTGTTCGTTGCATCCATGAAAACTGACATCAATATTAGTCTGTCAGAGCTAAATACAGAAGAAGGTGTAGAGTTGAATCATCTCATGTCGGACATTCATGACCAGGTGTTCACGCGCCTGCCTCTCACGTCGGAAGGTAGCTGAGACCACAGAGTTGGAAAGGCTCTGCCCAACTTCCCGAGGATCAAGCAGATGCCATGGAGATGTGTGCTTTTTGGAGCACAGTTCCAGCCCCGCAGCCGACATCGAGGATGACAGTCACTACTTGCTTTAAGAATTCCATGATACTTCGAAGTGATTAAATGTTGAGGCCCAGAGGCAAAAATTAAAGTTGAGTCAGTGAAAAGTAGAGTATAGTGCGCATAATTTAGAAAATTTAATGCTACAGAAAGTAATATTACACTAGGAATCCGATATTCCAGAGAGCAACGAACCACATGTCCTAGTGTGTTTATTCAATTGTTTGATTGTAATGCAATGATTGATCGATTTTTTGAAGATAATTTAACTCAAGTATGAATACATTTTTAAAATTTGTAATCTTAATGAATGAAAACGAGAGACGTTTCATGTTTATTCAATGAACACAAGATACATTGTGTTATGAACATATATATTCCACAAAATGATATTTCTTTGTTCAATTACTCCATGAACATTACAAATAAATGATGATCGAATTATTTAACAATCTTGTTACACAAGATGGAGCATAACAAATATTTGTAATAAGTGTTGATGTTTAATGTTATCCAATATGTATATTATGTATGAGATTTATTTCAGCTGCACTTTGGACAATTACAAAGGCAAACTTAAATAATGAGGAAGGCGACATGGTACTCCCCATTTGAAGTTCAGTTAATTTTAAAGTTTTTTGATGGAATAGTAACTAACTCATTCCTTTTTATTAACTTTTATGATTCAGTTGACTGGGTGTTTGGAAGCAATTTCATAAAGCTTCAAGAAAGAAGACTACTGTGTCAACATCGCTGCTACATCGATGGCTGTTAGTTGTTCGACCGGAAACCTGAATTTCCGTTGCTAGCGAGTCCACATCCTGTTGCTTCTGATAGAGCAGTTGCACTACCAGACTTCATACTTCAACTAGCTTCACTTTGATGACTAACTCACAAATAGCTGCAGCCTCATATCTTTCTAAAGTTTTGCTCAGCCCGAACAAAACTTTTCTAAAAGAGGGAGTTATGTAGTTCCGCGGGCACTCTGCTAGCTTTCCATTTCAGAGAGAGAATATTTTAATGAAGTAGTTTCGAAGCTTATCAGGGTCTATGGTGTCTGCGACAGGAAGCTGTATCCACTCTAATACTGCCTGCGGAGGTTTCTGATTTCAGAACCCCGTGACTGCGATTGCTAACCACTTTTGATGGGAAATATGTCCTTTTTTTCATGATACTTTCGTCCCATGACTCCTGGAATCATGCGCTGTACCACGCACTATTTTCCCCTCACATGATTTTGATACCACACTTTGGGGCCATGTGCAAAGTTCCAGTTCATTGGCTAATGCCCTAACCCTGCTCTCTCATCGGAGAGTGACTCTTCTCGCCCTGATTTCTCATTTGTGAGAGACTGCTCATACGCGACTTCTTGGTGGAGGGAGACTTCTTCCCACTGCACTCATGTTGCTTTATTATGCCATGCATGGTCTGAGGAAGAGAGACTTCAGCAGAGGACGCCAGAGAGTGCACATCACCACCTGGGACGACTCGCCTGAGCCATGCTGAGACTCCACTCTACTTAATCACCGTGACTATAGAATTAATTTGCTTCCATTGCCGTTATTAGTTTGTTTTTTATTAACAATTCCCATGTCGTTTTTGGCCACACCGCCATGTAAGTAAATGTATTATTAAAAGTGTAACAGTTTCAGTGCTTGATTCAATTAAATGTGTAAAAATGACTTAGAAAATTTCTTATTAAGTGTTTGTGTTCAGCCCTAGGTCGCTCGGGCATCAAAGTTTCTTTGGCAATTCGTATTTCATATACGCACCACCTCGGAGATAGGGAATATCCAGTTTATTTACAAATACATTAATTTCTTTGTTTGTTAATGCATGTTCTGGAAGACTATTTAGGACTTTATGCGTTTCTTTCCATGTTTTGAGTTTTTCGTCCTCGACAAACTTTACGTGGTTTAAGATACATTGCTTTACCACTTAATCTACCTGTTTTAGCAAGAGCTGAAACGCCTCCCATTAAAGCTACAAGAATTGATAATATTGGAAATATGATAGGTAATGTGCCTCCTTTCTTGGTTTTTCATGTAGTTTTGCATTTTATACCCAAGCCTCTTTTCATCTTCGCCCACATGACTTTGTGAACCACCCAGGCGCCTAACTTTTCACCATTCGATGTAAACGGATTCTTCCGTATATTTACTGCTTTATTTGCTTGAATTGTATCTGTTATATGTCTTTCTTTCAGATTGTTTGTTCGATCGTATACTATATCGTGTTCTTTACAAGCGTTATCCAATGTATTTATTCCATGCTTGTTCAGTGCCAGACTTTTGCAACCTTAGTACCAGGTCTGCAATAAATGTATTTCTGTAAATGCAATTCAAATGGTAATTTATTAATCAATGTATTCAATACCCTGCTTTCTTTTTTGTTATATTTATTATGGGCAATTGTTTCCAACTGAACACGAACCTATATATAGACCTACATTTATAGTTTTTACTTTAGTATGTTACCTAATACTGCAGAAATGAAGGTTATAAAATAAAATGTTCATCTGCCGAAAATTGTAAATACGAAAGAAAATGTAATTGAACAGAAACACGACATTCCTTTTACCTCCAAATATACTTTGTATAAGAAGCGGTCCTTTATGTGTTAAAATGTGTGTTATTATGTCGCTGTTGGAACCTCCAAATGGACTTGAATTTATAACATATATGTGTTTTCTAAAGCAATACAACAGGAGAATTACCAACGATTAGCATCTATTTTGTCGGAAATTGAAGGAATGCGTTATTTCCCTTTTACAAATAAAGAAGTTATTATGTCTCCGAATGAAGCATTCCCTAATTTCATATTTATATTTGACGATGTTTGGTGCAAACTGCAGGGTGAAATACAACAATACTTTAGTTTTGGTCGACATTCAAATGTCGATTGTTTTTATCTATCACAAAGTTACACATGTATATTGAATCATAATTTGCGTGATAATGCATATATGTTAATTGTGTTAAAAATGGACAGTATAAATCTGCAACATATTTATAATGATCATGTTTTAGGCGATATGACATTTACAAAGTCTAAAGATATGTGTTTTTCTTTTGGAATAACAAGTACAGTTTTCTGATAAACATACAACCTCTTCTCCTATGTAATGGAAGATGTACATCTGGATTTGACTGTTTTTCACTTCCTGATGAAGAATAATGAGGAATTTATTGTTTGTATGTAGCGGTGAAATGCGCAATCATTACAACACCTGTTTAACAAGAATTCGCGATGGGAACTGGGTTTTGAATGACATATATTACATAATGTGGGTATGGCTGTGAAAGATACAGATGCAGTAAATACATGTTATGTGGAAAACTTTAACACCATTACATTAAATGTATTTAAATCGCAATCGACCTATATGCAAGAGAAATGAATAAATATAATTGAATCTGTTACAATAGTGTCTGCTAATATTGGTTACATTTCGAAAATATTGGCAAATATGATGTCTATATACTGCAATATATGGAAACTAGAACAAACGAATATTTAGAACATTAAAACACGTAATTAATAAAATGGTAAGCACTATGATTACAAAACAATTTGATACACAAATGGACAAAATGATGCAATCTTTAAATGTTGACTTGATCAATAAAACATCTTGTTTAGCTATGCAAACAGGTACTTGAAATAGCAAATTTGTGATTTGTAATCTCGTATAAACTAGTTTTGTAACAATTTGAGGGTAAAACTGCGAGTAAATTAGACATACTGTCGAGTAAAGTCGACAAGATTGAAAAAGCACAAACTAATCGACCCAATACAGCTGCTAAAAAACCAGCGACTTAATTCATATATAAATATAAATGCTGGAACATTAATGTAAACAAACAAAATGTCTGACTCTGCTTCAGAATTACATAACGTCATATCTTCTGTAAAAGCGAAATATTTACAAGCTAAATGTGCCCGAATGGAACAGGGTGTTTGAATGAAGAAATATTTAAACCTGTTACGAGTAGAATAGCTACATTACATTCCTTGCTAAATACATTTAATGAAATGCCGGTGGAAATTAAATTTGGAAGAACCTATAAAGAAGAAATAGCTGACTCGATTAGCACAACATTATTTAGCTATAAAACAAACATTGTCTACATGCGATATGGTATTTGGTGTAATCGACATGGAAATATATGGTTTCTGGGAGATTCTGTAATTAAGATTTTGCCTGAAAATAGAATTAAAGTAGGTGATTACATAACTGATGTCAGTGAAGGATTGTTTGGATCATTATTTAAAAACGAGCCAAATGATTATTCCGACATCGATTTGTAAAATCTTGGAGAACTTATTTGTCGAACGAATGCAAATAATCTTTCAGGAGATGAAAATCATCCGAAACTGCATTTATTAAGCCATATTTTTGGGGAGTGGAATATATAAAGATGAAATTGACAACCGGTTTTCTCCTGTATATTGGAACAATCCTAATGAATTGTTCGACAGGTTAAAACTTCTCATCGCTTCGAGAGAGTCTAGGAATAATTCACATGCGAACAAAATTGTTTCTATTATTGAAGAGTTGAAAGAATACGGTTATATTACGAATTAAGTTTTGTAAGATTGCTCAAGAGATTCGCATCCCTATAAGGATAAGATATCCCAGAAGACCAGTTATTACAAATGCTTAAATGAACTTTTCAAGCCTATTTATGTGAAATGACATTGCTTTCGAAATACAATAAGGGATACAAATATATTTGAACTATAATAGACGTTTATTCGAAATATGGTTGGGGCATACCTTTGAATAACAAAACTGGGAAACAGGTTGCCAATGCAATGAAGATCATTTTGAAAGAGAGAAGACCAACTTTGCTCCAAAACGACATAGAATTTGAATTTTTGTTGCACCGTTTCGGAAACTAAAAACAGAATATGGTATTAATCACTACACAACGTATTTGAAGCTTAAAGCCAGTTTGTGGAACAATTAAATAAATCGATTAAGCAATTAATATACAGGCATTTCATGTCGAAAGGCACCTATAATTATATTGATGTTTTGCCTGAAATAGTTACATTTTATAATTACAGATATCATTGAAATATTAAGATGGCGCCCAAAAAGTTATGGATTATAGATTGATGAAAACTGTGTATAATAATGTTAAAGTAATCGACGAAAGAAAACCAAAGTTCGAAGTTGGTGAATTTATATGTATCTCGAAGCAGAAAGGAATCTTTGAGGAAAAAAATGATGGTGAATTGGTCGTACGAAATATTTAAAATTATTAAAGTTAGAAATTAATTTCCAAGAGTGTATTATCTAGAAACCTATTATGGACAGCCCATAAGAGGTAGTTTTAACGAACACGAATTGCAAGGAGTCAGTTCTCCAAATTAATATTTGATCGATAAAATTATTAAAAGGAAAAAAGATATGTCCTTGGTTTCATGGAGAGGTTTCTCAAAAGCACACAATTCGTGGGTGAAGAATCAAGATCTTAAAAGATTGAATTGCAATGTTTTGTAAATTGTTTTGTACTAAATAAAAATATTTAAAACAATATTTTATGTGTTATTCATTTAATAAACCTATCGATATTGATGGGGAATGGATGTACAATTTTACTGTGCAAACATTCCTATTGTTTGGGTGGTAATCTATTACATTTATTTTACGATGTAATTCTTTGTACTCGATTATTATTTGCATTGCAAATTTTGTTTTTCTTGCCTTAATGGCTGTAAAATTATTCTACACCTAACATGTAAATCAATGAAAAATAATAATATTATGATATGTGATTTATAACATAATTTTTTTTGTAATAAATTATTTTGATTTTTAACTAGAATTAAGTATGCACAGGTTTCTTCCAAGTCGCATGCATTGGAGTTATGATATACATAATCCACAGTGGAATGTCTTATTTGTGGAACTAGTCTAGAGCTGAAATCATTTTTTTTTTTTGCTTTGAAGGGGAATGTTCTAGCTTGGTTGTCGAGCTTGAATGATTGTGGGCTATGTGTTTCGGAGCAATGCTTCAGAAATGTTGGAGCTTCCTTAATGTCTATAAGTTATGTATTCCCTGAGGTAGAAAGACTTAGCAAACACACTAAATCAATATATTTTTCTATGACTGTGATTGCATGAGAGGTTTTTGCAAATGTAAGGCTTGGCCACAGAACGTATGTCTTTCAAAGCGCTGGGAGTTTTCATGTAGCGATAATTTTCTTGTTAGCAGGATGGGTGAGGGAAAGTAACATTCATTATTATTAACACAACTTGGAGATGGTTCCTCTGCTCTTGTGGACAAGGGTGGGAGAAGAGTACAGTTATGGGAAAGGAATCTGCATTCAGTGATGGCGACTGTGTGGATGTTAATTTGGGGAAGGGAAGATCATCGGCTTGGTGATCTGAGAGAGTTTGTTCGCCTGTCGAAGCAGTTAGGTGACTAATCTATTGCTTTATTGACAGTGTGAGAGCTTGAGATTGCCTTTGGCACGCGGCGGAGGATGTGTGGATGAATAGGTAAAAAATGTATGGTCTCGAGAGCGGTCTGTTCGAACGAGCTGTGAGTCGTGACATATTGTTCTGAGCTCTTTACTCTTGCCGACAATGTTTCGCAGGAGGTGGAGTGGTTCGGCAAAATGTGTGTTCACGAGCAGAGTCGTGAGAATCTAGGCTAGGCAGGTGTTACTCTTTGTTCTCTGGCGAAAGCGAGTTGGTAGAGGAGCTGGGATAAGCGCTGTCGCACGAGATGAACGGCGAGGCTTTGTCGGCCGTGCGGCGGACGACTGAGCTGTCCGCATGACTCGCTTCATGGAGTCCTTGGAGGGTGTGACAAAAGACAATTGCATCAGCCGATAGGACTACTGCTGGTCGCACGATGTTCCTTGATGGAGAGTGGAGTCCTTGGAGGGGTGGGAGTGAGTGAACATCTCGGCCATACTTTTCGGGGTGGTGCTTAGCGCAATCAGCTATGTCTGCACTGGGGTGTCTGTCGAGGTGGGTGTTGGAGGTGGAGAAAGGGGATGGTGAAGAAGCGTGCAGGCACAGTAGAGGTTTGCAGGGAAAGTCGGGGGAGCAGATCCGTACTCTGTCAGGCTGGGCGGAGAAGCGAGAGAAACTATCTTTCCCTCTCGCTTGTCTCAGCACCATGTAATCATGTTGTCCGAAGCATTTATCAGAGTTATATATTGTATCCTTAGCAGCATTAGAGGCTTGTCCTTGGCGACAGAGTTTCGCAGCAGATTAGGTGGAATGGATCATGCATGGTTTTGAGCATCGTTAAAACTTGTGACAATTTTATTTGATCCTGCCAACAATGGAATAATATGTTGCTTTCTTAGCCATGTGAGAGGTTTGTTCTAGCCAACAACATGTTAAAGCATTTTAGGTTGAGAAGGCAGTATGTGTGGTCTCGCAACTCGTCAGAATTTGAGGCAATTTTCTTTTAACCGTGTGTGTTGCAGAGAAGTTGGGCTGGGCGGACAGAGAAATCTTTGTTTTCTGAGAGTCGTGCATCGGTAAGCCTGACTGGATAATGCAAGGCGTTGAACAGCGAGTCACGTCCCATACACTTACAGTTATCGCTCGCATGTTCACATCATTATTACGTTTTTATTTAATTCCAATGTTTTTATTATTATTAATTTTATGGGAAATGTGTGCAATACGCTTTCGCATTAGGCGAGCATTGGAGCAACAGAGACGATTCGCTGGCAAATGCTTTTGTACGAACAGGATCACAGTAGTGCATTTTTAACGTGTGATATAACGAAGTACATTCGCTGGGTTTTCGCAGTAAGCTTTCGCAATATTGAATTTTGATATATCGATATATTGAATAGTCAATTATCCGCTCCATCAACATGTCATTCTACAAGTGGGACAGAAGTGACATGCTCCCTCAACTTGTATGATGGCTTTTTTAATTATTTCGCTTTTTTAAATACAGAATATGTACTTAGGCCGTGTTCAAATCTGTACTTTAAATTTACTTAAAGGTCACGCGACCAGAATTAGCCGACGAAAATGATAAAGTTCTTGGTATGCAAAAAAAAATTTACTAAAATACTAAATTACGAAATCGCAATCACTTTCGAACAAGTGACTGCCGACTGCGTCCGAATTGAACGCTTATAAACACAATTATCCTGAATGTTCAATTCGAACAATCCATTAGTTGCAATACAACTACGTATCAGCGTGTGTCCTTTCCTAATGTTTCGAATAATTCTTTCCGCCAGGGCGAACTGGGTTCAATCTCCGGTCGAGTCACTCCCGAATTTTCGCATGTGGGAATCGTGCGGGGCGATGCCTGTGGTCAACGGGTTTTCTCGGGGACCTCCCGTTCCCCCCGTCCTTTCAATCCGCCACTACTACCTTCTCACCTCAATTACCCTCATCGGCTTTCAAGACCTCGCTGTTAAAAGCCACCCAAATATCTTCACTAACTCACTATTTTAACATAGGTCCTATATGAGTGCGTGGTATATTAAAATGAATGTTCTGTTTTAGGGTGGGCGGGGCTTTCTCGCTCAGAGGGCTATTACACTCACTTTAAGAATCGTACGCCATTGGTCAACCCATGTGCATGTAAATGTTGTAACTGTGTCTGCTTACCTCAACATGTCTTCTTGGCAGAAATTTCCACTGGCATAGAAGACACATTTTCAGTTCTGAGAATAGCGGTCGAGCGATGAAGTGGCCGAAGAAATTTTCTGAAGTTGACATTTTACCTACCTCCTGAAATAAGGTGGCATTAATTTGGTTACAAGTATTTTGCAGTATTATGCTTTGTGTAAATGAAACTATTATATTCAAGTAGATTATATTTTTATTTTGTTTGTTTCTAGGTGGTGCAAAATTATAAGTATTTGGAATTTTAAAGATACGTGAAACCTATACGCAAGAACGTTTCAATGGGAATCCTAAAGTTCTTTACTATAGTGAGTCTCATCTCAGATTGCAGTAAAGTGTGAATAACGCGTGCTGTTTCTAGAATGCTAGAGTTGTCAACAGCCAAGAGGTTATGCTGTGTTGGCAAAATACGTGCCAAAGTACGTAAAAAACACTGTCAAATTGTATAGTTGTGTAAAGTATAAAATTGTTTGATTAGCTATCCACTGCAACCTAAGAGTGAGAGTCCCTATATAGGAAGTCTTTGGGAGTAACGACTAAGATAATAATTCTTAGCTGCAGGTTGTGAAACATCAGAATGTCTCCCACCACACAACTCTGGATACAACTGTGTTGAAATCTCTCACGACGTTAAATTGTCTCAATTTTCCTGAGATTATAGAAACAACTGTAAATAGAAGACGGACATTAACAAAAATGTTCCTAGATATTTGACCCCTAAAAAAATTTACGTGGGAATAAAAGCGAAACGAAGAGTAGATGTTTCTGAAAGAGAAAACGAATCTAATATCACGCGAAAAAATTTGCAGCAACCGAATACTAATTTCGGTCTCTATACTAGCTCGTCTGTAAACACTCGCTCACAGAGAATACGATAGGCAGGATTCGTCAGTCATTGTTTTTCTCCATTACGAGTTGCTGTGCTGCGTCAGAATGTAGAAAATAACCCTTATACACAAACTGCAGGACACATGACGCACATGAAGTTGTGTTTTCTGAATGACAACATGTTCTTGTCGGAATATCTGGTCTTGCCGCAGGTACGAATGTTGCGTTTCAGCATCTAGAAAGAAGTCAGTACCTATATAATCGAAACCATGCGCATGAAAATGTTCTCAGTGTTTATAACCTCAATTATTATTGGATGCTATAGAAATGTGGCTTACGTACAAAGCACGTAGAAGATAGAGATACAGTCACGGCATAAAGAAACTCGTTCTCAGGTACGAAGGCAAGTGTGAAGAGTTGAAAAAAAAAAACAGAAACGCGTGCTTGCAAGTACGAGATGTGCACTGGCTGTATCGGCTGTCGTACTAACGAGGAGGTGTGTCACTAATGAGAGTCTTGTTGGCTACCGTCGAGGCATGATAACTTTGACATTAACGTCTTCTGCTCATCAAACAATATTGGGTCTATTGTAAGAGTAATCGCCTTCAAAAATTAATGAAGTCGGTCTAGTAATGTTGTTAACAAAGCTTATTTGCCATTCCTGAATTGCAGAATATCCCTTTGCAAAACAACTTTCAAAGTTGTTTTTATGTTAACCGTACAGCATAATGGATATACTGTTTATGTGCCTTCCTTGTCTGTGAATAAATATTTCAGGATAAGTGAGACACACATGCCATTATTAAAACTAGTGATTATGTGTCAACAGAACCAAGAAATTTTGAGGCAAAATACAAATCTTTTGAGTTTTTATATGCAGTGTCTAACTGAGGTTGCTTGCAGTGAGCCAAAAATGATTCCCCTTGAGGCGACATATAGCAGCAGCAATGGCTTCCCAACTGGGGTACACATTGCATCTCCTTAACTGTAGTAAACGGCGCCAGCATGAGTGTAACTGAGCATACAAGCGGTTTTTGATCACTGAGTTGTGTTGATATATTGTACAGAATCTCTAAAGAATCGTTATAACTAATACTTATATACATACATCTTCTGGGTTATGTGTCTCCTCAGTCTTCTAGTCAGCACGTAATTTAGGTTTTGAAGTCACCAAATAGAATTTAGGAGAGAAGCAAAAATGTGCTTTAGAGGGAAGCCTAAAAGGCGTGTCACCTCCTCAATTACAGACATTGTGTTGGTGATGAGCAGCAGTGCCAGTCGTAGTAAGTAACATCACCGTGGCACATCTGCGCCGTGCTGTGCTCGCAGCGAAAATGGCGCCCGAACTCAGTGCGAATATGTTGTAGCAGCCATCGAGGATATGTCACGTGTTCATCAAATAATGTTTCCTTTCCAAACAGCTGGATTTACCAAGTAATGCTTAAGGACATTTTGCGATAATGACCGAACACGGCAAAAATGTTTCAGGAACCCCAATATTCAGTGCATTGCCCTCATTGTCAATGCAATCTGCGGTTTGGATCCAAAGATCTAAGAGAACGCATCAGTGCTGAAACAAAATGTATTAACTTCGAATGGATTTGCAACTGCAATTTTTAACTTTATTTTTCGCGCTGGAAGCATTCAGCTCCACGCCAAGGATGCATTCAAAATGGAACAAACTCCCCTGAGGATTAACCTGCCCTAAGGGTCTGACAACATAGCCACGGCCCGCTAACACAACATATGACCAGAAACAAGGTGCCTCTTCAGAGTCCTCCCATAACATTACTAAGGCTCTCACACTAAGATCAACCTACGATCTTGTTACGCCCCTTTAGGGCGTAGCAGGGCTAAAGGAAGGCAAGGAGAAGGACGCACACCATAAAAAAAATCAAGAAAGCACAAAAATTTCAAAATTAATACAAATTTATTGAAGCCCATCTATACATTATCACCAACAACAACTATCTTGCAACTTGATTTGAAACATATAAATTGCCTTTGTTAATTTATGTTGCTTGCTACCAATCGGTGAACTAGGGGAAGGAGAGAACACGCATGCACTGTAACAAACAGAAAAACAACAACATTAATATATCCTGAGAAATCACTCAACCTGAATAAATACTTATGAAATCCCATTAAAAAAAGGTAAAATGACTCCCTGAGTAAAACAAGCACAATTACAACTTTAAAAGTAAAGTACGCCTGATGCTTCACTAAAAAGTACACCATGGAATACTAATTTCAAGAATACCATTGGGAATGAGCAAAAACCCTCATTACACTTAACCATGAGCATAAAGGCAAGCCATAAAATATCCACTAAACTCCTTGGCATTAAAGTACTTTTGGCAAATCGTAGTCCAGGAGACCATTCCTACAGCACGCCAAAAAAGGAGGAATCCACCTCTTACAAACATTCCCATAAAATACCATATTGAAAATTCACACAGTCAAAACAGTGAAGAAACACTTCCCTGCAAAAATCCATATATACAAAAATCACTAAAAAACACTACCAATAAAGGAGAACTCTACCCCCGAAAATTTATAACAACTACTTTCGTCGCAATACTTAACTTGTGTAGTACTCATATTACGAGAAAACGCATCTAGCATGGTGAAGCCCCGAAGTACGAAGTGGTGTAGACATGACCTATAGTCGGCCAGCCTACGCAACTCGAAGAGGAACACTGCTCACTTTCTTGGGCTGGGGACGAACATTTATACCCGAAAACGCGGCTCGGGAAGGTTAAGGAGGCGGCGGGAATAGCGTAGAGGCATGTGGAAGGAGCCTGAGTGCGCGAGGTTGAACTCGTTGCCAGTAGTAGCCACGAGACAGCGCTCGGCCGCGCCAGGAGCGCCGCGCGCCTCTCTTCAGTATATAGCTCAACGCTTAGAAGCATTCTGACGAGGCCATCCCGCGGGACGGGGGTAAGAAAAACAAATTACTTTTTTCTGCAGCAAAAATATTGCCTCTTCAAATAGTAACCCCTCTTCAAACAAAATAATAGTTTATTAATCTGGGCTACCAAATACAGACGTGGCAAATAACCAAGCAGACTTGCTAACCAAGTTCATTAACGTCATGTAGTTCTGTAAACACACCAACCCTATAATAGTAGCATTTAATTGTACTCCAGAAAATTTATAGGCATCACACATTTCACCAGCTGGAGGGATAAAAAAAATAAGTCGTTCAGTCAGGACAGTCTTTGGTAGGACAGGAGTACTCATATAAAATTGCTTGAGTTTGCTAATTGACACGCGTATTAGATTTTAAGCAGGGCTTCAATCTGACCCATGACTGAGTTGCTACCCACGACTCTACTTCATGTCCAGGAGCTGTGTTGTTACTCAATGCCTCGACTTCTCAGTCGTTGGGGAACTCTCTAGTTCTCCTTCATCATACGGCGTTTCTACCACAGCCATCACGAATCCCCCCTCAATGGATCAACAGCCAGAAACAACCTCCAATTCGATCTTCCGATCGCCCTGTGCTCCTACTTAAGTTTACATGTTACTTGCGTATTTTACATCAAAGTGTCATATGAGGAAAAAAAATTGAGACTTTGCCTTTGTGCTCCAAATACTTGAGCGCTCAATAGTGCAACACCCCACCAAGTGGTCGAACCTAATTGCTATCTTTCGGTTCAAGCTAACAGCGCAGAAAACTTCTTCACTTTGTAACAAGGATTCCAGGTGTCACCAAGCGGCGCCCAGCATAGCTCTCGTTTTCTTCAACCCAAGGAGTACCGCAGCATCACTCAAGGAGCTGAGAGACGCCTTATAGGAGATCGGCTGTATATGACATGTCAGTGAAATAAAAGGCATATTAGTGGATAGGATTTGGGAAGAGGAGGATCACAGAGGATTGAATCTGCCAGGTGTTCACACTCTGTCATGCCAGTTTGGCATCGGTCATGTTGAGTATAGCGGCAGCCAAGTGGGAAGTTTTGAACCTTGATGCCGTGGTCACACTGAAATAAAAAATTCGAGAAATATTAACAAAACATTTTAAAAAGTCTAAAAAATCATATCTTTCACAAAACTCATCATAAAATCTTTATGTCCAGTCAACTTGTCACTCATATTATTTTTTTATTGACCAAGGATAATATAAATCGAATGTCTAAGATTAACACAAGTTCTTTTTTTATTCGTCTTAGTAGCTAATGTCAAAACATGCGAATGTATCATTTCGCTAACTATGCATATTTTATTTTATTTATCGTCACTAATATTTAAATAATGCAGTGTCAAAGAAATAATAGACTTTTTACAGTTCAGTAGTTTACCTATATGTAAAAATATTATGTTAAACATTTTGTGAACTAGGCATATACTTATAAATGTTATAAAATTAATATTTATATCTTAAAATCTCACTGATACTAAACATTCAAAATCCATTTTATAACTCATACCCAAAACAATATGTGTAATATTAAGAAACCATGTTTGCATAACATCTCGTGCTCCTCTCTAGACGAAAAAATCAAAATGGCGAAATGAGAGTTTTTGAGGGGTGTAGGGTTGAGGGAGTCAGTCGTCTGCTGAGGGATGGAACGAACAAGACTAATGGTGGTGCTGAGAGAGGGGAGCCTCCGAAAAATGTAGTTTTTTAAATTTTTAAATAAAGTAAGAGCATATGAAGATGAAAGGGTCCAATGCTACTACTTGGTCGAGTCTCTTACCAATATGGCAGTCATAGCAGAAAATTTTACAAATATTGTTTTTAAATAAATTTTTTAACGAATTTTTAATAAATATTTTATAATTTCTTTACATAAGTTTTTAAATAATTTTATAATTATTTTAATAAAGTGAGAGCTTACCAATGTGGCGTCAATTGCACCGACCAATTGTGGGGCGCATGCTACTAAATATTCGAAAGTAGGCGAGAGCATACCAAGATGGCGGACATGGCAAAACGTTTTTAATAAAAATTTGTTATAAATTTTATAAATAAATTTCTAATATTAACAATTTTTATAAATTTGTTAAAGGTTTTTTTTAATTTTACATAGGCAAAACAATTTTAATAAAAATATTTTGTAAATTTTTAACGTTATTTAATTAAATATTTCAATATGTATTTTTTATAGTTTTTTTACAATATAAATAAATTTTTTTAAATAATTTTTTTAATAAGTCTTAATAATAACATTTCTAAACTTTTTCGATTTTTTTCGGATATTTTTGGGGTCAGAGGTCAAATGGTATGGGTGAGCCATCAAGGGTCAAAGGTCACGGACATATGGATCAAAGATGGCGGACTGTGACATAACAACATGGCAGTAGCCGAATCCTACCATACTACGCCAGTCGCCGTTGTGCGTCAACCTCCTAAAACCCTTCTATTGACATACCTATTTAACATTCAATCATTCAAAATACACGTAGGCCTACATTGCCGAATCAAGTGGTCTCAGCTGATCATAAAAATAAAGACATTTTCCTGTCTTGGAAAAATTGGCACGTGCTATAGTATAACATTATAGCCGTGAATAAATACACTATTGAACAAGCAGATCAATATGGAATTAAATGTGCCTCCGGTCTGTGCTGTACGCTCGTGCATAAGAGGCCTGCACCAACAATCAGTAATGAAGAGAGAGGATGGCGAGAAAAAAAAGGGGGGGATTTGCGTCATACTGTCCATAGAGGGGGAGAGCATACATCTGTGTGTACAATAAGTTCAGAGTAATATAAAAATCATGCAATATGTTGGGTAGATTTAAAAGGCATATCCACGAACTGACTGGAACTTAATCATAAGCATTTAGAATAAGTAAATTATGAGTTTTTTAATTTTAGTGCCACAAGTTTAACATTATAACTTTTCCAATATTTTACAATAATACATTGAAAATATACTACGGTTTACCTGGCATTCATTTTTCAATTTAAATGTAATTATTTATGGGCATTGTACGATTCACTCGGAAATTCTTTGGCTGTACCAGCTGGTCATACAAAAATTCATAGAAATATAAAGTTAAAGTATAAAACTGTTATAAGTAAAGATTTTACACAAGAATATAGAATTAGTATTGATATAGCTCGTAAAATTATGCTTTGGAATAGAAAATTAAAATAATTTTTGGTGTATATTCTCAAGCCAGTGGTATTATCACGTTCATTGTCTCTTGTCGGCATTTTACAGAAGGGTCAATTTTGCATCCTGCACATTTTTTATCAGTTTTGTGTAGCATGGTGATAAATTATTTTACTAAAAAAATACGTTACTGTGAATATTTATTATAAACAACACCATCACTTCTCCTGACTGCATTTTCGAGTGCCACGAACACAAAGACAGTCAATATTGGCTATTATCTGTTGACATTTCGGCTATAAATTAACTAAATAACATGGGTTTCTCACTAAATAGTTTTTCTCCTTCAATATTTATGCTTTAACTATAAGCTAAGTGTGCAATAAAATCCTGCAAAGTCGCCTAAAACAAAACTAACCACGCATATTATATTGCGTAACACGTGTAAAACACAGCAGAGGAAGTAGGTAGATGTCCATTCACATTCACACGATCAAATATTTCTTCAAAGTACATTCAATTTTTATGGAACCCAATTAAGTCAATGATATACGATGTCATATGAACGTCATTATAAAGGCCATTTTGTCTTTCGACTTTTTGAAAGTGTCGTTTTCTATCTAGATTTTCGTTTAGAACATGTGCTGTAATTTCTTTAATCCAAAAATTAATCGGCCACCACAGCTTCTCTGACAATATTAGTGAAAGTAATCTCACAATAATACAATGATGTGCACACATTTAAAATTATTACAAATTAATCTTTAAAAAAATCAACAATATCAAGAAAATTTATTGTGGTTTAACCAATTATTTTCATGTCGTGCATGAGTCTTAGGTACTTCTAAAAAATTTTGTTCGGTAGTTTTTAAAAACTAGTTTCATTAAAAAGTTTGTGAAATATTGCCATGTGGAGACTTGGACGCATATTGAACACAATTAGCTCAAAGTCAAATAAAGTTATTTTTTAGTTCTATAAATACTTGATTGTGTGAAATGGCGTTAACGCGTAATGAATCTGGAGCCGAGGTGGCTAAGCGGTTAGCCTGCTCGTCTCCTGCCGAGGAGAACCGGGTTGTTAGAACCCCCGGCCGGGTCACTCCCGGATTTTCGCACGTGGGAATCGTGCCAGACGATGCCGTGTTTCGGCGGGTTTTCCCGGTGGTCTCCCGCTTCCCCCGTCCTTTCATCACAGCACCGCTCCATTCTCACCTCAATCACCCTCACTGACTCTCAAGACCTCGCTGTTAAGAGCCGCCCAGATCTCTTCACCTGACGTGTCACCGCCAGTGCGTCTCCTAGCGTTACACTGCATATCCATGTACAACCCACTTGGGGTAAGCGTGTCGACAATAGACAATAGACAATAGACCGAACTCGCTGGCTGCGTATAACTAATGTCCTTGCCACAACAATAAACTGCCAATCTAGCCAATTTGTAATGCAGTTAGATAAAGGAAACGATGAAATATTTTATCAATATAGTAGTGCTTGTCATTAAAAATTAAAATATAAACAAACACATTTATCGTAGTGACCTCTTTGGGTAGGTGACTGTTGGGTACATGCGCAGAAGACGAATTAGCAGTCTACCTCGTCCAGGGTCGGTTTTAGGTGAAGAAGTGCCCTGTGCAAGACGGCCATCCTTCTTAAAATTGTAACAGGTGGGCGAAGATGACGTCAAATATTACCAAGCAAAGGACACTATTCTGGCTATTTTTTTAAATGTTAATTGATGAAATTTTAATTTCATATTTTACTCCTGGAAATAACTAGTAATATGAATAAAATGGAAAACGTACCAAATTTACTAATTTTATTAATTTTTTTCGAATATTAGTTTTCGACTATCAAAAATTGGTTTTCTTCTTATTTATTTTTGGTAAGCTAGGATTTTTTCCTCTTTTTTTTTTAAACACAAAGAAAACATTTCCAAACGTCATATTGAGTTCGTGTAACGAATAAAAAGAGACATTAAAACCTGCTATCCAACAATTTTTTTACACATTTCTTTAAAATTAAGTAGTGACATGAATTCTAGTTACAATATCAATATTAACAAGCCATGAATGGAAGCTCTTGCTGACCATGCGTCTCGCCCAGCTGTTAGCCACTAGCACTATAGTAGTTGTTTTCTGTTTCACAAGGTTTCTTAGTTTCTTAAAATGACGCCATTTGATTTGCTACACATTTGTCATTCGGTACAAGTATATATGTTATGTTCATCGAAATAATACTTTTGTAATTTGAACACACATTTCAGCACCCCTTTATATTCGACGCACTGTGCGGTGGCGCCTATCACGCCTTCTTAAATACGCACCAGGCGTCGTCTTTAATGTATGGTGTCAAAGACACACATGGAAGAGACAGGGGAAGCCTCTCTTCCTTGTTGACGTGTCACGTGCCCGCACTCGGCACTGACTGGCTCACAGCTAAGTGTTCCTTCACCTCAGCAAGGAGCAGCAACATGCGCAGACAAGTTGCATGTCTAGTGGCGCCGCATCTGTCTATAGCCTAGACACGGTTTCTTCACCCGTTTTTTTAAAACAAACCTTTGAAAACTCGTCCTGTGTGTGGCGTGTTTGGTTGTTTCCTCAATATGCCCGCGTTTATCACGAGCGTTTTATACTTCTGTTAATATAAAATTATAGGCTGTTCACGGTAAAATGAGCACTTTTGAAAGCCCTGCTTAAGATCTGCTTGTATGCACTTTGTGTATTCTTTCATCTTATGTAACACTAACATTGCCACGGGCCTCAACTTTATTCATGCGTCTTTCATGTGAAACTGGAATTATTGAGAAAGAAAATATTTTACATATCTGGTCAGTTTTATACTTCGGTGTATTAACACACAATTGAAAGCGAAAGGAGTAGCAGGGGCGGGCCGATTCTATTTCACCTTGGATTAATTGGAATTAATTCATGGATTATCTAACTGATTGAAAGTGCTAATCCTTAATGCGATCTTAATAGGATCAATTTTTTTTTCAACCAAGAAAGGGTCAAATTTAATGAAAGGGTTAAATCTATTGAAAGGGTTAAATGGATTGAAAGGATTGATTTTTAATCCAATTAGTTTTTTTCTTGATTTTCTTTCTTTTTTTTGTGGTGGGGGGTAGCAGGATCTCTGTACGATGTTGACTGCAAAAAAATATATGTGGTGGATATCCTTTACCTACTAGTCCATAAAAACAACTACTGCTTGTAGTTTACTCCTCCCTGTCCAGAGGGATGTGACCCTGTCCAAGCACTCCTCCCACCCCTACTCCAGAAGTTGTCTTTGTGCGAAAAGCGAGATCTTCTCCTAGATCACTACATTATTCATAACACGTTGGCTCTTCACCTCCAAAGTGCTGACTCGGGTATGAACGAAGGAAGCTTGCTTCAAGCCAAAACCGATGGTTTCCCTAGCGAAGCAGCAGCGGATTTTGAACTGACATGGGCTATCTCCCCTCTCCCCTACCAACAGTTATTTTCGCTCGTACGCTGAAGCTTCCTCTTATATTTTGGAAGGCAAGAGCCTAGCACATTCCAAGCGAAATAAAAAATTTCACATCTCCTGCAGATAAAACTTTTTTTTTTCATCACTAAGTTCCAAATATTTTTAACACACAATAAATTTAATTAAAAATATAAACCATTTTCCACCAAACTCCCCCCCCCCCCCCCCCGTTTTCAAACATATTTATTCCTGTTTCCAGAAATCCTACATGACATTTTAAAGTTTATTCCCATTTACAACAATCTTACATGACATTTTAAACTTAATTCCTGTTTTCCAACAACTTTTAACTTATCGCAGATTAATTTTCATACCAACACAGCTATAAGACATAAGTTTAATTCGCTAAGATTTTAAACCTTGAAAGAACACTGTTTTTCAAACATGAATTTCTATTCAAGTTTTCACTATTACGATGTAGGCAATTATTCAAGTTAAACTTTATTTTCAAACATTGATAACATATGTTAAAAAAAACATGTTGAAAGATGTTTTAGTTTCAATCCGACTTATATTTTTTCGTCTAGCAGACAAAAATTCGTTTTTCATGTTTAAACATCTCTACAACACTAATATTTTGACTATACTATTGTATAGGAAAATATCATCTCGCTAAAGTTTATTATTCTATGTTGAGTAAAAATCTGTTCCGAATTTATTTGGGAAAGGAAGTCGACTACAGCGATGTATTTTTATAAAAGACACGGGGACGAGTCATTCTAAAACCTTGTGTACATTACCAGCTAGCGGATAGCCGATAATTGAGTGTGTGCAGGAGCGAGCGAAACTTTGGTCTCGAGAGCCGATTAGGGGGAAAACGTTCAGAGTTGGAGAAGCATTGGGTTGCATGCGGGTGTGAGTTATACATTGCCCGAAACAGGTGAGGAGATGGGGAATCTAGTACATTAAGCTGCCGTTAGCGCCTGTGTACACCACTATTCAGCCACTTTACCACTCCCGCACCCTCGCGACAACTTCCTCCTGCTTCCATGAACCCGACAACCTTACCATCATGCACAGAACCTAGGGATATGCCAGCAGGAGAACTTCCTCTTCGCTTCCCACCACACCAACAAACTGCACCCCGCGACACTGGTTCCCCACCTTCAGCTAGCCAACACTTTAAACAATGATTTTCTTTGACCTGCCTCACTTCGCCTCGTCTTCCACTAGATTTTACTTTTCGCTCAAGGCACTTGTGGTCTGCATTTACAACATTGCATTGAATTTTAAGCCTGGTATTAAAACTAAATTTTCAATACTCATAAATAAAATACTGTGAGAAACTGAACACTATCAACAACATGTTCAATGTTACACCGAAAAAATTATGTCCTAGGGCACACCGTAAAAATGTTTTTAGCACGGGAATAATATTGTACTCCCTTAAAACTTGCCAAATTCCAAGAACTGTATCGATACAAGCAAATAAATATAACCTACCACAAACAATTATGAAACCCAGAAAAGTATTCTGATACACTGAGTTAAGTCATAATTATATTTTTAAAAAACATGAAGTACTATACAAATCTAATTCGAGAAACGAATTCCGGGAAACATGATCAAAATTCCAAGAAATGTATCACATTACAAATACATTCTAAATAACATCACAAAGATATTCACATCCCAAATGCTTTTAAGTTGAAAAATTCTGCGAAAAAATATTTCAATTACAGGAAATTGCAACAACGAATTAAACAAACCACATCTTAAATATCTTTAAGCTGTAAAATGGCACGAAAGTTTATCCCAATTCCAAGAAATGTAAAATAAAAAAACAATAAAATATGTCACATTTAAAAGGAATCTAATGCAATTGATTACCACCCAAACACAATGAATTACAATATGTACAAAATACACTCAATTACCACCTAAATGCCAATTTTCAATCTATCACAAATACCAATTGAATTACATAAATGTAATGGATTATTAACTAAATGTGAATGACGTCACACATAAAAGAATTTAGTCACACTGGAATATTGCTCCAATATTAATCCAATGAAACAATAATCCAATCAAAAAGAGGATTGATTACACAATAAATTGTACACCCAATCCTTGTCCAGAGGTTTATTAAATCAAATAACACATAAATATGATTTAAAATCTTTTATTTAGTATCAAAAATTTTTACAAACATTGTATTGCAATCTTTTAAGATCTCGATTTTTAACCCAGGAGTTGTGTGCTTTTAAGAAGCCTCTCCATCGAACCAAGGACACATCTTTCTTCCTTTTAATGATTTTATCAAACAAATATTCATTTGGAGAACTAACATTTTGCAAATCATGTTCGTAAAATCTACCATATATTGGTTCTCCGTCATATGTTTCTATTTATTACACTCTGGGATGTGTTTGTCTAATTGAAACATTTCTAAATATTTCAAAAGACCAATTCATTGTATTTTTTTTTCTCAAAGATCCCTTTCCGCTTAGAGATACGTATAAATTCCCCAACTTTGAACTCGGGTTTTCTTTCATCAATGACATTAACATTTTTTTAAATAGTTTTCATTAAACTCCTATCCACAACTTATTTGGGGGCCATTTTGATAGTTCTATGATATTTACAATTACAACATCGAACTATTTCAGGCAAAATGTCAACCCATTTGTAAGTCCCCCTCGATGTGAAATGTTTATATATTAATTGTTTAATCGATTTGTTGTAACATTCCACAACACTCACTTTAAGCTACGAATACATTGCAGAGTGATTAATACCATATTCAGTCATTAGTTTCTGGATTGGTGCAGAAAAAAATTCGGTTCCCCTATCAGTATGGGGCGAATCGGGGTTCTCTCTTACAAAACGATTTTAACTGCATCGGTAACCTGTTTCCCAGTTTTGTTTTTAAAAGGTATACCCTTGCCAAATTTCGATTAAATGTTTATTACAGTTAAAATATACTTGTATCCCTTACTGTATTTTGAAAGCAATGTCCTCCACACAAATCGGATTGAAAAATATAATTTAAACCATGAGTTATAACTCTGCTTCTAGGATATTTTATCCTTCCAAAAGCGCGAAGCTCTTTAGCAACCTTACTAAACTTCATTTGTAATATAACAGTCTTCTGTTAACTCTTCAATAATAGAAAAAATTTGGTTTGTATGTGAATTATTCCCAAACTCTCTCGAAGCTGTGAGAAGTTTTAATCTATTGACAAATTCATTAGGATTATTCCAATATATAGGTGAAAAGCGCTTATTTATTTCATATTTATGTATTCCACTTCCTACTATATATCCTATTAAATGTATTTTTGGGTGGTTTTCATCTCCTGAACGAATATTAGCTTTCATTCCAAATGGATATTTTGACACCAATTTGCAGAAATATAAAGAACTTATTCGTCTCTCTATATCTCTGCAAACTGGTATCAAAATATTCATTTGGAACAATTAAAAACAATAATTCAAATATTCCTTCAGTGTCGTCAGTTACGCTAATCAACTATTTTAATTTTCTTCTCAGGCAAAATTTTACTAACGAATCTCCCAGGAACCAGTAGTTTTCGTATCCATAAACACCAAATGTCGTATAGCATAGAGGTGAAAAATGTTGTAAAGATAAATAATGTTGTGTTAATTAAGAAAGGACTTGCTTTTTTAAATTTTCAAAGCTGTTTCTTTAGGTTTATACAACACAGAATGCAATGTATCCATTCTACTCATAACAGGTTTAAATATTAATTTGTGTAAAACATCCAGTTCCATACAATTTTGTTTGACTTGTAAATATTTCTTTGCAGACATGTTTTTATTACACAATATTAAATACAATCTATTTATATATGAATTAAGTCATTGCTTTTCTGACTGATGTAGTAGGCCGATTAATTTGGGCTTTTTCAATCTTATTGACTTTACTTAAAACAACATTTAATTTTGCTATAGTTTTAGCTTTCAAATCATTGCTAAAATAGTTCATTCATGTTTCCAAATCATTATTTTGTTTTCTCAAATCTGTTTGGGTAACTAAACCAAATATTTTATTAATCAATTCACATCTTATATATTGAATTATTTGTTCCATTCATGTTTCAAGTAGTTTTGTAATACTAGCATTTACCACTTCATTAATTACAACTCTTATATTTTCTTGCATTTCTGTAAGTTGTGTTGCAAAAACTATGCATGTCATATCATTAATATACTTACTAAATCCATTTAAATGTTCTTCTATTCTAAATTCATTACTCTGTAAATCAGTGCTAATATTGCTTAAAATAATTGCAATGACAGTCGTGATTTTATAAACATTATCATTCAAATCAACTAACTTTATTAATTTCTCTTGAATATCGTTCGGTTGTGATTTAAATACATTTATCATAGTAATGTTTAAATCTTCCACATAATGATTATTTACTACATTACTATCTTTTACAGCCATACCCATATTACCTAATATATGTCCACTCAAAACACAATTCCCATTGCAATTTTTTGTTAAACAGCAATTGAAATGATTGTGTTTTATACCGCTATGTCCAAACTTTGAAATACTCATTGTTCTTCACCTGGAAGTAAAAAAACTTTCAAAATCAGACCTATATCTGCCATTATATAGGGAAAGTGTTGGTATAATAACCAAAAAAAACTATATGTTTCTTTCCAGCAGCAAAAACACATATCTTTAAACTTTGTAAATGTCATAGTACCTAAAACATGATCATTGTAAATATGTTGCAGATTCATATTATCCAATTTAAACAAATTTACCATATTAGCATTATCGCATAAATTATGTTTCGTTATACATGCATAGCTTTGCAATAGATAAAAACAATCAGTGTTTGAATGGCGACCAAAATTGATATATTGTTGTATTTTCACCCTGCGGTTCATACCAAACATTGTCAAAAATAAATACGGAATTGACTAATGCTTCATTTGGAGACACCATATCTTCTTTATTTGTAAAGGGTAAATATCGCATTCCTTCAATTAATGACAAAATGGTCGCTATTCGTTGATATTTCTCTTGTTTTATGGTTTTAAAAAACACGTAAATGTTTTCAAATCTAAGTCCATTCTGATGCTCCGACATAATAACACAAATTTTTCCACATGAAGAAGGGCCACTTATAATACAACGTATATTTGATGTTAAAAGAATTCCACGTTTCTATTCAATAATGTTATATTTTATATGTACAATTACCAGCTGATGTAAATTTTGTTTTATAACCTTCATTTCTACACAATTACACTGTATTATGTAATGTACTAACGCAAAACTATAAATGCAGGTCTATATATGGGTTCGCATTAAGTTAAAAAAAATTGCTTGTATTAAACGTATCAAAAATGGATGTGGTGAATTGAGTACATTGATTAATAAATTACCATTTGAATTACATTTATCGAAATACAATTACTGCGGACCAGGTACTAAACTTGCAAAACGTTTGGCATGGATCAATCAAGAAGTAAACTCTTTGGATAATGCGTATAAAGGACACAATAAAGTTTATAATCGAACAAACAATTTGAATGAAAAACATATAATGTATACGATTCTAGCAGATAAAGATGCAAATATAAAGAAGAATCCATCTACATGTATAGGTGAAAAAATTGAAGATTGGATTATTGATAAAGTTATGCGCACGAAGGTGAAGAGAGGCATATGCCTAAAACATAAAACTAGAGGAAAAACAAATTAAGGAAGAATCATTCCGTCCCTACTTTCAGCATTAATAGCTCTTGTATCGAATCTCGGAGGGGTTTCGACAATTAGTAGATCAGTTATATTAAAAGGCAAAGGAATGTATTATAAATCCTATAAAGTTGGAGAAGGAATACAAAAAATTCCAAGTTTGGAAACAAATGCAGAAAGTCCTAAATAATCTTCCAAAATATGTATAAACAAACAACAATATTAATGTATTTGTAAATAAACTTGATATTTCCTTTTTCCGAGGTGTATATCTGAGAGATGAATTACCACAGAAACCAAACCTTCGCGAATGTATAATTGATAATTTAGATTCAAAACAAAACGATGGAACACATTGGGTTGCATTAGTTAAAAACATAAATCAATCATCTAATTACGACAGTTTCAGTGATTTATGTCCTCCAATTGATATACGTAATTATTTAAAAAACACTCAATTTAGATATAATTACAAAATGGAGCAATCACCAAACACAATCAATTGCAGAGATTTATATTTTGGTTTTTGTCTATAATTAGGCTTTATAAGTAATTATAATTATAAAAAATATAAGTAATACACAATATATGTGATATTAAGGGTAATTCGTCGCAATTGAATGTGGTAATATTCCCTGTGTTTGTAATAGATTTGATAATGGCAAATAAGTCTAATAGAATTCGTTACTTACAGCAGTATATCAAACATTGATATGCATTAACTAATTATTTATGGCTGATATTGGTCAAAAAACATACAATATTGTGATACTGGTAGGATCTTATGAGATGGATGACCTTGAAACATTCATTAAAGATGCATTACCTTAAGATATACATTTCCGATCATGGTAAATCCAAATACATTAACTAGTGCAATATATAGTAACATTGATATTGGTTTTCAGAAGACAATTCAATTGAAAATATGTTGGGTTATGAACAGAAGTATATCGAGCTAATCAAATACATGAATAATCGAAAAAGGTAATATATTGTGGTAAATGTATGTTGTATAAATGTTAATATTATAGGTGTTTTATATTTAAATGGAAAACTGACAAATAAAATACATGAATTCGCATGTGCTGTAGCTCCAGGATATATAATATAATTGAAAAACCTAAACACTGACATATCTTCCAGTAATAGTGAATAACGATGATGAAATAGTTGTTACATTTGTCGCTTAAGACAGTAAACTTTTTAATTTAGAATCAATGAAATTACTGTTTCTTTACATTTTTAAAAGCTGTATAAACATTGCATTCTGTTGCGCATTACAATCATAATGGATATTTTACAGAATATTAAATTCGGCATTCAGTAGGTGGTTCTTTTAAGAACTATCTCACTAAGAACGTATTTCGAAGAAAGAAGTATAAAAAGATATAAATGTCAACATAAAATGCTCACTTCAAATAAGATACCCATGAAGTTAATACAAGAAACGAATTGTAATTCAAAGAATTAGAATATAGTGTTAATAGAAATGTAAGGCATACTTAATGTTGAAGAACCCAGCAACTATGAAAATTCAATCGCCAATACCAAAATGCTTGTGTATGAACCATTCCGAGTAGGTCCGTACATGTTTCCATCAGAAATAAGGATTTCAATACAAAATCATGATATTTACACATTAAAGTCGAAATCAAGTTTAAGGTTAAGAGGAGCAATTAAAAAGACAGCCGATGCAAGTAATCCAGCAAGTACAAAAATAGTAAGAAATGGAATACTTCATTTAATCGACAGAATTGCATATTTGCCAAATTGAGTGGAAATTGATCAAACATGAGATGTTTGACTTACTTCTCCGATAAAGAACTATCACTTGGGAACTGTAAAAAATATTTATACAGGGCTTATGGCTGGGTGGAAAAATGCTAGTGATTACTCACCACAAATAAACCCAGGTGGAAAATACGAAGTTGTTATACCATTACGTATGGTTTTGGGCTTTGCTAAAGACTGCAAACATGTAATATTAAATGATAAACAAGAATTAGTTATTCTATTTGGCAATACGCATTTGAATGCTATATACGATACAGCTAATAACATGGAAGGTGTAACATTTGAATGAATCAGTGTGGAATGGTTGATGCTGCATATTGAAATTAATACTCGTGAACATGCACATTTTTTAAAATTTATCGAAAAAGGGAAGAATGTAGATATTTCATTCAGAGGTTTCCTTGGGAGGTTTTTCCATCACTGCCAAACATCACAAAAATTCATTTGGAATGTGAAATCAAGTTTTGTGATAGAAAAACCACTATATGATGTCAATTGTTTTCAAACAAATCGACAAGACAATTTAAACCAGATCGATCAGTATTCGATAATTGTGATATGAAAAATATTAAACTATATATAAACAGTCAAGCTTGCCCCTATGTGGATTTAAATATGAATTTTGCCAGTGGGGAATTCCTTATTTCATATTATATGTACTCAAAGTTTCAGGAAACATTATAACAAAATCAATTCATCGATCCTAGAACCCGAATAATTTAAATCCAGAGGAACATTATTTGTATTTGATGCAATCAAACATGATGACAGAATTACCAATGGCATAATTGATTCATGAATTGAAATGATTGCAAATATACCATTTCCAGCAAATATGGAAGCTTATGCTCTTATAATTCACGATAGATTAGCGAGTTACAATGTAAGACATAAGCTGGTGAAAATAATGAATTGAGTCAGTAGATGCCAAACCACGACTACGATGAGATGTTGTGCAATGTGCAAGTATTTCAGTCTGCAGAAAAAAGAGTTATCATAAAAGAATTAGCTATCACTGACATGGAAGAACATACAATTGTATTCAGATTCAAATCACAGTTTGACTGGTAATATCTAACTCCAAAATACAAGAAAACAAATAGCTGGGTTACTAACCACCGCCACACTTTATAATGGGATAGCGAATCTATAGAGTATGAGAATATTGAAGCTATTTGCAAACATTGCCTAAATTATTCTGAAATATATGTAGGTGGAGTTGAGCAAAAACATATTCTCGAAAGAGGGTATAATAGAAAATTAATAGATATTCAAAAATAATGCAATTTCCTCTCATTCAAACATTTATGTAAAACATATGGATCTAAGTCAAGGTTTTTCTCTGCAAAGGAAAACTCAAAATTAATGGAAAATTGGGCAACGATGACTGACTGAGGTGAAACAGACTATAATGATTATCCTCCCGAATCACCTATGGATATTAGTTGAGTCATATACCATTATTTTTGGGATGAGAGAAGCATTGAGTGCAATTAAATATAAGATGTATGTATTTTCTTGTATGTAATCCACTACTTCATAAAGATGGATCAACAAGGCAATGAAATCACATGCTTATGTAAACAGAAATCAAAATGTAAATTGAATATCAGCAAGTTATTTGCACATTGGTGTAAACCAATTCCACTTAGTTTCGGAAAGAGATAGTTTTGCCGTTTTTTTTAAACAGATTGTATTTGTATATATTTTGAAACAATTGTATAATATGCCCTATGTTTTGTAACATCCAGCAGTTTCCTAATTTTGTAATAAATTCATGTTCTAAATTAAATATTTATGTTTATTTGACCTGTTCCTTATTAAAAGTGAAGTTGCTTTAATAAGAAAAATATTTTCTCCACAAAGAATTTTGAGAGAGAATTTCTGGAAACAAGAAGTCTAACCACTTTTCCATAACTAACAATATAAATACCATCCTCAATAAGCTTTGGTTGATATGAACTGGGTTCGAGGTTCAGTTAGGTATGATTGTAACCATATAAACATAAAAATAATAACATACATAACACGGTTAATTAAAATAATATAAATTAGTTCATCCAAGTGAAAAAGGTAGACATGTTCAATTTTATAGATGTTTAAACTTAAATTAATCGCATGGAATTTTTCCAATTAAGTATTATTAACTTTGTAATTTATACTTGCTTCGAAATCTTCTACTTATAGAATTTGCCAATGTCTCAAAAAACCATTATGTTTAGAGATCTGAGGTCTTAGCAGTGGGACCACACCCTGTCCAGAGTCATAAACTTTCAAGGTTAAATTTCAACGTTTTTACCTATCACACCAAGTAGAGAAACCCCTGCAGAACACATTTTGTTTTATCATAGACTGGAGACAACCCAGGCGCCTAACTTTTCACGAAGGAAGCGACCAAGGATTTCCCCGTCCCTGGAGGGAGTTCAGGTAAACAATTTTTTCAACTGTCGAAACTATCAAGGTCAAAACATCTTACTAGCTGTTTGAAATCTCTCGAGCAAAAATAATTTGTCTTCCACTTGATAAGAATTAATATTCACTATGCAAGCTCCATTACACAGGAGAAAAAAATATACACAAGATATATACATTAAAATTATGAAAATTTTTGAAACAAGTTTTCACTTCTCCTTTAACAAAAAAAATCGATGGAAATATCTTATAAAATAGAATTTTAACCAATTTGGAATCGTGGTCGGACACATTCAAGGAAAATATCCATATATGCTTAGCGTGAAGATGATTATCATTATACAGATTAAGAAAACTGGAGCATATTTACTAAAGTTAGATCATATCATGCCTCTTGATTTAGGTGATATATATTGTAAATAAGAAATAAAATATTAAATTAATCTTACAGAAGTTTAAAAAGGGATTATACCAGGATTTTTTATGGATAATATTATTTTTTCTATAAATTATATATACTTTTATTAACTATGTTCGATCTCTATTACATTGCTAATTGTTTTTAATGGATAATTAAATAAGCTTTGTTTATTTGTAATGATTCAAAAGTTATTTTACTGATAAATAAATGTTATTCATTTCTTCAGCAAGAAACTTAGCAGAGAGGTTCATCTCGCAAGTTGGGGGTGCCAGTTTGAAGATATTTGAAAGTTGGGGGTGCAGAAGAGATGGGAATGGGTGTTTGAACATCTCTCTTCTGGTTGGAAGGGAGAAATCAGGTTTCTCTAACATTTCACCTGGAAATTTGAAATTTTTATAAATAGGGCTTCAGCCTCTACACCCCTTCCACTTTTTCCAGTTGTTTGTCAGTTCGGTTGGTTTTCGATGTCGCAGTCTATGAAGACTATTTTCTTGGCTTATCAACATAACATTTAACAAAGAGCTTGATGATTTTGATTGAGAGTATTTCAATATAATAACCAATGTTTCGGATGATTTAGTAAGCGGTTTCTTAACTTCTTTAGAGGAAGAAAAGTTTGCCTTCACATTGCAACCAGTGATGGCATCATTATCCGCATCTAAGAGAGTTTCCACAATGCTGTCAGCCACGGCGTCCACATCTTCCAAGTTTGCAGTACCATCCGCCATGGTGTCCATGTCTACGAGTGTGTCCACAGCACCATCAGCCACTGCATCCACATCTCCCAAGTTTGTAGCGCTGTCCGCCATGGTACCAATGTCTAAGCGACTGTCGACAATGTCGTCAGCTACTGCATCCACATCTCACAAGTTTGCAGCACGATCCACCATGGTGCCCATGTCTAAGCTAGTGTCCACATCACCGTCAGTCACTGCGTCCACATCTTCCAAGTTTGTAGCACCATCCACCACAGTGCCCATGTTTAATAGAGTGTCTACAATGCCGTCAGCCACTGCGTCCACATCTTCCAAGTCTTTAGCACTGTCTGCCATGGTGCCAATGTCTAAGAAAGTGTCCAAAGTGCCGTCAGCTACTGCATCCACATCTTCCAAGATTGTAGCACCGTCCGCCATGGTGCCAATGTCTAAGAGAGTGTCCACAATGTCGTCAGCCACTGCGTCCACATCTTGCAAGTTTGCAGCACCCTCTGCCACAGTGCTCCCACCTACAGAGTTTGGAGCTTTAGACTTAAGAAGAAGAAAACAGATGAGCAATGACTGCCAACACCCAAGATTTGCTCCTGTTGTAACCCGTTAGATTTAACGTCTTCCTCTCTAAACATCTTTCCGAAAGCTGTATTTATCAATGATAATATGTTGCAAGAATTAGACGAATTTTTAAATATTAATTTCGTTGAATCACCTGCTCGAAATCGGACATCTATTGAAATATTATCACATGAAACATTGTGAGATAAATTAATTTCTCTGTCTCTGCCTATATTCAATCTGTCACAGCAAGAAATAATTTATAGTCCAATCACCTTACCTCCTTCACCACTAGTTGTTATTCCAGTTAAGAAATGCAAATTAAGCTTAGGTCTTAACCCTATACTTAAATTGTATTGAAAATTCACCATTTCAGAGATGAATGATTCCTTCTGCTGTATAATTTCACATATTTTTCACACATTTTTACATTATTGAAAAGTTGCAAAGATTTTTACTTGTAATAGGGCGAGAAGCTTTTTTTACAGTTTAATGATTGAAAATAAAAAGTTGTAACGATTTTTAAACAGAATCCATACAGTTCTAACGATTGTTAAAGAAAAATCATGCGGGTGCAACGATTTTTAAAGAAAAATAATTCAGTTTGATAAAAATTTCACTCACTTCTAACGATTTTTTAAAGAAAATTAATTCATGTTGGTAAGTTTCTTAGTAAACTTGACTATTATTTCAATCATATAAGGATGTAAATTTTTTTTCGATTTTAACACATTTTGACACCACAATGGTAAACAGGGGAGTTTATGTGGTTAAAAAGCCTGTTCTGCTTGTACATGTAAATGATAGAGTATTTGAATATTTGAATATTTTGAAGTTGTTTCAGGTTATGATGCAATTATTTTTAACAGTTTTAATTATGTAAGATGGAGTTTTTGGTTAGAAAAAGCCTGTTTGCTTGTACATGTAAATGTTAACATGGTAAACAAAACAAAAATTAATGTATTTATTTCATAATTTGTGATGTAGTATACATTAACAATTTCAGTATGTAATGTTTTTCAGAATTCAGTGGTAAACAATGTTTGTATTTCATTTAAGGTTCTGATGTAATATGAAGCATTGATTTGAAGTTGTGTTGTTTTTCAGAAGGTAATAGTAAAAATAAACAATTGTATTTCATTTAAAGTTCGTGATGTAATATGTTTAATGGTAAGATGTATAATTTATTCTGTCTTAAAAGTTATTACGAATTTCTTAATAAAACATTTTCTTTCAAGTTAAAAACAAATAGTGTAACTTGTTATTTGTTTATTAATTCCGCAGATCACTAATTATTGTCAGTAATATCTTATGTATAATGAGTGATGGTTTAATAGTAGTGGAGAGAAATGAGTATGTGTCTATCAGTAATGGTAAACTGATGACTTGTATTTATATTCAGGATAACTTTTTACTTACTTTCATAAAGAACATATAATTTTCTTGACTTAAAAAACTTACAGTCATTTAAATTAAAACTAACTTTGAAGGGCTGATGGAGAAATTACAAAAAAAATTGTGGAGAAAATCAAACATATATAAATTAAGTTTTGCAAAGAAATGAGGCAGCAGTTTAAAAGTCTTCATCCACTATGGCTATTGAAGTTGAAGGTTGGAGTAGGACACGATGCTCTGCTGACCAACTTTTGTGGCATCCCAGAGGAACGTTTTGAAAGTGAGTTCCGAATACCTTTACAGAGCAAGTAACAAATCCCTCTGTCCCTCATTGCCAACAAGAAAGTTTCTCCAGCTAAAACTTTTACATCTGTACCAAACACAGCCCAGCAAAAAACATTTTTTTAAATATTTCATTTCACAAACAAAAACACAAATTACAAGAATTCCTGTTCAAGATACAACATGATGATGTCTAGAGAAGAAGAAGACAAACATAATACAATATATTTAAACAAGTCTTTAAATAAATAAAAATCAACACAAGTGATGTAAATATACAAGTATATTATCCTGTGAATTTACAAGAATTTGGAGCTTTTAGTGAAAAAAGTAAGAATAACATTGAAATTGCTATATTCAAACTCATGAAACCTTATTTCTGCCTGTAATCATGCAATTTCATTAAACTTACGTTGGAAACAGTTAAAATATTAAATAAATTCAAATGTATATGTTTTATATTACATGGAATACATTTTGCTGTTGCAAAGTTTTTGGTTAGCCATAAAGAAAGGGGAATGCACTGGTTAAGTGTTTAGCATGCTCGCCTCCCTGGGATGGTCACTCCATAAAAAACAAATTTATTCGCAATGTGCGGATGACGTGTTATATGTTACCATTGATATAAGGGTTTTATATGAGATCTCTCTCGTTTTCCCTAGTCTCACACGCACAACCCGGTGCTTCTCACCTCGTTTCGCCTAACTGGCTCTCAAGACCTCATTGTTAAAAGAGACGGGCAAATCTCTCCCAATAGTTTTCTCTCTCCTATATGTCGAAATGATAGTAAAACATTTCTTAAAGAGTGAATAAAATATGTCTTATTTGAATACTTGTTGAAAACAGTTATGTTATAACGAGTGAATAAAATAAGTCTTGTATTTCTATGTGATTTTACAAATTATGATTTGCTTGATTCAAATGTACACTTTTTGTTAGAATGTTAAATCTGGGGATTATCTCAGGGCTTATTTTGGGAACTTGATTTCAGGGAGTTGTAATTTTTTTTTGATTGTCATATAGTCAACCTGTTGCATAAGGTTGAAACATTAGCAGGTCAGGCGAAACTCTTGGGGCACGCATTCAGAGGGCTATGGGTCGAAGCAGGGAAGCCAATACTAGAAAAAAAAGTGTTCTGAATACTCTAGTAGCGGAGGGGCATGAAATCAAGAAACAGATACTGCATGAGCGCCATCTCATGAAAAATATGAAAAAGCTTTCTCAGGTCTAATGCTGAGATACGTAAAACATGTTTTTGTGAACACCAGGCTGGATCGATAATGGAACTCATCAGAAAACTCAAGGCAAGTCACCTTTGTAACTAGGGGTGGGAAGGGTACTTGGACAGGGGGTAAGTTCCTCTAGACTCGGGCTGGTTCTGAGGTGTGGAGGGCACTGTATGTCTACAGCCAAGCAGAACCCGATCTGAGTGCAAGTAGGCAGTGGTCGCCATCTTGCCTTAGTGCTGAAAAATTGACAATCGAGGGCAGGTGAGTAAATGACCCCAGGACACGTTGTTCTGGTGAGGGGTGCAGGGTAGGTGTGGGAAGCTGTGGTGGGAGGGAGTGGTAGGCAGTGTCCTCACGATCGGAACACAACTAGGCAGATGATGCCATCTTGCCTTAGTGCCAAAAAATTGACATTTGCAGGCAGCCCGAGGTTGCACTCTTGTGAAGGGTGGGAAGAGAAGTAGGGAGCTCTGGAGCAAAGTGACCTCACCTATCCAATCACCACCATCTTAATTTGCTCATGAATGCTTGGAGGAGACAGATGTGTTCAGCTCTCTCTCATCTGCACCACTCCTCTAGTAACTTGGCGGCCGATGTGTTTATGATCGGGGATTACCTCAACTACGGACTGGCAACCATCTTTAGGGATTAACGTTTTATAATGTATGCATTTTAATATGAAAGTACTTTATTGGGAAAATATAAATTTTCATATGTTAAGTCAATATTGCGATAATATTTTCAATTTCTGTGGTCGGTCTATGAAAATACAGTTCGTATTAACAAGTGTGCTCTATTTAGGGAAATTTGTAGTATGTCCATTATTTTAAAAACAATTTTCTCTTCTAGGATGTTTGTACATATTTTCTGTTATATATAAAGTGATGTGGGATTAAGCTCTATGCAAGTTGATTATTTTGAAACTAGTCATTTAGGGGTAGATTTCCTATCATTAATTACTTTCTTGTATATCTTTATTTCCACACTCACGTAATAGTCATCGGTTAGCAGTTGTCGACATCAGATATTATTCACATAGTTAAAATTCTCTCTTGTGTAAAATATATTTCTAAGCTCGAGACTCACATTACCTGTAAGATTCGCGTAATTGCACTCATTATTCACATAGTCGTTTGAAATTTACGATTCAATGCATGTAAATTTATTCATATGTAGAACACTCTGAATTTCTCTAGCATTTAATTGCATTTAGAAAACAGATCGTAAGAAGAAAAGAAAGAAAATCAAGAAAAAATTAATTGGATAAAAAATTAACATTTTCAATCGATTTAACCCTTTCAATAAATATAACCCTTTCATTAAATTTAACCCTTTTTGATTAAAACCATTTGATCTGATTAAGATCGGTTTAAGGATAAGCCCTTTCAATCAATTCGATAATCCATCAATTAATCCAAGGTGAAGTAGGACCGGCACGCCCCTACTACTGTAAGGAATAATTTGAATTCTCACAAATAGTTACCTTGCTCTTTTATATGACGTTAAGATATGGAATTACTTTTTATCCATCGTTACCAACTTTACTGGGCGCATGGCACTCAGTGCGCCAGCCCACAGGCCCCCTTAGTCTTGCGTGTGACACACTGCTTTGCCAATCAACATAGATCCTACGCCGCCTTTTATATATCAACAGTAGTTTTACCCGAGCAGTCCCGAAGGGACAGCTCAGCCTAGCTTAATTAACAATATTTAACGTCATCCAAAAAAAAACTATTTAGGATATTATAGGTTAACATAGACTTAACATCTCATCCCAGCCAGTGGCTAGTATGCTTGGCCCTGCGCTGCAACTGATTCCAAGGCCGCCTCTGCCGAGAGGTAGAGGTTTGCAGAGTCGTGTGGTTCGATGCTTCAATTGGTGAGAGACCTCCCCGTAATTATAAGTATTTTCTCCCCCTCCTACTTAACGAAACTCAGTGCACTTACAGCATACGGCCGTAGGTATGCTCTGTCACAATCTATGAATACAGAGATTGGCTGCTGTGAGGTAGCACATCATTATTTCAGATACATATGTCCCCGAGGACATGTGGTACTATAGGCTATATTTAGGACATTATTATAGGTCAATTAGGCTAGCTTAATATGTCTTTTCATCCACAGGTCTTTACCGTCTTTTAATGTTCTAGTAAAAAACAGTAAGATCCAGCCCTGCTGACACTTACTGGCAGCTCACTTACGCTCCTTTAGTTTTCAGGTTCATTGAAGAGATCGAGGGGAAGAGGCCCAATAGCGTCACTTCTCCCACCAGAGAGGCGCCCAAACACCTCTCTGGTTACTGCCGGCATCAAGTCAAAATAAACAAAGCTTCCGGCCCCTCTCTACTAGTATTTCCAACCCTATTAACTAAGAGCATGTTTTCCATACACTCTATCTCCTGTAGCATTCTATTTAATTTAATATAATGCATGCAACAATTTTGAATTTTTACTTCTCTGTCTCTCTTGATGGTTTTTTCCCTTGCTCTTCATAGTTAAAACTAGCTCTAAGTACACTTAGGGAGGTAGTCATGGTCCCAAAATGCAGGCCATGGCTGCCCAGTCCCTCTTTGCCACGATGCATGCCTCCTTACATGATTTTTCCCAGTAGGCGTAAGGAGTTAGCCCTGAGACGCAATAAAATCCCGTCCTACCTTCGAGCCTTAATATAACACTTAGAATAAGGTAGTTTATATAAAAACTCAGTGCGCCCGTTAAAATATATGCAAGCAGGAGCAGTGACTTTTTTCTAAAGTTGATTTCTGTAGTGCTCACTTTATCGTAAACAATCTTTACCGTATTTTTGGTTATATAGAGCTTATATTTTATTTTGCCCAGAAATGATAATATGTCGTGTATAATTAATACGAATAAAAACAAGAGGGAAAATAGGTGTTTTGGTAATGCCTAGTAAAAAAAAAAAATCTTACCCAAAATATTATGAAACTAAGTTGGCACGTATACGGTGCGCTGTCCCTTTGTCCTCGACATAGTTGAGCTGTGCCTGCATCAGGCGGAGGAATATACTGCAAGTAGAACTGCAGCTTAGAAGTCACAGACACGTTACACGTCACTTTGCTACCTGCCAGTTTCGCTCATCACAAGCACTTTGTCTGCGCCACTAATGTCTGGTTGCACCAACATCTTCTCCGATCCTAGTTCCGAGCCAGGATTCAGTTCTATCTTGATTCCATTGTGAAAGTGTTGCACCAACCCAATTGCACGATTCTGGATCTCCGATTTGTCGATCTTGGTTCCAAAATGAGAGATCGAGATTATGTATGAGACAAATTTTGCTATTGTTTCGTAATATATGATGTCATCATGAATGTAGGCGTTGTATGCACACAATTTTTTCGTTTTTTTTAATACCAATGTTATTGAAGAAGGTAGCGTACATAGGTGTGCGATGTTTTATCTGTTTTAAGTGAATTATTGTTTTACGAATTTTACTAAATAATATTCCCAGTGCCTATAATGTTGTTGTAATTAACCACGAAAATAACTGTGATTATTCCTATCTGTTGGCGTATTTTCAAACTACATATGTCGCTGTTCTTTCGTGATCAAAAAATTCCTTGTGATAGCTAGTTTGTGCGGAAAATCAGTACATTTTATGATATTCTTAATGTCTTTTCCAATTTTATGTTGTGTTTGTTCGGAGGGATAAGCATAATTTCGTTCTTTCTTTACAAAACATTAATACATCTCCAATTAAATAAATGCATTTGAACTTAAACCTTTGTACAATGTCTCAATATTACATTTTGCAACAGTAAACAACAACAGTATCCATTTTTAAGCGATTTAAATATTCCGAAGAATATTTCTAGCAAATAAATACATTTAACAGTGCTTTTAAACACAGGGGAAGCACAAAGTCGTTATATGGACGAGGGGAATGAAGCCATGGTGGGGTAGGGGTACTCAGCTGATTTTACCCGTCTGCCATATTGGTGTGAGTCAATTTCTCGTTTTCTTCCATAATAAAGCATTGTGCGAATGTCGTTGACGTACTTTGAAATTGATATAAATGTTTATTTTGTGAGCTGAATCAAAATATTTGTAAAGAAATTGGTACGTATTGGGTGACATCTATCGGTGCTCACTGTTCTTTCGTGGTGAAAGCTGCCAGCTAATTGAAAATTGCATGTATAATGTTTGGTCGTAACAAAACTTCTAAAAAGTGTAAAACGTTTAAAGAGTGTTGAATTAACATTACACCGAAACAAACGCCTACAGAAAACTGCATTCATTTGGAGTAATTGAGTATCATGAGCTGTTCGTCTGTTGCTGCAATGAATGCATCTTCACCAAAAGCAAGAATTCAAGATCAAAAAAAGTTGTCCATCACCGAGGCTTCATATCTTACATACATGCTTAAATTTCAAGAAATCACATAATATGCACAGTACGTTGTAACTTTTACTGCAGGATTTGTGGTAAGTTATTTGCACAAAGTTAGTAAATGCGAAAATTGCCTTTCAACCCTAGTTGAGAATGGAAAGTTCCAGGAACCCTAACTAACCTAAAATATATAGGTGGTTTATTTTATGCATCAAGAGATGTTATTCAGCTATTAAATTGTCAGAAAAAAAACAAGCAAGACTGAGTTAGCAGAAAGTGGTGAAACATGCCTTCATGGTAGATTTACAGTAGGTAGGCTACTGTGCTGTGCAATGAAACATTGTTTGGATTGTGCAGATACATTTTTTATCACACTTTGTGATTATGTTCAAGACCAAAACAAATTTGACGAACATAAAATTCATTTCATGAGAGCTGTTTGCAAGAATTATGTTAAAGTGAGGGTGTAGGCCTACTATTTATGCAAAAACCCATTACCTAGGCCTACGGCTGAAATAATTTTTTATTTAAATTCTTTGGTTATTTGTTTTGTATTTATATTAATTTTATCAACAACTTGACTCATCAGCATAATGTTTATTACTCATGAATTGTGTGGCTGAAGTTCTTATTTGTTACTGGACATTTTGGAGAAGAGGCTGTAATGTTTGCTATGAGTGACTTTTTCATTATAGGCTGGCTACGGTAAACTGAGCACTTTCAAAAGCCCTACTTAAGATGATACGATCTACTTGTATGCACATTGTATACCCTTACACAATATGTATATTTAACATTGCCATGGACCTGATCACTTTATTTGTGTGTCAGTCAAGTGAAACGTCAAAATTGGGAATTAGAAAATTACATATTTTACGAATTTCTTAATTAATACACTTAAATGAGCCAAAAAAATCACAAAGCAAAAAATAATAATTTCAGTATTCACGAATGTTAACATAACAATTTTAAATCAGTGTTTAGACATGAAACTACTTCCCTTCAATCGTTACAAACTTTACTGGGCACGCAGGCCAGTCAGTGCGCCCGTAAAACTATATACGAGTAGGTAGGGGCAGTGACGTTATTCAAATGTTGATTTCAGAAGTGCTAACTCTATCGTAAACAGCCTTTAGTTATATATTTGTCACTTCGCTTTAAAATTTGCAGCATTATCTTTATCAGTGATCAGATTTACATCTGAAATTGTTTTTGTTACTGGACACTTCGAAAAATATGTTGATTATAATGATTGACTTACATTAGATTTTATATTGTATGCTATGTAGTGGGCAATTTGAAGGATTATGCACATGCAAGCATGACCTATATGTATCAAGCTATCAACAAACATAAACATTGTAATGACCCCTGTTAATAATAATGAAGGCGTTTATAGATACAAAACTACACAAATTAAAAACATTCGCATAACTACTGTTAGAACAACGAAGTATGGCACAAGAAGTATTATGGTTAATGTTGCAAAGCTATATAATAGTTTGCCTACTAATATCAGAGAAATAAAGTTCCCAAGTGTATTTTAAAAAGCAGTGAATAAGTAGCTGTGGATAATCTATGAGGAACACATTTGACATTTATGCAAACTTTAATTTTGCATAGGTTAGTAACCCACTAAGATTAATATTTAGCTATTACCAGATATTTGAATCCAGATTACAATAATATACATATATCAGAGGCTATGCACATTTATATTTTGTTGGTTATATATATATATATATATATATATATATATATATATATATATATGAGCACTGTAGTAATGTTACAACTAGATATAGTGCATTGTAGAATGTCAAGGATAAAGAACAATTTTGTTATGTTAGAGGTAACGTGCAATGTTGTAGGGCAACTTTCGCTTATCTCGTGTAGCTATATCACATAATATATTATGTGGGAATAATGTTAAGCTTCATTAAAATTCTTTTTTCTTTGAATGTTGTACAGATTGGAAATGCAAAATAGTGCTTTCTTTTACTTATCTTACAATTCACGTATTGAACTTTTGTTACTGTTGTCGTAAAATGTGTAAAGTAGGTGAAAATATTGTAATGCATTGTTGTTATAACAACTTTATGTGTAAAGAAATCCATGCAAAGCAGTAGACAGACGTGTATGTACAATCCCTGAATAGATCAGTGCTCTCTAGGACATTCTATAAATAAATTAAAAAAATAAATAAATAATCATGGTTTACTTTTATTAGTTTTGTTTTTGTAAAAATTAACTTAAAACTATGATAATTAATTATGAATATCAGTGATAATTTTTATAACTGACATTGCATGTGTTACTAGACACTTTTATGGATAGGCTGTACTGATTATTAACAGCGACTTTCATAAACTATGCATCTGTCAGTTGACTTCAAAATTGCAGCATTGTGTTTGTCAGTGATTATATATATATATATATATATATATATATATATATATATATATATATATATATATATATATATATCTGAAATTGTATTTGTTACGGAACACTTTCATTACTGTAGCTTTGAGTTTTGAAATTCACTTTAAAACCAGCAGACTTTTAATTATCAGTGGTCAGTTTTATATTAAAAATTGTATGTTGGTGGATATATTGATTATTATGATTGACTATCAATAGTTTTTAATTTGTAAATTGACTTAAAACTATCAGCATTGACAATGAATATCAGTGGTCAGTTTTATATCTGAAATTGTATTTGTCATTAAACACCTGGAAGGATATATTGGTTATTATAACTTTGCATATAATACAGATGACCATTTCACTGCACTTTTTTTAAATTTTTGCTACATGTTTCTGATTTGACTAACTGCTAATGTAAGACCAACTCTGTGACTGGTTCATTTTGTGCACATCTCACTTTATTTGACAATACACGACTATGTAAAAAAAAAAACTAAATAAATTTGCTAGAAGTCCATGATAAGATGAAATCTTAATATGCCCACAAGAAACCCTAAGTTGCCGTCGGCTGTGCTTGTACCGGCCGCCCAAGTGCAGGCACCCAGGGAGGCAAGCCGCCAGCACTTACGGCTCTTACAGTACCTTCATGTGTCTCATCACACAACAATTTTAGATTTCATATTCCTCAATAGTAACCGCTGCCAAATTCCGAGAAGCACATGCTTTTGCAAGTGCAGAGGTTATTAAAGGGAAATTTAATGACTTCTGTTAATTCACCTTCACTTATTTCACATCATGCAAAAATTTTCGCTGTCATATACCTCAATTCGAGTAAGGTGCCATTCATTTTTTATGGGTAAGACCTATAGGCTCTTTCGCTTAGTAACAACCAGATGATTTTACTGGCAAATAAAGTGCATAGTTATTGCAAGACCAAATTCCCATTATACTTAAATTTACTTATTTTAAAATACCACAAGCACAGAAATTGTGTTTTGCGCATACATCAAAGACTTTAAATTTGCCTTTTTTTTTTTTTTTGGAAGTGCCTTTTTATTTGATGAACTCTCTACTTTATTCTTCATATTTGACCTAATTAACCTCGGTTTTTACTCACATCAGTTGTGTGCATTAATCTTGCTTTAATATTTTGTACTTAAACTGCGCTATGGTGGAAAGAGCAGATTAGAAATGTTGGAGCTTCAGAAGAATTAAGTTACCAGACACCGGTATGTTTGTGCAGCAGTTTGACTAGTAAAAATAATTTATTAAGTAGTAACTTTACATTTACATGTAAAATGTCTTAACGTATTATGTCTCAAATGGACTCCATTACTCCCCCTTCTTTGCAAAAATATGTAGTGTAAGTCAATCTCTGATTTCTCAGGATAAAGAGTAATGTTACCATTTAAAAATCACCAAAATTTATCCATTTTCATGGTACCTACTGTATGGAGTTTTACGGAATGTGAATACTTGTTTAAAAATTCAGATATGTGACTCTATTAGTCTTTCTTTTGTATGTAAAGGTGCTTTGGTTAATCACTCCCAACGTACAGGTTGTTCATATGTGACCTGGTGAGTTTTACTTTCTTAGTAATTAATTACAGTATTGCAAAAATTAAAAAGAAATGTTTCGCTTAACCAATATTATTTCATTAGTCAATGCATTAATTTACCTCATGTAAATTACCTTATTGTTTGGAGCCAAATAATTTTAAAATTTGCCTCTTTACCGTTCATGTAGTGGCAAGGTGTATTGATTTCGTACGACATGTCAGCACTGATGCAGCGCTGTAGTAGCCTGTACAGCTGTGCTCTCTGTGTCTGTGCAGGTGGGAAATAGGTCAAAAGGATACTAATTTTAACATAAAAAAATGAAGAGGTGGAGTTACCCACTACTCACAGGTAGAAACACATAGATTAAGGAGCACGATACATTATTTATGCAGGTCCACAATCGCTGTGTTTTTCACAGAAAATCAACACATTGCAATGTTTCTGGAGTTGAAAAATGGAAAGGATTGTGTGTGTCAACATTGTGTACAATACCCAGCTGTCCGTAACAATATGGCATTTTGACAGTTAGGGTACGTGCTCATAACAACAGAACTAGCAGGAAATGGAAGAGGAATCTGCCATGGTCTTCATAAGGAACCTTCACAGCACTTTCCTGGAGTAATTTTGGGAAAACATGGGGAACTAATCAGGATGGCTGCAGGGCAGGTGATAAGGGATATTAAAGTGTCGAGTTGTATTGGGCCCCTAACTAAAGGGAGCCGCATCGTGGAAGGGAAAAAGTATTTTATTTTGGATAATATAAAGGGAAGGGGAGAGTTACAGCTTCCAAAATTTCTTTTGCGGCACTGGATGTCTGGACTAGGATTCCAACCAGTGCCCTTCCAAATGTGAGTCTAGTATTTTACCATTGCATCAACTTGCTTGGCCTGTGTTTAATGTGCTGAACTGGCATGTTGCTTTGATGTTTGAAGACATGCACCACTGTACAATGAGGTAGTATGCAGGTAAGGTTCCACTGTAGTTCAGTGGCTTGAGCGCTTGCCTCCCAGCAAAGTGATTAAGGTCCACTCCTGGCTGGGTATCTCCTGGATTTTTCATGAGGGAATCATGCCGGGCGATGCAACTGGTGAGTTTTTCAGGGACCTTCCTTTTCACTCACCTTTGCATTTTGGCGCTGCTTCATATTAGTTTAATTTTTCCTCAGCTCTAAAGACGTCCGCTGCAAAGAACTGCCCGAACCTCTTAAACAGGTGAGCATTTTTTCTTTTGGATCCTAAACATCATTAATAAGTATTTTTGCTGAGGCACAGTTGTAATAACCTTAATCGCACTTGTGTGTGTGTGCGGACAACTTTAGTTGGCTTTTTACTGAAACCACAGCAATCAATTTCATATAACTGATTTAAGTAAAATATAAATACGATTGATGAATATTGTTAAATATTATAATCACATAATGCAAATGTTAATTTGAAGTGTAGGGAGCTGGAAAAATCTAGGTCAATACTGGTATGGATGTGTTCGGTAGCAAAACAAGTTCAGTTCAATAGCATGCATGATAAACATGGTTGTGACTGCAGCATTTATTGTTATTAAACTTTCATAAAAGACAAGTGAATGTCCTCGCAGTTTGTACCAGGTGAATAACTCCCCTCTCTCCCCCCCTCTTTTAGACAATCAGGAAGTATGCTGTAGCATTGGCAGATGCTCTAATATACAGTAAAGCATACATCACTGATCCCAGTTTATGAAAAACAATCTTTTACTAGGGGCCTGATTGGACTCTCATAGATCTTGGAGGCCCGAATTTCTACTTGTATGGTTAGGCGACTTGGGAGCTAAAACTGATAATGTTTTCAAGACATTGGACTTGTCCCTGAACTTGAATATTTAATTTAAAGCAAACACCTATTTATGTAACAAAACTGAAAACTCTTGACAAAATGGGCTGGAACTTTATTCGAAAACGCTAGTTTTTCACGGCCAGGGCTTACACTTAGCTTTGTGTCATAGCTGGTGAGATGCGTAAAATTGTGCCTAGGTCTTACTGCCTTAGGCAAACAAACTTTTAAAATATACTAAAATTCTTCTGTCTTTGCAGGATTTGCCAGAATAAGGCCCAAATAAGTACGATATCTCCAGCACGTTGAAGCCGAAACTAGTTCATACAAAAATTGTATACCAAGGCCTACTGTGTTTCTGTAGAATAGGCCGCAATTTTTTTTCCGAAACTACTTTTCAGTCGCCGAAACAGCTGCCATTCCTTGCTAGAAAATACGTAAATTGCCATTTGCTTACATTCTAAATACACTTAACTGGATAGCATATCTGACTGCTTAACAAATTAATAACAAACGTCTCTATTTAAATTGATGTTGTTTGTTCAGAATGTAAATACGACCACCATATTGGTGTGAGCCATATCAGGTTTGTTTGGTTACCCTTTCTTAGGCACAGGCTATATCTGGACTCTTCTAACATCTTTGCTTTTAAATTTACATAACCTATATTCAACAGACTTGTATTCTTCTCGGATCGAGATTTCGAACCTCAAAATTCGGAGGATTGAAATGAAGTCCATCTCGATCTTCAGTCAAGCTCTGAACTCGAGTGGTGGAACAGTTTTCTGTGTCAAACTTAGATCCGATTACGGATCGAGTGTCGAGCCACGATGGTATAACTGGCCATAAGGCTCCGTGCGCTCAAGTCCCAGAAGCACAAATTGCTGGCAGCCACATGCCGCAAGTTACGTTGCGAACATAAAATATATTCAACGATGTCATTAATTATTGTAGTTGTGTGTCTAGAAGACGCATTGGTGTGTAGTTCAGTATAGTTAAACTACGTTACGTATACAACGCGCATTTCAATATTTAAGTATGCAAAGTAATGTTAATGTGTGCAAAGTTTGTTTCAATGTTATTAAGTCGCCAAATTTAATTTCAAACAATGGCGTAATTGTCGGACGGTTGTTGATTCGTTGCCTTGTGGAATCAAGAATGTATTTAGAAACGGGATATTATCGCACCAAGTTTCTAACAGCTGCATCAGTGCAGGCAATATAACAAGACAATCGCTTGTCACTTCACGTCGTTACTGGGCATGCAAACATACCCTTAAGGCGATGCTACAATTGTGCAGATACGTCTGCCCAAGCCGTCCGACCGTGCTGTTAGTCCCATATACTAAAGATGATGATGAGGTAGAGCTTTCTTCGTCTTGTGCGCATATACTCTACGTTGACCTACCCCAAACCAACATAGCTGTCAAAGTCAGGTGGTCAACAATGATTTATGTAATTGTTCATAACTTAATTTTTAAATCACAAGCACTTTCAAATTAAGAAAATACTGTCACCAATTTCAATTTAATTAAACTTCATTACAAATGGTTTAGAGGATGTCGTAACGTGAAATCCAGTCAATGCCGTTGTTGCTAGTCGTGTAGGCAGGAAAGAAGTACAATGTTGGACACACGGAGACTGGTTGTGCGCAGCCAGCGAGACACCCAGCTCTACCTCATATCATTTTAGTCTAAGGTCAGTCCACACATATTTCCGATTACGAAGGATGCCTGATGGCTGCAGTTAACACTACTGGTCGCCATTTTTGTTTTCATTTTCACTATATCATTTGATGCTTGTTTTGACATTTCTTCGCCGTATGTAATTATGCATGCCATTGATATTATATAAAAAAAACCTTAGAATACCGTTTATCTCTTCATTTTGAAACAAGCGAATCTATTAGCTACAGAGTAGGTTACGTACGCACCTTACTTTCGTTCGCTTTCTCTTTCATGTGTATTAACAAAGCGTCTCATTGGCCTCGGTGCTGATGACGTCAGTTGTTGATGACTGATCCAGTCCTTTCTGTCTGACCACAGTCGGTCTTTACTTCACCTCAAAACTGCTTCGTCATCATCTGACGTCGCACTGACACGAACCAATCAGATGCTGTAACGGTGACGACACGGTCAACTCAGACAAATAAAGACACACGCTTCTACGCAATTGTGACAGGCTCTTTAGTGTACACAATGTGCCAGAAACATGCCGTATACATGGCACTCTTGGGAATACACAATTTTTTGTTTCTATGTGTGTCAAAGTTTAGTAAAAATGTAATGTAGGCTCCTATTTCTTTCGGTTGGTTTTTTTTAGAGATTTTTCACCTGCAAAATATTGTACTCAGGGCTCTCACACGTGGAAAAAAAATTTCAAATGTCCTAGTCAATTGAAGTGACGTAAGGCACTCCAATTTAGAGTGTTTGTAATATTTTTCTGGTTTAGAAGCCTGAGGTGTTGTCTTTGTAACATCGCGGATTGTTGGGGTTTTATTTACATTTAGACATAGACATTAATATTATATATACATTTTAAGAGTACTTGCTTATGTTGTCATTTATTTTGACATCCTTCCAATTTATGTTTTAAAATATGAATTAACAGTATAACCTTTGGTTTATTTTAATAGTTATTTACAAAGAGATTCATTTGTTTATAGTCAATATTCTGTATTAATGTTTGTTATTTTTCATTTCTTCCTAGAGAGTATATATTAATTAAACGTTTATTAAACATAAAACAGACATTAACGGAAAATACCTCAAAAGATAGGTTCTTAGGTGAAATGTCTGAACCTTTTGAAGTCAAAACAAGAGTCCGACAAGGAGATGGACTACCACACCTTTTGTCCAACCTTGTTCTGGAAAAAGTAATCAAAACCTGGGAGAAAGAAGTAAAAGGAATAACCATTGACAGACTACTGAAAACTAAACTTCACCTGCGGTGTTTGGCCTCTGCAGATGATCTAGCAATTCTCTCCAACAACAGGCAAGAAGCAATCTACTCCCTTGAAAAACTCCATGAAATTTCAGCTAAAACCGGACTCCAAATCTCATATGTTAAAACCCAATCTATGGATGGATCCTCTCGGTACCAAGATGGACAACCTATGAAAACTCGATTCGACAAAATTTCTCAAGTAACTAAATTCAGGTACCTAGGAGAAATCGTTCAACCTTCAGGATTAAATCGCGGAGCAAACAACGAGAGAATATATAAATTACAAAAAGCTTATAGAATCACCCGGAACAGATATAACAAAAAATCAATATCCCGAAATGCAAAACTAAGACACTACAACACAGTAATCAAACCGGAGGCATTATACGCATCCGAAACTTTGATTATTGGGGGCGGATCACTTATTAAAGATATCGAAAAGTAAGGAAGAAAATTTTTTAAGGAAAAGCTCAGTCTGTACAGGGGGAATCTGGATGAAAAGTAAATATCATGAGCTCTATCAACATTCTGAGAAAATTTCAGACACTTTCAGTAAAAGACGACTGAAATTCTGCCGTGACATTGCCAGAATGAATAACAGACTAACCAAGAGAATTCTCGACCTTGCCATCTCAATGAAAGTGAAGAACAATTGGCTGCTTGAAATGGAAAGAGACCTCCAGGAAATTTGAATCACAGGAGACATCATACAGGACAGATGCAGATGCGGAACTCTGGTCAGCAGCCATCAATTTGCCAACAAACCGAATATTATAAGAAAGAACACTTGGACAGAGGAACATAGGAAGGACCTCAGTGAGAGGATGAAGAGATTTCGGGAAAAGAAGAAAGCAAACACATCTGCTAAATAAGTTCAATCGCGCTCCTCGGTTGGGCATAATGATAGAAGAAGACGAAACATAAAACTATCCTGGTTGTCTCTTATCTCGCCATTGCTGAATGGCGGAGAAATGTGTCATTGTCAGACGACAGCGAGTCAGAGGACATGAGACAACATAAGTAAAGCTGATGAAAATTAGAACATAATTTTTCTTTAGGATCAATCCTCACAACCTCAAAGAATGGGTGTGTTTTAAGGACAGGAATATTTTTATGATTTAATATAATGAAAATGCTGCAAGATGTTTTCGTAATATGAAGAACTGATAACTGTGAAATAAGAAGAAATAATTTTATTGTATTTGAATGTGAATAGATTATAAGAACACGAAAGAATGATAATGAATATTTTATTTTTGAGAAAATGAAAGAATAATTATATGAATACTGTATACATGAGAAGCAGAGAAAAAAGAATAATTTGTTAAATGTTTGAGAAGAAGAACGATGTAAAAATTAAAATATATTGAGAACCTGAGAATGTCAACGTAATTGTACTGAAATGCAACATTGCGATGCCCTTCCCTAAAGGCGTGGCAGTGGGGCTTATGCACACCTATTAAAGAACCAATCCACAAAGAAAACAGAAAAAACTACACAAGATATATTTAAAAATTTCTGATTGAACAGACAGACAAACACATGACTTCCTTGGCATAACATGTATGATTTATGTGTATAAAGGTATAAAGATTTTCCATCTGCACACGGGAAAAATCGACAAATTCAGAAGTTTTATTGAACTGGTCACCCAAAAAAGTGAACACTAATATTGTAATTAAATATCATATACACTCAAAACTATTTATACAATGGTACCATTTTAAATATATGCAAAATACAAAAGCCCAATAAAAGCATTACTTGGTTATGCTAGAATCCCACATACATGTGGTGCTTGGAAACAATGGTAATCTAAAACTTGCGTCTCCATCGTGTCACCTAACAGGAAACCATGTGACTCAACTTTACTAGTGTCCTCACAAGAGAAGTACTAATTATTGTGTATTATCGCATCCATAAAACTCTTTTTAAAATACCCTAATTTAAAACATGTATTTGACATTCTATTTTCATATTTTCGGCTTATCTTATCATGCTTCTTAATACTGAACATTTATCTGTTTCCTGGCAAAAATACAAAGTCTAAAACTGAGTATTTTCTGATTTCCTTATTTGTAAGCGTATGCAACTGACATTTTTGTAAAAGCCAAAACAACTCAAATGACTCTAAATTTCCCATTTTTACACTTTAAAAGTTTTCCGCTGTCGTAAAAACATGGATGATGAATATTTGATTAGCGGATTATTTCATACAGAAAATTTCTGTCTTTTATTTCTGAAATACCTCATTATTTCTAACTAGAATGATTTAAAAGACTTCATCCTGAAAATGGCCAGACGGGCCAGAAATATTATTTCTTTTACGACATATTTTTAAAGTACTTAACTGTGAGCTAAACATCCAGGAGTGCCGGTCTCTGCCCACACGACAAAACTTCTGGCGTTATATGCTAAAATTCTACCCCTCCCAAGGAGGGTGCAACGAGAGTCCGGCCAATCAAGGCCCATGGAACTCTCGATAACATTCTATTACAGTCAAAGATATTGGCGAACAGTCACTTCCGGGGCCACAGTTCCTGCCACGTTTTTAAACATACGGACGCGCAACCACTGCGACTGCAGCGCTGTCTGATGCAAACAGGTCAAACTATCACCTACACTCTGCTGCCAGTCTAGCTCGAGTGCGCGAAGCCACCGCAGACGATGTCCAACTGCCGGGAAACACTTTGCTGCTGCACGAACGTCGGCCTGCCAGGGCACGCCTTTCGTCTTAGAACATCGCTTGCGTGAACAATTGAGGGTGAAAAGTCACCAAATAAGTTATTTTATAATTCTAGGTAGCAACACACACATATTTTTCAGGGAAAAGTTCGTCTATGCTGATTGTAGGTCACGCGCCGCACACATAGTCTGCCTCATCGCGCTGATGTCGAAGCAGGCAGGCAAAATGGGAGCAGAGAAACTCTGTTTTATGAGGCGCGCTCCTCACCATCTTTTGTAAAATAATTATCACACTAAAATTGAGAGTACAACTGTTAAGGCCTAGGTTTGACCTGCCAGCTGTAGTGATGGGTTGTGTGTTTCTGTGAGTTTTCCGTTCCCATTACAAGCGAAGAAATCAATTTGCAGTGGCTTAAGTTATATCTTCCCCAGTTTTTGGTCTTATACCTGCATTCCAAAAGAAAAATGTAATGCAAACTTTATTCCTGCATTTTCATCTACATACCTCTTAAGTAGATCTTCCATGGTTCGGGCACTAAGTATTTTCAAAGGGACAGCAGGTATCTGGGAAGAAGTGTGAATATTGTGTCAACCAGTTGCTCATGCTTTCTCATTCCAGTTGGCAGTCGGCCATGTTGTAGGTTTATATACATGGTCATTGCCCAAATATTGTTTCCGCAAGATAGAATGAGTGTAGGTTTCCTGGATTGAAAATGTAAGAGTGGCACAAGTGTCATTTAATAAATTCATGTGGGTATCCCCTCCGCCCATCCCACAAATCCTCCTGCCGTGTGTATGTATCCCCACACCCCTCCCCATCACTCCTGGGTTGTCATTGGCCACACCCTCTGCTATCCCCAGGGATGAGTGCTGTGATTGGCTGTTGGTTGGTGGTGGGGTTACCCCTTACTTCAGATGGGTGAAGGCGCGGCTGCCCCTCCTTCCCCCGAGGTGTGCTGTGATTGGCAGTTGGTGCTGACAGCAAAGAATCACAAGGGACATTTGGGGAGAATATGTTGCCTCTTCGGTGCCTTGTAAACGACTGAGCTCTGATGAGGTTGTACACAAGAGGGAATAAGGGAGGAGGGTCGGTTACTGCAGAGATGTTCACTCTTCGGTGGTCGACGAGTGACTGATGAGGTTGTGATGGGTGAGTGGGAGCTGAGGTAACTAGTAATTGCACAATAGAATAATTACAAATCAAGTACAGAGGATATCAAACAATTAGTATCCGATCAATGAGTAATTTTACTAACTACTTGTAATGAGTAATAAGCAATTGCACATTGAAAAAATTATGTGTAAGGAAAGAGGTATTTTAGAATTAACGATTAAACAATTGTGCATTTACAATCAATAAGTACAAGCAACAAGAACTGAGAGAATAATTACAATTACCAATTGCACAATTGCAAGAAATATTTGCATGTTTGCTCGCTACCACTCCTCACTGCATACTGACCTGAGATTGTATTTGACATTAATTTTATCCCCGCAGGTTATTTGCTCTGCCACGTGCCACTGGCAGCCCACACACCGCTCAGTTATCCTGCATGCCACCGACCAAGCGAATTCCCCAACTGTAACCGGCCCCAGCACATAAACTGCTTTAACTTTACCACTATTTAAAAAAAATATTTATTAAATGAAGACTGCCTGACATGTTTCGTTGTTTCGTCATGCAATCCCTGTTTCTCACCATTTCAGTAAAGTATTATGTAGTATCCTAACCCTAAAACTCTCTAGGGTAATTTTATATCACCTAGCAACATTTTAATATTAAAAGAAGTAAGAAAATTTGCCACCGTGTGTAACTGCCAGAAACTCTTTTCTCGAATGTATGAATTATAAGCTATGACTAGTGTTGTGTCAGAGTGAGACGCTCTATAACTCTTAACTACAGTGGTGTGGAACCTCTATAGATTTGAATTAACTCCAATTTTGTATCTGCTTTGAAGTGCTCAACACTTATTAACAAATTTCACTATAAAACTAATGTGTCTAGATCAGGCATATTCAGTGAATGTTTATTTTCACACAAGTTCTATTTAGTTATAAATTTTTACATTTCATGGAATTCCAAAATGCAAACAGATTCCTAATAGAGTATTAGAGCAATGAATAACTACATATAAGTAGTATTTATGTTTCGGTTCGAGACTCGTCAAGGCTACTTAAATTTTAACTGCATAACAAATAATCCGAATCCGCAAACATCGTATCACACACTCTCCTCTATAAACTTTTACCATTGTACTCCAATAACGAGTTCGCAGGCGACCTATGCGACAGCAGATGGGTTGGTACGCCTAGCTATCCACTACTCTCATCTGACTTCATCTCTGGAAGGGAGAACATCAGCTCTCCGTGAGTCCCGAAAGACACAGAGGTTCGCGAGATAGGTTAGACTGGGACTAAGCAAACCTCCGACACACATATCTACGCATACGATATAACAAATAACGTTTCCTTACACTGATTTAATTTGAAGTATATCTCTATAGAAAAACCATCTATTCAGTATACATTTTTTATAATTTACTTCATAACACATTAAATAAATAAAACGAAATCTTATTACATTTACTCAAACCATGCTTCACCGACATAATTCGGAAACCAATTAACATTATAATTTTATGTCCAAAGTCAATATTTTCGATGGTACTACAATATTTACTACATTTAGCAAACATAAATTTTTATTTCAGGCAAAAAAATTCCATAATCAAAGAATGTTTGTTAACGCTTGCTCTTTTTAGCTTTTGGTTCGACTCCCTTTGAGGATACTTTGATTTTAACCACGTAACAAGTATTTACACAACTATGCTATGAGTAATGCGATTTAAACCTTGCTTCACCTCCCAAAATTGTTAAATTTTATTTAAATATAACTGAATGGGAATGCTTCCGCTTCGAAAACACTCAAAGTTAAAACAACATATAATATTCACTACTGCAACCTCAACGAAGATACATTTTTCGATTTAAAATCCTTGGTAAAGGTAAACACGCGTGTATCACTCAGTAATGCCAATGTTTGTTTAAAACCCCATTCATCTTAAATATTAAATACTTGTTTAAAAGTAATGTTTTTTTCATCTAACAATCTGTTAAAGACAAGTTAATTTAATATAGTGTATTAACAACTACCCCAAAGAAAGGTGTGTAGATTGCTTTAAAACATAAGGAACGCACTCGGCTTCCTATCAAATAATCAGTGCCCAGAAGAAAAACAGTTTCGTATCCTGGTAGAGAAGCGAGATATGGAGAGAGGCGCCGACACAGTGAGGGCGACCGCAGCGCGAGGTCGGTGTGGCGTTAGGGAGAGGACATTAGTTTCCCCAACCACCGAAAGGCGCGCGCAAGCTGGCGAGACAAATACCCTCGCTGGGGTCATTAGAGGTGGTCTCTGTGCTCCAGAGGTTAACAAGGTTAGAGCCTATTACACTTGCATTCTGGTACACTGTCGCACATAGACAGAATGTACCTTGATTACCATCCCCATCTCTCCGAACATATATTGTGTAAAATGTTTACGTAATATTTAAATCAAAATAGCTTACACATATATAATTAAACTACATTTGTTTGTTAATACATTTAACCTATGTTTATTTGTAATTACGATAAAATATTTCTAGGAGTGTGTAAAATATTTGCTATTTGGGTGTAAAATGTTTGGTAGTATGGCAAAATTTTGGTATTTGGGGAAAAATGTTTTCTAGTAGTGTAAAATATTTGTTAGTTGGGGATGTTTACTTCGCATTTTGATAATGATTTGTATATGCAAATATGTAAATATTGTGGGATGGACATTCTAGCGTACTCCTATGTAAGTAGGGGAAAGGTTAACTATAGTCCATTCCCCATTGGAAGCTACTTTCTCGGAGCCCTGCGAAATATCTACTTGCAGGCCCGTTTCGTATCCTTTCGCCAAATGTAAACAAATATTGCAATGTGACTGCCATGTAGCATCTGTCAAAATCAATGTTTGCATGCCATTGTGTGTGTACATGTGTTCGTATACTTTCGCTACACGTAAACATAAACTTTGAAATGTGACTTCTACTTTTATACCTGTCAAATGTGTTGTTTACTGTTTACAGCTTTTCAAAGAATTCTGTCTTAGGTTGACATGTTTTGCCTAGAGTGTTTCTTCAAAGGTTGATTTTCATAAGTCGCTTCCAATCGGGAATGGACTATATATGAATTGCTAAGGAAATGAGGTGTATTGTGTAGGGTGTAAAAATTTCGGCATTCGCTTGGAGTTATTTCGGGGAAACCACCACGGGAAAAGAATGAAATCTGAATGCTCTGGTTGGAAGTCGAACCCACGTCCTTCTGAATATGGATTTATATAGTATTTGCCTACGCATGTTATGCTAATAATTGTTTATCGACCACTTTTTTTTTTAAGTTTTGCATAAAAATAATTTTTAACCTTACATGCTACATCCTAGATTAGTTTAATTTAACAGGATATGCTTTCTCATATATGATATTTTCTCTTTGTATATTAGTAAGTTCACGAAATGTATAAATGGATTTACTTCATACAGTTTGTGAATTAGTATGTGTGACTGTGTGTATGTGTGTTTGTGTGAGTGTGTTTACATGTAATGATTGGTAATAGAGATTGTTAGATACTCATTTTATGTGATTTTTTTTAGAATATTGGTGAAGTATACCTACATGTTATGAGATATTTCGGATTTACTCCTACAAGGGGTAGAAACTCGCATGGAATTCAATGCAAGTAATGTTATATAACTTTTAAGCATAATCGCTATATATATATATATATATATATATATATATATAGGAAATGAGATTTTGTCCCAGTAAATCTTCAGAATAATGTATACCAATGTAGAATAGGTTTATGTTAGTTTAAGAAAGAGAATGCATTAAGGAAGCATGAGATTAATTGCAAAATTTCCTTAACAAGAACAAGCTGTACTTCGAATATGTCGGCTCCATCTACTTTGAAAGAGAAAATACATAAACTTCATCAGCGCAAAGGGAAATTTACTTTGAAAATTGGGAAGACATAAAAAATGTTTTTTTTTCTTGGCAAAGCGTATGTTAATAAATATTTTGGCGGAAGATATCTGCGTGTTTGTTTACTATTCATATACAACTTATAAAATGTTTACTGTCATACGAAAATGGAGATGGTTGTGAAGATATGTTGGTTTCCTGGAAATCAGTAGCGATTTTTTTGTGAAGTGAAGTATTTTACCATGTACCATCACATGAGGGGTAATTGTATAAGGACGGTTGAGTGTGGTGTATATATCAGCATGGACGATTATTAACAAGATAGTCTATATGTGTTAGAGAAACAAATCGTACAATTTCGATGCAACTTTTAATACAATAGTGTTTGTTTTTTATAAGTTCTGTATATACATTTGTGGATATATTTGTATTTCTGTTATATATATATATATATATATATATATATATATATATATATATATATATGTACTGTTTTGAAGGATGTAATAAATATGAATGTTATAAATCATTTTTATTTGGTATGATTAATGCTTTTTTCTTAGTTTGTTTATATATATATATATATATAGTATGGGAATGGTTTGAATTTATGTTAACACGGGATCTGAATTTTTGTCATAGAAGCCATTTTAATCATAGAAATACTTTATGTATTGAGTTATGATCACGGGGTGTGGAATATTTGAGTTGACGGAATGCAATATGATTACAGAGTAAAGAAAATTTATCAAAAATTTGGTTGGTTTTGGAAATTTAGTAGGGTACGTGAATACAAAATTATGTAAAGAGTTAATAATAACCCTAGAACAATTTCGGCAACTTGTTTTCATAACTCAACCATAATGGGAAAAATTATGTATTGGGTGAGCTGAATATTTAATTTGGAATAAGGGTTTCAGTTTATTTTAAATGTTTGTATAAAACAAGATTGACAAAGAAAAATATATTATTTACAGTTCAGGTAGATACGTGTGAGGTATTTTTAATTGTAAGATTGTGGTTACCTATTATGTAACTATATGCTTGGAGAAATGAGGGTGCTAATCTAAGTACTTTCTGTCTATGTGCGACAGTCTGCCAGAATTCAAGTAAGATAAGTTATAACCTTATTAACCGTGGAGTACAGACCACCTCTCATGACCCCAGCGAGGACGTTTGTGAAACGTGGATTATTTTTTCTAACTACCCTACAACTAGAGATGATGGAAAAACGCAAAAAATTTTTGAGCCAACATGTCTTCGGTAACACTATAGCTGGTTTATCCTTTTATGACTGCATGACCAAGGTTTTGACGCGGTCAAGTTGTTTGCAGGCCAATTACAAATATTCTTCTTTAGAGTGTCAGAATCCTCATTGGCCCAGTTAAATGGGATAGTAGCATCATACATGCATGACGGCCAACAAGAAAATGAAACTGTCGGAAATATGTACGGTACGTTGAATCCTAGCAAACAGCGAACTTTTCCTGCTATAAACCATCATATCTACCTATAGCTAAGTGTTAAGTGGAAGCCCGGTGGTTAGGGCGGAAGCTAATTTCGTTTCAGGGCGAACCCCTTACGCCTGCAAAGGAAGGAAATCATGCAAGGGGAAGGAGACATGCATCGCGGTAGAGAGGAATTGGGCAGCCAAGACCATGTGATAGGAGTCATAATTACCTCCCTGAGTGTACCTATAGTTAAGACAATAACTAGAAGAGGCTGGGAAAAACCGGCAAGGGAGATGTAAAAACCCAGTCAGTAGGAGAGAATTCAAAATTTACATACACTAGTTAGAAATGCTATGTGAGATAGATGTTAGATAACATTATTTATTAGTAGAGATGAAAGACTAGCAGAGAGGGGGCACTTCACTTGAAATTCTTCAGTTTTACGCTCACCGTGAATGCTAATGAAATAATTGCTATTATCAGGTCGGCACGCACGCGCCTGTTGGCGACTGGGGAAACTAACGTCTTGTTTCTAACCCCTCGCCGCCCTAGATGGCGACCACCCTGTCTGTGTCGGCGCGGCGTCTCTCCAAGTCGCGCTTCTCAACCAGGAAAGGAAAATTTAGTTCGTCTGGCCAATGAATATTTGATAGGAAGGCGAGTGCATCCCTCATGTTTTAAAGAATATTCGGCATTGTTAATACAATACATTTCATTAATGTGTGCTTAAAAGAATGTTAGATAAAAAGTACATTACTTTTACACAGTGATTTGGTATTTAATGTTTAAGATGAATGGATTTTAAACAAACGTCAGCATTACTGATTGAAACAAGCTTATTTACCTTCTTCGGGTTTTGAATTAAAGGAGCCCAGTAAACAAAGCTGTCTGCAAAGTGTCGGAAAATTGTCGACCCGATACCTGTAGTGTCTGCAACTGTCAATTCAATTGCAGAAGATAGCCTCTGACAACGGCGTGACGTCTTTTTTGAGACAGATCGCTAGACGTTAGAAAAAAAGACAATTGTCTACTGTATTTTTTAGGATAACAGATGGATAACACCGAAAATATGTCGGCATGATATCGCAGAGCAGACATGTTGCAACCATCTTAAAAATGTTTTTGGGCTGATTCCCATACAGCATCTTGGTTTTTTCGGTAAGCTGGCCATTATCTTATTTATTCCGGCCAGGTAACATTTTCGAAAAAGGCTCTTTATCGCAATAAAGATATAAATGTGATGTCTTTTAGCCAAAAAACTTTTGGAAAGTGTTTTGAATAGGCAAGATGTTAGCTAGCTCTTAATGGCACGATGTCTTTTTTGAGACTATGTGTTAACCATTAGCATGTTTTTTTTTTTTCCGTGATTATATTTGTGTCACGCGGTAGCCCATGGAATTTGTTAACTTTGAAAGATTTTTCAATTGTACAATCATCTGACACATGAATTAAAAACTAACAAAATCTATTTTGTTTGCAAGCCTCTGAAGTAATAGTTTTCAATAATCCGTGTTTTAAAATTATTTGTTATATTGTCATGGAATTTATACATTCCTTTATAATAATTTGTGTCATGATATATTTTTAATTACTGGAAACTATATATTAGTATGCTGGACTGTCAACTCAAGATTCTTAGGTTTGAATCCCGCACTCGGCAAGCAAAAGATTTTCATATCATACAATGTGTTGAGAGGTAAATGTAATGAATATATATAAAGAGGAAATTACAATTACTAAACTTTTTAATCGAAATGTTAATGTTTTTCCATGGTTATACTGTTTATTTCTGGACATCATGCCGCTGCAGGCCCGGCATGGTAACGACATCCAGCCGACACTGTCGGCCAACAGTTAGCCACCAGTCCATATTTCCATCGGGCCGCTTCCGCCATAAGACAGCGGGCTGGTATCAACTGGCCGGAGTTTGTCGGCTAGTTTTTACCGATCCGATTCTGGCCCGTATTTCCGTGTTTACTGGGATTTGACAGTAAGAAATGTATTTACATTCGTTGAGTTTGAAGTAATGAATATTTCAGTATGTGTACATTTTGGGGGTTTCGAAGCGCAAAGTATTCTCACACAGTCATATTTAAACAAAACTTAACAGTTTTGGGAGGTGAAGAAAGATTCAAATCGCTATATGCATAGCATAATTGGGTAATTACGTGTTACCTGGTTAACATCTAAGCATCGTCGAAGGGGTCGAACCAACAGCAAAAAAGAGCAAGCCTTATCGAACAATCTTTGATTATGGAATTTGGTTTTCTGAAATAAACAAATCCTGTATGGTAAACGTAGAAAGTACCAAAAAAAAAATTATTTTTAACATAAAACATTAATGATAGTTGGTTTTCGAAGCAAGTCATGGAAGAATGTTTTGAGTAAATGTAGTATGTTTTGTTTTAATGTTTTTGGCGTTATTATGTAGTAAATTAGAAAAATTAATATTGAAAAGATTTTTTCTGTATATCGATATACTTCAAATTAAATATGTATAAGGAAATGTTATTTGTTATATCGTATGCTGTGAGATGTGTTTCGGAGGTTTGTTTAGTCGCAGTCTAACCTGCCTCGCCAACCTCTGTGTCTTTCGGGACTCACGGAGATATATTCTCCCTTCCAAAGATGAAATCAGTTGAGGGTCGTGGATAGCTACGTACCCGTCTGTTGTCGCATGGTTCACCAGCGACGTCGGTGTTATGGTGCAATGGTAAAACTTTCTACCGGAGAGTGTGTTTGGCGCCAAGTTTGCGGTGTTGGATTACTCTCATGCAATTAATATTTAAGTAGCCTTGGCGATTCTCGAACCGTTGCAAAAATACTAATTATATGTAGTTATTTATTGTGTAAATATTCTGTTAGGAATCGATTTTCATTTGGGAATTCTGTGGAAATAAAACATAAGTATAACTAAATAGAACTCGTGTGAAAATTAATGTGTACTAAATATGCTTGATCTATACACATTAGTTCATTAGTGAAGTTTGTTAATAAGTGTTCAGTACCTCAAAGTAAACAAAAATTTGGAGTTTATTCAAATCAGTAGAGGTTACACATCACTGTAGTGAAGAGTTAGAAAGCTTTGGTATGATGTTTGTCAATGTGGTTCCGACAATTCTATCTGACTTTTACTATAAATACTTATTTTTCACTGTTTAATATTTCTATATATTTTATTTTATTTATTCTTAGGGCCACTAATTTTAATTTAATTGTATTAGTATAAACAATTACCGAGGACCTGCATGTAATATGATTGTTAACCTTGTCCGTACACAATGTTCGAGAAAATATCAAATAAATCTTGAAAATCTTAATAGTAACTTATGAAATATAAGTAATATCCACATACAATTTTTAAAACAATTATAAATGTGGAAATTATGGTAGGTAGCGAATCCAGACATTTTAAACGAAGAACTCAATGTCTAGAGAGAGATTAGCTTCGTGTTTGTGTACGATCCTGGCTGGCTTGCGTTGCCGGAGGGTTGACGAAACGCTTCACGTTTGAGGGGAAAGTTAGAGAGAGAGAGAAAGGGATAGAGCGCTTTCTGTCTTGTGGCGCTTCCTCACTGTTATTTTCTAACTAATCATTCACTCCAGCACATTGGAGCTCTGCATCTGGGCTCTACTGCCCCCCCCCCCCCCCGGCTCCTTATCAAAAAGAGAGTGGTACGAAGGGGCAAGAAAGGCGTATTTGTCAATTCCCCCTGTTCGTGTCGCATGCGCTGACTTTGTTGGCAAAGCAACGCGGATTGTTTGAAGGCGTTTGATTCTTTCATTCCATCAGGCTAATGACATGGATTTCTGCAAAAATCTAAATTTTAACTAGAAAAGGAATATTAGAAACTTTCTGAAAATATTTGTAGGCCGAGACTAACGCTCCTGTAGTAGTTGAGGTCGTAGAGTGTGCATTGGGATGTGGGTCGGACAGTTAGAGACATAGTTCGGCACTCGCGGATACCCAGTTCAATTTTCCCTATATTAGCCACTTCACAAACCCTCCGAGTTAATGTCATATGAGGGAACATTTACTGACGCAATGGGAAACAGGGGTTACATGAAAAGCATGCCAAACAATCTTTTTCATTCATATATATTATTAAAGTAAGATGTGACGCGGTGATGTAAACTTAACACACGAATTTGGGGCTAAGTTTTAACATAATCTTTATATATAAAATACATTGTGCGTGACTAAACCTCATCATCACTGACAAACCACTGGCCCAATTGAGACTATATTCACACCATATGTTATTGAGGTGGCGAGTAAGGTTTTTAGTTATGTTTCATTCCGATAGGTGGTACTGGAGTCAAACATCTATATTTATGGGCCGATTTTGCTCATACTTGCAGGAATTGTTTGTTGATCTAAAATAAATTGTTTTGTTGTGCTTTGCATTTGGTAGATTAGAAGCGCATTTACAACCCTAACACACTTATATTTTTAGTATATATTTTAAAATACTAACATCAAATTAGTTTTAGGGAAGAGGGCTATTAGGGGAGACCGGGGCTAGTTGTCACAAAATTCACTTTTAATTTTTTTCTTTTAACACGGTGAAATTTTTTCACAAATACTATTTTGTATAATTGATTATATACATTTGTCTGTCACATAATATTTTTTACAATTGAATAAAACAGTGTTAAAATATAGTTATTCGCTTTCAAAAGCAAAGTCGACAAATGTGACAACTTACCCCATCGTCGGGGCAAGTTGTCACTTAAGATGGGGCTAGTTGTCACATACAAAACATACAAACATACATAGTATAAACTAAAACATCTTAATTGCTACACAATTCGTAAGATGTACAAAACTTTAAAAACTATATAGGAAGGAAGGGAAACCTTGCGAAAAAAGCAATTGGGGCTTCCATACGAATTTAAGGTTGATATAGCTAGCGCGGATACAACTTGTTAATTTCTCTTGTGAGATGGAGGCTACTGTAACTGTTCTGCAAACACAAAACCAATCTCGTTTAAACTCTGATAACTAAACACACAAATCCTTAACTATAGTTTAGTCTGAAGTATCAGAGTCGCAGATCTGGCAAAAAAATAAAACAGCTGTGATCCACTTTTCTGTGTGCACTTTTAATGGGACCATGAGTGACACTGAACACGCCTCCCCCATTCTTCTCCTGGCACGCTCAGACCAAACGCTTCTTCACACACTAAACACAATGTGTCTTCAACTTCAGATGATGCATACGGCTGAGTAGAGCTTTCAGGGCCTTTTCTCGGATTTTAAAGACTTGTTCTTTCCGCGGAGATCTAAATGCAAAACTTTTCTTTTACTGGCGTGTCTGTCAGGATAGCAGATTATCTCTTTTCTTTCGGGAGCCTTGGGAAACGGTATGATATCTTGTGGTGAAACATGGGAAGTAGAAAGTTTCGTGCTTAAATCCTGCTGTGGACTTGAAGGAGCATCGGTAGAAGGATGCAAATCAAAATTGTCTTTTTGTAATGCAAGAACTAATGAAGAAGGATCTGGCCTGTCTGTCACATAGCTTGGCAGAAAGTCTACTTTAGAAAAAAATGTTTTCGATTAAGAGGGCAGCTTTTGCAGATCTTAGTAATAAATCAGGGAATGGCGTTTTTCTACCCGTTTTCCGTTTGTATGTCCTCACAATCTGCAAAGCTAAATACGTTGCTTGGTTATGTGTATATTATTTTCTATAAAATATAATTTATAATAATTATATTTTCCTATTAAATGATGAGTTGCACTATTAGGTTAAGTGGGCCTTTATACCTTATATTATCACTATGAATGCACGCTCACCCTATTGATATAAACATCAAACAAACATAGTCTACGTGAAACCTTGATGTGGGCATTGTTGCCGACACAGCATTCGGTAGCTCATGCTATTTAAATAAATACGCCACCGTTTCCATTTATTTTCGTAGTTCGATTAAACGATAAAACTATACTGAAGTACATTGCCCCGGTACATTTATTTATTTCTTTTAAAGGAAAAAAAGGGGGGTGAATTTTATAGTGAAATCACGAGCTTTATTTAAGTATATGAGCACCAAGACAGAAATAGGTGGTTCGGAGTACCTCTTTTTATGAGGTCCCATGTTTAAATGTTTTCCATAATTAGGCTACCTCTGTCGAAACTTGCATATTTAAAACACATAAAGTATTTATTTTATACACAATTGCAGATAAAATGTTTCTCCGAGGTATATGGGGTATGTTGTCACAGTGACAACTAACCCCGCGTTTTTTGTGACAACATACCCCAAAGTGTCACATTTCACTTGTTATTCGCAGCTTTCTACAAAAATGTTATACATGAAAGTTGAGCTACGTGTTTTTAAAGCTACAAGTACGTATAATAAGAAAATATAATTTAATATCTTACTTTTTTCCAGCAAAGTTGTCAGACTCACACACGAAACATGCATAGTCTTAACACGCTACTAAACCAAACAAATGTTCCTTCTCAAGTAGCTAGAGCAGTGAGTGGCAAGTTGTTCATATTCTTCCCGCTAGATGATGACTCGTGTTACGTCCGCACAAGACTTCATAGATAAAACCTTTCAGAAACGGTAGATTTTACAATGTGACAACTTGCCCCTGTGACAACTAGACCCGGTCTCCCCTAGTTGGTTCTTTCATTCCGCCAGGCTAACGGCATGGGTTTTTGTGAAAATTTAAGTGTTTAATATAAAACAAATACGAGAAACTTGTTGAAATTAATAATGGGTCGAAACACATTATTAAAAATGTATTTAAAGTAATTATATTATGTGTAGAAAGTGTGACACAACACGAATCGTAGCTTATAATTCAGTCGTTCGAGAAAAGAGTTTCTTTCAATTACACAGATTGGGAAATCTTCTTACTTATTTTAATATTACATGTTGCGAGGTGGCGTAAAATTATATTAAAGGGCCTTAGGGTTAAGACACTACATACTATTTTACTGAAATGGCTGAAAAAAGGGATTACGCGAAGGAATATGTCAGACTGGCTTCATTTAATAAAATATATACTTAAAAAAAGTTGTAAAGATAAAGCAGTTGATGTTTTGGGGCAACAATTGATTAAAGGTCTGTAATGGTAACACAATTTAAGCATATTTCCAACCTGGATACTTCAGAAAGTAGAATTTCAAGAAAATCTTTGTCGTTGAATAACGTCATAATGTTTACTATGAGAGTATGTAAGGAAATTGTGATAATAATGTAGGAAATAATTTATATAATTGATTTTATGTGCGTCAATTTATAACAAGCATTTCTGCCTGAAACTGACGTAAATATAGTTTATTATAAAATTTATATGATACATTATTACTAAGTTATGATTTGATTACATATGAACACAGTAAATATTTGACGATCTTTCTTGAAGAAAATTTTCTTGTAAATTCTGCTTTCTGAAGCATCCAAAACGGAAATGCGCTTAAATGTGGTTAAAAATGCGGGCTCTATAGATCAATTACTTGTTTTACATTTACAAAATATATTTTAGTAAAATATTTTAAAATGTTGCAAATTATATACATTCTTATTTTGTATACAGCATAAATCCCTTTTTTTCTGACAATTTCCATGGTTTCTGTACTACATTTTCAATAGTTCTTCACATTGTATGGTCAGGTGCAGTGCTCCACAGGAAGTTGCTTTACTTCAACATTAACAGCGGGGTCTTGATAGTCGATGAGGGTGAAGCGAGGTGAGTATGGAGCAGAGCCGGAATGCATGGGCGGGGGGAACGGGGGATCCCCGACAAATTCCGCCGACCAGAGTCATCGTTCGGCGCGATTACCACGGGCGGCAGCGCCGGGAATCGAACCTAGTTCGACTAACTTTTTTGGGGGGAAGGAGGAGGTGCATCTTGACCACACCACCACTGTGAGCCTACCAAAATGAAGTTGCGACTGTCACTGGCGAGGCCGCTTGGCCACACTTTGCCGACATGGGCAGCCACTTGTCGGTACATTGCTAGGCCGAGCCGAACATGGCAGTTGCCCAACCACGTTTTAACACATAATGTGTTTGTGCTATAACACACAAAAATATATTATTCCCAAATATACATTTATTCCGACCCCTCAATCTCTTGGGCATTACATACATACATCCATAGCTATGTCTATATTTTTACTGATACACTGAGAGTAAACGTGACAGTGGTAAGTAACAATTAATTATTTTTCAAAGTGTATTGATTAACTTATTTTACACTTAACTTACTTATTTAAAATTCTGTTAATTTTATGTACGTTAGTAGTAGAACTTGCATATTAGTAATGTCGCAACAGTTTCACAGTTTTATCTAATCGATGCATGAATTACGTAATGAGGTCAATAACAATATTAATTATCCAAGTGGTGGAATACTGAAGAATGTGCATTTAAGTAAACCCTAACTGGCGTTTCAGAATGCTGTGTAAAATGCGAACAGGGCATAGAAGTGTTTGTGTTTTTGTTGTTTCATGGAGGACATGCTTGGACATGCTCGCTTGGACATGCTCGCAGCTAAACCAAGCCACCCGTCCGTGAGTGATACCGAGGTTTATGGAGAACATATTATTCATACCCGAAATTACATGTCGTTCGGTAGCAGTCGTTGAAAGTTTGTTGTGCCAAGAAGATCATTCAAAACCTTGCCTACGTTATTTCAAGCTCCTGTTAAGAAAAAATATTTAAAAAATGTGCTGATTTAATCTCCCAAAAGTTTATATAAACCAAGGATTAAAAAAAAAACCGCTCATTAAATAATTTGCACGGAAGTAAGAGAAATCGGCATTTGTATAATATTATCAACCTTGCTGCCCACCTCCCATTGCGCAGTAGGTTGGTGCGCCTCCGATATGCGGTGCGAGAGGTTCTGGGTTCGAATCCTAGGTAAGGCACGGTTGTTAATTTCAGTTAGGTCATAATGTAGTTTATAAGTCATCCCTCTGATAAGCCTTCAGGTGTAACACTGTGGGACGTTGATAAGCCCATTCCAATTCCAAACATCGTGCAAATTTGAAACTATTCATCTCCATACTTATTATGTGGTATAAGCTGTTCACAGTAAAGTGAGAACTTTTAAGGCCCTAGTTACTTTTCTCCTTATCAGCTCTTTTTTAACCTTCCACCTCTTTTTATAGTAAATATTGCCATATAAGTAATAAACACAGATTGTATACTTCACCGGACTCGAATTTAAACTTAAAAGACTGCAATAAAATATATTTATTAAATATTATTCCAAGTGAGAGAGCTTAAAGAAGTGTTCACTTTACCGTGATTTATTTTACCGCTATATTTAAATATATTCTTAGATTTCCTCGTAATGTGTATAGACCGGGCATGTCTACTAGCACTATTAAAGGAAAATAGTGTATCCAGTTTTCAACTTGGAGCTAAAGATGTTCATTGCATTCTTTATTCCTTTAGTAGTTCAGACTCCTGTGAAAAGGTAGAGGCGTCGCTGTGGTAAACGGCAATTGTGGAACCAACTTCATGGAGTACTAGAATATCCTGAATATTGTGGCTGCAGGCAACACCACGTGCAGCTTCTCAAGCAGATTTTAAGGAGAATAAAACGTAATACGTGAGACGTCTTTGTTACTAATAAAATATACACGTACCATTTGAGTTTATAAGAATTGCCCAATACGTGATATATTTAAAATTAATCATAATCGATCAGAACAGTAATATAATTACACAACTAAATAAAAGACTATCGATGTCGATAAAGATGACTTCAATAATGATTTTTTAAGGCAAAAATAAGTGGCACCGAGCACGAATATGTGGGGGGAAAATACGGCATTACACATCATCCTATAATTTTGTAATCTCTGTAAGAAGAAGTTCTTAATTCTTAATCACTCAGTACCTAATAAAACACCATCAATGTTATATAAATATTTCTGAGTACTCAAAACGAGGCAAACATTAAAATTAATTTGGTTTTGTTAGCAAAAATAGATTTTATTCGATTGAAATAGTTGATTTCAACAGAAAAATTCGCGTTAAAAAAATTAATTTCTTAGAATAACTGTACATCCCTCGTTTTCTTGATCTATTCAAATATCTTTTACGTAAAACAAACGCTTCCCTTAGTGTAAGACATTATGATTTTTGCGAATATTGAGCTTTTTCGAAAGGGGAGATTTAGGAAGGTTTGCAGGAAATAATATTAATGTCTATATCTACTGATTACTTATTATGAAGTTTGTAAATACTGTAAGTAATTCAATTTTCAGTAAAAATATTTATTGCAGCATCATTTGTGGTTAACGACTTGTCAGAGCTAGGATTTCATTTTGGAGCGCCACGTAAATAAAAAGAGACTCAAACGAAGAAACTAAGTAATCAGTACGGGGAAACTACACTTGTGTTTAACTCCAGGCACATACAGAAACTTTTATGTGTATTCCGATATTTCATACAAATATAAGCCTTTTTAAATGGAATATTTGCAAATTTACACTCAAAAGGATGTGAATAAATACATGAATAATTAAACAACTTAACATTTTTGAAATAGGGTATATTAAACTTTATTTTTCCTCATTTTTACCGGCAATTATGGTTTATTTATTAAAATTCAATTGCCCAAAACGTAAAACGTTTATTTAGCAGAATATATACGCCATTACATGATAATCTCCGCACGTTGCATTACTTACAATCTTTACAAATATAACAGAGTTTTGCATAGACATGTGAAAAATTAGTGTGTGTTATATACGCGTAATATCATTTTTAAAATGTAACTTGCATGTTTTAAGAAACGCTTTCACATAACTTTATATCCGGTACACGTAACTGGCTTTAGCTTTCCGTGTCGGGAATTCCGTAGTCAGCCATGCTTAGTTACAGTAAAATAAACCTACATCCATCCTTACTTAGTTATCTAAGTGAGGAATGCTCTTCAAACACGGAGGGATCCAGTAGGAGCAAGGGTCCAACAGCACAACCCCCCGGCCCCTCCATCGCCCCCCCCCCCCAACAAAAACCTACGCATTTACATGAAAATGTCCTGCAGATGTTTTACAACAAAAATTAATTAATGTAAGCATATTCTTAAATATTTATTTACTTTGATTAATTTAAAATTGTTTGCGGAAATTATGATGACTGGGTGAGAGAGTGAAGAGATTTTGGCGGGTCTTAACAACGAGGTCTTGAGAGTCGATGAGGGTGATTGAGGTGAGTATGGAGCACCGCCGGAATGAAGGGGCGGGGAAAACGAAATATCCCCGAGAAAATCCGTCGAACAGTGGCATCGTCCGGCACGATTCCTACATGCGAAAATCCGAGAGTGGCCCGCGGCCGGGGAATGAACCCGATTCGCCTTTGTGGAGGGCGAGCCGGTTAACCGCTCAGCCACCGCGGCCCCGAAATTGTTATGAGAGACAGTACCCCCCTCTCCCTCTCCCTGTGCCATGAATCAAAAACGTCAACTGTCATCGTACATTGTGTACAATTTTGTTGCACAAAATATGTCACGTTCTAGAGAGCCACATGGCTATGACGCAGAGGAAATAGCCAGAAGTTGAGCAGGAAAGTGCGGGCACAGGATGCCAGTTCCAAGAGAAGGAGGGCATGGAGCAGCTTCCTCAGAGGAATAAGGAGTGCTCTAGTGACGTCTGCAGACGGGAACATTAGCCTCTCACCACAGAGAGACGCTACACTCGATATGACCTACGATGGTGTTATTGAAAATAACTCACTCATTATACACCAACTTCAACATTAACTTTACCAGACGTTTAATTTCGTCATATGAATTGCATTTCAGTGATAATTATTCGCCTGAGGAATGCCAATGTTAATCATTGTACATATTAAAAAAAACTATGTTCATGCCATATAAGATTTCTTTCCTGCTATTAACTATTTACGCTTATATTAGTGAGTTTTAGTTTGGTTGTGGTGGCGTAATTCGTAATTACGAATGCGTATGTTGTACGTTGGTGCGTACGTGCTTCATGTAAATTTTGGAAATACGATAGATAAAATAAGACAGAGCAGACATTTAAGATTTTGGGATTTTAACTGTTATAACTTATTGGCAAAAGGTAGTACGTGGTAAATAACCAACAACTTATTTATTACATGAATCTAAAATCGAAACACAGACACAACCCTGCAAAAAAAAAGACAGTTTTTTTATATACAAACCAGCAAAAAAAAAGCTGTTCAGTTTTGGGAAACAAACTTAAAGCTTATCTACGAGAGCAAATTTCAAGTACCAAATTAAATGCAAGATGTTTAAATGAGAGTAGTGTTATTTTTATGAGGTGTTGTGGTTGGTACTACGTCATACGATATTTACCTTGTGTTGCCAGCCCTACACACAGGTAAATGCATGCGATCGAGCATTGGAATAACAGTAGATTACAGTAGATTTAAACTGCAAAAGTTTATTTAAGGTAGTATAAAATTAATTTAAACATTGTTTATAATGGCTAGTTAACCAGAAAAAAAAATCATTTACTAGGATTACTAGAATATATGTAGGCTCGCTCAAGAAGAAAAAAAATGCTGAAAACATCTAATGTAAGAGGCCTGCCCCAGCTTCAAACAATTAGCAATGCTTCACAACACTAAAAACTACAGAAACACACGATAAGATAGGGATGTCTCTTCTGGGATGATAGTACATCCAATATCACAGAGCTCCTAGAATTTTCGCAATCTGACGCGATCGAATATTTAATGCCGTGCGTTGCAGGTTTGTGAACTTAAAATTACATTTAAATGTACATGTGTGCTAAGTGACATAGCAGTATTGTTTGTACTGTACATGTGTGATATGTGACACGGCAGTATTGTGTTGTAATAGGTTTTGTTGAAAACTCGCTATGAAAGGACGAAAAAAAAACCTGGATATCTGCCTTATTTTACAAATTCCAGCAGTAAATCAGTAAATTGCATGAAAAAATCTACGGCAGAGTCAGTAAATTAACAGACCAGGTAACACTGTCTTCCCTTCTTCCCCACTCGCACAGATCCTATTGCAAATAAGGAGGACAGCGTACAGCACATAAGAGTGTTGTCTCTTTCACATTTCAATACACTGTGGCCTCTAGTAGCGACACACCTGGCTCGCACAATGGCCGCACTGTGCTGGCGGCTTATCTTATCCTGCCGCAAGTCAGTCTCAAGGCCGCAGATACACCACTGGCACAACCAAGTGACTCGTTATTTGAATTGGACTGCGTTCCGAACTATTACTCTAGTCTGCGGAAGTCTCTGATACTGTTCTTCCTCCAGTCATCACCAAAGTACACACTCCCGGTAGTAGGAAGTTCTGTCGCTAAGGCGTCATGCCCACTGACCGCGCAGTCTTACTGTGTGGGTTCGAAGCCAGCCCACGACATGTCTCTTTACATGATCACACAATCTCGTAAGTATTTGAGTATTAGTTTTGTCACTTCGCTGTGCATAACCAAGCAATACAAAACCCAGTTTGAAAACTTTGCCAAATCTGCGGAAATCACTTCAGGGGCGGACGAGTATTTGGGTTTTCTCAGAGTGCTCCCATACCACGAAGGGAAATTGCGAATACGAATGTCTGCCTTTGACCTCGACGACCATGGAGCCGCAATCTGCATCATCGCTAACTAACAAGCCTTGGAATATCTCATACTTGAAACACAAATTCTAGCATAAATATTAATTATGTCGATCACGCCTATACACAGACACATTAAATGTGAAGGAAAAAGGGCAAAACCTGTTTGAAAATAATTATTTTTAAATGTGAAAATATATTTCGTCCTCGTGTTATCTTCTCTCAGCTTGAACGTATGGTCACACTTAAAGTAGACAACTAACTACTGGCAGACAGACCACTCGCAAGACTGACCCCTTGACCCTTGACTCTTGAGTCTTAACTCTTCGACTCAAAATTATTCAAAATTACTTTTTTTGCTGTGCTAAGTCGGTTCTGATTGTGATTACGGTGCTGATTTTTGGAAGTGTCAAATTTTCTTAAGTGGCGGAAATTATGCTAGACGGTAGGACATGTATGTGCTTAGGATAAGAATAATTTTTATCTAGAATATGGTAGGTTATTTTTGAATTATTTCTGGCCTTTGGTAGGTTAAGGTAGGTTAGGTTTTGCTCGGGCTTTAGTAGGTTAAGTTATATTAGTTTGACAGATGGTAGGAATGTTTATGTTGGGGGTTGGTCTCGACTGTAAATTTGCTTGGTACACATGGGTCAACACGGATAGTATGGTTGGTATGTTGGCTGATATGTTTTCCAGTATGCCTGTCATGCGATTGTTTGCGTATGTCGAATGTTTTGGACAGTACGTGTGTATCGGTGAGACCCGTAATGCTAAGGCATGCTTGAGTTATATTAATAGGTATGGGTGGTTAGTGTATTTTGACTGGTGTCAGTCGGGATAGTAGATGGTATGAGAAGAAGTTTATAGTGTCACTCGTATGGGCTGTGTGATAGATTTTTATGATATGTGTGTACGAATGGTTGAGGTATGCTAGAGTTATAGTGGGTGGTATGGTTGGTAGGTATAAGTGGCGATGGTTGGTAGAACATTTTGATAAGTTCTGTGTGGACTGAATGGATTAGGTATGCTTGAGTTACAGTAGCAGGTATGAACGATGAGTATACTTCGTTTGGTGTTGGTTTGTATAGCAGATCGCATGCATGAGTTACAGTGGCTGGTGTTCTATATATATATATATAACCACCCACTCCGATTAAATATATAATTATTTTCAGTAAAAATACTTTTATTTAAGTATAAAATTAAACATGAAATATTACAATTTAAGTACTTTGCAGGAATGGTCAATGTCACCATTCGGTACAGGCCGATATCAGGCGGCATAATCGAGAAAATATGTGTAGAAAATAGTATCTAACACGGAGAGGATGGAGCGAACTCCGACTAATAAGCGTCACCTATACAACCCCCCCCCCCCCCCCCGCGGCCACCTGGCGGGTGAATAAAATACATTACCGCCTCCTAGGTAATGAAAACATATGAAATCCAATATGGTAGCCAAACGAAGGTGAGACCGCCTCCAGCTATGTATAAGCAAATGACAAACGAAAAAAAAACTACACGATAGAATGAGTAGTATTTGTGAGATGGGTCGAACGATATTGAGTAATTGGCGGAGGCCTGCCGACTAATTAACCAATGTGAAACAATGGTCGTGGGAGTGGCCTCCAGAAATTTAAGATTTCTTAAAACAATTTTTTTATAATTTTTAGATTTAAAAAATTTATACACTTTCGAAAAAGATCGATAATTTTAGGGAAAATTACTGATTTCAAGGCGAAAATGACCTATATTGAGAGAAAAAATGGAAACGTTTAAGGGAATGGTGAAATTATTACAATTTTTTAAGGAAAAATGGCAAAGTTGTTACAAGTCCAACAAAGATGGAGGACGTCTAGGTTGAATGATAGAGCGTGAAATAAACCACAGTATGATAGATCATGAAGTGCAAAATGATGGACTGGCTACGAAAATTGCATCCTAAGCCTCTGAAGGATTCTTCTGGGGGAGTTCTTTTTGCAGTTGGACAAAACGGGAAATTTGAGGTGATTTTTGGGAAAAATAATTGATTTCATTTCGTAGTAAGTAATGGGTTAAAAAATGTGATTTTTGAGTAAAAAAAGAAGAGATATTTGGTTAAAAACTAGCGATTTTGAGAGGAAAATTCCAAAATGGTGGAATACGAGATGGTGGCCAGATCCACCTATCCGCATCCTGGAATCCTTGGCATGAGCTGACTATACCTTACTACTCCTCTTTACTGTTCTGTCAACATTAAGATATTATTTATATTGGGGGCAAACAAATTTTGTGTTGAATATTTGTTAACATTGTATTTTTTTGCTTTGAATAAAAATTTCGATGTAAAATAAACTAAGTAAAATTATTGGGGCACAAAAAGAAATAATACCAAAGAAAAAAACGACGGCTGGGGGAGGAATCGAACCCGCGTTTTGAGTGCGTCACGTTCTACACTTTAGCTAATATGACGACCTACAACTGCTTTATTATAATATTCCTTACTTCGTTTCATATTGAGGTATTTAGTATAAAATAACGACAAACTCTTGTTCTCTTTCGTTACGTGGAAATACTTTATGTTCTAAAAATATACGCACAATTGGCACACGTTAACTGCTTCGCAAGACTCAAGTGCTGGAATAAGCTACATTTAGTTCTCATAATATGCTTTAAAATCTAAATACAGTGTTTTCATATTACGAGGTTATTGCTGCTTACTACTATCCGCCATCTTATAACGCCACGACAATATAAGCTTGTGTTGGTTGGACATTTATTTAATGTCGCAGTAACACAATATTTTGTACTTCTTGCTATTTTTAGCGTAATAAAAATTTCGGTCGTGGCAACAGGCGGCTTTGATTACATTAACACTTTATTAACATTGACACTAAATTTGCATTATAGTAATGTAATACTTTGTGAATGGCTAACACTAACTTTGTCACAGCACTATTAATTTTAACTACAACATGAACGTTTAATGAAATGCCCCAATATTATTTTTTGTTACCAAAATATTATTATACTTTTTTCTGTGTGTTTAGTGTACGATAAAACACTGCCCTCAATTCGCAGCGTGATCGCTGTGTAAGTAGCAATATCATCACCGGCAGTGTCTCTGGGGGTTAGTCTACACTGTAAAAAATAAAAATATCCTCAGCCTGGAACTGACGTATTTAGGTAAAATTAAAGACTTTGGAATTTCACATATTTTAATCTTGTGCATTTGAAGTAATTATCCTCTTACAAAAGGAACACATGTGGATACAAAGCTAGTGTATTTGTATTGAAACAAAGAATTTTTGAACAACTCATGTCAAGCCAGGCCTTAGGTACACAAATTAACCCATGCCAGGGACTGCATTACACTAAAAGCCTATAAGTAATCTGCACTACATATTTTAAGTTCTCGAATACTTTTGGTATGGATTGTTAACATAAAAGAAAAGCAATTCATCGAGGTGGAAAGCCAAATCGATGTTTCAAATACAACGTTCTGTAAAGGATTTAATGGCTGTTCACGATAAAGTGAGCACTTTTAAAATCAACCTTAGAAAAAGTCACTGTCCCTGCCTGCATATATTTTAACGGGTACGGTGAGTGACATGCACTCAGTGAAGTTGGTAGCGATGGAAGGGAAGTAGTTCTATATCTTAATATCAAACGAAAAGTGTTAGGTAACTATTTGTGATAACTTAAATGATTTCTTTCACTTTATGTTTTTGTTATGCATCGACGTTTAAAAAAGGAGCAGATCTGTATAATATTTTATTTTATAGTAATTTCACAGTTTAACTTGATCGACGCATGAGTAAAGTGATGAGGTGCATGGCAATGTTAATTTTTGCATAAGGTGGAAGAGTACACAACATGCATACAAGTATATTTTTAACAGGGCTTTCAAACGTGCTCATTTTACCGTGAACAGCCTATAATGGTGACATTGTTTCCTTCGCTTCCTTCACAGAAGAATAAGTGGATTTACCACGCCAAGCTGTGCATTTTATGACTGTCACAATCACATGCGAAAAACTAAAGGAAGTGCCATTAAGTACTTCAGGTTTCCGAAGAATGAAGATTTGTGTAAAAAGTGGGTGATAGCCTGCAAAATAAAATATAACATTAATTTTGATAATGGTACGATGATAACTTGCATTTTATATTTACTTATTTTTCCTGATGGCAATGTAAAATAATTTTAAATTTTATTTTCCCTTGTACTGAACTTTTCAGCTAGAATTTGATCCATCCACTTCATGCAAGAAGAACATAGGAAACTAAAACAACAGATGATGTTGAATTATATCCGCGCATGCTTTGACGTGTGTCCAATGTTCGTCCGCTAATTGGTATACAAGCACACTGCTTCTCCAGATACAAATTCTACTCACACACCATGTCGCTGCCATCCATGTTGCGACTGACCACCAAAACACCACCCACTCGCCGATGTCCTCAGCATCCAACCACGACGAAGGCCGCATCACCAATGACCATTCGCGAGGGTTCGCATGACGAAGGCACGCCACTGCCGGGCAACCATCTTGGCTGACAAATGCATAACATTATCATCCCCAATGACGAGAGGGGATGCAGGAGAAAGTATGCCATATAATCATATTTGGCTGTGAGTTCCGAACTACATAAGATATAGTTGTCTAATTCATAACATAGCCATCACCTAGGTCTTTTCCTTACGAGCATGCTACTACTACAAGTCATCCTAAGTGGCCATTATCTTGCAGCCTCACTGGCCACCAAAAATACACAGACCTTAAATGTGTACTTACTTACTTCCAGAGAGTCAGTCTGTTGTACCAGCAGTGCACTCGTGAGCCATGCACCGAAACATCGATGTATGTATTTATGTAATGAGATGTTACTCGCAATGAAAACACAGTCATCATTAGACAGCAAAGTCCCCACACATATAACACATGCTAGAACGGTAAGCTTCCTATTATGGAACGAAGTATCCCCTACCTTAACTGGTATAGCAGTGAATACTCATAGGCCATGTGCGCATCTCGTAGTTTTCATCTTCGTCGCCTATGTGACCTTAATGGAAGTGGAGACCACAATGTCCATTCCTGCCTTCCCGTGCACGATAGATAGCGACCAAGTACTGCATCCCCACCACCTCCACCCTTGACATTGTACTTACCGATATATTATTGAAAGTAACCAATGCATGTGCCCTGAACAAACATCGAGGTATCGCAGATTCGATTCGCGTAGAGATGCATCGTTCTGTGTGCTTTCTCACACTATCCTCTAGAGTGTACAAAAGGAGAAAAAACCTACCAACATATATGTGCGTCGGCTAGACAAGACCATACATCGTATGGCATTTCACAAAAGCCATGTAAGCCCATCACTCAAACAAATTGTCAGAATGGCTGAGCAGCCTAATGTGCCTGATACAAGCTCTGATTCCAGTAAAAGGGGGCATGGGTTTGAATCCCTATACCTGACACATTTTTTGTATTTTTGTTGTTTCTGTACTCTACTCGAATAAATATGGCATCGTACATTTGATTCCCCTTGAGTGCACATGCATACATTTGTCGGTCTCACTGCCCATGAAGATACTAGCACGACAGTCATACTCTGTCTCCGACCTGCACTCATGCACCGACCCTTATGCAATTTTTTTTGCAATTACAGGCAGCAATAAGTCACGTAGTTGGCTGTAATTTCCGAACTGTTTGAGATACAACTAGCAAAAATTTTAACATGAGCCTACACACTCACCATTGTCTCCGATCTGCACTCATGTCCTGAAGCTGGCAATAATAATAAGAAGAAGGGGTTAGGGAGTGGTCAGGAGGGACCACCCTGCCCTGTAACATGAGCACACACACACATACAATGTAAATAATTCGAGACCACTCTGGTCAAAACAACTCCCTTACAACCGACTGAAATGAGGCCTTCACCCACGACCAGACCGCGACCTACACACTCGTGTACCGAAGCTTGTAATTGCAGTCATACCCCATATCGAACCTCTAACGTACAACAATCATACTCCAACCCACACTCAGGTATTGAACCTTCAATGCTCACAGATAGTCTGTACACCCCCCCTACCCAAAAAAAACTGAGAACCGACCTGCACTTGTTGTGTCCCTAGATTACAATGTACATCACATACTCAAACATCGATGAATCTAGACAACTGAGTACAATCGAATTAGACATGGTGAGCAAGGAGATATCACACACATTGCAAATACATACACACTCTGTTTGTAGAGCAGAAGACCTGTAGGTCGCGATGTGAACTCACTGGAAGCTCAGAGCACAATGATCGCTCTGTCTTTCTATGTACGGTATACATTACCAACCAATAAGGTACATTACAACCACTCTGTGTTAAAATGCACGTAGTTGAAAGTAACTATTGCATGTAGCCTGATGACGATGGTGTATAATCCTTGAAAAAATAAGGTACAGGTGGTTCGATTCCCTTTGAGAGTGTATGCTGACACGTCTGCAAACAATCGTTCATCGTCGGTCCCACTTGTCATAAAGACGAGCATCTAGCGACCATGACAGTCATACTCCGTCACCGACCTGCACTCGTGTACCGAACCTTTGCAATTACAGACAGTTATACTCTGGCGACCTTACCTGCACTCGTGTATCGACAGAGCCTTTTTACGCTTACTGGAAGCCATACTCTGCCAGTTCTGCCCGAATCTTCGATGCATGTACCAAGCCTTTACAATTACAAGCAGCCATTATCTGCCGACCCTGCCCGAACCTTCAATGTATGTACTTACATAATATACCAAGCCTTTTAAATTACAAGCAGTCGACCATTCCCGAAATTTTAAAGCATGCGCTAAGACGATTTCTGTCCAGCATTAAATTTTCAGACTTTCCACTATGATGACTGTGATGATAGGTTTACCCATTGTGACAAGTCTCGAACTCAGGCCCCTACAGACAGCTGTTTGCTCGCCACAGTCGAGTTTCGCCTGCTAGAATATAAGAAGGGGAAACAATTGTTATAAACAAAATGACTAGTCTCGAGCACATCATGTTATGTACGTTGATCACAAATACCTGCAGTCATAGGTCACACACACACACTGTGATGACCCGAGACACAAACCAAGTAAGGTGGTATCATAACACACACACCTACACACACACCCACATGTCAACTATGTATGTACTCTGCTCATAGATGAAGCAGAGCAGAGGTTTAACCTTAATGAGTATAGCTCTTTCAGAAGACCTGTAGGGCGCATGCACATATCATTGTCGTGAACTCGCTGGAAGCAATGGCCGCCCTGCCTTTTCGTACATGAAATGCATTGCCGATTATATGTTCGCAGCAGACAATCGTTCGTCAGAGAGGAAGGACGGTCCCACTGCCAAAAACATTACAATGCAAGTGAAGTGTGTGTACCTTGTATGCACACAGCAGGAAGTGTTCGAAGGAAGACTAAGTTCATCGTGTACTACTGAAATGTAATCAACTTCACAGCCAGCAGTCGATACATCACAAACTAACATGCAGTGTTCGTAGTTATAGTCATACTCTGTCTCTAACCTACACTCATGTACTGCAAATTTGCAATTCCAGACTGTCATGCTCTGTTGACTGTGACTATGCTAGAACCTTCCATGCATGTACCAAGTCTTTCCAAGTAACTACAGCCATACTTTGGCGACCCTGCAGCTGTGACAAGTCGCGATCTCACGTCTCTACAGACACCTGCTTGCACACTCACTCTCCAGTCTCCGCTTCCTTGTTGGTGTATTGCCCATGTAAGATGAGGATGTTGTGTGTGTATGTGTGCATAAAACGAGTGTATATACACAGTCATGCGAGCTTCTGGCTCATTCACAGTTAGTTTGTCGTTCGAGCTCGGAAAGACCAGAGAGCATATCATTTCAGGTCAGCAGTTTGTACCATAGCTATGCCAAAAACTTGCCATGGAACACAATGAAAATGATGGCATGTCGTTCTAGTGGTCAGAAGATTCTATCAGCTACTGTGGCAAATGGAAAGCATAACTCACTTGTAGAACTCGACAGAGAAACCGAACTTGCATACTTGTCTAAAACATTTTTTCTGTCATGTGCTCGAAATGAAATATGGTATGTCTACAAACATCTATCCACATATCTACAACAGGATGAAGGCATATGTAACTGTCTCCCATGTACAGAGTATTTGGGAGGATGTACTACTGTTATGGACACACCACATTCCAGGGGTTGGTGTAATGCACATCGGAAGAGTGTTGAAGGAGCATCCAACACTGATTCTTCCCTTAGGAACTCATGAATGACAGAGATATGTGTACTGGGAGCAGCTGACGAGGTCGTCGTCGTTCCGATGCAGGTTTGACAGTCACCATCAAGGTTGTAGTTCTGTCTCTGCGAGCCCTTTGTGTAGTGTAGTGGTAGAGATGTTCTGGCAGGTTGCGCTCTGGCAACTTGAGACAACATCTACTATGTAGTACTGACTCCTCAAGGATTACTCCTCGATACTGCCTCCTCACGGGTGACTCCTTGCAGTGCCGATGTCGTACACGCCAGTTATGCAACTTTGTGTGAATGACTGTTGATGGAGTAATTATACCTCTCCTTCTAATGGCTGAAGACAAAGCTATGTTAACATCTTCTCTGTAGTGAGGAAACATCGGTTGGTATGTGCCTATTTGCGAAGTGGGTCGTACCCACAAGGTCTCAACTCTATAGCCCTTACCAAAGCCAGGTTCCAACCCGAACTCTTGGCCACAATTTCTTCTTTCTCTTAACAAATATAGCATATACTATCGACAACTGCGTCTTCTGCTGTAGATGAATGTGGCACAGCTACAGCCGAAGTCTTGAAGGTTTTAGTACAATATTCATCATCATGAGGCTCTGGTTCTGTATAGCTACAGTCCAGCCACATATTACATTTGACAGGACCATTTTGTTCTACCTCATCGATAAGTTAGTTTATTATATTAGGGCTCATAGTTGTCAGCAAAGAGCAAACATTGTGTGGTGTAGTTGACATATTCGATGCAACCGAATCTTTCAAGAGTCCCCTTAATGCAGATCGCAAAAGCCATTATCATTAAGTTTCATAGATGGTGAATAATCTTTAGGTTGTTTATCAGTAATCTCTCCTTTACAAAGTTTCAAATGACTACTTAGATCCTCGTGTACATACCTTCTTCGACATTTATCACATTGATATGCCCCGCGAATATTGTTCCATACACAAGTACTGTCTTCATGTTTCCTAGCATCATATGCACTTATAAATGTCTGTTCACAATAGTGGCATGTATGTCTTGGTGGGAGCAAAGAACTAGCTTTGATATTTGTAGATAAAACTGCAGGTTTATTTGCTAAACTGCGCCTGGCAGACGATGCAGGGCGACTCTTTCAGGTTGCAAGATGTTGTCTCAAGTTGCCATATCGGTCAAACTGCGATTTACACTGTTCACATGCGAACATAATACAGGCTGGCTTCTGTTGATGACAACCAGTTTCATGTCCTCTGCAGCTGGTTATTGTAGAAAAGGTCTTCTTACAGTAGCAGCACAAACAACTTTCCTGTTCCATCATCGAATACGAATGTGTTACCCGCAGCCGAAATTCTCTCTTCGAGGTCTCAACAGCGACTGATCTGATCGGTCTATTCCAGCCTGTTTTATACAACACTGTTATGACAACCTGGGGATTAGTGCTTGAGAGGAATTGTTTTTTTGTAACTTACAAAGTTTCCAACGCAGCGCTGTTGCAGTGCTTCATACTTACTTAAATCGTTGGTTGCCACTTAAACAGTTTCAAATGTCTTTGTAAAGTATCAACACACACATACATTCTTTGACACTTATCACATTGTTATGAGAAATGAATGATACTCTTCTTACATGAACTTCGTCCATGTCTCTTTTCATTGTATGCATATGTAAATGTCTTGTTACAATATTTGCTTGAATGTCATCGCAGTACCAAAGAATTGCTCTCCGATGAACCCTTACATTGAACTGGTAATATCTTCAGAAACTGCTTGACAGGTGGTGAGGTGCGGCCCTTACATGTTGCATGATGTCTTTTCAAGTGACTTCGACGACCAAATTGATATTTACACTTTTCACATCCGAACATAACGACCTACATTCTGGTAACAACCAGTTTCAAGTTATCTGTACATGTTTTTGTTAGAAAATAAAATTTTACAGTATTAAAACGAGTAACTTTCCTGTTCCATCGATGAATAAGAGCACGTTATTCACAGTCGATGTTCACTCTTCGACGCCTGGATGACAACTGATCTGGCCAACTCTATTCTAAAACCATATTATTGGTAGTTTAACTGCTACTGTGAGGTTCATGTCTATCGCCAACCACAGACAGGAGGAGGAACTGCGAGAGTACATCCTGCCAGAATGTCTCTACCACTACACTACACTACACTAAGGTCTCTCAGGGACAGAATTACACGCTTGATGCGACTGTCAGCCGAACCTGCATCGGAACAACGACGGTGACCTCGTCAGCTGCCCAGATACATATTTATCTCTGTCCTTCATCAGTTACTAAGGAAAGGAATCAGTGTTGGATGCTCCTTCAACACTCTGACTATTTGTATTGATGATAGGTTTACATGACTTTTGTCGAATGCCATACAATTTATGGTCTTGTCTAGCCATCGCTTTTGCAATATGCACATATGAGTTGGTAGGTATTTTTTCTTTTCGAGCACTGTAGCAGACAATGTGAGAAAGCACACAGAGCGATGCATCTTTACGCGAATCGAATCTGCGATACCTCGAGGTTGGTTCAGGGTACATGCATTGGTTACTTTCAAAAGTATATCGTTATTTACAATGTCAAGGGGGGAGGGGATGGAGCTGTAGTACTTCGTTGCTATCTATCTTGCACAGAAAGGCAGGACCTTACAATATGGTCTCCGCTTCCAGCAAGGCACATCGACGACGAAGACAGTAATAACGAGATTCGCTCATGACCTACGAGTACTCACTGCTATGTCAGTTAATGTAGAGGATACTTTGTATCGTATTAAGAAATTTATCATTCTAGAATGTGTTGTATGCGTGGGGACTTGGCTGTCTAGCGATGACTGTGTATTCATTATGAGTGATATCTCATTACATTCATACATACATCGATGTTTCCTTACATGGCTCACAAGTGCATGGACGGTACAGCAGACCGACTCTCTGGAAGTAAGTAAATACACATTTAAGGTCTGTGTATTTTTGGTGGTCAGTGGGGCTGCAAGATAATGGCCACTTTGGATGACATGTAGTAGCAGCATGCTAGTAAGGACAAAATCCTAGGTGATGCCTACGTTATGCATTAGACAACTATATCTTATGTAGTTCGGAACTTACAGCCATTTATGATTATATGGCATATTCGCTCTTGTGTCCCCTCTCATCATTGGAGATGATAATGCTATGCATTTGACAGCCAAGATAGTTGCCTAGCGGTGGGGTGTCTTCGCCATGCAGACCCCTGTGGATGGTCATTGGTGATATGGTCTTCGTCATGGTTGGATGCCGAGAACATAGGTGAATGGGTGATGTTTTGGCAGTCAGTCGGAACATGGATGCCAGCGACATGGTGTGTGAGTAGCATTTGTATTTTACAGTCTAACAGGCTGCTGGATCAGACAGTGTGCTTGTTTACCAATTAGGACATTCTGGCTCACTGACCTCATGCTGGGGACATAGGGACGTAGACATAGGCCTTACTTGATTACATGTGGATGGTAATCCTGAGCACGAGGGTCGGAAAGGGTGTCTGCTCTCTGTTACATGAGTGCTCGGGAGGCAGCGTACAGTGTGTCGCTGGCCGGGCGGTGTTGAGCGAGTGAAGTTGTATGGTCAGGGGGTGATGTAGGCTGGTGGAGGGGGGAGACAAGGCATAGAGAGAGTATGTGAGGATGAGTGGAAGGTCGCTGGTCATGTTGTCAAGGGGTGTGGTGTGTGAGGAAGTGTGTGTGTGTGTGTGTGTGTGTGTGTGTGTGTGTACAGGTGGTGGTACCGAGGAGACAGGAGATAGAGAGGTGAGTAAGAAGGGGGAGAGACATGCAAGCCAACTAATGTCAGCCAATCCCTTCTCGTCATCGAGGTGGGGTGGTGGGATTATGCATGTATTATGATTTTTTGGTAGTTGTATCACAAATGCTTCATACCTTACAGCCATCTGTCATAGTCATGGTTGATGTCTGTTTTATAAATTTAGCGACTATAACTGAAATGGTTCGGAAATTACAGCCAACTATGCTTTTACATCAGCATGGTGAATACTTGTCCCTGCAACCCTTCTCTTAGTAGTGGAGGATGTATATGTTATGAATTTGCCAACTATTACTCAAATGGTTCTGAAATTACACCCAACTATGCTTGTACACTCGCATAGGGCATATTTGACCCCACGACCCCTCTCTTTGTCGTGGATGATGTCTATGTTATGAAATTGCCAAGTATAACTGGAAAAGTTTGGAAATCGCACTCACCTATGCTTATATGCTGACATATGGCATACTTGACCCCAAGACACTTCTCCTACTCGAGGATGATGCCTATGTTGTGAATTTGACAACTAGAACTTAAATGGTTCTCAAATTATAGCCAACTATGTTTATAAGTTAACATGGGGCATGTTTGATCCCACAGGTGGCAGTGTTACACGAGATACGATCTTTGGCGACGCCTTGATGTTCCACTCCCGCTGCCGGTGAGGTGCTGGTCGCCAAAATGGTCGACATCCTCAGCTGATCGCTTATTGTCCTGGGTAGACCAGTGGTCGGCGATACCAATATGACCGCCGAGAAATGAGAACCTCCGAGTTTGAGGGAAGCTCCGTTCGTTTCTGCCGTATTGGGAAAACCGCTGCGCAAAGGTCAAACAGCTTGGATTATGCTAATTAGCACTGACTGCCAATACGGCAGGCGGTGGCAGGGAAATTAGGGAAATTTTTGGGGGGAAAAGGGGAAAAGTGACGTTTTTGTACGCGTAACTTACCGTTTTGGAAGGGAAAAAGGGAAAAAAGCGAAATTCTCACATCTCCAAACCTAAGCATGACGCCTGATGCGGCAGAATCGGTCTTTTTATACTACTTATAAATTACAATAGTAACTTATTTATGATAAATATTAAAATAATTATAAAAATTGGTATGTTGGCGATGGCTAGTATGAAATAGTTTTTATGCATAATTGTGTTAACACTAATGCCTAGTTGCACCATCGTGGTTCGAAACTAAATCAGAGATCGGATCAAAGATCAACACAAAACTGTTGCAGCATTAGAGTTTAGAGCCGGACAGGAAATCAAGACAAATTTGATTTCGAACCGCCAAATTGGCTGTTCGAAATCTTGATCCGAGATCAGCAACCATAGTCGACAAATGTAGTTTGGAAATTCGGCAACAGATAGAACTAGGTTCGATTGTTTTCTTGGGGAATTTAAACAATATACGCATTTGAATATTACTCAGTAAAATTCGTACAACAATAATTCACTTAAAACAGATAACATATCGCACATCTAGTTCTATCAATTATGAAAAATACGCCTACTTCCATGACGTCATATATTCCGAGCCAGTAGCAAACTTTGTCTCATACTTATTCTCGATCTCTCACTTTGGAACCAAGATCGACGAATCGAGTTTAAGAATCATGTAATTTCGTTGGTGCAAAACTTTTACATTGGAACCAAGATGAAATTGGATCCTGGTTCGGAAAACGGGATCATTCGATCTCGGATCGGGGAAGATGTTGGTGCAACCGTCCATACGTGCTCACGTAGGCGCTGCGCTGTCCCTTTGGTGTAATTCTCTAGACTCGGTTAAGGTATGTTTGGATGAGGCGGAGGAATACCCTGGAAGGAGAAATGTAGCAGGAAGGGCATAAGAAAAGTTGGGAGTAAGAATAAATGTCTTATACTGTCCATGTGGGGTAAAATCTGACAGACAATGTGACCAACCTATGTAAACAGTAAATGCTCGCGTTCGTACTGTATTGTATCAGCTGATGAACTGCTGTGGAATCCGTGTTGTTAATTTGGCTATTTTTATGATGACTTTGGAAGGAAATAGTACTCAGAACTGAAAGTTGTAATTTAAAATACTAATTATACTTACAACATTTATGGTTTAAACTATGTTTTTAAAGCGATATTACATTTTCTTGGCTATTAGACTGGACTTTAAAAACATGTTTAGCATTTATGACGAGTGTGTCGACACGTACAAACAGTAAACGTTTCCAGCTAATGGCTACCATATTTACGTCTCCAGTTTCCAGTCCGGTGAACGGCCGTTGGTGCGTGATTTTTTCTCATCGTGCTTATTATACGAATATCTTGTTGGTGTTGTCGGAACATTTAATGGGCATTAATTATTTTTTGTATGCTTTTTCAAGCATAGTTGGTTGTAGGTACCGTTGTGCGTTTTCTTGAGTGAAATGTAACATTATCGGCACGTGTTACCGCTTCCCTTCCGCCATTTTCCTTACCGCCTTCCACAATGAAGTGATACGAATATAATTTACGTATCTCAGTTTAATTTAGTTTGTATTAGGGAAAGTGCGCACTTTTGATTTTTCTGAATGATTCTGCAGATAAATAATTTAATACTAGTGACGAACAAGTGTGATTTTAGTGAAGTAAACTTGGCAAGGATTGCCACAAAAAAAAAGTGTTCAAGAGGTTTGCAAATCTTACAAACAATAAGTTTACGTGTTTTAAAAAATGTATTTGTAAATTGTTAAAACAATTATTGAAATGCACGTGGCCTGAAAAATGCGCACTTTCAAAACTGTAGTGAGTGAATAATATTTTTTTTTTTATTTGTCTGTATCGTAAATTCGAGTGCAAGGTTAAATTCAGCCAAAGTGTGTGGGTGTATATATATTGCTACATCTGTACGAATACGAACAATGACGTATGTATCGCGTTTTGTTTTTACACTAAAGTTAAAATTTTTGAAGCGAAATAATTTAAATGTTATTTCCATATGAGCGAAATTTTCCATTGCTGCAGCCAAACAATATGCAGATTAAAATGCCACACACTCGTAAGAAAATCAAAATGTCATCTCACGAAAGATGTAAAACTATAGCCCCCCCCCCCCCTAATAGTTTCCTTTTTCCCTCGATATAAATAAACAGAACCCCAACAAATTTAACTCCGTCGTTACAAAAATAAAACAAGTTGGAATGCCAACCTAGCTGTAATATCCTACGTTGATTACTGGATGGAAGTTAACTATCGTAAGATTTTCGGTGCGTGCCATTACATGGAACACGAAGAAGGAGGAAAATGCAAGTGTGCATTGGACTCAAAACATTTGTTTACTAACGCCATTTTCTTCAGTGAGAAAACAGCTGCGGTGGAAGGATACATTGTAGCAGTGCTACTTTTCTATAACTAGAAATTTACCCCACTTACATGAAATGGACAATAGCTGGTGTGCGTTCCGGGTAAAGTGAGGTTGGTACGCGGGCGATAAGTAGCTTGTGGGTCGTTGATCTGTAGGTCAGCAGCTATCGCGCGCGTGGTAAGTTCAACAGCGATTGCTCACGTACGTAAACGTCAGTACGACTAGCAGCAGAAACAACCCGTCATTGGCCGGCGCATTGACGTAGCTCTGACGAAACTGCTACATCGCTTAGTTTTATTATTTAAATTACAAAAATGTATAAGTAGGTTAATACTGAAACGTTTTCTGTGAAATCGTTGTTTGCGCGTAAACGCGTCTTTCGGTAAATAAAAGTTCTGGAAATGTGATTTTTTGTCAGAAAAAATAAAAAACAATTATATATGGCCCTCGTTCTTTACTTTGGTTATATTGAGTGTATTCTTGGAGAAAATATTCGTGAAAATGGTCAAATATCGCATTTTTAAATCTTGCCTATCCAGTTTCCTTAAGCGGCAAGAGAAAAACACAGACATACGGACGTATTTATGGGCTTTCATCGCGTGTAATAAAATCCCGATGTTACAGATCTAATTTGCACAGTACAGTGTTCCCACGGAAACACTGCACGCCTTGCGCGTAGGAGCGATGAGGCACTAGGCGTGCTTGTTAGTGTCGCCCGTATAGCTCCCTTTCTTCTTGACCTTGGAATAAAATTCTTTACACGCGTGTCTCAAACGACAAATAATATGAAAGGCTTAGACGTCTGCGTGTAGCTGTGTTGTGTAGGGGAATCCCGTCCCGAGGCAACACAATATCTGACGTCAACATTCGCCGCTCTCTATAGGGTCGAGCAACTGAGGTGAGACGTCACAGATATGTCGTAAGGCTTACAATCTGCCCACTTCGGAGCTGTAACTCAAACTTTTCGAATATGGAGTTCCTCCGCTTTGAAATGTACATAAAGTAAAATATCTTAATTCTCATGTCTTCGAAGATTTGGTTTAATTATCGGTTTCAAATATACAACAGTAAAGTTGACGTTTACGAAGGGGACGATTTTGAAATATTATTTTGAAATAGTGTAAAAATTTTGTGGATGAAGACATTTGTGGTCGCTTCTCCAGTGCTGAAACTAGTTACGTAAAAATTGCATTTGAATACATTTTGTAGTTAATCATTATTATTATGTCAAAATTATTTTATCGGGGACCACGGTGGTGTAGTGGTTAGACGACTCGCCTCCCACCAAGGCGAACTAGGCTCGATACTCGACGGGGTCGTTCCCGGATTTTCGCATGCGGGAATATTGCCAGAAAATGCTGCTTGTCGGCGGGTTTTCTCGGAGAGCTCCCGTTTTCTTCGCCCTTACATCCCGGCGCTGATCCATGCTCACCTCACTTTACCCTTATCGGCTTTCAAGACCTCGACTTTAACAGTCGCCTAACGCTCTTGATTTTTCACGTAATCAGCTTCGTCATTAGGGGTACGTCAACAAATTTAGTCAACAAAGCTTTATTTTTGTTGTTATCTGTGGAAAGATTTTCCAGCTGTTAAGTTTTGATATAGTACTCTGTGGACCATGCGTGAGAAATACATATGCTGGAAAACATTAGCAACTGAGGAGAATTACAACCGTGCGTATACTATACTAGTGACATAGGTTAGGTCAGTTTCTATAACACACTAGCAGTTTCCATTACGGCTGTTGAAGAGTTAAAAATTTATCCCTGTATTTTGAGGACAATTAACGGTTTGACATGATACATGATAAAAATTACAAAATTATTTGAAAAATTACTTTAATAGTGTAGTTTGAAATATAGATATGAAACTTTTAACAAAATAATCAACACAAATGTCAAAAATTTAAAGTCTGGTTTCAGCTAAAATGTTTACTAAAGACACAGAAATTGAATGCTGCAATTTTTCTTTAAATATACCTGCTTAGTTAGACTTCAGATTTTATCTCAAAAGCTAAAACTGAAATACTGATGAAATACACAACAGATTTCCTAGAAGTATTCTTCATGACAGACCAACATCATTAACAATTATCTTGAGCTGCAGCGTAACACATTAATTGTATACAATTTTGAGATTTTATACGAAATAATGTATATACAATTTGTGAAAATTGTTTATTATTTTATAAAATATTTATATTTCTCCGTTATACTACTTTTTCCATCTATTAATTCATACCACAATGGAAAAGAATGAATTATGGTAAAATCTTGAAAATAATTTTACCGTCTCCAAAATTTCCAAAGCAAACATTTCCTTGAAGTGACTTCTCTTCCTGATTGCGTCTCTCCGTCATACCGCTGAATGAGACACATTATTAGGGGCATTGCCTACCACTGCGGGCAGCTGCGACATTTATATAGGAAATCATATGTTAAGGAAATTTCGCCTCAGGTCGTAAGTAGAATGATTTAGGGAAGTCTGGTGCAACGGATTCCGGAGTGGGCGCCAGGCGCCGGTCGGTCGCCATGTTGTGACGTCACCCGACCACCATGTTGGATCCAGGTGACGATCTTAAACCAGTGCCCGTGACCTTAGATGTCTTTCCACCCAAAACATTTCAAAGAAAACTCCAAAACATAGATAAAGAAAAAAGTTTAAATTTTTATTTAAAAATTGATAGAGAATTTTAAAAAATTCGTTATTGGAAATGGATAAAAATCATTATTAAAAAATGTATTATGAATTCTGGAGGTTTCCCCAGCACTACATCCAGCAGACGACAGACCGCCACCAATGTTGCTGATTGGTTAATTGATCGGCCAGCCTCCAACCCACTCATCCATACTCATCCCATCGTATGTGGGGCAGCGGTGGCGCAGTGGCTAGGGCACTCGCCTTTCACCACGGCGATCCGGGCTCGCTAACCGGTGGGTTTACTATCGGATATTCGTATGTGGGAATCGTGCTGGACGATGCCGCTTGCCAGCGGGCTTTCTTAGGGTACTCCCGCCTCTTTCCGCCCCTGCAATCCCGTGCCACTCCATCCTAGGGTCTCATTTCATGTCATGTCCGGGGATGATGGGCACCTGCGGGTCCCAGCGGGAAAGTCCGTCACTCGGTGAGTGTTGCGTCCCCCTGGGTTCACTCTCCACATTCGAGTTTTTACTATCCCATCGTATGAGGCATCTTTTTTTTTTTCTTCTTCTTCTTCTTCAAAACCTAGGTGGCACTAGTGTATTTATTACCGATTTCGTCACTAGGTGAGCTGTGATTTAGCTTACCAGGCGGCAGTCATATTTGTTTATGTCTTTAACGTATGGGTGGTGCTATCAGCACCATCCACAATGGGTTATACTTTACTTTCAACACATGGGAGCACTAATTGCTCGATTTCAGCACCAGACAAGCTGTCAGCATACTCCCACTCAGTCGATTCAACCGCCAGGCGAACTGCCGACACTGAAATTTTTTATAGGAATGGAAAATTCTGTAATTTTAATCCAATTAAAAAAATATTTTTCCAATTAGTAGTATACCTATATGCATGATGCGGGACTTTGTCTATATGCATAATTCAATACATCTATATTATTGATTAAAATTTTTAAGTGGTAAAATTCTAAAATTATGTTTTATTTATTATATAGTCGTGTATATAGTACAAGGGTACTTTTTAAAATACTTTTTAAATAAATTTATTTAATTTCTGTGCCGTTCAATTTATTATTATTTTCTGGCCAATTAGGTAATAATGAAATAAACCGCAATTTTATTCACAGGCATGTTTTTATTAAAATAATTTGTTTCAGTCGCTCAAGCTCTCAAAAATGATTACAGTATTTTTCGATATATATTCATCTCAATTCATGCAACTTTGTTGTAGGTTACAGTTATTTATGCATCTCGTTATTCACACTCGTGTTGCCCTTGTGCAACAATATCGTGACATTTGTTACACCGACATACTGTGCAGGACAGGCTATGTAGGTAACTACACTTTTAAGGACATGTACCGAACTCACAAGAGACCTTACAGCAAGCCAGGTACCGAGGTACAGATATGAAATGCACTTCGCCTATACAGATCTTTCCATGTCTAAGTAAATTGTTTCTACGGCTGAAAAGCTTACAGCATCTGTGACACAAATGACATGCAACAGAGATTTTTGGCACTATTGAAGCTGTCATGTCGCCGTACATTGCGGCCGAAAGCAAATGTCTTATCACAAAAGTGACACAGATAATGACGTAGTGGCTCAGGCGAAGACGCGGAAGAACCTGTTGGAGATGTAGATGCTGGAGCTAAAGAAGCAGGCAACGCCTGCAATGGTTTTCTAGGTACCTCAGCCGAAAAGTTCTATGGCTCCATTGAAGATTTCGTAGTCATCACAGCTGAAGAAGTCGAAGGCTCTGGTAAATTAGGAAACTTCTCACTCGAAGAAGAAATCGTTGATGAAACACTATTGGCAGGCAGCATCCACTCCACCTTAACACAACTGGCCATGGATAGCCTGACGTAGAAGGTAGCTGAAATAATTCACGTTTCACGTTAGCCGTTGTTAAAAAAGGCCTCTCAGCTGACCCCCATTTGCTTATGATATAATATACGCGTATGCAAGCCATATCAGGTCATATTGATATTGAACCAGTTATAGTACACCATTAAGCCATTGTTCGGACATCAAGCAGCCAATCTCCGAGTTACCACGCGATTGCAGCTGGCTAATTGCTTGCGGGCATTGAAACATCACATGCGGGCGGTGGACAGACTTCAGGTGCTTTATTATTACAAACCACACAAACAGACCAGTCCGCCGCCAGACCTTGGCTTGCACACTTGCACGGTGCCTGCACCGGCCAAATGCCGGTGGTTTGGTTCGTGAAATCACGGGGGAAATATTTCTCCTGGGGCCCAATTTTTTTAAACTCATAAGGCGAAGACAGAACAGTGTGGAAGCGGCCTTAATCGCAAGCAAAACCCGGCAACGAGTAAGCCAACACGGTGTATGGACCTCGATGAAGTTTCAGGTAAACTGAACAAATTAAAAAATTATTATTATTATGCATGTGCGTGTGAACTTCATTTTTTTGTTACAAAAATCGCATGAAATATATTGCAATATTCAGGTGTTTATTTTGCAATAGTATTTTACCATTTAGCAGATTTCACTGTCGTACAGCGACAACGAGAAAACCAAAGTTTCCACTTTTTACTACTCAACATGCGTGCCGTTAGCAATATGTAGTTCCAGACTCATGGACTGAGGAGGGATGTAGGGCATATTCCGTACGTAGAAATTTCGACCATATCGGACTCTGTCATAATTCCTTATTACCCCGTGTAAGAACTTGGAAGCCGATTTGGTACAGTAAGCGCAGGACGGAAATGATCGACACCCAATATCAGTACGATTTGCCTTTTGACTTTGTTAGCAACCAAGCCGGCGTCACCAATGATTCGCCACCGTCCAACCTAGTCGAAATGTATAGAAAAGACTTTATGACCACGAATAAAAATTAAAGCATATTGATGCCAATGCATTACCGAGACCATCAGATTTTGAATTTATCTCAATTCCTTTCGAATACTAGAAAATTAGGCCTGCCTTCCATTTTTTTTATCAAACAAATGCTGGCTTGATCCCTTCCTCTTTCTTTTCGTATAAAAAATTCATGTGAAATATTTTGATTAATAATAGTAAAACAAACGATACGCTACAGAGTATGTGAAAACAAGAAAAAAATTTTCATTCCTCACTCGCTCATACGACAAAGACATACACAGAACCCGAAATACCACAATTGCAGGTCTGGCTAATAGACACATTTAAAAACTATTAGGATATGCGTCTCATTACATAAGTAAACGAGAGAAATATGCAGTCGTAATCTGAGTCCACACACACGTCCAGCCTCGCTGCACCAGGTGTTGAATTGGACGTTGGTCTTCTTGCAACACTAGCTGAACACACAGGCAGCCGGCAGCTCGCTCACAGCTGTCTACAGTGTGCTGTCTGTCTAGCTGGCTTCACGATAGCTAGAGACAGTTTCACAATTACATTATACTGTAAAAATCAATCTATTGGTGTGTAACCCCTCACACCAATTCGAATTTGCAACACTCTACTAGGAAAAATAAACCACATGCAAGTCGAGACGAAAAAAAATTGCTTTAATTCGTAAACATTGTACATTTTAATTAGCCCAGGAAAGACACCATCACACGAGTTGAAAAGCTTGGGACAGATTAGCTTACCACTAAATTCTCGTCACTGCCCTGCTAGTGAATAAATATTTTTTGTGAAAATATCTTCCGTCCTCGTGTAATTTCACATAAAGTGTAACCTATTTTATGTTAAAATGTAGCAGGCAGGATTTTCGTACAAGTAGTAATTATTATGATGTTGCTACTGTAACACGAATCAGTCAAGCAGTGAAACTTTTGTGCGGTTGGACTTAAATTATTTTCTGAAATAATCTCGCCTATAAGAACTGAGATATTTCGGAAGTCATGAAACGTGTATAGCCCCTGCAAATATGAAAGCTATTTTCTTTCCCTTGCTTTATATAATCCATAGCATGAGCAGGAGCATGCGGTTCTAAGTGTGGTGCTGATTGTGGTGCATGTGGCATTGATTGTGATGCATGCAGTGCTGATTGTGGTGCTGAATGTGGTGCATATTGTGATGTGTGGTGCTGATTGTGGTTAATGTGGTGCTGATTGTGGTTAATGTGGTGCTGATTGTTGTGTGTGGTGCTGATTGTTGTGTGTGGTGCTGATTGTGGCATGTGGTGCTGATTGTGGTGCATGTGATGCTGATTGTTGTGCATGTGGTGCTGATTGTGGTGCAAGTAGTGTTGATAATGGTACATGTGGTGAGTGTGTGTGTTTGACATATGAGCGAGTGAGGAATAAACAAATTTTTTTCTTGTTTTCACATCATAAGTTTGGTTTCACTCGCACTAATGAAAAAAAAAAAATTATTTTATTTTATACGAAAAAAATAGAGGGGTTCGAGCCAATGTTTAGTACGAAAAAATTGGTACACAGAATAAATTTTCTAGTATTCTGAAGGGATTAATTAATTCCGAAATCTCGTGGTCTCGGTAATGCAATGGCTGCAATATGCTCTAATTATTTTTCGCACTCATAAGGTCTTTCCTGTACATCTTGACGAGGTTGAATGGTGGCGAATGATTGGTGACGCCGGCTTGTTGCTAACTATGTGAAAAGGCAAATCGCACTAATTTCGGGAGTTGATAATTTCTGTCCTGTGCATGCTGTACAAAATCGATTTCCAAGCACATACACATGGTAATAGGGAATTACGACAGAATCCAACATGACAAGAATTTCCACATAGATAGTATGTCCTGTATATCTCTTCACTCCATGCATCTGGAACGATTGCTGGCGGTGTACATGTTCAGTAGTGTGGTCGAGGTGTTTCTATGGACATGAAGGTAGATACAGTGGAGCATTTGGTTTTCTCGTCTGCACTATACGACACTGAAATCTGTTTAATGGTGAAATAGTTTTGTAAACTAAATACTAGATTATTGGAATATATTCCATTCAATTTTTGTTATAAAAATTTAAGTTCACATGCACAAAAATAATTATTTTTTCCTTAAAATGTTTTGACAAATTTATCCGAAACTTGATTGAGGTCCATAAACCGGGACGGCCTCCTCGTCGCTGGGTCGGACTTACAAGTAAAAGTCTTCTACTAGAGAAGTTTCCACAGGGCCTGATGGACTGGTCTGTTTGTGTGGTTCATATTAATAATAATTACAAGCACCTAAGGCCTGCCTACCAGCCTGCATGTGATGTCTCAATGCCCGCATGCAATTAGCTAGCTGTAATCATGTGGCAACTCGGTGATTGGCCGGTTGATGTCCGAAAAATATGTTAATGATGTAACACGATTGGTTAAATGTCAATATGATGTAATAGTGCTTGCATACGTACTTATTATAAGCAATTGTTGGTCAGCTAAGAGGCTTTGTTTGACTACGGCTAATGTGAAAGTTAGATTGTCTCGGCAAGCTTCTACGCCAGGCAATCAATGGCAAGTTATGTTGAAGTGGTGTGTACATACCTTTTAATGGTTTCTCGTTATCAATTTCTTCTTCGAGTAAGATGTCTTCTGTTTTATCAGTGTCAACGACTTCTTCAGCCGTGATGCTACATAACTAGCAGCATCAAGTCCAACAGTACAGTACCATAATTTAAGATTGACATAGTGCTATCGACTTTTTCAGCTGGGACACCTCTATCACTACCAGCATCTACTGCCATAATTGCAGCACGATCATCTACAGATGGTACAGTACCTTCGATTTCTTCAGCTGTGAAGCCTACAATATCTTCAATAGAACCATCGCAATTTTCGGCTGAGGTACCTAGAACGTCATTGCCGGCGTTACCTGCTTCTTTAGCTCCAGCACCTACATCTCCAACAGGTCCGTCCAAGTCTTTGCTTGAACCACTACGTCGTCATCAGTGTCAATTTTGTTTATGAGGCATTTGCTTTTGGCTACAATGTATGGCGACATGAACACTCTAATTGTGCAAAAATCTGTGTTGCACGTCACATTTGTGTGACAGGTGCGGTAAGATTTTTAGCCGTAGAGAGAATTTACTTAGACATACAATGACCTGTACAGGCGAAGTGCATTATTTATCAGTACCTCGGTAAAAGGTTTGCTGCAAGCATGTCTCTTGTGTCTTTGGTACATGACCTCAAAAGTGTGGTTACCTACATAACATACCCTGCACAGTGTGTCGGTGTAATAAATGTCACAATATTTTGGCACGAGGACAACACGAGTGTGAATAGCGAGATGCATAACAGCGTGTAACCTACAACAAAGTTGCACATATTGAGAGGCATATAATTAGAAAAATATTGTTAATGAAATAAATCCAATTAAAAATTCTGTATAATGTTTAAATATACTATATGTAAGATTATGTAATTTAGAAAAATAAATTTTAAAATTGAATAGTTTTAAATTTTCAATAAGAATATGGATTTAATCAATTATGCAGGTAGTTAAATTCCCGCATCATGCATATAGGTATACTGCTAATTGGGCAACATTTTTTTAATAGGTCGAAAGTTACAGATTTCCCTATGGCTTTAGAAAAATATGGGTGTCGACAGCTCGCCTGGGGTTTGAATCGACAGAGTGGGTGGAGGCTGACAGCTCGTCTGGTGGGGAAATCAAGAAAATAATGCCACCTATTTTTTGAAAATATAATCCAATATGGAGGGTGCTGAAAGCACCACCTATACGTTAGAAACATAAACAAATATGGCTTTCATGTGGTGGCTAAATCACCAGCTCGCCTGGTGATGAAAATTGTAATTGTACACAAGTGCCACCTAGGTGTTGAAAATGAAAAGAAATGTCAAACGAAAAAAAATCAAGGTGCCTTCATACGATGGAATAAGTGAGTTTGGAAAAGGGGGGGGGGGGGTGGGGTCAGGTGGAGTCCTGCCAATTAATGAACCAATTAGACACATTGGTGGCTGGTCAGTCGTCTGCTGGACGTGGTGCTGCAGAAACCTACAGAAAAAATTTAAGGTTTTTAAAGTAATTAATATTTAAAATAAATTTTTAAGAATAATTTTTTTATAATATTTCATAAATTTTTAAAATACATTTTTAAAACTTTTTTTTTTTGGATTTTAAAATTTATTTTTGGGATTTTTCAAAATTATTTGGGCTCTAGGTCATCTAAAGTTATGAGAACAGGGTCAAGGTCAAGTTCAAATTCACCTTGATCCAACATGGTGGTCGGGTGACATCACAACATGGCGACCGACTGGCGCCTGGCACCTACTTTGGAATCCATTACACCAGACTTCCCTAAATCATTCTACTTGCGTTAATATTCAATATGAGAATTTTAAGCAACATTATTCTTCAGGAATTTTTCAGAAGATCCATATGAGCATATATTTTCAATATAGAGAGGCTATATGTAATTCTTGTAAAACATTAATTAAAAAAATTCCTTGGAATCAGTCTCTCCTCTATGGAACTTCTTAAAAATTCACGAAGAATACATATTGTTTGAAATGCCTATCTTTTAAATTAGTCCACTGAGGCAAAATTCCCTTAACATGGGGTATCCCATTAAAATTTCGCAGCTGTCAGTCGGAAGGAAGTGCCCTTATTAAAGATATCTCCGTGACGTTGCTACGCTGGCCATGTGAAATGGCTGCGAACGTACATAGAAATAAGTGACAAATTGCTGCCAACATACGTCCGTGAAGAACTGCGAGAAAACACATTCAAGCGGAAGTCTGCCTGCTCATTGTCTAGCCTCACACTGTCCTGCTCATCTAAATCTGTACCGATGTTGGCGCCCAGCGATCGACAACCCGGGAGTGTTGGTACTGATCGAAAGCCAAAGACCAAGCATATAGTCATATATAACACCAGGCCCACCAAGAAAAATTCCGGGCCCCTGCGCAATGCGTGATGTGGGACCAGCTACTCATTACAACAATATAATTAGTCGTTATCCATGCAAACGTTGATACATTTTGAGGGTCGAAATTAGATTTTTAAGTAATATTTTTTTATAAATAAACATTTACAGGTCCGACCAGGGCCTCTCCCCTCCTGGGGACTCGGGCCCCTGAGAATTGAACCCACTTGCCCCCCCCCCCAACCGCTTTTGGCAGGCCTGCGTAACACCACATTGCACTTGAGTGATTATATAAGTAAAAGCTATCCTGCCGACCGATTTTCTTGACGAAGAGGTGTACACTGTAAAAAAAATACTTTGTGGCTGCTACAAAATGTTTTGTTGGTATACACACAGCGAAATAAATTTGAGGTGAGCGCAAAATATTTGTAGCCACCACAAAATAAATTTCTAGAGGCCACAAATGTTTAGTGGTGACAACTAAAAATGTTTGTGTTCATCACAAAATAATTTAGCTGTGTGTATACCAACCAAACATTTAGTAGCAGCCACAAAGTGATTTTTTCTGTGTGTAAATTGACATAAATAAAGAAAAAATAAGGAGCCAGTCAAGTCATTTGCATAATGATTTTGCTTTGTACCCTAGTAGGCAATAGTCGACTAATGAGAAAAATGAAGACAGCCAATTTGGACAGACAACTTGGCGGTCGCAGATGTCATCAAAATTTGTGACAAAATGGACCCTAGTCAAGTCTTTTGTATAATCTTTATTTAAACACCGTTCTTTTCAGGAAATCCCAAATCGTTGAAATACAAGTACGCAGACAGAAATTTTGCGATTAACACCCATGGTACACGTATGTGTTTTTACCTCCCTTAGTTTAAGGTTAAGTCAAAGGAAGTACAAATTATGTTAAAAGGTTATTCTAGTTTAAAGGCAGGGAAATCAACTCAGTGATAGACCAGAAGAACAAGTTAAAGGGCACTTTACTTATCTTCACCTGATATTACAGACAAGTTTACACTTTCTATACAATCAAATAGTTATGCATTTTAAGCAACATCTCTGAGACTCAATTATGTGGTTAACAACTTATTTAAACTCTGTACTTTGTCATGACTGAACTAATCACCCTTTTGATCACTACGCACCGTCACACATTCAATTAAGTTACTCATCATTGATAGTTCTTAGTGGTGCACGGATGACGTACGAGGGCACCTGCTGATGCCGTCCTTGCCAGCTCCTAGATCACTGGCTCTGACGACCTGGTGATGTAATTGGAGGGGGGAGGGGCATGGCGTTGTGGTCCCTGGTCCTATATATCACCCTGCTGGCCTACTTTAACTTAGACTGCTCTGTTGTTTATCCTGTGTCTCATAAACACTGCAACTCCGGCAGTCCTTGCATCCACTGCAAATTCCTCATAACAGTATCCCCTTCGTTTAAGAAGCAGCTGTCCTCAGCCATCATGGAGAGAGTTGAACGATGTGGGAGGAGACACAGGTGATTTAGGGCCGTCGATCTCTGGGTAGGAGTGGCCAGCAGATCATGGTAGTGGAATACCTGCAGAGGAATGACCTGCAGAACCCATTTTTCTTTGCATTCCTGTTGTCACATGGTTATGTTGCAGTGGCAACCAAGTGCCTTTTAGAGTGTCCTCGCGCACTTGTTCAATTTTACCACCTTTTGAATGTGAAACGAAGCTGTGATGTCTGTACAATTTGTTTCGAGGCCGGTAAATTGAATTTATCATAGTCTTGACCTTATAGTTACAATTTTGTCTACTTATTTCTTCTGCTAAGTAAGTTTTAATTTTTCTACTTAACAGTTTTTCGTTATAATACATATTTGTCATGTAATTGAAGATCCTGTTTACAACACGTGTCACATAGTAGTTTATTATGTATATTCTAATTTACACTTTAATTTCATATCGCTACCTTAGTTATTTCGTTATACCTACTTACTTTCTTGCATTTTACTAAATGCTTTTATATATAGAACTATAATTACATAATGTGGATATTCTTGTAACATTATTTATTGTCTTTGGCTTTTGGCAAGTACTTTTAAACCTTCTTATTTAAATTCATAACATTGTACATTTTCATTTCTATTGTTATTATATTTTACCTGTTCTACATTATCATATTATTGACTGTGTTGTCTTATATTATGCTACTCATCTTTTAGGACATTTTTGCAATATATATTTGCTTTGCTGTGATATATACAATATTGTCTCATAGCCTTTCTCATTTATTACATACTAACATGTAAGCATTGATTTACATTACTTCATGTCGTAACTTGGATTGAGACGTGTGATGGGTACTATTCCCCCCACCCTCGTAAAACAATTTTATAGATTCTAAACTCAAGCAATATGGACTTGTTGTTAATACGTGCACATTTTTGTGTTACAGTATTCTGCAACATTTGCTTGTTGTATCTTATACTTTATGATACTATAGTATTTTGTTGTGGCTTTTCTTTCAAATTTAATAATTGTTATTTTACATGTTTAGTTAATTAATTGGTTACTAAAAAAGTGGTTGTGTCCTTGATTTTTGTTATTAATTGTATAATACCTCAACTCTTTATTTTCAATACTCTGTTCCTTTTAGTATTTTGTGATATGTTCCCATCATACTCGTCTATAAAATAACATAAAATACACCGGGGTGTTATAACTTGTTATAATCATATTTACATTGTGGCTTCATATTGTACATGTAGCTGGTACTCCCTTGTGTTGTCCATGTGAATGAGAGCCAGTTACATCTAAAAGGCATAGTGTGCAGGTTTTCAAGGATACCATGAAACTTCCTCTGCATGATTGCATCCTGGGACATGTGGACTGTGTCGCGATTAATAATATATGTTGGTATAACACTTATCAACCTGCGTTGATGCCCTGTTTTGAAATTAGCATACATTTTCGGCCGTAATTTAGTTACTTTCCAGTTCCAGTTAGTGTTCTAATATATTTTACATTTACACTGTTATGATTGAGTGCATGTACTCTGCTGGCTGGTATGGAATTTCCTTTTGTGCTGTTTACATCTGCACTGCTTCATGGTGCTTGGCTTATTGTACACAGGTATTTGCTTGAGTGAAGTAGGGCTTTCTTTTCTTTAATTCTTGATTACTATCCTTTATAGTAACAGAGATACATGAATTAATTTACTTTATATTGAGCAATTAAAACAATTATCATCAATATTACACTAACATATTGCTTTTAATTAATTGTTACATTTATCAATATGAATTTTCTTTAGCTCCTACTTCTCGCCACTATAACTCGGACAAGTTAAAATTATTTACCTTACTATATTTCATTACAAACTCCCTATGCAGAAGTACCTTCTTCTTATCTCTGAGGTCCTAAAACAGCATTCTCCTTCCATTCTGAACTTAAAAAACATAGATAATATACCTAAATAATCTGACATGAGCAATCTTTGTGTTCTTTGAATTTACTGCATCGTATTGGAAATCTCTAGTTTTTCGTATCCATATTTGCACCATAGAAGCACCAATGACTTTTGTCACTCAGTAAGGCCCGTTACATTTAAATGTGAGTGCCTCATGTCGTGATTTATTATGCAACCAAATCCAATATCCTTCTTTGATGGAGTTTCGTCGGTGAAATTTTTAAATGGTTCTTTTTGCTTCTGTTACACTTGAGTTAGGTTTATTTTGGCTTTGTTACCTATCTTTAAATAGCTTATCACCCCAGTCCTGTCCCCTTTGGGAATATTTATTTACCGAAATGTGTGATGGCTGTGTGGTTTCTACCTCATGTAGAAAGTATAATGGTGTGAATTTCGTGCTGGCATTAATGGTCGTGTTGTAATTAATGGCTATAAAATATTAATATTGTCCCAGTTTACAAGATCCTCATGTGTGCATGCTGTAAGCTGTTGCCCTAAAATTTTAATCATCATCTCTACTAGTCTGTTGCATGCCCAATTACATGTGGTGGTTTTTAAATTTTTTTGATTTGTAATTTCTTTAGTAATGTGGTTATAAGCTCGTTGTTAAAAATGCACCTTTATCAGCTAGAATTTGTTGTGGACATCCATACCTTAATATTACATCTTTAATAAGAATTTAAAATGTCTCTCCATCAATTGCTTAAACTGGTTGCGCAAAAACAAATCTACTGAAAAACTCAGTCATCACTAATATGTAACAGTTACCTCTTCGTGACTTTTGTAGCAGTCCTTTAGCATCTAATGTCCGTGCCTTTAGTAAAGAAGGTGGTTCAATGGGTTGTAACTGACCCATTGGTTTCTGATTTCTTGGTTTAAATCTTTGGCAAATGGGGCAATTTTTGAAGTAACTCTTTACATCTTTATTCATTGTTTCCCAATTATATGCCTGTTTGTTTATCTGAAGAGTGTTTAAAACCCCAAAATTACTACCCGCAGTAAGGAGTCATGGTGGGCTGCTATAATTTCATTTGTATAGTACATTGGTACTAAAGTGAGTTACTTTTCGCCTACCAGGGTGTGGATTTTTAAATAGATTTCTTCAATCGCCACTATCCCATAGCATCTAGTTAACTTTATATTTTTCGGTTCTACTTTACTGGGTTCCATTAAGACAATTTTTAGTTTCTGTATGTGTGCATCCCACTCACATTCTCCTGACAATGTTGAGTTTGGTGTATTGATTGTATTGGACACATAAGTAATTCTTGGTCGTTTTGAATCTTATACTCCTGTTCGTAAACAGGTAAATATTGTGTAATGCCATTTGGCTTAGTTAAAATATTTCACATCTTAACACACAATATATACTAGTTAATTTAATTTAATTCATATTATATTCCTCTATAATTTCTATTGTTTCTTGAAGTACTTCCACGAAAATTCTTGCAAATGCTTCTAGGGGAACAATATCTGAATTTATTACAGCTTTGCTAATTTTTTATTTATTATAACTCTGTTCCCAGTTTTCAGTAAAAATATTTTCGTCATCCTGCCAATTATTGTTTGCATATTTTGCAATAAGGTATGTTTCATTTCCGTTTATTTCTCTGGATTTTTATATTGGCTCACAGCTAGCGCTCTATGTATACTTTTGCAGTCCCTCATCTATGTTTTAATTTTGTAATTCTCTCATTACCTTTAATAATCTGTAGCTGTGCTAGCCCTACTGTTGGTATTCTGCTCATCGCAGCTGTTTACATGTTTCAGTTTTCTTTGACTATTATTGCCTGAAAATGATTTCTACTGGTGCAATCACTATTTTTTGTATTCTAATATTATGTTCTGCCATACTTTTTAAATTTCTATGACTATTATGCTCTGTCTATAATAAATGATATTCTGTACAATATTGCCTAAAAAATCGCAAAAACATTTAATCGCTCCTAACTCTCGTGCAATAGTTCACCATTCTTTTTTAAACCATCAATTATTTTGGTGTGGATGCAATAATGTGTCTCTGTTTACTGTTGTCTTGTTGCATTAGAACTGCTCCAATTGCTATTTGTGATGCATCACATGCGAAAATCATTGTTTTGTTTTCATTAAAACATATTAGTATAGGCGTCTTTTGTATACAATTTTTTAAAATTCTAAATATACTTTCTTCTCATGTTCTACTCACCTATATTCTGTACTAGTTTTTGTAACCTCTACATGCAGTTCTACTTAAATGGCACGATTTGGTATGCACCTTTGCAAACAGGATGTTATACGTAAAAAGCTTCTTAATTCCTTCATATTCCCCGGTGGTGCCATTTGCTGTAGAGTTTTAATTTTTTCAGGTCAGTAACAATTCCATCTGGTGTTTTGTACTGACCTAGAATTTTTATTTCTTGTTGTGCAAAGGAACATTTGTTGCATTTATATTTACATTGCGTTCTTGTAATCTCTTAAGCAACTTTCACATATTAGCTATATGTTCTCTGAAATTGTCCCCTAATATAAATATATCATCGATATATGCTATTGTGGTATTCCACCTAAATGGTCCTATCAATATATAATTAAAATTTTGGAAATATCAGGGTGATGTGCTTAATGCCATTGGCATTCTTTATGTTGATACAAACCTATTCTCTTTATCGTAAATGCAAGTTTATGCCTATCTTGCTTCCTAATCAGGATAGTGTAGAATCCAGAAAATAAGTCTAATGAGGTAATGTATTTTGTGTTTGGCAAATGTATCTGTCTTCTGTTCTTGACAATGGGTATTGTACCTTTCTTAAATACTGGTTTAATTTACAAAAATTCATAAGGAACCTCATTCCATCCTCTTACTTTCTAATTGCAAGCTTAGGTGCAGGGAAGGAGTTCTGATTTTTCTATTATATCTAATCTCTCCACATTCTGAAATTGTTTTATTAACTCTTCTCTTATTTTCGGACTAATTGTACAAGGCTTCGTATGTATAGGTTTTTCTGTTACCATTTATAATTGTATTAAATAATTCCTAGTCTTCATTAGTTCTAATAGGTTGTTTACAAATCTGTCCTGGAATTCATTGATAACATTTGCAAATTCCCCTTTCTGATATTCATATAGATGTTTGTTTGTTGTTCCTATGGCATTATTTTCTATATCTGCTTCTATTTTGTCAATTCTGTTTATACATTACTTTGTAGTATTGGTTTGTTCATTCTCTACTACATAAGTCTGTATCGGTACTTGTAATATTTTAATGGTATCATTATTTATAAACATAATATTGTATATGAGGAATGTTATAATATCAATTACTTTAATAAAGTCAATTCATAATATGATCGATTTTTAAATTATCAATTACTAAAATGTCTTGTGGAAAGTTATTTTCTAATATGCTCAATTTTATGTTTGTTTTATGTTTTGGTGAACCAATCTCCTCTGTAGCCTCTACTAAAGTAAAACTCTCTGCAACTGGTTTCAGTTTGTTATAATGGTTGTCGCATTCCATTCCTCTGATTTTCAATAACACTCGAGGTATTGTTCTTACGCATACCTGTTTACTACCCTGCCCATGCAACCTTATTACTCCCTGATTTACTACCTGGTACTGCTGTCGACTCAGCAGGCCTGCTTGTGGTCTTGTCTCATTGTAGTCAGTCACAACAGGTCTCGGATTCCGTGTTGATATGCACCTTGACTGGTTGCATTTCGAATTTGTTTTTGAACTGATTAAATCGTGCTGCTATGTATGTTTTGATATCAAATTCATAATTCGGAAACAGGTAGCAGTGTTTGCTATGGTGCTCTGGATAAAAACACAATGTGCATGTCTGCTGCACCTCGCTACGTGGGCCAATAAACTTTCTAGTTGATGCCTTGTCTGGAATTTCGCTACTTTTAGTTTTACCATCGTGGAATCGTCCTTTTCAAGCTATTTTCCGCATGCCTTCTGTGTATCCTGTGTAACATTCTGTCTTAATTTCCTTGCATCAATGTTTAAACTGTCGTGCTCTTGTTTTTTACCTTTATTGCATGGCTTCATGCGCACTTTGTTTTTTGTATTTAATTTTTGCCTATGAACTCTTTATATATCAGGCCATTATGTATTCTTTGTTTTGTGGACATAAATTACAGTTGGGTCGTGAATTTCTGTAACTCGATTTCCATGTCTGTTCTGACTACTATCCTTTTGCTAAATATATTTTTGCACCCATTGTGGTTTTCTGCAATATTAGCATGTTACTCATTATTTCCCCTGTTTGTTCATATTGTGGTGTATTAGTACCTCAAGTGGGGTAATTCGGTGAATGCTCTTATTTCCATTTCTACAGTTTCCCTGACTGTGATTGTTGCTATATCCTGACCTAATGTGCCATGTATTTTTAAAACTTCCCACTTTTAGATGTACTGTGTTTTGAATCTGCCTTTTATGTTGGAAACTAGCCACAGGCTATGCTTTTTGGAATTGATTTGACTGATATTTAGACATGTATTAATTTTCTTTGGCTTCTAATGTTAACTTTGCAAGTTCCTCTTTTAATTGCAAATATCTCCCCATGGAGTGTTTCTGTTTCCGCACTGTTGTAATCCCTGCCAATAGTCTCATTATATCTGTTTAGACCTAGCTCAACTCTTTTTAGGTTACGGTGTAACTATTATAATGATTCATTCTCTATGCATATGATCTTATTAGCTATTGTTGGCAACAGTGATTTCTCTGGAAACTTGGGTTCCTATTCACTTTTATAAAACAACTCTCCCTAATTTTTTATTTTTAGTATAAAGTAGGTTGCTATATTTTTCTGTTGTATATATGAATAAAAATGATTTCTGCAACCTGCCTGAAATATTTTTCCATGCAACTTGATGCAGAAATGCTTCCTGTAACACATTCTGATACATCTGTTTTGCCATTCCAGCCAAATAGAATTTCAACCTGTTACAATTTTCTACCTCGTTCCAGCCATTTATGTCACTAGCTACAGCATAGTGATCTAAAATTCCTCTGTATATTGACCAGTTTCACCTGCAAAATTAGGGGTTTTCTATTATTGCAGGACAACTATTTTTACCGGCTGTGCGATAGGAATTTTGTTAGTTTCTGTGTTTTTATTTTCTACCACAACATTTTGATAATTGTGCGCAGATAGTTTGTTTTCGTATGTGGGGAGTGGGTAAGCTAGAACCTCATTTTGTTCTGTGACGAAACTGCTTCTGTCGTCCACTGACGTACTTGCTGGAGACATTTGGTGTGACGTCCCATACTCCTTACTGCGCATCTTTATTCCTTCGTTCTACACTGCGCCTTACATCTGATACATCTATAGTAACTGCTTTTACTACTTTCTTAACTGTAGATTGAGCTGACTTATTTTTGTTATATAATATAATACAATAATAGAACATTTCCTCATTGCTGTAGAAACTTTATAACAATACTGTACTATACCCTGAATTATACTTTATTTAATATCTAATGTTTGGAACAGAGCATGCTAGTTTGCATTGCCCATCTCGGGCAGCCTTGACTGATAGCTGTGAATTTGTATTTTCAACTTCTTTAAACTCATAAACTTAGTCTTCATTCGAACATTTCTTGCTGTGTACATTACAGGCATACAGTTATTTCGCTCGCACTGTATGGGTAGGTTTTGTAGTTGATAACTCTTCATGACATTTGGCGACAGGGCCTTGCTACCAGATGGACTATTGTCTATTCACTGTGGGCGAACATACAATGACTACTTTCATGACCGTGTGCATTACCATAGATTTTTTTTACCTGTGAAATGATTGGACTCTCTATGGGAATGGAACCTGCGATACATTGTTTCAAAGGATGATCAACCATCTCCACTGCCATTTATTAGTTCCTATAACATTTAAATATCATATGTAACAAGTAAGTTAATTTTTTTCAAGGGGGTGGTGATGTACTTGCAGGTGTCAAGTTGCTTTCTTGGTCGCTAATGTATACCATGAATGGAAAGGCAGAATGGTGGTCATTGTAGTATCTGCTTCCAGCGAGTTCATATCGACAAGATGTGCTCCCAACCTACAGGTCGTCACTGCTACACCAGTTAAGGTAAACCTCTGCTCTTTATGTTTTTCATATTCTAAACCAGAGTGCATACATAGTTGTGCATAATTGTTGTGATACAGCCTTACTTGTCATTAGCAATTCATGGATAATTCGTTTAGCAATGAGCTTCTAGCATTATAAAAGTCATAGCCCTCTTGCACTACTAATATATGTTATTGTTTCGTACGTGCATATGGTTCTGGCACTAGGTACATTATTACTGAATTCCTCTTCTAAAGGGGCATGCAATTGACTGGTCTGCCACCCTGACATCTCTCTCGCCCAGTATTATGTACCATCCCTTCGACTTGTAGATACCTGCATTACACTTGTAGTGTAGTGTTAACAAGTTCAGTTTCACTCGATCTGTATGGAAGGTATTCTGTCCAGTTCATTCTGGTCTTGTCGAGCATCATCTAAAGCAGCATACAGCACTTCTCGCATGTGAGTGCAATGGCTGGTACATGCTTAAAACTTCTTTATATCAGTTTGCAATTGTGTGTAGCAGTGTAGTCATTATTCCCACACTTTCCAACAGAACCTTTGTTGTCACCTAACTTAACATACAATGCTCGTTGCTCGAACACATGTTAAAAGCTTATAACCGATGGTTAAAAAGTATAAATATGTTGTATCGTTTGTGCTTATATTTCCAGTGTATCTTAAATGGTTTGTAAATTACAGCCATTTATGTTTATAAGATGACATAGGGTCTATTTGACTCTAAGACCCTTCTCATTGTCCTGGGTGATGCATATGTTATTAATTTGACAGTTGTATCTTACATGTTTCAGAAATTATGGCCAACTATGCTTATAAGTAATAATAGGGTTTACTTGACCCTACGACCTTTTTCGTTGTCTTAGGCGATGCATATGTAATGAATTTGGTAGTTGTATCTCAAATGGTTCTGAAATTACAGCCTAATATGCTTATAAGTAGTCATAGGGCATACTTTACCCTACAACCCTTCTCGGCATCAGGGTTATAAATTTTTCAACTATATCATAAACAGTTTAGAAATTATGGTCAACTATGCTTACAAGTAGACATAGGGACTACTTGACCATGCGACCCTTCTCGTCGTTGGGGGTGATGCCTATGTTATGAATTTGGTATTTGTATCTCAGATGTTTCGGAAATTCCAGCTAGCTATGCTTATAAGTAGACATAGGGTCTACTTGGCTCTTCTACTCTTCTCGTCGCCATGGCTAATGCCTATGTTATGAATATTGTAGTTGTATATCAAACAGTTCGGAATTTACAGCCAACTGTGCTTATAAGTTGACACATGGCCTACTTGGCCCTTCTACCCTTCTCGTCGCCATGGGTGATTCCTATGTTATGAATATGGTATTTGTATATCAATGGTTCGGATATTACAGTCAACTATGCTTATTAGTAGACATACGGTATATTTGACCCACTTCCCTTCTCATTGTCGGGGGTTATGCATATGTTACGATTTCGGTAGTTGTATCTCACATGGTTCGGAAATTACAGGCAACTGTGCTTATACGTAAGCATATTTTATACTTGACCTGAGGCTGGCAGGGAGCCTCGGATTGGGGTCTTCCCCTTCACACAAAATAGGTGAGAAGGAAGTGCACACTTTCAGTAGGACAGAAAACTATTTTGGGAGCACCCAGTGAACACCGACTGGAATGACAGAGCAGGAGGTGCACAGCTATGATGGATGCCGCAGACGTGAGGGAAAATCATGCAAATGCGAACATTTTTCCCTCGAGACATCATCCAGGATGGTCGCTGGGTGTCTGGCACCAGTTTGCTAGACAGTGAATTGGATGTCATTTTGCTATACAGTGCATTTGCAGCCATTTCGCTAGGTAGTGCATTGGCCATTATTTTGATAGTCAGTGTTTGCCACCATCTTGCTAGGTAGTAAGCATAGCACCAAAGTTAGTACCATACACAACAGTTTAGCTAGACAGTGCATTAGACTGTATCATTGGATGCAATTTTGTTAGGCAGTGTATTGGCTGGCATTTTGCTAGGCACTGCCACTATTTTGATAGACAGTTCATTGGCAGCCATTTTGCTAGACAGTGCTGGCAATATTTTGCTAGACAATGCGACTTCCAAGATGGTGGACCGGATAGACAGACCAGGAAGTTCTGCATTGGTCATCATTTAGCTAGGCATTGACTGGCAGCTATTTACTAGGCAGTGCCACTTCCAAGATAACGAACTGGATTGACATAACAGGAAATTCTGCATTGGTCAACATTTTGCTCGGCAGTGCATTGGCAGCCATCGGATCTGCGGAACAGACTTGAACAGGGACAGTGTTACGGAATGCTAGAGCATGAAGTAGAGACATTAGGTAGGATGGAAACTTCCAATATGTTTTAACTGGCCTGGCTAACAAAAGGGCTACCATCGATTTACTGGTCAACAAAATTGCCGCAGCCGGCTTAATGGCCGACAAAATGGCCGCTGGTGGACAAATTCCTCATACCTTATGGGGTACGAATCAAATGCCACAATGCGGTGTCTTCAGTGGATTGCAAGAACATGAAGTCTAGGTTACAGAATGCTAGCGCAGGAAGTAGATACATTCGATAGGAAGCTTCCAGGTATTTATATAATGGCCATCGTAGGCGTACTGGCTGATAACATGGCCGCCACCGGCCACCATTTTTCTAGACAGTGTGACTTCCAAGATGGAGGATCGAATTGACAGAGCAGGAGGTACAGATACATGATGGCCGCCGTGGGCGCGACGGAAATTGCGAAAATTTTTGCGGGAAGATTGTACAAACACGATTCTTTCCCTCGTGATATCATCCAAGTGGCGTTGCTGCGTGCAGCCAGAAGCTACTTGTAGTAGGATTCCCTTTTATACGCTATATATATATATAATATATATATATATATATATATATATATATATATATATTATTATATATATATTGAAAAAGACAAGGCCCGGAAGCCGAAAGTTATTGTTTTGTAAAATATCAAATGTTAGGTTTTTATGGACCAATTTTTAGTTTCCTAACTAAAGTTTGAATTAAATTGATAAGTTTGTGCAGAGCATCAGTAGGACTGTTCATATCGAGAGATGCGAAGATCTCGAAACGACATCAGCATCTTCAAATATCTTCTTGAAATTACGCTTCCAGCCGGCGTTTCTGGTTTTAGTGCGCGCTGCTGTCGCTTTACTGTGGCTATAAAAAGTCCAGTTAAGACTCTTGCTGAGCTCCATAAAGCGGGTAATGATTTTTTAAGCAGCCATGACTGTCTCCATGACGGAAACACCTGGCGGCAATCCCGCAGATTTTAAGACACTTGTCAGGTCGTTTACAGAATGCAGGCAAACGTCAGACAGATACAAGGCGTACAGTGTGACGGCTATCCTTGCACATCGAACGAAAGTCAAACCGACGGTGCCATATGAAAATGAGAAAATGTTGGCCGTTTGGGACGACTTACCTTCGCTGCGACGGAGGTGTGTTTGACGAGTTCCACGCCTCTTGTCCGCGGTTGATGAGGGGGGGGGGGGGGGTTGGTCTGCAAGTATGGGCGCCGCGGGGCTGCTACCGCCCACCAAAACTATGACTGCCTTCCCCTCCCTCGTACGTCACCTTGACCACGTAACGCCAGCCAGCCAGTCACGCATCACTAGGGTGCCCTCCCAGGACTTCAGATATCGACGGAGTGAAGATCATCTTGTAATGTTCTCGATGATTTCAATTTAAATATAAATGCAGAGATGTAATCTTGTAAAAATGTAATTTTGGGGGAAGTTTTAAACAGAATTATTTGCGATACCCTTTTACACTAAATGTAATCAGTGGGAAAACTATATTATTATATAACGTTTATTGATTGTAAAATTTTGGGAAAAGACTATGTAAATGGTTATATTTTGATATAAAAACCAAGGCAACGAATAATTTTCAAACCCTTTCACTGAAACCAGCCCAAGTCCCATTTTTGGCATCATTGGGGGGGCTCTCAGCTGTCTGCCAACTTAAAACGACCTATATTCAGGAAGCAGTTGAGACAAAGACCTCGTTCTGTATGTGCTGGCAAACCCCCGTCACAACAGCTTGATTCATTTTTACACCCATCACACCAAATAGACAGAACGTACACAAACTAGGGTTGTCCACACGTAAACATATATTTCTGTGTTACCATTTTGGTGTTTGGTATCAATCTGTTTACGACCAAGTATTTCGTTCGTAATTTTTAATACCCAGATTCCAACATAAATTTTGAACAACAAACTAGACGCTGCCACGTTTCTACTCTATTTCATTAATTTCATCGTTTTATGACTTTTTACGAAGTGATTTTCATTACACTGTAATTTTGTTTTATATTACCAAAATTACTTAATAATTTAGTTCTCCTGTGGGAAATATCAGTGAATTCTGCTCTTCCCGCGATCAGAAATATCGACGTGAAACATGACTCGCGCGGAAAACGCTGATATCTTCTAATTGGCTGTTATAGTTATTATATTGTGTGTGTGTGTGTGTGTTATATATATATATATATATATATATATATATATATATATATATATATATATATATATATATATATATAGTGGATTTGAACGCTCGCTACCATTTCAATTCTTTCATTCTTGGAGCTGTGGTGGTGTAGTGGTTATACTACTCGCCTCTCTTCTAGGCGAACCAGTCTCGATTCCCGGCAGGGTCGCTGCCGTAATTCGCATTTGAGAATCGCGTTAGTCTATGCCGCTAGTCGGCGGATTTTCTCGGAGATATCCCTTTTACCATGCCCTTTCATTCCGGCGCTTCTCTATGCTCACCTAGTTTTATTCTCATCGGTTTTAAGACCTGCTTTTAAGAACCACTCAAATCTCTTCACTCATTCACTTTATGAACTATTAAACAACAGGTTTTACTTAATGCTTTGTCTGATGAGTGATGGGTACTAATCACTTTGTCAACAAGCATTCTAGGAACCAGGCAAGAGGAAAGAGTTTTTAAGGTGATTTCTCTTGTGACTGTCCCGTTCGCAACTAATAAAATAAAATGTAGTAAGAGTCCTGCAAAGAAGAGTCACGACATTATTACCCATTTTCAGAAACGTAAACATACGAAACATAAACACATGCACCTGAAATTATTAGTTGCTTTAAAATTCCATGGACACAAGTGGACATTTATAACATATTATTGTAACCTGTAGGTAGCTGGCTAAAAATATTTGCCTAAAATAATTTTAAAAAACTTGTACACGGCTTTTATCAACTTTTATACCAATCAATAATGATTTTCTTGCGTGACAAATCGTCCGAGTCAATCATTTACAATTTAAGGAGCCCGCCAGTCTGGAACTTGAACTTCATTGCAGTGTATTCCAAATATACGATTTCCCATCAAACTATTACATGTGCGCCCAATGTGTTGATCTATGGAAATAACATATACTTGTGAAGAAGTAGTCTGAGGGTTTTCAAGACGTCACGCGCATTAGAAATGCAATTCCAGAGTACTCAAACACAACTAATAACAGCTTTTTTAAAGCTCCCTATCTCAAAATAAGTAGATTATACGCGTCATAAATATACTAGAACACCCAAGGGCGCTTCACTGAGCCTCGTCACAGTAGCGTTTATTTCATAGAAGCAAGGTAAGCAATGCCTACTCTATACATCTTGGAAATGTTTGACTATTTATAGTTCTCGCCTTAAGTTTAAACACTTTTATTTCTGAGTTTCCCGTTTCCGATTAGAGAAACAGAGTTTTCGTAACTCCTGTACTGTACACGCATAGTGCTGCTATCTAGTGTTTATTTCCACAAACTGGAGCGACTAGCGATGAATCGAACTCGCAAGCAATAACACGCCACATGCTCGAGCTCCTCCATCATCAACTACTTTTTCTTCTGCAGGGTAAACAAAAGTTCAGTGTCCTCCAGTCTTACATTTTCCTGTGGAAAGTGGACGAAAGAGATCGGGAAAACGGGAGTTTTCTTATAATTTGTAATCGGTTTTCTAAATATTATTCAGTTTAATTATTATTACATTCATTTCGTTTTCATTTTTATAACTAATGTTAGGTATTATTAACATTAAATACATGTGGAGGGTAAGCAAAGTTGGATGTTACGTATGTTAGTAGAGACTGCTTACCCTGTAAAATAATTCACTACAAGTCACTGGTCACAGACTTACTACTTATAAAAATATGGGATGAACGTTGGAAGTGCCATAGCACTGTGCAAGTTCAGAGTCCTGCGCTTAGAGACGACAGTGCACTTACTGAGTGTGGCAGTGTCGACCTTATTGCTCCCGCACTTGTAGGCTGAGAAGCGGAAAGCAGCTCGAGGTGAAGGGACCGGCCTAGCTGCAGGTGCAGTGAGGTACAGGTGCAATGAGGAGCAGGCACAGTGAGGTGCAGGCGAAGTGAGGTACAGGTGTATTGAGGTGCAGGTGCAGTGAGGTGCAGGTGCAGTGAGGTGCAGGTTCAGTGAGGTGAAGGTGCAGTGAGGTGCAGGTGCAGTGAGGCGGCAGAAATGAGGTGCAGGCTCAGTGAGGTGCATGTTCGGTGAGGTTCAGGTGCAGGGATAAGTGCAGCCTCTCCTGATTGTGTGGTTGGGGTAAGACATAGCACATGTAGCCTATGCTACAAAGACAAAAACTACATATATTTTCGCCACGCAGCAGCTTAGTTCCTTGGTAAATTGTGCGTGATTAGCAATGTTAATGATGACAAGATATAACGGCGTGCTGGAGAAGAAGCGGCCTCGGTGGTGTGGTGGTTAAACTGCCAGCCTCCCACCAAGTTGAACCGGGATAGATTCCCGGCAAGGTCGCTCCCGAATTTTCGCACTTAGAGATTGTGCTGGACGATGGAGCTGGCCACCGGATTTTCTCGGGGATCCCCTGTTTCATCAACCCGTTCATTCAGGCGCTACTCTATACTCACTTCGCCTCATCATCATTGAGACCTCGCTGTTAAGATCACCCCATATCTCTATACACACTCAATGGAGCAGAAATTGATTTTTATTCTTTTAACAGATAAATAAAAAAAAACCTTCAAATAATGAAATTTTATTCATTTGAATAAAACCGACAGGCGTTATCCCACTTCGTTTCGCTGCCAACTTGCAGCAGAATTTTTAAAATGTAATCTGCAGTTTCTTTGACACTGGTCCCTCCCTTCTCCCCATTAAAAAAAATCTATTGTTATTGCTTGTGTAGGTGGTTCAGAGTACATTAAGCGACTTTGAAATCAACCTTTAAAAAAATGTACGTAAAGTACTTACGCGGCATGCAGTGTCCCAACGAAGTTTGTAACGAATTAAAGAAAACCATTCCAAATTTTTACGGTTTTGAAATTGGAGTAATGTTTAAGCTAATGGTGATGTAGGTTTATTTTTTAATCCTTTAAGCATATTAGATTACGCATTGTTATATTATACATAGACACGCTTATATGCATACATGCTGTTCACGGTAAACGGAGCGTTTCTGAAAGCGCTGCTTACGACCTACCTGTATGCACATTGTGTAGTCTTCCGCAGTATTGCTCAGTATTGCTACGGGCCTTTATAATTTATTCATGCTTCAGCCGAGTGAAAGTTGTGAAAATATTTTTAAAATACATATTTCCACAATGTTGCTAATAAGTTATTTTTTTTATCTGCATTAAATAATAGAATCGAATAAGGAATCATTGAAGTATTGACGAATGTTGACCGCCGAACACAACTACCTGACCTGGGTGGTTAGCAACTTCACTCAGGTCGTGTCCGAATTGGCAGATTTTGTAGACAATGATCACATGATCTGATTTTGAATACAAAAATGGTGACGTATTTGGTAATTTGGTATTTCGCATTGTGTATCTGGTGGATGTTAGCAAAAATACAAAATTACAAAATCACCGCCATGTTTGTTTTGACTTTAAAAACACATGCGCGAATGCGCAAATAAAATGACTTCTAAAACAAATAACTGTAAATATAATACACTAGGCATGTTTTGAAAAGCAAGTAAGTGTAGTGCTTTGTACCTCAAAGAAATCTTTTTAGAAGTCGTTATTGCATAATTTATTATTTTCTTATTTATTAACGTATTCAATAACGTATTCGTAGTATTGCAGTGATGATTGTAGGAATATTACGTCTGTTGTAAGCATTAGATTCAGATAAAAATATTTTCCACTGTTGATATAATAATGTGATGTCGCAAGTGCTAAACAAGTGACTGTCGACAACATCCGAATTGATACCTACCAAATCACAAATTTACAAAATAACGAAATAACGAAATATGTCAATTCGGGCACGGCCTGGGAGTCAATGCGAAAGTCACAGTATACACAGGCAGGCAGGTATAGGCTGTTCACGGTAAAGTGAGCACTTTTTAAGACCCTGCTAAATTTTTCCTTTCAGCCAATTTCTGTCTTTCTGCCACTTTTTAATATAAACATGCCCACGTGTATATTAAACATATTGTATATATTTCACTAATATAAAAAAATCAACATCTGAGTCTGCAACAAAAACATTTTATCCGTTGTTAATGTCTGTTGGGGGGGGGGGGGCCTTAAAAAGTACTCACTTTACCGTGAACAGTCTATAGCTGGGAAGGGCCAGCTACGGCACGGCTTGCAGCTAGGAAGCCGGGACACAGGAAGCCAATATCTCCGGCCGGAAGTAGGAAGGCATGACGTCACGCCGCAACTCGTATCCGGCGTCGCGGCGGGCGTGTGGTCGGAGATCGCCGAGGGTCGTCCCGTCACTGCAGTGAGATACTCGCCCTGCCTGCTCGACACACAGCTCGTACTTCCTCTCTGGTCGTCGGTAAACGTGGCACGAGCATGCTCCTACACTAAATATGAGATAGACCGCTTATTATATAGGGTGAGTCATCTCAAAGAGGCCGCGTGGGACACGTGTAACGGAGCGAGGGGATGAGGAAATAAAGTCCAGTGTGACAACAAACTATCTAGAGTAGGTGCTGGAAGTAGCCGCCATTGACATCGAGGCAGATGTGCAGACGACACCAACAGTTGTGAAAGGCACGGGTGAGGACATGCTGCGGGATGGCATCGATAGCTGTCCCACGGGGCCTCTTTTAAAGGACTCGCCCTGTACTTCTTTTGCGCATGTACCTAACATTTCCCTACTACTTCGAAGGAACACAACTGGTTCAAGTTACATGGTCAACACTGACGAATGTGTTTGTTTATATCTTAATTCATAAATGACAAGCACTATTAAGGGCTGTTCACGATAAAGTGAGCACTTATTAAATCAACCTTAGGAAAAAGTCGCTGCTCCTTTCTGCCCTATAACGGGCGTCCTGAATGGCATGCGCCCAGTAAAGTTGTTCACGAAGCATGCGAAGTAATTCCGTATATTAACGTCGAGCATAAAGTGTCAGGTAACCTTTTCTTATAATTTTAATGATATCTTTCGCTTACTGGTATTTTTTTAATGCATCGAAGTGTAAAAATGAGCAGATCTGTAAAATATTTACTTTTCTATTAATTTCACAGTTTCACTTGACCGACGCTTGAATGAAGTGATGCTGCTCATGACAACGTTAATTTTACATAAGGCGGAAGAACACGCAACCTGCATACAAGTAGATCATAAGCAGGACTTACAAAAGTGCTGATTTTACAGTGAACAGCCTATATATGAATAAAATACTATTACCGATTTTAATTAAATCAAAATGCATTGCAAATTGATTAGAGGAAGTATAATAACATATCAAGAGTACTTGTTTGCTAAAGTGTGTCGTAACCTCCACTCCAGTCCAATTGGTTTTCTACAAGTCGTATATGCTGGTGAGTAGGTCGATGTTGGGACGCGGAGATTATAGGCTGTTCAGGGTAAAATGAGCACTTCTGAAAGACCTGCTCATGATCTACTTGTATGCACGTTGTGTTTTCTTCCGCCTTATGTAAAATTAACACACGCAATGACCTCATTATTTTATCCATGCGTCGATCAAGTGAAACTGTAAATTCATAAGATAAGTGAATATTTAAAAAAATCTGCTAATTTTTACACTTCGACGCATTAAAAAACCAGAAAGCGATGGAAATTATTTAAATTATTGTAAATGGTTACCCAATTTTTTTTATTTGACATTAATATATGGAATTACTTTCCCCTCCATCGCTACCAACTTTACTGTCACGAAGTGCTCCCGTTAAAACAAATGTAGGTAGGAGCAGTGATATTTTCTAAGGTGGATTTCAAAAGTGCTCACTTTATAGTGAACTTCCTTTAGCTGTGTACGACACTGCTCCGGCGAGATCGGTCTACGTTGAGCACCAACATTTATATCTTGTATGTTAAGGATCTCTATGGATATATTGATAATTATATGTTAGTATGCATGTATGAATAGGCAAATTGCGTGCAGTTAATTTGCATCTATGTGATTTAACTAAGAAGTTTATTTTCATTCTACAGTGAGAGATACGTGGACCAGTGTCAATCCTTTGACACCTTAGGATTTATTGCACCTTACCCTTGTAGTCTCGGTGCTTCAGGAACTCTGTAGAACTTACACTAACAAATGCACTCATGAACAAACCATTCTCAAACTACCGAGAGGAAAAGCTAAATATAGTGAAAATCTTGTATTAAAAACCCAAAATTAAAAAAATATGCTTGATAGTGAAACTGATTTGTCTGCAAGGAAAATAATTAAAAGTTCTGATGTAAGTTTATAATGTGAGGTTAGGTTAGTTGTAAATTGTCTTAGCTTTACTGCAAGTAGGAATGTGTATGACTTCGAAATACCACCATTCTTGCATTATTAGTTACAGAAAATTAAGAAAACAAATATAATTATGGCTGCTTAAGTTTCAAGACTGAAATATAAAAAAAAAGAAAAATATTAAATTCAAAAAGTAGTTCTCCTCACGTGTCGGTAGTTAGTACAAAGTTGGGCCTAACAGATCTCCAATCATAATTAATGAAGGTAAGCCAATAAGTTCTCACTTCTTGATAATTTAATAAAATTAAAACTTCTTACTAAATCTGATTTTTCTTACTCGATCTTAGTAGAACTCAAAAGTGTTTGTAAATATCTCAGTTTTGTTAAAGTTGTGCTGCGGCAATTCACTCAATGTTTAAAGCGTCGACCTCTGGTGTCTATAGTCACACTTAAACAGTTTCTTCCGAAGTTTCAGAAAATAAATTAAGTGCATTGGTGTCCCAAAACATGACATCGTGTAGCATTGATGAGAGCCTCAAACTTTATAATCGACCTAGCGTCACCTGTATGTAGACGATATGCCAAACTGGCGGGGTGCTCCGTTGATAGGCGGCTGTTGTCAGCAGGAACCAATAAAATCTGAGGCTCAGCCCTCTTCTTAACGTGGCTGGCGCCAAGAGTCCTCAACTGAAACTCCTGTGAACCAAAACCTAGCCTAACATTACGCTGGCGCTAGGGATATCGATGGTGAAATCACAGCGGTAATCAGGCCTGACGTTCTTTCAAATGGTCCCTCCCAGAAGTCTCAACTACGGGCAACTATCTAGCTAGCTATTCTAAAATAGAGAGCTTCTTTCGGTAGAAATACGAATAAAAAGAACCAAAATATTGGATACAATTCAAATAATAGAGGAAAAGTAATATTTATACTTCAAAAACTGAAAATAAATACTAAAAAATAAAAATCAAATATAATTTGAACATGTAAGATATTTAGGTTATGGTATATCATATCTCAGAATATTATTGACAAAAACTATACAATTAATACAATGAAAATGGATATGTGATTTATAATATTATTATGAGGTTTTACTTTAAAGCAAATAAATATCGGAGGGGTTGAAAAATTATATTCATCAAACTATACGCAAAAAAAAGCCATATGTTAATGTCCTATTATTATATATATATATATATATATATATATATATATATATATATATATATATATATATATATATATATAACACACACACGCACACTGGAGCCTCAGATATATGTTGATTGGTTGCTTCGCGGGTGAGTAGCCAATAATATCTGGCAGTGTGGGATTAGCCACTAGTTTCCTTCTAAGTCTGCTATTTGCTCAGAGACGTCCAGGGCGTGTCTAATAAACTGCAATCCAACAGAAAAGTCAACGTCTTTGTACAAATATTTGACGTCTACCTTGTCCTGAAATTAACTCGTGAAATGTTCCTATCACTACATATACATATATCCGGATACACATTGTAGTGGTTCACTATTGGGAATATAATTATTTTATGAACGTTAATTGTATATATATATATATATATATATATATATATATATATATATATATATACACACACACACACACACACTTGTGTAGCAAGTGTCATAAGGTTTATTTTGGGAGAGCAGCATAGGTCTACACCCTTGGACGACTAGAAAGCGACTGAGCTCTGAGGTGTGTGGGCAGCAGAATATATGTATTGACCATGGTGCAAGAATATCATAAGAGTCATTTGGGGCAAGAGTGGCAAAAGGGTTAATGCAAGTTCATCATCGGTGGATTTGGAGTGTGTACTGAGGTCGGTGACTGGGCGAGGGGGAAGGAGGCGGTGTCGGGAACATCAGAGGTATGTTCACTTCTGAGGTCAGTTTAGGAATGAGTTGGAATGGTGGGCGAGGGAAGGGGGAAGGGAGGGGGTGTCTGGAGTGGGCACACGTCCACGTTGGTTACTGTCTGGAAGAAGACTGAGCTCTGGAGCAACATAGGTGTGTAATTGTTTCATTTCTGGCGAGTAATTGTGGTTGGAAATGCACCTTTTTAAAATAGTAATGAATCAGTTTTTTTTTAAATAAGAAAGTATATCGTTTGAGTAAACTACTAGCACAGAAACAAGAAATAATTATGAATCCTGCAATATCAAATTATTAACAATAATGCAGCATTATAAGTTTGCAGTCTATGCACACAAACAAAACTAAGTAGCAAATCAATAAATAACAAACATGACACATTTCACACACAACTAAGTGAAAATGAAACCTAAGAGCATGCAACTAGATGTAGAATTAAAAAAATGGACCACACATTCAAAATATATAACTAGAAAAATATTAAGCATGCACACAGTTAGTTTACTGCCCTACCCTGTTTCCCCAGCAATATAAACATCTTAACAACACATTTACCAACCACATGCAATGAGACCACTTCTCATTTAATTACACAAAACGACTACAATACACAAACAAGGAACGAGTTAATACAATTACACTAAACACCTACGATGCACAGAAGAGACATAAAATTTCAATTACGCACATCAAATGAAATATAAATAAATATATTAACCACACACAAAGTCAGTTTACTGTCCCGCTATGTTTCCTCATCAATATCAATTTTTTTTTTTAAACAACTCATAACACTACATTTACTAATCACACGCAACTTACGTTTAAGTGTAGTGTGCCGATCTAACCCATTTCGCCCTCATCTGCTTTCACTAGCGTGTCACAGACACTGCCCGCAGCGACTCGCGGCTGTTCATACCACTATTCCACAAGCAAGTCATTCATTTCTCAGTAATACACATTTCGTTTAGTAAATGTACGAATGTAATTTACTATGTGTACATGTGCAAGTATAGCCGCTGTTACTGTGTTTCCTATTGTAGTGTGAAAAGTAGCTTAGTCTACCTGCTTTGTGTTCTCTGCCCAGGCCGGCCACAAATGAATAACTGAAATGAACCATTACAACTGATTTGCAGTAGAGAGTGGTGCTTCTGTCTTACTCTGTCTCACTCTCTCGGACACCAACCGCATGAGAGTGGTGGCTAGCCCGTTCGAAATTTCAAACACCACATCTCAATTCATATTTAAAACAGAATTACGTTCCAAATGACTTTAACCAACATAATTCCAGGAAATGTATCATTACAAGTTAAGAAACATAATGTATGAATTATAGCAACGAACTAAGCAAATATGAGTAATCTCGCACACTGTGCCACATCTCAAGGTAAATACTCCAAAATGTGTTTCTAGCTAGTGTTACAAAATAAAATATTATTTAGTTCATCTTGCTTCACATGGAACAATCGTTGAAGTGTCATTTAAAACATTGTTGTATCGGCTAACAAACATAATTTTTTTTCAATATTACACATTGTGTTAGTAACTCGTAAATGTGACAACATTTAAAATACCCAACTGAGATTGCTACGACGTATGTTACAATCATGGCAGTTTAAAATTATGCCACACAAAATGTTGGTACATGACAAGTTTTTGCCGTAGTTTGTCATCACCTAACTCATAGAATGTGTCTATATATGCTGAACAGTCACCACAACATATATGGAGTCTCACAAATATTTTTAATTCAACTATGTGTGTTACACAGAGTTTCACCAAACTCCATGTATAGCAGCAACAGCACATAACAGCTGGCATCACCGTGTAGACTCACAGCTATAGAAACATGTATACTAAATGTATATTACATTGTCAGTTTTTTAATGGTTAACACTCGATGTGGCGAATGATTGATAATTATGTATCTAACCATGTTGTGTTCCCAAATATTTATTCATCTCACTTATATCATATTTCCCATCTTGTGTTTGGAAACTGATTCATAATTTTTTTATTTATTTGAATAAAGTTTGATGTCCCACTTGTTTAAATTACGTGAAAATATTATACCTCTAATAATGTTAAAGGACAAGAAGGGCGAAAGTAATCGCACACAGTCAGTAGACATTCTTTTACTCTGTGCCGTCATCGTAAGTGTACTGTTAGACCTACATTTGAGCGCTGTCCAGCCAACTTTCACTCCTTTGCTCTATCTCTCACGCACACATTTCCATGAAGAAAATTTACAATAAAGAATCCATACTATCGAGTTGGTTTCTTGAGTGGTATAACATATTTTATTTTGAAAAGTACCAGACAGGATACCTAAGTAAATTTCAGTATGTTGTCTTAGTTAAAGTTTGGAAAACACCGACTTTGAGTAACATATAGGTCATTTAATGTAATTTCCTAACATAAAATATTTTTTTTAGTGTGTAAGATTAAACCATTCAAATAATCGTTCAGACACTTCATCGCTCAGACACTGCATTGTTCAGGCACTTCATCATTCAGGCACTGCATCTTTCAATCTTTCATTCTCTTTAGTATAGTTAAAGGAGATGGAACTTAACGATGTAAGGTACTTCAGAAATTATTTAAAAGAACACAAATTCACTTTATTATGTAAGTTTATTACAATATTTTTTTTCAATATATGTATCAAACACTTTTGAAATCAGTTAAATATTGTTCAACGTTTAAAAATATCTCACAGAAACACTATTTTGAAAACATTTATTAAAAATGTTTACAAAAAACAATACTTTGAAAAAAATTATTTAAAATTTACCCTACTTTCAATACAACTATACAGTCAATATACATATAGTATATATATATATATAGTATATAAGTTTGAGCACTTTGGAAGGTGTCTCATTGAAATTAACTATTTACACAGTACATCGCACTACGGGCATTCGTTGGTCATATCTGGGTTATTTTTGCATTGCCAAGCACACATGTAGCACACACCAACATGTGTAAGGGAATCCAGAGCACAGGCAGGATGTAGCGAGACAATACTTTGAAAATTAAAAAAGCAGAGTCGTAATGTAATCATAGATTGAAAGTTCCAAAGTGTGATGTAATCCCTCACTGCACAGGAAAGAAATTGCATTGACATATTAGATTGAAGTTAAGGTTGTTTATAAAGTATCCATTACCCCTCGTAGATAGATACACAGCCAGATAGTGAGCCGTGTAGGTAGGCAGGATCACAAGGGGTAATGTAGAAGACACAAACGGAGAGGGGTTGTAAGTTCGAAGCAATCGAAAACAGATGTTTTAGAGTGCTGATACCTCATCGAAGTCAGACGGGCGAAAGTTGTCGCTATGCCTTGCAGTCAGGCAAACAGGTAGCAGCAGGTTGTTTCAGGTATAAATGTGCATGGTGTGGCGAGCAGTTCAGCAGGTAGGAATGTCGTCTCGAGCAGAGAGAGAGGTCGTTGATTCAATGGTGATGAGAGGTGCTTACACAGTAGCATCTTGTAGAATGATGACATCTGTGATGCAGGCAGCTGTGACGTTGGTGCGACTCAACATTTGTGTGGCTCATCGCTGGTGTGGCAGTTGCAGACTGGCAGTTGGTATTGCAGTAGGTGCTTTTGCAGTGAGTTAAGGTCCAGGGAAAACATTTATTCTGCCGTACAGTAGTGCCCCCGAGGTAGAGGCGATACTCCATCCGACTCATTGAAGTGTTTATCATCTAAACCTGATAAGACCACCTTGGTCATGCATTCGGTGTAGACGTTGTGACCACACGAATGGAACTGATATTGGATCCCCAGTACCCTAGAACTACTATCGAGGCATTCCTGATAATCTTCGTAACAGAGTGATTGCAATACATTAGGTTTTTATGCTTTCGCCTTACGTATACACTGTCCATTTGCAACAAAGTAAGCATAAAGTTTGAGATGTAAACCTACAAAGTATGAGACTATACAGCCAGCACATTCGTCTTTCATCGCTCTAGTTACAGGTATGTTCTTGTGTGAGAATCCTTGAGATTATCGAGTACATAGTGGGCTGTATCAAACCACAATTTTAATACTGGGGCAATTACATTATAGACATAGTTACATGCAATTGAATATGAGTCCATGTCACAGTATAGCAGGTGCAAGACTGGAGGAGGAAATTTCTTATGCATATACTGGTAGTGGACTTCATATAGGGTCAATTTGGAATGATCTAGAATGGGCGCACCAATGTACAAATACTTGTTAAAAAATAACTCAGCTCTTTGATATCTCGATAAGGACAAGAGTCTCGTCGATGATTTGTCGTATCTGGAATTCAGGACGCCCTATCAATTCCGCTGCCCAGTAAATTGTTTCATACCGCGAGACGACTCTTATGTCCATTTCCCGACGGATATTCTGCAAAGATTTTCCATATACGGAATTATTTATTAATTTAAAAAATATTTTCTCAAATATGTTTGCAGCCTGGGCACGTTTCTCAATATTACATTCGATATATGGAGCCATCCATGCCTTTTACTCAAAGCACAGAATGCAATGGACAGAGTCGAGATTGGCTCCATTAATAAAATACTGCCTCAGTGTTTCACTGTGTACAACATAATTTTTCCATGTCGTGAGTGTCAAAAGTAGTTTTTCATGAGAGCCATTCGGAGGTATGAAAGTTACTGGGACAAGAGGTAGATCTGATAGTATAACATATCATGCATTTGGAAAAAACACATTCACTTCCACGAGAAAAAAAAATGTGTCTCAGTCATTGACCATGTTCTCGAAATCCCATGATGAAAACACATCTGCTGCAACCCACTCAAAATTGCCAATGGAAAGCCTCAATTTCATTGTGTGACTGTACAAGCTGTTTACATCGAAATAACAGTTGCATTTGGATGCTATACTGGGGTCGTACTCTTCACTCATGTAAAAATTACTGTCTTTTGCATGCCTTTTGGAAACCTGGGTAATACCGCTACTAACCCTGCGTTCCACAAAAAATACATGTTGGTATTACTCAGCAGCTCTAGCCGTGCATCTGTCTCTGTAAATGAGGCGTCCGATGAAAGAGACGGAGCTGTGGCATACATGTCGGGGTCAAGACCCTAATACAAATATGGTCCTGAAATTCTAAAAAATATCTGCCAGCAAGCATTGCCCACACATAAATACTGAATGGCATACTGCAGCAAGTTTATGCAGTTGAACGCATCCCATGCGGCTTGAACATGAGCGTACTCTGCATTGCCAATGCCTTCGCCTTTCATAACATTATGATATGTATCCCTTGGTGCGAGTAATGTACACATCAGACTTTTAACGACTTAACAAATTCATAAGGAAATACTCCCTTCCTTTATGCCAATTCAAATCGGGTAACGTCTGGAAACATTGAGCGGGTGATACTCAACTGCACAGGTTTCAAATTACATGTCAAAGGTTCCAGCGATAGGCTCATGATTTGTATTGAGTCAATGAAAAACAAATGCACGACTTGTGTATGTCCTTTCAAGTCAGTCCCATTGGGAATGTGTTTGGTGATGGATTTATATTTTTCTATGGTCATTCCAATCAACTTGATGTTTCCTGGGTTTTCGTTTACCATGGTTCCGTCGAGTTGTATTACATGATGTTCAGCCACAGGCTTTATTAGAAAGTGAGCATCGTAATTTTGTAGGTGATGAAATACAGCTACAAGTTGTTTCTTAGGCAGTCTGAAGTTCAAGTTACATTACTTATGTGCGCTGCCTCTAGTGTCGCTTGGTCAGATGGTCATGGTCGACTACAAAATCTGAACTGAGCCCTTTCTTACAAATATGACAACTTTTTTGAGCCACCAACCTAACTCAATCAACTGTGGTTTTTGGTTTTCGTCGAAAGAGTCATCCTGTATATTTCTGCAACTCACTTTGTCAATGCAATCAATTTATCTACAAATTGATACAAACAGTTCTCACCCACAAACTCAAAGTAGTTGTGTGAACATATCAACAAAATGCTACAAGCATATGGGCTATGTTGGTTTATGGAAGTTGTATTACTTGTCTCATTATTGGGCACACCAGTGGTCAAGGGATTCAAATAACTCTCTGCATCGCAGTAGGCGACGAAACACAATCCTTGCTGTTTGCTATAATTTTTCAATTCCAGCTACTTGTCATCTCCAAAAGGGATAGTACTGTGAACAGCCTTTCGTGGCTGACAGAGAATATAAATTATTTGCGAGCTTCTCCTCAGTTCTCAAATATTGTGTACAACAATCTCAAACATAATTTCTGCATTTCTCCTTATTCAGCTGACTAACAACCAGCTTTGACAAATTTTTTATTGAAACAAAATGCAAATGTGCGATATTACCACTGTCACAAATGGCCAATACATTTACATGACGAACATGTCGTACAGGACAAATACGCATCGGTATGATAACACCTTCCTTATCGAATGTTTTGACAATGTTATGCTATCTTTGTCTACTACACAGTAGACATTGATGGAAATATAATTGTCCTCCTTGAACTTACGAATGTCCTATATTACTACAGATGCCGTCAGACCTTCAGTATCAATAACCTCGCGAGGTTTTGGAAATGAAGCAGTTCTGCTGACATTGATTGTGGCAGGAAATAAAGCCGATAAAATGGCGTAATGGAAACACATTCCCTCAGGACACTGCTCATTAATGCAGGCTTTCCTTTCGGCAATGAACTTGGGCAACTTAGTGTGCATGGCACCGATGTAAATGCACTATATTGCGAAATATGCATATCCTTATGCAATATTAGTTGCAAAGTCCAGCCTCTATCTCGCACACAAACTCCTCAAGTCTGTTGGTTAGGTAAGGAATTATTGCCTCATTGTAAATTTTGCCAAAATCGGTCGAATGCAGGATGGGATGAGCTTTACTTTGCTAATAAAAACTCTCAGTAGCATCTATCCTCCACCGCTAAGGACTTTAAATATTTACATGCTACGTTGACACTAACCTTGATAGACTGGGGTGAAGCCATTGTTAATGCCAGAAGAGGATGCCTGCACTGCAAGAAAAAACGGGATAATCTGCATCACTAGTATTACTGTCATTAGAGATCCAACTGTCCATTAGCCTACCGCAGAACATCGCGTCCAATAAGACATATTGCAGTTCGGGCAACAAACTCTCCACTGATCTGGAAGAGTGGGAAAACGAATAATTCCCGACTCCCTAGGCGAACTCCTTCTACCTGAATTTGTTTGGAGTTTGGACCAAAAATGCTTTCCATTTATTGAAAGAAAAGTTAGCATCATCACCGGTGTTACACCTCCCTCATTTTGATAAAAAAAATTTGCCCTTAAGATAAATGCATTCTAAAGAACTTGGTGCTGTACTTTGCCAATCGGAAAATGATGTTTGGTTCCTGTAGCTTATGTTAGCCACTTATTAACTCCAGTAGAACAATAGTTTTCAGCATATGAAAAATAAGTGTTACCTGCAATATACGGTATGGAAAAGTTTTCCGATTATTTAGAGGCAAATGAATTTATTTTGCATACTGACAACCAGGCATTAAGATGGTTTGTTTATACCAACAAACCCATGGGTATGTTACCGAGTTTGTTGGTTTGCCTCAGTTATTTTTTATTTACTGTCCAACATATCAAGGGAGTGGAAAATGGTGTAGCCGATTGCTTATCCAGAATGTTCGATAAAGATGAGTTTTGTGAGATCCCTCTATCTAGTTCTCCTAGTGTGTTGACAATACAAGTTGTCGAATCAAATAATCATATGCCCTTATAAAACCCTTAGGGAAAATATCAGGTGAAAGTGTTGCAGGAGTTTCCCCAAGCGTATTACACTCTCCAGCAGTATCAGGAAAAGATCCTGATTGTATTGCCATTAAACCTGATAATCAAGCTGGGAAGGCTGGACCTTATGACATCAGAAAGGGTTTGATTGGGTGTATGGATCGTAAATCACACAGTTTCAGTTTTTATGTGGAAAAAAATTGCGAGAACAAATTTTTTATTTTCTACCATAATATGTATTTTGGTTTTCACCTGAGACACGATAAGACAGTTTCTCGAATAAAGGAAATGTTTTATTGGCCTGGTATGATAAAATAAATCTAACAACTGGTTCAATAGTGTGAATCTTGTCAAAGGCAAAACCTCTTAGTGTTAAGGTTATAAGTCCTTATAGTTCTGCAGTGGCACAATTTACTTGGGAGCATGTCTGTTTAGACATTATTTGCTTGTTGCCCAGGACTTCTGCGGGATTTACCTCCATCTTAGTAGCTGTTGACAGCTTCAGTAAATTCGCGTAGTAGGGACTAGATGTAATGTGCTTAATTGCCCATCAAAAACACATGTCTTTAAAATATTTGGAAGTGAAATATCTGGCATTATCGGTAACGATTTCCATGAGAGCACTGAATATATTCCAAACTTGGTCAGTTAATACCCTTTCTGTGTAAGAAGCCTTCATATTTATTAAGGGAATTAAAATAACAAATTTGGTAAAAGTGTCAAGCAAAATTAAAATACAAACATTTGCCTTTTTAGACCTTACAAGAGGACCAAACATGTCAAGCTGAACAGTAGTCCAAGGGGCAGGGTGAATCTGAAATACTGGTTGACCAACATTTAATCCTTGACCCTGTTTACATCGCAGACAGGAGTCACAATTGCGGACATAAGCTACAACACCCACCCAAAGGGTAGGCCATGCGATATTCAAATAAATTTTGGACAAGTTATTATTTATCCCACGATGTCCTCCAGAAACTGAATTGTGGAAATACTCGAGAATTACAGGTCTCAGCATCACTGGAACTAAGAATTTTTACTCCTACTACAATTTTTACCTGTAAAATACAAAACTCCTTTATCAAGGGCATAGAGAATGTTTGCTCCTTTTTTTTTTTTCAAATCGTCTACCAACTGAGAACATAAGGCATCATTTTTCTGAGCTGGATGCAATTTAAGAAAAATTTCTGGAATCACGTGTAAAATTTCCAAATTTGTTTGAGACAACGCAGGTTCTACTACTTCAAAGATTTTAGGATCAAACATTCGCGAGAGAACATCCGCGACCTGGTTTTCGATGCCCCTAATGCGGTGAACCTTAAACCTAAAACCAGACAGACATAATATCTATCGACGAAGCTTACCTAGATTCTGTGGGTGTTTAAGCACCCAATTCAGGACTTGGTTATCAGTGTAAAAGTCGCATTCATGTTCCTCATAGTATGTAGATTTCTCGAGACAAAAAATACATACTAGCGTTACCTTTCCATAAATGCCCAAATTCCCCTCACTCTCGCTAAGGAGCCAACTGGCAAAGGCGACGGAAGACAAGCTTAAATCCAAAAGTGGACTCAGTATGGCTCCTAAAGCCATCGAAATAGTATCGACTTGTACCACAAATCTTTTACTGAAATAAGGTAGGAGAATAACAGAGGACGAAACCAAATTATTTTTCATACTGCAAAAGGCAGTTTCCTGTTCTGAAACCCACACAAATACTACTCTCTTCCATTTTATAATATTTAATGGAGCTCTAATTTTCGAAAAACTGTTCAACAAATCGGGAGTAGTGCCTAAATACACCTAAAAAGTTCTGAACTCCCTTAAAGGTTGTGGGGCGTGGGAAGTTAACAATCGGCGCTACACAATTGGGATCCACCATCACCCGACCTTCACATAATGCATACCCCAAAAAGTTAACCCGATTCTACCCTAAGGTAACCTTTTCGGGATTAACAGTCAAGCCAACCTCTCTCATGTTTGCAAGTACCAGATGTAAATGTTCTATATGGGAATCCAAATCATTACTATCTACTATAATATCGACCACATAGTTAAATATAAATGTATATTTAAAATCTGTGAACATATAATCTAGAAACCTACAAAGATCCTAGCTACCAAATTTCGAGTCCGTCAGATTTCTGGTGAACTCGAATTGGTTCCGTATTTTCTAAAGGAACACTCCAGTAAACATTGGTGGAAACTGTCGTTGAGGTCTAACACAGAGAAAGCCTTTACTTTACCCAGGTGTTGCAGAGCACAGTCGATCGTCGGAAGGGGAAAGGGAAATTTATGAATTTTCTATTGACTAGAGAGAGATTAACGACTAAACGGTACCTTTCACTGTCTAGTTTACGAACAAGGGAGCCGGGAGAACAATAGTCGGAGGCGAAAGGAACTATCACCCTGGCTGCTAACAGCTTGTCGATAATTTCTCTGAATGCCTGTAATTCTGGAGGAAGGCATTTGAAGTGAAGATCCCTGGTGGGGAGGTCATCAGTAAGGGATAAACGATAAGGTAAAACATCACACTTCCCTATGCGAGAGAAAATAATCTCACCGAATTCTTCTCTGATTTTTTGTAATTCAGCTTGAAAGGAATATAAACTCTGATTATCTTCACAATAGCAAACTATCATTTGCCTATAAAAACCTACTAAATCCATCAAGATATTAGGGACAAAGCCAAATGACAAACATTTAATTGAAATTGACACTCGCCCTCGAACGACATAAAAACTAGAGACACAAAATAATATAATGCAAAAGCTGAGGGAGAACCCAGAACTGATGAGTACATGAAAATCTCCCAATTTTGAAATGTAGATTCACATCTAAATCAGATTAAACTATATCGTCAATGGTGAAAAACAAAAAAAAATTAATTTTAATCACTAAATAATTGATTTTTATGAATTATTTTCGATTTTACTAATTTATCCGAAAAAGGCTGACTAATGTGACACAACCTAGCACCGGTGTCGCAGAATAATTTCTGCCACCTATCGTAATCTACACCAAACTGTGGATAAATTTGTGCGTCGGCTTTAAAATTTGACGAATACTGGCCCCACTCCCTCTATCCGTCAACTGTCATTTCCCTGTTTAGGGCAGCTGGAATGTAAACGGCCCTGATCACCACATCGGAAGCCAGTCTCTAAGTTATAGGATGATGGGGAAGCTTATAATCCTGTACTTCGTGCCTGCGTTCAAAACAACTGACACAGCATATTGAGGTGCCCTGTGCATAAACACTATGTATTGGCATGCCACGGCCCCGAGTTAGGTCAGGCCCAAGGCCGGCAAGGCTCGAGCAGGGGGGGGGGGGACTTCCGGTTCTCTTCACCGGTGGCCACTAGCTTGCCTTGAATATCCACAGCAAAGTGGCATAACTTCAAAAGATTACTCGGTTTGGATTCCATCACACATAACACTTTGAGATGGGGTGCTAAATTGTAAAGAATTACGTTAATCAAGTCTATATCTGAAAGCCCAACACACAATACCTCATTCTATGCACAAGCTGATTCTACAAAATGAGACAGCTGGTCTCAAACATTCTGAAACTACGCAACTTCAACTTCCCGATGGCCTAGTGGAACGGACCCATTTATCACCATTGCCCTAGCGTGTTTTTGGCACGTACACAAAATCACCATCATCGTTTGAAAAAACACTTAAAGACTCTCGGCAAGAATAACACTACAGTGGGAAATAAAGTGTTTTTTACCTTAACTTATTGAAGAGTTGAATTCTGTGCTCCAACTTTTATGTGTGCGTCAAGATTTTCTACTAGGTTACCATTACAGAGTGGAGATATGTCTGCACAGCTAGCTATTATTAACCCGATGTTTGACATGGCCGACGCTGTTTCGGAAAGGCTCCACTTGAGAGCAGCACAATCGCTTGGAGCGCTCTGCTCAGCAGCAGTTTAAAAAAGGCAGCACCACTTTCTCCAATTTTCTTGGAATAAAGAACAAATCGTAGGTTCCATCTGGTGATAGGTGGATTTCTCATTGGTCAGTTGATCGTTTTCTTTGAGGAAAATGCCTATATTTAAGGATCCTCAGAGTGTGCCTCGATGCAAGTCGTCTCCTGGGATAGTGCCAGTCAAGTTCAATCTTTGATAATGTATATTTGATAATTTAGCAATGTAGCTTTAAAGCCCTTCAGGCTAACCGTTATAAAGGACGAACACTTGGAGGTTCATAGCATGAATTTTAAATTTGATAATATTATGTAGAATGGGCATAAAATTTAACATGTCAAGTCTTAGAATTTTGTAAATTCTAGTCAATGCCCCAAAAAATGGTGACATATTTTAAAAGGAAATAAAGTTTGGCCTGTAATATCACAAATGGAGAATTCAAAAATAATATTTAAAAAAAATGCAAAGTGTTTTGAGGTGATACATTCATTTTTAAAGCTGTTGATAAATGAAAAATATTGAGTCAGACTTAATTTTGAAAGTAAGAGGTCAGGTAAAAATTGAGAAACAATTTTTAAGAAACAGCATCATAGGTTTTTAAGACTTATAAAGTAAAAACTATAATATTATTTTGAGTTTTTTTCGAAGTATTCAGATAATAGCAATTAGTTTGCAAATATTATATCCATGGGTGGTCTTTGTATTCTTGAAGTTAGAATCTAAGTATTTATCTAAAACATTGCAATCTTTTAATATAAGTATTTAACCAAAACTTGCAATATTGAATTCTGTTTTCAGATAAGTGTATATAAATAAATAAATTTATTAATTAATTTATTTATACAGAGTTAATGTAGTGGTACGGGTCTACATTCGCCATTATCGACATCGGGTATTTGCGATTACCTTGGGAGAGGTTTTGCTCAGTATAGGAATATGTCGGGGATGTATAGGAATATGTAGGAGTATGTCGGGGAAACGAGGCGGCACGTTCTCTTCTCCTCTGGCTATTTATTCTGGATGCACGACTCAACACCACCCCACTCCACATCACAGAGTAGAGCGCGCATGTATGTCTTGTATCACTACTACAGGACAGAGATGGGGATGGTCTAAAAGTAGATTTTATGGTGAATTGGTTAATCTTAATTGATTAATTGGATACATTTGAAATTAATTCGTTGTATCGGATTAAGGATCAATCGCTAGATCATATTAAAAAAACTACTTTTTATTTTTTTTATTGTATGTGTAATTGTTTAATTGGTGTCATAGGGGTTATTTTGGGGGAGCAGCATCAGTCTTCACCCTTGGACGTCTGGCAGGTGGATGAGCTCTGAGGTGTGTGGGCAGCAGCATATATGTATTTACCTTGGTGCAAGAGTGTCATAAGTGAAATTTGGGGCAAGTGTGGGCTGTCCATCGTATAGAGTGCGTACTGAGATAGATGGCTGGGTGAGTAAGAGAGAATGTCGGGAGCAGAGGAGATCCATCCAGGTCGGTATCTGTCGAGACACTGATGTATGCTGGCTGTGTGACAGGAGCGTCAGAGGTCCCTCGTCGTTGGAGACATAGTATAAAATGAAGTCTGTGGGTGTGTGAGGTTATAGGAGGGGGAAGATATCGAGGCAAATTTAGCAATGTCTGAAAAAGGAATGGATCCCGAGAGCGAGACTACACGCCTGTTCAGTTCGAATGTCGGTGAAGGGCTGAGGTGGGAAGCTGGATGAGGGGAGGGAGAGGATGTCGGGAGCATTAAGACAGAATTGTGTATTGTTATACTGAGCTCTACATATGTGAAATGGCTATTGGCTGAGGTCGAAAATGTGCATTTATAAATTAATGTTTTAAAATAACGAAATATATCGTTTATACTAGCACTGAATTTATTCCGCGACATCAAATTATTACCAAATACACAACGAATTAAAAAAATAGCTAGTGAACCATGGCACACTTCAATCGCCACAAATAAGACATAGTGTGACACAAATCAATTTAATGCAAAGATACATGAATAGGTCTTACACTCAATTATCCCCATGATTCACATGAAATATTAAATACATACAAAGCCAGTGCACCATCCCACCTAAGTAAGAGACGAAACGACATAACCTCAATTACACCAAACACACTTCACACGCCACAAATAAGACATAGTTTATCACAAATCAATTAAACGCGAAGAGACATATATACCACTTACCCTTAATTATACCTACGATGCACAGACGAGACATAACGAATGTACCACACTTCACACCCAACGAAGTAAAAATGAATTATTAACAAAGTACAAAGTCAGTTTATAACCCCATCCAAGAATATAAGTGTCATAAAAACTCATAGCAACGAATACTGATTGATATACAAACACGCAACAACTCATGACTATATGTACTTATCACACACACAAAATTAGTTTACTATACACCGACACACTTACTAACCCCACACAAAGAGACATAAAATGACATCGTTGAGGTCGTGTAATCATGGACGGCCCTCACTGGATATGGCAGGAAACCGAGTTTTGTCTGCCAAACATCGGGAATGTTGGGAACATGGCCAGACAGGACATTTGAGAATCCAGTGCCCATAGAGAAACTACATGACCCGGCAGCCAGATGTGAGTATGGCAGAGAGCGTGTTAAGATGACTGGAGATGGAAGTAGATGAAATTCTGAACTCTGTAGAGGCTGGCACACCTGACTCTCATCGACAGAGGCATCGAGGATGCTGGAACTGAGGAAGGGAGGTACAGTTATGAGCCTGGTGTCCAGGGGTGAAACACGAGACCAGTCATCGAGGAACCGGCCAAGGGACAGCTGCATGAAGGATTGGAACTGACAGCCGCAGTAATACCTATCCAAATCACAGGGTCTTCGAAACAACTGGCAATATCCTATCTGAGGGAATGGAGAAAGATCGCTATATGGTGGTAAGAAGAACCAGGATACTGGAATCGGACCACATAAGAAGTCACCTTGCAGTTAATTCAGGTAGGGAAAACGAAAGAAGTCCAGTTTACAGATGGACCTGCACCTATGCATTTTCAGGGGTAGGAAGACAGCCCCCCCTGGCTGTCGAACATATCTCAGTGTCGAGTGGCATCAAGAGGAATGGTCGATATTGTCCGAGAGTTGCAGACGATGCATTAAAGAATTAAAGGAAGTACGGCTAGTGTGGCTGTATGAAAGAAAACAACTTCGGGGTAATTCATTTCAATGCAGAATATGTTGGGAAGGACCTTGCCAAATTTTGAAGCGAGTAAGTGCCACTTCTTTTCAGAAATAAAAGTCTAAAGTTGAACACTTTTACCAACTGGCACTGAACGAAGGTCCTGACATTGGAGTGTGTATTTGGTATGAACAGACTTAGGGAAGGGGCAGTGTTATATGCCACAGTTGGTACCGGGCTGCTGTCTTGCACTGTAGGGGTAAACAACATCTACTCTCCCCTCCCCCTGGACCAACATGCTTGCTTCCTTGTTGCTTCCCTTTTTCTGGAAAGCTGGAAGATGATTGTCAGAGGCGGTCAAGCTGTTGACCGCTCGGCTCCTGGCTGGCATCACAGCCCCTCTTCCCCCCCTTTTGGAGATGCCAACAAATGTAGTGACAATGTAAGAATATTATGGGAATTAGGATACTTTGTGCAACTCGGGAGTTAGCGAAATTTCTCGATGATGGCCTTCATGATGGCCGCGGTACAGCGACCATCAGTCTTTGGCAGAGGCAATCTAGCTGTGTGCAGATGCGAAGTCTAGAACTGTACAACTACGGACGAGGGTTTGGGATGTATATGGAGGAAAGGCCATGAAACCCAACAAGTGAAGCTTACTGTGCATGAGGGCGCTCAGATAACTCCAGAACAGTGCGGACTGGCGGTTCATGGACTAAAATGAGATGGGAATCAATGGACATGTAATAAGCATTTTATTGTCAATATTGGAACGGTCATATATGGACACATAATTAATAAAATAATCGAATATGTTTTGATATACTATATTGGGATTGATTTTTAATTAATTAATTTAATTGATTTCTTTGATGTAATTATAAGCTGTATTAATTAAGGCATTAATTGTAAACAGTAAGTGATATCAATTTTTTGTGAGATTTTGAGTTGAAAGAATTTTGTCTGTAATTGTAAATCAAATTATAAAATTATAATTAGCTCTTTTTTATTTAATTAAGACCTCCATCCCTTAACAAATTTGGGTTATCCCACTGAGATTCGAGGGAGCAATTGTAACAATAAATATAATTATTGTCACTGCTCTATCAGCTTCTTAAGCATGTGTTCCAGCTTCACGATGCATTGAATGACTGCATCTCGCACATGTTTGCAATGTGTCCACTTGTCATCCTCATTCCGAATATCAGTCAGTTGATGAATGATCACGTGGTGCACAACTTCTTCCGCATCATTGATCTGCATACAAAGGGATTCACTTGTGATATGAGCTCGCCTACTATGTTATCGTGAAAGATAGTAGCTATTCCTGCCATGACATTAAGGGGAGGATAAATAGGCGACCTTCTTAGCCAGTAGATCCTCCAGATATTCTTCTATACTTAATCTATTTGCCATGTTTATCTATCTATAATTTGCTGTGGGGAGACACTGTGCTCCTATATCTATGCAAATGTTCATTTTGCTGTTCATTGGAAGGAATTTGCCCTGATGCTGATGTTATAAAATATTTTATACGTTATCTGTTTGCTGCCTTTCTGCCTCTGGGTTTAATATCACTACTGACAGCATGGCTCCTTTCCCTCCGTGACCTGGTACCGAGAGAACTACCGATATGGGCTCAGATGTCACCCCGTGCTACTCCTTCCTTTCCATGGCACTTATGGGTTTTCCCGAGGTTCAGCAGTCCGGTGACCATGCGCACCAGGTCCTCGCGATTAGACCGTCCCACACTGACTCAGACTCGCATCACCTCTCTTCCGTTACCAATATCATGATGTTATTTACTAGAAACATGACTTTGGGCCCAAATGGCCTGACCAAAAAGGAGTCAACCGGCTCACCGACATTTCAGACCATTACTAACTGCCATAATAAGATACCCTTCTCCACTCGAGGGCCAAGATTAGTCACAGAGAATGCCCGGGTTTCCCACATTTGTGAACCCCCGAGGGAGTTGGCCAGTGGTCCACAAGGAGGTATGTGTCCCCACGAGTCAGTAGAGGCTACAGTCTTGCGCATATCTGACCCTTCTGCAACCATGTTGCTTATGAGCTCCGATACTAGAATTTGGCATTAGCCCCGAGACTTCATTGTCCATATGCTCTCCCTTTAAGGGCTGATTTGCTATTTAACAAACACCAGAGGGAGGTCCTATCCCTAACATATGTTCGGGCACTCCCACCGGGTGTTCAGCGATGAAGCTGAATCACATTACACCCATTACAGTCCAGGTCTAGCGGTTGCTACTACAACAAAACAAGCAGTTCAGCAGGATTATTCTTTCTCACAATGGTCATGAATAACCCACCAGGTATAGCCCATGGTGCCCCAATCTTACATAGACAACCTTATGCCCATTACAAGTCGGTTACTTACCAAACTAAAACCATTCATGGTCAGAGTATGGTGGCCACCATCTCCAACCACTTCCAGTACTAACAGCAGGAAGCAAACTGTTACTGCCGAAACAATCACAGCTCCCACCGGGTGCCCACAGGAAACCACTAGGAAAATTTACACCCTCAATAGGCCAGTCTCCAACTGTTGGAATCATAGTTAGTCACACCATTTCCCACACTTCCTTGAACTTCTTCACATTGATGTTTGTTTCACTGGACAGAAATCTCATAGACTCGTTCCAGGATCCCTGGTCGCACGGGGTATAAGTAAGTACCCAAACTGCAGCCACTCCAAACAAACAGCCAGGGACTCATCTGGGCAGTACTCATCAGGGTTAGAGGATTACCTTCCCAGGTGCTTTTATTGCCTTATACCGGGGCTGAGCATACTTCCATGCTATCCATGTGCTACACTACACCACAGCCGGTAGCTAGGTGCTGGTTAACCCAGCCAAGCCAGACAACCCCGCCCTGATTTCCAGCAAAATTTTTAACCTACCAAAGAGCATGCAAACTGGTACTCCAATTGATTCACCAGGCTTTCCTTACACCCTGCCATATCGGGGCCATACTTGCATCAATACCAATAACCACAGCCTACAACTTCATCAGTCACCAAGTGCTAGTATCAGTTCAACAATTTATTTTCATGCCTAGGACACCCTCTGTGGGCCAACCATTACGGCCGGAATCCATCCCATCAACAGGGCTGGCTTCGCCCTTGCTGGCGGGCTAGCCAAGAAACCTCTTCCAAACTGGTGTCAGGGAATTACACATCTGATTCCAGAAGGGATGCCCCTCCCAATACCAGAAGTCCCAGTAGAGACTGAGGATAACCAGCTGGGTACTGTAGCAAATATGACTGCTCGCTTCGAGTTACATATAGGCTGGCACCGACGAAGAGCCCTGTGGCAAGATCTTCCAGTTAAACTGCCATAAACACCATAAGAAGGTCTGTGGCCCCATAACCATTTTACGGGCCAAACACAACCCATGTGTTTTGTCAGTGTCATTTCTACACATGCGAACGGCAATCCTGGATCTCCTCGATCAACACTATAATGTCCCCAGTACCACTAGCAACGAGTATTTAAACCCATGCCAACAAGAGTCAACCCCCCCCCCCGGCCATGCTTCGAGGACTGAGATCTCGCCACTCACCCAGTACTGGTCAGCCAATACCAGATGCCCTGATAGAGACTGAAGACAGAGAGAGAGTAATAGCTACTCCTACCAATTTCCAAATCTTCCTTGAACTTCACTTTGAAGTTCAGGATCACTGTGCTGAAATCTCATTGACTAAATCCAGGACCCTTGGAGCACTGGTTGAAGAGCCATACCTCACCAGGCAGTATCGAATTACACCAGGAATTAAACACATGTCAGGGACTCTTGGGGCACAAGTCCCCCAAGAGGCATTCTATCCCTAGGCGCAGCAAACATTTTAATCCTGCTCAAGAGGCATGCAGACTGCCACTCTAAACTTGCATTAGTGTATCCCTTACATCCCATACAACCGGGGTCGGACAAGCAAGGATGTCAATGACAGCTGCCTACCAATCAGACAGGCCCCCTGCACTACTATCCGTCTGACAGTTTAACATCATTAGGGCGGGCTCTGCCCTTGTTGGCGGGCTTGCCGAGGTATTAACCTTTTCCAAACTGGTGTGAATCCTTCAGGGCTTCATCCATTCATATGTTAAACAGAATAGGAGAGAGAGGATCTCCCTGCCTAACACCTCTGTTCACTGCCACATCAATCCACACCTTCCCTGGGAGCTATATGGTAGTACGACCCATCAAATACAGCAGCCATATGTGCCGAAACACATTGTAAGGCATACTTCGCACTCTCAAAACCTCTAACAATGGGTGGTGAACTACAGTGTCAAAGGCTTTACGCACATCGAGGATGGCCATATACAGTGGTCTTATCTGCAATGTGCTCATGTTCAACACCTCTGCAAAGCCAACAACATGATGTTTTCTGCCAGGCCATCCTTCCCAATATATGCCCTCTGTTCCATCATGATACTAATGCCCTTCCGAATTCAAGCACCCAATAACTTGTGATAGCAGCACATAACAACCGACACTATAGAAATCTGCCTGAAGTCTGCAGCCACAGTTGGCTGAGAAACTTTTGATATCAAGACTATGCAGCAAACATCCATCCAGGGATACAATCTGCAAGCAGAAAGAGGCCAAATATACACATCCTAATTTCATCCAGAATTTTCACCTAACCCCCTATCGTAATCCCATCATGGCCAGGCGAGGACTGTCCTTTCAATCAAGAATTCACAACTTCTTCAATAGAGATGTCCCCACCAATATTATGCAGGTTCACTGCATAACATTCGTTCTTCACATTCATAAGGCCACGGCCTGAGGAGAGGAGTTCTTCCCACCATCCTCCAACTTCGGGAGGGTATACCACACCCCCTACACATTCTTCCGATAGGACATTAGCAGCCACTCTAGATCTGTCTTTCTCCACAGTTGTTGAATTATCGCATACCCTGCCTTCCTTGTCTCTCTCTATATAACTACCAACAAATGGGCATTCTAAGATGGAGGGGATGGATTTCACACAGTCTATTATCTGGAACACCTTCCGAACCAATGGTTCATCAACTCACCAGGTGATTCATTCTTTACTGCTGCATCTATTGCCTCTATCAGGATCTCAGAATGATACTGACCATGTCCCATGAACACACAATATTAGCCCTCAGGGCTAGTAGTCATGCTCTCGAAAAGGGTTCTGGTGTACCAACCCCATCTTCTGGGTCTAGGACCACAACACCACCACCTCTTGGACTTCGAGGTATCACTGTGGCACTAGATGTCCATGACTTCGTCAGCTGAGACAAAGGGTCAGCATATTAGAACTTACCGATCATCTTAAACATCTGCTGGTAGCAGGGCTGCTTCCGCTTACCTATGCTCTCAATTGACCTCTAAACTAACAGACCCCTGCCATGTCACACTGCCATGAGGGTCTGGTTCACATATCTTCTCTTGGGAATAAGGAAAACTTCCTTTCTCACCATGTTCTGTAGATTTTCATGAGTCCACCTAGCCTTCCTAAAGGCTGGAACTGGCCACATTAGATTATTCTCATATTTTCATGTGCCTCTCTCGCATGTTGTGAGACACTATCCGTGTTTAAAAAAAAAAACAGTCACACCAATGGAACTTGGGCATGATAGTTGGCAACCCTAAGATAACAAAGAACAGCTAAACTAGATGCCTGTACTGCTGCCAGAGGATGGAAGTCAAAAACACAATATATTTAACAATATGCCCAGATCATCAGTAACTGTTGCCTGATCTCTGTTACATGTGACACAAGCACAGCCAAGCACTTCCCAACACTGACCAAAAGCCCACCAAAACAGTATAAAATGAAGCACTAATAGTGTCACATGCACATGTTGGTCGCCACAAGGATGCAGCAGGACAGCTTTCATTCACCATGTTTAAAAGAGTTATAGTTACTCCTGCTCCTGCAGTGACAGAGCTGAGTTTCACCCCCAGGTTGGCCAGAGACTGCAGCCTTCTTACAATCTCTGTAAAAGCAATAGAGTGCCTTTCCAGCTTCGCAGATAGGTCGGTAATAATCTTGTCCACCACACCGCTGCCTAAAGTATCAAGTTTTGTCAACACTGTGGAGATTTTAGCTGTGAGGTCAGGAGACATCGGACAATGGTTCATATTCATGTCGGATACATTCTCTATCTGAGTACTCAAAGCAGCCGCAGTTTGCTTGTATTTTCGTTTGCCATGAACAGATGATCCTATAAATGAGCACCTAGAGCTGTAATCACTCTTCTGTCAACATGACCATACAGGCCATCTACTTTCTTATTGACAGTAGCAAGCATATTGCCTAAACCACCCAGGTTCTGCACATTGGCAATAATATTTGTAATGTAACCTTTTATTTTGACTGGACGACTTACAAACAGCAGGAAGGTTCAATTTCAGGTCGGCCAACATCTTAATTTAAGTAGCAAGCACAACTGCACCTTCAGATCCCACATTCAATGTTTTGTTCAATTTAGAGGGTAGGTCGGTAAGACCACTAGAGGCAACCTCTGTGCCTACATTATCCAGCTTCTTTCCCATTGCACAATGTTCGATTGCAGGCAGCCAGCTTCAGAGTCAATGCGGCCAGTGTACCTACACCCTCAGTGCCAACAGTAATGGTCTTGTCTATTTCCATGGGCAGCAACTTGTGTGCCTAGAACATTGAGTTTCTTCTCCAGGGCCTCAAGCTTGTCCCCAAGAGCGGCCAGTGTATCCACATCAGTAAAAGTCAATGAGTGAATCTAGGCATCGATCTTGGCAGACAGTGAATTTGTGTTGGTCAACGGTCATCCTTCCACAACCTTTAGTGCATCGCCAGGTGCGAAATCGGGTACACTGGCCACCATCTCTAACAACATGATGACTCATATCCATATCAATTGTCAATATATTTGAATCATAGATTCGGCTCTCCACAGCAGCCAGCTGCTCGCCTAAAGTGGCCAGTTTTCGCATATCTTCAGTCAATATTTGGAGGCCAGTAGTCACTTTGCCGACTATTCACTCGCCCCCACTGGTGAGCTTCGGCTCCAAAGCCACAAGCCGAGATATATTGCACATGAGAGAGCAAATATGAGTCTTAGTGTTAGTAGACAGGTCCTGCAGTGCAACAAGCAGCCCTAAATCCTAGGAGGCGATACTGCAGATGAAGGAGACACTCGTTGCATTATCTTTTGCTTAGACCTACCAAGATGCTTAGCCAGTTTGCTCCCAAAACTACAGTTCCCATCATTGGTAGAAGTTGTATAATTTTCCATTGCATGCTTCAGGCCACTATGGCCGAACTTGGACACTGCATAGCTCATAGTTCACTGATGATGTGCGATAATAAACAGACGAAATCCCCAGCGATATCATTCCTTAAGAGGTGGAAAATCCTTGGTGATGACTAGAAGACCATACGGTTCCCACCCGCCAAATGAGTACATATTTTTAAAATTGTCAAAAGTCATATCAAATTTTCATATGGCCGGAATATAAGTGGCATAAATTCTGGTCATCCATATGAAACAGAATGAGGAAATTAGTGTTGACATGCAGAAGTTGCTTTGGCATGCACAAATATGTCTGACAGAGATAAATCGAGTCTATAACCACATGTCATAGCATACTAAAATACTGTTTCATAGTGTTCTGCTTCTTGTATGAGACATCATCTAATACGAACACAGAGTTTGGCCAGGCTTCACTAGGCGGCATGACCTTGGCATTGTCGCTGAATAGAAAATACTGAAGTCCATCCACCACATGCATAACTTGCACAAAGCAGTGCATGTTCTCTAAGCGAAGTCATTGGGATGCTCTAGAAGTCTAAGAAACAAATGTCTTCCCACATTTACTTGGACCAGCTATAATAATATGAATGATGTTCGGCAGAAATTTTCCATGATGTAATTCACAATCTGTAGATTTATCTTTAGTAGTAATGGTAACTGGTAGTGTGGTGGACTGGGGCATAAACATCATTGTACTGAGATATGAATGCTGAACCACAGGTATTTAAGGTAGCAGATCGGGTGATGTGGATGGCCAAGTTCGAGAAAAATCTTATAAAATTAAGCATATTGATGAAGTAGTGTTAGTATGCTGTAATATGTCATGGGAGCAAGGTCAGGAGTAGACATGTATTCGTAAATTCACTAATCGATAAAACCTCCTGTTCGAAGTCCACATTCCTAGCTACAGGGAAACAGCTAACATGGAACTTAAAACATTGTGACATCGCTGTCAATTTTTTGGACAGAGCATGCCGGGAGCGTGATATTGTGTATAATATAAGTTGTTGAATGGAGGATAGACATAAAGCTGACCCTATCATTGCCAAGAAAGTACAAATTGTAGGTACTTTGCCTGCATTAAAACTCAGGGAGTGTGTCCAAGATAGTGTGAGTGAAAATGAAGCACTGAATGGGTTTGCAGTTTGGGAGGAAACAGAAAGCTAGGAGTAGCAAACTGAGCTGCAAAGTTAAGCATTGGAAGGATGTTGTCTTTCCTCCTGTAAGTGATCGGACTACTCGGCAGTTTGTTTGGAGGGGCCAGTAAAATCGCTTGCACAATAAATTCGACCAAGGGAGAAAATCAATATCTTGCAGAAGGAATCAGGCATAATAGGAGGATGGATGAGCTTGCCTGGGGAGCAAAAAATGGCCAAGGCTTGTACCTTCACCCATACTGGCAGGGCAGAGGAGGCAGGAGGAACCAAAGGGTGGTGGGAAGGCAAAGGAAGCATGTTGGAAAAATACACGATCCTAAGAGCCCAGTCAATCTTAAGGGATCTGGTCAAAATCCCACTCACAAACATTGATATACACAAGTTTGCTTGGAAACAAGAATTAAATAACATTCTATGTGTTTTGATTCGGGATGGGCAACTGTACCACCCATGGAGAGTGGCGAGTGAAGCAATCAACCTAGATACTAGCCAAGGGCCATGAACACACTGGGCTGCATGTGGAAAGTATGGAAATAGGGTCGATTACTATGATAAGCTATGACAACTTAAGGACCCTAGTTGAAATAAAAACATACATGAAATATGCGAGAATATACTAAAACTATGAGTCAGAACAGCAGCCTTGGGAATGGTATGTTGACACCTACATCTGAGATTCCTTTCACATACTTAACATGCATGTACTCCATATATGAATCAGTCATGTCTGTAACTCTGATCATGTTGGGCAATAGCTTGGAACTGCCAGCTATGCATTTCCCACCTCTGAAATTAGAGGCTGCATGGAAATTGCACTAATAAATATTCACACTTATTTCTCTGTACCAAATATAGATGACCATAATTGCATGTTCCAGTATGTCAAGGAGAACAGGAAGATAGGTAAGGTGCTTATTCCCACTTGTTCGTATGAGATAGAGGACATAGACGAGTATCCTAATTGAGAACTGGGACCAGATGTGGCACTGAAGCTCAATGGAAACACCAATATGCTTCAAAGTGGACTGTCGTGTACTGTGCAGATACATTTCACTCAAAATTACATGTTGGCTATGAAGATGGGTTTCTTAAACACTATGTATGAAGCAAACAAACTGCACCAATCCATTCTCCTAGTAAACATATTCCCCACGATCATGACAAGAATAAATTGCAATTTAGTGACCAGCTTGTACTTCAATAGCCTGCCCTGCCAAACAATGCATGAATTCTCTGCAGCAGTTATACCAGTGGATGTGCCGAAGATGCCAATTTACAATCCAGTTGCCACAGAGAGCATAAAGGAAATGCTCATCTCCGTTGTTGACCAAGATAGTCATTTTAGTAATTTCCAATGCAAAGAAATCATAGTTTGCCTGCACCTGTACAAAGATGGAACTGAAGTTTAAGTGACAGAAAGTAATAAGAGCAGCTTACCATACAAAACTGGAGTCAGTACAAGGCAAGCATCTAGCATGCTAACATCTGCAAGCATGAGATTTCTGCACATACTAGGGTTATCAGTTGAGCAATATGAATGGGAAAATTTTTAACATGGCAGATCCAGCAGGGTTTGAAGTTGCGATCACCAAAGCAGAAATCCACTTGAACACACTATATCTGCCAGGTTCATAGATCCTCTTGCCCAAGGTCTGGATCCCAGTCCAGAACAAAGAGGTATTGACCATGTCCTGTAATTCCAATTTAAGGTTTCGGGGAATGATAACAAATGTTGGAAATGCAGTACCTGTAACAACCAGGATAATTAGAAATGGCGTATAATACATGGTAATCTGGATTACATACGAGCTTAATGGGAGCGAAGTAGATGCGACCTGGGATGTGGGAGTCACCACACCTATTTAAAATTATCTCTCACTAAAACACAATCAACTTCCTGCAGCCAAAATGGCCACCTGCAGGATCGAGGAGAATTATAATGTTCCAGTCTATCGGAATGGAAAATTAGAAGTTTGTATTCCGCTGGCTATGCTGTTGGGCTTTGCCAAGGACTACAAACATTTGACTAATAATTCCAAGCAAGAGTTAGTTATTATCATGGCCAAAAAACAAGCTAATGCCTTGCTGGATACCAAAGTAGCATCGGAAATCACTATGCTGGTGTGATCTGTTCTATAGAATGGCTTTTACCACACATTCATGTGAAAATGTTTGAATGAGTGAAATTTCTGAAATATACACAAAAACATAGGAGCATCGACATGGCATTCCGATTTTGGAGTTTAGAAACATATCCAAGCATCCTACAAACCATGCATATAAACTGGAATGTGATAACAAGTTTAAGAGCGAGAAGTCATGTCATATAACCATAGCATTTCAGACAGGCAAACCAAACATTATCAATGCAGACTGCTCAAAATTCGATCATGCTAGTATACAAAATGTGAAATTTCACCTCAACTCTGAATGCTATTCCTATGGCAACTTAATATTGACTTTGTGAAGGGCATGCATGTATATGGTACCATACCAAATGTATATGAACTTTCAGAGAGCTTACTATGGACAAACACAGTCTCCAATGCTAGCACCTGCTAACTTTGTGAACACAGCCCTTCTGCTTGTTTTCGTTGTGAGTAAGCAGGATGACAGAATAAAGAGTGGTGTTGTTGACTGTGGATCAAATTGACCACTTTGGCTAATTTCCTGGCCAATGCTGTCATATACCTTAATAAGCCATAACCATCAGGTAACATATCATGTCCGTGATCGTATAGTTCAGATGTTGGCATAAATAAAAATTATACTTATAGACTATTCACAACCACCCGACCATCACATCGTATGCAAATGCCCAGAGCTGTATATCATAGTGTGGTTTCCTAATTAAATGTATCTGCATAGCACACAAGGACAGTGAAACAGCTACATGTTCTGGCATCCCACCCTTTTCATGGCATGTGCTCGAAGAGAAAAGCATGGTAACAAATATGTGGCTGGAGAAATATTACCGTGGTCTTATTTGGAGCGATGTTAATGTTAGCTATGATGAGATACTTGATGTACCCACCTCTATGTTGGCTCTGGAGGAGGATGATGTCGTCTTTGTCGCAGGGCCAGAACAGACGCGATGGCTAAGTATCCATTGCAGTGCAGTTGTGTACTTTGTGCAGACAAATTATGACTGCCCCTTGTTACACACATTGAAGTCTCAGTACACAACAAACACGAGTGTGTCAAGTGAAGGCAAGGTAGGTCTAGTCCATGCATGAACATGCAACTACTATAGTCTTGGGTCCTGGACCGCACTGGTGGGGATGTAAGTATGGGTGTGAGTGTAGAGTATGTCTATCTGTAATTACAAAGGCTTGGTATATGAATGCTTGTTCATGGAGAGATAGAGTACGGCCACCTCTAAGTACATATATTGAAGGTGCAGTAGATAGTATGGAATTACGAAGTCCAAGTACACAGCTGCTTGTAAGTATGTTCTGAGACATAGTATGACCACCTCTAAGTATGTGTATTTAAGGTTCAGAGCATTGCACATTGGGTAAGACCACCTGTAATTATAATGTACTCATATAGTGGGAAGTAAGCTGGTCCAGCAACTGTGGCAGCACCACCCCCTCCACCACCTTGATTTGGCTTCTAGCACTATATTTGATCTAGCATCCAGCATTTGTTCTCCATTCTTGTGTCAGTGTTTGTCACTTACTGTTCACAGCCTTGATGCCTCCAGATGCCTCTGAGTTCTTTTCCAACATATTCACCAGTGGTTTTTGTTGAGTTGTTGTCACTTTCAATGCAAGGCACAGCAAACACTTTTGAATGTAAATCCAACTGTGATGTATATATTCAAAAGTGTATGTCTGTCCTGTTTTAGTGTACTTACTGTACTGTGTGGTTGTTGGTGGACCTAACCTGGTTCACGATAAAGCTAGCACTTTGTAAAATTCACTTCCATTTGTACTTGCATGTGACTTAAGAGTGCTGACTTTCTCATGAATGGTCTAGCTTAACTGGTGATAGTGGAATGGGTGTTCCATGTGGAATTTGCATCCAGTGTGTTTCTAACTGTAATATGACTTCTTATCTATTCTCGGGTACTTCACACTTTTTGAAGCCCTGGTAAAATTCTACTGTCAGTATATTCCCTGCTACATGCAAAATAGTCTAGACCTTTATGCACCCAATTAATGTGCACTCAGGTGTAATAATAATATTTGTGCATGAGATCCTTTTATAATGTGGTGCTACCAACACTTTTCCTTTTTATTTATGTATACATATGTTTGGTACACATTAAACATTACAATTTGGGAACACCTCTTCAATATAACTACCAATAACATGATTTTATGTTACCATGTCGTACATACATGAAATGTGTTTTAAAGAGGTTTAATTCCACAAGTGTGAAGAAGTTGTGAAAAGACTGTAATAGCATGTGTGGTATGTGGTAACAATCACTCAGACTTGGCATTAAAATAGGACCAACAAAAATGGAACCTGTTTCTATGACAGTTGCCTGCACATCCAGCATGTTATGACCACCTCTCTCCACTCATTCAGCTATAGGTTTTTCATTTCCCTTTGCCTATTACTTGTGATGTATTTCAGTATAGGGCCGCACATGTCTGTCAGTTCTCTGTTCGCCATGCTGCAGTGCTGTACATATTGTCTTATTCACACTTCTGTAGGTGCTGATGGCTTCAGGCATATTTCATGGTTCCCCTCTTAGTTATAGACTTTCCATGGTAAAGTGAGAACTTGTGAAGGCCAATATATATATATATATATTATATATAATATATATATATATATATATATATATATATATATAATTTTATCTTTAGATGTAAACTCCCATGTGGTAGGGAATCTATACACTAGGTTTCGTGCTTACCTGCCAATATGAAAGACATGGTTAAAGGACAAAAACATTATAGACTGTTCACGGTAAAGTGAGCACTTATTGAGAGTCGATGCTTTGGAGTACAGGGGTTTTTATACAATGTGTGAATTACTTATGTGTCAATAATCCTTTTACATTGTGTTTAAAGGATAAAAGTGAACACTGTAAGACGAACTGACTATGTTTATTACATACAATAATTCATTGGAGGACTAGTGTGCTTGCTTGAGACATTAACATCCTAGTGATGTGTTTGGAATATGATTCGATGGTGCTGTAACATGCAGGTATAGGTATTTGAGAAACAAGTACATAGTCGGAGTCACATGCATGTTTATTTGATATCATGTTTTGCTGTACCACCATCCACCTAGCACTAAGCTATGCATTTCAGAGCATGCTGCACTGCCTCGAAATGCTAATAACTGGCCCAGAAATTAATTGGTATGCACTCTCACCATGCTACCTCGGAATAATATCCAGCTGGAAAATAATGGGCCAGTGCTCTCGCTGGGCCAGCAACCTCCAAGCTGTAGTCGCCTCACCTGGTCATCTATATTCACATCTGTTGTTCACAGTCATACCTTACTTTCTGTCTGTTATTTATGGCCATACATTTGAGAGTAATCGGGTGCCTTGTGTTCTTTAAAAACTGTGATATTTCACACCGAGGCTCAAACCCCTGATACCTCACCCTCTGGTGAACTGAAAACAGTAGAATTCATTAGCGAGACAGCCTGCTTTCATTTCAAATCACTTGCTCAGATGTTACTGACTAACACTAACATAAGAAATTAGTTGTTAGTTTACCTCATTTTTTTCTCTTTGCATATGTGTTTTTGCCACAGGCCTGGGTTTTATTATGTCTTGCTGCTTTGTTTACCTCCTGTAAATGCATGTGCTAGACGGGGCAATGTATTTGGTTCTCTCTGACAGGGAACATCCACATTGCTCACTTTTAGTGTCCTAAGGTAGAAACAGAGCAGAGGAGGATCATGGAGGCGACAGAAGTCCCCTGAGAAAACCTGGTCGCGCAAGCAGATATGATATATTGGGTTTATACAGCATCTTATTTGTTCTTCATACATTTGATAGTTAGCCTGTTGGACCATATCATTTTTAGTATTCTTATTATTCTATTGTCCCCTCTGTCCTCTTAACAGTCATGTATGCTATCCTGTATGTGTAACAAGCAATTTTTTTTTCTTTCTCTTGCCCCTGGGAGCAGGGAAAGCACTCTGCTGGTCATTGTACCTGTACAGTGATATGCGGATGGAGTATAAAGTGAATGGACTTGTGCGAAGAATGCCTTTGTGATCTGAGAAATCCACCACAGTTTATATATTATCATCCCTCATGCCTAGCAGTGATAATATTTTTCTATTATTCCAACTAAATATTTTCTTCTTCTTTTTATTATCCCCACTTGCTGTCAGAGGACTGGTTTTCCCTTACCTTTCTACACTGCTGTAAAAACATTCCACAGTTGTTGTTTTATCCAGGCAAAGCAGAGGCAGAGTAATGGTAGACTGTACTCATGTGTGGAGCGAATGGGAGTGCTCCAAGAAAACCTATTTACAGAGAACTGACACTGAAGGTTAGATTTCATGGTCCCTTCCTAAACAAGAGGCATGATTAGACATACCCATTGTTCCATAGACATCTTTCTATTGGCCTATGTCGATGCACAGTGTTGAGCAGCACCTCATGAGCTCGATCGCCCCTGATCCTGACCAGTCAAGAAGAGAAAGAAGATTGTTTATTAAATTTGTTTCATACTTCAGTGATGACATATTCTAGACTATAATTCTATTTTGTTACCTTGCAATCACCAATGTCATCATCACTTCGCCTGAAATTACCATCTACCACTTCTTCTGCTTTGTCGATCAGCAACCCACTCATTTGCCTATTTCATCTCCAATATGGCAGCCAGCACTTCAGTGTGCATTTTGTGATTGTGTATTCACCAATCGCCCCAATGGTCTTCGACACGAGCATAACTGGGCCCTCAATCCTTTCAGGGGCGGAGCCACATAAGAGTAATTACTGTGGGAAGACATTTTCCCACAGCAATAAACTCTTTAGTCACAATGTCACATACACAGGGCTGATAAGGCATGCATTTGCATTGACTCATTGTCAGTTCTGCAATGTGGTTTTCAAACACACAGGTGATGCTAGACATCATGAGCATAGTTTTTGGGGCAAGTTGTAAGTATAAACTATATGCTTCAGTATGACATATACCAGATCCACCCCACCACCTGCTAAATGTGCTCGCCTGTTGACTCACAAATCCCATCCAGGACCTCACAAAAGCTCCACAGCTCTTAGTTTTCATGCTTGTTCATCAGATCACCACTGAGGGACAAAGTTGACATCCAACTCTCATTACTGGGGCCAGTGCGGCCAACAAGCACAGCTTTGTGGAAGCAGAGAGTTCATTTTGGGGTGTGATGAGGATGTACACTGCAGTGAATACTTCGAGTAATGCCATTGACATTTGCAGTTATCTCGAACATATCAAGGTCAATATCATTGGACAACTGGAGCGGGAGTTTGCAGACAAGTACACCTGTAAATTTAATATTTTTCCTACAGTGTTCCTATGGTAAACCTGAGCCACATGAGATGGACCAGCATTAATTCAACAAGATGAATATTCCTCTCTTCGACATAGTCAATGTGGAAGATGCTGTGATAACTCCCATCACAAAATTATGTCATGAAAAGGAGAATTGCATGGGAAAGGGAAGTAGCTGGACCCTGAAAACTGTAAAATGGCTCCAGCTGTGCATAAACTAGCTCAGCTTGCTTCATGCCTCCTCAATTGTCCTGCTTCCTAAGATTGCAGCCAAAACTGAAATTATACCCAGAAAACAAGGACCAGCAGTGCTTTAAATATGCCATCCTAGCATGCTACACAGATAAATGGGACCATGAACACATCAATCAGCAATATATCGACCTGTAGACATGGTTTGACTTCTCCAAACTGGAGTTTCCAACCCCTCTGCATCAGAAACCATTCTTTGAAAGGAAGAATCCTGGTGTCAGCATGAATAACTACATGCAGGTAGAAGACTGTTATATTGTCACGATAAGGGTATCGAAGACAGAATGTGCAACCCACTTTGATATCTTTCTCATTCAGATGGAAGATGGCAATTCACATTAATACTACATAGCTTATTTCTTCCACCTCAGATATTTGCAAGTGACTACTCATGGGCATGCCATCACTGTTTGCAAGGGATGTCTGCAAGCATACCATGATGATCATTTGCAGGTAGCTGGGCTCAAAGGGTGCTGAGACTCTGGCTGAGCACAGGAGGTGTTTTAATGACCACACAGCCATTTGTGCTTACATGCCAGTGATGGAGAGGAATGGCCTGCCTACTGCGCTCCAATTTCAGAACTACCGTAACATTGAAAAGGTGCCTTTAGTAGTATATGCCGATTAAGAAGCACTGTTTGTACTGGTGCAGAAATCCTAGCCAGATCTGGTGAAGTCGTACACCTATAGGTACCAGCATCACATGAATTATAGATGCGGAGTGTAAGTAAAGGTTGTTAAAGATCTTAAACCACCCTCCAAGAAGACCAGTCTTTCCACCAATATGACACTCTACATCAGGGAGGATGCTGCAAAACACTTCATGACGGAGATCTTTGAAGTTGGCTCTCTGGGGAATGACACATTCAGCAAGTCTGATATGATGCAACCACTACCCACAGTCGAATGGGCTGGCTTTGTTTGGGTCACCTCCTGCCTCTGTTCTGTCCTCTTCACCAGAGACATCCAGAAGTTCCAAGACCATGACCACATCATTGATGTGTTTATTGGGGAGGCATGTTACACTTGCAACAAGCTCATCTACCCTCCCAAGCACCTGCCAATTCTATTCCATTACCTGATGTATGATGTACATTTTATCATCACTTAGATTGGATATGGCATGGAGGACATATTTATTTTCCCCAATATTGAGAAGAAATTGATAGCCTTCAGTAAAAATTTGCAGTACAATTTCCCCTTTCCAATTCATTGACACCTATTCCTCATGTCTGTCAACCTTGTGATGATTGCCAAGAACCTTCTGTCTACCAATTTCCAGACCATGGTGGCTTTTTTCACCGATCCCCAGCAGTTCCAGCTGGTGGCTCATAAAGCAGTGTTTTCCTACAACTATATTACATTGTTGGGGACACTCGATAAGCTGTGGCTGCTGGACATCGACTCCGCCAACTGGCTCACCAGCTCCACCATCAGCAAGGAAGAGTACTGTAATGAACAGACAGTCTAGATGAGATTTGGTTGCACAATTATGAATGCTTACACTGATCTCTACCTGAAGACGAATGTATTGATTTTATGTGATATCTTCGAGAACTTCCGGGGCTCTCTCTGCCTCCACATGGACTGGACTGTGTCCAGTATGGGAGTGCTCCATATTCTTGTTCGATGTGATGTTGTGCAAGACAGGTATGGAGTTGAACTCCTTGTCAACTATGATGACTACTTGTTTGTCGAGCTTGGTATCCAGGGAGAAGTGGCCCAGTGCATCACACATCACTTGGTGGTGAACAACAAGAACTTGCCTGCCACATACAATCCCTGTTGGCCATCCACCTACCTCCAGTATGTCAACACAAACAACTTGCATGGATGAGCAGATTGCTTGCAGCTTCTATATGGTGGATTCGAATAGACTGACATGATAGTGACATGATGGCCATGCCAGACATCCACCTGATTGGCTAAATACTGGAGGTGGATGTAGACTACCCTGCTATGCTCCATGAGGAACATTGTGACCTGCTATTTTTGAACATCAACAAGTGTCCCTCAAGGTCAAAACAGCCCTAGCTAATGGCCACTTTTGAGAGGAAGATAATCTGTTACCCTCAGGCAGGTATTAGCAAACAGGCTAGTACTGAAGGATGTCCACCATGTATTGAAGTTCAGCCAGAAGGCATGGCTAAAGACAAACATTGAGATGAACATCCTGAAACACCAGGCTGAAACAAACACCTTCGAGCTGGACTTCTGCAAGCTGATGAATAATGCTACATATGGCGAGCTGATGGAGAACAAATGTAAATGGAACTCATATGAACGGAAGCTCATTTCCAAGCTAGCATCCTGCTTTCGAACAATCTACATTGACACACTATCCCTTGTCAAATTGGACCATGAGAGTATTTTGTTCGATTAGCCAATTTACACTGTCTTTGCAGTACTTGACCTGTATACCACTTTTTTATAATGTCATGTGGGCATGGGATGGACTTGACATGGGGCTGGTCTTCATGAATAGCAATTCCACCATGATTGCCACATTGTGCTCCGATTTACACCGTTACCTGGCATGTGACCCGACACTAATCTCAGTGTTTGATACTAGCAGCTAATCTCCTACTCATCCAAGCTACTCAGCTGTAAATGCCAAAGCTATCAGTAAATTCAAGGATGAGTGCATAGAGAATTGTATGGTTGAGTTTGTAAGGCTGATGACCAAATTACATGCTTACCCTTGTTGCGACAAATTAGGGATATGGGTCTAAGGGGTTAATAAGAGCATCGTCCATAAGGAGATCACCATCGAGGACTACAGGCATGTTCTTCTGAACCACCATCTCATGAGGGTACAGGTAAATAGCATAAGGTCGGGCCCTCACGATGTCTACAATGAATGCAGCAATGAGCTTGCTGTGTCATGGATGGATGACAAGCTACAGATCCTTGATGATGCCATCCACACCATCCCTTACTGCTACGATGGGTAAGTTTGTCCACCTACCCCTGTAGCAGGTACTTATCATATATGTGTCTGTCCCCGGGAGGCACTAGGCATCTGGATGAATAGTAGGAGGCAGTTCCTCACCCCGACATTGTTGTAGCTGAAGTGCTTCCCATCCCCTCTCCCACAATGACTCTCAGCATACTGGAGCCTAAAGCTGGAGCCATATTCATACTGCTTCCAGCAGACCATAGCACGTGTGGAGCCATATCAATCTTACCAAGTGTGTTGGCTGCCTGGACGGCACATTGTAGCACATGTATGGGCTGTACATTATTTTTGCCAGGCATGCCACCAGTGTATTTGTGCTGCTTTGTGGGCATTTTTTAGCATATTGGAAAACATACTACAGATTGGTCAGGTGTGCTGACCGGCTATATGCTATGGCATCAAGCCTACGACCAGTTTATGTATCCCCCGGTTTAGTTCTGTTTCCCCCCCCCCCCTGGTATACCACACGCGAGTCATCTTCAACATGTACAGAATACTTGTATGTGGCTTGGTTCCTACATACCAGAGCACATACAGGAGTCATATATGTCCTGTCAAATGTGCCAGCTGATCATACATTGCAGCACATATGCAGAGCCGACCTTATCCCATGCAGGCATACTACCAGTGTCCTGGTGGTTGTTTGTTTGTCTCGATGGCACTCTGAAGCACATGTAGTAGTTGTATAATATTGCTACCATGGGTGCTGCTACTATTGAAAATGATGATAACTTGTAACATACCTGCACCTACAACAAGGTTTGTTAACTTTTTTCACTTTCTGAGTGTATGTTAATAGTCCCTGTGATGCATGTACAGTTTCACATTCACTCATTACAACCTCTGTTTTCATTATTTTCACAACCACTCTTTCTGTGTATCCAATACATACATATCTCCAAACTGCTACTTAAATAATTCAGCTGCCTGGGGATTCAGCATCTATGTTTCATCTCTGACCTGGGGATCTCTGTTGTTTTAATCCTCCCTGGGCGACTGAATGCTTATTCTATCGGGTGTGATGTGAATGTGTAACCCAGTATATGCATCACTTAACAGTGAAATGTCTGGTGGTTCGTATCGGAGCAGTTTTATTCTGAACACCAGCACTGAACTCCCTTCTCTTTTCATATATCTATCTGTCTGTACTTTTATCTATTCTGTCAGCTGTCTTGGCATTTCCTCCTTGTTTCTTTTTTGTTTTAGCATGAGCGTATTTTCTCCTTCAACATCGGAAGGCACAGTTTCCCTATTCTGACACTACCGCAGACAGTTATGTTATTTTACCATATACGCATTGCATATAGGTTAAAATAATTAATTGTTAGTGGTGTTGTTACAACAGTGAATTGTTGGTCACAAGCCCAGACTCCATCCACAAGTCATGTTACAATGTCATGTGAACGGTAAGTCCGATTGCGGGGTTAAGGAAATGTGTGTCTGCTCTATGTTACGAGTGGTGTGCTCGAGGTCGGCATGAAGCAAAGCCTCGGTATTGAACAGTAAGGCCAGTGTGAGGTGAATCTGTGGGAGCATGGTCTGGCGGAGGTGGCGAGGAGGACAGGAACTGGAAAGAGGTGAGAGCAAACGATGAGGTAGGCTTGTGCATGTAAGAACTCGCGACACATGGTGGTTAAAGTAAGGTGAGCAGGGGGGTTCTGGCATAGTGTTGTGTTGTAGACGTTAGGTTTTTTTTTTTGCTGGGGTTATACTGACAAAACACATCTTGGGAAAGTAGGGGGGCTTTGTGGTAGGAATTTATAGCATGGGCTTCTCCTGAGGACCCGGGGAGTTGGGCACCATTTTGTCACTAAGTATTGTGGGTGAGAGTATTCGGTATCTAAGATGGCAGCAGTCGGGGTGGAATATGTGTGAGCACAATGTTCGAACTTTGTCTAGGACGAAAATAGCACATGGCAACATGTCGAGGACGCCCCTGCACTGGAATAACAGAGCAGGAGGTACAAATCCAATATGGGCACAGAGGTCATGTGGGTAAATGGGAACTTTTCGTGTGCAAAATGGAAAAAATTAGAATTTTTCTCTCATGGAGAGATACAATATGGTGGCTGGCAGTCTCCTTGTCCCCAGTCCCAAGCCCTTGCACTGGAATCGCAATTTTTATTCTAATTCAGCTGTCTTAGCCAAATACAGGCATATGAAAGATTTATAATATCTGCAGACTTTATTAAATTCCATAGCAAGAAAGGGGTAGTAAAATTTCATATGACTTACAGATGCTGGTTACCAAAATATGCATTATTCTATATTTTTGATAAATATGGTTCAACATGTAGCCATTATTTGCAAGCATAGTTTCCTCGCAAAATATATTTGGACAGCATATTTTTTGAAGAGCATGTCGTGGGAAAATCACAGTATAAGAGTGTTCGGAATGTAAAAATAACATTAACGAAAACGAAAAATCTAACAAGGGCAAATGAAAGGAGATATCTTAATTAATTTTCGATGTTCTTAGCAAAACTATAAAAATGAATGTTTTGGTGCCTAGCAACGTTATGAGTACTAAACAGATAATGGACTCCAAAGTGGATGTGGATATCTGCAATGTTACATATGTCTACATCAGCAGAGCTTTGTGGCGACATTAACAATAACAATCGGCAATTCTAGGAACGAATTCCATTTTAATGTTGCAGTCGCAGTAGCATAGTGGTCAGACCAATCCATTCTCTCACAACCAACCTGACTCAATTCTCTTCATGACAAACCCTATTCGATTCTCTCTCTGGACAACTTGACTCAATTCTCACAGTAGTCAACTTGATTCTTCTAGTGGTCAACTCGACTCAATTCTCTCTGTCGCCAACACAGCTTAATTCTCTCCCTGGCCTAACTGACATGATTATCTATTTGACCATTTTGACCCGATTCTCTCAGTGTCCATCAAACATTACTCGATTCTCTCTGTGGCAAACCCATATCGATTTTCTCCATGACCAACCTAACTTCATTGTGTACATTGACAAACTTACTTGACTCTCTCCATGGCCAACCCATCTTAATTGTCTGTGTGGACAACCTGAATCGATTCTTAAAATGACCAAACCGATTTGACTCTCTTAAGTGGCCAACCAGAATCAATTCTCTCTGTTGCCAACACGACTTGATTCTCTCCCTGGCCAACCTGACACTATTCTCCTTTGGCCAACCTGGCTCGATTCTTTCAGTAGCCAACCTGACTCGATTCTCTCCGTGGCGAACCTGATTTGATTCTCTTGTGGCCAAACTAACTCGATTCTATTCCTGGCCAAACTGACTCAAATCTCTCAATGGCCAACCTGACTTTATTCTCTTAGTGGCTTACCGATATCGAGTTCCTCCTTCGCAACCAAACTTTATTCTCTACATGTCCAAACTTACTCGACTCTCCATTGGCAACCTAACTTAATTGTCGCTATGGACACTCTCAATCGATTCTCACAGCGGCCAATGCGACTTAATTCACTCAGTGGACAACTCGACTCAATTCTCTTCATGGCCAACTGGATTCTATCCTATCCCTGGCAAACCTAGCTCGGTTCTATCCCTGGCCAAACTGACTCATTTCACTCAATGGCCGAAATTACTCGATTTTCTCCATTGCCAACATGGTTTGATTCTCACCATGTTTAACCTAACTTGATGGTTTCTGTGGCCAACCTGATAAAATTTTCTCCATAGCTAACCCAACTTGATTGACTCCATTGCCATCCTGACTTGATTTTCTTAATGGCAAACCTGACTCCATTCTTTCTGTTGCCAAACTGACTTTATTTTCTCTGTGGCATCCCAACTATATTGTGTATATTGCCTAACTGAATCGATATTCTATGTGGTAAACCCCACTTGTTTGTTTTCATGACCAACCTGACTCGATTCTCTCCGTGGGCAAACAAATGTGATTTTCTTTGTGGCTAACCCAACTTGGTTGTCACTATTACCAACCTGAATTTATTATCCATGTGGCAAACCCAACTTAATTGTTTTTATTGCCATCCTGACTGGAATATAACCATGGCCAACCTGAACATATTCTCTACATGGCCAACCTGCCTCGATTCGCTCTGCAGCCAACCAAACTTTACTGTCTCCATTTCCATCTTGGAACCATTCTCTACATGGCCTAAACAACTTCATTAGCTCTATGGCCAACCTGACTCGATTATCTCAGTGTCCAAGTAGACTTGATAGCTTTTGTGGGCAAAATTACTTGGTTTTCTCAGTGGCCAACTCGACTTGATTCTCTCAGAAGTCAACCCGACTCGATTCTCTCAGAGGCCAACCCGACTCGAAGCTCTCCATAGCTAATCCGACTCGAATATCTCCATGGCCAATCCGACATCATTCTGTCCCTGGCCAGCATGACTCGATACTCTCTATGGCCGGCCTGACTGGATTCTCTCAGTGATAAATCTCACTCGATTCTCTTACAGATCTCACACCATTCTCTCAATGGCCTACTTAAATCGACTGTCTCCATGACCAACACTACTTGATTGTCTCCAAGACCAACCTGACTCGATTCTCATCATGGCCAACCAGACTTAATTGCCTCTGTGGCTCAAATTATTATATTCTCTCTGTGATACACTGGACATGATTCTCTCCATGGCTAACCTAACTTGATTCACTCCATAGCAAAAATGATGTGATTCTCTCTGTAGTCACCCTGACTCGATTGTCTCCATGGCCCTCTTAACTTAATTTTCTTCATGGCCAACCTATCTTGATTCTCTCCATTGTAAACCTGACTCTATTCTCTCCATGGCCAACTTAACTTGATTTTCTCCATGGCCAACCTGACTTGATTCTCTTGATGACCATCCTGACTGGATTCTCTCCATGACCAACTTAACTTGATTTTCTCCATGGCCAACCCGACTTGCTTCTCTCTGTCGCCAACCTTACTCGATTCACTGCATGGCCTACATAACTTGATTTTCTCTGTGGCCAACTTTAATTCATTCTTTCCATGTACATCATACTCGATTCCCTCCATGGCCGACCTGACTCGATTCTCTCCATGGCCACAACTTACTCGATTATCCCCATGGCTAACTTACTTGATTTTTGCCATGGCAAAACTGACTTATTCCCTCCATGGCCAACCTTACACGATTCTCTCCATGGCCAACTTAACTTCATTTTCTCCATGGCCAACCTGATTTGATTCTCTTGATGATCATCCTGACTGTACTCTCTCCATGGCCAACTTAACTTGATTTTTCCGTTGCCAAACTGTTTCGATAATATCCATGGATAACATGACTCTATTCTGTGTGTGGCCAACCTGACTAAGTTCTATCCATGGCATAGTTAACTTGCTTTTCTCCATGGTCGACCTGACTTGATGCTCTCTGTGGCCAAACCTGTCTGGCTTATCTCCATGGCCAACCTTACTCGATTCTCTCCATGGCCACCTTAACTTTATTTTCTCCATTACGAACCTGTCTCGATTCTCTCCATGGCCAACCTGAATCCATTCTCTCCATGACCAACCTGACTTCATTCCCTTCATGGCCAACTTAGTTTAATTCTCTCCATGGCCAACCTGACTTGATACTCTCTGTGGCCAACCTGACTCTTTTCTCTCCATGGTAAATGTAACTTGATTTTCTTCATGGTAGAATCTAATTTGATTCTCTCTGTGGCCAACCTGTCTGGATTCTCTCCTTGGCCATCGTTACTTGATTGTCTGCATTGCCAACCTGACTCGATTCTCTCCATAGCCAACTTGACTCCATTGTCTGTGTTGCCACCAACTTGACTCGAGTCTCTGTGTGACCACCAAATTTACTTGTTTCTCTCCATGGCCTACATGACTCGATTCTCTCCAATACCAACCTTACTCGTTTCTATCCATGGCAATCTCAACTTGATTGTCTTCATGGCCAACCTGATTCGGTTCTCTTAATGGACAACCAAAGTGGATTGTCTCTATCGGCAACCTGACTGAATTCCCTCCATGACCAACCTAACTCGATTTTCTCTGCGGCCAACCATACTCTGTTCTCTCCGTGGCCAACCCGACTAGATTATCTCCATGGTCAACCTGACTTGATTCTATCCTTGGCCAACATGACTCGATTATCTGCATGGCCAATTCAACTCTATTCTCTCCATGGCCAACCCAACTCGATTCTTTCTGTTGCCACCCTGACTCGATTCTCTATTATCAACCTGTTTCGATTCTCTCCATGGCCAACTTGTCTCGATTCAGAACGAGGTCAAAACCACTTATTCACATGTGCGAATTGTGGCGGGATTTGTCGAAGGCCATTAGCTTTCGTCAGTGTGTTAATTACCTTCACAATCACATCCTGTAGTTATATCCTCACTTATCTTCTTCCCAGCAATGCTGAATGCCCCCAGATGCCCAGATGTGGTGCACAGCGCAAATATAATACATTCTATTTCTCTCGCTCTATCACCCCCTTCTCTCTCTCTCTCTCTCTATCACCCCCCCCCCCTTTTCTCTCTCTCTCGCTCTCTCTCTCTCTGTCGCCTGTTTTATTATAAATGATTTTCCTGATTTTACAGGCTTTTCTAAAATAAAGTTTATGAAATTTTCGTACCAATATTCTACGAAAAAATAAAATACGCCACCAATTAAATATATCAATATTAACATTTAGGGATTAATTTTGCTGTGGTGGATCATTTCACAAATTGAAAATTATGATTGTTCCTATAGACATATATTTTATTTTCCGAATTTCTTGGGTAAATTTGTATTTTTTCGTTTCGTGACAGTATTAAACTTGTTGTACAGCTTTGCAAGCTGTGTGCCGATGGACAGCAATATCAAGTATTGTAACTCATATACGGAAAACTGCAACCGATGAGAACGCGCATTAGTTATGATTATGTAATTTTAATAACAGTACATGTAAAGCACTTATTACAATTTGGAAATAAATAAATATAGTTCTACGTTGCATATTTCATGAAAACAAACCATATTGTCTTCATAATAATTATTGTTTAGTCTGGGTATTGTGTGAAAATAAAGTTACAGTGGATGCGGATGTGGGCATAGGACCTTGCTCACGCAGGGCGGCTGAAGATGCTGTTTTGTTTATCATCACTGAGCTATGAAGATTGTTTCCGGCACTCATTCCCAGCGATTATAACCAGAAGATATTCAGTAATCTAAAAACGACCTCTCATGCCGCAAGTAGCCTTCCATAACGGCATGAAATAAAAAACAGCTTCATTTCCGTTCTAATTTTACGGCACTCTACTAGTTTTAATAGGCGTGATATGAGCGCGAAATCTAATATGTGCGGAGAACGCAGTGTACGTGTTTTGATGGATATGAGCAGCGAGAATAACGACAAAAATTGCTTTGTTGTAGCTCGAGAAGTCAGGTGTGTTATTTCCAAGTTAGACGCTTTTCGTCTTGCATACAAATGTCACTACGGCCATCCTAATAATATCTGCTTCTGAGGAACAGTGGGCTCTTGGCCATGCTAATAGCACGTCGAGTTGCAATGTGGCGGTCCATACCCGGCCAAACACAGTCCGGTATTGTTCTCATGTAGGAAATGTGGCGAATGTTATCAAAGTATCTTGGGTTTTTCTCGGGGTACTCTCGCTTTCATCAACACCGCTGCTCCGTAACCACTCCTCGTCATCTCAGACTATCCCCTAGGCTGGTTGATAGTTGTACGCCTGTAAAGGAGGCAGTTGTCTGGGTTTCACGTCTCGGACAAGCTGATCTAGACATCCCCTATACGGTGGGGCAACTTGCATAGCAGGACGCGGTGCCTTACGATCAAACCACATGCTTACGAAAAAGCATCAAGATTTAATGTTACATGTGAATGTCAGTACTTGGTGCATGGGCTATCAAAATACAATTTAAAATTTCCTTTTACTATACTTAATATAGACTATATATAAATACTGCATTGTTTACAATGTACTTTGTTTCATTAATAAAGTAAAATATCGCTCCCAATGAGGGCTCAACTCTATACGCCACCCTGTTCCTTCTTTTAATTCCGCTACTGAAAATAACAGAATATTCGTTATCGTCGAATATTAATTACAAAAACCACATTCTTTTTTGACTAATAACAGTTAAGGTGTAACAATGCTAGAAGAGTACCTCACATAAGTTCCTCCACTTCAGAAATGTTGTCGTCATAAGTGTGATTGGATTGGATTCAGTGACGTCACTTGTGCTATCGCTGTAGCTACTACTACTGCATATGCCCTTGGGCCGTAAACAGTTTATCGGCTGTATAAATGGGAGTTTGTTGATGTACCGGAAAAACATTTACAAACAGCTCGGATTTTCTCTCATCGGCAGAAAAAACAGTGTTGTTATTCATCAGTCAATATCTCATGGTGATAATAGTACAGGTTGTCCCAGCGTTCATCTACCATTTTGACTCGCCTAGTACTCGTGTGTCCCTAGGGTGAGTATGGCGTGATACGGCCAGATCTGTCAGGCGAGTGATATCATTGTCAGTAAGCATGGAGTGGTGGTCACCTGCACGCCGCGCATTATGTGACCTCAACATCGACCTTGCAAACGTTTATTTCCGTCAAGTTGGAGCCCCAGTACACACCGCTTGCTTGTCAATGGACACTTTACGAACAATGTTTCAGCATCGAATAATTTCGCTCTTTTGAGACATTCCATGGCCTGCCCACTCGCCCATTCTGTCAGTTTGTGATTACGTCCTGTGGGGATTCCTCAAAAGTCGCGTTTTTCAAACACGCCCGCCATTTCTGAACACACTCAAGCAGACGATTTCCGCCGAAATTAACGCTATACCGGTAGCAGTATTGTTGTGGGTTATGAAAAACGTGCTGCCCCGAGTGCGCGAATGTGTGAACCTGGACGGACGTCATCTCACTGGAGTAATATTCAAGAAATAATTCTGATGCATGCGTTGGCCCAAATTGCAGACATTTATCTTTCGATTTTCTGTAACGCCTATAAATATTGTCTCTGTTGTAACATACTGGACGTGCTTCACAATGGTAGGTGAACCCTGGAACATTCTGTAGAAGACATAGTTAAAACGCTTGGGTAAATAATATCACTGTTTCTTTTCAGGAAGCCAATACTAAAAAAATTTACCATGTTTACTTAAAACATTAAAATATTTTGCTACACACTCTCTGCTTTGCCCTGCGCGAGTGCGCTATCAGTTGCAAGAAGATATGCAGCTGATTTTCGCAAATACATGTTTACAAAGCGTGTCTTTTATGCCTATCAGGGAAAGTGCCGCCTCCGACCTTGAGTATCGGGTGTCTTAGAGACAACTGAAGAATGCTCTGGTTTGCTGAATCAATTCGTCTCAACTAGACACGGGGTCCTAAGCTGACCTCAGAGTTCATAAAAATATTTTATAGTATTACCAAGATTGGGTCTTGGAACGTGAGCGATTCGCCTGCTCTCTGGCAGGGAATGTGAGAACTTGTGTGCTACCTACCGGCCGATGACGGCATCAAGATACGTCAGCGCTCCTAATGGTCAACTCAACAACTTATATGGCGGCCGATGGCTGCAGCAATGCTGTCTATATGTCAAGTTTGGAACTAAAGACAGCCTATCTCACTGGGATTTAGTGTATGAGGGAGGTGTGGGGAGGATCTGAACCATATCTGAGGAGAGGAGGATGAAGAGTTGAGGGGGTGTAGGTAGGGGAGAGGGGTGATAGTGTATCAGGTATTCAGAATAAATAACAGGAGGAGAAGAGAGCCTAGAATCTCGCAACAGGGAACCAATTAATTCCAGAAGTAATCACCACACAGCTCCGGTGGGGGAGGAGGAGGAGTTTGAGGTGGTAGGTGTGGATTAATCACAGCACAGGATTAGCACCTCAACTGTGGAGCTAACTTAGGAGGAGGAAAGTGGGGTAGAAAGTACAGCGATTTCGGCCCTAGTTTAATATTATGAGACTATATATGAAAGGTCAAGGTCAAGGTCAAAAAGATAGGATAGAACCGGCCCGTCCCTTCTTCTGTTGTGTGGTATGAGAATATGATTGTGTACTGGTATGGGACGTATGTTTGTTTTGTATGGTCTGTGTGGACGAAATGTTGAGGTATGATATAGATATAGTGAGTGGTATGGTTGATAGGTATATGTGGTTTTAGTTGGTAGAACATGTTAAATGGGTATTAGATATGTGCTGTTCTCAGCTGTATAGTTGTTCGAGTTATGATGATGTTGGTTGGTAAAACAGATGGCATTAATGTGTTATATAGACTGGTATGGTTCCTATGTAAGCAGCCAGGTCCCAGTTGGGAAGCTTAGGTTGACACTAGCCTTCCGAAACTTTGTCGTGAATAAGAATATATGACCAAGGTTTCTGGTTGGATGCTTGCTAAAATAGACTGCCTCGAGCTGCATATAAGCCGATTATATTCCCTTAGTGAAAACTTAGAATGCTGTTGTAAAGACACTGCATGAATGGCGTGAAAAAATTTAAGATTTATATTTTCATGTTTGTTATCTGAAGTGTGTTTGTGTATATAGTAATCAATAAAACATTCTGTAATTTCTCACTTGTGTTGTACTATGCCTGGTTCCCCTGCTATATAGAGAATATGATAGTGCATGGTTTATTACCATGTGCATACATTCAATAAATTTCGAGTAGGATATTTATGCCTACGAATAAATAGTCGAGATAATAAAATAACTAATATCATGTAGTATTTAGTTTTAAAGAGAGAAGACCTGAGATTAAGTTGAGAGAAATTTTTTTGTTGCACTATACTACTTATAATTTCAGTACTACTTATAAAATTAAAATTAATTTTAAAATTGTATAATAAATACAGTTTTATTATTTCTTATTAAACCTATATCGTAGTGTGACCAGTCTGTTATAGAAAGATCTTGTATAAAAGCAAATATTATTTTAAGTTATGTACTTCGGTTATAAAGGGCTCGAACAAATAAAAATTCCTGGGGTTGAAAATAGAATTTCACAAAACTGTCTGCCTCCTAAGAGTTAGCAAATTATACTCTCATATGCCTGTAGATATTCACATGCTTACAACCACAATATGCGAAATATGTGGTCTTCTGTATAATTATTAAAAATAATATATAAAAAATGTTTAGATGTGAGCTTAGGCACATATGATTGAGACTCCACTGCCAATAACGAAATGATTTTAATACTGTACATCACTGGCCTTTAAATAAACAAAATATACTCTAAAAAATTTAGTATTCTTAAGCCATATATGCATTTATTGAAGAAATATAATGAAACATTAAAAATATTTCTGTAATTGTAAGAGGGAAACCGCCAATTTCGCTTGGAAAATACTGTTAAGAACGTCTTCCCATGTGGTAACACAGTAACCTAGTGGCTATCATGCCTGACTCCAAACCAAAAGTCCTGGGTTGAAATCCCACACCTATGTAAGAATTTTTTCTTTTTTTAAATGCCACCAGCTGTTCTGGGAAAGTGTGAAATTTACATAATTTAAGGTTTTTAAAACGATTTTTACATTACAAATGCATTTAAGATACACTTTACTGTATTTAAAAAAATATTTTTTCGGATTTTTTCAAATGATAATTAAAATAAATTTAAATAATTCTACCTATTTATAAATGCATCAGTTCATATATTTCTGTTTGACAAGGTTGCACAGCAGCGCGAGTGGCCATGGTCATTGGTCTTCCATACTTTCCCGTGCGCACTTGTCTCGACGGTCATTTACACTGGTCGCCTACTGCACGCACGTCACAGCCGGCACATCTGACTTGCGGGACTTGCTGGCACGTGAATGCGTGCATGGTTACAAGGCTAGTCGACTTAATTTTCGTACAACATTAAAAAACTAATTGAATAAAGTAAGAGATTAAAAATATCGATTTAAAAAATAAAGTATCGAAAATCTAATATGTTTTACAAAATTTTGCTTGGAATGTACTTTACTATAATTTTTATATACCTTCTCCTGTACGGAAAATTACATCTTTAAATTCGTAAATATATATATACACTGGTGATTGGTACACTCTAGCAGGCGATTAAGGAACTATGTAGACGGCGAAGTGGAGCAAATGCGACTAATCAGATAAGTGTGAGTAATTGGTCGAACGAATATGAGTGTCAAGAGCGAGATGGAGAGAGACAGAAAAGATGGAATGAAAGAGAGAAAGAGATGAAATGAGAGAGTGGAAGTGAAATGAAAGAGATGGTATGAGTGAGAAAGAGAGAAAGATAGAAAGAGATGGAATGAGAGATACAACAGGGAAAGAGATGGAATAAGCGAGACCAGAGAGAAAGACATGGAATGAGGGAGAGACAACGTAGAATGATACAGCATGAACAAGAGACATAGTGGTATTATGACATCATGATTGTATGTGCCTTGAAAATACTAGTCAGGTGATATATTGAACTTATATTTTATTTATTTACATTAAAAATATATACAAATTTTAAAAATAATTGTTTAGATTTCTGGGGTCACAGTTCAAAAGTCCTGAATCTTGTTCTCCTGGCTCAGAGTCCCCCTGAGTCACTGACACGTGTTAGAGAAAATGGCTGAAAATGGCCTTTTCAGGGAATCGTATTTTTTTTAATGGGTAAAACTGAAAATGTATATGGAACAAATTGAATTTTTTGTAATATAATTGATTTCTGAACGTTTTTTGCGTTAAAACTATTGATTTTTAGATAAAACGAGTGATTTTGAGAGAAAAATCTCCAACATGTTGTATTTCACTTTTGATTAATCGTACTATCAATTTGATATTAAATTGATTGGTCGGATTAATCCGATCTTAATCCGATTATTTTTAGTACGCTAATCTTAACCCGATAAATTTGATGGTATAAAATTTAGATTAATAAATCCGATTAATTTAATTGAATTAATGAATCAAATTTTTTGTTAGAATTTTTTAATTTTGTGCGAATTGATATGTATATAGTTTAGTGCAAGAGTATGTTAAGGCTTTTATTTTATATATTTTTATTTTTATTTTTTAAGAGTACTATGGTACATCCTCACGCTTGGAGATATGGTTTTGTACTGCAGGGTGATTTGTTGGCGAAGGGGTATATATATATATGTGTTGAGGTTGGTGCAAGAGTGTGGTAAGGGTCTTAATTTTTTTTATCCTTTTTGGTGGCTGGGGAGCAGCATGATAGGACCTTGCCCTCGGAGGTTTGTCGTACTGAGGAGTGATGTGTTGGGTAAGGGGCGTAAATAGGTATTGTGTTATATTAATTTTCAATGGTATTAAGTTCCTTCCTGTAGGGCAGGCGACTGAGATAATGGCGTATTTCTGCGAAATGAAATTATTAGGATATATGTAATGAATTAACCGAAAAAGACGTGAATACGATTTAGATCAGTTTCCTAACCTGTCCTGTATGATAGTAACACCAACCAGGAGAGACTCATGGACAAACAGAAGATATTAAGAATGAGTGACGGCCAAATATTCGACTGTTTAAAAATCCAATTAAAACAAACACAAGTACGTGACTATCCTGGTGTAATAAAGAAAAATATAGCAACAAACTATTTCCCTGCAGAGCACAGCTATTCTGGTGATGTAAAAAATAATGCAACGAGTTGATATAATTCAAAACACATACCAATATATAAATTACAGTTATTGAACTAAACTGTTGATGTTAAACATGACAGAAGTACAAGTCACAAAACATGAGACAAACCAATTAAAATGAACTAAACGGAATTTGTTGCACACGACAAAACTATAACGAATGGACCATAAAATTTATATTACCTAAATATATTTCAAACGTAGAACAAACAAACACAACTATGTGATGATCCTGGTGTCATAAAGAAATTTAGAAACAAATGTTAACTCACTAAACGAATTACATAACCTATCTCCACGTCAATGACCGGGTCAGCTATCGTGGTGTCATAAAGAAATCACGCAACAAACTATTTCCCTACAGAGCCCAGCTATCCTGGTGTACTATAGAAATCAAGTAACGAATGAATTAAAAATACATAGCAATATATAAATCAAACCATACGAGACACAATAGTGTACATTAAATGAATTTAAAACACATCTGCTCTGCTGTGAGGTTGGTGAAGGAATGCGTCTAGTATAGCACTTGCGGAGAGATATAAGCTACGTGCCGGGAACAACCAGAGACTACATCTGCTTCAGGCAGCTGTTGAGATTAAAGTAAGTAAAAATTTTCTGTTCACCAATTCACCAATTTATATTTTTATTGTAAACTATTGATAATACTAGAGACTGAAAAAAATAATATTTCCAAGTTGAAGAGAAAGTAGCATTCTGAATTATACCTACAAAGAAGGCAAAAACATAGAGTACATCAACATAAAAAGTTTCGAATTAAATGTTATAAAACATACCCCAATGCCATGTTATAAATTATTAATACAGAATTTCAACTCGCTTGGAAAAATAATTTTTTTTCAAAATAATTAACACACATTCGTAGTGTGAAAATATGTACTGAAAATAAATTATTTTCAACGCAAATTCCTTTAAGTCCCGGGAGACCACCTTCAAAATTCAATGCACTTGGTACCACAACAGTAGTTGAAATCCAATGAACTCTCGTAGACCAACCTCAGAAATGCACTTGACAATATAATCGATGCTTATAGCTTATAAGAAACTATAAATTTATTACCATGCGTAAATTATGAATTGAAGCACCTATCGCAAAAAATTGTACAAAGGATAAATACGGTAAAATATTTCGAAAAATATTGCTACGAAGACTGTGTAGGTATCCATCTTTGGCATGCAAGATATGAGACGAAACTAATAAATGGCTTCTCTCTGGACAGCGAGGGTTGTTTGAAGATGCCATTACACACCCCCTCCCTCATGTGTAAGGGGAGTAAGGATCTTCGCTCCTGTGCACGTTCGGGAACCAGTCTCACCGCCCTCTGCCCACCGAACCTCCTGCCAGGTGTTGAGTTTGAATCGTTCATGTTCGGGGACCCGTCGCCCACAGCTTGATACCATCTACAAAGAACTCACTTATCGGTGTGTGGTTAACCGACCAGCATACCCCGCCTATGACCTCTGCCAGCCCAGCCCAGCAGCTACCCACAGAGCTTGCCTGAGCTACTGCTCAGGCTCTCGGCTGCCTGCCTGGGATTCAGGCCTCGCCGGGATCCTCAGCTGCCTGAACTGAGGTTCAGGTCTCGCTCAACGACTACCACTTTTGGTAATAGACTTTATGTAAGGAATTCTGATTAACATTTAGTATGTTAATACATTAGTTTAACTTTTTTCAATTCTGTCACGTTTTTTCGTAAAATCCTTAAAATTGGTTCCCAATTTGGTAATTTTTTTTAGTATTTAAAATATGTTTAAAATAGTTTAAACTTTCTTCAATAATTTATTTTTTATTTTTCAGAATTTGAATTAAACATGTTTAAATCGTTAAAACTTTCTTCAGTAATTTGCTAAAATGTTTAAAATTTGAATGAAATATGCTTAAATCGTTGAAACTTTCTTCAGTAATTTGTTAATTTGTTTTAAATTTAACTATTTTCAAGAGAGGCTGGGTGGGTTGGGCTATGGATGTGAGTACGAATGAGAGGAAAGGTGTTAGATATGTCACCATGTTTCATGTTTTGGAAGATATTCTAGGAGTTTTTTGATGTATGTTTGGGAGTGTTTAATGGGGTAGATATATATATATATATATATATCAGAAAGGCTGTGACAATATCACGATCCAACTCTAACCCTACTCCATCAAACACTCCCAAACATACATCACAAACCCTTCTACAATATCTTACAAAGTACTTAGAAACTAATGCCTGAAACATTTGTTTTGAATGGAGTTGTCCGATGAGAATACCCGAATATGGATACAGAATTTTTGATGTTTGTGTATGTATGAGAGAGATAGGGTGGGTAATTTTTATGTTATTTAACAAATTAAAAAAAAAAGTAATTTTAATTTTAATATTTTGATAATTTTCTAAAATTTAAAATATTTGTTACTGAATGAGTGTATTAAATGTTTAGATTTAAGAGTGCAAAAATAGTGTTCCACTCACTAAAACTTTGTAGACAAATATTGTTAATAAACATGTTTTTTTTTGTCTTGAAAAATTGTTAAATGACTAGAAATATTTTCTTTTTAAAGTGGAAAAACATCAATTAAGTTTTCTCTGAAACAAATCGTGTTCAAAATCTGACTTAAAATTAAATTCAATTTTGTGTTTTAAACACAGTCCGCTCGCCTGGTACGAAACATTTAGCTTGTGCGCTGGGAAAGAAAGAGCGAGCAGGTAGTGTGTGCCACAGCACAGTGTATTCTATACTGGAGTAAAGACTAGGTACGCAGTCTGCTGCGGGCTGAAGTCGGCAGAGGGGCAGTGGAGGGGAAGTTGCGACCCTGTCTGCTGACTGTGCCATGCAGACGACCACAACGCACACGCGGTGGAGCTCTGCAGGGAAGGCTGCTGATAGGGGAAGGGGAGCGAGTCTGTAAGCTAACGCCCACTGTCGCCAGTGGCTGCTTCCCACATCTCAACTCACACTGCCTCAATCTGTCACACATGTCCCAAACAATCGCCTGCGTCCTCATTGCCTTGCTACCTGGCTCTCGCCACAAAGCTTTCAATATCCCACGTTCTGGTATATTTTGTAAACATGTCCCAAGGCTCTTGCTCATCACACACTGTTGAAAACTACATGAGCATGCTGATTTTTTTAACACACACAACTTACCTCCATCATTACATTATATTTTTTTTAAATCTAAAATTACAAAAAATTATGAAAGTAAATTTTTTGCCCTCTGTTTAGGGTGTTACTAACGAAACATTTATTTCAGGTACATCGATACGCATGGTGAATAAAGTGTTTTTTTTTTCTTTTTCCAGAATGATGAGGCACTTTACATTTGTTATGGTGTTAATTCTAGTTTTGTGGGAAACAAAAAAAATCTTTAGTTATATACAATGAGTGAACAAAACCGACAAAGCATCGACAGTTTGTTGGAAGATCTCTTTGTAAGAGATTCAGGGTCTGAATTGCAGACGGAAAGACTGTACCAGGAGCTGTTAAGACATTGTCACTTTGCCCAAGAGGAGGCGATTCGATCTCTTGCTGGATGATCTCTGCTTAAGTGATTCAAGCATGGATTCACTCATGGAGAGTCTGTTAACAACAAGAGGTCGAATTGTGTCCGCTCCCTCCAAACAAGAAAATGTAGATCTCTTTTTAGATGATTTGTTTCTATATGACATGGAAAATTTGTGTGATTCGGATAGTGCTCCGTCAGTTCCACAGCCGACTTTTGAGTCAGTTAGAGAGACTTTGACTAGGGAACCAGAAAATAATTCCTTTTTCGAATCCCCAGCTTCAGTGGAGCCTTTGCCAGACCTCACATACAAGCTATTGGACACAGCATTCGCAGGTAAGTTAACTGATGTGTGGATAGTTAACAGCATGGTTAATACTGATTCGGACTTTTCTCATTTTTTCTCGAGGTGTAAGGCCCCTTTGTTAAATTTAGTATGGGCAACACCCCATTCTATTATAATTAGCTTTACCATAGCATGAAAGTATGTTAAACCCATCATGGCAGAGGAAGGCTCTACAGAAACTTTCTATTTCATAGCAAATCACCCCCTGTCCTGCATTCTTCCGATATTGCTGCAATCTATGATGAGACAATTAAGCCTTACTTAACTAACAGACTTGAGGAGATTAGTGTGCGTGGTTCAGGCTGGAGTTTGTAACTGATATCATACATGGATGTCCATGTCTCACAATACAGGGCATTCGCCATAGGTGCTGCACACACTAAACTACCCAAGTTTATTGCTGATAGGATGGCTTTTGTCGATTGTAGTGGTTATGCCTTTTAGGCTTACCCTAACTGTTCATGGGTGGCCCTCTGAGTGGCGATGAATTGCTGGCTATGTACCAGTCACATGTACATATGACAGTTCTGTAACACATTTTGAATACAATTAACACTCTTATCATACACTCTCATAAAATTAATTATGTCTGTCATTATGACATGTGGTTCCTTATTTATTGTACACAGGTTTGGCATATCTAGTGCATACTGTTAACTGTAATTTCGACTCGCCAGTTTTTTTACTTGTATTTTAATGGTAGTCCCCCAAAACATCTACGACTCTAAATGGGCCCTTATACCAGTATGTGAGTGCCTTTCTGCGAGTATGGTTCTTAATGCAAATAAGGTCATTAATATTTATTGCATTTTCTGTATGTTGCCTGTCGAATTGGCATTTTTGACTCTGCTACACATGCAATAGGTTTAACTTTATCTGTTCTCTTTCTTGTAAAATTTGTTTGCACCAGTTATCACGACGTTTGGAATAACCATTAGTTATTTCTTGTCCTGGTTCTGTGACTTCTAGGCCATGTATCAAGTAGAAGGGAGTATATTTGATGTTTGTAATAATTGTGGTATTATGATTAAATGTTATAAAGTCTAGATAGAGATCCCAATTTCATGGGTCTAATTGTGCCAAAGCAGTCAATTGTGTAGAAAAGGATTTGTTGGTCAATTCAACCAAACCATTGCAACATGGATTATAAGAGGTTGTTGTGAGATTTTCAATCTTTAATTCATTCAACAGTTGATTAATTAGTTTGTTCTGAAAACTTGTGCCACAGTAAGTCAATATTTGGTCTGGATATCCACAGAGTATAATCAAATTTGGCTCATGTGGTATGGCTAGGTACGGCCTGTTCGTACATGTATCTACTTAAATATTCCATCATGACCAATATATACTTGTTTCCCCATTCAATGTTAGGAAGAGGACCTTTAGCATCAAGACCCTAAGTTTTAAAAAGAGGTTGAGGTAGAATCGGGGTGTGTCCCTATCGGTTTAGCATAATGGGTTTAGCATAATGAGACTTAATTTTTTGGCATATTTCGCAGTTCTTAACATAGCTATTTACATTAATATCCATAGTACCCCAGTAGTACACCTGTTTTATTTTCAGAAGTGTTTTGTAGGTTCCAAAATGCCCTCCACCTAGAATTGCATCATGCCACTCTTGGATAATTTCCTGAACATAATATTTGAGAACTAAAGTCAATTTCTGTTTACCCTGAGGGGTGTGTAATATTAAATAAATTTCGCTGTTTGTGGTTATCCCATAACGTCTACTAATTCTTTCATATTTTGGTTCCGCATGATCTGGGTCTGTTAAGGCAATTTTCAGTTTTTGTATATGTGGATCCCGTTCATATTTTCCTTGAAATGGCGATGTGTTTATGTCGATGCACATAGATGTAATACAGTGTCATCATCAGTTTTGATATATTCCTGCTTGTGATTGTAGACAGGCAAATAATACAACATTTTGTGATCATTAATAATGAGAATTTAACAATTAAGCAGTGGGTCTACAGTCGATTTGATTTTACTATTACTGCCTTGGGTAATAATATCTACCTGTGCCTGGAATACTTAAGAAATAATTTTGGCAATAGCTTGGGCTCGGATATACTCTCGTATCAAAACATTCTCTGGATGTGCAATTTGTTCTATAGCATGTACCTTTTCTGAGTTGGTAGATATACCATCAGGTGTAATAAAATGCCCTATAACTTTAATTTGCTGCTCTGCAAATTTACACTTCTTGGAATTTACTTTTACATTAAAAAGGCGAAATTTCTGAAAAACCTTTTCAATATTCGCTAAATGTTCTTAAAATATATTCCCTGTAGTAAATATGCCATCTACATAAGATATAGCTGCTTTCCAGTGGAGAGGATGCAATAACATATTTGTAAATATTTGAAAGAATTCAGGACTTGTTGACATCCCCAATGGCTAACATTTGTACTTGTAAATGCCTACTCCATTAATTGAAATTGCTAACTTATAGCAATCTTGTATCATAAACAGAACTGAATAAAAACCTGAAAACAGATCTAGGCTGGTTATATATCGCCAGTGCTGAAGTATATTTAATATGTCCTCTGTCTGTGGTAGTGGATATTGGATCCTAGTCAAATACAGCTTCAGTTTTCTAAAGTCTGTTAAAAATCTCAGACCACCATGTTTCTTGGCTATCACTAAGCTCGGCACAGAAAATGGAGAGTCAACAGCGTCGATAAACCAAATGTTTTCCATGTCACAAATTTGCTGTAAAAGATTATCTCGAACAGTCACATAGAGATAGTCAATTCAGGTTTAAGTACAAAATTCTTTGCCTCAGTTAACTCTAGAATGCTATTAGAAAACCTGTCTCTGTATTGCAGTATCAGTTTGATATTGCCTGGGTTTGATTTTGATTTAATTTACTATTAATTTTTGGTAAACACTCTATGTTGTCTTCAATTCCTTTTCACTTCTTGATACAGTATTGAATTGACATTTGAATTATGGTTCTCTGTCACAGAAGAGTATATTGATATTCGGAGAATTTTGTCAGAGTCATTTACATTTATGAATAAAATGATATTGTACCTTCTGATAAAATCTACTCCTTGAATGATATTTATTTTTAAAAGGTCGACAACAAGGAATTCTTGAGTATATGTATTTCCTGACATACATAGGTTGATTTTTGTTTTGAACCACTGTGCGTCAAGGTTCTCAGTTGCACTGACGAGTGTAAACTTTTCCATCAATGGTTCTAATGTTTGTTTAGTTATTAATGTGCTAGATACGCAACTATGGGTACAACCTGTGTATTTCGACAACAATACGAGGTGTGGAAGCACACACTGTGGCTTGCTTACAGTGAAATTCGTGTTCCCTCCATTTCTGTTTACTCATCCTGAATTTGGGCGCAGGCTGTCTCAGTTTGTTTGACAGCATGTCTTCATCATTGCCGGCCTGACTACCCATGTTGTGACAACAAGCTACTCCGCTTCCATTGTTTAAATGTGCTTCCTTGTGTACATTCATGTTTGTGTGCACAAGCCCAAATTTGTTTTTGAAGCAACAAAAGCATGCCCCGATATTTGGTTGAAAGTCAAACTGTTGCCCTGGAAATAATGTGCAATGCCTGGCTTCATGTCTTACATACTTTTCTTTATTTAAGAAATAGCATTTAACTCTGTAGTCGAGAAACCAATGAATATGTAAGAGCTTTGAAAATTCAAGGATTGGGGAAATATATAAATCCTCGAGAAAATCATGAGAATGAATATGAAAAGGAATGAAGGCGTTGTAGAAAAACCCATTCACACAGCTGAAGTTGGAACACAATGGTGAGATAGGGTAAGCTTGTCGGAAAGGAAAATTGGGCTATATCGTTACCTGACCAGGTATATGGACTCCTAGCCTCAGAGCACGGCTAAAGACAACTACTGCTCCACACTGTTCTTCGCCCTATATCGCCGAGTAACGGCGTGCATCGACTTATGCTTGCAAGAAACTAGAAAATATTATGAAAAGGTAGAAATTATTAATCACTTTATAAAAATTCATAATTTTTATTTGCAAATTACTACAGCTGTGAATCAACATGAAGATGTCTGTTGCTATAACACACACATACTTTATACAAACTCTGAAAACCTAAACATCCTTGTATGCTATGTTTTTTGACTTCTTTGTAGGTATAATTCAGAATGCGACATTCTCTTCAATTTGGAGATATTTAATTTTTTTCCCATTTATAGTATTGTGATTAGCTCCAGTGGAAATATAAACCGGTAAATTCGTAAACAGAATATTATTAGTTATTTTAATGTCGACAGCCACTTGAAGCAGTTGTAGTCTCTGGTTGTTCCCAATACACAGCTTATAATTCGCCTCAAAAGCTATACTAGACTCATTCCTTCACCAACCTCACAGCAGAGCAGATGCATTTTAAATTAATTTAATTTACGATATTGTGTCTAGTATTGTTTAATTTATACATTGCTACATGTTTTAAATTAGTTCAAGATATAATTAGTTACTTGATTCTTTAGTACACCAGGATAGCTGGGATCTGTAGGGAATTAGTTCGTTGCTTGATTTAGCTACGACACCAGGATAGTTGACCCAGTCATTGACGTGGAAATAGGTTCAGTAATTTGTTTTGTGAGTTAACACTTGTTTCTTGATTTCTTTATGACAACAGGATAGTCACGCAGTTGTGTTTGTTTATTCTGCTGTTTAAAATATATTTCGGTAATATAAAATTTATGGTCCATTCGTTATAGTTTTGTCGAGTGCGACAATTTCCGTTTAATTCATTTTAATTGTTTTGTCTCGTGTTTTGCGATTTGTACTTCTGTTGTGTGTACCATCGTCTGTTTAAAAAAAGTAGTGTAATTTATATATTGGTATGCATTTTGAATTCTATTAACTCGTTTTATTCTATATAACACCAGGATAGTTGGGCTCTGTGGGGAAATAGTTCGTTGCTTGATTACTTTATGATACCAGGATAGTCATGAACTTGCATTCGTTTTAATTGGATTTTTAAACAGTTGTGCATTTGGCCGTCTATTGTTCTTAATATATTCTGTTTGTCCACGAGTCTCTCTTGTTTGTCATTACCATCATACAGGATGGTTAGGAAACTGATGTAAATCATATTAACATCTATTTTCATTTAATTCATTACATATTTCTAACAATTTCATTTCGCAGAATTACACCATTACCTCAGTCGCCTGCCAGATGGGAAGGAACTCAGTACCATTGAAAATTGATATTACACGAGATCTAAATACACCCCTTACCCAACACATCACACCTCAGTACGACAGACCTCCGAGGGTAAGGTCCTATCATGCTGCTCCCCAACCACCAAAAAAAAAATTAAGAACCTTACTACACCCTTGCACCAATCTAACATATATATACCCCTTTCCCAACACACCACACAGCAGTACAACACCAGAGCTCCAAGGTGTAGGACCTACAATGACGCTCTCCAAAAAAAACTCCCAATTTCACCAAACTATACACTTATTAATTCACACAAAATTAAAAATAATTTTTGGTTATTCATGAATTTAATTAAATTAATTGGATCTATCAATCTTATTTGATACCATTAAATTTATTGGATTAAGATTAGTTGGTTGAAACATTTTAAATCGGATTAATATCGGATTAAATCGATCAATCAATTTGATACCAAATTGATAATCCGATTCATTAAATAGTGAAATAGAACGCCTAAGCCCCTAGTACTGTCGGCTCCCATTGCTCAACTCCTGACCCTGGACCTTGTCCTAGCTCTCTCCTTGCCCTACTACTGGAATACATTATTACTCAAAGCCAATATTTATAACAGAAATATCCGCATGCGAGATTACTTTAAAATTAAAATTTTCCAATGGGCAGCTTTCAAAAATGTACTACCGATCGTATTACTATAATGTTTATGTCTATATATGTTTGTAAAAAAATATAGAATATATGTATATAAAGGCTGTTTTGTACCTTATGTTACAAACTTTGGGAGGTGATTCTTATGGAAAAACATTATGAAAATGACGATTGACGTATGTTCAGAAACGACGTCTAAGGGTTTAAAACACACCCAAAAGTTGGGCTTTAAAATATTTTTTTACGTCGTTTCCGTACATAAGTCAATCGGTATTTTCATAATTTTTTCCCATACGGAATCACCCCCAAAGCCTGTAACATAAGTTACGAAACACTCTGTATATAATATTAACCTTCACATTGATACGTGTCCCGTAATATCAGCGAACTGAAGAGTGTTAATAAATGCCAACATAATGTTCAGCAGTTTGGGGCTCAGCACTTCCACAAGAATGTTTTAGCTGCCTTGCACAATTATCTATATAGCCTAACCTCAGCTAGATGTTGATTGGCTGATGATAGAGATAGCAGTGATCAGGAATCACAGGTTTAAGAGGCCTCGTCCGACACAATTAACACTTGCGAAATCTGGGAGTGACCATGCTTTTTTCTCAGAATTTACTATTTTTGTGATATTGATAAAAGATTATCAAAATAATGATTTGGTTTCATATTTAATATTAGTGGGCAACATAATCTAGCGGTAAACCTATACAGATAATCCTATTTTGCTATCAATAATATCAGTAGGAACAGTACATAGGCTAGCGCAACTTACTCTACTTTTCCTAATTTGGACAAGGTAAGATCACAAAACTTTTGTTTAGGTAAAATTGAGATTGTAATATATGTTTGTAATGGCTTCAGGTACTCGTACAGCATGGGTGCAGCAGCTCACCAAGGAGAATTTGCAGGGTGTGCTTGGAGATGTAGGAATTCAGTTCGAGGAGACATCTGGAATTGATGATCTGCGAAAATTAGCCAGGAGTATGGTGCATAGGGAGGTGGCATGCACTGGTTAGGCATCTTCAGAAGTGATGGGTGAATCAGCGCCATTATTTAATCTTCTACGGCATTTTCCAAGCTATTTACAAAGCAAGCTACTTAGTTTGAAGGTTGCCAACTTGTCCGCTCTGGTGGAGTTTTTAGTCAACCTGAAGAAGGTTGTACACTTAAAGGTCTGTTCCAGAAGAGTACCCCGCAAACACAACCTGTCGGCAAATTGTCGGTTCGATACCTGTACTGTCGGCAACTGTCGTTTAAATGCCAGAAGGCAGCCATCTGACAACAGCGTGATGTGTTCTTTGAGACAGATTGCTAGCCGTTACGATAAAAATTAAGGCCCGGTGTATTATTTTGGATAACAGATGGACATCGCCGCTAATAAGTCGGCATGATATCGCAGAGCATACATATTGCAAGCTTCTTAAAAATATTTCTGGGTCGATTCCCATAGAGCATCTTTGTATTTTCGGTAAGCTGGCCATCATCTTATTTATTCCGGCCCAGTAATGTTTTCGAGACAAGGCTCTTAATTAGAATAAAGAAATAAATACGATGTATTTTTGCCAACAAACTTTTGAAAAGAGTTTTGAATAGGCAAGAGTTAGCTAGCTGTTAACGGCATAATGTATTTTTTGAGACAGGATGTTAGCCGACAGAAAACAGACAATGGCCCATTGTAATTTTAGAATAACAGATGGACATCACCTAAATTATGTCGGCGTGATATCTCACAGCTAACCTGTCGCCAATAACTCAAATATAATTATGGGCCGATTCCGAAAGAGGAACTATGACTTTTCGGTAAGCTGGCCATCATGTTATTTATTCTGGCCCAGTATCTTTTTGGAGACAAGGCGCTTTACTCACAATAAATATATAAATATGATGTATTTTTGTCGACAAAATATTGGAAACGGTTTTGATTAAGCAAGAGGTTAGCTAGCTGTTAACGGCATAATGTCTGTTTTGAGACTGCGTGTTAAACGTTAGCATGTTTTTTTTTCGTGATTATATGTGTCACGTGGTAGCCCATGGCATTTGTTTAATTTGAAATATATTTCATTTGTACAACCATCCGACAGATATATTAATAAGCAACAAAAACTCTTTTGTTTGCAAGCCTTTGAATAAGTAGATTTAAACTAATCAGTGTTTTAAAATTATTTGTTATATTGTCATAGAATTTATACATTTCTTTATAAAAATCATTTGTCATGATATATTTGAAATTACAAAAGTGTATCAGCAACTAAACCTGTGGTGTTTAGATTAGCATGCTGGACTGTCCACTCAAGGGTCTTGGATTCGAATCCTGCACTTAGTAAGCAAAAGATTTTCGTATCATATGAAAGAGGAAATAACCATTACTAAAATTTTAAATCGAAAAGTTAATGTTTTTTCCATGGGTAAACTACTTGTTTCTAAACATCATGCCACTGCAGGGCAAGCATCGTAACGACTTCCAACCATCGCAGGCCCTGCATTGTAGCGACATCCAGCCATCGCAGTCCCAGCCATCGAAGTCCCAGCATCGTAACGACACCAACCATCGCAGGCCCAGCACCGTTGCGACATCCAACCGCCGCAGGCCTGACATCGTAATGACATCCAGCTGTCCAGGTCCAACACTATCGGTTAGACGCCTGTCCATATTTGTATCAGGCCGATTCTGGCACTATTTTTAATGTATGTTGGGCCGGAATACATTTAGAATCTTGCTGATAGCAGTGCGGTGTGTCTTTGACACTGTCGGCAAACAGTCGGCCGCCAGTCCATATTTCCATCGAGCCGATTCAGGAATATGACATCGGGCCAGTATCGGCTGGTCGGAGTTTGTCGGCTAACTTTTACCGGCCCGATTCTGGCCCATATTTTCCATGTTTACTGGGTTGTATATGCTTCTAATCTATTCAGGATTATTGAATGTCTGCAGGATGTTATGGGAGAAGCGATTGATAGGGATTGGGAATTTTTTAAGATATGTGAGGTGCTGCTTTCCCGAGGTGCTTCTCAGGTAAAAAGAAGGTTCGAGATTTTGAACCAAGAGCAATATAATGGGGAGACGATGAGGAAATTCATTCAGTGGGTAGTAAATTTAGTAGAGATGCTAGGGAGCCCATGTGAGGAGAGTTCCCCTACAGAGATCATGTTCCATAATTTGGACCCGCAGTATGATAGATATTTTATTTTCTGTAAACAGCCTACCTATCTGAAAGAGATCCTAAAATTAGTCAGCCATGTGAAGGTAACCCTGGGAGATGTGAGAAAGATAAAGGTTGGAGATTTGGTGTTGCTAGAGTCACACTCTTTATCTTCAAAGGTTGAGTATTTTGAAGCCAAGTTGGCCCCAAAATGAGTGGGCCCTTTTAAGATCGTATATTTTCTTACACCTGTGACATTGTTGTTGACAGACTTCCAGAATCCTTATAAAATACAGAAAGTCCGTGTTAGTAGTGTTACGCCATTTGTAAGTGCTGTGAAATACATTGTTTTTCATTCTGGGATTTTTTAAAGTATTGTGTTTGTTTAAGGGAAGGAGGATTTGACGGGTTGACCGTCACATTATGATGAGGTACTGTAAGAACGTTTGCTTTACAGTGAGAAAAACGCCTGGCTGGCCGGCGTCCGTCTACCTGCCTAGCAGTGCGATGTGTCGGGTTGCAGCTGTTTGAATTAAGAGGAAAATTATGTTGCTTGCCCGGGATTAGGTACCTGGTTTCGCACCAGTGCGAATATAATATTTGTAAAGGCAGCAGTGTCGTCGAAAAGTGGGTGCTGGTTTCGAATAGGGGGTGCGCGGATCGAAAAGGTGGCGCTGGAGTGCAGACCTCTTGTGGAGGAGGTGACGAGGAGTAGGGATTTTGGGTGTATAAGTTTGTGTGCGCGTGTTGCTTTGGGGATATCGTCCCCAGCTGGCGTGCTGGTAGTAGCTCAAGGGTGATGTGGTTCCGCCCGAGAGAAAGAACTTTGAGATTCCGCAGTGGGAGAAGTTAAGTATGACTGCTAATGGTACTTTGAGAAATATTAGCTATCACCACCAAACTTAGAAAAAATTAAGCTGTATTAGTGTGGGACTTTGCCGCTGAGAGTGAAGAATCGGGACTTAGAAAAATTTTATCTGGACGGAAAAAAAGGACTTAGTTGAATTTTCTGACATGTGGGATTTCGATTATTTTTCCTGTCCTCGATTTGGACTTGGTCTCTGGTGATGCGAGCATGGGGACTTTTCCTGAAAGTGCGTCACGTATGAAACTTGGACTCAAGATTTTGCTTCTCATTGTTACGGCTGAGAATATATAGAGTTAGGCTGTGATGGCCGACAGCATGGACTTACCTGGAGCGAGCGATTGCAGGTTGAAGCAAAATATTTTGCTAGCAGTGCGGGTGCAGTTTTCATATCTTGGGGACAGGATGAGATGCCACGACACTTTTATTCTCGCGTTATTTTGAGCTAGATTCTGACTTAATACCTAAATGTGGAGTGGGAAAACCTTTAGAAGAAAGACCAGGAATCGGCGCTTGCATGTTGTTTTCCCCAGAAGATTGAAGTTTGAATACTGATATCGTGTCTATTTTCATCAATTTGGATGGAACAATGACAAATTAAGTAAGTTTGAAGTAGTGAGGGCGCCGGGATACTAAGACTCATCCGAGAGGGAAAAAACGTGTTTTTTGGTGTTCAAAAGAGTAGAGAGAGACTTTCTGCTGAGGTGAGGAAGACTGCGTTAAACGGGATTTTGCTACATTTTCGCTATTTTTTGGGAACATTGTTGTGGTGTGTGTGATGTGCTCTGGTGTTTGGAGATGGAATGCATTTGTGGACGAAAGGATGCACCAAAGTGATAGGGAGAACGCCCCTTGTTTGCTCCTCCACAATATTGGTGTGTTTGGTGTCGAATGGAGTTTTGAGGCACTGCCTTTACCTTGGTATCGGCGGGGAGAATATCCCCAGGCTTCCTTGACTCTAGGTGGAGAGTGTATGGAGGTATTGAGGGCAGCCATGATTGTTGGGGAGAATATCCCCAGCCTTGAATTACCTGAATGTTGTTGTGCTGGATGCTGATGTGCGATGGTTGTGTGAGTGAATGCAAGGGGTTCTCCCTTGTGTTTTCGTGAGCGTTGAGGGGAATTTTGCAATTTTGTAAGTAGAATTACATTCTATACATGGTTGTGTTCACCCTGCGACGTGAAAAGGAGGAAAAGTGGGTACTTGTAGGATGTATTGTTTTTAAGGGTAATGTCCCCCAGTTTGTAGAGATTTTAAAGAATACTGCCAAGGAAAATGTGGGGCACAACAATGCCGAAAAAAATTAATGTTTAATAAAGGCAAATATTTAATACATGAATTAAAACAGGTGTTGTGAGGAATTAAAACGTGTCATCTGTGTTGTAGGGCGAAATTGTGGTAACCAAATAAAAGTGGTTTTGAAAGGAAAATATTTTTAGCTGTGTGGTGTTACTTATAAAATTGTATTAGCTATGTGGTGTTAAAGAAAAGGTTATAAAAATAGTTTAAGGTAACGTTTTTTTTAAAGGTTTTCCTAGGATTAAAAGAAAATTATTGGTGTTAAGAATACCTGGGCTGAAACGTGAACATTATTGTTCATGTTTTTTCAAGGAATGTTAAAGGTGTGTGCCGCCTATGAGACATTTTTGAGAATGTTTGAAGCCTTGTAATACTGATCTCTAAGGTCTTTAGCAAACACAGTTATTGTGAAATTCTCAGTTTTTGTCCAAGTAATATTAGAGACCCTTCCCAATTATTCTGGATAGTATTAACTGCATTCAAATTAACAAAACATACCTGCTCTGATGAATTGTCTGTGATGATACTGTTCAATGAACCCTTCCTTATCCTGAGTGCCTTTATAAAAGGCAGAAAGGGGGGTTGAGTGTAAGGTTGTACTCCAGGAGCAGAGGCAAATGGGGCACACTGTGTTGCCAAGCCAACCTCCTCTGTTGCCAAGCCAACCTCCTGTATTGCCAAGCTAACTACCTGCATTGCCAAACCAACGTCGTGTGTTGCCAACCCAACCTCCTGCATTGCCAAGCCAAACTCATGTGTCGCCAAGTTAACCTCCTGTATTCCAAGCCAACCGATCGCCCAGTGTAATATTTCACTCCCCATGGCATTTGCGGGTTCGTCGACTGAGCGCATCACTCTCCATTTCCCAGCAGCAAAGAAGCCTGGTAGCTTGGCGACCGCTCGACGTAGCCCAGTCTGTTTAAATGAACGTGTGGCAGGCATCGAAACACCAGTCCTTAATGGAGAGAGGCTATATATAACACTTTATCTTCCTATAATGGGACTATGACGAGTTATTAGGCTCAGACGCTATGAATGAGTATTTACATATCACCTTAAAAACCCAGATGCCTTTCTCCACAGGGAATTTAAACTTGTGAAGTCGATTACCCATATATGCACCTGCAGGACATGTTGAAACAGGCAATGGAAAGAGGAGTGGAGAGAGATTTGGGCGGCTCCCGATTAGGGTGAAGTGAGGTGAGTATGGAGCAGTGTCGGAATGCAAGGGTGAGGGAAACAACAGATTCCCGAGAAAAACCCGCGGACCAATGGCATCTTTCTTAACGATTCCCGCATGCGAAAATCCGGGAAAGACCCCGCAGGAAATAGAACCCCTGGTTTGTCTTGAAGGGGGGAGAGAGTATTCTAGCCACTTAACCACCGCGGCCACAGTTGTTAGTGGGAAGAATTTGGCTCTGTGTTACAAGGTTACCTACAGTCCCTCCGTATCTTCTCCACGAGATAGCAGGGATGTTTGTAACCGTCCTCCGGCCTCGCAGGTATGTAGCGCGTAGTATAGGTGTGGCCCAGCTGTGAAGAGGTCTGACTCAAAAAGTAGTCAGCCTGAGGCGGGGTAGGTCTTCTCGGAAGAGATGTAAACACAGTGGCAAGTGAACAGACTGGTGCGATGTAAACTCGCCTCACGAGGACCTGGGCGGCCCGCTGTTTGTTTTTACTCGGCTGACGTTTACGAACTCGCGGCTGTATTGCTCGGCCAAGGTCGCCCTGCCGTGCCGGGGAGACGAACCCAGCACGAAAATAGACAAGCGCCGCGACAGGAGGCAAGTGCACTGCGAGACGATAGCCTCCAGCTGTTCAAGTGTTAGTGCTGCGCGACATATCGATATATCGATATATAGATATATATCACGATACTATATTTCTGAACTATTAGAACTTTGATGTGGTAAAAACAGTGTTGACAATACATGTATCGCTCTGTTATTAGCGACATGCGATATTAGCGATATACTAAGTTCACGATATGTAATGTTTGCATTATGCGAAGTTGGCGATATGCGATGGTATACGATGTCGGGGATATGAACTGTATGCGATGTGCTTTATTATTATTAGCGAAACTCTCAAATATGTAGCCAGAGATTTTCCATGCCCTCTGGAAGCTATATATCATACAGAAACCGACATGGGCAATAAGTTTGGAAACGATACTGAAAAGTGGATATCGCACAGTCTTGCTCGCACGTTACACCATTGCCACTTCTACAGTACTGCTGTTCGCTCCATCTCGTTTCGCGTCTTCGTCCACTCCAGGTGTCAAGTGAGTCTCACAGTAAGCAGTGGTTTAGTGGGGAGATTTGGGCGGCCCTTAACGAGGTCTGGAGAGCCGATGAGGGTGAAGCGAGGTCAGATAGAGCAGTCCCGGAATGAAAGAACGGGGGAAACGGGAGATCCCCGAGAAAGCTCACTGACCAGCGGCATCGTCAGGCACGATTCCCACTTGAGAAAATTCGGAGTTAAGCGGCCGGGGAATAAACCCAGTTCGCCTTGTTCGGAGGTAAGCAGTCTAACCACTCAGCCACCGCGGCCTCAGTAAGCAGATTTGCATATTATTGTTCTAAAAATATTACGGAGCATATCAATGTTGATATTTTTTAGGACAGAATTGGAAGTCGGTGATTTTTTTCTAATTTATGACTCTAGTCATTGGAACATAAATACGATCGTTGAAAAGTGTCGAGTCAACAAGATGCACTGTAAGTTGTCCTTTGTTTACAATAACTATACTTGTGTTTCAATTTTTTTTTTAACTATAGCGACAATGCTGTATCATAAAAATATTTTCTGAATAGACTGTTCTATTAAAACTGTATAGTAGTCGCTTAAAATTCTGAGGATAATACAAGACAGGAGAAATTATAGTTAATACAATTTGCCAAAAGGCACTACAGTATAAATGGCATATGTCTCAAGTTTAAAAAAAAATCACGAATTGATCACTTCCTCAAGTTCTTGCTTTCTGGCTTCGTCTATTCTGAGCCAGAAGTCTTAGAGTCGAACTGCTTACGATACTAATTTAAAATCACGTCTGGAAGCGACACGCCCTTCCACGGCGGTAGAATGAAATAATGCTTTCTAGGAGAGTGCCATGGCTAGGGGATTGGGGATTCTCAGCCGCCATCTTGTATGACATCACTGGGAAAATTTTACCCGTCTTCCGTTCGAAAATAACCCGTTTTCCTCTCCTGCCCCCAGCAGCCATATTATATCTCTACTTCCTGCTCTGTCATTCCGGTTGTGGTGTACCCCGAGTGTTCCCGCCCACGTTTCCTTCCTAGCGAAACTGCTCACGTCCTGCTCACGCATTCCGTGCGTAGCAGGGGGCGATCCCCACCCCGAAGCCATCCCACCTTGATCCCTGCCATAAAGCCACAAAAAATATCATATGCCGCGTTTCCTTCCTACTGAAAGTGCCCACTTCTCTCTCAAGCATGCCACGTGGAGGGGGAGAGACTTCCTTACAAACCAACTGAAACGAAGCCATCACGAAGAGAGATGCGCCGAGGCAAACTTATTTACCCATCAATGGATATTGCGCAAGCGTCGAGCGCAGTAAGTTGTGTTAGGCGTAATGGAATAATGGTAATAATTATTGTTATATACTGTAAAGAAAATTTTTCCTTCATTTTACGGAAAAGTGCCAGTAAAAATGTATCCATGAGTGTCCGTAAATTCCCCGTAAAATTACGGACACATTGATTTTCAGAAACAGACTTTCCGTAAATTTCACGGAACCTCTCTGTTAATTTCCAAGTCAGTTTTCTGTACTTTCCGTTTACAACAACAAGAGATAGAGAAAATGGCTTTAATTTTCGTTATGTCGGTGTTCTACCGTGTATAAAATATTATATTAAAAAAGAAAAAATATTTTTTACTTAAGCGGGGTTTGAACCCGAGTAAAAAGGTACCAGTCTGCGACTCTAACCTTTCTCCTACAACTCCCAACAAAAAACTAACAGAAAACTGTCGTGTAACTTGTATATTTGTACTGAAAAGACAGAAACAAAAATTCAATTTCTATTCAGTGTATTTTTAGTATTGCCAAATGTTACAGACGTCTGATGCTATTTTTTAATGTTTGAAAGAATAGATCATAGTGGCGTGGATACCTTAACTGCCGCAGAAACGATAATTTTCTTGTTACAGTGGCAAAGAAAGCTTCGTGTAGAATCGGCATTGTTCGTCCCCGTAACTCGAAGCCAAAGGGAATACGGAAACTTTCCGTATTTTGTATTTACGGACTTAGCTCCGTTTTTCGTCATTACGGAATGCCTTTTCGTATATACACTGTACATTACCGTAAAACATTCCGTAAATATACCGAAATTTTTTACAGTGTATGTATTTTATTCTTTTTGATAGACGTCAGTTGAAGATTGGCTGTCGTGTTGGGCAAATGTGTGTGTGAGTTGCAAATGGGCTGGTGATCGCGTAATGACATAATGGTAATAATATTATTAATTAAATATATTTTATTCACTTTGATAGAGGTCCGTAGAAGACTGGTTGTCGTGGTGACTGAACATGTTTATTTATGTGTATATTGGGTATAGGCTGTTCATGGTAAAATGAGCACTTTTGAAAGCCTGGCTTAAGATCTATTTGTATGAATGCTGTGTGTTCTTCCGCAGTATGTGAAATTATCATTTCCATGGGTCTCATCGCTTTTTTCATGCGCCAGTCAAGCGAAACCGTAAAATTTTTAGAAAAGTAACTGTTTTAAAATTTTGTTAATTTTTAAACTTCGATGCATTAAAAAACAGAAAACGATAGAAATTATCTAAGTTATCACAAATGGTTACCTAGCACTTTTAATTCGTCGCTAAGATATGGAACTGCTTTCCCCTTCATCGTTACCAACTTTACTGATTGCATGTCACTCAGTGTGTCCATTAAAATATATGCTGGTAGGAGCAGTGATTATTTTCTACGGTTGATTTCAAAAGTGCTTACTTTATCGTGAACAGCCTTTAAGTGCATAGTTGTAGGTGACTGTGCAATGAAATAATAATAATAATAATTAAACTTGTAATAATCTTAGTCAGTTGACGACTGGCTGTCGTGGTAAGTGTATTTGTGTGAATTGTGTGATGCGCTGGTGTTTGCATAATGAATTAAGGACAATAATAATAACAATATTCGAAATAGTATTTGTAATTTGAAATTTGGCTGTTGTGGTAAGAGGAGGTTTGCAAGTGTGTAGCTGTCAGTAGTATACTGGCTTGGTGAAATGGTATAAATGGTTGGTGTGTTTAGGTAAACCAGACTATTAGCAATCGATGAAGGTTGGGAACACGGAAAGATGTTAGTTTGCGTGTGTGTATGCATGGATGAATGAGTGTGTGACTGTGTGTACGGATGGGTGTATGAGTGTGTGAGATAGTGTGTGTGGGTTTGAGCTGTGTGTGCATGTGTGTGGATGTACGTGCATATGTAACAGTTAATTTTCTCTCCGAGGAGTATACATGTGTGATTGGGAATTTTTTAAAATTTATTTTGGATTTTTGGGAATTTTTGAATTTATTTATATCTAAAAATAAATAAATAATTACACGATTTCGTAATTACAAGTTATCAGTAGCTGTAGCGAGTGTATCGCGTTAGTTGGGCGAGGGATGTTGGCATGGTCTCATGTATGGAACAGCTCTTGTAAGTGTATTACATCAGAAGTGTACCTGTTAAAAATTAGAAATTTCCAAGATTTGCATTCGCTGGGACTTGAACCCAAAAAACGCGAGGATTTCTCGAACATGAAATAGGTGGTTTCGATCATAGAAGATCTTAAAGATCGGGGATATATCAGATGATGTGATGAACTGCTTACATCTTAAAATGTAATTACAAAATAATAATAAACTGTTATTAAAAAATAACTTTTTTTTTGTGTGCCGTATCATTTTATCCCTCACAACTTTAAAGTTGTGCTGCATTTTTTAGTACAAAGTTAAAATTCGTGAATAGGCCATTAGCGAAGCATGTAGGGAGCCGGTTGTAGCTCTAGCGACTTTTATTGCAAAGTGTAAATACAGGTAACTCAGGAAGCGATTAAATATGCCGAGGAACCTGGATATATACTTTTAAACAATGTATAAACACGCCCCTTTCATACATTTTGGTTTCATTATCATTATAGACTTGGAACAGTACGCCTTGCAGGTTTCATAAGAGCAGCTATTAGTATGGATGGCTGGCATAATTAACTGGCTTGTTGGTTAATAGAGTGATTTATATTAATATCTGGTATGATATTTGGCTGGTGTCTGATGGTATGACAAACATGTTGGACATGTAATTATTTTGATAAGGCCACTGTGTGCTGTGATATGCTTGACTTCTAGTAAAGCAGATATTCTGCAAAAATTAAGTGATCTATATATTGAATAGCAGCAGAGGCAGCGGGGCCGTTCTGGCCCACTTTGCGCAAGTGTGTCCTAAGTCGCATTTGGTGCAAGAGTGGACTAAATTCCGAATCATGATACACAAATGAGATTAATTAATTGTTTGATTAATTATATTAATTATTGCATTAATTAAATAGATTAATTCGATTAAGCAATTAAGGATGTTTTGATAACATTTTTTTTTAATTTTTTAGAATTCTTTGATATCGAAGAATGTTTATTAATATATTTTGGGGCATAAGGGTCATATTGGTGGAGCAGGTTTGGTTTCACCTATGTGAGTTCCTGGGGTTGACTGACCAGAGGAACGGGTTATAATTGTTTTTATAGGAGCTAATGTTGGTGTAAGAGTGGTATAAGGGACATTGGTTATATTTTTTATTTGTGACTGATATGCGAAGCGGTCTACATGGCCAGGTCGAATGTCTGGAGGAGGCATATTGAGGACTTGACTAGTTTATATACGGGAAAATTGTTTTCTTGTAGGTGAAGTAAATATTTTTTAATCAAAACAAACATTGAAATAGGTTACCGAACGAATTACTTTAATCATACCTCGAATAGCATAAAAGTAACGAACTATTTCGGCGAAGCAAATTAAATAAGTACGAATCATTAACCAAAAGACTTGAAACAAATTCGTTAAACCGATTTTAATCATGCGATGAAACTGTTTTCCTTAGCAAAGTAACTGATTTCCACTTTAATCGTGTAACATTGAATTTACACACTTATTCATGTGATTACCGAATGGAACACAATATTTACTTCAACTAAACAAATGCCCAACAAATATAAAATTGCAACTCCCCACGCATACTCACATGTACATCACTCTCATCGGCTCTCTAAACCCGCATCAAGCAAAGTCTTACAAAATTATTGAATACACTAACTTACCCCAAGATTTCAGTGCTGACTGTGTATAGTGTGAGGTGTTGTGTGAGGTGCTATGTGAGGTGCTGTGTGAGGATCTGAGGAGCTGTGTGAGGATCTAACTGAGGAGCTGTGTGAGGAGCTAAACTGAGGAGTTGTGTGAGGAGCTAATTGAGGATCAGATTGTGGAGCAAGGTGTGGAGCTTGTGTAGCATATTGTGGAGCATGTGGAGCATATTGTGGAGCATGTGGAGCATATTGTGCAGCAAGGTGTGGTACCATGTGGTACTAGTGTGGTGCCATGTGGTGCTAGTGTGGTGCCATGTGGTTCCATGTTGTGGTATGTGGTGCTATGTGAATGAGGTGGAGGAGGAGGAACTAACTGAGGAGCATTTATAGTCTTAGTATTGCAAATTGTATATTTCTTTAAAGTGTTGTTGAAAGAAAAATGTATGTAAGCATATATTTGAAGAATAATATCTCTTCACAGCAAACATCAAAATGATGATTCACAGCTGTAGTAATTTTTTTATTTTGTATGTAAAATTAAAAATTATAAGTTTGTATCTCCTTGGAAACTTGTTAAATTAAGATTTTTGTCTGTTGTAAGACAGTCATTGCCAGCTAGTGAGGCTTGCCATTCCTTTGCCTTTATCTGCAGGGTAAGAGAGTGTTTACCTGAAGTTGCCCCAACTATTACCAATTGTGTAGCTTGTCTCACCATTCCAGTAATTTCAGAATTCATTCTCACGATTTTCTCGAGATTCTCCGTCATTCCATTACTTCTCAGAGTTCATTAATTTTCATACTAGCTGGTGTTTACATCGTGTAAAAAAAATTACAATGAACCCAAACATTACTTAAACGGAAAAAAAAAAATTAAAGATGTGGTAAAAGGAAATCAAACTATGAAATAACGAGTCACACTATTTCCTTATAACTTTAAAATTTAATGTTTTTTTTTTTTTTTTTTTTTTTTTTTTTTTTTTTTTTTTTTTTTTCAAAAATCATCCTTAAAACTAACTTCACAACTTTTCACAAACCATCAAAAATATTTACATCTTCACAAACATCTACAAGATCATTCCTCAAACACTATATAAACATTTCGACATCCTTAAAAACTATATTTACAACTTCACAATCAGTTACAAAAATATTCCTTAATATTATATTTACATATCAAAACACTTAAAAAATCTTTACACAAACATTCATACACACACATCCATTCATACAAATTAACATTACAAAGATATTTACAAACATTAAAACCAAATAATATACAGCAAAAAGAGGCGATTCGGAATGTCATCCTTGTAACTCATAGCCATAGTATTATATACATTTATTAAAACTAAAAATATACACTATATATAAAAACAGTGTTTCTGGTTGACGTATGTTGCGGCGTTAGGGTTATGTCCGACATGTCACATCTGGGTTTAAATCTGTCAGACACACCAACAATGACTCCATGCACACACACATAGATTCAAGATACCTTGTATATTCGTAGATTTAAAATGGTGTCATCCCACACTGCGAAGAGTAATTCCTGGGCGACACAAAGGACAACAGGGGTTATTGCCTCGATGCTAAATGCCATGCAGTTATGGCAAAGCAGCAGCTTTCAGGAGGTATACGGCATCGATGATTTAGGTTTGAAGACAGCTGTGATACCAATTGCAGTGTGGAGCAGGGTGTGGTATTGGGCCCGATGATGTTGAGGACAGCCCTATATTTAAAATGGTGCTGAAATTACTGTGTTGGGGAACAAAAAATTATTGTGGGATCCTGTATAGCCCCCAGGGTAAAGTTGATACTCAGTCCGGCTCAATGAAGCGCTTATCGTCTAAACCTGATAACATTACTTTGGTCATGCATTCGGTTTATAAATCGTGGCCACATGAACAGAACTGGTATTCGGTAACTAGAACCCTGGTGCAATTAACGAGGCAATATCGATAATCCTCGTATTGGAGGGATTGCAGCACGTTAGGTTTTACACCGTTTGCCTTACGTATACACTGCTCATTCGAAACAATGTATGCACACAGCTTGGGACATAAACCTACAAAGTGCATGATTATGCAGCTGGCACATTCATCCTTTATGACTCTGGTACACACTTTGTTCTCTGTCGAGAATCCTTGCAGGTTATCAAGCACATAGTTGGATGTAACAAACTGCATTTTTAAATCTGGGGAAATTACTTCATAAAAATCTCTACGACAATTTCATAGATGAGGCTGTCGGTATCACAGTATATAAGGTGCAAGGCTGGCAGAGGAAATTTATCACACATGTACTTATAATGAAATTCATAAAGGGTTAATTTGGAAAGATCCAGACTGGCAACACCAGTGTATAAAGGCTAGTTAAACATAACAGATCTCTGACATTTTGATAAGGACAAAATTCTCATCGATGATCTGTCGTGCCTGGAATGTAGGACAGCCAATATGTTCTGCAGCTCAATATATAGTGTCATACCTGGTGATGACTCTTATGACCATTTCCCGGCGGACATTCTGCAAAGTTTTCCCATATACTGCATTATTTATTAATTTAAAAAAACTATTTCTGAAAGTTGTTCGCAGCCTGGGCACATTTGTCAATATTAAACTCAATGTACGGAGCCATCCAAGCCTTCTGTGTAAAACGCAATGAACAGAGTCGAGTCTGGCTCCATACATGAAGTACTGCCTTGGTGTTTTCCCATGCTTAACACAATTCTTCCGCGGTGCGAGTGTCAAAAGGAGTTTTTCATTAGAATCGTTAGGAGGTATTCTATTTACTGGAGCCAAAGGCAGATCTGATAGCACATTGCGGCATTCGTCTGGAAACGACAAATCCACTTCTGCAAAAAAGCATGTGTACCCATCATTCACTATGTTTGCAAAATTTCTCGATGAAAACACTTCAGCCTCGCCCACTCGAAATTGCAAAATCGGAAGCTCGTTCTTCATAGTATGGCTCTACAGGCAGTTTACGTCAAAATAGCAGATGTATTTCGATGACACACTGGGATCGTACTCTTCATCCATGTAAATGTTTTTGGGATTCTACACGCCTGGGTAATGCCACCTCTAATACCATATTCAACAAAAAGCTATATATCAGGGATGGTCAACAGCTCTAGCCACGCATATGTCATCGACAATAAAGCATCCCATGAAAGAGATGGAGCTGTGATGTACATGGCGGGGTAAAGACCATACTGAGCCAAACATACGGTCCTGAAATTTTCAAACACATCTGCCAGCAAATAAGTGTTCACACGTAAATACTGAATGGTGTACTACAGCAGGTTTACGCAGTGGAACACATCCGATGTGGTTCGGGTATGAGCATAATCCTCATCGCTAACGTCTTCGCCTCTAATGACATTGTGAAATGCGTCCTTTGGTAGGAGTGACATGCACATGAGACTGTCTTGGGACTTAACAAAGTCATAAGGAAACACTCCCTTCCTTTTTGCCAATTCGAATTAGGTGTTGTCTGGCAACATCGAGCAGGTGATACTCAATTGTGCAGTTTTCAAATTATCTGCCAAAGTTTCCAACGAGGTGATCATGAACTGAAAAGAATCCATAAATTGTATCTTGAAATGTTGCGCCTTTCAGTTTGAGTCTGTCCCATTGGGAAAAGGTTTGGTGAGGGACTTGTAATTTTCAAGAGTCATTCCAATCACCTTTATTCTACCTGGGTTTTCGATAACCACAGTTACATTGGGTTTTGTTACATGATGTTCAACCAATGGCTTTATGAGAAAGTGAGCATCATAGTTTTGCAGGTTATGAAAGACAGCGACAAGTTGTTTCTTGGGCAGTCTGAAGTTCAAATTGCATTTATTATGTGCAGCCCCTCTTATTCCATGGTCAGATGGTCATGGTCGACCACAATATGATCTGTACCGAGTTCCTTCTTACAAATATGACAATATTTCTGAGCTGCCAACCTAGCTTTATCAGCAGGGGTTTTTGGCTTCCCCAGAACAATCATGCTGTATATTCCTGCATCCCACTATGTTATCTCAACCAATTTCTCTCTTAATTGGTTCATACAACATCACCCACTAACTCAAAATAGTTATATAATGCTGGGTTGTACAAACAAACCAACGAAATGCTACAAGCATATGGAACATGTTGGTTGATGGTATTTGTATTACTCATATTATCATTGGGAAGGCAAGTGGGCAAGGGTTTCAATTAAGACTGTGTCGCAATAGGTGACGAAAATCAATCTTTGCTGTTTGCTGTAACCCTGAAATTGCAAGTACTCATTTTCCCCAGTAGGGAAAGTACAGCAAACAGCCTTATGTAGCTGACAGAGATACTTATGTTTTACGATTTCTCCTCACTACTAAAAATATTGGAAACAATGGTCGTAGAGAAAAATTTTCCTATGTTTTTTAGTCAACTGACTGTGAAGCTGTCTTGACAAATCCTTAATGGAAACAAAATGAAAATGGGTGTCATTACCATAAGCACAAATGGCCAATACATTTACTTGACATGCATGGTGTACAGGAGAAATATGCATTGGTACAATAACCCCTTGCTTATAGAAAGTTTCGTCGATAATATAACTATCTTTGTCTACTGCAGTGTAGACATTGATAGACATACCATTGTTCTCCCCAAACTTTCGAACATCCTGTAACACTAAAGGAACCAACAGACCTTCAGTATCCAAGACCTTGCAAGGATCTGGATATAAAGTAATTCTCTTAGTATGATTTACAACAGGAAACAAAGCTGCTATAATGGCATATTGGAAAAATAGTCCATCAGGACACTGCACATTAATATAGGCTTTCCTATTGGTAATGAACTTGGGGAGTATAGTGTGAGCAGCACTGATGGTGAATGCTCTAAACTGCGATATGTGAACATCCATATGCAGAATTAGAAGCAGACTCCAGCTGCTACTACGATCAGTTGATTCCTCAAGCCTTTTTGTGAGCTAAGGCCTAATTGTCTCATCATAGATTTAACACACATTGGTTGAATGCCGGACAGGAAGTGATTTATTCTGAAAGTAAAAAGTCAGCATATAGCCTTCCTCAGCCAAAAAGGATTTCAAGAATTTAACTGCTATGCTGTCACTAAGCATTATTAGCCAGGGCGATACCATTGTTAACACTTACAAAGGGACCTTTGTTTCACCTTGTGAAAATTTTTTCAAAATCTGTGTCAGACTCTACTTGATTATTGCACATCCATGCAGCAGTAAGCCTACATGCAAACACCACCCCCAAAAGTTCATATGTCAGGTTAGGCAATGAAGCTTCTAGTTAGTGAGAGGAATCGGAAAATAAATTGTTTTCCATTTCCCTAAATGAAATCTTTCTAATTGTCTCGAAAGGTGGCTGTGAGACAGACGAAGCACTATCCGAATCACTCGAATTTTCCATGTCTGATAGAAACAAATTGTCTGCCAGGAGATCTATTTTTCCATGTTTGGGGGAAACGGCAATGTTCCAATCTGATGCAGTTGACTGTCTTTCCGTGTGTGAATCAGTGTTTGAATCACTCAAGTATAGATTGTCTAACAAGAGATCGAAACGATGTTGTTTAGGCGAAACGACTATGTCCTGACAGCTTGTTTTAAGCGTTCATTTTGTTTCGAACTCAGACTCAGACTCTGTGTCGCTAACGAAACTATCGTCCAAGAAACTAGCAAAACTTTGATGCTTACCCTCACTAATAATGATGCAATATAAATTTGGTTCCCCAAAGTAATAATTTCAGCACCACCAAAAGTATAGAAAGGCTGCATAGTGCTGAAAAGATATGAAAACTATTATTATAATGTCTAGAAGTGAAGTTGTGTTGTAATTGTAAATAAAAAATTACCGAAAAGTTTTTCTAAAATAATATTCTATGTTTGAAAAAAGAGATCTATATCTGATTACAACACATTTAATTCATTTATTTTGACCAGCAAAAATTATTTGTTCAAGACAAAACTATAAATATTGATTTAAAAAATGTTTTCAGCAAGGAAATTAACGTGTTACTACATATGAACATCATTTACTTAAAAAATCACTTAAAATGAACAAAATTCTTAGCAAAATGTAAATCCTTTAAAAAAATGTAATATTCTACACTTTTACAACTAAATAACATACTTAAAACTTTCCACCCCATCACACATCAAAACATTTCTTTCATTAGAATTACTCAAAATCCAAACATCCCTCACACAGACACCCTTCACTCAAACAATGCATTCAGAACATAGATATGGGCAGGGCTTTGTGCCCTCCAGACACACTAAGTATTACATGGCTTAGTTTCCACATCTTTTTCTATGTTCCATCATACACACCCAAGCACTTTACAGCCCACCCTAAAATCTTTTAAAACTAACTAACTAAATCTAATGAAAATACAATTTTCCCCTTCACTCACACTTACAGCCATGAACATATTTTTCTCAGAGTTCTTTTTATTTTATTCTAGTTGTTATGAAAATATATTCATGAGAGTTTAACAGTGCAGAGAAGGCTGAATTGGTCTATTGTCTCACCTTAGGTCCATAGTGCATTACTATGGTGGTCATTCAGTAACTACTTCAAAATTCTGCTAAATGGCCTCTGAAATATATTTCAACAACCCATCTAAAATCTATTGAAAACATACTTTACCCCTGCACTCACACAATCACAACTACTTGACCAAAATTCTTCAGAATCGGCCATAGATTCCAGATGTTTTTTCACATACTTTGTGAATATTTAAACAGTGAAAAGCGGGCCAGGTAAATGTTATTGACACTGCCTTATTCCATATAGTCCAGTAGCTACTACTAGCAGTTCACCTGTATAATCCTCACAATTCTGCTAAATAAACTCAAATGTACATAAAAATTAAATCTGGAATAACATTTCTCACCTTTTCCCTCGCACTCATACACCTATTTTTCTCAGAGTACTCGGCGATAGATTCTAATTGTTTTTAACATACTTTGCGAATATTCAAATATTGAAAAGAGGGGCAGGTATGTGTTATTGGCACAGCCATATTCCATGTAGTGCAGTAGCTACTACTGGCTTTTCACCTGTATTACACTCTTAACTCTGCTAAATAAACTCAAATGTACATTAAAATTACATCTGAAATTACATTTTCTCACCTTCCCCCTGCACTCACACACACCTGCCCAACTAATGTTTCTCCGAGTACTTTGTATTTTATTCTAGATGGTTTTAACATATTTTTGTGAGTTTTTAACAGTGTAGAGCGGGCCTGGATTGAGATATTGTCTCGCCTTAGATCCATACTGCAATAATATGGCGGTAATCCCGTATCTCCCTCTAAACTCTATTAAATACCTCTAAAAAAAATTATCAAGAACCCACCTATAATTTAGTTAAACACCTTTCCCCTGCACTTGCACTTCTAATTTTTAAAACATTTAAATTTAAAATTATTTAAATTTAGATTATATGCTCAAGTCACATCAAAACATTTCATTTGTTAGAGTTATTCAAGGCTCATTCATCCATCACACAGACAATCCTTCACTCAAACAATGCATTCTGAGCAGTGAGTCAGGCAGGTTTTTGTGCCCTCCAGAAACACTGTGCATAGTCTGGCATTGTTCCTTCTTTGTTTTTAACTGCTCTATGATACACATCCAAATGTACAACAACCCACCCTTAAACCACAAACAAAATTACTTAAAACAATGTAAAAATGCATAAAACCTTATAAAATTGTGTAAATATATGTAAAAATGCTTAACTCTATGTAAACATAGTTCAAACTATGAAAAAAATTACAAAATTATTAACATTTAAGCAAATTATAAATTTCTTTTAACTATTCGTGTCAGAAACGTTTACGAAATTCCATTCAGTTTTACCAATTAGTTGAAAAGTTTAACGTATTAATATAAAACATAAAAAGTTTTACCAATTAGTTCATAAATTTACAAAATTTCATACAAAATGTAAAAAGTTTTAATTATTTGTAAAAAGTGTACAAATTTTCATATAAAAAGTAAAAAGTTTTAAGTATTAATAAAAAGTTTATGAAATTTTATAAAATTTTGTTAAAATTTGGAATGACTTGTTAAAAGTTTACAAAATTTCATCTAAAACGTAAAAAGTTTGAACTATTTGTAAAATGTTTATGAAATTTCATAAAAATTTGTTAAAAAGCTATATAAGTAACTAAATCATTTGCAAAATATCTGTAAAAGTAATTAATTTGTAACAGATTTTACGAAAAACAAAGTAGATGTCTGAAAAGTCGAATCCCAGAAAAAAATTTTTTTTAATAGAACCGATAAAAACTGTACAATTAAAATAATTATTATGCCATTATTGAATACAATTTGTTTAAAAAAAAGCATAACAGTAATTGAACATAATAGTGCGATATAAAAACTTATTAAGAAGTTATAAATGTAATTACTATTTACTAACCTATGTGTAGTAACAAAGCTGGTGAGAGTCGGAGGTGGATGCCTGCCCAGGCTAGAGAGTCCAAGTGCTGCCTGCTTGTGGCTGCCCGCCTCGTAGGCTGGGCCAGGCGAGCGATGCTGGCTGCCCGTCTAAGCTGGAAGCAGGCTGAAGTGGTTAGCGGCTAGCCCCGTCCCGGCAGGCCACCAGGGATGCAGCGGATCACCGCGGATGGCGGTCCGCCCAGGCTGAAGCAGTGCCCGGTAGGCGGGCAGGGATACAGCAGGCGGCGATAAGTCGAAATAATGCAGTTTTGAATTTTCTCATTTACAATTGTATTGAGTTGATACTTTAATATGAAATATGCATATTTATTCGGTTTTAGGAATTTAATTTATTCGAATTGCGTTTTATTGACCGATTTAGTACATATTTTACTATTCGATACAATTCAGGAGTGTAATAGTCTTTGTAATGTAGCACATATTGTTTTTGAAATATATATCGTAATAGTAATTATGAAACAAGCATTGCAGGCATTAGTGTACCATTTATCATTATATTTTGTAAGGACGTTGAATTATATTACCTGGGAAACGAACCCACGCCTTGCCCGGGAATCGAACCCATCTTATATTATGAGGGATTCGGACCTACAAACTAACTTGTCATGTCATACCCTATCATTTAAGAGCCATGCCTTACCCGGGATTTGAACCCAGAACCTCTGTACTCTAGCATTAACCAATCACGCTACAAAGATTGGCGATGCACCTAAACTTTAATGTATTTATGTCGTGTTAGAACTGTGTTAGCGGGCCGGGTTGCCTCGTCATGAGGGAACAAGCCTTGTGAAAAGTTACTGTCGCTTTTAGCTTTACTAAAAGGAATTTTTACGCTTTCCTCTGCGCATGGGGTCTTGTTGGGCAGCGGGGAGAACAGTGCCATGCTTGAAAACTGCTTTCAGAACCAATAAAATTCTTACTTCCCAAGCTTTTGCTTGAAATGGTGTTCTCTGTGTGTTGGGTAACTGGAAGCATGGTGGCGGATGGCTATGGATAAAATTCTTATTTCGCAGCTTTGCTCTCGTGTTGTTCCCATGTTAAACATTATTTCAAGTGTATACACTATTTCACAAGCAGTTACAGTGCTTGTCTCCAGTAATTTTTTCTTAATATCGTGTAATATATATTGGAGTTTGTTAAGGATTTTAGGAAGTATTTCATAATTTTGTATTGGGTAATTTAATATGATATAATACTGGGTGATGTAACATTTTAAAAACATATTTGTTGTTAGCAAGGAGCAATTGGCTCGGCGAAGGGTGTGTGGGAAAGGCTAAGGGGAGCACGATGAGCGTCTTTTGGCTTGCTCAGTGTACGGGTTGGGCGGTGGAGCAAGGTGCATGCCTCTTGCGCCCTCTGGCAGGGAAACTCTGAACTACTCATTTTCTGTGTATGCTAGTGCAGTGCGGAGAGGTCCAGGAAGGTGTAGAGCTGTCCTGGTTGAGAGGCAGGGAAGGGAAGAGCAGATTTTCTCTTGTTTCAACTGTGCCTGTGCAGTTCACATTTGGAGGGAAAGAAAGAGGGGAATGAAGAGTCCTCTAGCAGGATTCTGGAGGGGTGGAACAGAGGAGGACATTGTTCTCTTTTTTCTGGGTACTCTGTATTCAGGATAATATTTAGGGTGGGAGGGGATGTGCACTTGCTTCCACATTTGGACTTTGTTCAAAGCCTAACCATCACTACATTATTTTATGATTCATACTATATTTACCTTTGTTGTATTTAGTTTCATTGAAATACATTTTTTGGAGTTGAGAGAGGGATTCTCTGTTTAACATTATGTAAAAGCCAGCATTGATAATCTTGCAATAAAATTTGTGGACTACAGGCCTCATTCAGAAACCTTAAATTTAAACACTAGAAATTGTTATAGCTTGTCTTGTTAGGGCTTTAAGTAAAAGCCCATTTCATTTTTGTCTGTAGAATTGGTATACAGCATTTCAGCCTTAGTGTTAAGTATAGTAGACCAGTTTAAAACTACTATTCCTTCAGGCATGAATTCACCTTAGTATATTTTCTTGAAATCGTGATCGACTATATATTTTTTACTCTTAAGACACAAGTTTGTGTCTTTTCTGGTTAAGATCTATCTATTCACTTATTACTCTCGTAGTATATATCTTTTTAATAGTCACTAAACTTCACAAAAACCATGCACTATTTTTCTCTCTGTTTATTAATCAGAATGATTTTTTTCTAAGGGAAGCCATAACATTTATCACACTTTATTAAACAGAGTAATTTTTTTGTCATAGGGAAGCAAAATTTTTTGTCAATGCAAATAAATATACACAAATGCATTCATTTTAACACACATATTAATTCAATAATTTGTACTAAAATTTAAATTTTCTATATACAGTTTGTTTCAAATATGAACGACCAATAATTTCAATATAACACAAGTATATGAGGTTTCAAAATACACCTAATATTTCACCAAATACAGTAAGGCTCACAATGTATGCATAAACAGTCATTTAAGCACAGGCTGTTTAAAAAAAACATTACATATTTAAGAGGTAGAGAATGTTTCAAAATATATACATAATTTTTTCAAGGAACAAACATAGTTAGCAAAACTTATAGAAGGTGGTCCAAAAATATTTTAACACATGTATGTACAGGCTGTTACAAAAGTTGTAAGCTATTTGTAACTTCAGTAAACAAAGTTTTCAGACATTTTTGTAAAATTGGAACTAGATCTTGTTGAAGTCTACTTTCGAGGAGAGAATGTTTCTTATGTCCTGGGTTTATTCTGTCTGTTTGAATATACACTTCTTTATATTCAGGGGAGTGTAACACAATTCTTTTAACCAAGTCTGAGCATATCTCAACGTAATGTGAATGCATATCTTCAATACTACATGGAAGAGGAGTGATTGCAGTGTAATATAAAAAACAGGACATTTTGTCGCATCAATGCACTGGATTTATTCGTGGCTTTTTTGTCTCCCAGTGGGAAATAAATAACCTTAAAATGAAACATTTCATCACAGGACTCCGTAAATTCCCAAATAATTACAGAACACCATAACATATACGATACATTAGACTTGCCTGGTTTCACAGTAATGTAGGGATTTCCCAGATGAAAGAACATCATGTTATGCATTTGCTATCCAACACCCAACTGAGAACAATTAGCCAGGAACATTTTATGTATATTAATAACATTCATTCTCTCTAAATTTGCAAGTTGAAATGTGTTTGAGGAGTAGGTTTTATTTTTACTAATCTTATTGTTCTATGCACGTAATATTTTGATGAATGACACCCAGTATGAGACATATACCCAAACTTGTTTTTGCTCTTATGATATAAAGTATGAAGATTATTATCACATTCTTCGAAATACTGAAATGGCAAAACAGTGTCTATTATAAAAAAGATAGTTCAAAAATTTTTCTTCCTCACAATATGACGTTATAATGCATTCACCCTTAAACTTGCACTTCCAATCTACTCTGTGTGGTCTGTACAGGTTTACATGACATTCAGAACTGTTTCAGATGGTTAAAGTGGAATCATAAGTATTTGGTTTACTATGTGATGTAAAAGATTGCTGAAAATATGTACATTTGAAATGGATGTTTGACTCACATATTTCCTTTACAACTAAATGTGAATATAATAAGCTGTAAGTTACAGAATGCAACCCTTTAGTAAAAAATGCATACTTGTATTTCATTGGATACAATGGGAACATTAGGATCATTATTCTGAATTTGCCATGTCACATGCATAGATATTATACACTGAAAGAAAAACTAACCCACCTTGCTCGAAAATGAAGTTATGTATGTCTCCATCACAAGTTTTTTCCTTCCAATGAATTGTCGTTCCCTGGTGAAGTCTGGTGAGTTGGTATGTGATTACCCCGTTGACGCATTCTTCCTCCAATTCTTCAGTAAGGCTCGCTGACATCAGCTCTTCAAATGTAGATGGAAGTTCACTGTCAGGGCGGACATACCTCACAGCACAATCGTTACAAGCTAAGCCTTCACCAAAGTGGATGCCGACACTGGAACCGAAAGTGTAGCACCAATGTTTGATATTGTTGCACACTTGTACACCATTGTACAGCTTAAAGAATACTCTTCTGTAGCCTACTTGCAGGACTTCAAATGCGACTGTAGGGTAGACGATGTTAGCCATGACTGACACTTTAATACTAAATGCTCTCATTTATATAGTCTGCGATTTAGGTGTTCTTGCTTTAAAAAATGTTGCATTGCCACATGCCACAGGATGACTTTAACTCCTAATTGCCTATCTGCATAACACATTCCTTATTGTCACAATGTTCTGTCCACACTAAAGGTACATAATAGCCACATCACTTATGCATGGAATATTCAATTTTCTTGTGGGACATATGTTTCATTATGAATTTAGAAACAGCTTCAGATTCTAGTTGACTGTCACTGTAAGGTAGCTTGCTGTCAGGCCATAAATTATATAAATCACAAGTATTTCGCCTATAACAAACGTCGAACACTTTAAAAGTTTGTCGTACTAATTAACAAGAAACGCCATGTTCTACTCTGTTGCACATTTGAATTTCTTGTGGACTATCTTCTTTGTGTGGAAACCACACTCGCCTGTAACCTGGAGTAGCACTAGCATATTGAAGTGATGAGTCGAACCTCTCCATCATAACCGATGTGCTGCTGCTGTATGTTTGTTCCTTATAAATTTTTTTTTCACCAAAAAATTGTTTTTTAAAAAAGAATAAATTTTTTTGACACTTTGCCGGGAGTGTACCGCCGAGTGGGTTTAAACATTATTTTAACATTTTTCCTAATGTCATCTTAGTTAAATCAAACTTGCAGGCACAAACGACACTCTGCCACACCCCACAGTCCCACATACCACAAGGCGATATTTTAATGGAGCTACTTCCTTGGATTTGAGTGCTGTGTTGTTCGTTATTACATGTTTCAGTCCACACAGTGGGGCTGTCATAAAACTCTCTACTAAGTTTATATTTAATTTGTCTAAAACCAGGCTCATTGTAATTTCTTTGCTTTGGTTTTTGAAACACAGTTCGCTAAACGAACACAGCAGATCCCTATCAGGTCCCATGTTAAACACCAGACAGCCATCTTGCTCATTACACAATAATTGTTCTGTGTATTTATTTCCTTCAAAAGATTGTGCACAGTTACAAAGTTCATCTCCATTTCACATTTTAAATTGGGAATTTATGTCCTTTGGAGATGTGAACCACACTCGTCTGTAACCTGGAGTAATACTGGAGTATGTCTGCTCTGGATTGAATGTCATCATTGAAAATATTTACGCAGGTCTCGCCATCTAACAGATCAATTTTCTAAATTATTATATTTACATGTATGTAGGTTGTTGGTACAAATATTCTCTTATAGTTTCGCTTTCACATATCGAACAGCACATTTTTTATCACAATGATTAGTGTTGTAGCATTTTACAGCGAATTAATGCTTGAAAAGTCATTAATGTCTGATTTTTAAAATTTCTGTATTTGTCAGACTTTTAAACATTTCTTTCTGCGTATTTCCCAGCACATATACAGGGTAGTCCTCGAGCAGCGCCCCATTCATGTAGTGAAAATGGTCATCATAAGCTATATCACCAGACTCCCATTTCAAACCGTGTACTTTGTACGTTAGGTGTTGGAAACTCATTTTAAATGCCTGATTTAAGGTCAACCCAGGTTTCGGAGCTTCGTAAGACAACACTTTTGTGTCATTATCATCAGCTGCATAATAAATTGCGAGTTCTATAATTATAAAAGAATTGTATTGATAATTTTCGAAGCCTTCCACAATATAAATAATGATTGTTAATTACAAGTTTCAATCACCGAATTTTGAAAGTCTAATTTTATTTACAGAAGCTCAGTAGTTACTTCGGAATCAACTTATCTTGGTAAAACAGGATGATTAGCGAAATTCCATAACATTTTACCACCTTCAAATTAGACAGTCTCTCCTCGAATATACAGTGTTTGGCTGATTAATGAAAGCTGGTATACCATACGGCAGACAATCTACATCATAATGCAAATACGAGACTATGTCTTTATCGCCTCTTAAATCCTCAGAAAGAAATGGATACACATGTCGAATTTTGTGTCCCTCTAAGATAAGAATAAATTATTTTGGATACCAACAAGAGAGTCTCGATGCTTAAAAGAGTCTTGTTAAACATTCTAACACATTCTTCATAGCAATTTTCGCAGCAGTGGCCATCGTGCATATTACCTGCTGTTAAAGTTTGTAGATTGATGAACGTATCGGAGAAGTCTGTTGATGTAAACCTCTCATTGAAAACTGTAGTACATCTCAGTGAAATATTTTCAGTTATACACCCACTCGATAGTACACTACCGACATGATCTGACTTCAACAACAGCTGGCTCAAGACAGAAAGAAAAATTTATTTATTGCTACTTATATACTACACAATTTCAAAATGGCCATGGTTCTACATTAAAAAAACTTGAAATCGAAGCTTTTCGAAAATTGTTGAAATATGGCTGTTTTTTTGCCATGTTTAAAACTCATTTCAGGCTGAAATCGCAGTATTTGTTCAAAATATAGACATTTCACCAGAATATACACATTTCTGCTAATATGGGGTTTTTTGTTCAACTATTGGAACTTTACAACCCCAATACGAAATACAATAGGTTTAATTTTCGATGGAAATGCAGTAATATCCGCTCAAATATATACATTTCTGATATAAATTTTAGTTGGTTGCCTTTTACAAAATAAACTTGCTAGTTATGAAGAGTGGTTTAGTTTTGTAGAGAAAATGTGTTTACAGAATACATACGTACATATGTTTAAAAATGTTAGCTGGTAAAATATTTGGACAGCAAAAATATTTCTTAAAGACTGGTAAATGGAATTTTCACATATTTAGTTCTGTTCATTGAACAACATAATATTTGCACCATTACTAAGAATTATCCCAGATTGGTTTGATTAGAGCAGGGTTTCCTGGACTTTTGAAGGAGTGAATGTGTTTTACTCTGGTCATGAAGAAAACACGTTAGTGATGTGTCAGTTTTTCCTGGCTGAGCCAAGGCTTGGATCTGCAGGATTTTGACAAGTTTCGTGTTTGGGAGCCCTGTTTCCCATGGCCAGTATAGTTACCTGGATGCTGGCTCACCACCCCCCACCTCTCTCGGCGAGAGAAATGGGGACAGATTCTTTGTGAGCATGGGTGTTGCGCTGGGGAGATGGTGTGAGGGTGTCCTGCACAGCCTTTGTTGAGCAGGCGACACCGACCGTCCGGCAGGGTGAAGCACGGGGCGAAATGGGGCGACGAGGAGTCCTTGATTGTGGGTGGGGGTGGGGGAAACCATAACTCTTGGGACAACAGTTGTATCGGCTGGTGTGTCGCGGAGTCAGGGGTGGTTGGGGAAGGGGAGAAAGAGCATGGCGAATTGAGTGCTCAAGTCGGGGGAATTTGGAAGTATTCAGAACACAGACTGACTTTTCCAGGACAGAGCTCCACCAGCCCCCTATGAACACGCTCTCCTCGGGCTGCCATCCTTTACAAATCCTCTTCGCTCCCATCCCGAGAGGAGTCTTGCCTAGCCTTGTCAGTCTTTATGAGCATCCCACATCTTTTCCCTAATGAGTGTATACATCTTGTGTTTACAATGTTTAGGTTGTCTGGTTTGCTAAACTATCATTTATAACAGAGCTGTTTACACAATTATTGGGGAGAGTTACAGGCCTTAAAATGTATATCGGAGCTGTATATATTATTAAGTTTTTTTATAACATTTAATGTAATTTGTGTCACACAGAGTAGCTATCACGGTAAGAATACCTACATTTACTTCAACTCAGTGTTAAGAGCAAAGCAGTTTTTCTTGGATAGTTGTGTTAGGAGAAAATTTTTGTGCTGTTTACTTATTCAATCAGTTTTGTAAGGATTTGCTTGATGTGTGTTTAGAGCTGATGAGGGTTACATACATGTGAGTATGTGTGTGGAGTTGTAATTTTATATTAGCTGGAAATTTGTTTAATTTAAGTAAATATTGTGTTCCATGTGGCAATTGCATGAATACATTTCTGTAGATTCAATGTTACATAATTAAAGTGGAGATCAGTTACTTTGCTATGGGAAACATGTTTCAGTGCATATTTAAGATCTGTTTAACGAATTTCTTTCAACTCTTTTGGATAATGATTCGTACATATTTCATTTGCTTCGCCGAATTAGTTCATTACTTTTATGCTATTCGAGTAGTGATTAAAGTAGTTCGTTTGGTAACCTATTTCAATATCTCTTTTCAATAAAAAATATATACTTCACCGAAAAGAAAACATTTCTCCCATATTTAAACTAGTTAAGTCTTCAGTATGCCTCCAGACATTCGACCTGGCCATGTAGCCCACTCCACATATCAGTCACAAGCCTAAAATATAACAAATATCCTTTATACCACTCTTACACCAACATTAACTCCTATATAAACAATTACAGCATGCTCCTCTAGTCAGTCGGCCTTAGTACCTCACAGCGTCCACACCTAACCTTCTCCGCCAATATTACCCTTATGACATGAATAAATTAATAAACATTCTTTGATATCAAAGAGTTCTATAGAATTTTTAAAAATGATATCAAAACATTCTTTATTTAATCGAGTAATCGAATTAATCTATTTAATTAATCTGTTAACTAATCTCATTTACATATGATGTTTTTGCACTAAGTCCACTCTCGCACCAAATGTGACTTCTTGCATAAAGTGGGCCGGAACAGCCCCGCCATCTCTACTAATAGCAATGCGAATAAAAAACACAAATAATGTAAATAACAAAAATATATATATTCATAGTAATATCATGGCATTCTCTATCTCCATGGACGCAACAATGGGGCAAAATAACAACCCCAAATTATCCCAAAGACCAAGAAGTGTAAAAGCTTTGACAATCTCCAATATGTGTGAGCTCTTTGCAGGGAAATGCACATTATAGTTTACTTTAGCAAAATAACACACACGAATTATCTTCATTTCTTTTGATAATGATGTATTTGGCTCTTATTTTCTTTTCTAGAAAACACATTAAAAGGTCAATAGTATAAATAGAGAAAAATCCACACAATGTTTTGATTATTACTGAAATTCTAGCCATTATAGAAATGATATAAGACCCCTTACCTATTAGGTATTTATATGCAAAAGCATTTTCACAATTTTAGAAACATCAAATAGTTAATTATTTTATAGGACAGCATACTCTGGCGATTTAAATTCTCAAATGTAAAACAACATACATGTTCTATTTTACCTTCTCAATGCGTCCTCTCTATTACGTATGGTATGTCGACCGATGTTTGACCGTGGTACCGCTGGCATTTTTCTCTTTTAGATTAAAAACCATTCCCTACAAGTATGAGGAAAATCCGCCCATAAATATAGAAGTTTGACTCCAGCGCCACCTATCGAAACTTAACCTACCGAATGCAAAGCACAATAAAACAATTTCTTTTAGATCAACAAACATCTCCTTCAAGTATTAGCCCATAAATATAAATTTTAGTTTCCATCGCCACATATCCGAATGAAACATACTAAAAACATAACTCGCAACCTCAATAACATATTGTCACATGCTGCAGCTGGCGCCGACACAGCTGCTCTGCGCCGTAATCAGAGACCCGCCTCGCCCCCCCCCCCCCCCCCCCCTCTTCTTGGAACGATGCGCTCGCGGGCTCCTGATTCTCCCCTTCTAAGAATACCGTGAATGTCAACAGCAGCGAGATTTGCTGGCGTCACAGACCTCTCGCCTGCTAGAGTTTCCGATACGTTTGCCAACGACGCAAGAATGTTCTGGTGAGACTGGCTGGCTCCTCAGCCCTACGCGACGCATCACGCGAGTTGGGGAAGATTCTTGGTGGCGGCCAAAGCACTATGTATATACTGCCGCAAACCAGCGGCCGGCAGTCTTTGATGGAGGCCGCCTAGCCGAGTGTGCGCGAGCGTTTTTAAAGTGTGGACGACGATTGGAGATTGCGGGACGACGGCGAGTGAGGTGTTCGTGGCTTGAATGAACGAGAGGATGTGAAACCGACGAGTGAAGCCTACTGTGCGTGATGGCGCTTGGAGGACTCTAGAACATTGCGACTGGCAGGACATGGACTGAACTGAGGTGGGACTGAATGGAAGTGTAATACTGATTTTATTGTAAATATTCGAACTGTCAAATATGGACGCATAAATTATAAAATAATAGAATAGGTTGATACACTGTCTATTGAGACTGATCTTAAATTATTTTATTTAATTGATTTCTCTGTCGTAATTACAAAGTTTATTAATTGGTGTCAATTGTGAACAGTAAGTGATTTCAATTATTTATGAAAATTTGATTTCAGATAATTTTGCTGTAGATATTGAAAATAAAATACGGAAATTATAATTAATTCTTTTAATTGATTAAAACCCTCCGTCCCTATCGGACTTTGTACAGCCCACTTAATTTCTAGAGAGATAAATTGTAACAATATGGTGTGGATATGGTCTCAAATGGTAAAGCGGTTTGTCAGTGATGATGCGGTTTAGTCACGTACAAGGGATTATGTAAAGATTACTGTTTGTTTGCTACAATAACTCTTAATTTTCTGGGTTGGCAAAAACCTGGCATGCTGTTAATAAATACAACAGACGTTATAAGTATGAATTTTCATAGAATTCTTTAAGGCCAGTTAAAAACATAACAACCAATGATAAAATTTCTTGAAAGAGCAAGTGTTTTCACTTGTTCTATTAGAATCTCACACATGATATTTTCTTAGATGTCTTGTATTGTAAAACACTTATTTTACAAGATATTAATAATTGATTTTTAACACAAGTTAAAAGTTTCAGTTTACTGGCCACTGATTGAAAAAAAAAACCCCATGAACTACTTCCATATTTCTTTTAGCACTGTTACTGATCAACCTAGATGACAAAGGTCAAAATGGATATAATTTCTTATAATACTGATACTGGCTAACCTTGTTGACAAAGGCCAAAATGAAAATATTTTATTACTTTTTTTCTTACTTTGCCATATAAGCTTTCAATGGCCAACAATTAAATTTGACATACATAACTTGTATTAGGTTTGCTAAAAACAAAGTTAAAATATTTGGATTTCTTTGGCTATACGAGAGCTGCACTGAAGCCAACAGGGCCTTTCAACAGTTGTAAAGGAGCTCCCTTGCGGGATGCTGTCACTATGCCGGTCCTCTTCACGCATGGGTCTCACATAATGAACCGTGACTAATTACCACCGCAGACCGTCCGCCGTACATGGATTTTAAAAATTAGTGTAAATAATTTATAAGGTTATTGTAGGGAACACTCATTAAGTTTTGTAGAAACATGCGTATCCGGCATGCACATTTTGCAGTCCGGGTCGTTAGATTGGGGCGCTAGGTGTATATCTACTTCTCTGAAATACTTATTAATTCACTGGTGATTTAAGTCAAATTTATACGAGTGCATATTGTAGGATGACTATAGTACTCGTAACATCGACTGAGTTTTAAATGGCCAACGACAGCTGCTAACTAATCATCGCTGCCCTTCCAGTGAATAAGTCCTTTAAATGTGAAAATATATTTCGTCCTTGTGTTATACTCACTCAGCTTGAATTCATGGTCACACTTAAAGCAGACACATAACTCTTGTCAGACCGGCCACTCACAAGACTTATTTCTTGACTCTTGACGCTTGACTTCAAAATGACTCCAAAATTACTGCAAATGACTTCAAAATTACTCCAAAATGACTCTAAATGACTCCAAAATAACTCAAAACTGACTCGCTCCACAGCTCCATATGCACACTTTTTAATAGTAGTTTTTAAAAATATACGTAATATTTTTTTAATGAAAAAAAATCCAAGTTCTTATTTACATGACTAGCGTGTGATGGTCAGGTTAGGTGAAGTTAGGATAAGTGGATGGCGAGAGAAATGAAATAAAAATATATTCCATGTCCTGACTTGGGGTGGAATGCCCACAAGTATGACTTGGTTGTACAGTTATTATATTGTATGGTTGGTATAGCTGTTATGTTGATTGGTATGACCTGATCACATGTTCGGTTATTTTGGCAGTATGAGAAAAGTGTAGCTTCTATGGTATGAGGAGTATGGTTTAATTGTGTGATTGGTTTGTAAGAGTAGAATGGTTTGATGGGATGTTTTAGTTAGTATGAGAGAGGTAGAATGCTTTTCTATATGTGTAACTGGTGAAGTTAGATGGGCTAAAATGGCAGTCAATATAGTTGACTTATTATTGATCAGTGAACCTGAGGTATGGTGGTGGATATGACCTGTCTTGTTAATAGCATGTATGATGCAAGCTAATGGCATGGTGAAAGGTATTATATCTGTTTTGTTTGCTACTCAGCACCATTATATGTGGTTAAGAAAGACTGGAAGGAGGGGTGGTGAAGAGGGGTCTGGCAATTACTATAGTGTGGCGGTTAGGTTAAATGAATGTTGAGAGAAATAAAATATGATCAAAGTTCTTACCTGGTGGTTAGGCTATCTTAGGTTATGCGAAGTTAGGTTAGGTGAAGTGAGGTTAATTAAAATTAGTTTAAGAGGATGTCGAGAGAAATAAAATAGAATATATATTCAGAGCTCTTACATGATGGTTAGGTTAAGTGAAGTGGATACTGAATTGAAATGTATGATTTTGGGATGGTGTGTTGGAAAAAATTTACAAGTCCTAGCATAGCGGTAAGTCCCTACATGTAAATACTTAAGTCTGAGATAGTAAAAAAAAAAACTATTATATGTAAAAAAAATATCTATATATACTTAAAATGTTAAACTTAAAAAGAAAAAAATTATTGCTGGCTTATGTATGTCTGGTGTTGGTTGGTAGAGCAGATGGTATGCACGAGTTACAGTGGATGGAACATTGAATGTACAGGTGCCTTCTTGCGAGAATATAAGTAGCTGGGTTCCAGTTAGGACGCTTAGTTTGACAGTGGCAGTCGTGAAACGTTGTCGAGAAGTATATATGGCCAAGGGGACACTTGCTAGAATGGACTGTCTTGAGCTGTGTACATTAATTCTGTGCTGTTGTAAAGATACTCTGTGAATTGTGTGGAAAAATATAAGAATTTGGTTTTTGTATTTGTAGTCTGAATTATAAAAATAATATAAATAAAAAAGTCTTTAATTTCTAACCGGTGTTGTGCTCTGCCTGCTATATAAAGAATATAATGGTGCTTTATTTAGTCAAATAAACAAAAAGTTAATAAAATCTGCATTGGATAGTTAGGATAGGAATTAAATAATTAATATTGTATAATATTTAGCTTTAAAGAGAGGAAACCAGAAATCGAGTTGAGAGAACTTTTTTCTGTATTATACATAAAATTTTAGGGTAAATTATAATTAAATACATTTTAAAATTTGTTAAAATATAAATTTATTATTTGACATGTCATATGTCCATAAAAGTAATATGGTTACCAGAAACATACATTCCTGGACTTATAAACGATACTTGCAAACTGAATTTCACGAGCATGATCTTAATACTTCGCAAACTATAGTAACCTGTGACTATAAATATTCGCTTACTTACAGCCCGACTTGCTACACAATTATTTTGAAAAGAATATACAAGAAAATAATTATATGTGAGCTTAAGCATTCAGACTCCGACTGAAAGTTACGAAATGAATTTAATAACACATTTAATCATTCAATGTTATGTGAGCCCAGGGTAACCCTGTGGTTAGCATGCTGCACTTCTAATCCAAAGGTTGTGGGTTCGAATGCTATCTGAGGATAAGGATTTTTTTTTATGTTACCAGCTGTCATGGGAAAGTGTGAAATTTGTCAAATTTAAATCTCTTTAGACGGTATTTGCAGTGCAAATGCATTGTAAATATGTATATTGTATTGTATTTTCAATTATTTTATTTTTCTGCATTTTTCAAGTGATAAATCAAATAAATTTAAATAATTCCAATTATTTATGCATGTATTGCTTCATAGATGACTGATTGGAAAAGCCGCACAACAGCGCGAGTGATCACGTAAGTTTGAGTGCACTTGGATTGGAGGTCGTCAACACTTGGCCCCTTCCCTCCGCGAGACGTCTGCTGATGACGTCACACTTCGCCTGTGTCAGCTGGCTCACAGGGCCTGCCTCCGCGTGATTACGTGCGTAGTTACAAGGCCAGACGACTTAATTTTCGTACAACAGTAAAAACGAATTCAATAAATAAAAATATTTAAAAAAATATAGATTGAATTGATTTTAAAGTATTGAAACTGGAGTAGGTTTTATAAAGTTCTGCCTCTAATATACTTTACAATCATTTTTATATACCTTCTCGTATATGGAAAATTACATCTCTAAATTCGTAAATAAATATGTACACAGGTGATTTGAGCACTCTAGCAGGCGATGAAGGAACTATGTAGCCGGTGGAGTCACATGTCTGAGTGATCAGTGGAGCAAATGTGACTAATCGAACAAGTGTGAGTAATTGGTCGGACGAATGAGTGAGACAAGAGAGAAAGAGAGAGAAATGAAAGAACAAATATGCGAGGACTCCAAGAAAACTTATGGACTGATAGAGAGGCAAAAGAGAAAGAGATGGAATGAGAGACAAGAGAGAAAGGAAATAGAATGAAACGAAAAATGGGAGGACTCTGAGAAAACCTATGGACTGATAAAGAGACAAGAGAGAAGGAGATGGAATGAGATAAAGAGAGAGAGAAATCAAAGATAGAAAGATATGGAATGAGAGAGGCGAGAGAGAGCGAGAGAGAGCGAGAGAGAGAGAGAGAGAGAGAGAGAGAGAGAGAGAGAGAGAGAGAGAGAGAGAGAGGAGAGAGACAACATGGAATGATAGAGAATGAAAAAACGAAACACAATTGTGGTATGGCATCACGATCTTATGCGCCTTGAAAGGACGAGTCTAGTGATATACAACACTAAGCCTTATGTCTTTACAGTTTAAAAATTATATTCATGTATTTACATATTAATTTAAAAAAAAAATTGTGACATGATCATCGTATGTGCCTTGAAAAGACGAGTCAGATGATATGTACACACTTAATACTTTCGCCTTTAAATGTTTGAATTATTAAAATGTATTTAATTTAAAAAAATTTATTAAAATAATTTTATTTTATCGACGTAAACTAGAAGTATAAAACGAGCCTCACAAATCACTTTAACTGGCCTGTTTTCGCAGAAATAAGGCTCACTATTGGCTTGATGATTTTTGGGGGGAAAATGGGCAATTTTTAGGGAAAAAAGGGGAATTTTAAGGCATTGTTGTGCGCAGTATAGAGTGCGTTGTGCGCAGTATAGAGTGGGCTCCGAACATTAACGACTTTACTGTGCTTGGGCGGTCCGCCTTTGGGCTGTCTTGGCAAACTACCTGCTTCCTTTTCCTTCACATATCTGTGGATCCCCTCCTACCACGCATGCGCGTTGAGCTTCTCTCTCATTGGTCACTGGCTACAGTTAGAAGTTTAGGCCTTCTGCTCATGCCATCGGCTCGTCCACTTCTACGCCAGCAAGCATTTGAGTAACTTCGCTTTAATTTCTGTTCCTGGCCCTGATATGTTTTCATGCAATGTTAGGTAGCTACGCATTATAACTTTGTAGCTGACGACAATAGAATATCGTCATGGCTGACAGCGGGAAGCATAGGTGGGTTTTCCGTATATTGCAGTGAGCTTGAATTAATATTTAGTGTGGGCTAGTCAATAAATTCTAGGGTTGCACATTTAGCGTTTATTCGAAAATTCATTTTGTGCCTGCTGTGTTTAAATTCTGGTTTTGGCTTAACTTATTAGTTGCGAGTGGCCTGTAGAGTTTTCTGTTGTGTGTAGCCTTGCACTTAGATTATGGTTAAAGTTGTTTTGGATATTCAAATTTTGCCAGCCGCCTGAAACGTGATGGCTTGTTGAATGGGTTCGCACCGGCTTGCGCCACATGGTTATACAATAGAGGTAACCCACCTATGTGAAATATTTCTAAATATTACGAACCGAAGATAGTTCGTTGGTTTTAATGCATGTTTTTAAATTGTGCTTGTAAGAACTCATTTTTAATGTTCACTAAAATTTTGGAATGCTGTCACAGCGCTTTAGTGAATGTCAGTAAATAATTTCAGTATGAATGCGAGAAGGGAAGTTCAATATTTTGAACTTCTGTTAACTTTAATTATTTAGAATCCAGTACCGCAGTTGTATTTTCTCTATTGAGTGTATATTTGGTGTGATAATGCTTAGTACTGGTTGGTAGAAAGGAGCCCTTATTTATCATGAAATTTTTATAGCATTCCAGTATGGAATGTTAATTCGGTTCGCCCAAGGTTTTATATCATTTAAAACAAAGTAAATTTTATATTGTGTGTTTTAAATCAATTGTTATGGTAAATTGTTTTTTGATTGAGTTGCTTGAAACCCGAATAAATAGTGTACATTGGAATTTGTATTTTTTGTAAATTATTGTGGCAGACGTCACAGTTGGGCTATAACGTACGATTTTGGGTGAAAATGAGCGATTTAAAAAAAAAAAAGGGAATTTTTTTGGCCAAGGCCAGATCCACCAAACCACTCCTGGATCCCAGTGTGCCAGTTTCCCCATATCCCTACTAATTATGTAAATGTATGTGTGTGTGTGTGTGTGTGTGTGTGTGTGTGTGTGTGTGTGTGTGTGTGTGTATGTGATTCGGTTACGAATATAAATACAGAAAAAAAATGTATTTCTTATTTTTTTAAACTCTCCTATCGTCTAAGAAATGTACCATTAACTATGTGTTTGTAGGCTGCAAGAAAATGTCTTGATGCCACTCGCTTGCCCGATGAATACCAAATGTTGTCTATTCAGACTATCACTGAGGCGCGAACATGACGTCGTGCAGTACATCTTGTACTTTAAGTATTCCCACAATATTAACATTGATGCCGTAATGCTTGTAGCGATTCTTCAGGGACCCTTTCTGTTGCAGACACTGGTGGTGTTAGAGATGGCAAGTCTTCAACGCCAATGATTGCCTTCATATTGTAGCGGAGTACACGATGGTAGTAGATGAATGTAGTCGTAACAGTCTGTGCTCCAACACCCCCCCCCCCCCCACGACGAAATGACTTTGGTTTTGACATGGTGCTCACTTGTTCACACTGCATGGTAGTTTACTTTGCCCATCTCGGGTTGGCTCAGACAACTGGCTGTGTGTTGCACACGTTAGTGTGGTTGGTGAACTGGATTATGTTACCTTATCAGGTCGATCGATGTCTAGCCAGCCAAGTTGGCAGCTCAAATTCTTTACACTCTTCATCTTTCCGTGTTGGTGTCTTTTGATGCAGCTGCTGCTACTGCACGCTCCCGTTGTGTCTTACACCAGATTTTTAGATGCGGTGTATCTGTAACAGTAGCACTAACTTGACAACATTCTAGGCATGAGAGAGAGTCAATTATCCTTTCATCATGTTGCAGATAGGCAGATAGGTGTTTGTAGATGGATTTTATTTCGTGTCGTGCATATGCGAGAAGGTATTATTTTGGCAGTCTAGCACTGCGAGTGAACATTACGTCGTGTATTACAGAGTTTACCAAAGGTATTTCCACACTGCTAATTTTAATACCATTGTGATTGTAGAAGCTGTTCAGACTCCTTGCTGTTCACGATACCGGCAGTGTTAAGTCTTTAACTGATGATTCCATCTTCATATTGTAGGTGAACGTAAATGTAACGATCTGCTTCCCACCACACTCGAAGACTAAGTGCTTTTATACGATTATCACTACATGATGATGTTTCGTGTTGCCTCGTCTCGGGTTGTCACAGTGTTACATGCTTGTTAACTATGACTGACAGGCTGCATGTATTTGTGATTAACGTACATTGAGTATGGTCATGTAAGGAAATAATTTTTGTTGGAGATATATGGTTCATTGCATGATGTGCTTGATACTTAAATATAAAACACACAGACATTTTGTTTATAACTATTTTCCTTTCGTGCGCTCTAGCAGTCAACTGGAGAAACTAAGATGGTGGGTGCAACTGTGCAAGCAGCCGTCCATAGGGACCCGAGTTCGAGACTTGCCGCACTATACAGTTTATCAATACACGTAAACGCAGCATTGCATATATCACAGTCGAATGTTATGTATGCTGTGCTGAACATGCAATAACTACATTCTGCTGGCTGCATAGTGCATATATCTGCTTGTTTGCTGAACTGGTTACCTTATCCGATCGTTCGCTGTCTAGCCTGCGAAGTTAAACTCTCAAATTCCTTACACGTGTTCATCGTACACGATCAACTTAAGTCTTCACTCATTCACTTCCTGCTGTGTGCATGAAAGCCACACACTCATTTTGCATATACCCGCACCGCATGGGTACGTCTTGTAGACGATGGAAAATGAGCAGTGGGGTAGTTAGCCAATGTCTTGCTCCAATTGCTTCCCGACGAACGACATAAATTGTCTGCTCAGACTATCACTGCAGGCGAATGTGCAATGACTACGTTCATGTTGGCATGCATTGCCACTTATTTTTTACCTGTGAAATCATTGAACTCTACAGGAAATGAACCTGCGATACCTTAATATTCAAAGGATGATGCACTCTCTCCACCAACATCAGGGAACATGCGTTAGATCCTATAAACTTTGGATAGCATACATTCAAGTTAGAATGCTTGTCAAGAGTGGTTATATACTTACAGTACTTGTAAGTGTCTAGTTACTTCTTTGGTCGGTAATGTATAATATGCGTGCAAAGGCATTGTAGTCTGTTGTTACGCCGGCATATGGGCACCTATAATTTACATCGTCACCTGAACACGCCCGCTCACATTTAGTATAATCCAGGACAGCGATTGCGACAAGCGGGGCATGCACTGCAGAACTACTGTAAGCAGGACCCCCCAATACTAACCAGAAACCAGGGTAGATTGCACCACTGCGACGCCAATATATAGCTATGCGGAGTGGCGGCCATTGTCTTTCTCCTCGTGACGTCGGACATGAAGGACCACTACAGAGACCAGCTGTGACGTCGCCGTATCGTCATTTCCAACAGCCTCAGGACTCTACTCAACGTGGGACAAACCCAATGGGGTAACATGAATCTAATTAAGCAATAATTAACTGTCAATATCTCATAACACTTCCCCGGTTCATATAAATTGCATTTATTTAATTGTAATGTTCATCGCTCGCTATCTCCAAGTCTTCACTGCTATATCGTTTAAGGTTTTGTGTTACTGTGTGTGTGTGTTATGATGCATCCTTATTCGTCATTAACGATTCCTGGGTAATTTGTTTCGTAATGAGCTTACAGTTCTAGCATTATAAATAGTACGTACTCGAAATAATTACATGTACTATTTGCTTTTTGCCCCAGCATGTAGCAGTTTCATCACTCTTGCACGACTAATGATTTAAATGTATATTGTTTCGTATGTGCATACGGCACTGGCTCGAGATACATTATTTTCTTAAAGGGACATGCATTTGTGGCTCGACTGGTCTACCACCCCGGCCTCTCTCTCTCTCTTTCGGCCAGAGTTATGTACCATCCCTTTGACTCGCCTATACCTGCCAGATGCTCCCGCTGTTGGTCGACCGTTTCGGGTAGCTTTACAGATTACCATGTTTCTATTTTCTCATGCGGCAGGTCGGGTGCATTCTGCTGCGACTGTCTGCTGAATTTGTAGGTTTAGTTTTACTCGATTCGTACAGAAGGTGTTCTGTTTTACTGTCCAGGTCGGTTCGGTCTCATTTAGCATCGTCTAAAGCAGCATATAGCACATGACGCTTGTGATTGCAATGGCTGGTACATGCTTATAACTATTTTTGTATCAGTTTGCATTGGTGTGCAGCAGTGTTGTCCTTATCGTTCCCGCATTTCCCGATGGAAAGTTTGTCGCCTGACATAACGTATAGCACTCGATGCTCACGCAATATAAACAGTTTAAAAGATGTTTATAATAATAGTTTTAATGTTTGTTGTTTCGTATGTGCTTATGGTTATAGCACTATAAATGGCATGTATTAACAAAGGAATAAATTGTTCGCTTGTACTGTGTAATTGAATTCCTCTCATAAAGGAACACTGCATGTGGGTGACTCGTCTGGTCTACCATCCTGTCTCTCTCTCTCTCTCTCTCTCTCTCTCTCTCTCTCTCCTCTCTCGGCTGGTGTTGTACCATCCCCTTCGACTTGCCTACGCTGCGGGTCGACTGTCTGGGCTACCTTTCAGATTCTCATGAGGTTAGTAAACCGTGCAACGAATTTCGGGTCGGATGTGTTTCGCTGCCAGTGTTGTGAGTGATATCTGCACTCTGCATGTGATGATTTCGTTTCGGTCGGTTCGTAAGGAAGTTGTTCTGGTTTACTGACCGGGGGCGACCTGGTCATGTTTCGCATCGTTTAACACATACATCACCCTGCACTTGTGTAATATTTGATTGTGCTGGCTTGTAAGTACTTAAAACTATTTTCCTTTACATTGTGTTTCCATTGTTATGTAGCTATGTTGACCTTGTCGTTCCCGCACTTCACAATGGAACTTTTTTCGACTAACAATGTAAATCGCTCAGTTTGTAAAGAATGCATTCTCCTGTACTGACCAGGATTGCCTGGTTGTTTCTACAATCGTTTTAACACAGAGTGTACAGCACCTGGCGCTTGTTATTGCGCTGTTGGCAGGTACTTGAACTCCTCTCGTAATGGAAAATTACATGTATGACTCTGCTGGTCCACCATTTCCTAGAGCCCTGATGCATCCCCCCCCCCTATCACTCTCCCTCTCTCTCTCTCTCTCTCTCTCACACACACACACACACACGCGGCTAGTGTTCTGTGTCATCCGTTCGACTTACCTGTACTGTTGGTCGACCGCCTGGGCTGCCTTACATTTTCTCACGATTTTAGTGAAACGCACAACGACATTCGGTTTGGATGTGTTCTGCTGCTAGGATGGCTGCAATCTGCATGTGATGTTTTCGTTTTAGTGAGTTTGTAAGCAAGTCGTGTGCTGTGCTATTCTGTTGCGTTGACCAAGATGGTTACCTTCGTCCAGCATCCTTTAACACACAGTATACAGTATTCTTTGTTTGATTGGTAAGTGCTTATAACATCTATTCCTTTACATTTTATTGATTTCTATATCTAAAATGGTTCGTAAATTACAGCCATCGGTAGGCTGCTATGCGAGAGAGTGATGTAGCACCATCCAAGGTGGTCGTTGCACACATGTGCGGAAGGAAGGGAAACGATCTGTCCCCGCCAAGATGATAGGTGAAATGATCTTGTAAGGAATGACAGAGTATGAAACTTGTCCCTGCCAGGATGCCAGCCGAAGGAATCTCGTTGGATTGACAGAATGTGAAGTGTGCACTTTCGGTAGGAAGGAATAATCAAGTGATTGGTCCCTGCCAGGTAAAAGGATCACCTAAGAAATATGATAATGCCCTGTTGGGGAAATGATCAGAGATGAGACTGGGCTCCCACCAAGATATCAGGCTGTTATGTGATGGTGATTGTTTTTTTTGTCTGGTGGGTTTGTAGGCCGATGCAAGCATTCGGCTCCGTGTTAGGGTGCCAGGTGGATGGATTCCAAAAAAAATTAGACTCGACACCCTCCAAATGAAAGGATCCCAGAAAGAGACGAGAAGGCATATGATAAAACTAAGGTGGAATTACATAGCATGAGACTTCGAACCTCCAATCCCTGCCAGGATGTCAGGTGAACGGGATGAAAAAAACCTGCGGGTATGCTAGCCCATGTCTGCAGCCAGCAGTAGGTTGGTGGTAATTGACTTGAGATATTAGCATATTCCCATTGGCATCATTAGCATAGGTGATTCCAGAAGGAATGTGAGGAGTATTAGAAAATCATGCTGGTTAGCGATTCAAAGTTTATTGTCTGGTGAGTGCATAGGCCCATGAGAGTATTTATGTTATTAATTATCTTCGCTATGCAATTCTGTCGAGTGCTTCATTAGCTTAGGTGAGTCAGGTAGGAAAAACCGCGATGACAAGTTTCTTGTCTGATGAGTGCGTAGGCCCATGGGAGAATTTACCTTATTTCTTCTATTAACCGTACAATGTCTGTCTAGGATGTCATTGGCTTAGGTGGATCTAGAAAGGCTATCTTCATGATATTTGGTATTGGAGCTTTTAGCAAATGTCTTCCTGCAATACTTGTGCTCACTTTTCGGTGAACGGCAAAAATACCTTTTCACATATTTTTATGACTATGTGGCTTATAACTGCAGGTAATCACGGCATCACAGTTATCACAGTGGTACGTATTGTATAATGGGCTCAATAAGCAATGGGTACTTTCATGTTGATGTACATTACCACTTTGACTAAACATATTGTCACAATGGTTGCATTAATACCGTAATGCTTGCAGTAACTCTTCAGGGCTCCTTGCTGTTAACAGTTAATTGTCTAAGTGCATATGCCATGCTAGTACATACTTTATTTCTTCTCGTAGTCGCGCAATGCTGTAGAGTGCATAGGTCGATATGTGTATGTATATACAATATTTCATCTCGTAACACATATTATGCAATGGTGGTTGTGTGGTCAATGTGTCGGACTGGTAATCCAAGGGTAGCCGGAGCAATCCCGCATGTACCCTTTATTTTTTACCCTTGTTGTTGTATCTCTAATGGATCGGAAATTACGACAAAGTACGCTTATATGTGCACTTAGGTCACACTTGGTCATACTTAGGTCATACAACAATTTTGCTGTCTGGGGTGATGTATATGTTATGAAATTTGGTAGTTGTATCTCAAATGGTTCAGAAATTACAGCCAACTATTTATATGTACGCTTAGGAAATACTTGACCCATTGCTCCTTTTCGCTGTCTGATGTGATAGCTACTTTATGATTTTGGTAGTTGTATCTCAAATGATTCGGAAATTATAGCCAACTGTGCTGAGATATGTGCTTAGTGCATACTTGACCCCTCGATCCTTTTTTTTTTTTTGTCTGGGGGTGATACCTACTTTATGATTTTGGTAGTTGTATCTCAAATAGTTATGAAATTTTAGCCCACTATGCTTATACGTGCGCTTAGGTCATACTTGATCTGAGGCTGTCATGGAGCCTCGGAAAGTCTTCCCTTCAATGCGAAATGTGTGTGTGGGAAGTGCGCACTTTCGGTAGGAAGTAAAATTATAATAATATATTTTGGGAGCACCCAGATAAAACCGACCGGAATGCAAGAGCGTAAATTGATGTGATGGCATCTCTCCTAATTGAGTTAAATGCCACATTGTAGAGTCATTGGTGGTAATTGACCAGAATGCAAGAGCATTACGATGATGGTCGTTGGAAGAGGGAAATTTTGCCAGGTTTGTGGGAAGTATTGGTGGTTTTGTCGTTTTTGCATGAAAAAGGGACATCTTCAAGGGAAACAAGGGAAATTTCCCGCTCAGCGACGTCAGATAAGCTAACGGTCGTGGTGCCCTGGCACCCTTGTGCTGGAACCACCTTTTTTCTACTATCGTGATCTCGTTCTCTGTGCTATCGCTCTTTTGCGCTCTCTCTCACGAGAGCGAGAGCACGAGAGTGTGCTGTGTGGCCGTGTTGAGACATGGCCTATGGCGTACTGGAAAGAAGGTGGCACCAGATTGCTGTCACTGTCAGCCACCACATCATCACAGCCAGCAGTTCTCAGTGAGCTACCAGGAAACGTAAAGTTCCAGCAGCACACACTTTCCGGGAAACGTTGAAGTTTTAACACCACTTACTTTTATTACTGTTACTACGAACACCTACTTGGAAGTAGACGGCTTCGCTACTGCTGGCTTAAGTTAGACAACTCGTAATACCAACATAAATGCAAATATTCGAAGAATACCCTGATTTATTGCATTTTATAGGTGTTTCTGATTCACCGGTTTTTTTGGCGAAATTCTGTCGTGAACTGTTTGTGCACACAAATGCAACACTTTCGTAATTTGGTATTTATTATCTTAAGAAAAACATGCAAATAAACGACAAAAGACTGGTTTACGTAGTTTCGTATTTTCTACCTTGTATCTAAAGAAACACACAAATACAAATAACCAAACGTTGCTTTTTATATTCACTGAAATAAACGTGAACACTTGAGATATCTTGTCTGACTATGCAGCCTGTGAGTGCGCCATATAAACACGCCGCTACAACTACGTTGCAGTCACATCACCTGCACTCTACGTGTCCGCTCTACAACCGGCAAAAGTCTCATGCAAGAAAATTACATAAAAGGACTTAATACTGTAATGAATAAAGAAGACGTCTTCTTACCTTACTGTTGAACACGAGTGTTTACAATTGCATGTATACTACGTATTTGACAGTCTATGGGACTGCAAATACACTCCGTGCACCTGCATAATAGACTCCAGGAGGCCAAATTAAACCGCATATGCTGTTCTGCCTGGAATCTCGTGTTGCCAGTATTTCTTTATCGTGTAATGTGTATGGACCCATGTTTTGTCCGTATACACTACAGGTTTGTTAGATCCGTTTGCATTATGCCGCAGTGTACGTAGATAAGCCTGCACGCCATTCGACAATGTCACTTCGCTCCGTTAACATGTGTCAAAAACTTTACATTTTAAAAATTTAAATCCCATGGATTTAATCATTCTCCAAAATGTATATTTCTTCCCGGAAAGGTGATACGGTGGCTGAGCGGTTACCCTGCTCGCCTCCCACCAAGGTGATCCGGGTTCAATCCCCGGCCGGGTCACTGCGGAAATCGTGCCGGACGATGCCATTGGTTGGCGGGTTTTCTCGGGGATCTCCCGTTTCCCCCGACCTTTCATTCCGGCGCTGCTCATTACTCACCTTAGTTACCCTTATCGGCTCTCAAGACCTCGTTGTTAAGAGCCGCCAAAATCTCTCCACTCCTCTCTTCCCGGAAAACGGTATATTTTCTTTCCCGTAGAGTGGGCATTTCTTTACGCGCTTCATAATATTCCAAGAACGTACGGCGCACGACATTTTTATCGAATTCGTTAAGTTCTGTCTTATTTTGCCGTGGACGACGTTTATCTGGGGTGGAAATGGCAGTTCCGTCATTATCGGCTTTCTCACAGCGTCTGGCTATGTTACGCACTGTCTTTTCACTTACACCTACTACTTTGTCTAACAGGATACTGAGATCTCGTTTTTGGTCTTCTTTACAAAATTATAAAACATTGTAAATAATCTTTCTACTTTGTGACCGGTTCACTTCCCATGATTGCTTTTGTACGTAGGCTCCGATTACTTGTCAACACACATTTCGTTCTGTTACGTAACGATAACACTCGTAATAACACTAACTTTACATATGGAATAACAGCAGTGATCAATGCTCACGGCGATTTTTATTAGACCCACACAACACTCTGGTACAAAGACCGCGGCTCACAGGTGTCCTTGCGTAGTGGTGCAGACTGTACACTGCTATATGCTGGATGCGACTGCATCATGCCAACACTGTAGTTGCCCAAACTGCCACTGGTAATTACTTATTAGAAAGGTAGTACGTGATATATTTTCACGGACATTAAAAAATGCAAGTGGAAAAATAAGCAGCCCGTCGCAACGCAAGCAACGTCAATGGCTTCTTCGAGCAGACTGTTCGCTCTCGGTGTGCTGTAATTCGCCGCCGCCCCGCCGCAAGGCGCTGTTGTAGAACGGTAGGCGCCTGGCAGCGTGTGGCTTAATGTTAACGAGTGTTTGAATGGTTTGCCAGGTGTTTTGTGATTCTTGTATTTTCTAGTTTTGTATTGTCTTGTAGCGCATATTGTAAAAAGTACAAATATACAGTGATATTTGAACAACCTCCTACGTGTGTCATTGCAGTTCAGAGCACTTTCTACTGCTGCTATAGCATGTTCACGGTAAAGTGAGCACTTTTTAAGGCCCTTGTAAATTTTTATTTTCATCCAATTTCCATCTTCCTGCTGCTTTTTAATATAAACATTGCAATGCGATCAATAAACACAGTGTATATATTTCACCACCATCAAAATGCAATACCTGAGGCTGCAATAATATATATTTAGTAGTGGTTAATGACTGTTGGGAGGGCCTTAAAAAATGCTCACTTTACTGTGAACAGCGTATAAGAATGTTCTCTGTTGCTTAACGTCTGACTTTGATCTTGCTTACTGTGGCTGACCTTGTGTTGTCCTACGACGTATGCCGTATAAGGGCCACAACGCATAACCAACTCAGTTTGAGATAAGAAAACAATGTCTTACTTTTTACAGTTTTTTAAATAAAAATTTTTATATAACACTGTGGTTATAGACAAAAGAGGAACTGTTATATTTCAAATAATTTCTTGGGTCTTGGTGAAAAGATATTTAAAATATATCTGCGTGAGAAATTGTATTTTTTGTTGTTTTTAGTGCCCTTCTGAATTTTGTCCCAAACTTCTGCGATACTGTGTTCACTCCCAATCGGGGAAAGATAATCTGGGTATCCATAATACGATTTTCTGATTGATTTGTGAAGTACCTATCTACTGTTTTCATAATGTTTGTTGAAGCTTTTTTTTTATTCGTAATATGATTTTCTGATTAATTTGTGAAATATCTAGCATCTCTTAAATCGTAAGGAAGGAAATCAAGAGATATAATGGAACTAGAATTTCTAATTCAAGCACAAAGTAACTAAAATGGACGTTAAAAGCATTATGTATGATAGTCTATATAACAAAAACAATACATTCGAAAAGAGAATGTTTTAGAAATTATAGACGTGATCATGAGAAAGAGAAAAATCTTTCTACATGTTCACCATTTCGAACACTAGCCATCACGGCTAATGGCCGGTTGCACCATCGTGGTTCAAAACTCGATCCGAGATCGGAACTAAGATCGACACAGAAAACTGTTGCACCATTCGAGTTCAGAACTGGGCTGGAGATCGAGATGAATTTCATTTCGAACCGCCGGGATTGGCGTTTCGAAATCTCGATCCGAAATCAGCAGCCATCGTTGACAAATGTTAAAAAATACGGCGGCAGATAGCACTACGTTCGATTCTTTCTTGAAATTAAAACAACATTATACGCACTTGAATATTATTCAGTAAAATTCATACAACAATAATTTGCTTAAAACAGATAAAACCTCGCAAACACAGTTCTATCCATAGTGAAAAATACGCCTACTTCCATGATGTCATATATTACGAACCAATAGCAAATATTGTCTCATAATTAATCTCGATCTCTCACTTTGGAACTAAGATGGACGAATCGGATATCCATAATAATAAAATTTCGTTGGTGCAACACTTTTACATTGGAACCAAGATCAAACTGGATCCTGGTTCTGAATTAGGATCATTCGATCTCGGATGGGGGAAAATGTTGGTGCAACCAGCCATAAGTTACTCAGGTTAGGAGCGGCACCACGGGCCGTCTCTTACATGAGGGTCGCCGCTCTTCCACAGAGTTATGGGATGTTCACGCTAAAATGAGCACTTTTGAAGCCCTGCTTGAGATCTACTTGTATACACGTTGTGTATTCTTATACCTTATGTAAAATTAACATTGCTGTGGGCCTCTTCACTTTATTCATCCGTCGGTCAAATGAAACGGGAAAATACTTAATAGAGTAAATACTTAACAAATCTGTTCATTTTTACACTTCGATGCATCAAAAAAATAAAGCAAAAGAACTAAGTTATCATAAATGGTTACCTAACACTTTATAATTGACATTAAGATATGGAACTACTTTCCATCTATAGTTACCAACTTACTGGGCGAATGTCACTCAGTGCGCCCGTTAAAATACATGCATGCACGGGCAGTGACGTTTCTCTAAGGTTCATTTCTAAAGTTCTCACTTTATTGTGAACGGCCTTTAACTCTCAAGTTTACGATAGGTGAAGAAATTCTAGACATTCTTTGTGTAAAATACATGTGCTTGACACAAATTTTGATATATACTTATACATGCCTTGGCTAACATTTCAAGTACATATTGACTTTATTCCGTAAATGTTATTCATATTTTCCAATTATTTTTAACAGCAGACAGTAAAAATACAATTGCATTCGGCATCGGTCGTTCATAACCAAGATGAATTCAATGGGAAAACATTACGAATGTAAATGCGGAAAATATATGTATAGCTGTCATCGAAAGAACATTTTTTTTTTTTGCTTAAGGAAATGTGTAGGAATACTATAAAAATGACATTTTTTACCATTTCACTATTATATTTTTCGATTATAGTTTGATATTTAAACTAAACAATTGTGTAATCGTGCGTCTTGCTAAATCCAATTTACAACAGAATATTCAACAATGTAGGACTACATTTCGTTATAACTCCTATCTCTGGTCCAGTGTGCAAGTAACCATGTTTATTCTTCACTTAGTGTATAACACAATACAACTCCGAAGATTTTACATAACTGGATTTATTTTATGAAAATCGCAATTATCGCTTTTACTTAAATACTAAACGGAAAAATACTGTACACATCGCGTCGCGCTTCCAAACCGATTAGAATTAACTTTAGCCACGGCCTGTGGTAAGTGACTTACTTGCCCCAGTAGTCCCCTGGAGTGACTTTCACACATGAGAGACCAATATTCCATCTCGCTAGGTAGAGGGCGGGTGAAGATCGAGTCAACATTGCGCTCGTTACATTAGCGTTACTGTAACTCTGTGTCGGCATTATTTAAGGTTGAAGTAAAGCAACTGCCTTTGGAGCACTGCACCCAACTGTACAACGTGAAAAGCTCATAAAAAATGAATACAGACACTATGAAAATTGTCAGAAAAGTGTATTTATGCCGGATATGAAATAAGAATGTATATATTTTGCAACATAATAAAATGCTATACTAAAATATACTAGTTTAATGTAAAAAATTAATCGATCGATAGAGTCCGCATTTTTAACCAAATTTGAGCGCATTTCCGTTTTCGGTTCTTCGGAAAGCAGAATTTACAAGAAAACCTTCTTCAAGAAAGATCGTTATAATATCAACTGTGATCATGCGTAATAAAATTATAGTAATAATGTATCGTATGATTTTTTAATTAACTCTATTTACGTCACTTTCAGCCGTAAATTTTGCGACAGCTGAACGCACATTAAATTAATCATAACAAATATTTCCTACAGTATTATTACAATTTTTTTTTAACATATAATTATGGTAGTTCGCAACATTATGACGATATACTATGACGAATATATTCATACAAATTCTGCTTTCTGAAGCACCCAGAATGGAAATATGCTTAAATTGGTTAAAAAATACAGACTATTTTAATCGATTATTTTTTATATATTTAAAAGTATATTTTAGTAAAATATTTTATAATGTCGCAAAATATATACATACTTCTTTCATATACAGCATAAATCGCAGTTTTCTGAGAATTTTTGCTGTCTCTGTACTACTTTTTTATGCGTTCTTCATACTGTATAGTCGGGTGCAGTGCTCCAAAGGCAGTTGCTTTAATTCAACCTTAAGGAAGGCACGTCTTTGATAAGTTGTAATTCAATAATATCATTCACGATCGTTCCAGTTGCAAAACTAGGTATGTACATGACAACGAACTGTTCAGGAAATGACCAAAACATGTACTACTTTCTGGTTAAGGTTTAGGATGCTGGTAGTTTGGAGGTATATGTATCTGATGGCCAGACAATTTTATAAAAATTGTACACATATTGTGCGTGTCTTGCCAGAGTTATTGCGTAAATAAGATTTCACTCACCGAGATTTGCATATAAAATTAGTTATAAACGAGTATTGCATTTGTAATATGTTATTAAGAGTTTTTCTTGTTCAAATTCCCGAAACCTATGCAACCAGAAACAAGATGACTGACATATACCGTACTAATTCTGAAATAATTATGTGCCCCAGAATGTTCATTATATTTAATTGAAAACTATTTGAAATTTGACGAGAAATATAAGGTAAAAATTAACCATTACTATTTAATACGTAGTAAATATCAGCTGCTATAGCTAGTGTCAAAGAGAGATAACTTCCCAGTCCACAGTCTGTCAAATATAATTACCTACGTAGAATACATACACAAACAAAAAATTGAATTTTCAAAATATCCAAACATTGTTGAAAACAACCGAAGATAATTAAAACGGCATTTTATTGTTAATATCTCAACAGGCACAAGAAACATATATGCAATATATAAGTGATATGTAAAGTTATGCCGCTGTTTCAACAAGCATTTACGAATTATTCTGCAGGTATACTTTGCTGTGGACGTAACCGGATTTGAAACGCTGTGAAAGTGATAACTACACGTGGTTTTGCTTTTGTAATGACAGTTATGCTTCTGTACTGAGAATTTGGTGTCAATTTACCATAGGATAAAGGGTTCTTAAGCATGATTTATTAAACTATCCCATAGAGGCCCATGTATAGAACAAGTTGAAAGCGATAACCAATATGTTTTCCCCCGAAAATAGATTTACCGAGATTTGCAACTGCATGACTCATATGTCGTGTTTGAGATCTGAAAAATGTTTATCGTGAACCTGTGTAGATTTGCAATCAAGCTTACATATGACCAGTTTATATTCTATGAAAATATTTTTATCTAGCATGTGCCAATAATAACCTTTCCTCTCACGTAAATTGACACCAATACTATAATCAATTCCCATATTTTCCAATTCGTTAATTTTACTATAATTTAAACAGAACAAACGAAAGTATTACTTTCAATTTGTCTTACAAACGCAGCATAAAACTTGAAAATAAATCCAACGGGAAGATGGAACGAATAAAATTAGTACGGAAAACAAAACAAAAGAATCGTTTCTTGTATCTGATACGTAACATTTACGTTATGTCGAAGTTAGAGTTAATTTCTCGCATGAAAATTTACCCGTGTCATTGTGAACGGCCCTACGTACAAAACCGGCAGCGCGAACTTCAAATGGGTATCAAAGTTAAACGAAAATCCTTCCCATTGCGTCAATCTCAAAAATATCTTTCTCAAACACAAAATATTTTAATGCGACTTTCTGAAAAAAAATATGCTATATAAATTTTATAAACATATTTATTCATATATTTTTTGTTATACGTACGCAAATTTCGATATTACATTTAATATTCAGCAAAACAATTGGCAAGGTGTCTTAACATTGCAACATCTGTTAAGAGGACTTCGAAGCTGCGCGTCCAATGTCAAGAAGTAATGAGCGATACGGGCGACACTAACACGCACACCTAGAGCCTCATCGCTCATACGCCGCATGGCGTGCAGTGTTTCCGTCCTTACGCTTTACTGTGTGTAAAACTAGATCTGTAACTGTGGGGTTTTATTACGCGCGATCAAAGTACACAGATCAAACTACCTGCGTATAATCGTACTTTTCTCTTACCGCTTAAAGAAATTTCATAGGCAAGCTTAAAAAATGCGATTTTTGACCACTTTAACAATTTTTTCCCCCAATAATACACTTAATACGATTAAAGTAAAAAGAAAACGACATAGACAATACTTTTTTTTTTTATCCTTTCTGGCAAAACTTCGTATTTCCAGAACATTTATTTACCGAGACACGCGTTTACGCGCAAACAACGATTTCACAGAAAACGTTTCAGTAGGCTACATAGGACACTTAAAAGAGATTTCACATAGAAACTTTTTGTTTAGAAAAGCTATCTTTAAAGTTGACGCGATGAGAAGGAATTTTGTTTAACACTGATTGCCCGTTAGAAGTAGGAGGCTGCGGCCTTATAGGCTGTAACGATAGTGTGAGCACTTTTGAGGCGCTAGTTACTTTTTCCTGTCAGCCATTTTTTAGCCTTTATCCCTCTTTAAGAATAATTACAGCCATTTAAGTAATAAACACAATGTATATGTTCGACCGCACTCGGACGTTAACGTCTAAGACTAAAGTAAAATATATTTATAGGCTGTTCACGGTAAAATGAGCACTTTTGGAAGCCCTACTTAGGATCTACTTGCATGTACGTTGTGTATTCTTACACCTTACGTAAGGTTAACATTTTCATGGGCCTCATCACTTTAATAATGCGTCGGTCAAGTGAAACTGAAATGATTACAAGAGTAAATATTTTACAAATCTGCTAATTTTTACACTTCGATGCATTAAAAAAAACAGAAAGCGAATGAAACAATTTAAATTATCAGAAATGGTTACCTAACACTTTTTATTCGACGATAAGATACGGAGCTACTTCCCATTCATCGTTACCAACTTTACCGGGCGCATGTCACTCAGGGCACCCGTTAAAATATATACAGCTATGACTAGTGACTTTTTTTAAGGTTGACTTCATAAGTGCTCACTTGATCGTGCACAGCCTTTAGTATAACTGCAGGGCAAAGAGAAGGCAGGCTAGGAGGGAGCTGCATGTAGAGTAGTGTGTGGCTCGGGCTCAAACAGGTGGTATAGGGACGAGTACGGTGACGTCAGAGGGAAGGGAAGCTCGGCCTGCGCACGGGGCGCCTCCCGTGGCGTGGCGCCGCAATGCGACAGCCAGGGCGGGGCGTGGCGCGCAACCTCGCCTCACGCACCGCACTGCACTGAGCTGAGCACCCACTTGTAGCTCATGTAGGCCCTGTATCACGCGTGGCCTGCCTGTCGGTCAGTAATATACAGAATGTTCGCTATACGCCCACGATATTGCTCCGCATCGTGCAAACAAAGACTAACCAAATCTTACGCTCGGTTGCACCAACATATTCCCCGATCCGAGATCGAATGATCCTAGATCCGAACCAAGATCCAGTTTGAGCTTGGTTCCAATGTAAAAGTGTTGCACCGACGAAACTTCATGATTCTGGATCTTCAATTCGTCGATCCTGGCTCCAAAGTGAGATCGAGATTAAGTATGAGACTAATTTTGCTATTGGTTTGTAATATATGATGCCATGGAAGTAGGCGTATTTTTCACTATAGATAGAACTATTTGTGAAATGTTTTAAAGGTTTTAAGTGAATTATTGTTGTACGAATTTTACTGAATAATATTCACGTCCGTATAATATTGTTTTAATTTCCCAAGGAAACATTCGATCGCAATTCTATCTGTTGGCACATTTTCCAACTACATTTGTCGACGATGGCTACTGATCTCGGATCGAGATTTCAAACCGCCAATTTCGGCGGTTCGAAATGAACTTCATCTCGATGTCCAGTCCAACTTTGATCTCAAATGGTACAACAGTTTTCTGTGTCGACCTTAGATCTGATCTCGGATTGAGTTTCGAAACACTATGGTGCAACTGGGCATTAGAAAATTACACGGAAGGGACAACTCGTGCGCACTCACTGTAATATTATTTTACATAAGAATTATTTGTTGATAAGAGTAGTAGGGTTATGTTCCTTCGGGAACAATGTCTGGTGGCAGTGGATCGATGGATCTGCCGCCATCTTAGAATATTTCCGTTTTCCCCTCAAAATCGGACTTTTCAATCGAAATTTCCCTTTTTCCTCGAAATTTCCTTTTTTCTTTCTTTTTTTTTTTTTACCTAAACATATCCCGATTTTTCCCTCAAAATAATCCATGCCCTAGAATTGCAAAAACCAGCCACAGAGCCGCAATCTTCAACTAAATTGTGGTGACTTTGGGAGGGAGGGCGGCTCGTTATTACTTCTAGCTCACCCCTTATTAGGCTCCTAACCGCCACGAAAAGCGCAGACCACACACTTCCCACATCCCCATCAAGAAAAATCAAGAAATAGAAAAATCATTTTTTTAAATGTTTTATAATTTAAAAATTTAAAAGGCATAAGTATTGAGAGTTGTCTATAACCGCACTGGTATTTTCAAGACAAATACGACCGTGATGTCATATCGAGTATGTAACCCAATGTCAGGGCCGTCATTTTGTATTTAGGAGGTATGCCCCTATCCACTGTGCAGTCACTTTCCCCACATCACTTTCATGGTTCAGTCAGCTGGCTGACTGTCAGATCAATCATAAAATCATCAGACATTATTAAACCGATGCTTTTATAAATGATTAGTATAACTTTATTTACATTTATTTTATTTATCATATAATATGCTTAGCTAATTAAAAAGAAAAATACAGTAAATGTATCGAAAATACATTTTTAATTGAAAATGGCTTTATAAAATTTAAACGATATAAATTTCACACTTTACAATGAGAGCTGGTAAAATTTAAATGGAGAAAAAATTCTCGTGGAGGAATGTGGATTCGAACCGATTATCTCTCAAACAGAATTCGGGTACTCTAACCACTTTTTTTCTTTAACCTTCATTTGACGTTGTTGTGACATTTTTTGACGTTGACGAAGCTCTAGTGAGACCGGCTTGTTGACGAATTCCCAGTGTGACAATCGAGCTGAGCATCTGCCACGTCAGAGGCACCAGGGCGCGAGCCCGCGACCCTCCGACTACAAGTCGGCCACCCTACCCCTGAGCTACGAGGGCAGGGCTGAACTACAGAAATGACCACATGCGCAGTTATGCTTAAATGTTGTATAGTAGCCATCCAAACGACGAAGCGGTAATTCCCTCGTACAGAGTCATTAATGTATTAAACATTTATATATATATATATATATATATATATATATATATATATATATATATATATAATATTCAATGCATGTATGGCTCATGACCGCAGTTATTTGAGAGCTATTTCAGTTTAAATGAATCGTATTTACAATTTTCAAATCTTTTTCAAGAATTCATATTAAAGAACTTTTGTTATTTTCAGCAGGGGTCTGAATTATGTATGCCTATGTTCACATTGATAGTTTTCATATTTTATTTCTAAATAACTGCGTAGCAGATGACATATTTTCGCAAGTGAATATGTACACGGTTATGCGATTATAATATACAAACTCTTAGGAGGCAGACTTGTTAAATTCAGTTTACAAATATCATTTATAGCTCCTGGAATGAATGTTTAAGCATTTTACAACCATGGTGATTAGCCTATATATTTGCTTCATAATTATGTTTTCAACGTAAACAGTTTTAAGATTGGTTACGATATAGGGTTGATAAGAAAAAAATATATTTTTTCGTTTTAAAATTTATTAAATCTACTACAAAAACGATCCAAAATATTCTCATGTTGCTTACACGAGCTGAGATAAAATGTCTTTCACGACTGCCACTGTCAAACTAAGCTGGAACTTAGCTACTTATATATGTGCAAGCTGGCACCATGACAGTATATGTTCTGCCCACCATAACTCAAGTTTAAAAAGAAACTATAGAATACAGGCCAGCCGAAACACAAAGCTCCCCCCCCCCCCAAAAAAAAAACCAAACATATCATAAACCTACCAAATACCAGAAAGAAACATAACGCAACCTTCCGCAGTCTAGATAAAAATTATAGTTATCCTAAGCACACATTTGTCCTACATGCCTAGCATTATTTTAGCCACTTAGAGAAAATTTGACATTTCAAGACATCAGAAACATAGCCTACTTCATTCAGATTGCGTCCAGTCAGCACTTCGAGTATTCGAGTAACATTCGCCTTACACTTACAAATGAACGGTCGGAACAAGCAGAATTTTATTTAAAATCCAATTTAATTACAATTTGCTTTAGTTATAGTTCGGAGTGTGATAACGCAGTAGGCCTACTACATTATAATATTCAATTTGAAATTTGCTGAGTCAGCCCTGAAACATTGCAAAATGTATGCCTAGACATTTAGGCGCCAAAATACAAATGTGCGTAACCTATACATTAATTATCTTAACGTCGGTCTACGTATTAAAGTAACAAGTTGGCAAAAACTGCCGTTTTAAAACAGTTTGTTATTACAGCAACAAGTAGTCGCATTTCACATATTTAAAAAAATTACAAAAAATCGTGTTCTGGAGTTTTGATCTTGAATCGTAAAGACGTTTGGGTTACAAAGTTATTTAACTTTACCACTCGAATAAACGTTTATTAAAGCAAAACTACAAAGGCAATAATATCTTGTTGAATAAACATTTTCGATGAAGTATTCGTACCTTTATGTTCTTGTAAAAATACACTATTCTTAAAATTGTCTGGTTTATGCCATGCATAATTTTTATGGACAGACCATTGTGATGCATGTTTGTAGTAATTTTAACGAAGCATTTCATGGTTATTATTAAATTCTTACTTGTGTACATAGAATGTTTCCAAAATTGCATATTAATACTTTGGGAAAACATGCCTCACTTCTGGAGAAGAAAAAACCTTGTACGTATGAACATAGGTTTACAAACGCTTCGTTTATTACTGCAGCTCGTAAAACATAAATGACAGTGTATGGACCTCATCTCCATACGACGACACGTGTCGTCCCGACCTTTTAATTGGCTGCAGCGTGTTGTCTGCTGTAGCATCGAGGTGGAATCTACGAGAGCCGTGTGCGCAGCGGTCCGATGCGTCCAATAAGCTGGCTTTCCACTGGTGCGTGTCCCACGAACAAGGTGCTCGTGTGTCCCCCGAGACGACGTCTGCCTTCTCACTAGCAGGCCTGTTTACGAGCTAAGCTGTCGAGGGAGGAACTTCGCGCTCGTGGCTGCTCGCTCACTGTGAACTGCCCACGACGAGGACCAGCGAAAGCGAGGTGCATCTGCGAGTGCGATGTGACCATGGCAGCTAGGGTGCGGCGACTATCCGCAACTCGTCGTGTCCCCCGGTGGCTGGATAGAGGATCCCGAGGCTCTGGAGTGGTTGGGAATGTTCCAATACCAGCCCGTGAACCGACTGGCCGGTGCGAGAGCGCCGTCGTCGTGGACGTCGGGAACCTGGGCAGCTCAGTACGAGATGGCGAAGCGCATCTGCTGGAGTTGGCACAACGATCAAGACGGGGAGGGAGATCTCGAGGTGCTGAAAAATGCGAAGTGTAGCGATCCTCACTGCCGGATTCTGCGGGCTGACGACTGCGGGTGCGTGATGAATGGATTGAAATGCATCGGACCTTGGAAGCACCCAGGCGTCAGCCTTCACTCCTGGGTCAGCGGATTCGCCACAACCACTGATAGGCCCCGGATGTCTCGCGTTTCCCAGACCGACGGGGTATTTTGTAGGAAGGGGAGGGGGTGGCTCCTCGAAGAACTCTCCCCACCTTCAGCCATGGGGTGGAGATCCTGGCTTAGGCGCGGAAAGGCGAAGATGGAGTCGGTGTCATGACTGAGCTGTCCAGTTTTCCGACGCACTCGACGAGAAGCAGGGGGGGGGGGGGGGCTGCATCCTTAGTTACGGTCAGTACTTCAGTGGTGGTTCGCCTACACGGCAGTACTGACAGTAGTTCAACTTAAAGGGCGCCTGCATCCACACGATGACTGGCATCGGCGCGGGGGTTGTTCTGTCCCCCGCAAAACACACCAGTTGCGATCTCATTTTATTTCACTCCGCACCAAACCAACAGAAGTCTTTCTTCCCGAACTAACAAATAACCTACTTTATCCAGCCCTAATCCACTTAAAAGGGATTATTTTATCCTCCGCGACTATCGCATAGATTTTTCACTGCCCTCTCCGCTTTGCCTGGTTTGCTATGCTCTTCCATCTAGACCCTTCTTCTTTCGGGGTGTGCACATGGCTACAATTGCGGCCATGTCACTATAACCCTGCTTAGCCGCGATGCATGGGACCATTATAATAATTAAACCCAACCTAAGGCGTAAAGGGCTTGTCCTGAGACGCATCCCATTCTCCAACCGTGTAAGCTACTAACATGCATGCCGAAGAGCACACAGAACTGTGAAGGTGTTTACGCTGGCGTAGCGGGATATGGGGGCTCGCTAGAAAAAAAAAAGAAAAAGAAATCAGGCCTGTTCCACTGTAGTTCAGAGTACGCATGACCCGCTTCCTTGCGGGGGCCCGCTCATGCTCATGGTGAAGGAGGGGTTCTAAAGGCTGTTAAAGTGAGCACTTTTGAAATCAACCTTAGAAAATCGTCACTACTCCTACTTACATATGTTTTAAAGGTCGCACTGAGTGGCATGCACCTAGTAAAGTTGGTAACGATGGCTGGTAAGTAGTTCCATATCTTAAAGTTGAATAAAAGTGTTAGGCAACCATTTCTGATAACTTAAATGATTTATTTTGCTTTCTGTGATTTTAATGCATCGACGTGTAAAAATGAGCTGATTTCTAAAATATTTACTTTTCTAATAATTTCACAGTTTCATTTGACCGATGCATGAATAAAGTGATAAGGCCCATAACAATGATACATTTTCATGCGGTGGAGCATACACAACGTGCATACAAATATATATCAAGCAGGACTTTCAAAAGTGCTCATTTTACCGTGAACAGCCTATACCTGAGAGATGCACAGAAGGCATTTACACTGTGCGTGGCTCCTAGCCGAGCAGATACTGCAGTGCAGACGTGTATCCTAGTCAGTCGACATGGATCGGGAGGCAGAAGTATGCACTACCATTACACCAGCTTATGTTGTTTTAGTAGCTGAAACTCGACGTAATTGACTCAAAAGTGCCGACAAATTAAAATTCCTAAACCTGTTCCATGTAGATGTACGTTGCATAAGTTGCTTTACCGTTGTTAGTTACAATCCAGAAGCTCTATCAAATATGTAGCACCAACTTTGACAATCAAGTTAGTTAGTAACACTCAGTATAAGTTTTACAAAAAGCATGTACACAAATAGTTCGTATAAGATAGAACATTACTATTCCCGCCTAAGGTTACTTTAGGAGAAAAAACTTTTCTCTATAAAATCCCAAAGCTTGTACCAACACGCATGTCACTTCCAAATATTTATCATGTATTACCTAGTTGATGACAACTTATATCATTAAATGTGTTTACTTCAAATTATAAAATTATATTTCTTATCTCTAGGCTATTTAACGGAATTCTAGGAATCTGTATTTTCCCACAGCTGTACGCGTATAATAAAATTAAAAACAAATCATGGAACTTTTGTGTGTTAATAATATTCTTAAGCCCATTTAACACTATCAAGTGTGTTATTAAATTCAGTCAGTTAAATACAAGTTATTTAATACTCATGCAGTTCAATTGATTTAATTTAATAGAATAGAATACTTCAGAATTTTGAAAAGCTTTTCACACATTTAGTTGTATTCAATAAATATTAAAGTTAAAACTTACACTTTTTTTTTTTTTTTTTTTTTTTTTTTTTTTTTTTTTTTTTTTTTCAAAAATAATATTTTAGATAAAAAATATCTAATTGTTTAGATTTTTTTCCAAACCATTACAAACCATGCATTACACAAACATTACTTGTCGAAATCGATATAAACGGTTTTTTCCTAACATGATATATTTACTTTGTATGGAATCACAATATTCAAATACATTTATAGCTTAAATGCTCGTTAATACTATATTATGGCCCAATACTTTATATTTCTACTGTTTAAATGTTAAAACTGAACATAAGCCATAACACCACAAATATAGTGACTTATTGCCAACATACACAGCAACAAACCAAAACTTTGGAATACGTATCTAAATGATAACTAATAGAATATTCATAATATAGATTGCCATCAAATAGCTTATCTATGGAATAGCTCTTCCACACATTTATCTATACCATTAATGTTGACCACACGGTGGTCTGGAGAGTGCTGCATGATAAGCTGCTGTTTCCGCACCATTTACAGCGTGTTCAGGCGTAGACCCACGTTCTGCATTTGGTTTGGCTGACAATGTGTGAACCCAGCCTTCTGTGTAACGGTGTTTTTTACGGATGAGGCGACATTCCAATGGGACCAAATCATTAATTACAATAATCAACACATATGGGACCACGAAAATCCTCGCGCTATCGTACAAACACCGAATCGTCAACAATTCGCAGTCAACGTTTGGGCCGGCACTGTTGGCGACTGTTTATTGGAACCACACTTTCTGACAGGAAGACTACATGGCGAAACACATGAAGCATTGTGCCTAAATAAAATGTTTGTGTATTCTGGATAGGTAGAGGTGGCCCAATACTTTGGCCTTCAGGAGCCCTGATTTGAATCTACTCGACTTTTATTTTTACACGTGTAACTAATGTCTGTGCAGTTCCTAATGTTCTATGGTGCAGTGTCGTGGCGTGTGGGTTCTCCTGCCATGTAACCGAATGATTCGATGCCATTACACAGTAACATGATCCAGCACGCGGGACATACTGTTACCGGCAGACGTCTGGGCACGCGAGTCCCCTCCTACTACCTAGACTGCGGCTTGGCACGGAACGGTATGTAGCTGAGCGACAAGACAGCGGCCCGGCAGTATACGCGCGGACATAAGCCCGTCTCAATTAGGACCATTATTCTGTCGGCCTGACTTTCAATCAAGTTGTTGCAGACAATACACCAATTCGAAAAATTAAAGATTATAAGCTTGCGAACTGGCCTGGCTTTAGGGATTACCTGGACGAAGAGATTAACCTATCAGCTCTTACTAGCACTTCCGACGAATTAGACTCTGCTGTCGAACACGTCACAGAGATAATACAGTCGGGAATTAGTAAGTTTGTCCCGGAAAAAACTCCGCGGATTAGCGCAAATAAACTTCCTGGCCACATCAGGGAGTTGATCTCGCACAAAAATAGGCTTCGCAGGCGCTATTCTCGTATTAGAACAAGTCAAATTAAAGCCCAGATGAACGAACCTAGAGAACAAATTGATTCTGAAAATACTGTCTGGCAGTCTGATTTGTGGAATCATAAATTATCCCAACAATGCACTCAAAATAACAATCTGTGGCGCATGACTAAAGCGTTTACTAAGAAGCCCGATCCAATCTTGCGTCTTCAAGGCAACGCAGGCGTGGCTTATACGTCCCAGCAGAAGGCTGGGGCTTTGGACAATCAGTTAGAGCTAACTTTCTAACCCAATGCTTTTCCAGCAGATCTCGCATTTGTGGCTCAGGTTTATAGGGACCCCCGAGTGCGCCGTCAGCAGACTACAGTGGGTCAAACATATTAATAAACGTATGAAGCCCCGCAAAGCACTCGGGTTAACTCCCTGCAAGCTATAGTTCTCAAGCAGCTGCCTGACAGCATGTTTGAGGCTTTAGCAGAGTGCATAAATGCAAGTTTTAATCTTGCTTATTATCCCACTTCTTGGAAATGTGCCACTGTAATCGTTTTTCTTAAACCGGGCAAAGGCCCGACCCAATTACAGAACTATCTCTCTATCAGTCTGCTCAGCTCGATCTCTAAGATTCGCGAACGAGTCCTGTTGCACAGCCTAAATAATCATATTCGCGAATCTAATTTATTTCCTAACGAGTAATTTGGCGTCAGGAAAATCATTCAACAGTCCACCAACTGGTTAGGCTCTTGGGACATATCACCACCACTTTTTATTGGAAAAATTACACGGTTGCGGTATATATAGACGTAGAAAAGGACTTTGATAAGGCTTCCACGCAGGACTCATTTTCAAGCTATATCGAACTAACTTCCCAGATTGTTATATCGAACTTTTAGAATTATATTTAGATAAACGCTCTTTCTCTGTCTCTTTAGAAGGAGCTATGTCAGATAAGCGCCTCATTAGAGCCGGAGTCCCCCAGGGCAGCACTCTAGAGCCAGTCTTATATAGTATCTATACCCACGATATTCCGCGCCCCCCTAACTGGAATATTAATTTAGGTATTCATGCAGATGACACGGTCATCTACACTAGATCCCGCAGAGCTGAAATAGCCATTCAGCGCACCCAGGCACAGCTCGCTGAGCTAGAAACTTATTATTTTCGCCTGTGGAGAATAAAAATAAACGTGGGTAAATGCGAGGCGCTAGTCTTCACGCGCAACCGCAATATTCCTAATCTCCCCCAATTAACTCTCTTTGAAGGGAACACCCCCTATAAAGCCGAGGTTAAATTCCTAGGCCTCACTATGGATAGAAAGCTGACAAGGCAATGCCATGTGAGGGCCAAGCGAAAACTCGCTTATGTCCGCATGCCAGCTCTATATCCTATACTTAACCGCGATTCTATTTTTTCACAGAAAAATGGGATTCATTTATATCAAACTATGATCCAACCCATTCTCACACATGCAGCCCCAGTTTGGGCCTACTGTGCCAATACTCACCTCAAATCATTAGAAGTGGTGCAAAATAAATGCCTTAGATTGGCAGAAAATGCATCCCGCTATGTCCCTATCAGATGCTTGCGCGCAGAACTGAAACAAGAAATGCTGCAAGAAGTCATTCGTAAACAGGCTCAACACTTTTATGACTCAAATGTGGAACATACCAATCCATTTATAAGTGCCTTTAGAGATTATGATATAGAAGAAACCCAACGCTATAAGCGACGTAAATCGCTTCAGTGCGTAGGCCCTCTTAGCCCTGCGCGTAAAACACTGCGATGCCAAGCGTAATAGTGCCTGCGCAGCTTTTCTAGTATATTGCATAAGACTACTCTGAGCAGTCCTGCAGGAACTGCTCAGTCTAGATTAAATTAGTCAATAATTAAAAATATTACTTGTTTTAATTAGACAATAATAAATCTCTCATTCCCAGCCATCTGCATGTAGGTATGGTCCGTTCGCCACTGCCGATTTCTAGGCAGTCTCTGTGCAGTTATAGCTGCAAGTAAATGCATAGACTGTGGCGATAGTGTGCTCTCTGCAGCAGTTGGCAAGAGCTCCCACATACCATTCAATTAATTGCAGTAGAATAGTCTGAGCTGCACCGAAGGAGCAGCTCAGCCTAGATTAATTACTCTTAATTAATTGGTTTAATTTAGGCCTAACCTCTCATCCCAGCCGGCTGCATGTATGTACGGTCCGTTCACCACTGCCGATTCCAAGGAGGTCTCTTATCAGATAACCCGCAAAATCTGAGGAGGGTGTGGTGATAGTGTGCTCAACAGCAGCTGGTGAGAGTCCCTCATCAAGAATAAGAATATCCGCTCCCCTTGGCGAAGCTCAGTGCACTCGTACAGTCTGTCTCATATAGGAGTAGTAGGGAAATGGGAACTTGAGCGCAAGGGCATCAAGCGTAGGAGCGCAGGAGTCGACCGCCGCCATATTGTTACGTCAACCATCCGCTATCTTTATTCCCTCAAAATCTACGAAAATACTCTAAAAATTGCCCTTGTTACATAAAATTTTCCCTTTTTCCCTAAAAAAAATTCCCAATTTTCCAGGAGCAGGCGAGCGGGATTAGCAACTCCAGTCACAGGGATCAGTGACTCAGAGCCACACAGGAAATCGGGATCAGTGAGCCAGGGGTCAGGAGAACAGGACCTAGACCTTTGCCTTGACTCCGGTGACCTCTGACCCCAAAAACCCCCAAAAAAAAGGAAAAATAAAAAAAAAAAAAAAATCACAAAAACTTAAAAAGTCGATAAAAATTGGTGAAACATTTTATTATTAGTATTTTTTATTTAAAAATCGGTTTAAAAATTTAAAAATTGTTTTAAAAAATAAAAAAGTCGTTAGAAATGATTTTTTTTTTAATTTTATTTTAAAAATCTGAAAAAAATCACCGGCGATTTTCCCCTTTTTCCCCTTGAAATTTCCCTTTTTCACTAAAAATTTACAAAAATTTTAATCAAAAAAACTTACATTTCCCAACACCGCCATAAGTCACATTCGTTCCATCCCCAGCAGACAACTGACTCCCTCGCACCCACTCCTCTCACCAATACTCATTCACCATCTTGATTTTTTCGTTCGTCATTTGTTTATATGTTCCTGGAAACCGCCATATTTGTGTATATGTTACTGGAGGCAGCCATATTTGTTTATTTTCGTTCATCATTCGTTTATACATTATTTTAGGCCACCATATTGATAGACATTACTCATCCGCCATATTGGAAACCAATGACCTTGAGCTTAACCTCATGACCTTAAAAACAAAACTTGAGAAAAATACATAAAAGACAACAAGTATAATACATTTTAAGACTACCACCGCCATATTAGATGTAGACTACCACGACCTTGACCCCATGACTTTGAATGATCTTGAAAATCAAAACTCGAGAAAAAATACATAAAAATTGGCATTCATAATACATCAAAGACTACCACCGTCATATTAAATGTGTGTTTTCATCTGATGTAATCGAGTAATTGGGTTTTCTCAGAATGCTCCCTTTTTTTACATATAAATTTTATGGGCAAAATCTAAGCACTTTACTTCTAAAAGAACCGCATTTATATAGAAAAATTGCAGTTGATGTACTGACTCCGCGAGGTAAATGTCGATTTGGAAGCGCTCTCTCGCTATACCACAAAGATGAATTGCGAAAACGAAGGTCTGCCTTTGACCTCAATTAACATAGAACCACGACCTGTACCATCGCTAACTGGTTGTCTCCAGTGCCGATTCTGCGATTGAGTATTCATCTATGATCAAAATGCTCGACGACATGAGAGAACGGCCTGTACGAAGTGACCTTTTCGCACGATGAAGCATCACGACAATGTCCACATGCAGATTTTACAAGATGATACACTGCGGGAAGATAGTCAGATCTACAAGAGTTCGCCTACTGCGAGCTGGCAAGTGATGCCATCAATACCTTCTCCTACATCGATGGGTACCATTTCCGAAGACGTTAATGACGCCACAGTTAATGCTAAAGTCGGAATGAGTGCAGTAAAGTCGGTTTGTGCGGAAAGTATCCTACACTTGCAAGATGTCCGCGTGAAGTCGACGAACTTCAAAATAAACGACCATCAGCTCTAAATACTGATGAACATACAACTCCTGCTACACAGAAAAGTAAACTTGATATTGAGGATGCAGCAGGAAGTGAAGCCGATCATAAAGACAGCATTGATGATAACTATGGAGACAGTAATAGTGTTGAAGACGATGATTATTCCCTCGACGGTCCTGCACATTTCCCCAACGAGTTTCCTTCGACAAGTGATGTGTAGAATGCATAAGACATTGAGTATAATGACGATATGTTTACCGAAGACCACAACAACCTTGTAGACAATTAAATATTTACTTGATAGGCAACAACATGGGGATTACTTGGTCATGAAAGAGGTGGTTTCGATCATAAAAGAACTGAAGGATCGGAGTTATATCAGATGATGTGATGAACTGCTTTCTTCTGAAAATGTAATTACAAAATAATAATAAATTATCATGATAAAATAAATGTTTTTTCCTCAATTTTTTGGTTCGCATCCTTTTATCGCTTATAACTTTAAAGTGGCGCTATGAGCACTCGCTTATAAATGCCAAGTAGTGTATATATAATGATAATAAAGACTTTAGTATAAAAATGTACGGATAGTTGATTGAATACAGAAACATTAATTCTGTCGACATGTAAAAATTTTGGAGACAGTAGGTGTATCTTTTTTCTTACTTTTATGGGTAGATGCACCCGGCAAGTCCATTGATTTCTAGAGACTAAGGAGGATAGGTGAGGATTGAGGAGGATTGGTGAACAGGATTGAGGAGGATTGGTAAGGATTAAGGAAGATTGAGGAGAGTTGGTGAGGAGGAATGGTGGTGGATTGGTGGTGGCATGATGTCTGAGAAGAGCATGAATGATTATCGCCCTAGCTGCCCTCGTACATTCCAAGTCTCCAGGGACCTGGCAGGACAGACATTTAAAATTAAAACTTCTTAAGCCTATAAAAATGCTGATACATACCGTGATTATAACATACCCATGAATTTGGTAGCTATTAGTATGATGGGTCTGGTTTAGTCACGTAAACATACAATGGCAAGGTCAGCTGCATCTAATATGGTGGTAGTGGCCTGTAAGATAATATGTTTCCTGACTTTTATGTACCTTTTATTTAGTTTTGTTTTCAAGGTCATTCAAGGTCAAAGATCAAGGTCATGGCAGTCTGCATCTAATATGGACGTCGTAAACTGTAAAGTAATATGCTTGTTAAGTTTTATGAATTTTCTCCCGTTTCTATTTTAATTGTCATTCAAGGTAATTGGGTCAAGGTTGAGGTAATCTGCATCAAATACGGTGGTGTTAGTCTGCAATGTATTATACTTGTTTAATTGTATCTACTTTATCTCGGGTTTTTTGTATTCAAGGTCATTCAAGATCTTGGGGTCAAGGTCGAGGTAGTCTGCATCTAATATGGTGGTGGCAGTCTTTAATGTATCATGCTTGTTGATTTTTATATATTTTTCTTGAGTTCTTGTTTTTAAGGTAATGGGGTCAAGGTCAAATTTATTGGTTTCCAATATGGCGGATGGGTGATGCCCACCAAGATAGTGGCCTCCAATAATGTATAAACAAATTATGAACGAAAAATAAAACAATATGGCAGCCTCTCGTATCATATAAACAAATATGTCACATTCCAGTAACTTATAAATAAATGAAAAACGAAAAATCAAGATGACGGAATGAGTATATGTGAGGGGAGTGGGTGTGAGGGAGTCAGTCGTCTGCTGGGGATGGAACGAAAGTGACTAATGGCAGTGCTGGGAAAAGTAAAATTTTTAATCAAATTTCTTATAAATTTTGAAGGGAAATTTTTGAGGAGAAAGGGAATTTTCGAAGGAAAAAGGAAAAATGTCTGCCGGGGTTAATGACTAATTAAAATATTTGTAATAAAATTTTATAAAAATAAATTTTAAAATGATTTTTAAATTTTTAAAACGGTTTTTAAATTTTTAAAACTTTTTTTCAAGCATTTATAATAATTTTTTTTTATAAATTTTTAATCGATCTTTTAGAATTTTTTGTGATTTTTTAATTTCAAATTTTTTTTATGTTTTGGTGTTTTGTGGTCAGGGATCACCGGGGTCAAGGTCAAAGATCTAGGCCCTGCTCTCCTGACCCCTGGGTCACTAATCCCGGACACCTCTCTCGCTCGGAGTCGCTGATCCCTGTGACCAGAGTTGCTGATCCCTGAGCCTGGAATCACTGATCCCTCTCGCGTGCTCTGGGAAAAATGAATTTTTTTTTTTGGGAAAAAAGGACATTTTTGGGAAAAAGGGAAATTTTAAGGGTATTTTGTTCAATTTTGAGGGAATAAAGGGAAACAAGATGGCGGATGGGTGACATAACAAGATGGTGGCGATTGGTTCCTCGCACCTATGCCCGATGCCCTTGCGCTCGACTTCCCATTTCCCTACTATATAATATCGCAAGATTTTGACAGTTCAGCGAATGTTTACTTTTAGTTTATGTATCCTTTTACCATCAGCTGGTATATCAGTTAGGTGCTACTCGAAAACAAGGAAATGGGTTTCGTGAAAAAAACATGGCGTGTTTAGGACATAGGCCAACAATTACTGGCCCAATATAAATTCCATTAATCAAAATCGCTGTACACGAAATATATGTTACTTTAAAAACTATGCAGATCTCGCGGAAAAATGAAACTATAAGTATCTGTTAGTAACTTTGTTATTTTACATACACTTACAACCTCTGTTTTGTGACCACGTAAAATAAAATATATTAATTAATCTAGGCACACTGTGTTATCGCGTATTTTGTACTTGTCTGATGAGCGTCGCCAGTGCACTCAGAATAGTCAACTTAATATTAACTTTTGTTCGTTCGCGCATCAGCTAATACACGATTTTGCAGACGGCACTTTGTTTCGTATAAGTCAAGTTGCCACTCACTGACTGTCAAAATCTTGTCATCTTATGTGAGATAGACAGTAGAATATGGCCGTAGATATGCTCTGTTACAGCCAATGGCTACAGAGATTGTCCGCTGCGAGGTAGCACAGCATTAAATTTAAACACATATGTCCCCGAGAACATATATTAGCACTAAGCAATTTAGGTTAATTAATGTAGTAGTTTAATACTCTATTTTCACAGGTCTGTACCGTCTTTTCTGGCCATGAAAAAACCAGCAATACTTACTGGTAACTCACTTTCTGCTCTTCAATATTCAGGTTCAACTAGTGATTGGGAGGGGGGGGAGACGCCCAATAGCGCCACTTCCCCCACCAGAGAGGTGTACAAACATCTCTCTGGTTAAGCCAGCTTCCCTCCCACCAGCCAAGGCAAAGGAGAAAAAAAGTACCTATCCCCTCTCTACTAGCTTTTACATCTCTACTAAAACAAGCATGTTACACACACTCAGTCTCCTGTAGCATTTCTGATTAATGCATGAATATTTTGAATTATATCCTGTCGACTGGGTTTTTTACGGTGCATATGCCGGTTTTTCCCAGATTCGTTTAGTATTAGCTTAGCTATAAGTACACTTAGGGAGGTAAGGCTAAATCCTGGCAATGGAAACCAAATCCCTCTTTGCCGCGATGCATGTATACTTGAATGATTCCTTTTCCTTGTAGGCGTAAGGGGTTAGCCCTGAGACGCAATAAGATCCCGCGCTACCCTTCGAACTTTCACTTAAAACTTAAATAATCGCCGAGAGAGTACTCTCTCGTTCACCCTTGACGCCACAGAGAGTCTTCTCTGCTGTCCCAACTCCAAGGAGAGAGCGCGAGTAGTAAGGAAAGGTATGTTTTTGTGCACTGGTGCCTACCTCAGGAGCCAGGAGCCGGTCGCCATTTGGATTTTGTACAAAAAAAAAACGCGTTTTTCGCAAAAAAAAAAAAAAAAAAACGGCCATTTTCCGCAGAAAATGGCCAAAAACGGCCAAAATGACTACAAATTTCCCTTATTTCCCTCGAAATTTCAAGTTTTTCCCTCGCGAAAGTGACATTGCTCAATGTGGCTGAGTTTGCACATTGTGGCCAAAAGTGTGCAATTATGTGCAATCATTGTGCAACCACTCCCGGCCAGAATCTCCTGCTCACAGGTTCCCTCTGTATGCTACCGTACATGAATGCCCTCGTGGCACTGGCCGCAGGAATGGTCTTGTCGATGCTGACTGCGGCCATCAGAATCTCCTGATCTATCGATCCTGGCACTGGCTGGCAATATTGTGGCCTGACACTAGCCAGCAAGATGGCGGCCTAACACTGGCAAGAAAGAAGTTGGCCATGCATAGCACTGGCTAGAAATCACTGTGCAATCACTCCCGCAAAAAAAATGTATGCAAAAAAGTGACAATCTTGGAGTAGAACTTCCAGCTCTATCAATCTTAGCAGCAATATGGGGGCGAAAGTGCTGGCAGGCAAGATGGTGGCTGCCAGTTTGCACATTGTGGCTGACAGAATGAATTGTGCAACCACTCCTGGTGGCCATCAGAATCTCCTACTCTATCATTCCAGTACAGCGGTTCCCTCAGCCCGGTACTGGCCGGCAAGCAACAGGCGGTAGGTCTGGAAGATTCCTGTTGACTGTGTTCCGAACTGGCTAGTAAGATGGCGGTCCCTATGTCGTTGCCTCACTATGGCGACTGTCTCCCTACATAGACATCACCCTATGGTGCAATATGAAGTCTGACTCCCTACATAGGCACCACACTTTGCTGGCTGACAATATGGCGACCGTGTCCCTACAGCGGCGCCACACTATTGCTGCGTCCTTAAAGAGGCAACACCCTATGCTGATTCTGGCTGGAAATATGGTGGATGTGTCCCTACGGTGATGCTGGCTGGCAATATGGTGGATGTCCCTATAGTGATGCTGGCTGGCAATATGGCGGCTGTCTCCCTATAGAGATGCCACCTACTGGGTGTGTCCCTCTGTCGGCACCACCTCGTACCCCGTGTCGATGCTGGCTGACATTTCCCTGTCGATGCTGACTGGCAAATTGGCGGCCATGTCCCTATGACCAATCCTCAAGCTGTGTGTCCCTAAGACGAAGACCCAAGCTGTGTGTCCCTATGACGAAGCACCTGGTAAAATGGCGGCCATGTCCCTATGAATGAGCCCCCACATAGCAAAATGGTGGTGTCCATCTAGAACTTGCGAAGCGGCCAGGCCTGCTCAGGTCGGCCATCTTGCCACTGGCTGACAATATGGTAGTGGCAGGTACACTATGCCAGCTATCTTAGCACTGGCTGGCAGCAGTAGCCTACTCATTCTATCTGGTCGGCGACTGACTGGCAATACGGCAGTGACCATACCAGTATGCCAGTCGCAGCAGCCAGCTCTGTCAATCCAGTCGACCATCATGCGTTGAATGACTAGATGGCGGCCAGTACATCGAGTCCCGCCCACTTGGATGAGAACTAAGTGCTCTGTCAGCCATCTTGGAAGTCGTACCGACTGACAAGATGGTGGCAATGGCAGCAGTGGTAGGCGTCCATGTTGTCGGCCAGTCGCAGCCATCAGAGAACTTCCTGCTCTGTCAATCTGGTCACACTGACTGGTAAGATGGCTGCCAGCAGCAGTGGGTGTCAGCCAGTCGCAGCGGCCATTTTGCTCTCTGGTCGGACATCTTGGAAGTCACACTAGATGGCGACCATGATGGTGGTGTGCTGCCATGTCGCTAGCTGGTACGGCGGGGAACTTCTCGCGCTATCATTCTGTTCTGCCATGGTAAAATGGAGACTGTCTCCCTAAGATGGAACCCAAAGGCTGCTGGCTGTAGACTGTCTCCCTAAGACGGAGCCTCAAAACCACTGACTGGAGGGGCTGTCTCCCTAAGACAGAGCCCCACTCGACGGCCTATGACAACGCCCCATCGGCGGTCATGTTGTCGACCAGTATATCGGAGAAACGCCCCGCACCACAAGTCTGTTCTACCGAGCACGTCAGCCGCTGACTGGCGGCTATTTCCCTAAGACGAAGCCCCGCCCAATGGTGTGTCTCTGTATGACGAATCGCTACCAGCGGGTCAGGAAAACATCCCGCTCTATCATTCTATCCACTGTATGTCGATGACTGACAAAATGGCGGTTGTTTCCCTAAGACAAAACCCCACCCGGCAGTGTACGTTTCTCAGACGAAGCCCCACCGGACTGGAGGCGGCGTCAGCCAGTCGCCAGAGCACTTCGGCCGGTCATCTTGGCAGTCGCACTAAATAGCATCTGGTATAGCTCCGCACGTATCGTAGTTAGCACCGAACACACCACAGTTAGCACTGCATGCACCGCATGCACTGCAGTTAGCACCGCATTCACCGCAGATAGCACCACATGCAATGCAGTTCGTACCACATGCAATGTAGCTAGCAATCCATGCACCACAGTTAGCACCACAATCAGCATCGCTAAACAGTCGTCGCTAAACAGTCGTAGCCAGTGCCGATTCTACAATCAAGTCTTCACCATATAAATACACTCCTGTTATACAGTTTCGTTTCAGTATCATTCTAGACTTGGAACAGTAGAGACATAAAATTACTAATAATGCATCTCTTTGGAGATTCTGCGGTAAAGAATTCACAGCTCTGCGCAGCGTGCTGCGATATGAAATAACGACCTGCAGGTTGCAAACGTCAAGAATATTATTTCAGTGCGATTTCTGTCAGAGACACTTTACACAAAGTGATATTTTGAAGAGACATTCTAAAACATGTAGCAATGGTTCTCCGCCACTACAATCATCATCGCACGCACCACAGCAATATCAGCACACCAATCAACACCACAATCAATAGTGCAAGATAGTGGTGGTAACATACATATTATCAAGCAAGATTTTACTCTACACACACACACATTCATGCCGAAGATGAAGATATATTTCCCACAAATCACCTCATGGAAGCCTATTTCCGAATACAGTGAGCTGCATCATCTCAGGACCATCAAATTGTGGAAAAACATGCGTCCTACTGAGTCTGCTGGAAGAAGAGAATGATCTTCGGTTCGAGAACGTCTAACTCTACTCGAAATCGCTGGAGCAGTCAAAGTACCGGCGACTAGCACAAATACTTCAAGAAGTGGATGGACTACACTATTTTCCATGTGGTGATAATGAAGAAATCGTACTGCCAAGTGAAACTCTGCCTAACTCAGTGTTTGTTTTCGACGATGTTGCATGTGAAAAAAAAACAGTTACAATGCAGCGATATTCTAGCATGGGATAACATTCAAATGTGGACTGTGTGTACCTCGGCCAGACTTATTCGCGCATACCCAAACAAATGCTTCGCGACAGTGCAAACATGTTGGTGCTGTTTCGCATGGACGATATGAATTTGCGACATGTTTACGACGATCATGTCAATACATACATGGTGCTATCTGATTTCAAAGATACGTGTGCCTTATGCTGGAAAGAGAAATACGGATTTTTGACGATCATTAAGGACTGTCCGCTACATAAAGGCAGATACAGGCTCAGGTTCGATTAGCTCGTCGATGTCTGTCGAGAACGAGAGAACTGTTTGTATACAAATAAAAACCATATATATTAGATATGTTGCAGTTTATTTATTTTATAACAAACCATTGTGGTATCAATGTTACTATTGTGGTAATACATACCATCATGAAAGTTGCCATTTCAAAGTCAATGTTCGTCATTCACCAGAAAGCGAGTGCAAGTAAGACATTCGCTAACAGTACCAGTGCCAAATGTTATGAATATAGTAACTGAGCATTTGCAATCACCTACACCTATGTGTTAACTGTAGCACGACTTATGTGAATAAGTAGCATTTGTGTGCTCACAGCCGGAAATGTTCTACAAAATAGTATGCAATTGAAACCGCTCTGGTATTAGTTTCACCTCCATCATACAAACATTGAACACTTTCACATTACTAGGGAAAAGAGAATCGGATTTTGTCTGAGTCGAAAGAGAATTAATATGTTTAGTTTAGTTTCAAGTCTCGAACTCAGGCCCCTACGCCTTCCCCACCTTAGGAGATTGTTTAATTATATATATCGACCATATATTAAGTTCATAAACAGTCAGAATATCGCATGCGAAGCTAATTGTGCATATGCAAAAATACCCTCACACACACGTTCTTCATCTATGTTTACAAAGGTTTAGTAAAATATTATTTAAATGCAATATAGTTTTATCCAAAATATATTTAGTAAATTACAACACGAGAATGTATGTATAAATATTAAAACATTTATGTTTTACACTTTGGGTATTTCAAGGCACTGTTCCCCAGTGAGTCCTGATTTCCATTGATAATCGCTTAAATGCTTAAAACACTGTTTACAGACATTTCCTTTGAAGCTATTCGAAGTAATCTGTGATCGCACCTGTGTAGAAAAGGCTATGTAACAATATACATTTTCAGACACTCCAGGGCTGTTATTCTCAAAGACCCCTTCACTGTGGTTTGTGAATTGCAAGGCTCTCTCCTCCAGTGAGTCCTGATTTCCGTCGATAATTGGTATAATGCCTTAAACAACGTATGCAGAAATTAACTTTGTGCCCAGTCGAAGTAATCTGAAAGTTAAACAATCGTGAAAAGTTGTGTATGTAACAGTAATAGGAAATATGCGTAGTTTCCGACATCACCATTAGAAGAACAATATGTCCCTGTTTCTTATTCTTCGTCACATTTATTTGTACCACTTTTCCCCTATCATTCAGCGAGTACACATTTCATATACTCTATGGTTGTTGTTCTCAAAGACCCTTATTTGTCGCAGAAGAGTAGGAAAATCCAGTCCGCTAAAACCAAACAATCCTCCCACCTCAGCATAATGTTTGCCCACAGGATGAGGTCTCGATGAATTTACAAATACAGTCAAAGCTGACCACTTGAAACACGGGGTGCCATTGATGCGGAGATTGATTACGGCACATTAGTGTTTGATAAAATCGGAAATCCACTATGTTACTTGGTGTAAGATCTTGTACATTTTCAAATGGACTCAGACTATCCATCCGTGAAATCGACGCACTGCACTTCAAACAAGTGTACCTTATTCGATTGGTGCTCTTTGTACAATCGACGAACACTGCTGCTGATGGTGAAAGTCGTTTCACAGAAGCGACACGTATAATGTTGAAATGGTTCAGCAGAGGTAGTTGACGATACAGTTGTTGCTGGAACAGATGTCGACGGTCCAGTTGACAATGCAGGTGTCGCAGCTGAAGAACTGATTGGCACATCTGCGGGCGCTGTGCCTAACATTGCAGAAGTCGATGGTACCATGCCCACAGCAGATTACAGCAATGCTATTGTAGGCAGTCCAGCCGAAGAGGTCGATGGTAATGCTACCATAGGAATGCTGCTCGAAGAAGTCGATGACACTGCTGGTGCTGCTTCTAAAGAAGTCGATGGCACTACCATTAGCTTTGGAGTATATGAGTATGCAAGCCCTATGACGTCATATTGACTTTCAGCCAAACGTATTATACCATTTACTACAGTGATTGTATAAACATAGCAAGAGCGGGAAAAAAAAAAACAAAGTTTGTCGCTCACTGGAAAACGAGTGCAAGTAAATCATTTGCTAATAGCCCCAGTGACAAACATCATGAAGATAGTAACTGTCAATTTGCCATCACCGACCCACACTTGTAATTATAGGTATTCACACCCTTTGCCCGCATACCCAACCTGAACGCACAGTCAGTCGTACTATTTCTCCTCCTAGCACTCGTGTGCCGAACCTTGAATGATTGTACTGTCTCTGTGCACGATCCTACAGTCTCCATACTTACAAGCAGTAAAACTCATATACAGAGCTTTTAGGGCTAGTATTTTAAAGGTTTTCTCAGAACAGTCTAGAGTCCTCACACATTACTCTTTTCTGTGGAAGAAGTCCTTGCAAACAACGGAGCGAGAGAGAGTGTGCTCTACCCGCTGTGGCCCCACATTCGTTGAAATAATATACACATCAGACAGTGAATTCTCACTCACCAGACATGACATGCGACATTTTATAACTGTCTCCCAGTGGTGACTCTGCAATTGAATTTTGTATGTGCTTCTGCACCAAACAGATAGTAAAAATGTGGGTATGTGTTCTTATCACTATGGGACACACACATACTAGTCAAGAAAAAAATATTCATATAAAACATTTTATTACAAGTTATAGTATACACATGAAGTTATCAAGATGTAAAGCTATAAGTTTTGATGTCTGACATCTTTAACCCTCTGATGTCTCTCTCTCAACACAATGTCATACACACATTAAAAATGAAAAATTTACGAGTTGCTTTAATGTATCTGCTGCCGCGATGTCGGATAAACTTATACGCATCAAATATGAAGTTAATCTCTCTACTACCGCGAGGTCGGGCATGATGGAACACTTACACTGAATCATCTTCAATGTCTTAGATGCTGCTGGCATTAACCTGCTGCAGTCGGCTTCCACACTGGAGGCGGCAGGCAGTGTGACGCCGACGATGACGTCGGGATGCGTCGATTCATGTATGTGTAGGTGGCGATGTAGTCGCATCGACCTTCCTTGTGCACCATGCGGTGGTGCTGTTGGCTGGAATGTTGTCAACACTCATCTGCTTCTGTAAGTTGAGTTGACAATGACTGCAGGTCGAAGCTTGGAAGCTGCTGCCTATACATACTTGGCAGCAAGAAACACGTCATAGGTGAGCGGAGAACACATTGTCTTCCATGTCACTGCACCACGTTGCATGATAGTCGTATTCTGTTCACCTGTACATGACTTGGTCCATCGGGTAATTCCAACAGTGCTGTTCAGTTCATATGCAAAATTGTCCACTGTATTCATACCTGAAAAATAGTCTCTTTGTTTGCACACTCTAGCAAAGCGACTATGGTGCAAGGCAGTTCGGAGTCTGGGCGCAGACTGGACAGGAGAAAATACTGCAGAGTGATGAATAGAGGACTAGACATTCCCCTTCAGTTTGACTCACCCAGTGCTCGAGCCCGGTACAGCTTTCCACTTGTTCCAGACATCCAGATGGTTGGAATTGAACTCGGCAGTAGCCTATCGTAATGCCTTCGTACTTGCTTCTGTCCAGAGGATTAAATGTAGTGTATATGGCGAGCGTGACACTGCTTGAATCCATCGAGAGAGAGAGAGAGAGAGAGAGCCAACATCCGTATTTTAACAAAACTCGATCATGTGTATAGTCTTTCCGCAAGCTATTGTCTTAATACCACCATACGTGATACGAATGTCAGCCTCGTTCATCATCACCATATCGGCAGCCTATATTAGTGGAATATAGCTAGATGGTAGCCTCACTCTGGATGTGCTGTCCAGCAAACATGTGACACATTTTCCGTAAGTAATCTCGGCCCATTGGAACTCCATTACTAGATAGCATTTCCCGATTGTAAGTTCGTTGAGCGCCCTATAGACTCCTTTCCCGTTCAATTCCATCAGTAACACGTCCATAATGAATGTGCCTGGTACAATAGTATGTACTTATGACCAGATGAGTGTTTATAGGCAGTCACCTGCAATTCTCCCCTCCCCACCAATCCGATGAAGCTCTCGCACACATTCTCTTGCTGAGCCCTCTCTAAGTCCCTGCTGAGCCCCTGCTGAACCCCAATTGAGCCCCTGTCGAGCCCCTGTTAAGCCCCTGTTAAGCCCCCAAGAGCCCTGTGCGCCTCCATATGCTAAGCCCGCCCACTCTAGTGATCAACTGGAGAAAAAAGATATCGAGAGCATCTGTGTCAAACAGTCGTTCGTAAGGAGCTGAGTTTGAGACTTGACAATATATGCTAAGCCCGCCCACTCTAGTGATCAACTGGAGAAAAAAGATATCGAGAGCATCTGTGTCAAACAGTCGTTCGTAAGGAGCTGAGTTTGAGACTTGACAATATTCTCTTTCAGAAATCACTTCATTCGAGCAAAAACAGACAGAACACTTCTTGCTGCCAGGCACTCTTATTCCCACAGAGCAGTTAACATATGGGTAGATGGTGGCAAATGGACTGTGAAGCATGGTACTGGTGCGCTTAGCGAATGTTTTACTTGCACTCACTTCCTGATGAACATTTACTTTCTTGTTAGGTATATAGTTGCGATAGCATCGCAGTGGAACACCTGGGCTGAACAAGCAAGCAGGTAAGCACTACATCACACAGTGGAATATCTTGTATGCTGGGCTGAACACTACTCTCTGTGCATTACAACTTTTGCTAAAAGTATTTCCACAATAGTGATTTTGATAACATAGTGACTCTTCTGATGGTATTACAAATGACAAGTCTTCAACCATGTTCATCGGGTACCAGAGTACTCAATCGCAGTGGGTACCATAATGCTTCAGGGTCCCTTGCTGTTCGGTGTGTTACAGGTGATAGGTCATTAATTCCGTCTTCATGATGTAACAGATGCATGTAGTAGCAACTGTCTGCTTTCCACCAGGCGAAATGTCATGATTCTCGCTTGTATACACTGTATGCATTGCCCATCTCGGGCTGTCTCAATGTATGTTACCTTATCTAGTCCTTCGTCTGCAACCTCTTAAGTGCTTTTACATTCGATTATTTTACACGCAGTATTTATTCGAGAAATTCCTGCTTTGCACATTCCAGTTACTCTTATTCGAATATACTGCATAACAGTTAGCACATGGGTAGGTTTTGTAGACGGTGGCATATAGACAGTGACTCTCTTCATGACATCTGGTACTGGTGCACTTAGAGAATGTCTTGATGCAATACTTGCACTCACTTCCCGATGAACGACGAACATTTCCTTTACACTTCTTGTTATGTCTATACTGACTATGCACTACATCACAGTTATCACAATGGAATACCTCGTAAGCTGGGCTGAACAAGCAATGACTTCTTTCATGTTGACGTGCATTATAATTTTGTTAAAAGTATTTCCACAGTAGTAACATTCGTAATGTAATGCTTGCAGCGACTATTCAGGACCCACTGCTGATGTCGATGTTGGTGGTGGTAAGTCTTCAACCATTGTTTCCATATGGTAGCAGAGTACCCAATCGCAGTGGTAACATGGATACCGTAATACTTCTAGCGATTCTTCAGGGTTACTTGCTCTTGCCGACGTTACAGGTGGCAAGTCTTCAACCATTGATTCCGTCTTCATGTTGCAGCAGAGCACACGTTCGTAGTAGTTGTAATGATCCGCTTTTCACCACACTCGCCGACGAACTGATGTCTGTTTTACATAATGAATGTCTATATACTGTTCACGTTGTATGCTAGTTTGCATTGCTTGCCTCAGTATATGACTGCTGGCTGTGATGCATACATTGGCATGGTTGCTGGGCTGAAATATGTTACCTTTCGTTCGCTGTCTAGCCTGCGAAGTTGTCTTCTCAACTTCTTTACATCGTTCAACTTAGTCTTCATTTAACTAATTCCTGCTGTGAGCAATAAAGACATGCACTTATTCCCATATACAGCATTGTAATTAACACATGTCTTGTAGTGATAGCAAATGAGCAGTTACTATCTTCTTGGCACTGGTGCGGTTAGCAGATGTCGTGCCGAAATACTTGCAGTCGCTTCCTGATGAACGACCAACATTTCCTTTGCACTTCTTGTTATGTTATCACTACCTGCATAATCTGCATAATGCTTGCAGCTACTCTTCATGATGTTTGGCGAATATCTTTCTGCACTCGCTTACTATGAATGACAGTGGAGGAAGGTACAGTCATAGAGGAATGCTCTACAGTATCACCTTGCACCATCTTCATGCGAAACAAAACTGAAGTTCTTCCAATAGTAGCAGCATGGGTATATATACTAGGTCTAGCCTTTGTGCTCTGTACCTGCTAACACACACATTTCATTAGCGAGATTTAAACATTATGCCAGTCCTTCGCCCAGCTGGACTGAAGGCAACTGCGCTTATTCCACCACATGTCAGTGCGACACTGTCTCGAGCAAAGGGTGCCTTCGCTTCTACCAAAGTTATTATTGCATTAAACATTCCAGTATCCTGGAGGTCGTACACAGTGCTGACCCCTCCTGGTTGTCCCCTCTGGGTTGACTCCTTCTGGCTGACCCCTCTGGACTGACCCCTCACATTGTAGTAGTGGTGTCACACACCCACTATGTGTGATGTACTGTTGTTATAGTAGTTGTATTCTGCTGGTCAAAGATGCCATTGTAGTAGATTATGAACCTACTTACGAAATGTTCTGTATGAATTCGTCCTTAGCTGTAGCCGATCTATCCTTTGTAATGTCCAACCAGAACCCTTTCCCATGTACTTTTCCTCATCCATGCAAATCCTCTGTATACTAGATTTAACACCATCTTCAATGTCGTGTGTGTGATGCATATGGGGTGATGCATTCGAGGTCTTGAAGGCTCTCGCACTAAATTCATCGTCATGTGGTTCTGGTTTGGTAAATTGACATTCTAACTGTATGTTATATTTTAATGCACCTTCTTTTTCCACCTCATGTGTAAGTTGATCTATAATATTATGGTTCATGTGCTTAAGGTATGTACAAATATCTTTCGCCATACCTGTTGCAACATACATCTTCATTAGACCACGAAAAGCAGATTCTTTCAGTGTGAGCCCATTCTCATTTGGTATGCTTGCAGTGTGTGCTGGTGTAGGTATTTCATATGTACAATTTTTGCAATGGTTGTTTCTCGCCTCTCTGTATAGTTTTTCCGGGTAGGTATATATTGTGAGTCGCCTTTCGGCTGGAATGTTTACTGTTGCTTGATAATATGTGAATTCGCGACCACACTTATGACATTGAGTAGTGTCAAGTCCCCAGCTCGTCTTCTTCTAACATGCTCCAGGTTTCACATGTTGACTGGCTGCGTAATGCGTACTAAAGGTCTTGCCACAGTAGCAGCATAAATATTTCGATTTCTTTGGAGAATAATAAATGTCCAAAATCGGTGTTGCCCAGGGCGATTGTGTGCTAGTATCCAATATGGCAGGTGCAGATAATGTCTGTGGATAATTGTTTGCAATGTTCGGTTCTGATGTTGTTGATGGTGGGAGTGTGCCAGTATCCAATGCAGACCTCTTAGCTGGTATGGAAGAGAGTCCATCGCATGATGCAAGATGTCTTTTTAAAGCTGTCACATCGACCAAATTGAGATTTGCACTGTTCACATGTCAATGTAGACTGCTTCATGTTGTTAGTACACCTAGACTCATGTCGACGAGCATTGCTAATGTTGGAAAACGACTTCTTGCAGAACCGTCACAAATTACTTTCTGAAGTATGTTCCATCTTCGATGTTCACTCTTTGAATAACGACAACACACTGCCGATTCTGTTAATCCCACATGTCGTGTATATATATTTCGTCAGTGGGACTTAAACACCAGTTCTGTTAGGTAGTATATTTGGTTCTGGTATGCACGTAGATCTCTCATGTCTTCACGCATTGCTATTTCTGCTGAAGATCTTACCACAATAGCGACACTGTTTCCTCCCCGAAGGATTGTGCAGGTCGGAAGTTGATGTACCATTACTCGGTACGGCAGGCACCTGATCACCTCAGGTTTTTGGTACAAGGTCTTTGCATGTTTTCAACTGTATTTTAAACTATCTGTACGAGTGAAGAAACCTTGACACTTATCACATCTCTATTCGGTGCGATATGGATTCAGCTTGCATTTATGCTTCATATCTCTTTGCAATGTAGACACATGCAAATGTCCTGTTACAGTAGTTGAATGGAGCTGATCCTGCCATGGTTGGGCATGATGGCTTTAATGTAGTTGATGGTTTGTTCGCAGATATCCCCCCAAATATGACATGTTTTAATCTCAGCATCAACCGACTGACATGTACAGTAAGAAGTTCTTTGCATGTAGCAATATGTCATTTGAAGCTATCACATCGTCAAAAATGTGACTGGCACTTTTTACACTACACATAAGCACACTTCATATTGTGAGGGCAACCAGTCTCATGTCGACGAGCATGGCAGCTTTTAGAAAAGGTCTTCTTGCAGTAGCGACACAAACAACTCTCCTCCATCATCGAAGAAGTCTGGATGTCAACTGAGCCGGCCAACTTATACTAAACCTTCACATTGCTAGTTTAACTACTGCTACTTTGAGCTTCCCAACCACCACCAGGACGACTCCAAAAGAGTGCGAGAGCACAACCTACCACTGCATCGAGGGACAGAACTGTGACTTTTAGCCGAACCTGTGTCAACACGACCTCGTCAGTTGCTCCAGGTATGCATCTCTCTGTCCTTCGCGAGTTCCTAAGAATCAGTGCCACTTTTTTCCTCTTGCTTCTTCCGACGTGCATTATTCCAGCCACTTGAATGTGGTGTGTCCATAACAGTAGTACATCCTTGCAAACACTCTGTACATAGGAGACAGTCGTGTATCTTTTCGTCCTGTTGTAGATATGCAGGTAGATGTTTGCAGACATATCTTATTTCATGTCGAGCATAAACCAGAAGGCGTTCTTTATGCAAGTATGTGAGCTCGGTTTCTTTATCGAGTGCTGCCAGTGAGTTGTGTTTTTCATATGCTACAATAGCTGATAGAATCTTCTGACTGCTAGAACAGCATGTTATCATTTTTTCGTAGCTGCTGACCTCAAATGCACTCTCAAAGAGCTCGCGAACGAACTGCGAATGAGCCAGAGAGCTTGTGTCTCTGCATATATGTCCACACATGAAATCCTTATCTATACAAAACAGCAAGGATGCGGACCTACAGTAGCAAAAAAAGTATTTGTCAGTTGTAGGATTCGAACCTACACTCCCTGCACAAGGAACCAGAGCTTCACACAAGCACCTTAGACTGCTCGGCCAACCTGACAATGTATTAGTGAGTGACATACTATGTAAATATATTGAAACAATGCTGTATAAAAGGAGTGATTTATAATTTGGTGAAGACCTGGTCGTAGAATCGCCATGTGTATGCTAGTCCTTTCCACTGTTTACAGTAAACTATGGTTATAAGTAGACATACTTGCCCTGCGACCCTTCTCACCATCTGGGGGTGATGTATATGTCATTAATTTATATCTTAACTGGTTCGGAAGGTACAGCCAAATATAAGTAGCCATACTTGGCCCCACGACCATTCTCAACATCTTGGCTGATACCTATGTTATGACTTATATTTAGACATCATCTAGGGTGATGCCTATGTTATGAATTTCACAACTATATCTTACATGGATCGAGAATTACAGCCAACTCTCATGTTGTACTTTACTAAATACATTTTTATAAAAAATTATACTGCACTTTATTAATTTTTTACTAAACCTTGGTAGACTTAGTTGAAAAATGTGTGTGTATAATTGGTTTGTGGGTATTTTTGCATATGCACAATTAGCTTCGCATGCGATATTCTGACTGTTTATGAACTTAATATATGGTCGATATATATAATTAAACAATCTCCTAAGGTGGGGAAGGCGTAGGGGCCTGAGTTCGAGACTTGAAACTAAACTAAACATATTAATTCTCTTTCGACTCAGACAAAATCCGATTCTCTTTTCCCTAGTAATGTGAAAGTGTTCAATGTTTGTATGATGGAGGTGAAACTAATACCAGAGCGGTTTCAATTGCATACTATTTTGTAGAACATTTCCGGCTGTGAGCACACAAATGCTACTTATTCACATAAGTCGTGCTACAGTTAACACATAGGTGTAGGTGATTGCAAATGCTCAGTTACTATATTCATAACATTTGGCACTGGTACTGTTAGCGAATGTCTTACTTGCACTCGCTTTCTGGTGAATGACGAACATTGACTTTGAAATGGCAACTTTCATGATGGTATGTATTACCACAATAGTAACATTGATACCACAATGGTTTGTTATAAAATAAATAAACTGCAACATATCTAATATATATGGTTTTTATTTGTATACAAACAGTTCTCTCGTTCTCGACAGACATCGACGAGCTAATCGAACCTGAGCCTGTATCTGCCTTTATGTAGCGGGCAGTCCTTAATGATCGTCAAAAATCCGTATTTCTCTTTCCAGCATAAGGCACACGTATCTTTGAAATCAGATAGCACCATGTATGTATTGACATGATCGTCGTAAACATGTCGCAAATTCATATCGTCCATGCGAAACAGCACCAACATGTTTGCACTGTCGCGAAGCATTTGTTTGGGTATGCGCGAATAAGTCTGGCCGAGGTACACACAGTCCACATTTGAATGTTATCCCATGCTAGAATATCGCTGCATTGTAACTTTTTTTTTTCACATGCAACATCGTCGAAAACAAACACTAAGTTAGGCAGAGTTTCACTTGGCGGTACGATTTCTTCATTATCACTACATGGAAAATAGTGTAGTCCATCCACTTCTTGAAGTATTTGTGCTAGTCGCCGGTACTTTGACTGCTCCAGCGATTTCAAGTAGAGTTAGACATTCTCGAACCGAAGACCATTCTTTTCTTCCAGCAGGCTCAACAAGACGTATGTTTTCCCACAATTTGATAGTCCTGCGATGATGTACCTCATTGTATTCGGAAATAGGCTTCCATGACGTGATTTGTGGTAATCAGCATTGCTATAGGCCTAATTAAGGTTAAATTTAAATATCTGTACTGACAGGACTGGAGACTTGGTATGTACGTGGGCAACTACGACCATAATCATTCGTGCTCCTCTCAAACACCAATCCGCCACAAATCTGCCACCAATCCACCATCATTCCGCCACCAATCCTCCACCAATCCTCCTCACCAATTCTCCTCAATCCTCACCAATCCTCTTCAATCGTCACCAATCCTCCTCTATCCTCGCCAATCCTAAAACTTAACCAATCTCCCTCAATCCTCACCAATCCTCCTCACCAATTCTCCTCAATCCTCACCAATCTTCGTCAATCCTCACCAATCTTCCTCAATTCTCACCAATCCTCCTCGATCCTCTTCAATAACCCTCAATCTTCCTCAGTATCTAGAAATCAATGGGCATTTCGACTGCCTCTATCCATACATATAAGAAAAAATATGATTAATCTACTGTCTCCAATATTTATACATGTCGGCAGAATTAATGTTTGTGTATGCAATCAACTATCCGTACATTTTATAAAGTCTTTCATATTATATATTTTACACTTCTTGACGTTTATAAGCAAGTGTTTATGGCACCACATTAAAGCTGTGTGTGATAAAAGGTTACAACACGCAAAAAATATTGGAAGAAAACAATTATATTGTAATAATAATTTATTATTTTGTAATTATATTTTCAGAAGAAAGCAGTTCGTCACATCATCTGATATAATCCCGACCCTTAAGTTATATTATGATCGAAACCATCTCTTCCATAACCAAATAATCCCCCCATGGTTGCCTATCAAGCAAATATTTAAGTCTGCCTACAAGTTTGTTGGGATGTTCGGTAAACATATCGTCACTATACTCGATTTCTTATACCTTCTTCACATCACTTGTCGAAGGAAACTCGTTGGGGGAATGTGCGGGACCGTCGAGGGAATAATCGTCTTCAACACTATCACTGTCGCCATAGTTATCATCAATGCTGTCTTTAAGATCGGCTTCACTTCCTGCTGCATCTTCAATATCTAGTTTACTTTTCTGTGTAGCAGGAGTTGTATGTTCATCAGTATTTAGAGTTGATGGTCGTTTATTTTGAAGTTCGTTGACTTCACGCAAGCATCTTGCAAGTGTAGTATACTTTCCGCACAAACCGACTTTACTGCACTCATTCCGACTTTAGCATTAACTGTGGCGCCATTATCATCTTCTGAAAGGGTACCTATTGATGTAGGAGAAGGCATTGATGGCATCACTTGCTGGCCCGCAGTAGACGAACCCTGCAGTTCTGACTATCGTCTGATACTATCTGAGTATCGTCTTGCAAAAGCTGCATGTGACCATTGTCGTAATGCTTCATCGCGCGAAAAGGTATCTTCGTAGGGGCCGTTTTCTCATGCCGTCGAACATTTTGATCATAGGTGAATACTCGATCGCAGAATCGGCACTGGAGACAACCAGTTAGCGATGGTACAGGTCGCGGTTCGCTGTTAGTTAAGGTCATTGGCAGACCTTCGTTTTCGCGATTCATCTTTGTGGTATAGCGAGAGAGCGCTTCCAAATAGATATTTACCTCGCGGAGTCAGAACATCAACTACCATTTTTCTATATAAATGTGGTTCTTTTAGAAGTAAAGGGTCGAGCTTCTGCCCATAAAATTTATGTGTGTGATGGGTGCCACACTAGCCCGTATACTGGCCGCTATGAATGATCTACAGCGGCGTACTCCGGCGAATTTGAGTGGGGCTGCTGGCATTGTCCCACTGTTACTTTCTGTCTCGTGTAACTTGGCGAGATTTTGACAGTTCGACGAAAGTAGCGCCAGTGTTTACTTTTCATACTTTTCGTTTATGTACCCTTTCCCCATCAGCTGGTGGGTCAAGTGGAAGCTGTATATTTTATCAACACGCTGTCAGCTAACCCATTTGCCAGTGTAATGACTTGCTAAACAAATTTTAAGGTATTTTAGACTGACAATGTATAAAGAATTCGTAGGTTATAAAAGTAAAAATATTAAACCTTGCAAAAAATTAAATATTTGTCAACTTGTTATTAATTTGTTTAAGACAACGAGTTTGGGTTAACATATTTGCGAGACGGGAATTTTAGTTTTTTATCACACTTACTAAACAGTTCGAGTTGGAAATATGTGGCGTGGAAATACTTTAGAATTGTTTAAAATCTACTCACACGTCACACATTCCTCGTTTTATTTATACAAGATAATATCAACACAATGGGTCTGCGGGGAATAACAAATATGGCGTGTGATGTGGACGATTACCGGCGCAATAGAAAATATTAGTACTCAAAATCGCTGTACAAGAAATACGTGAAAATACGCCTTAAAAATTATGCAGAGCTCGCGGAAAAATAAAACGATCGGTATCTGTTCGTAAATTTATTTTGCACACGAAACCTATTCCTTTGATCTTTCTGGCTGGTTAGGTTTGGGAAAGAGCAGACAGATGGCGTGCATGACATGGTAAAGCGTGTTCTTGTGAGCCGAGGAACACATAGCAGCCTCTAGATCCTGCCTTTTGAAAACTTGACTTTCCTCCTATTACTGTCTTGAAAAGACACGAATTTGAAATATATTTTGTCAAATTATTTGAAAAAATAATTCAATAATACCATGCAATATTTCTGTAGGCTTTTGAAAATAGGTCAAGCACGGATGGAAAGCATGTTTGGTGGGGATACGACATGAAAAGAATTGAAGTTGCGTTTCATTTATATGTGGATCGTCTTATTGTGTATTTCATTTTGAACACCTATACATTACTACTTCAGTACGAAGTTTAGTTTTCAACACTTATAACCGCTGTTTTGTGACCACGTCAAATAAAATGTATTAATTAATCTAAGAACTCTTTCTTACCACGTATTTTCTGCTTGTATGATGTGCGTTGCCAGTACACTCAGAATAGCCAACAATATTAACTTGTGTTCGTTCGTGCATCAGCTGATACAGGATGTTGTGAACGGCACTTGGTTTGTTTCGGTTCCGTCAAGTTGCCACTCACTGACTGTCATTTTCTTGCCTAGTTAAATGAGACCGAGAGTATGTTGACTAAAGTGTAGACCAGCTGCCACGCTAGCCCGGAATGACAACGCGACCGAAGTAACAACCGTCTCAGCGAACAGGAGACACGATTTTGTTACTACGCTCTCATAGCAATATAAATTTGATTTGACTCATGTAGTTTTCTTGTTTCCAGGTTATATCGCAAATGTGCCTCCTGCAGAACAACCCATGTTGCTGGGTGTCGGGCACAACCTACATTACATTTAACTGCGTAGCACACGTAAATTCTGTCGTCGATGAGTATTTAATTGAACATATTATTTTAATTTCTAACGCATAATGCTTATTTTAACTGTTTATATATTAATTCTGCGATAATTTTTTTTTGTGAAATGGCAGTAAGTATAATTTCCCATTTTTATTTTTTTATTTGAGATGAGTCAGGATTTTTTTATTTTACTCTGAACTGGAATTCTGTAACTATCTTTCACCTCGTCTCGATCGAGTTCGTCTTTAATTTCGATCGAAATAAAAGAATACAATTCTATAACTTGTTTTCCTTTCAATTCGATCGATATGTGGTATTTCGATCGAGTTCTTAATTGGATCGAAAATGTTAGTCATTTTCAACATGGCGGAAGGTTACAAGACCCGTATTTGATTAAGATTTAAAGATTTCAATTGGTATGGGGCTGCATATTCACACATATCTGTTGAAAGAATATATTTATGGATCTGGAACACCACATATTCGATTATATTGAAATTTTGTATACAGATTCGTTTCGCAAAATAACCTGCTATTCGTATACATCATTAATAGTCTATACTTTGAAGGGATGCTACCGAGACAACGGCACGAGTTGAAAAGCGCACGGGACCGATCTTATACATATAGCAATAAGGTCTGCCCTTGTTGATCTCACTAGCTCTTGAGAGTGAGAGATGTGAATCATCAGCTTGTCTCACATGCTCATACATACCCACCGCGCTTAATTTCTGTAAGTTATTTCCTTGTGGTGACAGCTGTTTTTGACAGTCATTAGTTTTTACAATTGCCAGCTCTATTGTATGGTCGCCAACATCAAACCATAAAAACGTTTATGCGAAAATACTATAAAGCAGACATTATATGTCTCTGGAATTGCATAAAACTATATCCTACGCTCTACCAAATTCACATTTTCAGAATAAAGCTAGGTGGGAATTAGGAAAAATGGCTAAATTGAAATGTGCTACAAGGTGGCAAACTGTTAAGACCATGAACAGTTTTAAGTTGAGTTGAGAAATTTGGGCGGTTCTTAACAACGAGATCTTGAAAGCCAACGAGGGTGAGATGAGGTGAAAAGGGAGCAGCGCCAGAATGCAAGGGCGGGGAAACCGGAGATCTCCGAGAAAACCCGCCGACCACCAGCATCGTCCAGCGCGATTCTCAAAGTCCGGGAGTGACTCAGTAGGGGATTGAATACAGTTCGCCTTGGTGAGAGGCATGAAATCTAAGCACTTAGTCACCGCGGCCCCATGTGAACAGCTTTGTTCCACTTTGGAAATGCTCGTTCCTTAATGGAACTTACATACCATCAATGGCTTCTGAAAAATATATGTGTATTTTTTTTAATCCACTAATTAAAATATTTACTTTAGAATAATTCTAAATATACTAACATTATTTTTGTTTAATACTAACAGTTATTTGCAAACACAAAAAAGAAATAAATATGAACCTTTAATAATGAATGGAAATGGTCTATTTTACATAATTTTTTATCAAACAGGAGACAGGTCCTATGAATGCAGCCTGCACTACAGAGACACAGCATGCCAGTTCCCGTCTTACATGCACGGGCGATGATGCATGTGATGGTCGTGCCAGTGTCTCCTATAGTCCAATTCCGTACTGCGGAAACTGAAAATAACTGCGGGTAGCTGGGAAGCTAAGGGAAAACAATAAATAAAGGAATGGCGGGCTATGGGCCGAGTGAGTAGTGGGAGCGAGAGGAGACTGGAGAAGTGTTGCAATGGCGCCCCAATGCGGGGCCCGCGGACGACATGGGGGGGGGGGGCTCTCGTGTCGGCCCGCAGTTTGCTCTCTAGCAGTCCGAAGTTCGTGCCCCGGCCAATTTGTATCTGTGATGTCTCCCCTAGCCCCGCCTGGCACCGCGACTGTCCTATGACTGACATCTTTATGCTGGCTGCTGCGATGGATCGACCGCTCATCCCCTTGTTAATGTGTTCTCTGCGTATTTCCTTGGAAACCTGTCATGGGTACGACTTACTGGTATTTTATAACTTGCTGAGATGTCTTTGGAGGGGGGTGGATACCCTGAATAATCGAGCCCTGTTTAACAAGACTTGTACTATACAGCTGTGCTGTCCAGTTGCCCTTTCTTGGGGTCGATGAAACAAACCATGGAAACAACAAGACTGAAATACTGAAATTGAAATAAGCAAGGAGCCGGGATAAATTATCCTTTTTATTTTTCATCCTTCGCGAGATGCAAGTCAAGTAATACACATACACATAATACATATATTTAGGCTATTGACATCCAAACTGCTCACCTTAGTAGGTAAATATAGTGACACCTGAATGTCATCTAGTGTTGTGACAGGCTGCTATGAAAGCACAATTCTATGACCTGTCGTAATAAATTAAAACAGATCATCAAAAAATATTTGACCAGTTATTATGTAAACCTTTCCACAGCCTGTCTGCCTAGTAGTATTCAAATATCAAAAAAGTTTTTATAGCCAGGATAATATAATCATATATCATATCCCACTGAAAGATGTACATAATGTTTTTTTTTAATATAGTACAGGATTGTGCAACAGTTATAAATGTGACGTGTCAGTGGTAATCAATGAACTTCACTCTAAACAACCATGTTAACATTACTAGGCATTCAATGAAAGGTCGTCAGATAGTAGGTATGGAGTATATGTGTTATATCGAGACAATACGAGCATTGTTCGAGGTAATTATTAAATAAAGGAGATATGAATATTGGACATTTTAATTTTTGTGGATTTTATTCTTATACTATCTTCTTAAAAATCTTTGATAAGAGTAGCAAATCTGTAAATCATGTGTTATTAAATTAATGTTGACATTGGGGTGTTAATTTATTATTTTTTTAAATTAGTTCAGTGCTTCATGAAGTGAAGGTAGGAATTTATCAGTCTTTTCCTCAAACAAATCAATGAGACTTGTACCGTACTAACATGCAGATAACTTTCTATGAGTGACACAGCAGACACTATCTTGTCGTAATTTTTGTACTGGCCACTTCCCTATCTGCACACAGATCCCCTGATTGTACTAGGTTACGAACCACATTGTTTCTTATTATGTGTTCAGAAATGTTTTGTAAATATTTTAGTCATGCCAGGGGTTGAGCTTGAGCTCTCATCTGTCCAACCTCGTCACAGCGACCACCAAGGAGTTGTTATAATAAATTGATCTGCAGAGTCCATGGAACCACATAAACCATGCATATATGTTTCTGAAAGAATCTGAAAGAATCATTTCTTAACAGTTCATTTGATATCATCCTGTTGCTCCATTAGACTGAATCCTGGGAATGCTACTTGCTATTAGAGTGAATCAAGGTCAGTAGTATCACTAGACATAAAGAATACTCGAAAAATAAAATATACATCCAAACTTTTCTTCGAAATTTTAAGCTTTTTTTTCCTGCAAGTTATAAATAAATCATTAGAAGGCACTACATGTACAACAATAAAACAATGCACATGCCGCCACTAGTAATACCACCAAAGTAACAAAGAGCAGCTAAACATAAAGTAGATATCACAAGTGCTGAATCCATGCATCCATGATTTCCTCCCAGTTCTGGATCCTACCAGCAACTACATTTTGCGACATTTTAGTCAATGTTATTGGTAAACTATCATTGTTGCGATTATTTCATGAATTGCGTTCATTATCTCAGCACTGCATTGTCATGACAGGTTCTTGAACTTGTCTAGGAAGAGAACTTATTAAAATAATCCATGCATTTATTAAGTTCATGTCTGTTGACTTTTAAGTTATATGTAATTGGAATGAGGTAATTTGCTGTAATGCTGTGTTAAAGAGTGTTGAAAACTTTTGTTGGCTCATTTTATGACCAAAATAGTACACCTCTAATAAAAGTATGCGCCTATAAGAGATAATATGAGTAGATAGGGAATGGGGCTGTAGAGGCATTTTTCATGAGTGGGATGTAGGATTCGTCCACCATCTTGGATATCACTATCTTGGATTATAGAATGGCCACCATCCTGGATTACACTATTTTGTGTTCTTGACCTTTACCTTTGCCAGTCATCTTGTTTATGTCCACCATCTAATAACTAACCTTTGTTAAAGTCTATTTTACTCAGATTGGGAAACATGGTTACTTTAGATTGTCAACTAAAATTTGTCGCTGATAGTTAATGTCGCATGTGTACCAGATGTTCTCTATTTTCTAAGTTAAAAAAATAATTGCAATATCCATAAGTAAAAGGTAAAATAACTAAGTTAAACCTTTGTCTTTTATTACTCATGTAGCTTAACATTTTTATCAAAAGTGACCTCTGTGGAAAATTGCGCACCTAGCGGCAGAAATTCTCTTACAATAAATCATATTAAAATTAATAAAAACAAAATTATGATTCTTAGTTCTCCGTAAGTTGTGCAAACGATTACGCTGATGCAGTTTTACGATAGCTCGCCTCACATAATTGAGATACTAAACTATTGCAGAGCACTGTTAATCCTAAAGTAATTTAATGATTCCTCTTCAAAAATTAATGAAATTTCGAGTTAGTTCTTATGGTATCTTCCAACCATTGATTCTTACAAATTGAAAATCCTTTATTTTATCAGGGTTCTTAGTGAATTCTCTGTGGCACTAGCTCAACCTTACGAGCTGCGGATCACTGGCTTGCCATTCCTAATATTAAGTTCACTTTTCAAAATCTCTTAAAACTCAATAATAGTAGACATCTCACTACGGTATGCCAGATTAACAGACCGGATAAACTGTATGGGCACCTCAGGCTTGAATAAATGGTTGGCATCATTTGTTATGAGAGCCAGATTTACACATACATCATGGTGTCTGGTGCTGAGCTGCACTGCATCCTCGGTAGGCTGGAACAACTCCAAATTATAATCTATTATTAAGAACCCTCAGTCCTCTTCATTCGTGACCGGGTCCAAACCCCTATACTGCAACTTCTGTGACCAAGCTGGCATCCTACAGTTACTATTTGTCCATATAAAATGCCAGAGAAATTGAGTAGGCCGTCTATTTGAAGGTCCCTCTCAGAAGTCAACGACTTCCGGCATCTACCCTTAACACTCATACAAAATGAAGATCTTGCTTCCGGTGAAATAAGACAGAAAAAATATTAAATACAATTAAAACAAAAATTAAAAACACTTAAATACACTTTAAAATCTTTAACATTAACATTGGAAAACAAAAACCTTTATATAAATTTATTATTTAAGATTTTTAGGTTAAAATACACAATGTCGCAGAATCCTACTTAAAACTAGCATAAAACTTAATTTCTGAGTGTCATTGGCAACTACCAGCCCATCTTCCACATACAGAGCCAGCAATATTTTCTTACTTTCTCTTATCCTTGTGAGTAAACAGGAATCTGCATCACTCGCTTTGAAGCCTTGATTAGTCAAAAACTTTCCAAACCTTTGGTTCCAACAACGAGGTACATGCTTAAGGCCATATAGGCTTCGTTTGAGTCGGCAAATCCGACCCGTACCATCATCAAATCCCCCCAGTTGTCTGTAGATCTCTTCTGTTAGATCACCGAACAAAAATGCTATAGAAACATCAAACTGCTGCAGTGTTAAACATTCAATAGCAGCGACAGTCAAAATATATCTAATCATTCCTGCTTCAGCTACCGGGCTGAATGTCTCAGAATAATCAATCCCTTTTCGCTTTGAGTAACCCTTTACCACTAACATTGTTTTAAACTTTCTACAGTTCCATCAGTCTTAGTTTGAATTTTACACACCCACTTAGAAGGCATTGTTTTCATTCCAGGCTGCAATTTTTCTAAGGTCCAAGTCTTATTCTCCATCAGGGATCTCGTTTCACTCTCCATAGATCCTATCCAATCTTATCTTCTCAAACTAGATACTGCTTCTTGATAGGTTACTGATTCTTCTAGCTGAGTGACATCCAAAATGGCTGACATTACGTAGTCATCAAATCTCTGTGGGTGCCTCATTTCAGCTCAATTTCGTAATTCCCTCTCGTTTTGCACAGTATTATGATCTTCATTGTTATTTTATTCTTCCTCATTAGTTTTATCTTGAAAGTTAATTTTCCATTCAAATTCTTCTGTATTCCCTTGACTTTACTGGTCTTCAATTGTATCATTAAAATTATGTTTAACTATATGAGAACCGAATGGTGGTTCTTAATTAATGTGTCATCTCTAGACCTTATTACCCAATTATCCTGTCCACGCCTAATTCGGTACCCATCATCTCCATCATTTCAATTAGAACTACTTTCTGTGCTTTCTTATCCATCTTTCTTCTCTGCTATTTCGGAATTTGTGAATAGCAGATAGAGACGATAATCCTTAAGATTTTGATGCTTGGTTTCCTACTTAGCCATAATTCATAAGGGAATTTTCCATCTATGCTCGAGGGTTCATTTTCGGTTCAAGATGTAAGAAGCCGTATTCACCATTTCTGCCCAGAGAACCTAAGGTATATTTCAATGGGCATGCATAATCGAGTGAGTTGTCTCAACCAAGGTTCTGTTTTCTCTTTCACTGCAGCCATCCTGTTCAGGGATGTAAGGCATAGTCAGTATTTGCTTTATTCCATTTTCTCTTAATATTTCTCTAATAGCACAGCTGTAAAACTCCCCTCCGTTATCACTTAAAAATTATTTTATCACATGTCCTATAACTCGCGTCTCTTTCAAAAATTTTCTCAACATTTCTGGTAACTCAGACGTCTGCCTCGTATAACAGACGGAGCGAAACCTGCTGAAATCATCCTTAAACAATACAAAGTATCGGTAGTTTGAGAGGGAGTGTGGAAATGGGCCACAAACATCTAAATGAATCAGTTCACCCGGGCTTGTTGATCCTTCTCTTTGCCCAAACTTAAGTCTGTGTGTTTTCCCATAGATACATCATTCACAAAGATCATTATCTAACTGAAAATTGATACCAATTTCTTATAGTATCTTTTTATGGCATACCTTTTATTCTGATGTCCTAATCTCTCATGATATAACTGTAGAGAGTTTTAATGTGGAAAAGAAGCAATTAATTTTAATTTCTCATTATAAATAAAAAAATTGTGTGTATCTACATGCCTTCTTCGAGTACCTCCCATTTCAATTTTTCATCCACTTAAAAATAACTTTATTCATGGTCGAAACAAACTCACTTCAAGGGGTTTTGTCTTGGGCATCTAAGACCGAAAAAAGGTTTTTGTTAAGTTGTAGGACATACCAAACATCGTAAAGCTGTAGCTGTATCCACCACCCAGCAACTTGAGTTTTAACCATAACTGATCCCTTACCTACTGCTTGAATTGCTTCACCATTTGCTGTTTTTACCGAACGAGTTACACTAAACTTTTCAAATGTGGTAAAAAATCCTCCTGATTTGTAACATGATTTGTAGTCCCATTGTCTACATACCAACCGTGATCATGATCGTCAGATTCCAGAGATGCAGTACCAGACATGAGGCTCTCGACTGCTGCAACTGACTCCTATAATTGCGAGCCTTCACTCTTCCCCCTTGGAAACAGTGGGTTAGAATCTTCTACCCATTTTCTGCAGTTCCTGAAAATGTGACCAGTTTCTTACAGTATTAACAAAGAAATGTTGACTTAACGGTGATGTGTTTTTGTCTCCTTACTTATTGGCTTATCTGATACCTTCCTGCCTTAAGTTAGAATTCCTACACTTTAAGGCCTTTTCAAATGTGCAAAGCTTGTAATTGAGGTTCTCTATTGGTATTTCATATTTATTCATCAGCAACCAGATTGACAAACATAAAATATTTTTCATGGACTCTTGAGATTACCTTCTATAATGTGTGTTCAGTCATGTTTGTAATCAGGATACGCAATGCATTGCTTTCAGCCTTCACAAACCTTTCTAAATTTGAATGATATAATGCTACCTCTGCTGGAGTAGCAACTATTTTTAATGATTCTGGGTCTTGTAAAGTTCCTTCCAAAATGTCCATGCAACCAAGCACTCCACGCAAAACAGCACTCACTTTGTACTTCCATGCTCTCCAGTTAGACTGGCCGTCCAAAAGACCTATTTGGAATCTTATTCCTTCCATAATTTAAAAACCTTGGTTTTATCTAGGTTTTCACATAATCCACAACATAGGAAACTAACTGGAACCCATTACCTGACATTTTGTTCATAAACAAAATTTATATTAACGCCCAAAAACACTAAACTAGAGCTATACACTTGTTCTATACTGTTTACAACTAACTCTCAAGATATAAGACTGCACTATTGAACGTACGAACAATAAGGGCACTACAACAGCTAAAGCTATTTAGTCTGGCAGCAGTTCAGCCATTACTCGCCAAAACATGTCCTGAAATCTCTGTTAGTCCTTCAGGGTCATGGGGTTGGGGGAATGGGAACATGCATGTGCAAGTGCTTCGCCATCAGTTTGCTTCTGCCAGCTGAAGGGAAAACTTTTGAAATTATTCTCATTGTACAAGTGTACAAATATAATGTAAGTATCCAGAACAGGAATCGAACCTAGATTCAATATACCCAATGGTTATCCGAGCTCCCATCCTGTCGGCCCTCCGTCCCACGACAGCCGCTAAAACAGGTACTGAAGTCTCCAGTAGTCCCACAGGAGGAGGGTGGTAGGGGAGGGGTTGTGCTTGGGAGAAGGAGGTGTGGGAAGTTCATACCGTTCCACTCATCAGTTGAGGTCTTGTAGTCGACGTGTTAACATATGTGATGGTGCAAGTACACGAAAAAAATGTAAGTATCCTGAATGGGAATCGAACCTTTTACCAATATCCGCCCTCTGGCAATACCACAGAGCCTGAGGGGGTAAAAGAAAAATAAAAATATACTCAAGTACTCTGATTTGGAATCGAACCTGGTATCTATCCAAGAAAATAAAATAATTAAGTGACCTGTCAGGGAATCGAACCCAATACCATTCCATGCACCAGCAATACTACAAATCCCGAGGGTTAAGGAAAAAAATTAAATCCCATGTCTGGGAATAGGCTCAGGAAAGGCTGTTCACGATAAAGTGAGCACTTTTAAAATCGACCTTAGAAAAAAGTAACTGCCCCTGCCTGAATATATTTTAACGGGCGCACTGGCATGCACCCAGTTAAGTTGGTAACGATGGAGGGGAAAGTAGTTCGATATCTTAACGTCGAATAAATATTGTTAGGTAACCATTTGTAATAACTTAAATTATTTTTCGCTTTCTGGTTTTTTAAAGTGTCTAAGTGTAAAAATAAGCGGATTTGTATAATATATACTCTTATAATAATTTCACACTTCCATTTGGTTGACTCATGAATAAAATGACGAGGTCCATGGCAGTGTTAATTTGACATAAGACGGGAGAATACACAACGTACATGCAAGTAGATGCTAAGCAGGGCTTTCAAAAGTGCTCATTTTACTGTGAACAGCCTATACGAATCTGCACACCTACAATCCCGCAGAGCCCGAGGGATAGGAAAAAATATAAAATATGATTAAATGCTTGTCCGGGAATCTAACTCGGTACCAATCTGCACACCGGTCGTCAGAGCTCCCCAGCCAACGACGTCTGCCAAAACTACTACTCACATCGCCAGCAGTCCCAAGGTGGGAGAGGGGGGATAAGTGAAAGTACATGTGCAAGTGCATTCCCCCTCCACTCCTCTGTTGCGAACCAGATGCCGACGGACCACACCTCATTTGCAATCCAGCAGTCGATGAGTCAACATCGACGAGACATAATGTGTGATTGCGTAAGTAAATGCAACTTCATCCCCCCCCCCCCTTTTTTTTAACACCACCTTAGTTGTGATCCAAACCCGACGAGGCAACATGTGTGACTGCACAATAACAAAAATTCCCGAAATTGCCTTGTCCGGGGATATAATCCGGTACAATTAAAAATTTAAAAATAAAAATTAATGTTCCATCCAGGAATCGAACTCAAAAACAAAGATTTCCAAAATTGTACTCACTGGGAATCCAAAAATATCAAAAATCCATACTTGCCCTGTCCGGGAATCGAACCTGGCATTACCGAAAATAATAATAGAAAATTGGCCTAACCGATGATTAAAACAAATAACAAATTTCCCAAAATGGTTCTATCCCGGAATCGAATTTAAAAAATTATTAAATGCTCTTACCAGATATTTAACCTGCTAATCCAAAAGTTCCCAAGTCCAAAAATTAAAATAAATTAAGTACCCTGTCCGGGATTCGAACCCGGTATTAAAAAACATTCCCAAAATTGCTCTCACCAGGAATCGAACCCCAGACAGGGAATGACCTAACCAAGAATTGAACCGGAACTGCATGAGCACCGAAGTGTATTGCACTGGAAGTGCATTGCATCGGAAGTGCATGTACAAACATGCTTGTGTAAAAAAATACAACGCGATGTACATGTGCAAAAATATGTATTCTATCGTTACACCCCCCCCCCCCCCCCTTGCTGGTTCATCATTCGTCGAAATATTTAAGTTACTTTCTAAAATATCGAGCCAGATTTTGAATTAGTACAGAAGAGTAAACTGGAGAACTGTAAGTGTTCATTTTTTATTCCACATTCAGGTTTCCTGAAGGCCCCTGAAGCCTTAATAATATCGCGAGTTTAGCCGGACCCCCGCAGAAGTAATTAATTAATTAAATTTTTTGCATTTAGAGCTACGAAAATTATCTGCAGGTAATCTAATGGTTGTCACATTATAGTTTCTTAGAATTTTGTGTGCGTTTAGGCAGGTAACGGCAGTGTTGCTGGACTGGCAATGCCAGGGCTCACAAATCTGCTAATTTTTACACTTCGATGCATTAAAAAAAAGGAAAGCGAAATAAATCATTCAAATTATCACATAAGGTTACCTAACACGTTTTATTTGACGTTAAGATATGAAACTACATTCCATCCATCGTTACCAACTTTACCGGGTAGTGACATTTTTCTAAGGTTGATTTCAAAAGTGCTCATTTTATCGAGAACAGCCTTCAAAGAAGATTTATAGCTAAGTTATATCAGTAATATATAGTTGCGCGCGCGGATGGCTACCTGGTTATGCGCGGTATGGCTCTGTAGTAGGTGACTCACTTCGACACTCCCCTCTTTCCAGGCATACCCACTGCCTGTCCCGTCGCCGGGAATGGTTGAAAGCCTACATGGCTAACATCACAGCCACTCCTCCATGCTGGATAAGCCACAACTTTAGAGAACGCACAAAAATATTGTGGGAACTAGGACCCTTGACGAAACACGGCATTTGGAGCAATTTCTGGGCGATAACTACGAGCCTTTAAATATTGCAGTGGTCTGAGGGTCAGCAATATTTGGCAAAAGCAATTTGGCTGAAGCGCGGAAATCTGGTGAAGTCTGGTGTAGTGAGGGATATCTGTGAAGGGGACGGACAATGACGGAAGATTGCGAGACGACGGCGGACGAAGTGTTTGTGATGTGGACGGACGAGAGGGCGAGAAACCCGACGAGTGAAGGCTACTGTGTACGTGAGCGCTTGGGGAACTCAACAACACTGCGGACTGGTGGAAATTAAACTGAACTGAGGTGGGACTGTGATCATGTGATACGGATTTATTGTAAATAGTGGAACTGTCAAATATGAACATATAATTGATAAAATAATCAATATATTTCGAAACCTGTATAATGGTATTGATTTTAGTTATTTAAATACATTAATTTCTTTGAGGTAATTGTAAGTTGCAATGATTGAATTAATTAACTGTTAATAACAAGAAACATCAATTTAATGTGAGACATCGAAACAAGAGTATTTTCTATGTAATTATTGCAAATATATTAGGAAATTGTATTTGTCTTACTCTCATATTTAATTATATACAGCCATTAAAATATCAGGTTTCACCCACTGACTGAGAATTTGAAAAAATATTAATATACGTCAATAAAATTATTGGGGCCGGTGAAGATAATAAATGTATGGCGATTCCGACATGTTTGTAGTTACGCTCTCTGTGTGCATTATTGGGTTTTCTCTAAGCGTTAAAATAAATAACTTTATTTCGAATGTTACGTAAATATTTGATGGCCATGACCAGTTAGTTCATATCATCAGTGTTACTGGTGAAAAGTGGTATTTGCAGTTATAAACACGCATTCAGATATAGATATTAAAGGGCAAATTATAGATATTTGTGATTTTATTTGTGCATTTAATTCACAATAAGAAGAAACTCAGCCATAAAATTATCCTCTTTGAATAACTATCTGACTAAATGCTAGTGTTATTATGCGATGTTAGGTGGTTAGTTATAAACAAAATGTAAAGAGGGAACACTTGTCGCCAGTGTTCGTTCGCTAGAAGTCAAAACTATATCATGAATTGTGAATCGTAAATACAGAAGATATGATTGCATTCGTACGATCGACGGTTTATGCATAATTTTTAAATTATAAACCTAACCCATAGTAAATATTACACCAATTTTTTACATAGTTCATTATATAAACACAAATTTTCACTTAAAAAAATTATGTGTTCAATTAATCCGGTACGTAATCTTTGTGAAAGCTGGATGTGTAGAACGAGACAAAATAATTACGCTACGCTGGATGAAAGAATGAGAAAATCATCGCTGAATTAGAACGTAATTTATCTCTGTGTACGTCGATTCTATGATCTGAACAAAATAAACGATAAATGACACATTAACGATGTTCAAACATCGGTTAAAAAGTTTTAACCATCACTAACAGATGCAGGTATGTTTATTATGAGATTGAGTCGTAAATTACAAGCCTTATCTTAAAAATTAGGATCTATGGTGCTACTTATGAGAGGAAATGTAGGCTTATCACAAACAATTCCATGCGTATACTAGTTACTAAGCTTCCTTTTGGGAATATCTAAAAAAACACGACGAAAAAAATTTCACTATATATATATATAATGAGCTATTCTTCAGGCCACACTTCTGAGTTTATACGGAAATAATAAACTAGCCAAAATCGCGCCATAATAATAACAGAGTGTAGTTGAAACTGGCCATATGTTGAACTGTGATCAGGAAATATAAGTGTTGTAATTTACGAATATATATTCCTCGAAGAACATGATTGCTTAAAGAAAGCGAACTGGAACAAAAATAGGAACATAGAAAGAAAATATAAATACCTAATTTATGTTTTCGCTCCTGGTGTATTCGCATGGTTTGCTAATAAACATGACACGCGGTCGAAATACATGACACTCACTACGAGGCCTATTTGTTCCGACCCCAAGTGCGACTCTCTGGAAGGAAATTACCGCACTTGTGGTAGGTACTACCTGCTTATGAAGGTTGCTTTGTCGTTCTAGGACGCTTCTCTATATAAGGCACTGCAAGTGAGACGGCCCCAGGACGAGCTAAGCTGTCGTGGGATGGACATCGCTCTCGTGGCTGCTCGCTCGCTGGGAACTGCCCACGACTTGAGGACCAGCGAAAGCGAGGTGCATCTGCGAGTGCGATGTGACCATGGCAGCTAGGGTGCGGCGACTATCCGCAACTCGTCGTGTCCCCCGGTGGCTGGATAGAGGATCCCGAGGCTCTGGAGTGGTTGGGAATGTTCCAATACCAGCCCGTGAACCGACTGGCCGGTGCGAGAGCGCCGTCGTCGTGGACGTCGGGAACCTGGGCAGCTCAGTACGAGATGGCGAAGCGCATCTGCTGGAGTTGGCACAACGATCAAGACGGGGAGGGAGATCTCGAGGTGCTGAAAAATGCGAAGTGTAGCGATCCTCACTGCCGGATTCTGCGGGCTGACGACTGCGGGTGCGTGATGAATGGATTGAAATGCATCGGACCTTGGAAGCACCCAGGCGTCAGCCTTCACTCCTGGGTCAGCGGATTCGCCACAACCACTGATAGGCCCCGGATGTCTCGCGTTTCCCAGACCGACGGGGTATTTTGTAGGAAGGGGAGGGGGTGGCTCCTCGAAGAACTCTCCCCACCTTCAGCCATGGGGTGGAGATCCTGGCTTAGGCGCGGAAAGGCGAAGATGGAGTCGGTGTCATGACTGAGCTGTCCAGTTTTCCGACGCACTCGACGAGAAGCAGGGGGGGGGGGGGGGCTGCATCCTTAGTTACGGTCAGTACTTCAGTGGTGGTTCGCCTACACGGCAGTACTGACAGTAGTTCAACTTAAAGGGCGCCTGCATCCACACGATGACTGGCATCGGCGCGGGGGTTGTTCTGTCCCCCGCAAAACACACCAGTTGCGATCTCATTTTATTTCACTCCGCACCAAACCAACAGAGGTCTTTCTTCCCGAACTAACAAATAACCTACTTTATCCAGCCCTAATCCACTTAAAAGGGATTATTTTATCCTCCGCGACTATCGCATAGATTTTTCACTGCCCTCTCCGCTTTGCCTGGTTTGCTATGCTCTTCCATCAAGACCCTTCTTCTTTCGGGGTGTGAACATGGCTACAATTGCGGCCATATCACTATAACCCTGCTTAGCCGCAATGCATGCGCCCATTATAATAACTAAACCCGACATAAGGCTTGCCTGAGACGCATCCTATTCTCCAACCGACATAGCTACTAGCATGCATGTCGGAGGGCACACAGAACTCTGTGAAGGTGCTCACGCTGGCGTAGCGGGGTTTGGGGGATAGCCAGTAAAAAAAAAAAAAAAACGGCCCCAGGCACTTGCTTGTCCATGATGGTTCGGCATGATGAAGTCAGCTAGTGAACACTCATGCACCTATTGTTTGGTCATAACGGTGCACGTTCGTACGCGCGCGCGCACGTGTGTGTGTGTGTGTTATACATAGGGGATCCTATTTTTTGCGGAAAGATACCAAGGCCAATGTTGTACTCCCAAACACTTCTTAAATCCAGGTTCACGTCCGTGATTGGATCATTTTAACTGCTGCCATGCGTTTCAGGTATCTGTCCGCGAACCACAGGCTAGTAGTTTCCAAGTAACTTAAGTCTGTTTGGCCCAGTCGAGTAAGAGAGTTTATCTCGTACAAACACACGGCGTATAACAAAAGGAAATTTGCATTATTGAACTCAGGCTATGTAAGTATATAGACTCCTAAATCATTCCACGAAAAACGGATGGCGCCATACACACACACATATATTTCGCTATTTATATATAAGTGTATACATATATATATAAATAAATATATATAATACAAATTTATAATATATGCTTAAATAAAATATATATAATTATATGTGTGTATGTATATTAAAATTTATAAACACATATACTTATCTAATTTCGACCTCGTAGGTCCACTCACAAAATGTGATCCGGGCCAGAGTGAAGCAACCTGTGTCCTGTGGTAGGGGCGTGTTCGTCCTAGATACACAGAGATGCCACATTTTTGTATTGATATCAAAGGGTCCATTAAATTGATTGAAAGGGTTAATTAAAATGATTAAATTGAATGCAAGGGTTAAATATAATGAAAGGGTCAATCTATAGACAGGGTTAAATTTATTTATTTATTTTCTTGGTTTTGTACTTCTTTCTTTCATTTCTTTTGTGGGGAGCAGCAGGAGCTCTTTACGATGTTGATGTTGTGGTATCCTGGAGGCCACTGGCCAGAGAGGTGGGTTGCAATGCGTTATATAGATAAGACGAGTGCAAGAGTGTGCTAAGGGTAATTTTTCTTATTTTTCCTCAATTTGATGTGTTCGTAGGGAGGTTGGTGATATATAGGCGAATTTTACGAATATATTTAACACACAAGAGAATTCCAGAGTGTTAAAAAAATTTCTAAGAGTGGCCTAAATGTAAATTTTACTTTTTTTGAGGGATATTGCTCGTAGATGGTGATGGGAGATACGCGACTTTGAAAGGTGCGATTTACGTGTTAATAATGACGAGCTATTGACGACTGTTTCCGAATGCAATTAAACATTAGAGAATTGCAGTGAGTTCTACGTATGAATAAATTATATGCATCGAATCGCAAATTTCAAACTACTACGTGAACTACATTATGGAATGAAACGTAATGTCAGTCTGGAGCTTAGAAATATAATTTACATGAGTGAGAAGTATAACACAATTGCGTGAGTATGGAAGTAACGATCTACAACAAAATGTACCAATAAATTAAACGAACAAAATATATATGACGCAGCTCGCACATACCTTACACATCCGTCTGCCTGTGAGACTGGCGAGGAGGAACGAAATCTACATGTAAAAAGTAACTAATTGATTAACATGCGTAGTAAAATTGCACCTCTCCCAAAACACATCTGTCTCTGACTGCGAGCTCAGTGAAGCACTGAGTCGATCTTATGTCGAGAGCATGAAAATATATTCGCGGAGCACATTCGAAGGCTGACAATCATATAAGGTTATAGCTACTCGGAAATAGATGTGAATACAATTTATATGAGAAATGGATAAAAATTATGTTTACAACACACATACTATTTTTATGACACACACATACTAATATATAAATTAGACTAGTTGAATTAAAACATGTAATGAAATGGCAGCAGGAGCTCCCCGACAACACATCCGTCCACCTCGGCGGTCACTCGATGAATGAGTGTATAATGTGAGGTGCACCTGCTTATATACATATAGCACGGCCAATAGGCAGCTGAGTTGAAATTTAATACTGATATAACCTATTTTACTACTATTAACGATTTGATTCGTCCTACAAGTACGTGAATGTATAAAAATTAATTATTTAAAAAATAATGTACTTACTACAAAATTTTTCTGTAAAGTCCCGTAAATAGAGCGCACTTGGTAACACAAACACGAGTTGAAAATCATACCAAGTTTTGTCTACTGAACACAGAAATGGGATTTACATGATAAACGCACTATCACATGAAAATGTGTATTTTTTCCCAATAAAATAGTTTTATATTAAAACGCTTATGTTATAAAACATTAATCGTGCCTACCACACTCCAAACACTCCAAAGCCCTGTGGAGTCGAGAGATCTAGTGTTGTGTCTATGCTGCAAGAAGATTGGCGAAGTCGAGAAACCTCCATGTCGCTCTACCTAAGGCCAACTGCTCCAGACCTCCCTACGCCCCCACCTTCATCCCTCATCAGAGCAGTGTGTCCTGGGGTTATTCACCCATCTGCCCTTGATTGTCAATTTTTCAGCACTGAGGCAAGACATCGGCGACTGGATACAGGGATGCAGATGGCTCCCGAGATCTGTGCACCCCATCCCCACCTCCCACCTCAACCCCTCACCAGAGCAACGTGTCCTGGGGTCATTCACCCTACTTCCCTGATTGTCAATTTTTCGCCACTGAGGCAAAATGACAACTGCAAGAGAGCTGCTTCACATCGCCCTGCTCGGCTGAAGACATACCCTACCCTCAACCCCTTGTCCGGAAGGATGTGGCCCGATGTAAAGAAGCCAGACCATCCCTCCCACCTCTACTCCAGAAGCTCTAGGCACATTTTTTTCGGATATCTCAAGAGGTGGCCTGTCCACACAGTCAGCCCTCACTGCTGATCCAAGGTCATGCAAGAGTCTGGCGTATTCCCAGCAAATTAATATTTTGCTCCCAAACTCATTCTGAAGGAATTTTATGTCCCTAAAATGATGTTCCTTTAATCCCTGAGATAATCTCCAGATTTGACATTCCAACAAGTATATATTTGAACCAAGCAAACTATGAATAGAAAAAAAAAATCAACAGGACATATTTGATTTAGCCATAAAAAAATATTTTTTACACGTATTGAAATGAGACATATTTATTCGTCTAACAGACAAAAATACGAATTTCACGTGTAGATATTCCTAGCCCATAATTTTTAGACACTACTATAATATAGGAAAATATAATATAATTTTGTTAAAGTTAAGTATTCTAAGTTAAGTAAAAATCAGTTCCAAATTTATTTGGGAAATGCAGTCGACCACAGCGATGTTTTTTTTTTTCCCCAGAAGATACAGTAACGGGTCATTTTAAAACCTCGTGAACAACACCAGGTAACGGATAGCCGAGAATCGAGTATGATTGGGGAGCGAACGAAATTTAGGTCTCGAGAGCCAATGAAGATGAAGAATGGCGAGTATGGAGCAGCGCCAAACCGGGTCATGCCCGACTAGGGAAATGAGAGAGAGCACCGATAAAACCCTTGTATCAGCGGCAATGTCTAACACAACTCCCCACATATTGCGAATTTTTTTATGGTGTGACCTACATGGGGAGGTAAGCATGCTAACCGCTTAATCAATGCGATCCCTCTCTTTATGTCTAACCAAAAACTTTTCAACAGCAAAATGTATTCCATCTAATATAAATTGTATATATTTGAATTTATTTAATATTTTAAAAGTTTCCAACATAAGTTTAACGAAATAGTACATAAAAAGGTGAAAATCATGTTTTTTTGAGTCGGAATATAATGATTTTCAATGTTATTCGTACTTTTTACTAAAAGGTTCAAATTATTGTAAATCTATGTGAAAATGGCGGCCATTTTGAATCCTAACTGTGTATAAGGAGGGATAGATAAATTTTTTCTCAGTATTAACTCTGAATCTGCTAAGATCACTTTGTGTGTGTATACGTGAGTGTGCATTGCAGTAGCAGAGAGAAGGAGTACCAGGCATCCGTTGCAATAGCAGGCATCTACACCAACGGGAAGGATTGATAATGTGAACAATGCCAGACATCCACTATAACAACAGATGTCCATCACATCGACTACAATTCCAGATGTGCATCACTTCTACTACAGTTCGAAGCGTTCCACACTGGGAACAATGCCAGATGTCTACTACAACTTCGGTGCTTCTAAATCATCATCAATGCAGAATCTACAGAGCATTTCATCTCTCTATCAGCTCGCAAAAGGGACAATGCTGTGACAATTGTGACTCTAAATGCATTAAAATGTTCAATGCGATTTTAGCTTATGGGAAGGTGAAAACCTTATTGAGTTTGTAGTGTTTCCAACTGCGAGTGTTGTCGAAAGAATTCATAATTTATTTAGTGGTCCATGAAATAAAATTAGTGTGTCTGTTCCTGGCTGAACATTTACAAGCTGATGAGGATATTGTATCCTATTTACCTTGTGATGACTGTGAAGATGGGAACTTACAACATATGTGGACGGATTGTATGTCGCACAGGCTGGAACAGCAACTTGAAGATAGAATCATTTCACATATAGCATTGGACTCATCCGGAGTCGATGAAGTAGATTCCGATGCGAGCACTGTCATCTTAAAAAATTTATGAGAGAGACTGTTTTGTAAATAGTGTATAAAGAAATAATGTAAAAATGATGTGCTATGCACAGTGTTTCGAAAACTACCACTAGAACTTCTTTTGTAGTTAAGGAGCTTGCTATTTCTTATGCAACCAGCTCTAATGACTCTAAAGTATTAGGCTTTAAATATTCCAGAACTTGGTACAGTTTAAAACCTGAAGTTAATATGATATTTCGGGACCAAACTTACGAGATACATAACCTGAAATGGGATTCTGGTGACATAGTCTAAAAAAAAAGTTTTCAATGTGTAAGTGATGTGTTACTCGAAGACTAGCCCATATACGTGCTTGGAAAAATGCAGAAGGGAATTTTAAAAACTAAAAAAAATGCAGAATTAATAAATATCAAAAGATACCACGACTGTTAGAGTATTACTTAAATTGCCAGATGCTATATTACAAATCACTGTGAGGAAAAAACATTCTGCTGACAATGTAAAAGCAAGGTTTAAGAGAATATTTGTAGCAACATCCTATGTATGTGTAGAGATATCAATTTTCGAAAAAAAAAAAAAAATGGTTTGTTCCAGGTAGTGTAAGATTTCGAAAAAAAATTGAGAAATTCGACCCAGAGTGCCATGTGGAATGTGGAACTGTGAGGTTTGGAACACCATTGTTTGTGTCTGTAAATTTGATATAGCAAAATTGTTGTTGAACTAATTTTAAAACAAAAAGGAAGAACATAAGAACATATATATATATATATATATATATATATATATATATATATATATATATATATATATATATATATATATATATATATATATATATGAGAGAGAGAGTGAGAGAGAGAGAGAGAGAGAGAGAGTCGTATACCAGACCTTCAGTTATGATGGAGAGGTTCGACTCATGACTTCAGTATGCTAGTGTTACTCCAGAATTCAGGCGAGTGTGGTGTAGAATTGAAGATGAAGATAGTACACTACACATACAAATGTGCAACAGAGTTGAACATTGGCGTTTCTTGTTAATTAGTCTAACAAACTTTAAAAGTTTTGGATGTATGTTATGGGCGAAATTATCCTTTATATAATTTACATCCTGACAGCAAATTACCTAGTAACGAAGGTAAACTAGAATTTGAAGCAGAAAGTACTTCCATCACAAAACACAAGTCTTACAAGAAAATCAAATACATTATGCAGAAGGAGTTTAGTTTCTGTTCTCTTACTACAGTTTGGACAGAACAATGTAACAAGAAACATTATACGTACATTGGTGACAAGAATTAACTTCTCCCTGTGGTATGTGGCAATGTAACATTTTCTAAAGTATGAACATCTGGCAGCCTATATAAAGGAAAGCATTCAGTATAAAATCGTCAGTCATGGCTAGATGGCATTTGCTTTTGTGAAGGAATAGCATGCAACAATTTTGCTACGAGATATCTTTGCCCCAACAGTGACTTGCCAACAACATTAGAAGATTTGATGATTGCCAGTCTTAATGAGGAGATAGAAGAGGAATGGGAATACAGATTAATAGCCTACCAGCTCACTAGACCTCACCAGGGAATCACCATTTGTTGGAAGGAGACCTGCGACAAGAACATCCTCAACTTTATTTTCGAACAAGGAGGATTAGTTTTTCCATCTATGTGTAATTGATATGCTTATGAAGTGGCTAATTCAGCATAATGGTTCCAAATTTCCCATTGTTCCAATGAATTACAAGTACGCCTTTTTTACTAAAAGTTTGTATTCTGTAACTTATAGTTTATTATATTCAAATTTTGTTGTAAAGGAAATGTGTGAGATAGACAATTTCAAATGTACATATTTCTCTCAAGCTTTTAAAGCACATAGTAAACCATATAGTTATGATTCCACTTTATCTAACTGTAAAAGTTTTGAATGTCTTGTAAACCAATACAGACCTCACAGAGTAGATTGTAAGTGTAAACTTAAGGGCGAACACATTGTAACTTCATATTGTAAGGAAGAAAAATGTTTGAAACATCTTGTTTATAACACAGACACTGTTTTGCCCTATCATTATTTCGAAGAATCTGAAAACAATATTCATACTTTATATCATTATAGCAAAAACAAGTTTGGTTACACATCTGATACTGGGTGTGATTCAGCAAAACTGTTATGTGGAATCGAGCAATATAATTAGCAAAAATAAAATTTAGCCATAAAATACATTTCAGATTACAAATTGAGAGAGAGAGAATGAATTTATAAATATACATACATTGTTCCTTGCTAATTCTTCTCAGTCGAGTATTAGATGTCATAGTTGCAACATGATGCATTTTCATCCTGCAAATCATTACAACAGTGTCAAACAAGGGAAGTCTAATATATCTTATGCTTTTATGAGAATTTGTGGAGACGTGCTAAAGAATTTTTTATTTTAAAGTAATTCATTTTCCTGTAGGAGATGAAGAGTCACGAACTCATGCAGTGCTGTGACAATAAGAAATGTCCAGTGTTTCATATGACTCCAAACACACCTTTCCAGCTAGTATTGAAGGTGTATACTCTCATTATGTTGAATCATATCTATATTTGGTTGAAAACATTGTTTTGTATGCCCCACTTGTGTAGATGTATGTGTACATGCAGACAGATTAAAACCAGGGTGTTAGAAATGCTCACTCCTTGAAAGCAGAGGTCAGGAAGGGAATCTGGAACCAATATTAATAAAATATATGAAAACTTTGTTCACTGAAGTTGCTAATAGTTTATAAAAAAAATATTTGTTTTTAAAGAAAAATATATATATTTTGAATCGACATTTTGTGTTATCCTGTAATTGTTTCGGAGCAAGTTGTAATTGTTGTACCTAAAGTTTTGAATCTATCTAAATTTTAGAAATAATTTGTGTGACATCCCATATTTGTTTATGGGTTTATAATTTGTCTCTTTTAAATGTTGTAAATATATTGTGAATTCACTTGTGTTTGTTTCGCATGGAAATGTATGGAGCAAAATTTATACTTGGTAGTGTTAAAATGTTTTGTGTCATCCTATACTTGTCTGATTCTGAGTGTTGAATTTTTTTAAACATGTGTGAAATCTTGTATATGTTCTGGAGGAAAGTTTTCTACATGTTTAGTTATGTTTGAAATATCATATATTTCGTTTGTCGAAATAATAATTAAAAAAATATGATTGTGTATATTTTGTAAATAAATATGATGTAAAATGAATCCCTTTCATATGTTTATTTAACCTATTCCTTATTAAAAGCAAACCTATTATGGTAAGAAAAATATTTTCTCCTTAGAGACATTCGAGAGAAAAGTACTTAATTTGTCTCCAACAGAGAGAGAGATTCTTAAATTTTCTATTAAAATAAAGTATGTTACAATAACAACTTAGAGTCTTGCAAAGAAAAATAATAAAATCAGAAAGCAGACTATCAGTTTGCAAAAAAAAATACTATTCAATTAAAGATATATTATAATCTGACAAAAAATGTCTGCTGGAAAAAGGAAAAAAAAATTATAAATATATAAAAATGATTTGTCGCCTGCCTCCATAGAGTAATTAGATTATATAAGGAGGTTCTGCATTCGAATCCTGTATAAGGCATGGTAAATTGTAATATATACTTTGTGGGTTCGATTCCCATCTAAAACATGGTTGATATAAGAAGAGTTCAAATCCTGCTTAGATCATGTATGATTGTAATCTAGTTTTTCAGTTTCAGTGTCGGGTAAATATGATTGTAATATATAGATTCTGGGTTCTATTCCCAGATAGGTCTTGTTTGATATTAGTGTGTAAGTCAGCAGTTGTTAAAAATATTAACTAAAAGGATTAATCAATTAAATATCAATTTACAAGTAAATGATAGTAATAACAGGAATTCGTTTTTAAAAGGGTGATGAATCATAGTATCAAATTCATTACACCTTGTAATGCAAAAATTTCATGCTGTAATGACAAGTGTTCATATAAGAACGCAATTCCAACCTAATTGCTTAAAACCGAACAATTACACATTAAATTCAGATATATAAACATTAAAATTCAGTATATACACGCTAAAAATCCTAAAATGCATTAAACAGTTATAATAGATGTTGGAATAGTTTAATATTTAATTAAACTGTCTTAAAACATGTTATTCATCGATTTGATATCCATTTCAGGCAAATAGCATTATTTAAAATTTGCCACGAGGGAGGGTGGTGAGGGTATTAATAGGGGTATGTACCCACTGGACCTCATTTGCTGCAGGGACTTCATGGGGTCAAGACCTCCTCTCCCCTCGAGTGCCTTAAAGTGTACCAACCTTCAGTCTTGGAAACCAGTGCCTAGTTAAAGGGCATCAGATGCCTTCTCACAGTTTACCTCAGCCTGTCTGTTCTGCAACCAGGCTTTGTGACCAAGGGACACAACACCTTTCCATAGTTTCTGCCATGACGATGAAGGCAACCCTCCTCGCCTGTCAAAGAAGTCACCTGCAGAGCTCGCTTGAGACTTTGATCACCCGACTGCTTGCTAGCCTGTCTGGGAAGTCTCCCATGGATCTCTTGAGGGACTGCGAGCACCCGTCTGCTAACCTGTTGGGGTAGAAACCCCGATGCTAACCTAGTGGTGCAGGCTACCACTCAGCTTGTCTGACCTGGGTTCAGATCTCCTTCGAAGCTTACCAGCTTCGTTACAAGAATTTAAGTAAGTCAATAACTTTTTAAAAGATTTCTTTAGGTTTTTTGGTATTTCGTTAAACAATTTTCACATTTTCTTTATACTTTGAACAAATTGCATATACTTAATTCGACTTTTTTTTAACAAATTGAATGATTGGTCTTTGAATTCGAATTATTGGTCTTTGAAACCGTAAAATGGGTCTTTAGGATCGTTAATTCCTATGTGTGGATGGCTGTGTGAGTGAGAGTGTGTGACTGTGAGTGTGTGTGCAGGGCAAAGGTGAGAAAAATTTAATTACAGATAACATTTTTAATTACATTTGATTTTATTTAGCAGGGTTGAGAGGGATATGCACATAAACCTCCAGTTGTAGCTACTGCACTATGTGGAATAAGGCAGTGTCAATAACAATTTTTAAGGGTGGGATGCTGTGTGTACGAGGTATGAACTTTGGAACAGTTAAAACAAGGGAGAACTATGCTCAGGATGGCAAGCATGATGGGGGAGGTGCATAATCTCAGCTCCCAAGCTTGTTCAGAATGAATTGACCGGAGAAGGATGTGTGAGATGATGGTTATATGTGACTTGAGTATTTCTAATGTGTGAAATGTTTTTTATGTTAAGTGACAGGGTGAATTGGGTATTTAAGTTAATTTCAAGACATTTCATTTTAAGACATTTCATTTTAAAATTTGTTGTGTAACTGCGAGTATGACATAAAGAAAGATCTTAATAGTACATTTTAAAATATTTATTTTTAAGATTGTTTGTTTAGTTGTTAATTTTAATATGCTGTGTGTTGCTCCCTCAATAAAAACATTTAGCCAACATTCATTATAAAATTTATGACTATCAGTAATTGACAGTGTAAACTAATTTTTACAGTGTAAATTATTTTGACGGTGTACCCTAGAACATACTTTTTGACAGTTTAATATTCAAAGATTTTAAAAAAGCTTATTTGAGATGTAAATTTGTTTTCTCACAAAAATAACGTTTAAACTAGGCTTAAACTGAAATGCAATAGAATGAGTTTAAATTTCACAGTTATATTCTAAACGAAAGCTACACACCTGGGCCAAAAAGCATAATCATGTGAAAAATGAGGACGAGGCAGATTGCAAAGCGTGGTCAACTCTATACTGGAGACGGGTTGCAGAAGGAAAGTTGTTGGAGAGACGGGGCTGGAGGGGAAGTGTCAACTTCCTTGCTTCCCCTCCTGAGGCTTACTGCAGAGATGGCTGTAGCATCTATGTGATGAGTAGTTGGAGGAGAAAGGGAGAATGTCGAACATGCAGTGGAGCATGCGGGCGCTAGTGGTAGCTTACTGAACTATTTTTCCCATTCTCTTGTCTAGCCAGCTCTGTGCGTGGACTGTCCTGGCTTGTTCCACGCTCACGTCTTACACTGCTAAACCTCACCATGCATGTGATCTGTAGGGCAGGCAGGACCTTGCAGAGTCTATTCCCTTTTGTGTTTTGTTTCTGCTCACCTGCTAGCTACCTGCCTCTCATCCACATTTAAAGTATTTTGAACTCGCTACCTTTTTAGTCACAGCTCTTGCTCCTGTCTTTTCCCAACAAACATAAAATTTAAAATTATGAAAAATCTTTTTGCTCTTTTGTCTAGGATGTTATTTATAAAATTATGTTGTCAGTTATATTATGTGTGTGTGTTATTAAGAGTGTTTTCTTTTTTTCAGAATCACGAAACACCTACATATATTATTTCATTGTGGTGTTTTAACTTTTGTATTGGGGAAACTAAAGGATAATTTGCTTAGGTGAAAATGGGTGTAAGCGATCCAGTATTTACATCTTGCTTGAAGATCTTAATGTAATCAATTCCGATTCGGAATCGCAGACGGAGAGACAAACAAGCTGTCGAGACAGTGTCCCTTTGCCTAAAAAGAGTTAATCTCTTGGAGGACGATATCTACTTAAGCAATTCGAGCACAGATTTGCTTACAGAGAGTTCATTTACAGCCAAATGTCAAAACATGTCTGCTTCCCCCTAAACATGAGAAGATTGATCTTTTGAATGACGACTAATTTCTATCAGACTCAGAAGATTCTTGTGATTCAGAGAGTGCTACAACCATTTCCCAACCAACTTTCGAGTCGGATAGAGATATTTCGCCAAGGGAGCTAGAAAATAATTCCTTTTCAAATTCCCAAGCTTCAGTGGAAGCTTTGCCAGACATGACGTACCAGCTATTGGCTACAGCGTTCGCGGGAAGACTAGATGATGCAAGGATACCTAATGTTCAATTAGAGCCTGACATGGATTTTTCTGGTTTTTTTCAGAGGTGTGAAGTCCCTTTAGTAAATTTAATAATGGCTTCACCCTGGCCAGTTATAGTTTCAGATACCGTAGCGGGTAAGTACTTAAAATCACTCATGGTGGAGGGAGGTGCTAGAGAGACTTTTTGTTTTAAAAGAAAGCGATCTCTGTCCTCCATTCATCCGAATTGGGTTTAATCTATGATTATGATATCGTTCCTTATCTCACTAACATACTTGAGGAGTTCGGTGTGAGTGGATCTGGCTGGAGTCTGTAAATGCTGATGCACATATGAGTCAATATCGGCCGTTCACCATCCATGCTGTGCACACTAAACTGCCCAAGTTTATTGCTAATAGGAAAACTTGTGTCGATATACACTGTCCGGAGGGAATGTGTTCCCACTACACCGTAATTGCATCTTTGTTTCGTGCCACACAAAATGTCAGTCATTCTTCTTCATATCCAAAACCTCACCAGGTTTTGAATATCGAATGTCTGTCGACACCTGTAGTCATAGAGGATATTTGTAAGTTTGAGGAGAACAACTCTATTTCTATCAATTTCTACTGTACGGTGGACAAAGATAGCAATATAATTGACGAAACTTGTGAAAAGGGTGGTGTTGTAGTATCAATGTGGATTTCTCCTGTACATCATGACAAACACACAAATATTTTGGTGATTCGTGCGAGTGGGAATGTCGCTCATTTGCATTTTGTATGCATTAGAAATTTGTCACAGCTGGTTGGTAGTCAGCTGAATAAGCACCATAACAGGAAATTTGTTTGCGAGCATTGTCTCCAGTATTTCAGAACTGAGGAGAAACTCGTAAGTCAAGGTATTCTTTGCCAGCAACAAAAGGCTGTTCACAGTAATTTCCCCACTGATAACGACAAGTATTGGGAATTTAAATATCACAGCAAACAGCAGAGATTGGATTTCGTCACCTATAGCGACGTTGAAAGTTGCCTGAAACCCATGTCCACCTGCTTGCCTACTGATGAACCAAGTATTACAACTACCATTAACCAACATATTCCATATGCATGTAGCATTTTGTTGGTGTGCTAATACAATCCAGCATTGTATCAGTATTTCGAGTTTGTGGATGAGGATTGTATGTTCCAATTTGTTGATAAATTAGTTGTACTTACAAAGTGCATTGCAGGAATTTACAGCGTCATTGTTCCAATGAAGCCCAAAACCCCTGCTGATGAAGCTAGGTTGGCGGCTCATAAAAGTTGTCACATTTTTAAAGAAAAGTTTGGTGCAAATGATGGTCGATCATGACCATCTAATGGGCGAAATCAAAGGTAGCTCACATAATAAGTGCAACTTGAATTTCAGACTGCCCACAAGACAACTTGTTGCTGTTTTTCATAACCGGCAAAATTATGATGCTCACTTTCTTATAAAAATCTTTGCTGAGCGTCACATAACATTATACGATGGAACCATGGTAATTAAAAATCCTGGAATAATTTCAGTGATTGGAATGACCCTAGAGAAATATAAATGTATCACTAATAGATTCCCAATTGGATTGATTGCAATGGAAGGGTTCAATATTTCACATTAAGATTTATTGATTCTTTCCAATTCAGGAGCACCTCTCTGGAAACTTTGGCAGGCAATTTACTACCTGCGCAATTGAGTATCACCCGCTCGACATTTCTAGACAACACCTAATTCGAGTTGGCAAAACGGAAGGGAAATTTTCCTTATGACTTTGTTAAGTCGCCAGACAGTCTGACGTGCAAGTCGGTCCCACCAAAGGATGGATTTCATAATGTGATAAGAGGCAAAGGCATTAGCAATGAGGATTACACTCATGTCCAAGCCACATGGGATGTGTTCAACTGCATAAAATTGCTGCAGTATTCCATTCATTACTTACGTGTGGACACATGTTTAATGGCTGATATTTTTGAGAATTTCAGGACCATATATTTGGCTCATTAAGGTCTTGACCCCGCCATGTATGCCACAGCTCCTTCTCTTTCATGGGATGCTTTATTTCCAATGACATGCACATGGCTAGAGCTGTTGACTGACCCAGACATGTTTCTTTTTGTAGAATGAGGGGTTAGGAGCGGAATTACCCAAATTTAAAAAAAAAATGTGCAGAAGCCAATAACGTTAACATGGGCGAGGACTACGGCCATAGTGTGGCATCGAAATATATATGCTATTTCGACGTCAATAGGCTGTACAGTCATACAATGCGGTCCAAGCTTCCAATCGGCAATTTCGAGTGGGTTGAGGCTGACGTGTTCTCTTCATGGGATTTTGCAAACACATGAATGATGGTGATACATGTTTTTTTTCGCGAAAGTTGATCTGTCTTATCTGGAGGAGTGTCATGATAAACTATCTATCTGCCTTTGGCCCCAGAAAATGAACCCCCGAACTGCTCGCAGGAGAAACTTCTTTTAACACTCACATCACAGAATAAATATGTTATATAAGAGGAAACACTGATGCAGTACTTGATGTATGGGGCAAACTTGTCTCTGTTTATCGCGTTTTACGCTTTGAGCAGAAGGCATGGATGGCTCAGTACATCTAGTTTAAAATTGAGAAACGTGCCCAGGCTGCAAAAGAATTCGAAAAATCGTTTTTCAAGTTAATGAATAATTCAGTTTATAGAAAAACTGTACAGAATGTCCACCGGAAATGGGACATTAGAGTTGTTTGAAGGTATGGGACGATCTATGGGGCTGCAGAGCTGATAGCACGTCCTACATTCCAGGTGTGGCATATTATCAATGAAAACTTGGACCTTATCAAGATGTCAAAGAGTTCTTTTGTGTTCAACAAACCTTTGTACACTGGTGTTGCCATTCTCGACCTTCCAAAATTAACTCTATAAGGATTTCACTATCATTACATGCGTACAAAATTTCTTCCACTGGCTTTGCATCTCCTCTATTGTGATACCAATTCCCTAATCTATTCTGTTGTTTGTGAGGGCATCTATAAACTATTTGCCCCAGATTTAATGGTGCTGTTTGATACATCCAAGTATGCACTTGATAATTCACAAGGATTCCCTTGTAAGAACAAAGGCCGTACCGGGGTGATGAAAGATGAATGTGCTGGGCACATAATCACACACTTTGTGGTTTTACGTCCTAAGCTTTGTGCAGACGTTGTTGCGAATGAGCAATGTATTCATAAGGCGATCGTGTTGCAATCACTCAGGTACTAGGATTATCAAGATTGCCTCGAGAATTGCACAAGAGTAAGGGGGACCCAATATCAGTTATATTTGCATGCTCATCAAGTCTACACCGAATGTGTAACAAAGGTAGTGTTGTCAGGTATGGATGATAAGAGTTACATTGAGGCAGATGGAATATCAACCTTACCTTGGCGGCACTCCAGAATACTTGAGTAATTTTTTTCCTCGATATATTAGTTTTAGCACCACAACAAATCTATAGACCTCCCAGCACCACAGCAACAATGACGTCCATCTGCCGCCACCATGTGTACCTCCTGTTCCACACTCATCGCAGCTGTCTGCAAATGTTAGCACCACCTGTTGCATAACCTTCAACACTGCTGATACCTCTTTGTCTAACTTTAAGACATAACATAGCTTTAGTATCAACTCTCTTGATACAACTATCTTCGATCCAATTTGCCTTGTCATTTTACAAATAGGAAGAAGAAAGTAACACCTTTATAATTGAAATTTGGAATATATGTGCATGAGAGTGTGGTATAAGTTGTAATTTGGTATGCGTGAGTGTCTGCAAATATATTCCCAGGATGTGGCTCATTACAAGAACACCTTCAGTGCATGTCTTTATATAGTTAGGAAAGAGACAACCTCCACATCGATATAGTTTGCAAATTAATTTTTTGATAGTTTAAAGGATTGTTTGTTGATTTGTCTGTTTTTGTATATAAATCTCTTAAATTGCACATAAGTGTTGTAAATAGTTGTTGTTTTTTGTATATAAAATCTGATGCATTGTTTTTTATTGTATGTAAAGAATAACTTGATTTGTAAATCCAAAGTCTCTTTGAAAAGTGTTTTTTTTCTACATAATAACCAGTTATCTTCCATAATGTCAGATAATAATGATTTTTGTAAAGTAATCTTGTTTTACCCATAAGGTCTTTTATTTGGTAAAACAATATTTGTGAATGAACAAATGTTTGTTGTAAATTGAATATTTTTGTGTGACATTGTAAATACTTATCCTATAAGAATGATTTTGAAAAGAATATTTTGAAATAACATTTTTCATGTTAAAAATGAATATTGTGTCTTGATATTTATTAATTTTTTTATACCTCATGTCACTAACTTTTTTCAGTAATAACTAAACATTGATGGTAACAGGCTAAGTATATGTCACGGAAGAAACCTGTACTGGACTGAATAATTTTTTGCAAAGAAACAAGGCAGCGGGTTAATAACTTCGTCCACTCAGACTATTTAAATTCAATGTTGGCATAGGAAACACGACACCCTGCTGGCCATCTTTTGTGACATCCCAATGGGACATATTGAAAGCGAGGCCCGAATACCTTTTGAGAGGCAGGTACAAAATGACGTCTGACCGTCCTTGCCTTCAAGAAAGTTTTTCTAGCTAAAACTTTTATGTCTGCACCAAACAGAATTCAACGAACATTTTAAATATACAGAAATATTTAATTTTACATACACACACAGATTACAGATCTTCAATATCCAACATGATGATGTCTGGCGAAGAAAACAAACACAAAAATTAATATATATACATATATAAAGTGTTTTTAAATAAAAATAAAATTCAACACTCTTATAAACATGAATTCTTCTACTTGCAAACATCTGACCTATGTTTCGATGCAAGTAGATTATGTTGAAACAAATCATTTGAGGTAAGATTTTCTATCATTAATTACTTTTTGGTAGATTATATATTTAACTTATCAGAATAGATGTATGCTATAGAATTAGTTAAAAGTTGTTGGGAAATGGAAAAAAAGTTTAAAATGTCTTGTAAGATTGTTGAAAACTGGAATAAAGATTGCTGGAATTGGGAGGGGGGGGAAAGTTTGGTGCAAAATGGTTTATATTATATATCGAATTTATTGTGTGTTGTAGACGTTTGGAACTTATTTCTTAGTGATGAGGAAAATATAGTTTTATCGGCGGGAGTTGTGAAATTTTTTAATTCAGTGGGACTACATTAACCTCTTGTGCCTCGAAAAATAGGACCAAGATTCAGTGTCCGAGCAAAAATATTAGTTTGTAGGGATGAGGGGAAATAGCCCAGGTCAGTTAAAAATCCGCTTGTGTCTCCCTAGGGAAACTGTAGCTTTGACCTTGAAGCAAGCCTCCATTCACAGCTGAGGCAGCACTCTGGTGGTGAAGGGCAGGGAATGGCCAGTTCGCGAGATATCCCTAAAACCTGTCACTTGAGTGCTGCAAGGGAGGGGATATTGTGTGGCTTTGAATCGATAGCACCCTCTGTGGACAGGGGCAGTCAACTGGAAAAAAGCTCTTTCTGACCTTGAGGAAGGTAGGAATAAGCACCACGTTCGAAGAGACAGTTCTTGGGTGATGTGGGCAGAGGGGGTGTTTGCCACTAAACAGTTTCTTGCAGTGTTAGATCGACACAAGGGTTCATGTCCCGGAGCTTTGGAAACAATCTCTGCATTGGAGGGTGGAGAGGAGGGGACATCGCTGAAGACGTGGTCATTGACAAGGACTGGGGTGCGTGGACTGATCATTTCGCTGCAAACACGCTCTGGCAAGGGTTGGAGGTGTGGTTGGAGGTGGTGGTGTAGGGAGGTCTGGAGTAGTTGGCCTTGAGCAGAGAGAGGCCGAGGTTTCTCGAGGTCTTACACCATCTTAGTACTTCGCCAATCCTCACACTGCATAGATGCACCACTGGATCTCTCGACTCCACAGGGCTTTGTAATGTGGCAGCCATGATTAATGTTTTATAATATAAATGTTTTAATATAAATTATTTTATCAGGAAAAATATACATTTTTGTGTGATAGTGCATTTATCATGTAAATCCCATTTCTGTGTTCAGTAGACAAAACTTGGTGTGATTTTCAACTCGCATTTGTGTTACCGAGTGCGCACTATTTGCCAGACTTTAGGGAAAAAATTTGTAGTAAGTACATTATTTTTTAAATAATAAATTTTTATACATTCACGTACTTGTAGGGCGAATCAAATTGTTAATAGTAGGGAAATAGGTTCTATCAGTATTAAATTTCAACTCAGTTGCCTATCGGCCATGCTACATGTATATAAGCAGGCGCACCTGATACGATACACTCAATAAAGTGACCTCTGAGGCGGACGGATGTGTTGTCGGGGAGCTCCTGCTGCCATTTCAGTATGTGTTTTTTTTCTATTGTGTTTGTTTAAAATTCAGCTAGTCTAATTTATATATTAGTATGTGCATTGTAAACATCATTTTTATCCATTTTTCATGTAAATCATATTCACATTTATTTCCGAGCAGCTATAACCTTAGTTGTTTGTCAGCCTCTAAATGTGCTCCATTGTATGTAAGGCAGTGCTATATATTCTTAGGCTCTCGACATAAGATCGACTCAGTGCTTCACTGACTTTGCAGATGGACAGATGTGTTTTGGGAGACGTGCAATTTTATTATGCCTGTTAATCAATTTATTTTTATGTGGTGATTACATTCCTCCTCGCCAGTCTCACAGGCAGACGGGCATGTAAGGTATGTGCGATAGGCGTCATATATATCTTGTTTGTTTAATTTATAGGGACATTTTGTTGTAGATCATTAATTATGTACTCACATAATTGTGTTATACTTTTTCTCATGTAAATTATATTTCTAAGCTTGAGACTCATGTTATGTTTAATTCTATACTGGATGTAGTTCATGTAGTCGTTTGAAATTTACGATTCGAGGAGTGTAATTCATTCATATGTAGAACACTCTGAAATTCTCTAGCATTTAATTGCATTCGGAAACAGTCGTCAATCATTTGTCGTTACTAACATCTAAATAGCATATTTCAAAGTCGCCTTCTCTCACCACCATCTACAAACAATATCCCTCAAAAACATAAAATTTACACTTAGGTCACTCTTAGAAATTGTTTAAACACTATGAAATTCTCTCGTGTATTAAGTATATTAGTAAAAATCGCATATCTAGCACCAACATCCCTACATACACATCAAAATAAGAAAAAAATAAGGAAAATGACCCTTAGCAAACTCTTGCACTCAAATCAAACACCTTGCAACCCACCTCTTTGGTCAGTCGCCTGCAGGCACCACAACATCAACATCGTACAGAACTCCTGCTACCCCCGCAAAAGGAAAGAAAGAAAGAAGTACAAAATTAAGAAACAAATTTAAAAATTACCCTTTCAATACATTTAACCATTTCAATAGGTTTAACCCTTTCATTACAATTAACCCTATCAATAAATTCAATTAACCCTTTGATATGAAAATAATTCGGTCAATCAAAAAAGGCGGCATCCCTTTGTATCTAGAACGAACACGCCCATACTACTGTGTCCCCTCCCTTTTTTATCTTTTCCCCTCCCGCAAATTTGGATGGTCATGACCCAGGCACTAAAATTTATTCTATTTTCCATTATAAACACGAAGTTTTAAGAATAAAAGCAGGACTACATTTCCGAACATATGAATACACTTAATACAAACAAGTAATTGGGCACCTGTCCACAATATTTGCGCGGTGGTTGTCACCCCGTTAGAATCTCGTAGGTCCACCTCTTGCGGCTAAAACAGCAGCCACCCTGTCTGGCATGCTTTCTATGAGTGTTCCACGGAGATTCGTCGCCATCCCTCTTGCAACCATTCCATGAGTTGAGCAATGAATTTTGGCAACGGCTGACGAGCCGTCGCCCGGCGATCCAATTCGTCCCAAAGATGTTCTTTCTATAGGGTTGAGGTCGGGGCTCTAAGCAGGTCAGTCCAATAGGCGGACATTGTTGTCGGCGTACGACTGTATAGTAGCCCTTGAAACATGGCACCTGGCATTTTCATCCTAGAAGGAACACGGGTCTATTCCGTAAAAACGCCACAATGTTGGGAGCATTTCATTATCCAGAATGTTGCAATAGGCTTCTGTGTTCATGATACCACGGACAAACACCAGCGGTCCTACGCCGAAGGCCGTGAAAAACGAGTCAACTGACATAATCACCTATCTTCATAGGTGCCCAATTACTTTTTGGTAGAGTGCATAAGTTGGCATTCACACCAGACATGGGCTACCTAACTGCGTCTCCGAACAGAAGGAGCGTACATAATGGGGGCGGGGAACACTGCTCTGCGCCTCTCATTAAAAGCCGAAGCCTCAAACAAAGCAGCGGTAATAATCTAGCGTGTTCACATCCCCACGACATCGGTGTATTTGCGCTGCAGCGGCGCGGAGGTTTGCCGGTCCGTGTTACACGTTCACCCCGAGCCCGGGTCAGGTTTACACGATTATGAGCGGGGCGGTTTGTTGTTCCTGCGGGATGGGGTTATTTTCGCGGCTAAAAATGGCGCAGCGCTGTCCCTTGTCTGCGCACACGCTGTTATGAGGCGTCAAGGTCGACGCTGCAGCATTCCCCGTCATGGTTATTAATAATGGCGGCTGCCTGCTGGTCGTACACATCGCCACGGCGGCGTCGCCTGGAGCCGACCTTTGTGACGAGTGTGTGTCGTTCCCTGCGTGACCTTGCGACGCCAGGGGCTACGTCGGTGTAGTCGTCCCGGCGAGCAGAAGAGCCGGGTTCGACTTCTGCATGGCATGCGTGCTTCTGGTCGGTGGCGGAGGTTTCCCGCCCTTGTATTCCGGCGTTGCTCCATCCTCACCTCACTTCACCATCACTGGAGCCCGGGAACTCTCAACTCAACTGCCGTCGTGTCGACGATGGCACAACAGCAGGCAGATGAGAGCTCCCCCCCCCCCCCAACCACCAGTCACTTTTCTACCCCTCGATGTACACCACTCATGGCGCTTCCTAGTCCTTAGCGCCTTCAACTGAAGCCGTGCTTTAATTACCACCTTCAGTTCGAATAATGGCCTCGTGACCCAATTTAGTTTACTAAAATGATTAGGTAATTTTACACCCAGTATTTAGTTTTTAAGTACGTAACGAAACCTATTAAATACGAACTTACCAAATCCCAATCCGCAGTCATATTTGTTTTAATCTATGCGACATTGAAAACTGCAGATATTGCTTCATATTATGTACATATGGATATATTTATGAAGTCAAATAATTTAATTTATATATGTAAGTAAAAGAATGTAGGCATTAATTAAACGCCAATGGTGCGTTATCGAATGTGATTAGTTCAAAAGTAAACAGAACATAATTAATACTGTAAACAAACATTTTTCATGTACGTAAATATTAATTTATTCATATACTAATTTATAATAATAGTCGCGTCAAAACTATGTGTGTAATAAATTGCAGAATAACGGAATACAACTTTGCTTGATAGATAAAACCAAGGTGGTAAACAAGTGACTATCGACAGAGTTCCGATTGAACCATACTAAGGCTGTTTCCGGATTGTCAGTATATACGTGTAAGTACATACATTTTCGTACTAGTAGTGATGTGTACTTGTTGAAACTATTCGGAAATGTCATCGCCAATGCATGTTAGACAGGTCGCACATTCTGGTGGAAATTTCAGAAACTATGTGACAACAGAAAAATGCGGTGCAATATGGTGTTATATATACGTTACAACTTCTATGGTTATGCATTAATAAGACACGCATAAGCTTATATAGATTTGTTGTTTTTTTTTGTGTCATGGTTTTGTACCTTGACATCTTACGAGTTTAAGCCCTGAATTATGGCTTTAGCTGGGAATGAGGAATTAACAGGAGCATAACTGGGAGCGTATTATTTACAGGAGGGAAATGAAAGGCGGCGCAGAAATATTGTTGTACACTGGTTGCTTGACACAGTAGAAAGACAACGAATTTTGACTTACCTCACTTTTTCATCAAAAAACCAAGCAATTCAACTCAAAAATCGAGTAATTTTATCGATTTCAAGCTACTTTTTCACGTTCCTAGAAGCACCAATTTACAATCCCCAAAAACAAGCAATTTTCATCGAAAATCAAACAAAATTTAAGCCAAAATCAAGAAAATTTAAGTCAAAAATCAAATGAAATAGTATGTTATTATTCCTCATAGTTTATATTATAATATCTTATCATTTTTTTAAAAGACTTCTATGCGCTCAAAATTTTCCCCCATATCTCGAAATTCACATTTATCGTCAACTTGAAAACTCATTCTCTTATTTCCTCTGATGCTTTGCATTATCTAATCTATAGTCAGGCTGCAAGGTAACAGTCATTTTAATTTTTTTTTATAAAGAAGAAATTTATTAAGAGAAAAAAAACTCATTTAGAATTATGGAAATGATTTCTCATTCGATAAAACAAATTAACTATACATCACAAATTTTGCAAATGTCTTAAATGTCTAACTAAACATCTTCAAATTTCTAAAAGTTTTAAAAGTTTAAACAATCTAACTATACGTCTAAAATGTGGTTTTAAACTATCGAAACATTTTTTTTTACTCCTCCATGTACTAATTAAAAAGATTTATACATCTTCAGTAATTATTTCTTTCAAATAATCAAATGTTGGATTCCTTCATCTAATTAGAACATTGAAAATTGTTCCTGCTTCAATAGCATTATCAAAATCAACACTAATTTTCGTATTTGTATCAGCAATCAATTATATATAATGGTCTTCGACCCCAAAATGAATAATAATTGGTAGCACCATCAAAGTTTAGAATCGGCTTTTAAAGTTCACTATTTCTATATATAGTATCTAGTTTTGTTTTAGAATTTCTAAAATAATTATAAGCAAGAAATCTTTATCACAGAAATGATTGCCAATATCTAGATTACAATTTTCTTTTGGAAAGATTTCATTTCTTCCATTTTTAACTAAATATTTCTTACATTACAGTGATCAAACATAGCAGCATGCACATCCTATTCAGCATATTATTTTCTATTAGTTTGAAAACCTACAATTACAATTTCGAACATCTCAAATTGTAAATTATTAAACCGGTCTTTTTTTATCAAAGTTAAAAACAGTTTATCCAGTAGCAACTTCTTTTTATAAAAATTGCCAATTATCAAAACTAATGTTTATTTTAGGGTTTTTGTATATATATATTTATTCCTTTAATTGCAATGACTGTGTTAGATTCATATTGAACAATAGGCCACATAATTTCTAATTTTTGAATAACAATTTTATCTGGATCAGCATAACTTTTATGAACTGCAACATTTGCATTTTTGTTTGATAAACAAATAAACAATTGTTATCAAATGAATTACGAATAAACATAATTTTATAATCAGCTTTCCAATAAGTTTCAATGTAATCTCAAATAAAACCAAACATATATCTCAGTGGATAGATTATTTCATTTGGTTAACACAATGAGTAACTTTTACCCGATAATATTCATCAATACAAGATACTTCTAAATCATTTTGTTCACCTGCAGATCTTAACAAAGTATTCATTTTTGTTGTTATTCCTGAACTATTAATAGCTTCAATAATATGTCCATGTTTTGATATTTCTACTCTATAAAACTGAAAAGAAAAAAGTTAGAACAGCAATCAATATTATCTAATTTATCACATTTTGCCTCATTTCCTACTTTATCTCTTTTTGGTAATTTAAATTGATAAACATAAGCATAATTTGGATAAGAAAGGCCATCATCTTATAAATAAAACATTTATCAAAGGATGTTTCTCGAGTTAAATTACTCATAGAAAAATACAGAAATTATAAAAAGAATCATGAAGCAGAATATGAAAATATAAGAAGAAAGAGCTGCCTTTAATTGATGAATTACGAAACATTGGTAAAAAAAAATAGAACCAGTGAAGAAAATAAAAAATTAATTACATCACTAGTTCCTGTAGCGGTAAAAAATTTAGATTATAAAACACCTGAAGAAACATAATTTGAAATAGAAGTAATATCAGAACACAAATTTCCTAACTTTGAAAATCAAATGGGTATTGTACCCATAAAAAATTTGATGCATATTGCACCTGATTCTACTGTAAATCACAGAAAATAAATTGCAAAAAGAATATGTTATTGATACTCAATAAGGTTTATGAGGAGATAAGAATAATTTTTACATTGGAGATAGAAAAGCAAAGATAGATGATAAAATATTTGTTAATGATAGAGAATATGAATTAACAGAAGTACTTTCTAATTTGTTAACAAAAGAAAGAGAAGAAGATTTTCATGATAAATTCACTAATAATGACAATGAATACTACACAGGAATTATTTTATCAACCAATGCTACATTCCAAAAATAAAACCCAAAAGAAAATAATCTCGAATAAAAGTTGGAAATACATTAATATGATTTAACAAATTTATGATAACTATGTAAAAGAACCACAATCAGGATCAATGCCAAATACACCTGAAAGAATGATGTCTATAAAAAATTATAGATCCGGAGAAGGTATAAAAAAATACAAAATTTTACCAAAAGAACATATTTGGATGAATGATGTTAGAAGATTAATTGATAGATTATTAGATATTCATGTCGAAGAAAACATTGGAAATAATAGTTATTTCAATTCTATAGTAAACATAATGAATATGTTGAACAATAAATTTTTTTAATCTGTTATGAATAATCAAAAAGGAATACCATATCTTATAAGAGTTTTAAAAATAATTCCACATTCTGGTTGGAATTCTGAACATCATGGTAAAGAAATAATAAATTGGGGATTAAACTATTTAAATTTGCCCGGAATGCATTTGCCTGGTTATAATTATTGTAGTCCATTTACAAAATTAAACGAAAGATTAGAAAATGAGACATGGTATTAATAAATTTGATTAAGTATGTAAATATAATGTTATTGTTTATTGAGACCATAAAGATTTAGAATATAAACATTAGGCTGATAATTTTTTACAAAAAGAAGCAAAAGAAATTATGTTATATAAAAATACTCCAATTGGTGAAAAATTTGGTTCTACTGCTGTTGCTTCAACTATGTTTACAGAAAGAAAATTAGTATGGGGTATTAAAATTTATTATATATATATTTTTTACCTATAAATTAAGATAAAAAATATCAGTTTTGATACATTCATTGATCAATTAAAATATTTTGGTATAGATAATCATTTAACAAAATATCTACTTGAGAGAAAAAATAAAAAAAATAGAAGAAGGAAAAGGTTCCTTACAAACATTGGCAATACCAACACTCAAAACAAATATTAAAAGAAAAATCTGGAAATGATTTACATCATGAATGATTTTTACGAATTTTATTTGCAGCTTTAGGGGCACTTGGAGCTTTAGATGGTGGAGCTATTGCAATTTATAATTCCATAGAACAAACTAGAAAAAATAAGAAACAATTTGAAGAACAACAGAGACATAACTTAGCAAAGGAAAACAAATCGGGAAGTGGTTTAGTTGCAAAAAGAGGATGACCAAAAAATTTGAATATATCACCATTATCTATTATTGATATTGAAATATATGTAAAATATTAAATATAAATAAACTCAGAAATGTTTATATGATTGATGAATTACCTAAAATCGTGCACAAACATGTGCTGTGGTTAATTTTGACATTTCAGCAAATCCTGGTACTCATTGGGTTTGTTATTTTTAAGAAAATAATGATGTTTACTATTTTGATTCATTTGGAGGAAGTATTCCTAATAATTTAATTAATTACTTAAAAATGAAATGTTTATTATAATGATAACAGAAATAAAAAATTTAATTCTATTATTTGTTAGCATCTATGTTTAACAGTATTATATCTTTTTTCGAATGGTTTTAATTTTAATGAAATGAATTCTTCATTATTAAACGACAGATAAGTTTGGGAAACCATTAATCAAATTTTAAAATAAAAACTTTGAGAATACTGCTTATGATTTATAAAATCATGAATATTTAAAATCCAATACATTTGCTTCAGATTTAAAAAAAGATGTAAATTCAAAATATTAAACTATTGTTTCCGATTTTAAAATGATGTAGACTCAGAATATAATATTATTGTATCTGATTTAAAAAAGATTTAAATTAAAATTACAATAGCTGTGTTTCTAATTATGCTGAAAAAAAAAACAGATGTAGAATCAAGACACAAAACAGTTTTGTCTATTACTTCATCTATAACTTCTGCTTAAGTTTAAAAAAACATTTAAGATTCGATACTATTGTTTCTGATTACGCATTTAAAAAGATGTAGATTTAAGATACAATACTATTGCTTCCGATTATAAAAAAAAGATGAACATTCAAAATACAATACTATTTCTTTTGCTTCACAATATCAAATAAGTAAAATTTTTAGTTAAACAAAAAATTACATTTCTCTTGAAAATTTGTAGAATTGCTAGTATAGCTAAACCTATAAACGAAAAAGATGCAGAGAATAAAATATTTTTTGATAAAAATTTAGTCGATTATGGGTTTAAAAAAGACAACGATTCAAAACACAATACTATTGCTTCTGATTATGCATTAAAAACATATGTAGATTCAAAACATAATATTATTGTTTCTGCTTTAGAAAATCAACTTTGTAAAGATATGTTTATGCAAAATATCATGTTTCTCTTCATAATTGCATAATTAATAATATGGATATGCTATAGATGAAAAGATGCAGCGAATAAAAGATTTTTCGATGACAAATTGCAAAATTTAAACCAATCAGTTCTGAATGATTGTGATACGCGTATTAAATTTAAAATTGAAAAAAAACAAAGAAGTTTCTGATAAAGAGTTATATATTAAACTACAAAATTTAAACAAATCTGTTTTGAATTATGGTGATTCATTTGTTAACACGAAAGTTGAGAAATGTAATGAAGAAAAATCTCATATATTTTATTTACTTGCACAGTGGAATAAACAATCTAATATTTTTCACATAGATAATCTAATTTTCTTTTCTTTTTGGTGGAATGTACTGTTTATGAAATAATTAGTACTAATTTCAATTCACCTGATGATACTCTAACTGTTATTAAGGATTCTAAAAAACACATTATAGTTAATATTTGATGTTAAAAAAGGCAATAGTTATTGCCTTGGATTGATGAGTACTATACTAAATTTTTGTGAAATATGAAGATTAAATAGGTTTTTTTTTACTATTAAATGGAGAATACTTGGTGCTTGAAGTGTAAGAAAGTTACCAAAAATAATAATATATAAAATTAAAATACTAAAAATGATGATTAAATTAGAAAAGTATATGTTGTATATGTAATTATAATAAATCAACAATTAAAAAAATTGCCTAATGTAAGAGAAGGCATAATAAATGAATTGTATAAATTAGCAAGAAAAAATATCCAAGAAGAAAAGTAATGTCTTACGGAATTGATGATTTATTCCAAATTTCTCTAGTTGAGATGATTTCTGGTTATTTATAAGGCATATCACATATAAATAATGGATATAAATATATTATGAGAATTGATATTTTTTACAAATATGTATTTGCTATACTATTAAAGATAAAACAGCTAAATATGTAGCAAATGCTTTAGAATGTATACTGATAAAAAGAAAACCACTTATTCAAAGCGATAATGCCTTAGAATTTCATAATAAAACATTTAAAGAACTTATGCAAAAAATAATATTAATCAGTATTCTACATATAGTGATCTAAAAGCTAGTGTTGTAGAAAGATTTAATCGCACAGCGTAAAATAAAAAGTGGAAAGAATCTGCTTTGAACAGTAATTATAAATGGGGAAATATATTACATGGTTTTGTTAAAGAATATATCAATACAAAACATAAGCACTATTGTAATGAAACCAATTGAAGTTAATAATAAAAATTAAACAATTAATATCACACACATATGTTTACTGAACCGAAATATAAAGATGGTGATGTATGTGTTAGCAAAAATAAAGGAATTTTAAAACGACTATACTGCTAATTGTACAACAGAATTATATACTATTTTTGGGGTTTTAAATTATAATGTTCCAACTTACAAACTAAAAGATACCAATGGAGAAGGAATAAAAGGCAGTTTTTATGAATATGTAATTATGAAACTACCTATCCAAATTAATATTTGGTTGAAAAAGTCTTAAAAACTAAAGGAAATAAAATGTACATAAAATGGTTAGGTTTTGATAATTCACATAACTCTTGGATAAATAAAACATATGTTTTTTGATTTTTAATATATTTTTCTGCTATTATCTATAGTCCATAAAGTATTAAATTGTTAACAGGCTGTAATAAGATTATTCATTTTTAATATAACAGCATTGAACATGCATAAAACATGTTCAATGGTTTTTCATAGTTCGTTCAATGGACATTTCACCTATGGTGAACTTAATTTTAAAAAATCACAAAAGTTTTATGGACTTTTACGTTGTGTCAGGGACCTGTTTATATTTTAGGTTAACAGGTAAGTTAATACTTTACCAGTGACTAAATTTCTTAATTATTTGACCTATTTTAGCACCTGCAAAACCCCAGTGGAGAAACTTCCTACTTCACCATTGGGTAGATTTTTTTATTTTTTCAAGTCATAAAGTGAGAAGTCTTTTTATGTATTTTCTTCTGGTACTCTATCTCTCATATGGTACAGGTGCCTTACACCATGAGACACTCCAGCTATACATCTGATATATTACAATGTAGTATAGAGAGAATATTTACTGGAGTTTGTGGGGTACCATATAATTTGCATCTACTGCTCATATATTTTTATACTTGGTTGATAGTTATACTGTAAATATGGGTGCCTTCATATTTACACTATAAATTATCCTCTTGACTCAGGAATTCGATCCCAGGAACCTTGAGTTTGAAGTCGAGCATCTTCTCAAATTGAGTCATGGTGAAAAATGAACGATGTGCTGATTATGAAGCTTCACCACAACTAGATAGCAGCACATTTGTGATAAGCTTCTTCCTGTGGTGGCAAGAGTTTGATGAGAACCAGTCGCAAAAGAAGAGAAGGAAAACTCTTGTATAGTTGAAGTTCACACAATGGAGTTAGATTATAAATTATATAATTTTTTCTGCACTTCCCATTATGCATTTTCTATTCAAATATAATGTTTTAAAACCATACTCTCCTTTACAACAGTTTGAATTAATCTCTTTACATTTTTCATAAGTCATGTCTCCACCAACAAAACCATTATAAATGTAGCTTTTGTTATCATCAACTTGTCTAAATATACACAGGAAATTCGTATCATATCTTACAAGTTGTTTGGGCATTTTCGATTAAGTTTGAACTAAATAAAATAGTAAAATATTCACAAATTATATTTTGGTTATCTAAAATATCATCAAATTCAACCAGAGAATTATTTTCACATTGATCTAGAGGGATAATTTCGTCATTGTTGTCAAAAGTAATCCATGTTTTCTTTAACTCTTTTTGATAACACATCAAAATCATTTTGTAGCTGAATATATTTGGGTCCATTTAAAGTTTTTGAGCAAATATACAATCTATTAAAATTTAACAACCCTGTCTTAAAATAAAATTTATCATCAAATTAGTTTTGCCACAATTATTTGGGCCCACAATTAAGGCTCTTACATTACCAGGAAAAATCTCACTATTTATTATATTTTTGCCATTTCCTTCACACCAACAACCCAATCAACTTTTTTGATTTAATAAGATTTTTTTGTAATAAATGGATAGTAAAGTATTTAAGTTAACAAACGATAGTGCTCTACTAAAGAAAAAGCTTCATTGAGATATAATTCCTCAAGATAAATCTATTGCATTGATTAGTTTTCATGCGAAATTTGTATCACCTAATATAAACACTAGTACTATAATTATGATAACAATAAAGTTATAAATATAGCTAGAGGATAATACAATATTGAATAATTAAAATAAACTATAAATTCATCTGAACTATTTCCATCTAATAACACTGAATTAGCAGCAGACAATGTTAAAATTAGTATATCTATTAAATATAAATTTTATATCGCTTATCTGATATGTTTGGTTTGGAAAGAAATACGATTGTTGAAAAAGAAAAGATTTTGTAGTTACTAAATTACCTCATTTTGATCCATTTAAAACAATAATTGTTCATTGTAATTTAGCATACGCAATGTTTATAAAGTATGACGAGTCTAACCATTTAGAAACAGACATAATTACTTGTTTGTTTTCCACCAAAAACAATGTTTGGTTTGAGAGATTATATTACTTTTGAACCTTCATATCCTATTTTTGTTTTTAATTCATAATGAGTAGTTTAATCAATTGCTTTAGAAATTAAAGATGACAATGGTAAACTAATTTATTTTGATGATGCTGATATAGACATTGTTTTAGAAAATAAAAATGTTTAAAATATTATAGATTTTTAAATCAAATAATGTATATAGAAGATTATAATATAGAATATAATATTATAGATTATAATAAGAAGGGATATAAAATGTAGAATATAGTAATAAAGAATATAATAATATATCATAAAATTAATTAAAATTATATGTTTTGATATCCATATTAGCACTGTATCGATTTTATTTTCTAGTACAATTCTTTTATCACAAGGACTTACAGCTATTTTACTATCTTCTACTGTAAATATTTCATGCTTTCACTCCTTATTAAATTCGTTATCATATATTCTATTTTATCATTAAACAAACAATTCTTATAGTCCTCAAATGTAATTCTCTTGTTAGCAACACACTTCTTTACAACTTTTGATCTTTTATTTTCTTTATTATCAACTCTATATGCATACATTTTTGTTCATAAACCAACAAATTCTTTCATTATTTTGCCATTACATTTACCCTTCATTTTACCTAAACCCTTCTTAGTTATCTTTGGGGTGTTAAAAATATTGTCATTTGGATAATCACACTTATCAAATTTTTCTATTGCCTTCATATTATCATAAAAATAATCTGTTTTTTTATGTTATAAATGTATGAATCCGTATATTGATAACACAATTCACTTGTATTGCCATATTTTGGTTTAATTACTTTGTAATGAAAATCGTACATCAATTCATCTGATATGTCTAATAACATGCCAACTTAAATAGGCTTATTATATTTTACATTTGTCTTGTTCATATAAATAGCTGCAGGATTCTCATTACATATAGTACTTCTTTTGAAATTTGGTTATGCTACTAATTTTTCACGGATTATTCCATTTGATATCACTCTTATATCTACTCTGTTTATAATATTCTCCATTGTTTTACCAACCACAGAAGTATTCATTAGCTTATAAAAAATCCTTCTCAAAATCATTTTTGCATTAGTTCTCATTGATGTATTTAAATCTATATACTACTTCTAACAATCAGACTTACAAAAATACTTAGGATATTGAAGTTTAATAAGTTTTAATCCATTATTTAGACACTATTTCAAATTGCGATAGTGTATTACATACTTCTGTTTGTTATGTCAAGTTGTTAATAATTTAGATTGATTTGTTTTTGGAACTGTTTTATTTTCAGGGCAAAATGGCAGAACTTTATGTGAATTATGCAATTCTTGTAGGTATTCTAAATCAACTTATAATATATATCCATGTTGTGAATTATCATTTATATTAAATATATACGATTTTGTCAAAAAAGTATTTTAAAATTCTGGATAATCGACCCATTCAAAACCACCATATGGTAATTATTGTGACATTGCCCAACCATATAAATTATTAGCATCGATATAAACTAATTAATTAGACTCTTGATTTAGATTAATATCTCCAATTTTTTTATTATTGACTTCAAAAATTGTTTAGAACGTTGTGATATACCACCCCTAATAGCTTTTTCTATCATTAAAATCATATAATTATGCAATAAATCTAATGGCTGTTTAGTCATTTTTAACATTGCTCCCTGCGATAATCCTGGTGCTGTAAAATACAGTTTACTTTCATATTGTCAGTAGAACCAGTTAATTTCCTGTACAACCAAAGTTTCATATTTTCACATGTACTATGTCGAATAAAGTATATTTATTTAAATAACTTTGCTAGGTATTAACATAATTACCCATGGATTGTTAACACTACGACCTAATAGAGAATATTTGACAAAAAATATGTTTTTTTTGTAATAATTACATCTTTTAGAATTTATTCAACAAAACCCATTATTTACATTCGAAAGTAATTTGCGTTTCTCCCTTTTTATTTGAAGACCTTACACTTCAAAAGAAAATAGTACATTGTGTTCAAATTGTATTCATTAGCCAGCTTTCTAAAACGGCAAATCCATATGCTCAGTGGCAGGACCAGTTATAACTTGCATTAGCACAACAGATGACATGGCGTGGTGATTGTCGATGCTGGCTGTTAGGAATATCTTTTGTCCCATGTAAAACTCAATATTGTGTTCTGTTTCTGTTTGCATGAGTTACAAGATTGTGTTTCTAATGCTTCGACGTTTTCGTGGAGTCTTATACGTGATTCAGCGAGTGTCGTATCGATTGTTTAAGTGATGTGAGTGTGTGCATACGAAAATGTCATTGACCCATATAAATACTATAAATACTAATATTACAATGCTGGCACTCGTCTCACGAGATATTCCCTTTGCCTCCAACTCTGGCGCACTAGTATTCTCTATGCTCAGCGTGAACCACTCCTTTTCCTTTCTAGTTTTTCTTACTGGGTTCCCCTCCCCCTTCGTGCATCATATGGTTTTATTGGGGCTTGATAGCTTATTTAAGTTGTTGCATGGCCTGGGCTCCTCCTATTCTTCGTTCCATAGATGTCTGAAATGTGTCACCTGCAGAGAACTTCGGAATGGATTAGTAGCCACACCTTTTCGTCTAGCAGGACGTAGCTGCCGTCATGTTGATAACTTAATTGTACTTTTTTTTGCGAGCCTCTGAGCATTGGGGCATTAAAATGGTGATTCGTGGAGAAAATTGTGTATTTATGGTTTTTTTTTTTTTATATTTTGGTATTTTCTGTGGCATAGTTGTATTTCTCTTGGGCAAGCAGTATTGCTAGTTTTTTCTTTCTTGTGGTTTTGGCTGCCAATCTAAACTTTGTTTCAGACTAACTAAATGTCGTGTTACTGTTTCTACCATATTTTAACATGTAGTGTTTGTCGTCTTTTTGGCTGCCCAAGCTTTACTTTATTTCATAGTCAGGTGTGTTTCTATGGCTCCCTCATTGGGCTTTTTCTTATATTTAAATGTGCTTAGTTTTGAAATATTTTTATTCGGTAGGAGTTTTTCCGGGTTGTCTACGACTGCCTCTGCCAAAAAAAATTTATGTTTTAATGATAATTTTTAAGATATGCATTTTAGGAGGCTTTTATGGACATGGTATTTGCTGCCCTATTTTTCGGTGGATCATTAAGTAAAATTGTGTAATATTCTAGTCAACTTCATAATGCTTTTTTTTTTTATAACTGTTGTTGAAGAAACTATGTTTTAAAATTGTAATTTTATATATTTAGTTTTTTTGGATATGTTATTCAAATTTGTTTCCTTTTCAAGCAATTGTTATTATTGAAGAAAGTAATATTGTGATTGATTGTCTCAATGTAGAGTTTTTGGCTGTAATGCAAAGTTTTAATTGATTGTTTGTTAAAGGGTAGTATTTCGAAGATATTGTATGCTGATAAATTCAAAAGGTAAAGTGTTAATCCTGATATTTGTATGCAATTAATTGTTTCCCAGCGCATATAATTTCTGTTATATATTTTCTCTATGTGGTTTTGTTGAATGAAATGGCCGAAGTCGGATTAATATACATTATTCAAAAGGAAGAATTGCTGGCTATGTGGGGAGACCTCGTGTTTGAAGCTGACCATAGCCGAGCTGCATCTAGCTGCAGGTGGACTGGTGGCATCGGCGAGGTGCTATGGTGCAAACCTTTCAGCACGTGGTCCCAGTGAGTGTCACAAACAGTGCACCTAAAGCTGACAGATTATTTCTCTCTTCACTCTAACACCTAATTCCTCTGACATCCTTGGTGCCTGTCAGTATTTTGCACGTTGTTTTATTGCAGTAAACAAAAATGCTAGTTTATGTTCAAGTTTTGAGGACAGCTTTTTAAAAAAACAATAGCCTTTAAGTGCGACATAATACAATTACTCCATGAGGAAATCACATCACTGGAAGGAGGTACCTTTGCAGGCCTCGCGTATAGGTTTGTAGAGAATTTGTTTACTCCTTGCATAAAGTGTAACTTTGAATGTGATTTCATTTATAGATATCAAAGACCGGGCAAGGCGATGAACGAATTTGTGGATTCAATATGCACTCTCCACAATGCATTGTGTTTGCAAATGAGTGAGCTGAAAAAGTGCATGGCCGTCTTGTCGCTGTTAGTAAATACTGTGCATGCTTTCCACCTGCCATACAAATCAGTCGTGAGAGTAACTCAGCATCGTCCGAGCAAGTTTCTCCTATACATGTTGTCGAGCAGCATGGTTTTCCAGTGCAGTGTAGCAATTGGTCCTTCCAGAGACATGTAGCAATAGATTGTCAGCAAAAAAAGGCATATGGTTTCCGAAAGGAAATGTTTCGATGCGGCGAACTCGCACACTTGTGTAGGATTATTCCAGGGTGGGAAACAAAGTTCCACTGGAACTAGGTGTGGGTTTTTCAGTCGAGAAAAAAGTGAAGTCCAGCTTTAGTTGACACTGGGGCAGCACACTGTGTTTTGAGCAACAAATTTTTGGAACAGTTGTTGAAACTGAATATCGTTTGTAAAGGACTTATCAAGTGTCAGACCAAGAAGTGTTTGTGTGTGGCTAATGGGGATGTTATTAGGATCGACATACTTGTGCCCTTGCATTTTAAGATCGGCAGGTTTTCCTGGATGTTTTCATTTTGGGTACTTCCAGACCTCTTTCAAGGCATCATCTTAGGTCTTGTGTTTTCAGGGAAGATTAGGGCATCGGTAAATCTGGAAGAATTCGGTTTTCTCTTTGGTTTTACTTTGATTATCCTGATTGGTCTCCAGGTCGACACCATCCTGTAATTATTTTCACCTTTGTTTGATGGTACCATTAGCTCATTAGAAAGTTTACATAATCAGCTAGATCAATTAAAGAAAGAGTTAAGTGATGTCATCTCCCCGAGAATTGGGAAATGCGATGTACTTCCGAGTAGATAGTAAAGACCAATTCTAGCACAACTAAATTTTTCCGGCAATTTCCACCAAAAGTACAAGAAAAAACTAACACAACTATTCCCCGTTATTTTTAACGAAAGTACGAGAAAAAATTTAAAATCTTAAATTTGATGAAAAACTATAAAAATTAAGCAAATTTGAGGTAAAATCAAGCAATTTCTCATTTTCAAGTTACTTGTTCATGTTTCTAGAAATTGCCATTTTCAATTTAATAAACCAAGCCGTTTTCATCGAAAATCAAGCAATTTTACCTCAAAATCAAGCAATTTTTTCAGTTTTTCAAAAATCCTCGTGCAGGATTTGTGTCAAGGTAAAAGCATCAAATTTAAGCTAAAATAAAGCAAATTTCTCTCTTCAAGGCATTTTTTTATGTTTCCTATAAATGTCAATTTTGTAAACGAGTAATCTAAAACAAGAAAATTTAAGGCAAAAACAAGCAAATTAAGTTAAAAATAAAAAATTAAAAGATACAAATGAATAGAATTTAAAAATTTTAATGGAATTCAGTGTGACACACAGTTTTTCCATTTTTCATTTCTTATAATCATTTATACTTTATACAAACTTTTTCCTCATTTATGAATTACAAGTCATTTGTATCAATTATCTTTTCATATCGGTCTGGCAAAGTGATTTTATACTTACTATATAGAATGCAAGTTTTTTTTTTTACCAAACTTAGATACTTGAATTTGAAAATCTGTGGCATCGTACCATTTATCAATATCTATATCCAGTAGTTTTGCGAATTCAAATGAATTGTTTAACTTTCTGAGCACTGATTCCATTTTTATTTTATTTATAAGAAAAAATATTCATATAAAGAAAAGAAAAAACAAAAATATTTTGTTTAATAATTAAAATTGAAAAAAAAAAAATCTCTCAATAACTTTAATGGTCTAGTCTCATTAAACTCTTTACTTTTTTTTTGTTGGATAATTGTCATGTTGGGTTTCGTAAAAAATATTTTGTGCCGTATTGTATGAATTTGAATTTTTATGCTTTTTCAGACATGTTCTTAACATTAAAATTTTATTTTTTATTTTTTTATATAGTTTTTTTCCTATGAATTAAAATATATAAGCCCTATAACGAAATGGAAACTAATAAAATTTGTAAAAAGTTTAGTCAATTATTAAATAAAGAAAATTTTACTTTAATAAATACTCAGAAAATAGGCTTTATAAGATATGTAAAAAATGTTGCATTGAAAAAGGTACAAACCATCATGAATTAAATAAAGACAAGGTATTATGAGAATGTGGAAAATATATTTATAATGTATCTCTCAAAAAGCATAAAAATTCAAAATTACACAATAAAGCACTAGCTATTTTTAATGAAACCCAACACAACAATTATCCTACAAAAACATGTAAAGTGTGTAATGAGACTAAATCATTAAAAGTATTTTATCATCAGAAAAATATTAACGACAAAAATATAACAAAATGTAAAATTTCCTATAGTGAATATATGAAGTAATATATAAAGATGTGTAATAATAGTAAAAATTTAAATAATTAATAAATTTTGCTTTCGATAATAATATTAACTGAATCTTTGTTATATTTGATAAAAAAAAACAAGGTACCAAATAGTAGATAATATTAGAACATTATGAAAATTCTTTCTATATAAATATAACTATAAAAATGGAGGCTTATAATATCACTAGTGAGTTTAGTGAAATGAGAGTTGAGAGTTATTGCTAAACAACTTAAAATTACGTATTTGAACAATTCAAGGAAAGGTGATTTAATTAGGACTATTATTACACAGTTCAATGTTATTATATCAGGAGAAAATCAAATTTTAAAAGAAATCTATGGTTAATTTAAATGATTAAACAGTTACAGAAATAAGAGCAAAGGCTAAAAGTTAAAAAAATAAATAAACTATACAACCTACGAAAAACTGAATTAATCACAGCTATTACAAATGAAAAAACAAAGAATAATTTTGCTAATTCGCCATTATCAGATACCAATAACAATTCATAACATCCCAAAGATAAAAATAAATAAAATAAAATAATTCAATTCTCTAATAATGTATTTGTAAAGCCTAGAAATAAAACTAAGAGGATATCTGAACGAATAACAAAGAACAACTTTACAAATTTACCTTCATATATAATTAATCCAGTATGTAATAATATTGTAATCTGCAATTAACATTACCCAATTTTGTACCAATTTATTTTCTTAATTTGGCTGGATATGATGCACATTTATTTATTAAATAGTTAGGATATGATGAAAAAATATAGATTTAATTGCAAATAATGAAGAAAAGTTTATTACTTTTAGGAAAGAAACAGAAAATTTAAAGGTGCAATTTGTAGACACATTAAAATTTATGGCCAGTAGTTTAGATAAATTGCCATCTAATTGAACCAAAAATCAAATGAAAAACACACAAAAACACTATCCAAAAGAACAAGTAGATTTAGTTATTAGGAAAGGTGTTTATCCTTATGAATATCTGGACAGTTGGAAGAAATTTGAAGAAACAGAACTTCCACCAAAGAGTGAATTTTACAATAAATTAAACGAATCTGATATAACTGGCGATGAACTTGATCATGCAAAATATGCATGAACTCAATTTAATATTTAAAAACCTCGGTGAAAACTATGACATATTTAAAAAGTTATGTGTTACTATTAGCAGATATATTAAAAAATTTTAGATCCTGTGTGGTATTTTACAGCACCAGGATTATCTTGGGATGCAATGTTAAAAATGATTACCCACCACAAGATTTATTACATATTTATGGAATGATTTTAATGATTGGAAAAGGAATTAGGGGTGGAATATTGCAGTGTTATTAGTGATATGTTAAAGCCAATAACAAATATTTAGAAGATTTTAACTCTTATCAAGAATCAAATTATTTAGCATATCTGGATTCAAATAATCTTTTATGGATGGACAATGTCTTAATATTTTACCATATGCGGATTTAGACTACGGGAGTAAAACAAAATAGATTTGGAGGATGATTCTGAGTATGTTTATATATATTAGAAGTTGATTTAGAATATCCACATGAATTTCATAAATTACATTAAGATCTTCCAGTTTGTTTTGAAAATATGGTAGTTTCAGGAACAAATCAGTCTAAATTATTAACAACTTTATATTCCAAACAGAAATATGTAATTCATTATCGTAATTTAAGAAATTGATTAAAACTTACTAAAATGCACAGAATATTAGCATTTGATCATCCTCATTGGCTGAAAAAATATATAGATTTGAATACAGAGTTGAGAACTAATGCGAAAAACAACTTCGAAAAAGGTTTTTACAAACTGATGAATAATTCTGTTTGGTAAGACAATGGAAAATATAAGAAACCAAGTAAAAGTAAGATTAATATTAGATGCAGAAAAATGTGAAAAGTTAATATCAAGACCAAATTTTTAAGAAAAGTACTCTATTTAATGAGAATATTGCGGCCTTAAATATGAACAAGATGAATGTAAAATTTAACAAGTCTGTTTATGTTGGCATGCCAATTTTAAATATATATAAAGAATTAATGTACGATTTCCATTCTAAAGTAATGAAACCATAATATGATGATAAAATTGAACTATGCTATCAAGATACTGACCCGTACTTTTATAACATAGAAACTGAAGATTTTTACGAAGTTATGAAGTCGATGTTAGATAAAATTGATACAAGTGATTATCCAAATGATTATATATATAATAATTTGGATAATCGCTTATATATACATATATATATAAAACATGTCTCAAATAAATAAGAGCATTTTAGGGAAAATGAAAGATGAATATAATTGCAAAATAACAAATAATTTGTTGGTTTACACTTTAAAATATATGCATATATAGAGTTGAGGATAAAGAAAACAAAATATCGAAAGGTGTAAAGAAATGTGTAGTTAATAAGAGAATAACATTTTACAACTAACAGAATTGTTTGTTTAAAGAGGAAATAGAATTTAGAACAATGAATTTGATAAGGAGTGAGAAACATTAAATACATAGAGTAGAAGTTAACAAAATTACATTAAGTCCTTGTGGTAGTGAAAGAATTATTCTAGAAAATAAAATAGATATAATACCTTATGGGTATCAAAATGTATAATTTTATATTAATATATTCTACATTTTTGAGATATTAAAGGTGTCCCTTCTCGAAGGGACACATTAAATTTCTTTAGTTTCTAAAACAATATCGATATCAGCACCATCAAAATCAACTAGTTTACCATTTTCATCTCTAATTTCCAAAACAATTCGATTAAATAGCTCATTATTAATTTAATAAAAAATTGGTTTTTTTGGTTCATTACTAATATAATCTCTAAATTCAAGTGTAGTTTTTGGTGGAAAACTAGCAATTATATCAGTTTCTAAATTATTAGACTCATAATACTTTATGAACATTCCATATGCCAAATTACAGTGGATATTGATTGTTTTATATGGATTAAAATTAGGCAATTTAGTGCCTACAACAACTCTGCCTTTTTCAATAAGCATATTTGTCTAAAAACCAAGTATACAGGATAATCAGTCATCAAATTTAATATCAAAATTTTTATTTAACCACAACTCTATTTTAGACACAGTCTGATGACAGTTCAATTATTAGTTGAAAATGAGTCAATTGAATTTATAGTTTCCTTTAAAGATTCAATATTGCACTGTCCTTTAGAAATAGTAATAACTTAATTTTTATAAATGACAGTACTATTTTTTCAATAGTTGTTATAGTATTGTTTTCTATATTAGGAGCTAAAAATTTCATACAAAAACTAATAAAAGTAATATATTTGCCTTGATGAATTATATCATAGCGAAGCTTCTTCCTTAGAATGGAACTATTATTTGTTAATATAAATACTTTATTATCCATTTATTACAAAAATTATCATACTAGATGAAAAAAGTTATTTGGGGTGTTGGTATTTTAATATCTGAAGGGGATGCTAACAAAAAGATTATTGCACACTTTTACCTGACAATATGAGAGTCATTATCATAGGGCCCAGTAATTGCAGCAAAACAAATTTAATTAAGAATATTTATAAGACAGGATGACTAATTTTTAATAAATTGTATGTTTGCTCAAAAGGTTTAAATCAATCAAAATATATTCAGTTGCGAAATGATTTTGTTGTCATATCCAACAAATTTAACAAAAATATGGCTTTCTTTTAAAATAGCAATGACAAAATTACTCCCTTAGACCAATGTGAAAACGATTCTGTAGTTATATTTAACAATGACAAAAATATTGATGTATTTTATTTGGCACAGACTTATTCTAGAGTGCCCAAGCAGTTGGTGAGAGATAATACAAACTTTTTATGTATATCGAAACAAATTTAAAATGCCTATATAGCAATTTTGTTGGTGGTGATATGTCTTATGAGAAGTTTTAAGAAATTTGTTCAAAATGCTGGAATAAATACTATGGTTTTATAACTTTGGATTTGAGCAGAACAATTAACAGTGGTAAGTATAGAGACCAGATCCAACATTTTATAATGTAACTGTCTATTTTCTCTAATACATGATAATTATTTATCTACTTCAGCGCACTTCAGAGACAATTCAGCGCACTCTTAACACCACAGGAAGAAGTTTATCGCGACAGTGCTGTTATCCAGTTGTGGTGTAGCGAACAATCGGTGGTGAAAATTTCGATATGAAGCTATCTACTTGTGGTGAGAATAACTCACCATATGAAGACTTTTAATTGTCTTGTCGCCATGGCTCAGTGGCAAGGTATTTGATTTCAAATGCACAGGTCGTGGTTTCGATCCCTGTTTTGAGCAGATAATTTAATAGTGTGAATATGAGGTGCCCATATTTGCACTATTAGATTATCACCAAATCATTCAAAATCTTGCTCTTGCTCCTACAGAAATGTATTAGTATTGATGCAAATAAAAATGGTACTCTCAAGCTTAAGCAAAACATGCTCTCCATACTAAACTATTAGTATAACAGATGTATAAGCTGGAGTGTTCTTGTATAGTGAATGGGGCATTACTATATGAGATGGGGTACCATAAGAAATAAAAATATATAAAAAATAACTCCACCTCTCCACTAAAAAAAAAAATTATAAATATATAGGCTGACTGATGGAAAGGTGAGGGGTTTCTCTAATTGGAGTTTTAAGGTGCAACATAAGGCCGGAATATATAAAAGGTTAGTGGCGAGGTTTAACAACCCCCTAAACATGGGAGATCCCTGGTGTGATGTAACAGCCCCTAAACCTTTTGTAATTTTTAAAAATAAAGCTCACCATATTTGAAATGTGTATTGAACGAACAATGAATGAACGAACGATGAATGAACATTAAATTAATGTTGAATGCATGTTGTGTATGTTAAACAAACTAACAATGAACAAACATTGGATGAACATTGAATGCATGTTATGTATGTTAAACGAATGAATGGTGAATAAATTTTCAGTTAATGTTGAATGCATATTATGTATGTTAAACGAACATTAAAATGTGTTTTTATGTTGTGTTTGAAATAATTAATTACATAAAAATAGTTTATTTCACAAAATATTTCAATTCACGAAACATCTGTTTTATTAATCCAAGCATTATGTGGGATATCAAGACCCTAACCACTTAACATTAATTCTATCACATTTCGTTCTTAAGCCTTTTTCAACCAAATATTCATTTGGATAGCCGGTTTTCATAATTTTGTATTCACAAAAACTACCCTTTATTTCTTCTCCTTTGTCATATTTCAGTTTGTAAGTAGATACATCATTATTTAAAACCTCAAAAATGGTGAATAATACTGTTGTCCAATTAGCTGTATTGTACTATTATATCTTTCTGCAACACTGGCTTTAAGTTCACTGAATGTAGAATAGTGATTGATGTTATATTTATGTACAAGTTCATTAAATAATTTATTATAAAATTCAGACCCATTATCTCTTTTAATATTACATTGTTTTCTTTTAACTTATATAGATTCTAAAACAATTTCTACATTCTTGGCTGGTTTAGCTTTAATTAGTATAGCAAATGTATATTTTGAGAAAACATCAATAATTGTCATACTATATTTATATCCACTATTTATATGTAATATGACTTAAATTTCCAGTGTCCATCTCAACAAGATTGATTTACCATAAATCATCAATACTATATGATATTACTTTTCTTCTTGGAAAATTCCTTCTCTTACATTGGGCAATTTTTTTCTTTTAGAAAAATGTTGATTTTTTAGAATTACATAATGAGCATATATTTTCTGAACTAATCATCCATTTTTAGTATTTTCAATTTTTATATTATTATTTTTGGTGAATTTCTTACACTTCAAGCACCAAGTGTTCTCCATTTAAAAAGAATAAAAAATTATTTATCTGTATATTTTACGAATATTCCAATTGTAGTCATCGAACCATCATCGTATTAAGATATTTTAGTTTTTTTTATTTTAAAAGTTAAAATATCACCTATGTTAACATCAAAAGGCTTACTGTAATCTATGGCTCGAGATCCTTTAATAACTGTGACAGTATCGTCAGGTAAATTGGGATTAACAGTAATTATTCTGTAAACATTACAATTCGTCAATCAAGAAATGAATATTTTAGTATTATTTATTGAAAATTATTATTACTTTTATTTCACTTTGCAGGTAAATCAAATATATTATTTTTCTTCCTTGCATATTTTTTAATTTTCGAGTTAACAAGTGTATCACAATAATTCAAAACTGATTTGTTTAAATTTTGTAATTTATCAGCTATTTCTTTATCGAAATATCTCTAACTGACAGCATCTTTCCCATTTACAGGATCAGCCATATTATTAATTCTATGATTTTGAATAGATATGTAGTCTTTTGTGTAAAAAAAAACTTTACTAAGTAGATCTTGTAAAGCAGAAACAATGATAATGTATTGTGATTCTTTATATGTTTTTAAATCAGAAACATTAGTATTGTATTTTGAATCTACATCGGTTTTTAATGCATAGTCAGAAACAATAGTTTTGTATTTTGAATCTATGTCCATTTTTATTGCCTGCTTTGGATTATTCATTTGTTTTATATAATCAGCAATACTATTACTGAATTGTAAATGAATAACTTCTTTTGAAGCATAATAAGCTATTTGTTTATTAAGAAATATTTTATCGACTGTGTCTATCATCTCTAGGATCATATATATTAACAATTCTATTTCCTAAAAAAAGAAACCTAAGATTTTGTGTAATCAAAGCAGGTGCTTAGTTTACTTTGTAAATCAGAAACACCCGAATTGCATTGTCAATCTACATATGTTTTTTTTTTATAAAATCAGAAGCAATAGTTTTGTAATTTAATTCAACATATTATTTAAAGCATAATCACTATTTTGAAAAATTTTATTTAAAGATTTGATTAATAGTTTCCAAAATATATCCATAATTTAATAACAGAAATTATATCATTAAACTAGAACCATTCTAAAAAAGATGCAATACAATTAAACACAGATGTACACATATAACTGAATTAAAATTCTGAATTTGATCATCATTGTAACTAACATTTATGTTTTTGAAATAATTAATTAGATTATTAGGAATATTACGTCCAAATAAATCAAATTAGTAAAAAAACATTATTTGTTTTATAAAATTAAAAACACAATGAGTACCAGGAATTGTTTAAATGTCAAAATATACCACAGCTCATTCATTTTTGAGCACTCTTTTTGGTAATTCGTTAATCATATAAACGTTTCTAAAAATTTTTATATTTAATATTTTTACATTATTTTCAATATCAATATTAGATAATGGGTATATATTCAAATTGTTTTTGGTCTTCCCCTCTTTTTTGCAACCAAGCCACTCCGTTTATTTTCACTGCCAAATTGTGTCTCTGTTGTTCTTCTAATTATTTTATATTTTTTCTAGTTTGTTCAACTGAATTGTAAATTACACTAGCTCTTCCAACTAAGGCCCCAAGTGTACCTGAAGCAGCAAATATAATATGAATAATTCCTCCATGGTGTAAACCACTTCCAGATTTTACTTTGGCTATCTTTTTGAATGTTGTTAGTGATAAAGTTAATTTGAAACTTGCACCTTCTTTTATTTCTTTATTTTTCTCCCAATTTGATCTTTTGTTATAAATTTATCTATACCCAAATATTTTAATTCCTCGAGGGGAATATCGAAAGTTGCATTTATCATCTTCATTTATAAGTAAAACAAATATACACGTATAATCAGTAAAACAGTTTAATTCCCCATCCTAATTTTCTTTTTGTAAACATTGTTGGGGCAACAGCAGCAAATGCAATTTTTCTCCAATTGGAGTATCTTTATTTAAAATATTTTCTTTTGCTTCCTTTTGTAAAATTTTATCAACATCATGTCTGGGTTCTATAGCTTTATGATCTCTACAATCAATATCGTGATATTTGCACGCCTCATATAATGTATTTATTCCTGTGGCACATCTTTCCAACCTTTCATTTAGTTTTGTAAATGGTTCACAATAATTATAACCTGGAAAATGTATTTCGGGGGAATTTAAATTATTTAATGGCCAATTTATAATACCATTGCCATGATGTTCAAAATTCCAAAATAATTGTGGAATTGCATTTAAAACTCTTATAAGATATGGAATTCCTTTAGGATTATTAATAACAAAATCAGAAAATGTATTATTCAACATATTCATGATGTTTACTTTTTCATTCTAATAATTTTTATTTCCAGCATATTCTTCATCATGAATAACTAATAATCTATCACCCAATTTTCTAACATCATCCAGCCAGACATATTTTTTGGCAAACTATTGTATTTTTATGCCTTCTCCAGATCTAGGAGTTCTTGGACAAACCGTTCTTTCTTGTGTGCTTGGTGTTGCTCTTGAATGTGATTCTTTTGTATATTTTTCATAACTTGGACTAGTTATATTATTATATTTCCAACCTCCACTCGAAGATACCTTTTTATTAGGATTATATAGTTGGAATGCAGCATTGGTTGTTTCATAATCCTCATCATCAAATTTATTCACAAGAGCTTCTGATAAATTTTCTGTTAACAAATTACAAAGTTCTGCAGTTAATTTATATTCTTTATCCAACAAATAATGTATCATTCTATATCGTTACGTGTGTATTGCCAATGTAAAAAAATTTTTTCTAATTCCACGTAAATCAAAATTTTCATCGATTACATTTATTCTTTTTTCAATTTATATTCCGAGATTTATAGTAAAATCTAATGCGCGCTGCGTCAATTTTTTATTGGTACAATATCCATTTCCTTTTCCAAATTAGGAGATTTATGTTCTGAAAATAATTCTCTGTCGAATGATGTTTCTTCTGGTGTTGGTGGACAATCTTAATTTTTTGCTGCTACAGGAACTAGTGTTGTTATAAAATTTTTATTTTTTTCTCTTACTTTTTCTACTTTTTTTACCAAAGTTTCGTAATTCGTCGATTAATGGCTGCTCTATCTTCTTATTTTTTTCATT